>JANFOE010000537.1:0-1387337 GCA_025667525.1 Glebionis coronaria
ACATATCAAAAGTTAAAATATCAAAACCAAAATAAAGAAAAAAATACCAGTGGAACTATAAAACATACAAATACATCACATCGTTACAAATAGATCGAAAACATTACAAAGTGTACGAAAAATAATCAATGCATCAACAAAACTCGAAACATGACTTCTAACTGGTACACCATGGTGAGCCTGATCCTCGCCGCACACGACTGGACACCACCGACTCGTATACAACAAACTGATAGATCACGGACTCGTACACTATGAACTCGCACACCACAATCTTGTAAACTACAAACTCGTACACGACAGACTAATACACCATGGACTCGTACACCACTAACTCGTACACCCCGGACTTGTACAGTACGAACTCGTACATCATGAAACTCGAGAACTCATACACCATTGTAAACTCGATCCTCGCAACACATGACTCGTAAACTAACGACTCATACACCATCGACTAATTCTACATGACAAACTTGTGCACCTTAGTGAACTCGAGACTCGCCACACACGACTTTTGTGCACCACCGAATCATACACCACGAACTCTTACAACATCGGCTCATACACCACTAACTCACCGACTCGTACACCACGAACTCATAGACCAACAAACCTAAATGATATTATCACCTGTTGACGAAAAAAACATGATTATTGGTTATCAATTTAAGTCGCTTGATGAAGGTTGCGAGTTGCGTCTTAGTACCACAAAACTCATCTGCTAACACCTTCAATAAACAATTAGCTACATTATCAATAATTAATTGATATACAACTCCCATCAATTTGGCACACACAAAAATAATAGCCACCATGTTTGACTTCATCTCTTTTGACTTGAATACAGGCAATACTAGATCTTGCTACAAAGAGAAATGATGCAAGCCAATTACTCCGTAATAAGTGAGAAAATATGATGATTGACGAGATTGATGTACTTTTTATTTTAAAATATGTTGATTGTAAATCGAGGTACATATTTGATTTTTAAGGGAACGAGGATGAGTGAGAAAATAATGACATGATATATGTGAGGAGTGAGGATGATTAATAGGGTTTGTAAGAGATAAGTTGTAAAATACGTTATTACCCTTTTGATTTAATTTTTAGTTATATTTAAAAATAATACATCTAATTAATTACTTGATACCATCTTAACTATTTAGGAAATCCAAAGGTCTAAAATATTTTTATTTTAACAATTTTAAACAAGTACACTATTTTAAACCTAATTCTCTCTCTCTCTCTCTATATATATATATATATATATATATATATATATATATATATATATATATATATATATATATATATATATATATATATATATATATATATCTATATATATATATATATATATAATATATATATATATATATATATATATATATATATATATATATATATATATATATATATATATATATATATATATATATATATATATATATATATATATATATATATATATATATATATATATATATATATATATATATATATATATATATATTATATATATATATATATATATTATATATATATATATATATATATATATATATTATATATATATATATATAATATATATATATATATATATATATATATATATATATATATATATATATATTATATATATATATATATATATATATATATATATATATATATATATATAGATATATATATATATATATATATATATCAAAATAACATCTCGACCCATCCGCTTAACATCTAATGTATATAAATATCACATAGGCTTGTATGCTTAACATATCATGTACGTATATTAATATAAACTCACCCGTTAAACGTCTCATATATCGGCTCATATGCTTATAAGAGATTGTACATGAGATTAGATGTTAACGAACGAGTCCCTGTATATGGGATGGGACATTAAACGGATGAGTTTAATGGTATATCATGAGACGCTAAACTGATGACTGAGATGAAATTCATATACGTGGGACTTTAAACATATAATTCGAGATGATCTTTGTAAACACAAGATGAGTCACACACTCCCATTATCCATTTTCTCTTATTTACGCTATTTACATAGTCAGCGGGATATTATCTCGGCTACGCCAAAACATGAATGAATGTTTTGGCGGTAAATGGTGGAGCCAAAATGATGTTCCAAAAATGAAAAATGAAAAAAGTAACTTTTATATTTTTACTAGGAAAATATTCAAGAATATAACATACCCCTATATATCGGATGTCCCCCGAAGGGTATTTCACTTTCATCTCATGTCAATATCATTTTACTTTCTTTCGTAAAATAGCAAAATCAAAATAAAAATACACATCTTAAAATGTTAGCACCTATATTTTGTCAAAATTATGCACGTAGTACCCCGATCAAAGATTCAGGAGTCATCGATGGTAAGCTTCGTTTACATTAAATCTTGTGAATTATTTTTTTCAATAGTATCATGTTAGGAGTATGCAAAGAATAAGTATACTATAAGAATTGATTTTTAATGTTTTTTTCCCAGAATCATATGACAAGTTTTTCACGTTAAAAATCTATCTTATTGGATCTTTTACCTCACCACCAGATAGGAAATATCATTGTGCAAAAATAGAATGGTTTGATTTAGTTGACAGTAAAAGGTTTTTGATAGACGGGTATGATGCAATGTTATGGGACTTAAGTATCAAGGATGGTTGTACCTTGCTCTCCCATTTTAGGATACCCTAGAAAATCCTTGGATGAAGGATTGGTACCAATAATTTCGGACTAAGATGTGCTTAGTCTATTCGAGTATGTACCTAGGTATAAAGAAATTAGGGTGTACGTTGAAAAGATCTGGATGGAAGTTGTTTTGGTTAAGGGTATGGGAGTGGAGGATGATAAGGTCACTGAAAATAAGGGCAAATCATTGATGTCAATGACTGAAAATGATGTTCAGAATGAAAGTTTATCTGATTATGAAACATCAGTGACCACCCAACATGGTCTTCTGAAAGTTTATCTGATTCTGACATCACCCACCAGAGTCGTATAAAAGCACGAATGAAAAAAGTAATATGACGTTCATCTAAGAATTTTAGTTCATAATACACCTTTTTGAGAACAACTTTTCCGGCTTAGATTTTAGTCAGGATCATACAGGCATTACAAATAAGGTAAAAGCTAAACAGGATATGGAAGATCATGCGCATTTTAACTTTCATCCTCTAATGTATGACAATGATTATGCTCGTAGCATAAGTAGACTGGAAGGGGATTTTAAGACACGGAATTATGATGATGATTTGTTGCATCAAGAGAATCGAGTTAATTGGCAACAAGATCCTTACCATGGAGCTGATGAAGCTGAAGAGAATGCAGAGTTGTCTACTAAGCTAGATCATCTACTTCAGCATCTTCCTTTTCTGAATGTCGAACCAAAAGAAAATTTGGGCGATGTTGATGCTCTAGTTGTTACTGTTGATGATCCAGTTGAACCTGCAAAATTACTACCAGTTGAACTTGTTGATGATGTAGTTATAGCTCTTGAAAAATAGCTGGACAGGGTCGAGGATGTGGTTGACAAGAAAATTATTGAAAAACCTTTTTTGGGTAAAGGGGAACCAAAACCCCGGTAAAATATATTCCCAAAAGCGTTGAAGTACAATGGAATGTAGCTTCAATGCTACATTAACCTCAAGCAAATGCCTGAAAAACCACTACATCATATGGCATGCCATATGATCCTGCTAAACTATTACAAAACAAATAACACCAATAGGAAAGAACCACCTAAAGGTGCATGAACAATGTGAGTAAAACGTCATCACGGCTAACACTTGGAGCGAACATCAGGCTGACGAGAACCATGCCGATCATCAATCGTTATGACTTCTTCAACCTCACTATCACTAGCATTAACCACATCTTCCTTGCTTTTAAAACCATCCTCCCAATCTGTACCATCATCCATCTTATCCCAAAGAGCACCAAAAGAGTGATGAGGAATCTTATCCTTATCATTAGTCTTAGCTACAAAACTCGAAGTTTTGTTATTCAAGAAACCCTTCTTAAGCATCGGAGCTACCTTCTTAGGATTCTGACCCGTAGCATTTGTTTTAGAGGTTTCACCTCTATCAACATTACGAAACTGAAGATTAAGGGCTGATTTTGTTAATTTAATACCTGCAACTTGTGGTTGCTTCTTCTTACCTTTATTCTTCTTGTTCTTGACCACCTCAAACCCATCATCCACCACATCCTTAGTAGCATGAGCAACCACTTCCTTGTGCACTTTTGGACACATGTCACTAGTATGATAAAAAATCAAGCATGTAGAGCATCTTGGAGGTCTCCATTCGTACTCAATATCAATCGTAACCAATGAATGCTGTTTATCACGGCCTTTAGGGACAGCAATTACCATCAAATCCAATAACTCTATATCAGTTGAAACCTCAACGAGCGCCCGAGCATATGTACTTCGACCCCACGAGTTAACACACATATTACTCGTGTAGGAATCCAACATAATAGGTGTGCCAATTTGGGTCGTGATAAGACTAAGACCAACCTCCGAATAAGCCACAATCGGTACATGATGAAGCTTAACCCAAACCGGAGCTTTCTTGACCTCCGCCTTTTTCAAATCAGTAGTAGGCAACCAAATATTTAAGATAATAGGAACATTCCTAAGCAGCCACGGGCCATTCTCAAGAACTCCTTCCATTCCTTCCTTCGTATTAAATTGAAAAAGAAAGAAATCTTCATGAAGCTGAACGCGTTTCAAACCAAACCGAGCCCATGCATTTTTAACATAGTTTTCCACAAGTGGAAAAGCTAATCGTTTACCAATAAAAAAACCCATAAAGCGTGTATGCGAAACGTGATTCAACCTCTTCAACATCATCATAAGGGATTGCTATTCGTGCTCCCTCAACATTCTCCTCACATCATAATTCAGAAATCTTCACAAGCTTTGTACGCTGATTATGGACATCCCCATTTTAAAGTAATGGTGCAAATGAGACCATCTTCTGATCAACATGCAGTTCTTGCTTAGAATTATCAGCAAACTGTCCCAAACAAGTGGACGTTGTACAACCATTAGCATTCAGATTAGTAACCCTTCTTGGCAACTTATTAGCACTAGCAAGAGCACTAATATTCGAATCTTCTACATCAACCTGATTCAACGACACAAGAGTAATACCAATAGTCATATCAGCAGCACTAATTGTTTGTTGCTCATCAGATCTTATATGATGTATATCAGCAGCCGTAGTTGTGGAGTTCACACCATGACAACTAGACTCCCCTGTCCCTAACGAAATATCAGCATCACACTGATTCCCAGAAACCCAAGACGACCCCTGATTAGGGTTTGAAACACCCCCGCTGGTGGCAGATCCGTCTTCCTTATGAACCAACTCAGAATTAGGGTTTGAAACACCCCCGCTGGTAGCAGATCCATCATCCTGAATCCCCATTTGCTCTCTCAGCCGTGTTATACGAGCATTGAGAGCCTCCATATCAACCGGAGCATCGCTTGTATCCACCCCTCTCTTCAATCAAAACCACCACAATAAACCAAAACCACGAAAACAGGTCCAATAAAACCCTAGAATGAGTTTTATCAGACGGCGCTTGGACTTCCTATGCCTAACCAACCTCCATGAATGCAGATTAATAATATAAAATAAAGCACAATATAGATATGAAATTAAAAAACCCTAAAAAACTATTTTGTAACACAGCCCTAAAATGAAGAATCGAAACCTGCTGCAAATGAAACCGTAACACAAACAATATTGTTAATACATCAAGAAGACGTGATTAAACAATCGAGTTTAATGCGTAAGAATCAAAAGAAGAAGAAATTGATTTATCAAAAAAGACGGCTGTTTTGATCACCCATAGTTTGAGAGAGAATTAGGGTTTTTCACTTTTTTGTTACAACCTTGTATTAAAATGATTGAAAAACCTAGGAATAGGAAAACAGGTAAGGAAGATAGGAGTGCATATGGAAATGTCTTTCCCAATGCTAAGACCAAAAAATAGGAGAACTTTAAATCAAACGTAACTTAGAAGGCAATGAAAGATTATGGTTTGGTATTTCATGTTTACGATACTGCCGTAATTCTCTTGTTTTTATGTTACCCATATTTATAAATTTTGGTTGTTATGGTTAAGATAGAATGGTCTACATTTCCTCTTGCGAAGTTACTGTTACCTATGTGATAACTCATTGGAGATTGATTAGCTTTCCTTATTTTCAAGCTCAATCTCTTTAGTCGGTGTTATACTTGTACTTTGAGTGTGTTTTGTAATATCATTTGGGTGCAAAAAAACAAAAGGTGGGGTGATCTTAGGGCAGTTTAAGAATTATCCCGAAACCAAATGGGTTGGGGTCGTGGGAAAATTTGTAGTTTGTAGCAAAAAAAAATTTGTACCGCCGAATTTTGCCTCTAATTTTTGTTTCACTATATCGTGTAAATTTTTTGTTAGTTAGTTGACTACTTCATGTCTCTTATGCATTATTTATCCATTACACCAATGAGTGAATGACTACTCCATCTAAACCTATCTATACGTCATCTATCTATACTTCTATATATAAAAGTATATATTTTCATCCTAACTCTCGTCTTACACCAAATCTAAATTTATACGTAATTTTCTTCCCAATTTGAAACCAAAAAATTAAGATAACGAGTTGAGATTTGAGCAAGTCATCAATTTATTTTTGTAACAAAGTTTGTACGTAACAAACTATTATTAAAATACTTTTATTTCTAAATTGAAATATCATCAAAGGCCGAACCTTAATTTATTGGTACTAATTTCTTGCTTTGGTAGTCATCATATTATATAAATTTTGTGCTCTTTAATTTAAGATGCATTATATATTCTTATCAAATTTTAGTTTTTCATTTTTAGTGGGTTTTATTTTATTTGTTTAAACTTGATTTAAATACAAACTTGGTGGATAATTGATGTAGGATTCATAAATAAAAAATATCATTTACTTATTTTGTATTATTTTGTTTCCTTATTTTTGTTTCGGAAAATATTTCTTATTTAAGTTATTCTACTCTTCCTATAAGTATAGTTCTTTTTTCATGTATGATATATCTCTAAGTTTTAATAATGAAAGCTTTTGCTTAGTTCTTGGCGGTTTGCTAAGATTCTCTTAATAATCAATATTCGTTGAATCAACGATTGTTGGAGTTTGTCTCATTATCGGTATTCTTTTGAATCAATGATAGTTGGAACATTGTTTCTGATATTCATTAGAATCAATGTATCCAATTTATTAATCTTGCTATTTTTTACCCTACAAAAATAAGGTAACGTTAGTTGCCCAAAAAATATTCACCAGCTGTACCTGTCGTCGCATTAGACGGGTACCATGCAAGTATTCACAAATAATTCCAAATACACCATTTCATTCACAATGGATGAGTTGAGATGTTATATATGTATATGACACGTTCATTGGATGAATAATTTAAAATGGACGAGTCGAGATGTTTTTCTTATGCATGCATGAGACGTTAAAAAGATGAGTTTATATGATATTCGTATACATGAGACGTTAAACTGACTAGACGATGTAATATTTTTGTTAACTTCTTTTTTATTATTTTTATTTTTATAATCTTTATTTCGCATTTTCAGTTTCTTAGTTTTTAAAGTAAACAAAATTATGAAAATAAAACAGATTTAAAAAAATAAAAATAACAACGAAAAATAGGAAGGGGGATACGGTATTGATGGATTTTTCAGGGGGTCTTAGTAACCTCCACCTAACAAAATAAATGGTGTGTCATAAAAAGTCGCACAACGTCCTCCAATAAACCAATTCCATTACTTTCATCTCTTTTTCTCACTTTTATCGACGAAAACCACCATGTCGATCTTCATCATACCCTTCCCACACCCAAAAATGCTAAGATGTCACATTATCTAACGTCAATATCCACACCCTTGTAACCAAAAAACGTAATTTGGTCGACGGTTGGATATCCATATTCGAGTACGTCCATCGACGCCGACTCAACAACCTCTTCGTCGGGTTGGATGTTGAGTGGCGTCCCAACAATCGTCACGTAACAAATCCAGTTGCCATGTTACAGTTATGTGTCGGCCTCAACTGTCTAAATTTCCAATTGATATACGCACCATATATCCAGGGACGGATCTACTTAGTGATTATGAGGGTCCGTTGCCCCCCATGACTAGCCAGATACGATAAAATTTTAGTGTATTTTTTCTTCGATTTTAACATTTTTCCGTAAACGCCCCTCACTAAAATCTAAATTGCCCCCCACCCACATAGTAAATTCCAAAATTTAACGCATTTGACGCTTTAGAACCTTATAAATTCGTCATTTGTAAGTAAAAATAATCGATTTATTCTTTCGATACTACCATTTTCTTCACATTTTGTTGTTATTGTAAAAAAAATAAAATTCGCCCCCTCCTGGTTCCGTCACTGCATATATCCCTGATTCGCTTGTTAACTTTTTGGGCAACACCTCTTACACTTTCATCAGTGTTGGGTGGAGAATGATGTCGAGAAGTTGTGGATGGATCATGGGAATAAGGTTGGTAGGACTGCGGAATTAACGTCTTTGGCTGTTGAGGCTTTTGGTGACAATGAGTTGAATAATGCTGGCTTAAGGGGTTTAACGAATTGGGTTCTTGGTAAAGTGTTTGTTATGCCGAAAACTGTTACGAGGGTTCGTTGAGATAAACCATGCTTGACACTTGATCAAGTGGAGTGTGCATGTGATGATGCGTTTTAGAGCTTTGAGATTGGGAGGACTTTGACGTGTGGGGATTAGTATCTTATTACTATATTAGTACTACGTATAATGTTTTCTTATTACTTTATCTTATGGACCTTGATTTATGTGGATTACAGGATTAATAATGCGTACTTATTAGTATTTGGGGATTAATGAAGAATTGATGAATTAATGATAATAATATTTGGGATTAGTGGTTATGGTATTTTTATGTTTGGGTTAGGGTTTTAATGTTATGTTTTTATGATGATGGAAATTAGGGGGATTTTTATTGTTTAAGGGGATACTCTGTATTTTCTGTATGGGTTGGAATGTCTTTGAAGGTAGGGATTTGCACATTTGTTTTTATTTTATATTAAAAGATAGGGTAAAATCTATAAAAAAACGTACATACGTTTTTGTCTCGTATTGAAATCCTTTCTTTTTTAATACTCCTACGTATTACTAAAATAACCAACGACACTTGTTTGTGACATGTTAATGTGAACAATGTCAACGGAATCAGAATTTCGTTGAGTAGGTAATGGAACTTAATCCACTCAAAAAACCTAAAAAATGTAAAACCCGTAAAAATAAGGTCATAATTTAATTCTATTTTCAATTATTTTGAAGATATTTTATAATGTTAAATATTATTATGTTTAACGGTTTAAGTTGAAACCGATATTAAATATTATATTTTAATATTTTGACAAGTAACGAGGACTACTAGTGATCGCGATACCGACGGATGCCTAAAATTTTATATTTTATTATCGATCGTTTCGATATCTAATACTTTTGACGATATCGTTTTAATTATGTATCGAGTCGTTATATTATTATTTTTCGTGTGCGTTTAAACTTAAAAAAAATAATATATTTTTACGAAACCCGAGCCTCGTAAATATTTCAAAATTTACAATTTATATTTTCTACCCTTTTAAACTATTTTATTCTATTTTGGACCAAAACTATCACAAATTGGCAAAAACTACCCTAACCTTACACTATATAAATTTTTTCCACTATCTCATTTCATTTAAAAAATTCATTAAACAAAATCACCATTCTTCTTCCTCCTCTTTCTTTTTAGCCTACACCACAACACAAGCAAATCATCAAAAATTTTGATGATCAACTTTGATCCATCCAAAATCAAAACAAGTCCCATCCTCCATTTTCAAAGGGCTACAATTTGGTATAAAATGTTCATACATACAACCATATAAATTTTTCAAGAAAAGTTGGTTATGTTTGATCCAAATTTGTTGTATGCATGTGTTAGTAGTGATGATCAAGAGATTTTCATGTTATGTTTTTGTTAAAAAGTTGATTTTTAATTTTTGGGTTTTTGATTTTGATGATGATACAAGTGTTAGGAATGGTTTATGATGATATTAGGATGTTAGAATGATGATAAAAGTTGTTGGTTTTGATCAAAAACTTGATTTTGTAAGAGATTTTTATAGTCAATTTTAGGCAGTAGGTTTAGAGGCATTTTCGGAAATCTTAAGTCTGAAAATAGGTTGATATTATGGGATTATGTTGTAGAGAATTTCGTTAGCTTCGATTTGATATAAAGTAGGCCTTCCAACTCCAAACGAGGTGGAAGATACACTAGTTTGATTTTCGTGTACCGGGAGACGAGTGTCGACACAATCCGAAAATTGTTGTCGATATTTGGATCGAATCTCGGGGACTAGAAAATGAGTTTCAAAGTAATTCAAGGGCTGTTCTCAGGCTACAAGTTTAGTATTTTGAGTCTATTTTTAGAATCAAGTGGCGGTTTTACAAACGGAGTTGTTTAGAATGGTCAAAATGGTTTCGTAAGTCAAGGTCGCTAAACTGTCCGGATTTTATGATTCAAAGATGAGTCGGGCAGGAAACTTTAGAAGTAAAATCTTTTAATGGGCTTTTGAAAGGACTTTCTATATATAGTAAGTAAGTTCTCTGATTAGTATCATGAAAATTTGATGTGTCTAAGTATGGGAAAACGGCTTGGACATTTGGTATGTTCCGGCAGATTTTTGTTAAAGGCATAGAACAATAAAATGAATATATAGGAGAGTGTAATAGTATCACTTGTATCGTTTTCTCTCGAGTTGTCGTGATTTTATGAGTCGAGTTTTATAATCTTATGTATGGTTTATTTCTCGAGTCTATTATTAATGAACGCACCTCATTTGATAGGTTGCGGTTCTCGTGTTTGAAAGGCATCATCTATCGTCGGCGATCGTCTCATTACCACTATCGGCTAAGGTGAGTCTATAGCCTCGCTTTATACTAGTTATTAAATGATTTTAAACCCGTGAGGGGGAATACATGTTTTATAAACTTAGAACACAAGATTTTTATGGTATGCTTTGTCCCTCTATGAATGGACCCGTGGTTGCCTTTAAATTGAATTAAGTGATTGCCTTTGTTAAAACCTCAATTATAGACCGTTAATTAACCTATGATGGGTTAACCGCTAGTACAATTAATAGATCTATGGGGGAAGCCGCCCCGGTTCAGTTTTTGTGGACTTGTCATAGAAGCTTAGGCCCGACCTTCACACTGTTTGAGCATATTGTATTGAGAAGTCAGGTATACGGCAATGTACCATTAATCTAGAGGTAACCGACAATTAATAAATCTCCTGTCTTATCAGACCTCTAAAGGGAGTGTCTAAGGGCTCGGTTCCATGAGCTTATCGCAATTTATGCTATATACAATTATCATTGTTGATGCAAATTATTATTTGATGCTTATAAGCATGCCACAAACTTATAATCTTTGCTTGTGTTCAAAATGATTATATAAACCTATAGATTCACTCAGCATTTTTGCTGATGATTTTCTCACATGTATTTCAGGTAATCAAGAAGTGGAAGCTTGGAGGTCACGAGAATGAAGTTGTGCACTGCTTTTGTTGTTCAAACTCTTTGATTTATTTATCGTTCCATTTTTAAAACAAACTAATATGTTGTTTTAACTTATCTTTGGTAACGATTACTTGGGACTATGCTACTCTGACAAATGTTTTAGGAACGATAAATCTAAAACGTCTCTTTTTGAGTCGTTCTTTATAAATTATGTGTTGTAGTATCATTGTTTAGCACCCAAAGATGTATTCCGCTGCGTGTAAATTTGGGAGTGTTAAAGATTGGTACCAGAGCCATGAGTTATAGAGAACTAGGTCTTTTTCTAAAAACCTAAACTATAACTGTCGGTTTTATTTTTCAAAGAGTCGGTGCACATGATTTCGCGTGACTTTAGGTTCAAGCTACTTCTGGGATTACCACTTTAGTATGCGTTATTACGTATACCTTATTGGCAAGTATTTATAAATAAATACTATGATCCACTTATGGATATATATTTATATCTAGGATCCCTTTATCGATATATATTTATGTCGTTAAACTTTTCGATAAAAGTTTATCATTTATTAATGATTAACTTAAATAAATACAATGAATTTCATGATCTTTCTGTATTTATTTTTGAAGTATTTAAATTGCTTTTATTGCAAAAAATTTATATTATGACCTTACATACCTTCATCTGCGCGCGTTACTTTTATTGTTTAACCCTTGTGATATTTATATATATATCCGAATCGTCTTTCGACTGTTTGTGCTTGGACGTCTTGAAACGTAGTCTCTTGACCATTGTGTAGCTCAATGTGTCCTTGTAATAGACTAACCGCTATCGTGTGAGTCATACATTTGGAAACATTTCTTAAAATAGTGTTGAATAATACCATGGTTTTTCATAATATTTTGTTGATTTTTATTATCGTTTTACACGACATGCGAAGATTTAATTCGTTGAAATTTATATGTATCGACTCCGAAGTGTATTGTTCGCTTATATCTCGGTAACGTCATCGTCATTTTATAAATCATCGTCTAGATTAGGACGCTAGAATTGGAATACGATTTTACTTATATAAAATTGTATCATTTGTTTTTCATTAACCTTCTCGCTCCCGGAGTGTAGCATGTTAATGTTCCATTCTTTTCTTGTTATGTTTTGTGTTTTTGACAATCGTGGCACCAAGGAGATTTGCCTACATTGCATTTTGAAATCTAAATTACGAACGTCTTTCACCTTCTTGCTTCCTAAATTTCATGTTGAATACCTTGAAACATTTTCTGTCATTCATCATGCTATATTTTATTTGATGCTCATTACGAGATTTATTTTTCGTTGTTATAAAATCCACAAGACATGTGTGTATATATGTATATATTTTGAGCCGTTAGGAAGTGTCGAAAAATATATTTAATGGAGAAACTGCCGGGGCAGTATAAACAGGTCAAAACTTAAAAGTAAAACCTGTGTTTTTAAAATAAAATAGTCAAACCTGCACAGAACTTGCAGGGGTATTTTGGTCATTTATATTGGTTTTCAGGTCTCGGGTAAAACTAGAAAGTCGTCTGAAACGTCGTTTCGCATCAAAATGCTTTAGACTCCGAGTCTTGGAGATGTCATTCATCGGGTCAATTAATCGGCTCATATTTAAAAGACAAATCTTATAGAAAATTCAGAACATGGGTTTTAAACGTTTCTAAGCAGTTTTAAGTTCATTTGAGATCGTAAAATTTTAACAAATATTATTTTACAACTAACTAATACTAGTTGCATGTGAAAATGTTTAAAAATAGAAACATTACAGGATTAGCAATTACCGGATTAATGGTGTAATTTGAAAATGAATAATATATTTTCTTAAAAGCATGTTGTGTCGAGTATCTTACATAGAATACACATATGGATTGATTTACTCTTTTGATATATATGACTCATTTGTCATTCGATGTTATTTTATTTTTATTTTCTTCTAACCTTCAACTGATTCGAGTTGAGTTTTGAAGTTTTGCCTTCACATTCTTCTTCGAATTCTCATCACGTGTCTCATGGCGTTTCCGTCTAACCTTATGACCTTTTGAAACCTTAACGACTTGTAACCATTTCATTGATTGTTTTATGAGCTACTATTTGCCACTTTTTGCAAACCTTTGGCTACGTTATATGTTGTCATAATGCCACCTTATAAATAAATCTGATATTGTTTTACGATTATTTTCACCAATTGTTTTTACTTTGGTCTTAATACTTTTCGTAACATTAAAAGTTGCTTATTGAGTATCTCGCAAATTACTTGTATTCTATAAATTTATAAACTATTTTTAAATTCCATTTTACAAATGGCATGGTTTATATAAACATAAGAAACGTAATACTTTTCGACGAAACGGAGCACTGCATTGCTAGCCCTAAATTATACATGGCCTGATCACCTATGTCTAATTTAGAAGGAGCCATGCTAGGCTGAATAGTAGTCACCTTAAAAATCTTGATAATAATCAACTTTTTACTTGTATTTATGATAAAGATAAATAAAATGAAATAAATGAAAAGAAGTTTTGAAAACCTTCATATCTTATGCAAGTAGCGCAATTTCTATGCATCCGCATACGTTTTCTTACCTTTTCTTGAACGAATTATGCGCTTACGAATACGTTTTTACTCGACAATCGTTTTTCCACTTGTTACTTCATTTTGTCTTATAACTGATTTCTTTTGACCGTTCGTCTAATTACTGACTGTTGATAAATGACTTGAAAGTCTCGATGTTTTATCCTTCCTTCTCGTCCAATCTTCTTTATGTGACTGGGTAGATCTTTGGAATGTCTCCGCACGTGAATAATGAATTATCACTAGAGTGATTTCCGTATATCCGGGATGACGTCCGTCACTCTCGTTTGTCTCGAAATCCACTCTTGTGAACCGTGCTTTGACTTCTGTCTTTAAACACTAACATCGTTCATTTGATTTGTTTTAATTACAAGTGATTATTAGGAATTTTATTTATTAAAATTTTTGTATGGATCTTCTTTCCGATCATGTATCGACCACCGCTAAGTTAACGAGCTGATATTGGTGAACCATCAACCGCACTAACAAAATTGACAACTTGTTTAATCTATTATTTCTTATCGTCTTACCATCAACGCCTTTATTTTATTATTCTCTTTAAGAACTCATACGACATTTGCTTCGTCCTCTTTTGTACTGTTGATTTCGTACTAATTGTTGACATTATTACCATTCGTATTCGTTTGTTTTCTTGTCACACTTTGAAACCCGAATATATCCCATGTTATCTTGAAATAATAAACACCTTTATGTATTTCTACAAAGTATTATAAAATTTTTATGTAACTTGTCTACATTTTCTAATGATTTTCAATTATCGAAATAACCATCACAAGTAAAAGGTCAAATTTATACACCATATTTTGTATAACTAAAACTAATGTTTAAAATAAAATTATGTTCTACCTTTTGAACTAATTGACTTATCATACTTTACTTTTAATGTAATGAAATTGCCAGTTTAATCTATATTCCTAATAGTGATTTAATTTGGAAATTATATTCTCTAATTGTAACCATCAGTATGAGTTTAATTAATAAATTTATGTCATTCTTTCAAAGTTTCTTAAGACGACCAAATAAATTTTGAAGCTATTTTACTTCTATTTTTGATGTATCATCTTTATCAAGAAAGTACCTCAACTGAGTTTTAAGGTAATACCAAATCCGGGACGGATAATTGTGACAAACGTTATTTTAATGTTAATATTTAATTCATTCTTCGCTCTCATTTTTCTAGTATTGCGAATTATTATGTTTTATGGTTACGTGATTCGAGATCCCTCGTCGATCGTTAACCTTAGATCATTTTACCACATCTTGTCCGTTTATGCGTTTATTGAATTCATTTTTATCTCGTTCTGTTCCTCGTATTGAAGGTCACTATTTTATTCTGAGTTTTAAATGAATCTCGGGAAGCAGTGTATAAGGAGAAACGATAAGTGTCACCAGGAGTTATGCGTGTACTTGTAGAATGATTGAGGAACGAATCTCTTAATGAATGGAGTTAATAAATTCGTTACGACCTCGAGGAGTATGTTGAAGCCGACACCGCAAGTGGAAAGACTCTGGAGATCAAGTGGTTATTATAAAGGGTTCGTTCAAGGTTTTCTCGATGATTTACGGTGGAGATCTATACTCGATGTTTATGTTCGACCTTTTCTTTTATGTACTTAATGATTTGTGATCTAGTCAATTGATCGTAAGTTGTGAGAACTTGAGACGGCATCATCCGATGACGTCCGATTATGTAGAACACATATTATGAAATATCTTTTTGACTTTCAACGACGATGTTTATTGAGACTTTAATGCGCGTTGGCAAGAGTGAGATGGTGTCTTTGTATTATCTTTTGAGTAGGGACCCGCGTGTGAGCACCCTCCGATGACGAAAATGTTTTTCTTGTTAGTTCTTTTTGATGTGTGTCCATGACTATCCGGCCAATGGATATCCTTTAATTTGCAACATTCTCTTTTTAACTCGACTTACCCGAAAATCCTGTCATCTATTCTTGTCGTCAAATTAGCTTCGTGTGATTCATAAAATTTTCATGTGTCGAGCTTGACGAGTGACTGGTGGATAAGGATTTATTTATTCCTTTTTGGTGAGATACAACTTGACGACAAGTTGTGTTTTGTAAAAGAACCAGTGGAGATCGTGGATCGAGATTCACGTGGGAACGTGAAGACTTATTTATAAGGAATGTCGTCATCTTTCCGGGTAGTGATCAACTCGTGTATGAGGTGAGTTGAGCGCCGGGACGTCGCTCCCTTAAGGTGGTGAGGATGTAAAACCCGTAAAAATAAGGTCATAATTTAATTCTATTTTCAATTATTTTGAAGATATTTTATTATGTTAAATATTATTATGTTTAACGGTTTAAGTTGAAACCGATATTAAATATTATATTTTAATATTTTGACAAGTAACGAGGACTACTAGTGATCGCGATACCGACGGATGCCTAAAATTTTATATTTTATTATCGATCGTTTCGATATCTAATACTTTTGACGATATCGTTTTAATTATGTATCGAGTCGTTATATTATTATTTTTCGTGTGCGTTTAAACTTAAAAAAAAATATATATTTTTACGAAACCCGAGCCTCGTAAATATTTCAAAATTTACAATTTATATTTTCTACCCTTTTAAATTATTTTATTCTATTTTGGACCAAAACTATCACAAATTGGCAAAAACTACCCTAACCTTACACTATATAAATTTTTCCACTATCTCATTTCATTTAAAAAATTCATTAAACAAAATCACCATTCTTCTTCCTCCTCTTTCTTTTTAGCCTACACCACAACACAAGCAAATCATCAAAAATTTTGATGATCAACTTTGATCCATCCAAAATCAAAACAAGTCCCATCCTCCATTTTCAAATGGCTACAATTTGGTATAAAATTTTCATACATGCAACCATATAAATTTTTCAAGAAAAGTTGATTATGTTTGATCCTAATTTGTTGTATGCATGTGTTAGTAGTATTGATCAAGAGATTTTCATGTTATATTTTTGTTAAAAAGTTGATTTTTAATTTTTGGGTTTTTGATTTTGATGATGATACAAGTGTTAGGAATGGTTTATGATGATATTAGGATGTTAGAATGATGATAAAAGTTGTTGGTTTTGATCAAAAACTTGATTTTGTAAGAGATTTTTATAGTCAATTTTAGGCAGTAGGTTTAGAGGCATTTTCGGAAATCTTAAGTCTGAAAATAGGTTGATATTATGGGATTATGTTGTAGAGAATTTCGTTAGCTTCGATTTGATATAAAGTAGGCCTTCCAACTCCAAACGAGGTGGAAGATACACTAGTTTGATTTTCGTGTACCGGGAGACGAGTGTCGACACAATCCGAAAATTGTTGTCGATATTTGGATCGAATCTCGGGGACTATAAAATGAGTTTCAAAATAATTCAAGGGCTGTTCTCAGGCTCCAAGTTTAGTATTTTGAGTCTATTTTTAGAATCAAGTGGCGGTTTTACAAATGGAGTTGTTTAGAATGGTCAAAATGGTTTCGTAAGTCAAGGTCGCTAAACTGTCCGGATTTTGTGATTCAAAGATGAGTCGGGCAGGGAACTTTAGAAATAAAATATTTTAATGGACTTTTGAAAGGACTTTCTATATATAGTAAGTAAGTTCTCTGAGTAGTATCATAAAAATTTGATGTGTCTAAGTATGGGAAAACGGCTTGGACATTTGGTATGTTCCGGCAGATTTTTGTTAAAGGCATAGAACAATAAAATGAATATATAGGAGAGTGTAATAGTATCACTTGTATCGTTTTCTCTCGAGTTGTCGTGATTTTATGAGTCGAGTTTTATAATCTTATGTATGGTTTATTTCTCGAGTCTATTATTAATGAACGCACCTCATTTGATAGGTTGCGGTTCTCGTGTTTGAATGGCATCATCTATCGTCGGCGATCGTCTCATTACCACTATCGTCTAAGGTGAGTCTATAGCCTCGCTTTATACTAGTTATTAAATGATTTTAAACCCGCGAGGGGGAATACATGTTTTATAAACATAGAACACAAGATTTTTATGGTATGCTTTGTCCCTCTATGAATGGACCCGTGGTTGCCTTTAAATTGCATTAAGTGATTGCCTTTGTTAAAACCTCAATTATGGACCGTTAATTAACCTATGATGGGTTAACCGCTAGTACAATTAATAGATCTATGGGGGAAGCCGCCCCGGTTCAGTTTTTGTGGACTTGTCATAGAAGCTTAGGCCCGACCTCCATACTGTTTGAGCATATTGTATTGAGAAGTCAGGTATACGGCAATGTACCATTAATCTAGAGGTAACCGACAATTAATAAATCTACTGTCTTATCAGACCTCTAAAGGGAGTGTCTAAGGGCTCGGTTCCATGAGCTTATTGCAATTTATGCTATATACAATTATCATTGTTGATGCAAATTATTATTTGATGCTTATAAGCATGCCACAAACTTATAATCATTACTTGTGTTCAAAATGATTATATAAACCTATAGATTCACTCGGCATTTTTGCTGATGATTTTCTCACATGTATTTCAGGTAATCAAGAAGTGGAAGCTTGGAGGTCACGAGAATGAAGTTGTGCACTGCTTTTATTGTTCAAACTCTTTGATTTATTTATCGTTCCATTTTTAAAACAAACTAATATGTTGTTTTAACTTATCTTTGGTAACGATTACTTGGGACTACGCTACTCTGACAAATGTTTTAGGAACGATAAATCTAAAACGTCTCTTTTTGAGTCGTTCTTTATAAATTATGTGTTGTGGTATCATTGTTTAGCACCCAAAGATGTATTCCGCTGCGTGTAAATTTGGGAGTGTTAAAAAAAACATCAATGGCTGCCAGAAAAATCCCTTCTTCTCATAACCCAATTTTCTTTTTCCTTTAATCCGAATACCTTATAATGATGCTGTTTTCTCGAATAATTACTGATTATTCTTGAGTTAACAAAGTCCTTGTTTGGTTGATTGATTTTAGGGTAATTTAAATTGGTTTTTATTTTAGTTTTTTTTTTGCCGTCATTGTTTTTTTGCGATTGTTTGTTCTCTTGTTCTTCTCGGTGGTTAATTGTCTTTCAATTGGTCGGTGCTCTTTTGTCTAATTCTAAGGTTTCATGTGATTGGGCTGCTATAGTCTAGGTCGGTGGAGTTTTAGTATATATTGGGATCACGTGTCACTGGGACAATTTTATTCGTTTTGGTTTATTGGTGTGTCGCATTTATTTGTTTTTTAGGGCTGTGGTGTTGGGGCTGGCATTATTATCATTGGTCGACTGACATTCATTGGTCCGCTTGGTTTGGTCGATTGAAGCTTCAGTGTCGCATATATCATTGTTAAGTACGAATATGGATTCGAGCAATGAAAGTGATAAGCCATTGTTTACAGGTTGGAATGATGTGATTAAGGTATCTAATCTTAAGGTTTTAGTAACGTTAGAGGAGATATCTAATTTGTTTTCTGTTCCTTTGAATACTGTACGTGACACTGAAGTGTTTGCAAATGGCGTTAAGGCAAACAAATTTCCTAAATGGTCTACTTTACCTAAGGAGACCACTATGCTTTATTATGAAGTCTTGTGTGAACGCCATAAGAATCTAACTAGCAGAACTTCTTCACTAAGTTCAGGTGGTTCGAGTGTGCACTCTACACAAATGGCCAAGGAAACAGATGACCCTATTACAAATGTTTCCTCTTCTTGTGATGTAGTTTTGGACCTTTCATCTAAGGCTACAACCATTAATGGTATGCAACCGTGTAATCTACATGAGGTTTTGAAATTATTTGGTGTAACGATTCGCACGGTTGGTGATGCGGGTGAATTTATGCATGAATTAAGAATGAAGAAACATCCTTTGTGGGAATTGATCTCACATGACCGTGCTAAAGAAATTCTGGAGTTACTTTGCAAATTTGAAGCTGATATGGTTACGTCTACTAATGGAGGTATTAATGCAGTCTCTTCTTCGTTTAATTCTGAAAATGTCTGTGAAGGGGTTAATATCTCTATTCCTAGGAAGGTCGTTGAAAAAGTAAATACTTGCTACCACAACACTTTATATGGTTACTTTCTTGGTAAAAGGATTGCATTTCCTGTGGTTGAGTATTTTGCTAAGAATAACTGGGCAAAACATGGTCTTAAGCGTATCATGATGAATGAGAAAGGTTTTTTCTTTTTTCAATTTGGGTCTAGTGACGGTCTTAATGCGGTTCTGGAAGGCGGTCCGGGGATGGTTCGTAATTCACCAATTTTTCTTAAGAAATGGACTATGAAAACGAATCTTCTAAAGGAGGAACTAACTCGTATTCCGGTATGGGTCATGTTTCATGATGTCCCGCTACAGGTATTTGAAGTGGAAGGTATTAGTTTAATTGCTTCATTTCTTGGTAAGCTTATTATGATGGATAATTATACTGATACTATGTGCAAAGAGTCTTGGGGTCGTTGTAGTTTTGCTCGTTGTCTTATTGAGATGAATGCTGATTCGGAGTTTATAGATAACGTTACTATTGGTGTCCCTGATCTTGAAGGCTCTTGTTGTACTAAGGAATTAATTCGTGTTGAATACGAATGGAAACCGCCTAGATGTCATACTTGTAATATTTTTGGTCATTCCTTTGATTCTTGTCCGAAAAATGTTAAACCTAAAACGGTTGAAAATGTGACAACTCATGTTGATAATGATGGATTCCAACAAGTGCAAAGCAAGAGGAAGAAGTACAAAGGTAATTTAGGGAATCAAGTTCCGAGAGGTGTTCCATTGAGCAAGGGTTTCCAAACAGGTAAGACGGTTGTTTTTCGTCCAAAAACTCACTTGGATACTACAAGTACGAGTGGTGATAATAGTAGTAAGTTGAATACTAAATCTGGTCAATTGCAGCAGTCTAGCAATCCTAATGGTCCGAACAAGGGTAAAGCTCAAATGAGCAGTGTTTCTACATCTAATAAATTTTCATCTTTGTCCATGCATGGTATTGACGAAGGGGTTCAAGTAAGCGAGGAAGATAATGAGGAGGAGGAGGGAGTCGAGGTCGTCTTTGATGAATCGGTGAATCTTCTCAACACTAATATCGGGGCAAGCACTCCTTCTGGCTGATCCCATGTTGATATTTTCTTATTTTCCTCGTAACTTTATGTTATCGTCTTGGTTTTTGTCTAGTTTATATATTTTTAGTATCCTAGACTAGACTAGTTAATGTTTATGGCCTGTCATAAACATTTTGTTTAACAAGCTGCCTGTAGCTTGCGGTTAATGTGGTATTTCAGCCACATTTCGTGTACTTCAACGCTTTTTTTGGTTCGATTTACCGGGGTCATTGTTACCCTTTTACCAAAAAAAACAATGTCAACGGAAATGACAAAATAATATCCACATAGATTTTTTTATATTACACAAATTATAATTAAAAGTTATAAATTTTAAAACTCATAAATTGTAAAACCCGCTTTAAAATACCTTAGAACGTTAAATGCATGAAAACACTGTCAAATTAAAATTTTACGATTAATTAATAAACAACACGAATCATGAACATTTAATGTAATAATTACGTATATTAATTAATTACGATATGTATTATGTATATTAATAGTATTATTAATACACGATAAGTATTTACTTATTATCTTAAAAACGTAACAAGAATAAAATACGACATTAAAACACGAACACACGTGATTAATATTTAAGCACGAAAAATAAAACAAAATTATATAAAGAGGTGTGTGTTGGACGGCTAAAAGAGAGGACAACGGAGGACTTTTGTCCCGGACAATTAACTAATCCATGTCCTTAAACAAATAAACAACAAGGGGATTTTCATATATCACTTTACGGAATAAAATTAAAAACCCTAAAACTCCCTTTTGTCTACTTTCTTGGCCGCGGCATATACAACACGCATGGAGGTGATTTTTAGCTTTTGATCTTTAAATAAATACGGGTATTGTGTTCGTGATCTAAACCTTAAACCATTCACGCATTCAGTATCTCTAATCTTTTAATCTTTTATTTACTTATGTTCATTGTTCAAGAATCATTAATAACCAATCAATAAAAACATGTAATTAAAAAGATTAAACATAGGATCGGGCTAGTTTGGTTTGGTTTTTTCGGGTGTCACACAAACCGAGAGCTTGAAGCTCTCGATGGTTGGTTTGTACAAGCATCTGCACCCCTTATGGGGTCAGCGTGTGTTTTGTGTGGCTAGCCGCAACACCAACACCCCCAAACAGGGACTGTTGGTTAAAGTGAGTGGTAACCGAGAGTCTCTTGACTCTCGGTAGGTATTATGTACACAGCAGGGGGAACCCCGGCCAAGCTGGGGGTATTTTCTGCTCGGCAGTGGCACCGGCAGTGCAGCCGGTGGCTGCTGTGTGTTGTTGTGTTGTTCAAGGCAAACCGAGACCTCCAAGGTCTGGGTGGGTCCTTGTTGGGGCTTGTGTAGAACCGAACACACCAAAGGGGTGTGTGTTTGGCTAAACTTTTGCTAAATTACATTATTTTAAATTATTAATTAATTTTATTAATTAACCGTGGTTTAATTTAATTAATTATTAACATGACTTATGATAAAATTATTAAACATAATTATCATGACATAAAATACATGGCCACTTTATTTAAATAAACTTCAGGTTAAATAATTATTAATATAATTATTCATGTTATATTTAATTAATTAAGAAACTTAGCTTAATTAATTTATATTCATTTTAGCCAAGGTTTTATTTAACTTAATTACATGCTTTAATTTAATTATATAATAATCATGTAAGGTTAAGTTTAATTAATAAGATCATGGAATATTATTAATTGATAAAATACTTTTAATATAATGTATTATTATAATTAATTAATAATCATATGTTAAGACTAAGTATTTAATATTATTAAACTTTACTGTATTATTATTATTTAATAATCATGACTTATAAAATATGCTTACTAAACTATAGCTTATATTATTTACTTATAATGAGCTTATTGCTATTTTTGGAAACATACTAAATAGGGAAACATACTATTTTTTGAAACTTTACTAATTATGGAAACTTTCTCTTTTTGGAAAGTTACTATATATTTCTACATGCTATTTTTAGAAAGTTACTTATTATGTTATAACAAGTACTATAACACTTAAAACATGAAATACACTAACCAATAACACATGAATCACTAAGAATCACATGATAAAACATGAAACAATAAAACAAGACAAGAACAAGTAAAACAAGTTAAGAACATGTCAAATAAACTAATAATCAGTAAATAAGTTAAACAGACAAATCATTCATGTCCCTTTCATTATGAAGCTATCGTGAAGTCGGAGTAATTCATCCTCTTTCGTTTTCATCCTCATTACTGGACACAAGGTACGGATATTCCGTCCTTCAGTAAGGACACTCTCTTCCTATATTATGATTCCCCGTTTGTAGTCATCTGATTTCCCCAGTAGTTTACATTAAAACTACAAGTAATTATTATGGTTAATATTTTAGATTGCCTGAGCTATATACATGCATGTAGTTCAACCTAGTTATGGAGGTACCATAACCATAACACTTGAGGCATCGGTGTTATAACTCTTTCGCGGTGAGAGTGATTGCTCGTGGCGTCCCTTTCAGTTATTGGCCTTTTAGTATTATTATCATGTGGGGCATCCAAGAACATGTTAGCAGATTACATGGTAACTGTGGTGTGTACTCTACATCCTTTACATGGAGCTGATCCCTCAACCCGTACTATTACAATTAGAGGCAACCCCTCTAATTGCATGACGAGATCACCCCTCTATGTATTCATGCACGTTGATACCTTCACGACCTATATGGGCTCTTGGGCATTTAAAATACAGTTTTTATGAAATAAACATAAGTCTTTTCAGAATATAAACTAGTTTATAAAACAACACCAGGTTTCCAGTACTTACACTTCTTCCGCTGTTTTGTTATGTTTTACTTATGTTTACAGCTTTTCATATCATTGTCATATATTCGCACACTAAGCGTATTGCTCAACCATATTTTTCTTTCCATGTCCCCATTCGGCAGGTACTAAAGGGCAAAGCTAGAAAATCAAGAGTACGTACATTTGGATGGAGGCTCCCTTGTCTTCGTTTCTTTTAATGCATTTACATACTTTTGCTTTGCTGGACACTGTTTAGTCCTTATTCTACATTTCTTTACTTATGCATTGTGTGTGGAGTTAATGTTGGAACCAATGTTTGTTTCCGATTTCCTTTATGGTCATTAATGTTTTAGACATTTAACTTGCATGATTTGTTTCTGGTTTCCAAGTGGGGTGTTACATAGATGATCAAAGTGTCAAACCTTTTCTTCATCAAATATGCAATCATATTCGTAATAACCTCTCCAAGGTCGAGCTATTCACACTCAAGACATTGACTGATGGAAAAATTAAGTTCTTTTTAGTTATCCTTATCATTATTATACATCTAATATCCCTAAATTTTCTTGAACACATCTCTATTTCTAGAAGTTCATATGTTCTGTTTAGTTATTTTACATCTTAATATTTTAGTAAACATCTAATTTACCAAACACTATTTATGTGTTGAAATTTAATACGTTTTTACTCCATTAGTGTTTGATACGTTTGGTTTCCTTGCAACTAAGGCGGTGGAGCTACTTAACAGAATACAACGTAGAGTTTACAGATGGTGAAAAAGGGCTAGCGGCGCAACTTGTTGCGTGTTTTCCTTCTCCTACCATGTAAATTAAAATTATTATTATAAGAAGTTTAAAGGCTATAAAAAACTGTTTATATAGTACATTATTCCAACTATTCCTTCTATATAGCGTGTCAACATGTTACATGTGCTTTAAACTATTTAGGTTCGTTTAGTTACATAAATGAATATGAACAACATTCTTGTTTGTTTATTTAATTCCGTGAACGCCCGATCAATACGTTAGTTTATGCTCATATATATGTTTTTTTCGTTGTCAATCCTATTTCTTTTGTTATAAAGGTTAAAAATTGTTTTACTTAAATAAACAACACTTATTAAACACAATATTATGGGTAAAGCCATTCAATGTTGTGTAAATTCAAAAGCAAATCAACTTCGGGTTCAATTCTGATGCCTTTTGGTCGATTGAATCATATATCATGGTTAATAAAAACTTATCTAACGTTCTTTGGAAATGTGAATAAAAACTAATCTTACAATCTTTACACCCCAATTTATGGAAACAATTTACTACGGAGTATAAATAACCCTTAAATAAGAGATGTGAGAGGGTAATAAATCATTTCAATGAATAGTTGGTTCCTGTCATGCAAGAAGATAAGTATGCATGAGAATGCAGGGTCCCAAGAATGCATTGTCGTGTTTAGATAGCTAAATATATGACAAAAATTTAAAAATCCCACATAAGTCTGTAAACCCATTTCTCAATATTTTTCACTAGACCTAAAATATGATGGATTTTTTATTTTCATCAGCATTGTTTGAAATACATTTTTATTATTAGAAAGTCTCGGTCACTCCAACAATATAAGTTACGGGCTCGTAGTAATAGTATTTATAATAGTTTAAACAAGCCCGACCCATGAGCATGTTCATGGGCTGGAGGCCCAAGTCCACTTATGGACTTGGGTATACAAACCCTCTCTTTTGATGGAGAAGGGGTTGGTTGATTCATTTTCATGAATAACATTTCACATTTTCTCTCTACTTTATCTTTGTAACTTTCTCTCTCTAGAAACATCAACCTCGCTTTTAGCATTAAGATTACCATTAAGAGCCATGGATTGAAATAAAATTAATGTACATGGGTATCAGATGGAAGAGCTTGAAGAATAGTCTGAAGAGCCTTTGCTGCAACAACGTTCAACACTCCTGGTCCAAGCATATTGATATACGCTACCATTTCATCAAATAGCAAGTGGAGAATGGAGCAATCGAGCTATACTTCGTCAACACTAAGTATCAGCTGGCGGATCTTTTCACAAAGGCTTTAGATCGAGGACGAATTATGTTTTTGACCGACAAGCTGGGTATGAAATCATTCTTACATGAGACTCTTAAGGAGTTGGTAGAAGAAACTACAGAATAGTGGTGGTAAACTATTTACGAGTATCCTTTTTCATGATCATGTATATATTGTATATATTTAAAACACCAATAAGGAAAATACAAAAATATAAAACCTACAAAAATTATAAAAAATATACAATCATGAAAATCAAAAAATATTTTTCATTTTCAAAAAGGCGTGTCTTTTACTCCATCCGTCCCATATTAATAGTCTAGATAACTATTTCTGGACGTCACAAATTAATTGTTCATTCCAAAATTAGATAAAAAAATGTAGATTATGTTTATCATATCACCCTTACTTGATGGTATTATTACAAACAATAAAGAAGTTGTAAATTAATTGGTTAAGGGTAAAGTTGTCATTATGTAAAAAGTAAGAGAGAAAGCTTAAAAAGTGATGTTTTTATTAAACCGCGTGTTTTTTTTAGTGGACTATTATTATGGGACGGAGGGAGTAGTACGATAATATTTATGGCCTTAGAAATGTCGATTAATATTGACACAACGCCATAAATAGAGTTTATAAAAGTTGTAAATATTTTAAAACATGCCTCAATGGCTTGTAGTTATTTCAGACTACACCCCGCTTTTTGCATTAAAGTCACGTATTTCTTCGGGAACGTTGGCTCACAACGGAAATTAATTTTCTCGGGTATGGTTTACTTTAAAACAATACAAGGGATCAATTTTACTTTATAACTTGGTCTAACACAAATTAGTGTACGCTTCAGTGCATTTATTAGTAAAAATAAGAGAAATCTTATTGCCACCAGAATCGTATTTTCAAATCACTAAACAGAAAATGTCTTCATGATTATTTGACTCTTTAAACAACGACTAAAACTCTTTAAATAGAAAACGGGTCATTGTTTAAGGGGGAGAAAATGTCAAATCATCTTCATCATTAAAACGGCCTTCAAAAGGTTTTTAAGAAAAATTCAAACGGTGAATGTTCCAAAGTTGTGCTTTATGTGCAAGGTGATTTTTGTGTGTTTGGAGATATTGCTTAAGCTTTACGTGTTTGGACTATATGTGTGTTAATTGAACTTAAGAGTTAATGGGTGTTAGTGTTAACTTGGTAAAACGAGTTTAACAAACAATGGAAACAAAAGGGACTAATGTGCAAATTTGGCAACAAGTTTGACGAAGTCAAACCATCACCCCCCCCCCCCCCCCAGCCTCCGTTCTTTCTCATCAAACACACACATAGAAAAAACTGTTATTCCCTGTTGCCATTGTTGTTCATAACAAACCTTCGATTTTACCTGTTCTATTCCAAATCAAGCATTAAGGTTGTAAAACCCGCTTTAAAATCATAAGATCGTTAAATGCACGAAATTACCGTTAAATTTAAATTTCATAATTAATTAATATACGTCATGTATCACGAACATTTAATACGAACAATAAGTATATTAATTAGTTATCGTATGTATTACGCATGTAAACATGTTTATAAATGCACGATAAGTATACACGTATAATACTTAAGGTTTACAAGTTATGAAACACGAACATTTAACGAACACGCATCATAATATTTTAAGTCAAGAAAATTAATAGAATTAGTATGTGTGTGTGTGGGTCCGGCGTCCAAAACAAGCAAGAAGGGCCAAAGGCCCAACCCATTTAACTAAGCCTTATTTACATACAATAAGGTTTAATCAAAACATAAATCATAGAAGGTTAAAAACCCTAAACCACTTTTCTCCTCCCTTTTCTTTTCTTGGCCGCGGATCACACCAAAACCACAAGGAAGAGTCGTTGTTGATCTTTGTTTGATAAGATATCATGTTCGTTCATCTTATCAAAACATGTGTGGTATATTGAATCCCTTTTTCTTTATTTGTTTTAAATTTATTTATGTATGAACATTAATAATAATGCAAGAACATGTAATTAAATCATGGATCTTACAAGTATAAAAACAAATAATGGTTCGGGGTGGTATTTTGTCTCGATCGCAGCCAAACTGAGACAATTTAGGTCTCAGTGGTGTCACGTGACCAGCAGTCGCAACCCCTTTGAAGGTCGGCGTTGGAAATAAAACGACCAGCCGCAAGCCTAGGCTAACGGTAGTGGTGTTGTGGTTGGTAGCTGCAAGGACCAAGGACCGACAGTGGGGAACTTGGCCTAGCGGTGGGAACCGAGACCCATGTGGGTGCTCAGTTGGTACTAGACACAGGCAAGGGGAACGCCAGCTTCGGCTGGGGGGGGGGCACCGTAGCGAGCCGAGAGATTTGGCTCTCGGTGAGGTGCTTGTGGCTCGAACGAGTCGCAGCAGCGAGGTCACAACCCTCGGGCTGTGGTGCTCGGTTTTCGGGTCTCGTGGTGGGGCTCGGGAACTTAATTTTTCAAGAACAAGTAAATTAAACCCACATGTAAAAATAAGTTATGTTATGTTTCATTAATTTAGTTATTGATTAATTTTGGTCTAATTAAAATAAAACTTAGGTTATATTTATTCAAATAAAACATGATATAACATGTATGTATATTTATTTAAATAAACTTACGGTATAATAAATATTCATTTAATTATTCATGTACATAGATTTAATTAATTAAAACTTAAGTTAATTAATTAATATCTTTTTAAGGTAAAGTTTAATACATGAAATATGAAATATTATTAATTAATATTAACTTATAATAACATGACATGACATTATTAATTAATAATAATATGATAAGCTAAGTATATATTTATTTATTAAACTTTATAATATAATTCTACATGATATAAAATAGGCATACGATTAATTATGGAATTATATTAATTATGGCAACATGATAAATATGGAAACACACTAAGTATGGTAACATGCTATTTATGGAAATACAATAAATATGGTAACATGCTATTTATAGAAACATACTAAATACGAAAACTTTCTATTTTTGGAAACTTACTAATTATGGAAACTTTCTATTTTTAGAAACTTAGTATTTACGGAAAGTTATTATTTTTGGAAAGTTACTATATATGAAAACCTGCTAATTTTGGAAAGTTACTATATATAGAAACCTGCTATTTTTAGAAAGTTACTCATTAAGTTATAACAAGTACTATAACACTTAAAACATGAAATACATGAATCTAAAGCACATGAAACTATAAGAAATACATGATTAGAACATGAAATAATAAGAAAAGACAAGAACAAGTATAATAAGTATGAACACGTCAAGTAAACTAATTAACAAGTATGTATAAGTAAGACTGACTCTTATTCATGTCCCTTCATTATGTAGCTATTGTGAAGTCGGAGTGATCATCTACGTTAGTTTTCGTCTTCATTTACTGGACATAAGGTACGGATATCCCGTCCTTCAGTAAGGACATATTTCTTCCTATATTAAGATTCCCCGTTTGCAGCCATCTGTTTTCCCCAGTAGTTTAAGTATCTTAAACACATCAGTATATCTATGATTATTTTAGATTTCCTGAGCTATATACATGCATGCCAGTTTCACCTAGTTATGTGGGTTCCATAACCATAGCATTGGAGGCACCGGTGTTATGACTCTTCTGCGGTGAGAGTGATTGCTCGCAGCGTCCCTTTATAGTATTTGGCCAATGTTATTATTATCATGTGGGACGAATGTGTGACAATCCTCAAATTTCACTTATTTGTTATAAGCTATAACTGTCTCAATATGAAAATTTGGCTATAAATTTTTGCTTTTATGCCTTACTTGGTAAGATGAACTATGTAACACCCCCATAATGGTCAAATGCAGCGGAATAGTACGTGGGGTGTTACTTTGGTGGATCGATAGCACAAAGTATATAGAGTAATGATGATAATAGTCATTTAAAAACATATCATATGAATTAAATTGTACACATTTAGTATGTTGTCTGAAAACAACATTTATTAATAATGTAAAAATATCCCAGCCCGATGGTAACATGATGCTTCAATGATGCTGGAATCCAATGCATGAACCTGTTTATTTTCCAGAGAAAACATATAAAATAAAATGTGGGGGTCAACACGAGGTTGGTGAATTCATAGGTTTAATTTAATAATTAAATGTACTGATATGCCAAATACCACGATCATAGTAGGACAATCACAACCAATACTATAGAAGTTCCTATTGCCCTGTAATAGAAGCTAGACATGATGCTCAGGCGCCATTATGGTCAAACCCGATGTTGTTTCCCTCAGTCCGACAATGAAATAAACCTGTTGCTTGGCCTAAGCGTTTCATGATAGAAAGTCACGCAGACGGGGTGTTGTCAATACCCGAATAGATCTATTCATAACATTTCGCGCTACACTACTAACTATTACAGTCCACGGGAATGGGGCAAACAATAGGCAATAAGTTGTTATATGTTGATGTTATCCGTGCGTGTTTGCATATACAAGAGTTAAGTATGTTTTCCCCCAGTTATAAATACAGTAAAAGTGGGGACATGAACTCAACTTAGTGGTAATGATGTGGTGATGATCTCACTGAATAAATTGGCACAGTAATCACGAAGTGATGAAATTACCCAAGTAATTTAGATGACTCAGTAAATGCAAAATAATAATGCATGATAAATATAACTGATAAAAATGCATGATCACGAATTAATAAGTTGTTACGATTGTTGAAGTATTTACACTTATAGTGAGCTGTATATTTTTAGTTTCTAAAAATATATTTAGATTGTCTAATAAAAGGGTAACAATTTAAATAAATAGATTTTTATTTAATTTAATTAATTGTAAGAAAATAATATATTCCATTTAATTTTCTTAAGGATCAAGATTTGTCTATTTATTAAGTTTCGGAAATAAATCTTAATAATTTATTTAATTGTTAAAAAGAATTAATTTAATTTAATAATAAAATAATTTATTAATACTTTTAATTAAATTAATATTACTCGTAAGTCCTCGTAGTATAATAACTTTCAAAAGAACCTTTAAAGTTTCATTCTTAAGTGTTTCACCTCGTTAGTCCTTGTTTGTTAAGTTTATTTCCAAAACACGCCCCTAGGGCTCATAATACTTTTGTTATATGGCAAATTTGGCCCCTAGGGTTTCCTAGTCTCGAATTAATTAAAAACTGAGTCCCTAGGGCTCGGTTTAACTTTATGAAATGGCAAAACACCCCCTCATGTCCCGAAAGCATTTAAAATAGGAGTTAGGGCTTGAATTAAGTTTTGATAATGACACAACTAGTCCCTCATACTTCGAAAATATATGTTAAGATTTCTAGGGCTTGTATTAAGTTTCCAAAGTGACACTATTAGTCCCTTGAGTCCCAAAAACATTTAATAAGATTTCTAGGGCTTGTATTAAGTTTCCAAAGTGACACTACTAGTATATTTTGGTTAGTTCTCGGTTTAAACACAAACGCACCCTATATTTTTAGAAGTGACAGATTTGGTCCTCGAACTTCTTTAAAGTCACGAAAACATATACACATGTTTTATTAAGTTACATTTTTGATTATATATTTCACCAAATGACAATAAAGGCATGAAAAGTTCCCAAACATGGTTTTGGGCTTGGTTGGCCCAATAGGGTCACGGTTTGGGCTTTATGGGCCTAACGGGCTAGCTTTTGGGCTTGTCTAGTTTTCTACTAATTTCATTAAGCATACTAAATACTATACTAGTTAATTTGGGCTTATGTATGGGCTTATATGTCGCGGCTTATATGAGCTTATATGGCTTATTTGTCTCGGCTTAAATAAGCTTATGGCTTATTTGTCTCGGGTTATATAAGTTTATTAGTTCTTCTAATCCTAAACATGTTCTAACTTTATGGGCTTATCAAAATGTGATTCCTATTCGACTTAATATTAAGCCGTGAATAAGGGCTTATAGTTTGAGCTTATTTCTTCGGGTATATCACTAAGTTATTAGACTAGGGCTTACTTAGGTTTCTTTAAGCAAGGTTCTTACTAGTTGATCATGAATATAGTGTTTTGAAGCATATTTTTCCATGAAAAAAATATAAGCCATGTTCTTATACGTTATTTGTGGGTTGCCTTATGGTATTCTACGTGTGCATGCAACTCTTGCTTGATTTCCTTGGCTTATATATGCATGACATGTAAAGAGAGGTATGTAAGGATTGAAATAGAGAGTTGGAGGGTTCATACTTACTTGTAAATAGAAGAGATGGTGGGTGATCAAGGATTAGGGCTCCTATGCGTAGGGTTCTTCCTAAACGTGACCTAGGAGGTCTTTGACTTATCTTGAATGCTATGAATCTTGTGTAGACTAGCTATAAATGTCTTGGAACCAAGATTTAGGTGTAGTAAATGTTTGTGTGTGAGTTTGTTGTGTCTAGGTGTTATGTGAATTGGTGATCCGAATTTTGAGTGTGGTAAGTGAGAAGTGAAGTCCAATGTGTTAGCTAAATATCAAGGTGAAGATGATGGATGTGGTCTAGGGTAAAGCCACGACAAGAAAGAGGTGCACAAGATTTATTGTTATTTTCCAAGGTACTATGTGGTACTAGGTTATTAATGAACTTGTTACTTGGCTTTTGGTAATCCCCTACCCGTCGCATCTATGCAAGCCAAGGGGACAAAATGGAGTTGCATAGTGTATCACATAATGAGATGATGTACATTGTGAAATATTTGTGTGGTTTGGGCACTTCACACGTCTAAAGGAAAACATGTGTGCTTGTTGTCTTGGTTTGTATACTACTTGCATATCTAGGCTTAGATATCTACTAGTACTTCCCATTAATGCAAAATTTGTACACATTGTCTTGGCTTTGAATAGGGGCCGACGGTTTTGGCTAGTCAAAAGGGTGTAAGGTGACTTAAATAGTGTAAGGTTTAATTAGGGTGTGTTGTACATGTTTTATAAAGTCAAATGTATATTAAAAAGGTTCCTAGGTAAGTATAGTTGTGAGGTTTTGGGTATTCGGCTAGAATGTAAGTCTAAGATAGGTTTAGGTTCAAATTTATTGTCTTGGTATGGTTACTAGGAGTCTAGGTATAATATAGTAGAAGTAGGTTTAAGTCCTAATTCATTTTGGTTAAGTTTTGGGATCCTTGGTGAAAGTATAGTCATAATTAAATAAATGTATAATTTACTTTATTTAAAATGTATGACATTTGTGAAAATGAGTTAAAGTGGATATTTGTAGTGTTTAATGATAAAGAGTAGTTTATGTTGAATCATAGCATTGTTCATGAGGTGAGGAAAATATATTAATATATATTTTGAAGCATAAAATAGTTCCTTGGTAAGTGTTATTAATTGTGATCATGAGTTTAGATTTTTATAAATCAAATTGATGAATCTTATGATCAAGTGTTTCAGGTGACTTAATAGTCCCAATGTACAATTGTTTAAAGCCTTGTATGCTCATATAATGTAGTCATACAAATGTTCTTATGATTAAATACTCATAATCATAATATAATGTCATGTGATCAAATGTTTCCATGTTCTGATGATTTAAATGATGTATGCTCATGTATGATGCATATGATTGCTCAAATGATTTCATGCAAAGGTGGTAATATATATAGATATCATGAGGTGACGTATACAATGATGTCATAGTCAAAACCTGGAATTTACAAGTTTTACAGCACTATCTCGTTATTTTAGCTTTGTCCTCAAAGCTTAAGATGACGTTACTGCTCAGGTGAACAGGTGTGGGTACTTAGCTCTAAATGAGTCTTCGCGTTCCCAGGTGAACTCAGGACCTCTCTTAGTGTTCCAACGTATCTTAACTAACGGGATTTGGCTTCGCTTCAATTTCTTGACTACTCTTTCCATGACTTCAACAGGTTCTTCTATGAATTGGAGTTTGTCATCAAAGTGGACACCCTAAAATGGCATGGCTAACGGCTCGTCCGCATAGCACTTCTTTAGGTTCGAGACATGGAATGTAGAGTGTACCCAGCTCAACTGCTGGGGTAACTCTAAACGATAAGCGACTTCACTGATTTTGGCGATCACTTTGAAGGGTCCTACGTAACGTGGATTTAATTTCCCACGTTTTCCAAATCGTACAACACCCTTCCAAGGTGATACCTTGAGCATAACACGGTCACCTACTGCGAATTCCATAGGTTTTCGTTTGCGATCTGCATAGCTCTTTTGTTTGTCTTGTGCAGCTTGAATTATTTGTTTGATGAGAGTGATCTTCTCAGTAGTTTCTTCGATCAGTCCGGGGTCCAGTCAGCTAAAATTCCCCCACCTCTGCCTAACACACGGGTGATCTGCACTTGCGGCCATATAGGGCCTCAAATGGTGCTGCTTTGATGCTGGCATGGTAGCTGTTGTTGTAGGAGAATTCAACCTGTTGGTCCCTAGTAATTCGATATTACTTATTATCTTAAGTAATAACTATTACTTTGACTCAAGTGTGTTGTTTTAATATAAGATAAGAACTATGAAAGATTAAAACAACAATACCAATATACTTTTCAACGTATAGACTTTTATTAGAATCAAATAAAGAATATATAACCCACTTTGTTTGTGGAATAACAAAGTGGTTGAATGACAATGGGGTTTGATCTCCTCTACTTAAACATTTAACCAAAGTTAAACTCTAAGCTCCAATCTAAACGTTCATATGCAACTTTGGCTATATGGTTTAGTTGGTATCAAGAGAGAAAGGTTTTCTAGAGTTTAAGCTCTTGAATTGGTTACCTTTCTCTCCCAATGTACACTCCTTTATATAGGCAGTGTAAATTAGGTTTTGCATTTTGCATCTACCAATGCATCAGTTTATCCAGTGGGTGGTTGATGCCCATGTTGGATAAACAGTACAAAGTACTTAAGAAACTATTCTAGGAAAGATAAAGGTTGTACTTATATCTAAGTATACAAGCAACCTACTTTGACTTAAAGTTATCTTTTCCCACCTAATGCAAACCATCAGAATACTGAAGAGTCTTTAGTATCCTAGAGGAGATCGACATCATTCAGTTTGGTATTGTCAAGCCAACTGAACTGAAAGCCCTTCTTCAGTCCTTGTTCTTCAGCAACTAGACCACCTAGTATTTGAAGTGAATACCCCTTTGTCTTCTAAGTTCACTGGAAGGGGAGTGTTGAAGTTTCTTCAACTTTAAAGTCTTCAGTAGGAACTTTGTTCCTCTGGTCATCCATCAGCAGACTGGCCTTACTGCTGAGCATGAAACACTTAGGGGGATTTTATATTTAAATCCTAGAGTTGTTTCAGGGTCAGTAAATACTGACCCAACAATCTCACCCTATTTGGATACAAATAGCCTAAGTCTAATGTCAGTAGTAAGTGGGCATAACAACTTCTTCTTACTTGCACTAAACATTTAATTAACTTATAAACATAAGATAATCATTTATTCAACAACATTACAAATTACAACAAAATATTACAAATGATTATTCAGTTTTCCTTTGGCCTAAGTTCTTCAATGACATGGGTCTGTACTGATGGATCTGAGTTTCTGATTTCCAGTATCGATAGTAAGCACATGCTGAAGGTTCTTGCAGCTTCAGCCAGTCCTGGACCACCATGGTGAGCAAAGATGATTTTCTGAATGTTTCCAAGAAATTCATTGTTCAGATCACCAAGATCACTGATGCCCACAAAGTCTTGTCGTTCACGATGGTTGAACATAATCATTCCTAATTCTGGTTCTTCTAACACATGTCCAGGGAGATGATTTTCAAACTCAACAAGATCTTTGTATTTCTTGGTGGTGACAAAGATATCACCCACACCAGGTTGAACCAGATTGGCTCTATTGTTCAGTTCTAGAATTGGATCTTGATCCTCCAGTGAGATTTGATTGCTGATGTTCAGATGCTGACTAAGCCTTTCATGATTTCTCACAAAGTGTTCAATTCTTGTGCGAACTTCTACCCATCTTCTGGATGTTTTCTTTTCAATGATTCTGCTCATCTCTAGCCATTCAGTATAGGAGAGCTCCTTCCTTTGGAAGTCATCTATGATCTCATCAGCCCCATCAGCTCTATAGAACTTTAGATTGATATGTCCCTTGTAAGTCATCATGTCAACATTTGTGATTTCTGAGAGACATCTTCTGTTCAACCTTGTTATACAGAATTTTTCGTATAACATTTTTTTCTTGAAGAGGCCTTCAACTTCAGATTTTCCAATTTTTTCACACAAGCTCATCTTCAGATCTCTGAGCTGTTCTTCATTTTGAAGTTTTTGGATTCTATCAAGTTCTTCTTGAGTGACCAACCCTGACTTGATAATTCTTTCATATAATGTGGTTTCACCTTTGCTTTTGGGTTTGATAGGAGGTGACACATTTTCAGATGATTCAGTGCTGGTGGTAAGGCCATCAATATGAGTGCCCTTTGCTGAAGACTCCCCCTTAGTCTTATCTGGGCTGCCTTCACTGAATGGAGATACATACACAAAAGGTTGTTTTTGGGCCTTCTTCTGTGCATGTTTCTTGAAGAGCTACTGAATAGTTACTTTCTCCCCCTCAGCAGAAGATTGCCCTGCAACTTCTGATGAACCCCCCAGCAGGCAACCATACACATAAAGAGTTTAAGGTGAATGATACCTTGGTCAATATTGCCGGAACATTAGCAAGAGCATTTAGTTTTTGCTGAACTTCATCAGATAAGGTCAGCTTTTGTTGTTCCAACAGACCCACCCTATCCTTGATCTGTGAAACTGAATCACATAACTCATTAAGCTGATTAGGAATCGGCTTGTATTCAGTAGAGAGCTAAAACGATGTAGCATTAATGGAATCCATGAGGGTGGTGATTTCTTTCTTGATAGAAGTGGTAGTGGTCACATCTTTCACCAATGGCTTCAATGCAGTGAGAATTGCATCTCTGAGCTGTTCAGCAGTGGGAGGAACTGGCCTTGCTTTAAGAGTGATGAGTTCAGCATCAGCAAGAGCCTTTTCCTCCTTCATCTTAGTCACCTGTGATTGTAGAACCAACACCTGATTTGTTAGTTCATTTACCTTGACAGTTCTGGAGGAGGAAGGCTAGGGAGTTTGATCAACAATATCATCTTCAGATTCACTATCATCCAAGTTTACTGGAGCTCTTTCACTTAGTCCCAAATCCTTCTCCAAGTCATCACCAGACATGCTGAATATAAATGTAGGCAAGTGTCCCCCCTTGGGGCCAGTGGAGAGAGGCACTTCCTTCATTGTCTACTGATCGCCACCTTAAGCGCGCTGGTCAGTTGCAAGTCCTTCATCACTAGGGTTGGTTTTACCTGATGGATCCTGAGAAAGAGTCCCTGATGAGTTAAGATCAATGATAATGTTTGTGGTTCCTTCAGTAGAACCCTGTTGTGGGGGAACTACATCATTAGAAACAGATAGGCTAGGGTCAGCATCAGTTGTTGGATTTGCTGAAACATCATTCCCTGATGCAGACTCAGAGTGACAAATGATAGAGATTGGTAATGAAATTTGAGATGCATTCAGATTTAAATTGCTTACCGATGCTGACTCCACTCTATCGAGCTGAGGGTGCGCTCTATCTTCACCCTTCTCTCCTAAAGAAGTTGAGAGATGGGTTGCCTTCAGGGCCTCTTGATGCATACCACCTTTAGTAGAGACTGATGGTGGCGGCTGGCTTGGGTTCTGGTCCTTGGCCGAGGACTTATGTTTCTTCAAAGCTTGGCCTTTGGGATCATCAGAATGCTTATTTGATGAAGATTCTGTGGGGTGCCTCCTTTTCTTAGACCCACGTCTACACTTACGAGTATTCACTGATGTGCTCTTTTGACGTGGTCTAGAAGAAGCTCCAAACTTTTTTCCTGTTAGATCCCCTTCTCCAGTTGGAGAAGTGTCTTTTGGAGCTTTGAACACAACTGGAGAATTTGCTGAGCAAATTTCCAGCATGGGTTGTGTGAAAGGAGGTTCAGTTGTGCTGACTGGAATGTTCCAGTGATTGGTATCAAAGATTGAGGAAACAAGTTTAACTCCTTCATTTTTAAGGTATTCTTCACCAAATTGGTCAGCAAAAATGAGGGATAAAAATATGGTGTAGACCACATTCTTCTCCCTAGTTTTCTTCTCCATTTTTCCATGGAGATCTTCAAAGATTAGTTTTCCAAAATCAGCTTTTATGCCCTTTGCCAGACAATACAAAATAAGGCCATCCTTTTGGTTGATTTGATCCAGCCCACCAGTTTTCCCACCCAGACACTCAATTAAGATGGACATCAAAAGTTTCCACTTAGGTGGTAAACAGCTTCTCTTCAACCCCCATTTAGCACCAATCTCTTCAGTGTATCTAATTTATCTAAAAAATGTTTTGACAACAGAGAGATCATTAGGAACAGCCTCATATTTGCTAGAATCCTCCAAATAGTTTAACCCTAAGACCCTTCTAAACATCTTTAAATTTATTTTCCCATGAATACCCAAGGTAGTAGACACAAACTCAATAGATTTCTTGTTTGTTGACCCTTGTGCTGTGAACCAAAACTCTTTTAACACATTTTCAAACATAACCCCTGGATCCTTGAAAAAGGCATCACGAATCACACATTTGGATAAAAAGTTTAGTACTTGTTTTCCTGGTTCAGATGTTAGGGTTTCTGGTTTGATCAAGGCGATGTTGTTGGGTTTAAAGAATATGTCCTTGATGGGATAGTTTACATGGATGGAAGGATTGAGGGTGATCTTAGTCTCTTGTGGTTGTGAAGAAGATTCAACAGCCATTGATGTTTGTTGTGTGAGTTTTTTTTGAAAAAGGAGAGAGAGTTGTGTGTGTTTTTTTTAAATTTTTTGCAAATGATATGAATCATCATTCTTCAAAAGGTATATGTAAACACCTTTTTAAACTGAGTTGTCAAATTTTGTAAAACATTTGAAAAGAGAATGAAACTTTTAGGGTTTAATAAGTGTGAAAACACTTATACTTTTACCACTTATTTCCAATAATAACAAGAGCAAAACGTGTATTTTATGTCGTAAAAGTCGGAATTATGCGTGGTTTGTGTTTTTATTGTGTTTTAGGACCAAAAGAGAAAAAGGAAGAAAACACGGGCTTTCACGGGCTTTTATCAAAGAAAACGAGAAAAGACGAAGTCAAAAGATCAAGAGTGCAAAAAGAACGGAAGTCCAAGACCTATTCTGAAGATTTATCGAAGAAAAAGTCTAAAGACGAAAGTTTAATGAAGTTGAAGAACTCAAGTCTAATTATAGAAGAAGATTATAAGACGAGTTCAATTTACATCGACAAATCCCGAGACGACGTCGAGAAAGACAAAGGATTTAAATCGAGTCGAGCCGAGAAGAAAGAAAGAGGAGGCAACACATGCACCTCCCCATTTTCCTATAAATACCCTCCTAAACACATTAGGAGGGTGGGTTAGCTAGTTTTTTTATTTTCTTTCTTTGTTTTAGTTTTCATTTTAGAGAGAGAAAGTGTTTAACTTTCTCTCACAAAATGTTCATCTTTTCTTTTAAGTTAAGCTTTGTTTAATCTTTGTATTAGAGTTTCATTAATCAAAAGTTCAAGTTTAAGCTTTTAATCTTCAATCTTTTTCTTCCTTTCTTGATTTTACTTTGTTCTTGATCCGAAATATTATTACAAAGTTCTTGATTTTGATGTTTTCGTGATTAAAAGGTTCATCTTTTTATGCTTTTCTAAGTCTTACATGGATTAAGATTTAAGCTATTCATGCTTATTGGCTTATCTAGTGTTTAGCTTTTTGCTCTTAGTTTTCTCAAAAAGTTTATCCTTTTTAAAGTTTCTTTTTTATAAAGTTCACGAATTTCATATTGCAAAAGTTATCGAATTTATGCTTATTGAGTTGTTTAAGATTCGGTTAAGTGAGCTTATTGGAAGTGCTTATTGAAATTTTAACTTATCTCTATTTTCGGATTAAGTTTTGCTCCATCGCAATATGGAGGCTTTTACACATTCCGACGGCCACATTCAGACAACTTGTTTCGATCGCAATACCCTTGTGGATCTACTTTGCTATCTAAGGTTTTTCTCCCTTATTTTGATTGGGATTGCGATCGCTCATTCTGATCGCATATTCCGACGGGTCTTAAGGTTATTTTAAGTCGAAACTCTGCCAAAATTTTGTTAGTGACAGTCCGATAGAAAACCTGGATTCTGATAGCTTTGAACATTCCGATAGTTTTGATCTTGTGTATTCCGATACTTGACACTCCGATAGCTTTGGACATTGCGATAGAAGAACATTCCGATTGAATCCATTTACAACATTCCGATAGCTTTGTCACTAATATTCCGATGGTTTGATTGTATGCATTCCGACAGAATTGACTTATTATTATTCTGATAATTTTAGCTTTAAAGTTTTTAAGTTTTAAATTCATTAAGTTTAATTTCTAAAAATTGCACGCTTATCGAAATCACTGTTTTTACTAAGTATTTTTCTAGTAATTTTTAGTTTAATTTTTAAAAACTTTTATTTTGCTCAACGACATTTTCATTTATTTGCTTTTAGTTTAAAAAAGATAATCAAAACAACCCATTTTATTTTCCACCAAGAACGACTGAGTCGCACTAACTAACGGTAATCAATTCGAAAAGATTGGAACGAAATTATTTTATACTTGGTGAAAATCTTGTATTAAATGGCATCGCTGCCGGCTCTTTTCGTTAAGATTAACGGTTTTTAGTGAGAGACGCGTTGGATTTTGGGATCCGTTCACTTTTGAACGTTATTTTTCTTGCTTAAAAATTTTCAAAAATCCATAAAAATTAAAAATTTTCAAAAATCCAAAAAATAGAAAAACATAAAAAAACTAAAAGTATTTTTTGTCTATTTTTCTTTTCCTTTTGTAGGTGTGTATGCGTACTCGTGCTCGTAAGAAGAAAGTAGCTCAAGCCGAAGTCATTACTCCACCTATTGTCACCATGGACAATCAACCAATGATCGAGCTTTTGCAATCGCACGTGGAGGGCAACACCGATACTAGTCATACCCGAGATTGGAGCCAACAATTTTGAACTCAAATCCGGCTTCATTCAAATGGTCTCTGCTCAACCTTTCTTGGGGCGTTCGCTTGATGATCCTCATGACCATATAAAAAGGTTCCTTCAACTCACTAATACGGTCAAGTATAATGGGGTTTCACAAGAAGTGATTCGTTTACAACTTTTTCCTTTCTCCTTAGAGGGACAAGCCCGGAATTGGCTTGATAAGGAACCGCCACATAGTATTCTTACGTGGACGGATTTAGAGACTAAATTCATCAACTATTTTTTCCCACCCTCACGTACTACCGCTTTGCGGAATGAAATCATTACCTTTGAACAAAAGTATGGTGATACATTTAGTGAATCTTGGGACCGTTTTAAGGAACTTTTAAGAAAGTGTCCACAACATGGTTTCACAAAAGTACATCAAATAAATACTTTTTACAATGGGTTAAGCATGAATGACCAAGATTCACTAAATAGTGCATCGGGGGGTAATATTTTGGTTAAGTCTTCTAATGCCGCATGGGACATTATTGAGAATAAGTCTAGAGTGCAAACCAAGAGTGTTCGGACTAATGTGGCTAGTGCTAGTACTAGTAACGCCGATAAGATAATTGATAAGCTTACTTCACTTGTGGAATCGCTTGCTCTCCAAACCGCCAACAATGCCAAACAAATCACTGCCCAAGCTAAAGCTTTGAGTCAGTCATGTGAAATATGCGGGGGATCTCACTCATACATTGATTGTCCTTTGACTCATGACAATCCGGAAAATGTGTATGCCGCTAACGGTAACTTTTCTACAGGAGCCTATCAAGCACGTCCTCAAGGTGACCGCAATTTTCTCAGCTATCGCTCAAACAACTTTCTCTCACCACCCGGTTTTCCCCCACAAAGCCCAAACAACCTCAATCGCAACAATCAAAACCAACCTCGTGCTCCAAATCAATATCAAACCCAAAGAACCCCATATCCACCTCAAAGAAACAACCATGTTTACCAACAACCCGCTTATCAACCACATACCTACCATGCTCCTCCTCCCAACCAACCCACCGTATTTAATCACGAGGTTGAAACTTACATGAGGACTAATGATGCGATAGTGAAGAATCTTCAGCGAGAAATGGCCAACATGAAAGCAGATATGGTGAAACAAGGGAATGATCTTCGAGCCGATATGCGAAACTCTTTGGCAAGTCAAACGAATGACTTAAGGAACATGATGGCTAGTTTCTTCCCAAGTAATCAAGCCTCTGGTTCGGTTTCTCTTCCGAGTAACACCGTTGCTAATCTAAGAGGGGAGATGAAAGCAATCACCACTCGTAGTGGAAAAGGTTTAAAGGAACCCGAGCTTCCTACACCTACACCGGTGATTGTGACAAAGGAAAACGAGTCCACTTCTCCAATTCCTCCAACTTCTATTCCTCCAATTCCTCCGACTTCTACTCCCACCCCTCCACCACCCAAGGATGTGAGTGAGAATTCCATTCCAAAGCCTTCATCTCAACCCAATATACCTTATCCCTCAAGGTTGAGGAAAGAGAAGTTGAAGAACAAGGATGATATTCAGGTTTCTAACTTTCTTAAAATGTTTAAACAACTGAATTTCAACATCTCCTTTGCCGAGGCTCTCGCTCACATGCCCAAATATGCTAAAATGTTTAAAGATCTTTTCAGTGATAAGGAGAAACTCCTTGATATCGCTCAGACCCAACTTAATGAGAATTGCTCTGCAGTCCTCTTAAGGAAATTACCAACAAAACTTGGTGATCCGGGTCATTTCTTGATTCCTTGTAACTTCCCTGGGGTAGAGAATTGTATGGCCCTAGCCGATCTAGGTGCTAGTATAAACTTAATGCTATTAAGTGTTTTGAAACAATTCTCTCTACCCGAGCTAGTCCCCACCCGAATGACTTTGGAATTAGCTACCCGTACGGTTGCTTATCCAGTGGGGATAGCCTAAGATGTCTTCGTTGGTGTCGACAAATTCACCTTTCCGGCGGATTTTGTTATCGTTGACTACGAGATGGATGATATTTGTGTATAGTGAAGTTCGTTTTCTCGACTCTTAACCAATTAAAAGTCCTAACAAGATCGGGTTTATGATTGTTTTTGGTTGGTAATGGTATTTGGATATTCTATGTCTAATTCAAACAACACCTTGCTAAAATGAAAAATACAATTCTACTTATACGTAAAACAAATTGCACAAACCAAGTTTTTATTCAACTAAAATCACAAATGTAAATTCTATGAAATGAAAGGACTGAAAATGTAAATTCTATGAAAATTAAATGCTAAAAATGTAAATTCTAAAAGATAAAGGACTAACTATGCAAATCCAGTTAACAAATAGGGACTAATATGAAAATATAACTAACAAAGTAACCATCTTTAACTAATGTTGAAAACTGACTAACCAATTGTTAACTAACTTGAAAATAAAGGGACTTAACCTAACAAACCCTAAAGATTAGGAAAAATTAGCCAAAAATGTAACTAATTAACAACCTAGGGACTAAACTGCAATTTCCAAAAGTTTAATAACAAAAACGGGCTAAAGAACTTCAACAAGCTCGTATAAGCTCAAATCTTAACCAAATAAGCTCAAACAAGTTGCAAACGACTTAAAATTCAATTTAAGCTAGACTTGTAAAAGGGCATAAGCTGAAACTACGTAGAACTCTAATAAGCTATTTCCAATAAGCCAAGTTTAAGCTATCTAATAAGCCATACGTGCACAACTGGATTTTTTTGCAAAACTTATCAATCAGCTCTCAAAAAGAATGGAATGTTTTGTCTTAACAAAAATGATCCAGTAATAAGATCAGAAAACGAAATTAAGCTAGAAAGAGCTTATGTTGACCAAAATTCCAAAAAACTAAAGAGTTCAAAATTTAACCACAAGCACTTTCTTAAGAGTTTTGTGAAAGAAAATGGCTAGGTTTGTGAAGTAGAATTGCCAGAATAAGAAAACAGTCAAAGGTTTTATCAGAGAAAATGGCTTTTGCTCAAGTGCTTATTCTACAGCTTATTTCTAACTCAATTCTGAAAACTGTAGAAATTCCAGCTAAAGGCTTAAACTACATATGTTGTGAGAGAGCTAGAAACTGGTTTCAAGAAAATTCATCAAGAATTAAAGCAATGACAATTATCTGAAATCAGAAACTTTCTGAAAACAGGTTTTGAAACAATATGACCCAAACCTTTTTACTGCAATTGGCCTTTTTGACCAAAGATTTGACTAGAAAATGAATGTCAACAACTGAACTTGACTTAAAACGGCTAAGGGACTAAAGATGAACAAGATTTGATAAAAAATCAACACTAGATCATACTCTAAAACTAGTTGCCAAACACTGGTTACAACTTCAAGTGAAATTTTGTGAAAGAAATATAAGCTAGAGGCAAAACTGATTAAAGAGTGATAACTATCTAAGTTCAACTACTAACTTGTGGTGAATAAAGGCTAAGATCAAACTATGTAAGACACTTCAATTCAAAATGCTAAGCAAGCTAGAAGACAGCTACAGATCTAACAGAATTGATATTAAAGCAAATAATCAAATGCTAGCTACAATTACACTACACAATCATACAAAATCAACTCAGAATCAGCTAACACACTTGATCATACAGCAAACAAGTTCTATACTATGAATGAAGCAGGCAATTGACTTTTGAGTGGAACTACAAACAAGAAAATGAACACCTTAAAGCATAGGCCTCCATTGATGGCGTAGATTAGCGCTGAGATATCTAGCTAGTGCTAAACCACCACCTTAGCACTAGGAACTATCAACAATCTACTAATCAACAGCTGTAATCAACTCAAACTCCATTGATGAACTCAAAATCTTCAAAATCTACTAAAACTTGAACTGGAATGAACTAAATCATCAACACAGCTACAAATCTTCACAAATGCTTCTAATGATCAATTATGATCAATAAAATCATTCAACAACACTGGCGTATGAATAGTATGTAAGAGCAGTAAGAGAATTGGAAGGAATTGGGAATTTTATTGATTTTATATGAAAGGTGGTTACAAAGAGGTTACAACTAACTAACAGACTCTCAAGAGGTTTTCAAGCTCTTGAGAGTTGTTATCTAATAAATGCTAACAGAATGAGAGAGAAAATTTCTAGTGTGTGACTTTTTTCACACTAGCTAACTATGTACAAATGAGAGCTTCTAATCCTATTTATAGAATGAAAAAGTGAAGTTGTTGGGGAGAATGACGTGTCTAAGCCAATAGGAGTCTTCCACGTGTCCTAATTCTGCTAATTGATATTTGCAGGTGAAGAACTTAACTGGGGATTTTTGATTGAGTTATTCTTAGCTTAATTGAGTTGTTGGGAAGAATTCGTCCTTTGATTTTGAGCAACTTTGGTGTTTATAACTTCTTCTGGAACGCACTCTAGCTCTTGATCGATCCTGGTAAAGTTGTTGGAGAAGAAAGCCACGTGGCGTCTTGTGGTTGGATGAGAGATAAACACACGGATCATTATCCTCTTGCTGAAATATGATTGGTTGATAAGAGAAGTGGTGGATTGCACTGTTGGGATTGGCTTATTAAATGTTGGCGGCTGTGAGTGGGGTTATGTGGCAATCCAAGTCACTTATTTCCTTGCTTCTCATTGGTTGATATTGCATCACACGGATCAAGGATTTACAAATGAATTGAAAAAATAAAAAAAAACCCTAAAAACATCAATGGCTGCCAAAAAATCCCTTCTTCTCATAACCTAATTTTCTTTTTCCTTTAATCCGAATACCTTATAATGATGCTGTTTTCTCGAATAATCACTGATTATTCTTGAGTTAACAAAGTTTTTATTTGGTTGATTGATTTTAGGGTAAATTAAATTGGTTTTATTTGAGTTTTTGTGCCGTCATTGTGTTTTGTGATTGTTTGTTTATTCGTCGGTGGTTAATTGTCACATTGGTTTGTGCTTATTAGTTTAACTAATAGATCCATATGATGGGCTGCGCAATTAATTGGTTCGCAATTAATTGTCATCTTGGTCGGTGGAATTGTTATTTAATGATTTGATCAAGTGTCTACTGGGCAATTACATTCGTTACATACACGATTGGTTCTTTTTTGTTTTTTGTGTCATCGCAATTTAGGGTTAGTTTTTGTGAGTTATTGTGGTAGGGTCCGCTTGGTTTGGTTGGCTGTTGTGATTAGTGATCACAATTTAATTCGTTACTTGGTCGGCTGACATATTAAGGTGTGGTCGGCTGACTATAAAGTGTCGTTTCTCACTTTTAAGTGGTCGGCTGACATATTAAGTGGTCGGCAGACTTTAGTTTTAAATCCATTAGTATAGCCATATTCAAGGCCAAGCTTGCGATCAAATATAACACTTTGTCAAGGGTTCCGTATTGATTGTTTATTGGTAAGTATGAACATGGATTCGAGAAATGAAAGTGATAAGCCATTGTTTACAGGTTGGAATGATGTGATTAAGGTGTCTAATCTTAAGGTTTTAGTAACGTTAGAGGAGATATCTAATTTGTTTTCTGTTCCTTTGAATACTGTGCGTAAAATTTAAGTGTTTGCAAATGGTGTCAAGGCAAACAAATTTCCTAAATGGTCTACTTTACCTAAGGAGACCACTATGCTTTATTATGAAGTTTTGTATGAACGGCATAAGAATCTAACTAGTAGAACTTCTTCACTAAGTTCAGGTGGTTCGAGTGTGCACTCTGCACAAATGGCTAAGGAAACAAATGATACTAATGTTTCCTCTTCTTGTGATGTAGTTTTGGACTTTGCAGCTAAGGTTGCAACCATTAATGGTATGCAACCGTGTAATCTACATGAGGTTTTGAAATTATTTGGTGTAACGATTCGTACGGTTGGTGATGCGGGTGAATTTATGCATGAATTAAGAATGAAGAAACATCCTTTGTGGGAATTGATCTCACTTGACCGTGCTAAAGAAATTCTGGAGTTACTTTGCAAATTTGAAGCTGATATGGTTTCGTCTACTAATGGAGGTATTAATACAATTTCTTCTTCGTATAATTCTGAAAATGTATGTGATGGGGTTAATATCTCATTCCTAGGAAGGTCGTTGAAAAAGTAAATACTCGCTACCACAACACTTTATATGGTTACTTTCTTGGTAAAAGGATTGCATTTCCTGTGGTTGAGTATTTTGCTAAGAACAACTGGGCTAAACATGGTCTTAAGCGTATCATGATGAATGAGAAAGGTTTTTTTCTTTTTTCAATTTGGGTCTAGTGAGGGTCTTAACGCGGTTCTGGAAGGTGGTCCGTGGATGGTTCGTAATTCACCAATTTTTCTTAAGAAATGGACTATGAAAACGAATCTTCTAAAGGAGGAACTAACTCGTATTCCGGTATGGGTCAAGTTTCATGATGTCCCGCTACAGGTATTTGAGGAGGAAGGTATTAGTTTAATTGCTTTGTTTCTTGGTAAGCTTATTATGATGGATAATTATACTGATAATATGTGCAGAGTCTTGGGGTCGTTGTAGTTTTGCTCGTTGTCTTATTGAGATGAATGCTGATTCGGAGTTTGTAGATAACGTTACTATTGGTGTCCCTGATCTTGAAGGCTCTGGTTGTACTAAGGAATTAATTCGTGTTGAATACGAATGGAAACTGCCTAGATGTCATACTTGTAATATTTTTGGTCATTCCTTTGATTCTTGTCCGAAAAATGTTAAACCTAAACGGTTGAAAATGTGACAACTCATGTTGATAATGATGGATTCCAACAAGTGCAAAGCAAGAGAAAGAAGTACAAAGGTAATTTAGGGAATCAAATTCCGAGAAGTGGTCCATTGAGCAAGGGTTTCCAAATAGGTAAGACGGTTGTTTTTCGTCCAAAGACTCACTTGGATACTACAAGTATGAGTGGTGATAATAGTAGAAAGTTGAATACTAAATCTGGTCAGTCGCAGCGGTCTAGCAATCCAAATGGTTCGAACAAGGGTAAAGCTCAAATGAGCAGTGTTTCTACATCTAATAAATTTTCATCTTTGTCCATGCCTGGTATTGACGAAGGGGTTCAAGTAAGCGATGAGGATAATGAGGATAAGGAGGGAGTCGAGGTCGTCTTTGATGAATCGATGAATCTTCTAAACACTAATATTGGGGCAAGCACTCCAACTGGCTGATCCCATGTTGATATTTTATTATTTTCCTCGTAACTTTATGTTATCGTCTTGGTTTTTGTCTAGTTTATATATTTCCAGTATTCTAGACTAGTTAATGTTTATGGCCTGTCATAAACATTTTGTTTAACAAGCTGCCTGTAGCTTGCGGTTAATGTGGTATTTCAGCCACGTTCCTTGTACTTCAATGCTTTTTTGGTTCTATTTACCGGGGTCATTGTTACCCTTTTACCAAAAAAAAATCACACGGATCAAGCCTAAAGTTATCTTTGAAAGTTGGCAGTTTAGGTCCCTTGACTTGGCAGATTTGTGTTTTAAGCTAGAATCTTCATTTCTTTGGCAAAAATAGTCCTTCAACTTGGATTCTTGCTTCTTTTGACCCTTTGACTTGGTTGACTTGATGGTTTACCATGTTTGACTTTGATCTTGACTTTGACAAATGTTCACTTTTGGTCCTTCATCTTTGAAATGTTGTCAAGATAGGTCCTTTGTCTTCAAAGTCTTGTCACTCTTGATCCTTCTTTGTCTTTTTCATCAAAATTAGCTTGATTTTCTTCTTGTTTGCTTGAAATTGTATCCTTCTTACCTATTTGTACACAAACACAAACATACCACATAATTCCGCTTTATAGCACAAAGTTTAGGTATTTTTCTTGTGTTTTAAGGTGATTTGTTGATTAATTGATATGAGTTTTTGCTCATATCAAATCCCCTACACTTGAACATTGTCATGTCCTCATGCAATGCTATATTTTAAAGCACAAAGTTTACATTCTCCTCATAATTAATCCACCTTGGCTATTATGGAATGCATCTACACTACTCTATACTATATGATGCATGATTTTGATTTTTTTAACAACGCAATGCATAAGAAATAATTCTATTTATATCTTTTTGGATTTTCTTGAAATGGTTTTGATGGAAATAGCTCATAAATAATTCAATGACTTTGATTAGGGCTTGGGTACCATGGACACTTATCACCCTCAAGTTTCACTTTCTCCATACCAAGCTTAAAAATGGGATCATTATATTCACAAGTAAAAAGTGCATCAACTTATTCATGACAATTAAATGTGAAACCGGTTATTAGTTGAGAAAATTGCTTGTGGCAAATTTGTCATTATTTCAAGCGTGAAGTATAAGAAATGCAAAATCCAAAAATAAGGAAGCACGGTTTTAATCCTAAGTAATCCTCTCATTCATTACTTGAAAAACCGCTCACAATTAATATAAATCCGTTTCAAGAGTAATAAGTCATTCGCCTTATGTGTAAAATCCTCATGTCATGCATTAATAAGTACCTACACACTCTCTAAGGAAAGAAAAATAAAACTCGCGCAATAATTTACATCCGCCGCCTTTTTGAGACCTTGGATCTTCAACCCCGCAACCCGTCAAGGTAATATTGGATTGGAGCAATCTATCGAATCCCCGCAACCCGTCAAGGTAATATTGGAATTCAATAGTCACTATAATTAACACCACACTGCCCCTCTTGGGAGTCTTGTATAATTATTTTTTTTTTCTTTTTTTTTCTAGCCACACATTTTTTTTATAAGCCGCTCTTATTTTTCTTTATTACTCACAAAGAAAGTTAAAAAGAATAAAAGGAAAAACACCCGCTAAGTATTAAGCATGACATAAGTCTAGTACACATAAAACGTTCTAACTTAGAATCTTAAGACGTACTTATATCAACCGTGAATGATTAGACAAAAATGCATAAGAGATTACAAATCAATTAAAACCGTTCTTGATTATTTATTAACATATATATATGCGAAGAAATTAGAGGTAAAGAAGAGAAGGGTTTAGCCACAAGTAATTATCATGAAGTTTATCTAGCCCTTTTATACTTGCTTCAACTCTATCATTTCCCATTCTCCACAAATTTAAAATCTCAAATAATGAGATTAGTGTATGCTTAGCCTAATAGACCAAAGAAGGACTACATGGTTAAGGATACTAGCTAGAGAATGCTTGGATAAGCAAACTCGGGTTGAGTCAAAATATCCATGGCGGGCCTAATATGTCAAAGAAGTCTAAATTTGTTAAACCATGTTTTTATTATATTTTTTTCTTTTTATATACTTTTGATGAAAAATAAAAGAAGAGTATATACAATGCAAATGTGTTATGCAAATGAAAAATGATTGATGCAAAAATTATGAATACATATTTTTGGTGGCCAAAGTAGATCAAAAATTTGAAAAATGATTGAAAATTTAATTTTCCAAGTTATCCTGAAGATCAATGACAAGTTCTAGGTAAGGTCACTTTGATAGAAAACCCCCCTACACTTAAGCTAAACATTGTCCTCAATGTTTAAGAGCATGGAAGTAGAAAAACTTCCCCTACACTTATGACAATGAATAGACTTTGCTTAACCCAAGTTAAGGAAAGATCAACTATAGTGAATTCATTTTTAAAGCACAAGGTGTCTATAAATGATCACAATAGTCACAAAGTGAACCGGATACAAGGGCCTCCTCCATAAGCTCCAAAGCATGAAATGAGTGAGCAACCCTACAAACATCATGAAGAAAAAAGAAGGTCTGCCCCTACACTTATCCTTAATTCTATACCCTTATTTCGAACCTACAACACTCTAAACCTAGTTATACGATGCTTGAGTTAAGGAGTCTCTAGCTCGACTCTTCCCACAATGAATTAATTCATGGGGAAAATGGGGATCTCTTGGACCATTTCAACGGAAATGTCCTCCCCAAAATAATGTTTCACACGGTGACCATTCACTTTAAAATTTGGACCATCGGGTTGTGACAACTCAATAGTTCCATATGGAAACACTTGAGCAATAGTGAATGGACCGGACCATCTCGACTTAAGCTTGCCCGCAAAAAGTTTCAACCTTGAGTTAAAAGAGGAGAACCGGCTCTCAAACTTTAAACTCACGGTTCTTGATCTTAGCATCATGCAATTTCTTAGTCTTTTCCTTGTAAAGCAAAGAATTCTCATAGGCATTGGCTCTCAATTCATCCATCTCATTAAGTTGATCTTTCATATGTGAACCGGCTTGGTTTAAATCAAAGTTAGCCCACTTAAGAGCCCAAGATGCCTTGTGTTCTAACTCGAATGGGAGGTGGCATGCTTTTCCATAGACAAGCCTATAAGGGGTACAACCAATTGGTGTCTTAAAAGCCGTCCTAAAAGCCCATAAAGCATCATCAAGCTTATCCGACCAAGAAGCTCGATGCTCTCCCACCGTTCTCTCTAAAATTCTCTTTAAACCACGATTTGTGACCTCGGTTTGACCATTGGTTTGAGGGTTATATGCGGTAGAAAGTCTATGATTAACTCCATATTTCTTCATAACTCTTGTGAAATGATCATTACAAAAGTGCGTACCACGATCACTTATGATGGCCCGAGGTACACCAAATCTAGCAAACAATTGCTTTAAGAACTTCACAACAACTCTAGCATCATTGGTAGGTAAGGCTTTAGCCTCAACCCATTTAGACACATAATCCACCGCTACAAGTATATACTTGTTTCCCTTGGAAGATGGAAAAGGTCCCATAAAATCTATGCCCCATACATCAAAAATCTCACACTCTTGAATAAAGTTTTGTGGCATCTCATCACGTTGCGTAATTTTTCCTTGTCTTCGACACACATCACAAAATTTCACCATCTATTGGGCATCTTTGTAAATGGAAGGCCAATAGTAACCCGAATCAAAGACTTTCTTGGCGGTATAGTTGGGCCCAAAATGTCCACCCGTAGGTCCTTTATGACATGCTTCTAAAATTTTAAATGCCTCGGGTCCATCTACACACCGTCTAATGATTTGGTCCGCACATTGCCTAAAAAGATAAGGATCATCCCAAAAGTAGTACTTCACTTCCTTAAGAAATTTCTTCTTTTGTTGGGAAGTAAGACCCTCAATAAGCATATTCCCTACAAGATAGTTTGCTATATCCGCAAACCAAGGGGTGGCATCCTCTTGGGAAGAGATAGACATGAGCTCCTCTAATGGAAAGGATTCATTGATTTCTTTATTAGGAAAATCGCCTTGAAAAGGATGCTCAAGTCTACTCAAGTGATCCGCTTCTAAATTCTCGGCTCCTTTCTTATCTCGAATTTCTATCTTAAACTCTTAAAGCAACAAAACCCATCTCAAAAGCCTAGGCTTAGCATCTTGTTTTTTCATGAGATACTTGAGAGCGGAATGATCCGTATACACTATGGTTTTGGATAGCACAAGGTATGGTCTAAATTTCTCAAAAGCATAGACTATAGCAAACAACTCTTTTTCCGTGGTAGTATAAGAAAGTTGTGCACCGGTCATGGTTTTACTCGCATAGTGTATAGGTTGAAAATGCTTATTCACTCTTTGTCCTAAGACGGCCCCCACCGCATAATCACTAGCGTCACACATAAGCTCAAAAGGTAAAACGGGAGCCTTTGTCAATTTCTCCTTAAGAGTCTCAAAAGATTCCAAACACTCTTGTTTGAAAATGAAAGGAGCCTTTTTTTCCAAGAGGTGAGTCATCGGTCTAGCTATCTTAGAAAAAGCTTGTATGAAGCGCCTATAAAACCCCGCATGACCTAAGAAACTCCTTACACCTTTAACCGTAGTGGGTGGGGGAAGCTTAGCAATCACATCAATTTTAGATCGATCCACTTCTAATCCTTTATTGAATATTTTGTGACCCAAAACAATTCCCTCTTTCACCATAAAGTGACATTTCTCCCAATTAAGAACTAAACGTGTTTCCTCACAACGCTTAGGCATTCATTCCAAATTGGTGAGACATGAGGTAAATGAATCTCCAAAGACGGAAAAGTCATCCATGAAAACCTCCATTGTTTGCTCTATCATATCATGGAAAATTGCCATCATGCACCTTTGAAACGTCCCCGGTGCATTACATAAGCCAAAAGGCATCCTCTTGTAAGCAAATGTACCGTAGGGATAAGTGAATGTGGTCTTTTCTTGATCCTTAGGGTCAATGGGTATTTGGAAATAACCTGAAAAGCCATCAAGAAAGCAATAGTACTCATTTCCCGCTAAGCGTTCAAGCATTTGGTCCATAAAAGGTAATGGGAAGTGGTCTTTCCTAGTAGCCTCATTGAGCTTCCTATAGTCAATACAAACTCTCCAACCGGTAACAAGTCTCGTAGGAATAAGCTCATTGTTCTCATTAGGTACTACGGTGATTCCACCCTTTTTTGGAACACAATGTACCGGGCTAACCCATGGAGAGTCGAAAATAGGGTAAATCATGCCCGCATCAAGGAGTTTGATCACTTCCTTTTTAATGACCTCGTGGATTTTTGGGTTAACCCTTCGTTGACTTTGAATGGCGGCTTTGTAATCATACTCCATAAGGATTTTGTGTGTACAAAAATGTGGATCAATTCCCCTTATGTCGGATATTTTCCATGCTAAGGCTTTCTTGTGTTTCTTAAGGACTTCAATGAGTTTCTCCTTCTCATCCTCCTTCAACTCTTTAGCAATGATCACGGGTAATTGGTCTTTGCCCTCTAAAAAAGCATACTCTAGGTGGGATGGAAGGTCCTTAAGTTCAATTGGAGGTGGACTCTCTAAGGAAGGTTTTACTATGGAAGGATCATCATTGGTAACTTCTTGTGGAATGGGGGAAGGAATAGGGTCCTCATTGAGCAACTTTTGGATAGTAAGAATATCTTCTTCCCAATTGATGGGAGAATAATCATCACCAAGAAAACTGGACTCAAATTCCTCCAAGAAGAAATCACTCTCTCCAAAAGGTGTTAAGGAGGGAGCAATTGAGGCCACGGTTTCAACATGGGGCATATCCTCACTAGTACTCTTGCAAGCGTCATGAAAGTGCTCATCACACACCTCATCTAGCACATCAACTATGTTAATAGTCTCACAAGGTTTAGACTCCTTAACCTCTTTCTTATCACAAACTTTCCCTAACTTAAACACCACTTTCTCATCCTCTACTCTCATAATTAGTTCTCCCTCCGCCACATCTATCAAAGTATGACCCGTTCTCAAAAACGGTCTACCAACAATCAAAGGAACTTTAGGATCCATGTCATAATCAACTACTACAAAGTCGGCCGGAAATGTAAACTTATCCACACCTACAAACACATCCTCCGTGATACCTACAGGGTAAGCTATGGTTCGGTTGGCTAACTCAAGTGTCATCCTAGTGGGAGTGAGCTCGGGAAGAGAGAGTTTTTTCCAAACCGATAAAGGCATGAGGTTAATGCTTGCCCCTAGATCCACCAAAGCCATGCAATTTTCCACACCGGGAAAATTACAAGGTATCAAGAAGCGCCCCGGATCTCCAAGTTTTGTTGGTAAGGTTTTAAGTAACACGGCGGAACCAATTTCATTAAGGGATGTGTTGGGCAAATCAACCTATTTTTCCTTGTTGGAGAGTAAATCCTTGAACATCTTAGCAAATTTTGGCATGTAAGCAAGAGCTTCCGCAAAGGATATGTTTATGTTGAGTTGCTTGAACATCCTCAAGAAATTTGAGACTTGGATATCATCCTTGTTCTTTAACTTGTCCTTTTTTAACCTTGAAGGATAAGGAAGAGTTGGTTTAGGTGTAGGTGTTGTAGTGGCAGATTTGTCTTTGATAGCTTCTTCATTGGGAGTTGTGGAAGGTAAAGGAGAAGTGGGAATAGGTTGAGAAGGTGTGTTTGATTGAATAGGAGCATTGGAAGGTGGTGAAATAGATGTAGAAGGCTGGTCACATGTAGGAACAAAAGTGGGTTTAACAATAGGAGGTTTAGGAGGTGAAGGATCCTTTGTTGACTTTCCGCTTCTTGTTGTAATTGTGACAATCCGTCAATTTATGGTTGATATTTTATTCTCAAATATTATTTAAAAACATTATTTTAATGTTATATTATGAACTCACTTATTTTTGGGAAGAAATTTGGATTTACGTCTTGAAGTAGCATCGACTACGTCTAAACCGGAGGATTCTACGTTACGTGCTTACGTTTACATATACCGTTTTTGGTGACAGTCCGACATTTCAGAAAATAAATTTATCCGTGAATATTATTTTGAGATTTTAAATTTGTGATGGTTCATAAACTCACAAATTTACGAGAAGATATTAGGACTTATGATTATAATTTAACGTCCTTTACGATTAAACCGGAAACCTTAGGATTACGTATTTACGTTTTTGAACTCCGTTTTTGATGAGACAATTTTTATTAGATTCGTTTTGTGCCGTTGATTCATAATTTATAAAAACGTTTTTCGTAAAACGACCCGAGGGCACGCAAATCAAGGAAACTAGAATCGAGGAATACCCGTAAATTAGCGGGATGGGACAAAACAAGTTTATCCCACCCCACTAACATATGGGATGACCAAGGATGCAACACCTCATCCCATGAGGTGTCAAGCTTAACCAACAAGCCTTAACACTTGTAACTAGCTTCACATGTAAGCTAAGCTTACAACTACACCACCAAAACCATCCAACACCTAAACCACTTCTCCAAAACTCATACATGCAAACCACTCTCTCCCTCTCTCCCTAATTTCGTCCACTCTCTCTCTAAAATACCATTTTTTATCAAATTTTGATCAATTCTAGCCATAAACTATGTGTTATCTACACATATAATGAAGAAACCTTGAAGCTTGAAGATTGGAGGTGATCCTAACATCCAAGGAGGTGATTTGGTGATGTCCAAGGGCTGATTTCTACAAGGAATTTACAAATATTAGTGGTCTTGAAGATTGGTGTTGATCTATCACAAGTTTCTCCATCAAAAATCCAAGCCTTGATCATAAACTACATCATCTTGGTGGTATAAAGATTGTTCTCCCCATCCTCGTGTTATTTTGATTATGTAATCATGTATTTTCTTTCTTATTGTATATGTATATGATGAATATATGATGATAAAAATGTTGTGTGGGGATCAAGTGTTGATAAATATGATTAAAAAGATGAAAAACCATAAGAAACAAGGCTAAAATCTTGCTTAAATTGCTGGCTGTATAAAAACAGTAAGTAACCAAGTTATGAACTGATAAAATTGCATGGTGGAATCCATTTACAGTAAGTGTTAGATGTCATACACATGTGAGAGTTGGCCATGCAATGAAATCATCAAAATGAGTGAGATATGATCAAAACAAGATTATTGTACCAATCTGAATAGTCTGTTTTGTAGGGACTGTTAAGGATAGTTAAACATGAAATGAGAAGTATCTATATCTAACTTATTTGTAGCACATAATATTAAGTTTATGCCATCTAAAAATGAGCTTCTATCTCCTTATAGAACTCAAGATATGATAAAAATGGTGAAGATGAAACTAAAAATCAGATTTTGAAGAATTAATGTTTAATAGTATTATATAAGCACTCAAATAAAAATAGTGTAAAATGTGAATTAAAACCCACTAACTTATATAATACATTTATACAAATATGTATAAGGATAAATAAATGGACATTTTATAAAAATGGTAATTTGATAAGTTTTATAAGTTATAAAACAATAAACATGATTTTTACGACTTTTCGGGCAATTACCGTAAAATTAACGTTTTTCGCCAATTAAAACTTAGATGATCAAACCCGTCTAATGTAAAGTTTTTAAAAGTCATATACTGATATATAAGTATCTAATACAAGTAAAAACCGATAAAACCCGAACTATAGGACATACGGACATTAACGGGCTAAGTTAACGTTATTGGACTAATAATATAACAAAATGGGCTAAAACACTTATAAACTTATTTATTGGGCTTAACCCATTTGGGCCCAACATGTAAAGTATAACTACTAATAATAAAAGTATGAAATGGATTAATACAAGTTATTGAACTTATAATAGGCTTATTGGACCTAAAACACGTAAATAGGTAAAACTAGTAAACTAGTAAGAAGCTACCAATACATAAACACTAAAATGAGTAAATAAGAATATGTAAACCCACTTGATCATCATATATATATAATCATCATATGTATACATAATTGTTATTTTTATATAGTCATTGGACAAGAGTCTAAGACGAGTATTATTTGTCTAGGTTTCCGTGATTGAAGCACGTACCGTACATCCAAATCGCCAAAAATCGCCTTCCCACATCAACGTGAGTTCATAGCCTCGCACTCTTTTAAATGTTTTATGAAATGTTTTATAAACCCGCGAGGGAGATAACATGTTAGTTTTCATAAAATAGGACACTAGTTGTCCCGATTGTCTGTTTATTGATTTGGACCCGAATGATTGTATGACCCGATGAATGATTAGATGACCCGATAGATGAAATGAAATGGATTATTAAAGTTAGGTTATGTCACTAAAAGTCCCATTAGCATGAATTGTGAACTACCGGGATTTGGTAGACGCTTATGCATATAATAGTACTATTTGGGGACGAGCACCCCAGTTCGCGCCTTGACGGTTGATCCCTGTCGTGCCACATTGATTGGTAAGCGAATTTATGTATGAGAAGATTTACATAGCGTGACCTTTGTGACGACACGCTAATTTAGATGGGAAAATGAGTTTCGGGCTAGCTACCCGTTGTTTGTTGTAGTAAGGTAACAATGTCATGCGGCTTATAATAATCCAATTAACGAAATACTGCTTTAAGCATTAAATTACGATATATTGCCTGACTAGCAATACGGGGTCTTACTATTGATATTATGTTCGTGTTTTGGTTTTCATAACCATAATCATATAACGGTTTTTATATAACTCCATACAATGTTATAAAACGTATTGTATGATATTTTTACGACATTGGTTCGTATAATGATTTTGAAGGCGAAAGCCTATATTATGATTTTGATAAGGAATTGTATAAAATGACTTTGGCTATTTTATGGCCTATTAAAATGATTTGTATAAAAATGATTTTCGGTAATAATTTTATACCGATGTTATATTGATGGTTTATTAAACTCTATGAATTCACTCGGCGTTATCGCTGACCTTTTCTTTTAACATGTTTTATCTCAGGTACTTGAAGGTAATTCTCGAGAAGACAACAAGAATTCATGGTCCGCACTTAAATAACAATTTCCATTCAAATGCTTTGTAAAACTTGTATGAAATACAATGACTTGGGACTAATGTAAATTTGATATTTATGAATGGAAATGCTTTATTAATAAACGACGCGATTTTTATGCGTTGTCTATGATGTGAGTAATGTGCTATCCCGTAACACCAACGAGTCTTCCGCTGTATTGAATTGTGTAAATTTGGGGGTGTTACAGTTTGGTACCAGAGCTCTCGTTATAGAGAACGAAAGATTTTTAAAACCAAGGTTTTGAATAAAACATTTCAAAATCTTTTAATTATAAACATTTTTATAAAAATGTCTAAAAATCTATTGACTATAACGGTGCCGAAGAATTCCCGAGTTACCGACAAGGCCAAACTGAGAAGTGTTATTTTAATATATATATATATAACTTGGATTATATATATATACATATGATGTAATTTGATTACATGATTGTTTGATGATTATTATGATATTTATACGAGGTATTTATACGACGTAGATTGTCACAAGAAACCCTAAATCCCCTAGTAAATTAATCGAAGCTATTCTCGTAGGAATTCTAGCTATCCTAGATCTAAACCAAGTTGTGGATATTTATGATCCCAACAAATGGTTGATATTCGTAGAAATGTTGATATTGGTTGATTGTGATATTAAAGAAGAATTGGCGAGATTAAATCTGATATCGATGTCATGCCGATCTTTCCTTATATAGTGGAGTTTGACAAAACGTTACCACCTAGAAAGATGTCATCTGATTCGTTGTCATCCAATTCTTAAATTGAAATCGAAAGGTTGAATGTTGCACTTGAGTCTGTCATTGGAACCATTACCCAAAAGCCTTATGCCACTAGTACCTTTCCGAGAAGTCTTATTGAATGTGTGAGTCATTTCATACTAGTGACTCATTTGATAATTGTTGTTGTAAGAGCTATAGGATTGGAAATTAAGTGTTGATCATATCGAGCTTTTATTGCCCTATTAAGGTCTAAAAACATGATTGAAAAGTATTGGAGAATGAGGTAGGATATCGAATTGAGAATAAGTTGGTTGAGACTTGAATAAAGTAAAATTTAACTTGTATGGAATAAGAAATTGTTAAGAAGAAGTTGTTGAGTCCTGTGATTGAATTATAAGGTTTTAAATGATCGTTAGTTCGTGTTAAGGGTTGTTCCTAGACCATTGTCCAATGATGAGGATGCCCAGTGTCCAATAAATAAATTGAAGAAATCTTCTTCTGAATTGGGACCGATGGATCTTCTGGGACAGGTGGGACACCTAATGACTACTATAGATTAGTATTCATTGTAGTATCTTTTAAAAATCCCTAACTTAACTGAGATGTCAGTTGGTAAGATGAGTTCTTGGAATTGTATGCCATAGTGACACACAATGTGTTACGGTATAATTCTGACTTGTTTGTGATTAATAAAAAGACTACCTTTGATTGCTAAATTCTACATGTATCGATGTTATCTATCTTTTATTGCTTCATCCTAATGTTCGTATTAGTGATGCAACCATTGAACAAGTACTCATCTCGAGTTGAGTTACGTTGTGGATTATTCATTTTGAGTGCCATCAAGATCATGAACCTCATGATTAACTAGCTAAGCTCATTTCTTGATATATTGTAGTTAATTCTTGGTGAACATCTCTTCATCACTCTTTTGCAGATCACACATTGTTTTTATAAAGTTAAAACAGTATCCTTTGAGAAAATTTAATTTTCATCACTATAAGGATTATTCAAAGTGAGATTTATAAGTGATTGTTATCAAAATGAAGTTGTTTATAAAACGCCTTTGAAAACTTAATTGTTTTCATAACAAAGAAAATCTTTGTGAATTTATTTTTGATTCTTATTTAAGAGTTAAGCATGAAAATATTTTTATTTTTGATGACAAAGTTTGACGAACTGAGTATTGCCTCGTTAATCTTGAAATTGTATATAGTTGCGCGCCTACATACAATTTGGAAGTGACCATGCAAGGCTGATTAGTAGTCACCATAAAACTGATTAATAAACACTACATTTTCTTTGAAGATTGTGAAAGATTAAATTTTATGAGATCTGCAAGAAGTGAAAAATAGGGACATAGTGTTAGGGACACCTACATATGTGCCTGTAGCATCTATTCTTCTGAGTCGAATTTACTCATCTGTGGAAATTGTCTTATTTGACAATTGACAATTCTTTCTTGTCATATTCTCCCGTGGTGAGATTCTTAGGAAAAGTATCTGATTACCAAGTGTTGATACCCGACTAGATTTATCGACGTTCCTATCATTTCTTTTGATTCGATTTCATTTGAATGACCTTGGTAACGATCCGAGGAGCTTTCGAATGCGTACTCAAATTATGAAAACATGGGATATATTCATATTCGTTAAATGTTTTCGTGTGTATCTGATTTGAAATTCTCTCGCATAGATTATGCGTTGACCTTACTCTTTTAAGGTTAGTTATGTTAGTTATGTCTCCTGATATCCTTGAACTTGTGAAGGATTATGAGTTATTATTAGTCTTTTGAGAAGTTCACATCTTATCGTCGGCAATAAAACTAAAAAGTTGATAGTGCCAGTAGAATGGATTGATTGATTATGACATGACGACATTGTCTTAATTGATGGGAACTCGAGTAGAATTCCCCTAAAAGATAAGATGTTGATTATCAAAAGTGATCTAAATAATTATTGATGGATGACCATATCTTGCATTTAGACTTGAAATTATACTGAGAATGGTTGTGAATTAGTCATAGATATTATAATCTAGAAAGAACCTAATATGAATTTATTAAAAGATGTTTTTGTTATTTGAAACTTTAGGAGGTATTTTCTGGTGAATTACCAAGACTTTCGCCATTAAGGCAAGTTGAAATTGGTATTGATTATATTCCCGGTGTTGCACTTGTGGCATGTGCACTATACGTCAGCACCATCTGAATTAAACGAATTACCGTACAACTGAGAGAGTTGTCAGAGAAAGATTTTATTCTACCAAGCTCGTCATCATGAAGAGCTATGGTGTTATTATTTCTTATATTTATTGACTACCGTGAACTAGGTAAATTGACGATTAAAAATCTATATCCACTACCCAAGATGATAGATTTGTTCGATCATTTACAAGGTTCTAGTGTATATTCGAAAATTTGATCCACAACATGGTTATCATCAATTTCGCGTCAGCGAAAAAGATTATCTATTCCAATCACTACATCCAGAACTTGTAATGAACATTATGAGTTCCACGTGATGTCGTTTGGATTGACTAATACACATGTAGCATTCATAAATTTGGTGAATCACGTGTGTAGGCTGTAATATGATAAAATCATGCTCGTGATCATTAAGAACCATCTGTTTGTTTATAAGAATAAGAATGAGTTAATAATAAATTATAAACTGCCCTGAATTGGCTGAGAAATGAAAACCTGTACCTTGAATATTTAACATGTGATTTAAGACTTAATCCTTTACATTATTTGACCATGTGATTAATAGAAAATAGAATATATTGACTCTTCAAAAAAAATTGGAACCATTAAGGCTTTGGGTTTTACCAAAAAGAAAGTGGAAATATGTTGTGACAAATAATTTATCAAAGAAATTTGTAAGGGATTATCTCCTTATGCCCAAATCATTTAACTAAACTCCTGTTTAGGGGTAAATGTTTGTGTATACCTCAAGACAACTTAAGAAGGATTGAGGAAAACCATTTAAACCATGACTTGAAATTTGAAACGACAATTTTTGTTTTCAACTAAGAAAATTTTGACCAAAGTATAAACAAAGATTTTTCAGACATTTACGAATCTTAATAATTATTTTCGATAAATCAACAAAAATCTTGTTAATTAAATTCAAATTTATTTTTGAATATTTTTACATAATTGGTTGAACTAAGAAATTTAAAAATTTTACGCTTACGTTTCATAAAAATTGAATATTTATTATTTAATTACTAGTAATATTTACCGACGCTTTAAAACGTCGGATTGAGCAAAACTGATAAAATAGTAGTTGAGACGAGACTAAAACTTAGAAAATATGAAGAAAGAATTTCTGAGTAAATTGTAGACATGATAATTATATCATCAGGAAAAGTTAATGTAGATAGTGACACATTATGTAGAAAAGATAAAGAACCAATTAGGACACGTTCCTTATTAATGAAGGTGCAAAATAAATTGCCGAACAATTTAAATATAAACGATGTTTGTAAAAAGGATAATATAGATAATAAAAGGGGTTCGCGGCTAATGTGAACCATTAGAATTGAGAAGCCGATAGTGTTACATGTTTAAAAGGCCACTTGCGGTTGCCTAAATATGGAGATTTTGAGATTTAGTCATATTGAAATCTCGTAAGTATAAGTATTCTATTCCTGTCATTTCTAATTTAATGTATCTTTAGGTGAAAAAATGTACTGATGGCAAATTATGAAGGCAGACATCTCCTCATACATTAGTAAACGTCTAGCTATTGCAAAGGTCATCATCTGAATTTGATTCGATTTGGGTCATCGTCGACAGACTGACCAAATCTGCTAATATCATTCCTGTTAATGATAGATTCTTGATGAAGAAATTGACTCTTTTGTATTTAAAGGATTTGTGTAAACATGGTGTGCCTGTATCGATCATCTCTATCAAGATCCTCGCTTCGCATTGAATTTATAGAGATTTGATCAGAAGTCATTGAGAACGAACCTTGATGAGAGTACTCTTTACCACCCCAAATCGAAGGGACGAGGTAAAGTAACGATACAAAACACTAGAAGTGTTATTTTATGCATGAATAATTGACCTTTGGTAATAAACCGTATAATCACTTTCCTTTGGAGAGATTATCATTGATGGTTATCGTATTAGGATCAAGATCGAATCTTGTGAGGATATATATTAGAGCATCTGTAAGCAGGAGTTGGGATGAAGACAACCGACATACACCCACTGTGAGTTGGACATATCTTTTAGGTTTAAGTTTTCCTATGATGGCGAACCTAACCTTACAAAATACTCGACCCGCGAGACCAAAAATGATTGTTGAAATTAGGATCTGATTATTGACTGCCGGTAGTAGGCAGGAGGTTATGTGAATATGAAATGTAGATCCTGAAGTGCAGAATGTGTAGCGAAGTGATGCCAAATATTTTCACCTTATAAAAATGAATAGATGATATGAAAGATCATGGGAAATAATTCCCCGTTGTATGGGACCATTGAGATGATGTAAAAGTTGGTTTGAAAGGCATATAAGCTGGATCTACCCTATGACTTCAAGGACTGCGTGAATTATGTTTCGTATATCTAACATGATGAAATGTTTATCAAGTGAAAATCTGATTATTCCTTAATGAAGTTTAGATCGGAGAAAAGTTGCATTCATTAAAAACCCGTGAACATCATGGATAGAGAAAGTAAGTCAACATTAAGCCTGATCTTATTCCCGTAGTTATGTTTGATAAAACTCGCGTAATGTAATGAATTACACTTGTGAGAAAAGACCGAATGTGGAGTAAATACCCACATGGCTTTAACTCTATAAGAAGCGAGTAGTAAGGTAAGATGATCTTTGAGGACAAAGATCCTGTTTAGGGGTAAATGCTGTGACAATCCGTCAATTTATGGTTGATATTTTATTCTCAAATATTATTTAAAAACATTATTTTAATGTTATATTATGAACTCACTTATTTTTGGGAAGAAATTTGGATTTACGTCTTGAAGTAGCATCGACTACGTCTAAACCGGAGGATTCTACGTTACGTGCTTACGTTTACATATACCGTTTTTGGTGACAGTCCGACATTTCAGAAAATAAATTTATCCGTGAATATTATTTTGAGAATTTAAATTTGTGATGGTTCATAAACTCACAAATTTACGAGAAGATATTAGGACTTACGATTATAATTTAACGTCCTTTACGATTTAACCGGAAACCTTAGGATTACGTATTTACGTTTTTGAACTCCGTTTTTGATGAGACAATTTTTATTAGATTCGTTTTGTGCCGTTGATTCATAATTTATAAAAACGTTTTTCGTAAAACGACCCGGGGGCACGCAAATCGAGGAAACTATAATCGAGGAATACCCGTAAATTAGCGGGATGGGACAAAACAAGTTTATCCCACCCCACTAACATATGGGATGACCAAGGATGCAAGACCTCATCCCATGAGGTGACAAGCTTAACCAACAAGCCTTAACACTTGTAACTAGCTTCACATGTAAGCTAAGCTTACAACTACACCACCAAAACCATCCAACACCTAAACCACTTCTCCAAAACTCATACATGCAAACCACTCTCTCCCTCTCTCCCTAATTTCGTCCACTCTCTCTCTAAAATACCATTTTGATCAAATTTTGATCAATTCTAGCCATAAACTATGTGTTATCTACACATATAATGAAGAAACCTTGAAGCCTTGAAGATTGGAGGTGATCCTAACATCCAAGGAGGTGATTGGTGATGTCCAAGGGCTGATTTCTACAAGGAATTTACAAATATTAGTGGTCTTGAAGATTGGTGTTGATCTATCACAAGTTCTCCATCAAAAATCCAAGCCTTGATCATAAACTACATCATCTTGGTGGTATAAAGATTGTTCTCCCCATCCTCTTGTTATTTTGATTATGTAATCATGTATTTTCTTTTTTATTGTATATGTATATGATGAATATATGATGATAAAAATGTTGTGTGGGGATCAAGTGTTGATAAATATGATTAAAAAGATGAAAAACTATAAGAAACAAGGCTAAAATCTTGCTTAAATTGATGGCTGTATAAAAACAGTAAGTAACCAAGTTATGAACTGATAAAATTGCATGGTGGAATCCATTTACAGTAAGTGTTAGATGTCATACACATGTGAGAGTTGGCCATGCAATGGAATCATCAAAATGAGTGAGATATGATCAAAACAAGATTATTGTACCAATCTGAATAGTCTGTTTTGTAGGGACTGTTAAGGATAGTTAAACATGAAATGAGAAGTATCTATAACTAACTTATTTGTAGCACATAATATGAAGTTTATGCCATCTAAAACTGAGCTTCTATCTCCTTATAGAACTCAAGATATGATAACAATGGTGAAGATGAAACTAAAAATCAGATTTTGAAGAATTAATGTTTAATAGTATTATATAAGCACTCAAATAAAAATAGTATAAAATGTGAATTAAAACCCACTAACTTATATAATACATTTATATAAATATGTATAAGGATAAATAAATGGACATTTTATAAAAATGGTAATTTGATAAGTTTTATAAGTTATAAAACTATAAACATGATTTTTACGACTTTTTGGGCTATTACCGTAAAATCAACGTTTTTCGCCAATTAAAACTTAGACGATCAAACCCGTCTAATGTAAAGTTTTTAAAAGTCATATACTGATATATAAGTATCTAATACAAGTAAAAACCGATAAAACCCGAACTATAGGACATACGGACATTAACGGGCTAAGTTAACGTTATTGGACTAATAATATAACAAAATAGGCTAAAACACTTATAAACTTATTTATTGGGCTTAACCCATTTGGGCCCAACATGTAAAGTATAACTACTAATAATAAAAGTATGAAATGGATTAATACAAGTTATTGAACTTATAATAGGCTTATTGGACCTAAAACACGTAAATAGGTAAAACTAGTAAACTAGTAAGAAGTTACCAATACATAAACACTAAAATGAGTAAATAAGAATATGTAAACCCACTTGATCATCATATATATATAATCATCATATGTATACATAATTGTTATTTTTATATAGTCATTGGACAAGAGTCTAAGACGAGTATTATTTGTCTAGGTTTCCGTGATTGAAGCACGTACCGTACATCCAAATCGCCAAAAATCGCCTTCCCACATCAACGTGAGTTCATAGCCTCGCACTCTTTTAAATGTTTTATGAAATGTTTTATAAACCCGCGAGGGAGATAACATGTTAGTTTTCATAAAATAGGACACTAGTTGTCCCGATTGTCTGTTTATTGATTTGGACCCGAATGATTGTATGACCCGATGAATGATTAGATGACCCGATAGATGAAATGAAATGGATTATTAAAGTTAGGTTATGTCACTAAAATTCCCATTAGCATGAATTGTGAACTACCGGGATTTGGTAGACGCTTATGCATATAATAGTACTATTTGGGGACGAGCACCCCAGTTCGCGCCTTGACGGTTGATCCCCGTCGTGCCACATTGATTGGTAAGCGAATTTATGTATGAGAAGATTTACATAGCGTGACCTTTGTGACGACACGCTAATTTAGATGGGCAAATGAGTTTCGGGCTAGCTACCCGTTGTTTGTTGTAGTAAGGTAACAATGTCATGCGGCTTATAATAATCCAATTAACGAAATACTGCTTTAAGCATTAAATTACGATATATTGCCTGACTAGCAATACGGGGTCTTACTATTGATATTATGTTCGTGTTTGGTTTTCATAACCATAATCATATAACGGTTTTTATTTAACTCCATACAACGTTATAAAACGTATTGTATGATATTTTTACGACATTGGTTCGTATAATGATTTTGAAGGCGAAAGCCTATATTATGATTTTGATAAGGAATTGTATAAAATGACTTTGGCTATTTTATGGCCTATTAAAATTATTTGTATAAAAATGATTTTCGGTAATAATTTTATACCGATGTTATATTGATGGTTTATTAAACTATATGAATTCACTCGGCGTTATCGCTGACCTTTTCTTTTAACATGTTTTATCTCAGGTACTTGAAGGTAATTCTCGGGAAGACAACAAGAATTCATGGCCCACACTTAAATAACAATTTCCATTCAAATGCTTTGTAAAACTTGTATGAAATACAATGACTTGGGACTAATGTAAATTTGATATTTATGAATGGAAATGCTTTATTAATAAACGACGCGATTTTTATGTGTTGTCTATGATGTGAGTAATGTGCTATCCCGTAACACCAACGAGTCTTCCGCTGTATTGAATTGTGTAAATTTGGGGGTGTTACAGTAATAGCATTGACATTTGCCCTTGGGTTTGCTTGTGTGTTAGATGGTAAAGCCCCTTGTGGTCTTTGATTATACATAATTTGGTTGTGAAGAAGAGCAAATTTCTTGTTATTTTCCTCTTGAGCATCTTTCATTTGTTTCTCATAAGAAGTAAGCTTTTGAAGGATCAAATCCATGGGGTTAGGTTACACATTCCCTTGATAAAAACCTTGATGTGGATAAGGTGGAGGTGGTGCATTAAATCCTTGATTTGGTGGATAAAAGGTATTTCCTTGATTGCGAAAGTTGTTAGGTGCCTTGTAGTTATTCCCTTGATAATGTGGTCTTGGACCTTGATTCCTTTGTAACAATTGAGGAGGATTTTGTTGAGGTTGGGTGAGTGGTTGGAGTGGGAATCCCGGTGGAGTAAGGTAATTTTGAGACTTGTAAGAAAGGTTATTGGGATTGATATTTGGCTTGAAATATTCACGATGTTCCTCTTGGTAAGCATAACATTCCCCTTGATAACCTTGCACCTTATCACATTGTTGATAGGAATGTGGACCTCCACAAGTCTCACATGAAAGAGTAATGGCATGCACATCATTTGTAGAATGATTGCCCATAGAAAGCTTCATAAAGTCATTCATCATTGTTTCTTGCATCTTTTGAGTGTTTTGCATGATTGTTTGATTTTCCTTTGAAGCTTGAGTCAATGCTTGAATGCATGAAATGAGTTGAGTCTCCAATGGTTTAGAACTTCCTTCTTGAATGACATGGACTCTTTTATCAAATTGTGTGTTGATTTACACCATTGCTTTAGTCTCAATAATATCCCAAGCCTCTTGAATGGGTTTAAGAAGAATATTCCCTCCCGCGGAAGCATTGAGTGAGTCTTGGTGATGAGGTTTAAGGCCATTGTAGAAAGTATTGATTTGGTGAACTTCATCCAATCCATGGTTAGGGCATCTCCTCAATAACTCTCTATACTCCTCCCAAGCATCACTAAAGGTTTGACTAGGCTTTTGTTGAAAGCCTATAATTAAGTTCCTCAAAGCTGTGGTCTTAGATGGGGGAAAGAACTTGTTCAAAAACTTGGTAGTGAAACCATCCCATGTGGTAATACTCTCGGGTGGTTGTGTATCTAACCAATGCTTAGCCGGACCCTCTAGTGAAAATTGCACCAATATCAACTTAATGGCATCATGGGGAACTCCATTGTACTTAATGGTGTTACAAAGAGCAAGAAATCTCTTAAGGTGATCATGAGGATTATCATTCTTGTTTCCATAAAAAGGTGTGTTTGAAACCAAGTTAATCATGGATGTTTTTATCTCAAATGTGTTTGCGGGAATATCGGGTATCTTGATAGCATCGGCATATCCGTGAACATTGGATTGCAATTGCTCCATCAAAGAACGAGTATCAAGTCCGGCCATGGCTTCTTGTTGTGGATGAATCAAAGCACGATTCTCGTGATCGGCTTGATGGACGATGGTGTTCCTACTCTTTCTCTTTTTCTTCCTTTTCGGAGGAAGGGGTTGTACACCAATCGGTATATGTGCACGCCCGCGAGTGAGCATGCAACTCAATACGAGGAATGAGAGAGAAGCTCTCGTGTGACTTTGAAGAGAAAAGGATTCTCCCCTTCGAATTTCAATATGAAATATCCACAAGAAAATAATAATATACGTATGTACTACTTGGGTGCAAGACCCCCAATGAAGCCTTCCTTCTTAGAATACTCACAAGTGAACGGGGGGTTAGGTGGCGCGAAGCACTTAAGTACCTATTGACCCTTAGATGGCATTTTATAGCACATCGCCTTTCTATTCACTTAATTGTTTGTATTCTTCGAATTGTTGCTTATTGAAAGTATTTATCTATTCTTGCTTTATTTTGTTTGATCGATACACGTGTCAAGGACCGGAACGCCCCTCAACACGGTGTATTGCCTTGGCAATACTTATGGAGAATATGTGAATTGGTTGTTCTTATACGTATACGTATTTACTTATAATAATATATGGAAAATATTTTTGTATTTATGAGTTTTTAAGAGAAAATACTATATGTACATAAAAACCGAGAGAATCCAATAATATATATTTTTAGGTGCAATCTCTTAGGAAAAAAGATTGCTTTTTGGATTTTTTAATTTGTTTGGTCAATTCTTTAGGAAAAGAATTGTTTTGTTAATTTTTTAGTTTTTATGTATTTTTATATTTTTTATTTTTTATTGTTTTTTATTTATGATACGTAAAAATAACGTTCACGAGGTGAACGGATCCCAAAAGCCAATGAAAACCGTCAATCGATAGTCTCCCGTAAAGTCAAAGAACCGGCAGCGGCGCCATTTGATATTTGTGTATAGTGAAGTTCGTTTTCTCGATTCTTAACCAATTGAAAGTCCTAACAAGATCGGGTTTATGGTTGTTTTTGCTTGTTAATGGTATTTGGATATTCTATGTCTAATTCAAACAACACCTTGCTAAAATGAAAAATACAATTCTACTTATACGTAAAACAAATTGCACAAACCAAGTTTTTATTCAACTAAAATCACAAATGTAAATTCTATGAAATGAAAGGACTGAAAATGTAAATTCTATGAAAATTAAATGCTAAAAATGTAAATTCTAAAAGATAAAGGACTAACTATGCAAATCCAGTTAACAAATAGGGACTAATATGAAAATATAACTAACAAAGTAACCATCTTTAACTAATTTTGAAAACTGACTAACCAATTGTTAACTAACTTGAAAATAAAGGGACTTAACCTAACAAACCCTAAAGATTAGGAAAAATTAGCCAAAAATGTAACTGATTAACAACCTAGGGACTAAACTGCAATTTCCAAAAGTTTAATAACAAAAACGGGCTAAAGAACTTCAACAAGCTCGTATAAGCTCAAATCTTAACCAAATAAGCTCAAACAAGTTACAAACGACTTAAAATTCAATTTAAGCTAGACTTGTAAAAGGGCATAAGCTGAAACTAAGTAGAACTCTAATAAGCTATTTCCAATAAGCCAAGTTTAAGCTATCTAATAAGCCATACGTGAACAACTGGATTTTTTTGCAAAAACTTATCAATCATCTCTAAAAAAGAATGGAATGTTTTGTCTTAACAAAAATGATCTAGTAATAAGCTCAGAAAACGAAATTAAGCTAGAAAGAGCTTATGTTGACTTTTGTTAACCAAAATTCCAAAAAGCTAAAAAGTTCAAAATTTAACCACAAGCACTTTCTTAAGAGATTTGTGAAAGAAAATGGCTAGGTTTGTGAAGTAGAATTGCCAGAATAAGAAAACAGTCAAAGGTTTTATCACAGAAAATGGCTTTTGCTCAAGTGCTTATTCTACAGCTTATTTCTAACTCAATTCTGAAAACTACAGAAATTCCAGCTAAAGGCTTAAACTACATATGTTGTGAGAGAGCTAGAAACTGGTTTCAAGAAAATTCATCAAGAATTAAAGCAATGACAATGATTTGAAATCAGCAACTTTCTGAAAACAGGTTTTGAAACAATATGACCCAAACCTTTTTACTGCAATTGGCCTTTTTGACCAAAGATTTGACTAGAAAATGAATGTCAACTACTGAACTTGACTTAAAACGGCTAAGGGACTAAAGATGAACAAGATTTGATCAAAAATCAACACTAGATCATACTCTAAAACTGGTTGCCAAACACTGGTTACAGCTTCAAGTGAAATTTTGTGAAAGAAATATAAGCTAGAGGCAAAACTGATTAAAGAGTGATAACTATCTAAGTTCAACTACTAACTTGTGGTGAATAAAGGCTAAGCTCAAACTATGTAACACACTTCAATTCAAAATGCTAAGCAAGCTAGAATGACAGCTACAGAGCTAACAGAATTGATATTAAAGCAAGTAATCAAATGCTAGCTACAATTACACTACACAATCATACAAAATCAACTCAGAATCAGCTAACACACTTGATCATACAGCAAACAAGTTCTATACTATGAATGAAGCAGGCAATTGACTTTTGAGTGGAACTACAAACAAGAAAATGAACACCTTAAAGCATAGGCCTCCATTGATGGCGTAGAGTAGCGCTGAGCTATCTAGCTAGTGCTAAACCACCACCTTAGCACTAAGAACTATCAACAATCTACTAATCAACAAATGTAATCAACTCAAACTCCATTGATGAACTCAAAATCTTCAAAATCTACTAAAACTTGAACTGGAATGAACTAAATCAGCAACACAGCTACAAATCTTCACAAATGCTTCTAATGATCAATTATGATCATTAAAATCATTCAACAACACTAGCGTATGAACAGTATGTAAGAGCAGTAAGAGAATTGGAAGGAATTGGGAATTTTATTGATTTTATATGAAAGGTGGTTACAAAGAGGTTACAACTAACTAACAGACTCTCAAGAGGTTGTCAAGCTCTTTAGAGTTGTTATCTACTAAATGCTAATAGAATGTGAGAGAAAATTTCTAGTGTGTGTTTTTTCACACTAGCTAACTATGTACAAATGAGAGCTTCTAATCCTGTTTATAGAATGAAAAAGTGAAGTTGTTGGGGAGAATGACGTGTCCAAGCCTATAGGAGTCTTCCACGTGTCCCAATTCTGCTAATTGATATTTGCAGGTGAAGAACTTAATTGGAGATTTTTGATTGAGTTATTCTCAGCTTAATTGAGTTGTTGGGATGAATTCGTCCTTTGATTTTATGAAACTTTGGTGTTTATAACTTCTTCTGAAACGCACTCTAGCTCTTGATCGATCCTGGTAAAGTTGTTGGAGAAGAAAGCCACATGGCTTCTTGTGGTTGGATGAGAGATAAACACACGGATCATTATCCTCTTGCTGAAATATGATTGGTTGATAAGAGAAGTTGTGGATTGCACTGTTGGGATTGGCTTATTAAATGTTGGCGGTTGTGAGTGAGGTTATGTGGCAATCCAAGTCACTTATTTCCTTGCTTCTCATTGGTTGATAGTGCATCACACGGATCAAGCCCAAAGTTATCTTTGAAAGTTGGCAGTTTAGGTCCCTTGACTTGGCAGATTTGTGTTTTAAGCTAGAATCTTCATTTCTTTGGCAAAAATGGTCCTTCAACTTGCATTCTTGCTTCTTTTGACCCTTTGACTTGGTTGACTTGATGGTTGACCATGTTTGACTTTGATCTTGACTTTGACAAATGTTCACTTTTGATCCTTCATCTTTGAAATATTGTCAAGATAGGTCCTTTGTCTTCAAAGTCTTGTCACTCTTGATCCTTCTTTGTCTTTTTCATCCAAATTAGCTTGATTTTCTTGTTGTTTGCTTGAAATTGTATCCTTCTTACCTATTTGTACACAAACACAAACATACCACATAATTCCGCTTTATAACACAAAGTTTAGGTATTTTTCTTGTGTTTTAAGGTGATTTGTCGATTAATTGATATGAGTTTTTGCTCATATTAGTGGAACCCCGTGTTCCATTAATCATTGGACGTCCATTCCTGAGGACCGGTCGCACTCTCATTGATGTAGCCACGGGCGAATTAATCATGAGAGTTGGTGACGATAAAATCGTCTTCAACATGGGTAAACTTTCTAAGCAGCCTTCTGAAAACGAGAATGTTAATTTCATTGACGTTCTTGATGAGGCTTGTGAAGAACATTTCAAAGACGCTTGTAAAAGTGGTTCTTCTTCTCTTTCCATTGTTGAGACCGTTGCCTCTATTGCTCCATCCCTAACTCCATTCGGAGAAAGTGATATCATCTTGAAAGAATTTGAAGCAACTTTGGGAGATGTGGACTTACAATATGACGATTCTCCCTCCAATTGGGATGAAGACATTCGTACCACTGAGAAACTTCTCAATGAGGACCATATTTCTCCACCATCTCCTAAGGATATCTCTATCGATGAACCGAATTTGACTACGCCTTCCATCGAAAATCCTTCGGATTTAGAGCTTAAGGACCTACCGTCTCATCTCGAGTACGTTTTCCTTGAAGACAACAAGAAGTCACCTGTCATTATCGCAAAGTACTTGAAAGAGGAAGAAAAATCTCGACTTATCGCCGTACTGAAGAATCATAAGAAAGTGATTGCGTGGAAAATCTCCGATATTCGTGGAATTGATCCTCACTTTTGCACACATAAAATTCTCATGGAGGACGATTTTAAACCCACTATTCAAAGCCAACGAAGGGTGAATCCCAAGATCCATGACGTTATAAAAAAAGAGGTTATCAAACTTCTTGATGCGGGCATGATCTATCCTATCTCGGGTTCACCATGGGTTAGTCCGGTCCATTGTGTGCCTAAGAAAGGTGGAATCACCGTTGTGCCCAATGAAAAAACCGAGTTGATTCCTACTTGTCTCGTTATAGGGTGGAGAGTTTGTTTAGACTATCGCAAACTCAATGATGCTACGAGAAAGCATCATTTTCCCCTTCCTTTCATGGACCAAATGCTTGAACGTCTAGCAGGTAATGACTATTACTGCTTCTTAGACGGTTTCTCGGGTTATTTTCAAATACCCATCAATCCCCAAGACCAAGAGAAAACCACATTCACTTGTCCTTATAGAACATTTGCTTACAAAAGAATGCCTTTCGGCTTATGCAATGCTCCTGGGACTTTCCAAAGGTGTATGATGGCTATCTTCCATAACATGGTTGAAGAAACTATGGAAGTCTTCATGGATGATTTCTCGGTCTATGGTGATTCCTTCTCTACTTGCCTTGCCAATTTGGAACGCATGCTTAAGCGGTGTGAAGACACTCGCCTTGTTCTGAATTGGGAAAAATGCCATTTCATGGTAAAAGAAGGCATTGTGCTTGGACATAAAATCTCCAAAGCCGGTCTTGAAGTGGACTGTGCTAAAGTGGATGTCATAGCCAAATTACCTCCACCTTTAACCGTGAAGGGTGTGAGAAGTTTCCTTGGTTATGCGGGCTTCTATCGTAGATTCATCCAAGATTTTTCTAAAATCGCTCGCCCGATGACCCACCTCTTGGAAAAAGATACTCCTTTCATCTTTTCTAAAGAGTGTCTTGAATCCTTCAATCTTCTTAGGATAAGCTAACTAAGGCACCGGTCTTGGTTACCCCTAATTGGGAGCTACCTTTTGAATTGATGTGTGATGCTAGCGACTTTGCTATTGGAGCGGTTTTGGGCCAAAGAGTGAACAAACACTTCCAACCCACCCATTACGCTAGCAAGACAATGACGGGGGCTCAATTGCATTATACCACTACCGAAAAAGAGCTTTTAGCTGTAGTGTATGCTTTTGAAAAGTTCTGCCCCTATCTTGTCCTTTCCACCACCATCGTGTACACCGACCATTCCGCGTTGAAGTACTTGTTAACTAAACAAGATTCCAAGCCAAGACTTCTTCGTTGAGTTCTGCTCCTTCAAGAATTTAAAATTGAAATTCGTGATAAGAAGGGAGCCAAAAACCTAGCCGCGGATCATCTAAGTAGACTTGAGGATCCGTATCAAGGGGATCATCCGAATCAAGAGATCAATGACTTTTTTCCCCTTGAGACCTTAATGTCTATCAATTCGAATCTTGATGACACCCCGTGGTTTGCGAACATTGCAAACTACTTAGCGGGTGGTATCCTTATCGAAGGGTTAACATCCCAGCAAAAGAATAAGTTCTTTAAAGATATTAAGACTTACTTTGGGATGACCCTTATCTCTTCAAACAATGTGCTGATCTGATTATTCGCCGATGTGTTGATGGACCCGCAGCTTTAGAAATTCTTGAAGCTTGCCATAAAGGACCCACCGGTGGTCATTTTGGTCCAAATTATACCGCAAAGAAAGTGTTCGACTCTGGATTCTATTGGCCCACCATTTATCGTGACGCTCACGAAATGGTTAAACGTTATGATGCTTGCCAAAGACAAGGCAAGATCACACATAAAGATGAGATGCCTCAAAATTTCATACAAGAATGTGAAATCTTTGATGTATGGGGTATCGACTTTATGGTGCCATTTCCATCATCTAAAGGGAACAAGTACATCCTCGTAGTCGTTGATTATGTTTCTAAATGGGTTGAAGCCAAGGCTCTCCCTACAAACGACGCGAGGGTGGTTGTGAGCTTTCTGAAGCAACTTTTTGCTTGATTCGGTGTTCCTCGTGCTATCATCAGTGACCGCGGGACTCATTTTTGCAATGATAAATTTGCTCGACTCATGGCTAAGTAAGGTGTCAAACACCGTCTTTCCACCGCTTATCATCCTCAAATAAATGGTCAAGCCGAGATATCTAACCGTGGACTGAAGAGAATTTTAGAGAGAACTGTGGGAGAGCATCGTGCCTCGTGGGCTGATAAGTTAGATGATGCTTTGTGGGCTTTCCGTACCGCATATAAGACCCCGATTGGTTGTACACCTTATCGTCTTGTGTACGGGAAAGCATGCCACCTCCCTATCGAGCTGGAACATAAGGCATATTGGGACTTGAAGTGGGCTAACTTCGACATCAACAAAGCCGGCGATCTGCGGAAGATTCAACTCAACGAGCTAAATGAATTGAGGAATGAAGCTTATGAGAACTCGTTGATCTACAAGGAGAAGACCAAGATCATCCATGATGCTAGGATTAAGAACCGAGAGTTCTACGTTGGTGATCAAGTCTTACTCTTTAACTCTCGGTTGAAGATCTTCTCGGGAAAGCTGAAGAGCCGCTGGTCTGGTCCATTCACCGTCGCCAAAGTCTTCCCATATGGTACCATTGAGCTTTCTTAGCCAAATGGGCCCAATTTTAAAGTGAATGGCCAGCGCGTGAAGTTGTACTTTGGTAAGGACATCTCTCATGAGATGATTCCATCCCTCACCACGTTTCCCTTAACCGTTTTCATAATAAGTGTAGGGGAGCCCCGTATGTGTTTTTTGTCTTGTTTCTTCTTATGTGCAGGGATTTAAGCTTCAAAGATCCATTCTCGATGACTTTTGACGAACCGTGATCCCGTGTTCCCGTCTTCCTGGTTCTATCCTAAACTGTCGTGATTCAATATTTCATATCTTATATGTTCACATTGAAATCACTATAGTTGTCCTTTCCTTAGCAAGATCTAAACAAAAGTGCACAATGTCCTAAGTGTAGAGGAGTTTACTCCCACATGCTTAAACATTGAGGACAATGTTTATATCAAGTGTAGGGGGGACTTCTATCGAAGTAAGTGGTCTTATCCATGAATATGCCCTCATTTTAACCGGAAAATTGATTTTTCGACATTTTTCAAAATATTTGATCTATTTTGGCCTAGTGGTTTTTTCTTTTGTTATTGTTATTTATTTTCCTTGCTTAAATAAAGTTTAATAAAGTGGTTTTAAATTTTTCAAAGTCGTAAATATTTTGACTCAACCCGAGTTTACTTATCTAAGTTTACTCTAGCTAGTATCCTTAACGTGTTTAAGTCAAGTTTTGCTAGGCTTTTATATAGGGAACTTTAAAACGCGAAAGTCTTAACTCTTACGGGTTAAGAACAAGAACTTTTCGCAAGTTCCTATAATTGATCCTAGAGAGTCGTTTATCAAGGGAACTTTAAAATGCGAATTCTAAACTTGAAAAAGTCTAAGAGTTTGCAAGATCCTATAGATGACTCGAAAACCCAAAACTTTGATTTAATTGGCTAAGCATCCACGAGTCTCATTCCTTGAGATTTTAAATTATGGAGAACGAGAGATGATAGAGTCAATTATAAGTTTGGTATTCTTTCGTGAATTTATGTGAGTTGATTATAAGCCTACTCTCCCATCGCTTGTTAATAAATTTATCTACAATAAATAAGGTTGTACAATTTTAAAAGTTACTTAGCTTCTAGCACAGGATCGTTTGAAAGTTGCTCGGTATTAATTAGAGTTCATAGCCAAGGCATAACTTATTGAAGCGGGATGCGAAGATTGACGAGTCCGAAAAGGTCCTAACAAGGCATGAGGGCTACATTTTGTTGCTAAAGATCCAAAAGTGATGTGAAGAATCATTTATCAAAAATCAATATGAAGGATCGAGACACACGACGAAAAGCAAATACTCCCCAAAAGATCATGGAGAAGTCTATCCAAAAAGGCCCTAACAAGGTATGAGGATAAATAGATCCAAGTCCTAAATGGAAGCGGATCGTTGTATATCAAAGTCCAAAATAAAGATTGGAGAAAAATGAAGAAGTCGTGGTCCAAATATGAAGAATCTCTCAAAACCTTTAAGTGAAGAAATTCCTATTATGAAGAGAAGACCATAATTTCAAGAACGTCTCTCAAGATTTGAAGTATGAAGTCACTGCCAAATATCGGTCCGAGAGAGGTCTCAAATCGTGAAGCAAGTTATGCCAAGATATGAACTTTATGAGGTCCCGAGAAGCAGTTTTAAAAGATTTTGTCCTTTAGCTACTATTGATTAAATCGTCCTACTTTATTTTCAGCCTAAATAAACTATCGAAATAAGTCAAACAATGCATCCTCGTGATCATTCAATACAATAATAAAATATAAGAGATACACCTAGGAATAAGGGAGTCTAAGTGAATAATTTGCCCATATGAGTTCGTGTTAGTTTGCTAACTTATAATAACAATGATCTTGTTTTTAAGCTTGGTTTGGGGAACGTGAAACTTGAGGGTGATAATCATTCATGACATTTCCAAAACCATAAGGTAAGGTTTTGATCTTTTTACTTGTTTTCTTATTTTTGAAATTTTCTATCTTTTTAATAAAGGCCAATGTGGATTGATTGTGATGGAAAATATAAGACGTGCTTTGTACCTAATGCATTGCATGAGGACATTGCAATGGTCAAGTGTAGGGGATTTAATAAGTGTGAAAACACTTATCCTTTTACCACTTGTTTCCAATAATAACAAGACCAAAACGTGTATTTTATGTCGTAAAAGTCGGAATTATGCGTGGTTTGTGTTTTTATTGTGTTTTAGGACCAAAATATAAAAAAGGAAGAAAACACGGGCTTTCACGGGCTTTTATCGAAGAAAACGAGAAAAGACGAAGTCAAAAGATCAAGAGTGCAAAAAGAACGGAAGTCCAAGACCTATTCTGAAGATTTATCGAAGAAAAAGTCTAAAGACGGAAGTTAAATGAAGTCGAAGAACTCAAGTCTAATTATAGAAGAAGATTATAAGACGAGTTCAATTTACATTGTCAAATCCCGAGACAACGTCGAGAAAGACAAAGGATTTAAATCGAGTCGAGCCGAGAAGAAAGAAAGAGGAGGCAACACATGCACCTCCCCATTTTCCTATAAATACCCTCCTAAACACATTAGGAGGGTGGGTTAGCTAGTTTTTGCATTTTCGTTCTTTGTTTTAGTTTTCATTTTAGAGAGAGAAAGTGTTTAACTTTCTCTCACAAAGTCTTCATCTTTTCTTTTAAGTTAAGCTTTCTTTAATCTTTGTATTAGAGTTTCATTAATCAAAAGTTCAAGTTTAAGCTTTTAATCTTCAATCTTTTTCTTCCTTTCTTGATTTTACTTTGTTCTTGATCCGAAATATTATTACAAAGTTCTTGATTTTGATGTTTTCGTGATTAAAAGGTTCATCTTTTTATGCTTTTCTAAGTCTTACACGGATTAAGCTTTAAGCTATTCATGCTTATTGGCTTATTTAGTGTTTAGCTTTTTGCTCTTATTTTTCTCAAAAAGTTTATCCTTTTTAAAGTTTTTTTTATAAAGTTCACGAATTTCATATTGCAAAAGTTGTCAAATTTATGCTTATTGAGTTGTTTAAGATTCTGTTAAGTGAGCTTATTGGAAGTGCTTATTGAAATTTTAACTTATCTCCATTTTCGGATTAAGTTTTGCTCCATCGCAATATTGAGGGTTTTACACATTCCGACGGCCACATTCAGAAAGCTTGTTTCGATCGCAATACCCTTGTGGTTCTACTTTGCGATCTAAGGTTTTTCTCCCTTATTCCGATCGGGATTGCGATTGCTCATTGCGATCGCATATTCCGACGGGTCTTAAGGTTATTTTAAGTCGAAACTCTGCCAAATTTTTGTTAGTGACATTCCGATAGAAAACCTGGATTCCGATCTGAATCATTCCGATAGCTTTGAACATTCTGATAGTTTTGATCTTGTGTATTCCGATACTTGACATTCCGATAGCTTTGGACATTGCGACAGAAGAAGATTCCGATTGAATCCATTTGCAACATTCCGATAGCTTTGTCACTAATATTCCAATGGTTTGATTGTATGCATTCCGACAGAATTGACTTATTATTATTCCGATAGCTTTAGCTTTAAAGTTTTTAAGGTTTAGATTCATTAAGTTTAATTTCTAAAAATTGCACGCTTATCGAAATCTCTGTTTTTACTACGTATTTTTCTAGTATTTTTTAGTTTAATTTTTAAAAACTTTTATTTTGCTCAACGACATTTTCATTTATTTGCTTTTAGTTTAAAATAGATAATCAAACAACCCATTTTATTTTCCACCAAGAACGACTGAGTCGCACTAATTAACGGTAATCAATTCAAAAAGATTGGAACGAAATTATTTTATACTTGGTGAAAACCTTGTATTAGGGTTCCTTTTGAACAAATGGCACAAACCATTGGAATATTAGCGACAGAATTGACTTATTATTATTCCGACAGAATTGACATAGATTATGACTGGATTGTTGGATATTGCAATAACACTAGTGTTGTCACAAAAGATTGGTACCTTTTCATATTCTATGTCATAATCAGCTAGTTGGCTTTTCATCCAAAGAACATTGGCACAACATCCAGCAGCTGCCACATATTCAACTTCTGCTGAAGACATGGCAACTGTTTGTTGCTTTTTAGCACTCCAACACACAAGTTTACCACCTAGCAATTGGCAGGCACCAGAAGTGCTTTTTCTGTCTAAATTGCAACCAACATAGTCAGAATCTGAGTACCCCTTTAGATCGAAACCTGAGGATTTGGGGTACCAAAGACCTAGACTTGGTGTACCTTTTAGGTATCTGAAGATTCTCTTAACAGCAGTAAGGTGTGATTCCTTTGGATATGCTTGGTATCTTGTACAAAGGCATGTAGAGAATTGAATGTCAGGTCTGCTTGCAGTTAAGTACATGAGTGACCCAATCATACCTCTATACTGAGTCTCATTGACTGATTGTCCAGTGAGATCAGGTCCTAAGTTGTTAGGGGGTACCATTGGAGTCTTCACTAAAGCACAATTGATATCATACTTCTTCAGCAGATCCTTGACATATTTTTCTTGATTGATGGAGATGCCTTGGTCAGATTGTTTAATCTAAAGACCAAGGAAGTATGTGAGTTCTCCCATCATACTCATCTCAAACATGCTGGTCATAAGCTTGGCAAATTGTTTGCAAAGTTTCAAGCTTGTAGAACCAAAGATTATGTCATTGATACTTTGGTTTTGCTTGGGTTCTAAATTCTCTCGATATCCCCTCGAATTGATCTCGGCTCTAAGTGGAATGATTTGTTCTTGGTTAATAAGAAGGTGATGGTTTGTTTATCTATTTAAAGCTTTAAATGATTAAAGTAAAAAAACGAGTTTAAAAATAAATGTTTAAAAACTTTAAAATTATACTAGAAAAATAAATGGACACTCAATAAAAACTAACTCTTGGAAAACTTTGTAAAAATATGAACTTAATTGAAAAGTACTAAAAGAAAGTAAGATCGGAGTATAGCAAAAAAGGCTAAATCGGAATAAGGGAAAAAATGCACCAATCGGAATATGTTCCGATCGGGGTGATCGGAATACTAAGAAAAGCTAATGATCGGAATAAGGGACAAGGTTCCAATCGGAATGTCAAGTAAGCTACACAGATCGGAATATCAAATATACTCTCAATCGGAATAACACAAATTGTTGCTGATCGGAATACTCGAAGTTGACAATGATCGGAATGCGTGGAAAACTCCAAATCGGAATGATGGACAAAATGAGTACAATCGGAATAAGGCAAGGAGGGGCAAATCGGAATGTTGCCAAAACCCTTTTCCGATCACGCGATCGGAAAGGGTGGTGCTGTGGTCGGAATACCTGGTCGGAAAAGGGATTTGCCCTTTCCGGAAACTATGCTAATCCGAAACTAGGGCTAGGGAATAAGCTCCTCCAAACTAGCACGAATCCACAAATAAGCTGATCAAATAAGCACTAAGAACACTTTATCTAAGCTTCAAATAAGCAAAAACATAAATCAAATGATAAAAAGATGAACTTTCTATAAAAACTTCAAAAAGTAATTAAGCTAAATCAACAAATAAGCCAATAAGAACAAGGATCTTAAAGCTTATTCGTGTATAAACTTAAGGAAACATAAAAAGAAATCAACTTTTTAAGCACAAATCATTGATGAACAACACGGATCATACGAGACTTGTACCAAAATCAATCAAAATCAAAGAAAGGAAGGATGAGATTAAAGATTAAAAGCTTGAAACTAAACTTGATTAATGAAAAATTGTACAAAGTTTTGATCTTGAAAGAGAAAAAGATGAAGACTAGTGAGAGAAAGTTTAGAACTTTCTCTCTCTAAAACTAGAGAGAATGAATAAAACTAAAAACTACCTAAAAACTAAGTATGCAAATTTGTGAAGTAAGGTCATATATATAGGCGTGTCTTGTGGTGGTGGGCTTTTGATTGGGCTTTGGTTTGGGCTTCTTTTTCTTCTTTCTTCTTTACTCTTCACGCTTCTTTAAATAAACGTTTCCGACTTGGATTTGAGAAGTGTCGGTGAATGATTCCAACTCGTCTTATAATCTTTTGTTTAATAGACTCGAGTTCTTCGACATATATGAATCTTCCATATTTGGCTCTAATCTTCGATAAATCTTCAAATAGGCACAATGACTTCAAATCTTTTGCATCTCTTGGACAATAGACTTCGTCTTGAGTCTTTTTTCTCGATAAAATCCGTGCAATCCCATGTTTGCTTCAATATTCATCCGGTTGACTCTGAAAACACAATAAACACAAAAACCACGCAAAATTCCAAACAAATGATATTAAATACGTGTTTTGGTCTTGTTTTAGCCAGAAATAAGTGGTAAAAGGATGGGTGTTTTCACACCTATCAAATCCCCTATACTTAACCATTGCCATGCCCTCATGCAATGCTTAGCGTTAAAGCAAGTTTACACTTTTCTCATAATCAATCAACCTTGGCCTTATTAAAATACTATTAAACAAAAGTCAAAGTACTAAGAGAAATTAAAACTTTAATGTAAACAAGAGGATAGAAAATAACTTACGTGGAGATAACTTGTAAAGAGATCGAGGACTTACATTAGGGATTCGGTGCTGCAAAGATTTATCACCCTCAAGTTTCACGTTCCCCAAACTAAGCTTAAAAACGAGATCATTGTTATTATAAGTTAGCAAATCAAACACTTACACACATGGCTTAATTATATGCTTAAACCCCCTTATTCCTAGGTGTATCTCTTATATTTTATTTTTGTCTTAGAATGATCATGAAGATGCATTTTTGGACTTATTTCGATAGTTTATTTAGGCTGAAAGCAAAGTAGGACGATTTGATCAATAGTTAGCTAAAGGAAAAAATCTCTTAAAACTGCTTCTCGGGATATCAAAAAGTTCATATCTTGGCATAACTTGGTTCGAGATTTGAGACCTTTCTCGTGCCGATATTTGGCATGTACTTCATACTTCATATCTTGAGAGACGTTCTTGAGATAATGGTCTTCTCATCGTAATAGAGTTTCTTCACTTGGAGACTTTTGAGGGGTACTCCAACTTGGTTGACCACGACTTCATGATTATTTCTTCAATCTCTAATTGGGATTTTGAGATACAACGATCCGCCTCCTTTTCGGACTTGGATCTATTTATCCTCATACCTTGTTAGGGTCTTTTCGGATAGACTTCTCCATGATCTTTATGGGAGTTGATTGCTTTTCGTCGTGAGTCTTGATCCTTCATATTGATTTTGGGAATAATGCTTTTCACATCACTTTGGATTTTCAGCAATAAAATGGAATCCTCATGCCTTGTTAGGGCCTTTTCGGACTCGCCAATCTTCGCGCCCCGCTTCATAAGTTATGCCTTGGCTATGGACTCTTATCATTACCGAGCAACTTTTAAACGATCTTGGGCTAGAAGCTAAGTAACTTTTCAAATCGTACGACCTTACTTATTGCAGATAAATTATTAGCAAGTGATGGGAGAATAGGCAAATAATTAAACCAAGTGAGCTTGTGCAAGAATACCGACTTATAATTGACTCTATCATTTCTCGTCCTCCACAATTTAAAATCTCAAGTAATGAGACTCGTGGATGCTTAGCCTAATAAACCAATTAAGGTCTACATGGTTAAGGATACTAGCTAGAATAAACTTAGATAAGTCTATTCGGGTTGAGTCAAAATAATCGCAACGGGCCTAATATGTCAAAGACTTCTAAACTAGCTACACCACTTTATGAATATTTTTGACTTTATTGCAGAATATATACATATGAAAGCAACGATAAAAATTTAAAAATTACGACAAAATGGCCAAAGTTAATTAAAAATTTGAAAAATGTTGAAAAAGATGATTTCTCGGTTAAATGAAGGCATTTTCATGGAAAAGTCCACTTAAAACTTCGATAGAAGTCCCCCCTACACTTAAGATAAAATTGTCCTCAATGTTTAAGCATGTGGGAAAAGTGTCCCCTACACTTATGACATTGTGCACGTTGGTTAACTCAAGTTAAGGAAGAGACGACTAAAGTGATCAATTTCAAATGTGAGTATGAAGAAAATTGAATCACGATAGTTGAGAGATAGAACCGGATTTCGGATAACACGGGAGCACGGTTCTTCAGAGATTCCAAGAGTGCATTCATCCCTGTAATCACATCACCACACAAAAACAAACACCTATACAGGTCCCCCTACACTTAGGAGGTTAAAACATAAAAGGATAGATATTCGGGCTGCCTCCCGAGGAGCGCTTGTTTTTGATAACCGAGTCACGAGCCTGACTCGACCCAAAATTAGTTCATGGGGAACGTGGTGAGGGATGGAATCATCTCCTGAGAGATGTCCTCACCAAAGTATAGCTTCAGACGCTGGCCATTCACCTTGAAATTGGGCCCATTTGGCTGAGAAAGCTCAATGGTCCCATATGGAAAGACTTTGGCGACGGTGAATGGACCAGACCAGCGGCTCTTCAACTTGCCAGCGAAGATCTTCAACCGAGAGTTAAAAAGTAAGACTTGATCACCAACGTGGAACTCTCGGTTCTTGATTTTTGCGTCATGAAGGATCTTCGTCTTCTCTTTGTAGATCAGCGAGTTCTCATAAGCTTCATTCCTTAGTTCGTTGAGCTCGTTGAGTTGAATCTTGCGATGATCACCGGCTTTGTTGATGTCGAAGTTAGCCCACTTCAAGGCCCAGTGCGCCTTATGCTCCAGCTCGATGGGAAGGTGGCATGCTTTCCCGTACACAAGACGATAAGGTGTACAACCGATCGGGGTCTTATAAGCAGTACGGAAAGCCCACAGAGCATCATCTAACTTATCGGCCCATGCGGCACGATGCTCTCCCACAGTACGCTCCAAAATTCGCTTCAATCCACGGTTGGATATCTCGGCTTGACCGATGGTTTGAGGATGATAGGCGGTGGAAAGACGGTGATTGACACCATACTTAGCCATGACTCTTGCAAATTGATCGTTGCAAAAATGAGTCCCGCGGTCACTGATAATAGCACGAGGAACGCCGAATCTAGCGAACAATGATTTCAAAAAGTTACAAACCACCCTTGCGTCATTAGTGGGTAAAGCTTTGGCTTCAACCCATTTGGAGACGTATTCAACGGCTACAAGGATGTATTTTTCCCTTTAGAAGAAGGGAATGGCCCCATAAAGTCGATACCCCAAACATCAAAGATTTCACATTCTTGTATGAAATTTTGAGGCATCTCATCTTTATGAGTGATCTTGCCTTGTTTTTGGCAGGCATCACAACGTTTAACCATCTCGTGAGCATCACGATAGATGGTGGGCCAATAAAATCCCGAGTCAAACACTTTTTGGCGGTGTAGTTGGGACCAAAGTAACCACCGGTGGGTCCTTTGTGGCAAGCGTCAAGGATTTCTAAAGCTGCCGGTCCATCAACACATCGACGAATAATTAAGTCAGCACATTGTTTGAATAGATACGGGTCATCCCAAAAGTAAGTCTTAATGTCGTTAAAGAACTTATTCTTTTTCTGGGATGTTAACCCGTCAATGAGAATTCCACCCGCCAAGTAGTTTGCAATGTCCGCAAACCACGGGGTTTCACCAGGAGTCGAGTTGATAGACATTAAGGTCTCCAAGTGAAAAGAATCATTGATTTCTTTGTTCGGATGATCCCCCTGGTAAGGATCCTCAAGTCTACTGAGATGATCCGCGGCTAGGTTTTCAGCTCCTTTTTTATCGCGAATTTCGATTGTAAACTCTTGGAGTAGCAAAACCCAGCGAAGAAGTCTTGGTTTGGAATCTTAACAAGTACTTCAGCACGGAATGATCGGTGTAAACGATTGTTGTGGAAAGGACAAGATAGGGGTGGAACTTTTCAAAGGCATATCCAACAGCTAAAAGCTCTTTTTCGGTTGTCGTATAATGCAATTGGGCCCCCGTCATTGTCTTGCTAGCGTAATGGATTGGTTGGAAGTGTTTGTTCACTCTTTGGCCCAAAACCGCACCAATAGCAAAGTTACTAGCATCGTACATCAACTCAAAGGGAAGCTCCCAATTAGGGGTGACTAAGACGGGTGCCTTAGTTAGCTTATCCTTAAGCGAGTTGAAGGCTTCAAGACACTCTTTGGAAAAGATAAAAGGAGTATCTTTTTCTAAGAGGTGGGTCATCGGGCGAGCGATTTGAGAAAAATCTTTGATGAATCGACGGTAGAAGCCCACATGACCCAGAAAACTTCTCACACCCTTCACAGTTGAAGGTGGAGGCAACTTAGCGATAACATCGACTTTAGCACGGTCCAATTCAAGACCGGCTTTTGTGTCCTAGCACGATGCCCTCTTTTACCATGAAATGGCATTTTTCCCAATTAAGAACAAGGCGAGTGTCTTCACACCGCTTCAGCATACGTTCTAAATTGGCAAGGCAAGCAGAGAAAGAATCGCCATAAACCGAGAAATCATCCATGAATACGTCCATAGTGTCTTCCACCATGTCATGGAAGATAGCCATCATACACCTTTGGAACGTCCCAGGAGCATTACATAAACCAAAAGGCATGCGTTTGTAAGCAAATGTTCCATAGGGACAAGTGAATGTGGTCTTCTCTTGGTCCTTTGGATCGATGGGAATTTGAAAATACCCGGAGAAACCGTCTAAAAAGCAGTAATAGTCATTACCAGCTAGACGTTCGAGCATTTGATCCATGAAGGGAAGAGGAAAGTGGTCTTTTCTCGTGGCATCATTGAGCTTGCGATAATCAATACAAACTCTCCACCCAGTAACGAGACGAGTGGGAATCAACTCGTTGTGTTCATTGGAAACAACGGTTATTCCGCCCTTCTTGGGCACACAATGGACGGGACTAACCCATGGTGAATCCGAAATAGGGTAAATCATACCCGCATCAAGAAGTTTGATAACCTCTGTTTTGATGACTTCATGTATTTTTGGATTCACCCTTCGTTGGCTTTGAATTGTGGGCTTAAAGTCGTCCTCCATGAGAATTTTGTGTGTGCAGAAGTGAGGATCTATTCCACGAATGTCGGAGATTTTCCAAGCGATAGCTCTTTTATGCTTCTTCAACACGGCGATAAGTCGGGCTTTTTCTTCTTCCTTTAGGTCCTTTACGATGATGACGGGCGACTTCTTCTTATCTTCAAGGAACACGTACTCGAGATGGGGCGGCAACTCCTTAAGTTCTAAATCCGGAGGATTTTCGATTGTAGGCGTTTTCAAAGTCGGAGCATCGATAGCAATAACCGTGGGAGATGGTGGAGAAAGATTGTCTTCTTGGAGAAGGTTTTCAAAGAAACTCATGTCGTCAGCCAAATCGGTGGGAGACTCATCACTAGTTAAGTTCACATCTCCCATGGTGGCTTCAAGATCTTTCCAAAAGAAATCACTTTCTCCAAATAGAGACAGTGATGAATCAATAGAGGAAACGGTCTCAACATTGGGAAGAGAAGTAGGAATACTTTTGCAAGCATTTTGGAAGTGTTCTTCACAAGCCTCATCCAGAACGTCAATACAATTAACACTCTCGTTGGAATAAGGTTGTTTAGACAACTTTCCCATGTTGAAGACAATTTTATCGTCACCCACTCTCATGATAAGCTCACCGGCTTCAACATCGATGAGAGTGCGACCGGTCCTCAGGAATGGACGACCAACAATTAATGGCACACGAGGGTCCATCTCGTAGTCGACGACGACGAAATCGGCAGGAAAAGTGAATTTGTCGACTCCTACAAAGACGTCTTCAGCTATCCCCACTGGATAAGCAACCGTACGGTTAGCTAATTCCAAAGTCATTTTGGTGGGGACTAGCTCAGGGAGAGATAATTGCTTCCAAACGCTTAGAGGCATTAGATTAATACTGGCACCTAGATCGGCTAAGGCCATGCAATTCTCTACTCCCGGGAAGTTACAAGGGATTAAGAAACGACCCGGATCACCAAGCTTGGTTGGCAATTTCCTTAAGAGCACTGCAGAGCAATTCTCATTAAGTTGGGTGTTAGCAATATCAAGAAGCTTCTCCTTGTCGCTAAGAAGATCTTTGAACATTTTCGCATACTTGGGCATGTGAGCGAGAGCCTCAGCGAAGGAGATGTTAAAATTAAACTGTTTGAACATTTTTAGAAAGTTCGAAACCTGAATATCATCCTTGCTTTTGAGCTTCTCTTTCCTCAACCTTGATGGATAAGGTATATCGGAATAAGAGGAAGGCTTTGGGAGAATAGGATCACTCACATCCTTGGGTGGAGGAGGGGTAGCAGTAAGAGGTGGAGAAATTGGGGAAGTAGAAGGATGCGGAATAGGAGCAGGTGACTCGTTCTCCTTAGTCACAACCACCGGTGGAGGTATAGGAAGCTCGGGTTCCTTGGTACCTTTGCCACTGCGAGTGGTGATTGCTTTCATCTCCCCTCTTGGATTCGCAACGGTGTTACTCGGAAGAGTACCCGAAGAAGAGGGTTGATTACCATGGAAGAAACTAGCCATCATGTTTCTTAAGTCAGTCGTTTGACTATCCATAGTGTTTCTCATATCAGCTCTCAAATCGTTCCCTTGTTTCATCGGTTCTGCTTTCAAGTTCCACACTTCCTGTTGAAGATTTTCCACGATCACATCGTTAGTCCTCATGTAGGTTTCCACTTTTTGGTGTAAAGCGGTGGGTTGGTTGGTAGGAGCATTGTATGCGGGTTGTTGATAAGCAGGTTGCTGGTAAACTTGATTGTTTCTTTGAGGTGGATGTTGTTGTTTGTGAGGTGGTATGTATGGTCCACGAGATTGTTGTTGTTGTTGAGGAGGGCGGTTGAGGTTTTGTTGTTGGTTTGGGTTGTTAGGAGTAGAACCAGGTAGTGAGAGATAGTTGTTGGAGTGGTAGCTAAGCAGGTTGCGGTCACCTTGAGGTCGAGCTTGATAAGCAGGTTTAGGATAGGTACCGTATGCTGCATTCATGTTCTCAGAAGGGTAGTTTTGGGTGGCAGTACAAGTGGTGTAAGAATGAGGACCCCCGCATATCTCACATGGTTGGCTAACAGCATTGACTTGAGCTTCTTTAGCGTTTTTAGCGTTGATGCTGTTAGTGTTGCTGGCGGTTTGGGTAGCAAGCGTTTCAAGAAGCGCAGTGATTTTGTCAATTCGCTTGTCGCTGTCACTAGTACTAGCACTAGCGACATTGGTCCGCACACTCTTGGTTTGCACACGAGACTTATTCTCAATGATATCCCAAGCAGCATTGGAAGTCTTAGCCAAAAGATTACCCCCCGAGGCACTGTTTAGTGAATCTTGGTCATTCATGCTTAAACCATTGTAAAAAGTGTTAATTTGATGCACTTTGGTAAAACCATGTTGTGGGCATTTTCTTAAAAGATCTTTGAAACGATCCCAAGATTCACTAAACGACTCATCGTACTTTTGTTCAAAATTAATGATTTCATTCCGCAAAGCGGTAGTACGAGAGGGTGGGAAAAAGTAATTGATAAACTTGGTCTCCAAATCCGTCGATGTAAGAATACTTTGTGGCGGTTCCTTAGCAAGCCAATGCCGGGCTTGTCCCTCTAAAGAAAAGGGAAAAAGTTGTAAACGGATTACCTCTTGTGGAACACCATTGTATTTGACCGTATTAGTGAGTTGCAAGAATCTCTTGATGTGGTCATGTGGATCATCAATGGTACGCCCCAAGAATGGTTGAGCAGAGACCATCTGGATAAAGCCGGATTTGAGCTCAAAGTTGTTGGATGCAATCGCGGGTATGACAATTGGATCATCGTTACCCTCTACATGTGCTTGCAGAAGTTCAATCATCGGGCGATTATCCGGTAGAGGCTCATTGTTGTTGTTATTATTGTTGTTGAAAGGTGGATTGTTATTGTTATTATTATTGTTTTGAGGTGGGTTATTGTTGTTGTTTTGTACACCGGCCATGTCTAAGTCTTCGAGAGGCTCGGGCTCTTGATAAGACGTGGATCGTGTACGCATGCACCTGCAAAAGAACTAACAAAGAAAAACAAGAAATATTTTTGGTTTTTATGGTTTTTCTAATTTTTTTTTTTTTTTTTTTTTTTGTCTTTTTGAAAATTTAATATTTTTTAGAGTTTTTGAAATTTTCTATGAAAAAGTAACGTTCACGGTGAACGGATCCCAAAATCCAAGTTCTCACAAAAAACTGTTGATCTTAACGAGAAGAGCCGGCAGCGGCGCCATTTGATACTTTGGTTTTGCTTGGGTTCTAAATTCTCTCGATATCCCCTCGAATTGATCTCGGCTCTAAGTGGAATGATTTGTTCTTGGTTAATAAGAAGGTGATGGTTTGTTTATCTATTTAAAGCTTTAAATGATTAAAGTAAAAAAAACGAGTTTAAAAATAAATGTTTGAAAACTTTAAAATTATACTAGAAAAATAAATGGACACTCAATAAAAACTAACTCTTGGAAAACTTTGTAAAAATATGAACTTAATTGAAAAGTACTAAAAGAAAGTAAGATCGGAGTATAGCAAAAAAGGCTAAATCGGAATAAGGGAAAAAAATGCACCAATCGGAATATATTCCGATCGGGGTGATCGGAATACTAAGAAAAGCTAATGATCGGAATAAGGGACAAGGTTCCAATCGGAATGTCAAGTAAGCTACACAGATCGGAATATCACATAAACTCTCAATTGGAATAAGACAAATTGTTGCTGATCGGAATATTCAAAGTTGACAATGATAGGAATGCGTGGAAAACTCCAAAATCGGAATGATGGACAAAATGAGTACAATCGGAATAAGGCAAGGAGGGGCAAATCGGAATGTTGCCAAAACCCTTTTCCGATCACACGATTGGAAAGGGTGGTGCTGTGGTCGGAATACCTGGTCGGAAAAGGGATTTGCCCTTTCCGAAAACTATGCTAATCCGAAACTAGGGCTAGGGAATAAGCTATTGAATAAGCTCCTCCAAACTAGCACGAATCCACAAATAAGCTGATCAAATAAGCACTAAGAACACTTTATCTAAGCTTCAAATAAGCAAAAACATAAATCAAATGATAAAAAGATGAACTTTCTATAAAAACTTTAAAAAAGTAAATAAGCTAAATCAACAAATAAGCCAATAAGAACAAGGATCTTAAAGCTTATTCGTGTATAAACTTAAGGAAACATAAAAAGAAATCAACTTTTTAAGCACAAATCATTGATGAACAACACGGATCATACGAGACTTGTACCAAAATCAATCAAAATCAAAGAAAGGAAGGATGAGATTAAAGATTAAAAGCTTGAAACTAAACTTGATTAATGAAAAATTGTACAAAGTTTTGATCTTGAAAGAGAAAAAGATGAAGACTAGTGAGAGAAAGTTTAGAACTTTCTCTCTCTAAAACTAGAGAGAATGAATAAAACTAAAAACTACCTAAAAACTAAGTATGCAAATTTGTGAAGTAAGGTCATATATATAGGCGTGTCTTGTGGTAGTGGGCTTTTGATTGGGCTTTGGTTTGGGCTTCTTTTTCTTCTTTCTTCTTTAGTCTTCACGCTTCTTTAAATAAACGTTTCCGACTTGGATTTGAGAAGTGTCGGTGAATGATTCCAACTCGTCTTATAATCTTTTGTTTAATAGACTCGAGTTCTTCGACATATATGAATCTTCCATCTTTGGCTCTAATCTTCGATAAATCTTCAAATAGGCACAATGACTTCAAATCTTTTGCATCTCTTGGACAATAGACTTCGTCTTGAGTCTTTTTCCTCGATAAAACCCGTGCAATCCCATGTTTTCTTCAATATTCATCCGGTTGACTCTGAAAACACAATAAACACAAAAACCACGCATAATTCCAAACAAATGATATTAAATACGTGTTTTGGTCTTGTTTTAGCCAGAAATAAGTGATAAAAGGATGGGTGTTTTCACACCTATCAGTCATCCACATAAATTTGTACCAGAATGGTGTCAGTTTTAGATTTATAGATGAACAAGGTACTATCTATTTTTCCTCTGACAAATTTATGTTCAATGAGAAAAGTTGAGAGAGTTTCATACCATGCTCTTGGAGCTTGCTTCAGTCCATACAAAACTTTGTAAAGCTTGTAGACATGATTTGGGTATTTACTACTCTCAAAGCCAGGAGGCTGGGTAACATAAACTTCTTCTTTTAGGTCACCGTTTAGGAATGCACTTTTGACATCCATTTGGTAGATTAAGAAGTTCATGTAAGTGGCATATGCAAGGAAGATTCGTATGGCTTCCATACGTGCAACTGGAGCAAAGGTTTGATCAAAATCAACACCAGGCTCTTGATTGAATCCTTGAGCCACCAGCCTAGCTTTATTTTTGGTCACTGTATTGGTTTCATCTCTTTTGAGCTTGTAAACCCATTTAGTGCCAGTTGTTGATTTACCATATGGAAGAGGAACCAATTTCCAGACTTTGTTTCTTTCAAATTGATTGAGTTCCTCTTGCATGGCATCCACCCATCCAGGGTGTGTGAGTGCTTCAGAAACCTTTGTAGGTTCAATTTCTGAGAGAAATTTTGCATAAAGGCATTCTCCAGATGAAGCAACACTCAGTTTCTTTGCCATATATCTAGTGACTTTACCTTCACCAGGATTACCTATTATGTTCACCAGCTGTATGTGACTATTTTGAGTCCAAGATTTTAATGGAGCTGGAGAATAGGTACTAGTATCATGATTAGATCTAGAACTTGGAAGTCCATGACATGGACTTAGACTTGGAATGTCTCTAGTGTCTACTGAAGGATATTCAGTGGACAATGGTTCAATCATTGTAGGACTTCCTTCTTGGTCAGAAGAAGCATATCCAAGACCTAATTCCCTAGAGATGATAGGAGAGCTTTGAGCAAGGGGCTCAGATTGTTCTTCAGCAGTTGCATATGGTTGATCATTTTGATCATGTGTGTCAGCATGTTGATTGTTTTGAGACTGGCCATTTTGGTCATTTGTGTTTCTTTGCTGATTATTTTGATCATTTTGAGATTGATCATTATTTGATTGACAGCCATCAGTATGTGATACTGAAGGATTTACTTTTGTAGGACTTGTCATATCTTCAAATGGATCAATGTGAGGGACTGAATTGCTTGTTTGATATTTTTGAGAAGGCTCATAATGATTAAATTCATCAGATGGATAATTTTGAGATTCATGTATATGAAGTTCATCATCTGATGGATTTGTAAAAGTGAGTGCTTCAGAACTTTCATTGAATGTGATGTGATAGGTTTCTTTAATACATTGTCTTCTTGTGTTGAAGACTCTGTATGCTTTAGATACTAGGGAGTATCCAAAAAAATAACCATCATCATATTTTTCATCAAACTTTCCAAGGTGATCCTTGTGATTGTGAATGAATAATGGACACCCAAACACATGTAAGAATGAAATGTTTGGAATTCTCCTCCTAAAGACTTCATAGGGAGTCTTCATGTGTCTCTTCACAATAATGGATCTATTTTGAGTGTAGCAAGCAGTAGCTACAGCATCAGTCCAAAAGTGTTTAGAGAGAGCAGATCCAGCAGGCATTGTTCTTGCTGCTTCAATCAAAGTTTTGTTCCTTCTTTCAGCCACACCATTTTGTTCAGGTGTGTAAGGAGATGAGAAATTTTGGGAAATTCCTTTGTCATCACAGAATTTGATCAGTGAGTGATTTCTGAATTCAGTGCCATTGTCAGTTATGAGTTGTTTGACATGAGTGTCATTTTGATTTTCAACTCTTTTGATGAATGACATAATGACATCTGGTGCATGGCTTTTCTTTGTCAGAAAATATATCCAGGTGTACCTTGAGTACCCATCAACAATGACAAGTGTATATTTTTCATGAAAAATGGCCCTAGGTGATACTGGGCCAAATAAGTCCATATGAAGCAAATGAAGACTTTCTTTGATTGAGAAAGTTTGCTTTGTTTTGAAACTGGCCCTATGGTGCTTCCCTTTTTCACATGCTGAGCATGGTTTGTCCTTGGAGTAGACAAGTGAGGGAATACCACTAACAAGATTTTGTTTTTCCAGCAGAGTTATTGTTTTGAAATTGAGATGTGAGAGCCTCTTATGCCAAATCTAATTGGTAATATTGGAAGCTTTAGCAAAGAAGCATGTCTCCTGAGTAGAGTTCATGTTCATGACATAAACATCTTTGACTCTTGGAGCAATCATCACAATTTCATGATTGGAGTTGAAGATTGTACATTTTTTGTCATCAAACAGCACAAGATACTTTGCATCACAAAGTTGACTTATGCTGATGAGGTTGTGTTTCAATCCATTTACATATGCTACCCTTGAGAAAACTATACCATTGCATTTCACTGAACCAAATCCTTTAGTAGTAGCTGATGAGTTATCACCAAAAACAACTTTAGGACCTTGTTCCTCCTTATACTTATGTAGATAACTTTTGGTGCCAGTCCTATGCCTTGAGCAGCCACTATCTAGGTACCATATAGGCTTCCTGAGATCATACTGCACAAGTTAAGGAAATGGTCAGGTTTGTTTTGAAACCTACCTTTGTTGGGTGGGGGTTTTTGATCTAGAAGGTGTTCTAGATCTGAAGGGTCCTCTTGTAGAGGGTATGTGTGATTGCTCAGAAGAAGAAGAGGTTTGAACAGTTTTGGCTTTCTTAGCCTGGAGGGCTTCAGCTCTACTGAACCACTCTATATGGTTGTGATCAGATGTAGTGTGGACATCGCTTCCATAAATCTCACAACATTTGGTAATAGAGTTTGGGTTTCTTGGTTTAATACCTCTTCTGAGTGAGATGATTCGATTATGTCCATGAGTTTCATGGTCATAACTTCCACAAATATTACAAACAGGGTAATAGTGGCAGTCATCTGGGTAATGGTTGCCCATACCACAGTGAATGCATGGTGGGAAAGGCATATTTCGCCTGGAATGAGATGCTTCAGATTTGTGAGCATCAGCACTTGTTTTGGCCAGCATATACTGAGTGTGTTCACAAGTGCGATAATCAGTCCTTTCACATTTAGTACAATAAATCACTCTTAAGCAAGTTTGAGTGAGATGGTTGTTTTGACCACATAACTCACAAGCTCTTTTGAATTGTGTCTTGTGCTTTAAATGAGGAGAATCTGAAGGTTCATCTCTGAATCGTGTTGGTGTTTGCTGATGTCTGGGTTGTATTTTAAGATCATTGATCTCTTGCATGACAAGAGACATTCTCTTATCTTCCTCAGATTTAGCATTTTTCAGTTTATTTGATGAAACTGAAGAGAAGGTTCCCATATGTGAACCTTCAGCGGGAGCTGAAGAGTTCTTTGAAGTGTCAATTTTGACATGTTTGGAAGAACTACCTTTGTGTGTGGTGTGTGACATGATGATAGACTAGATAGTTTTGGGTCCAGTATAGGGTTTAGCACCAGCCAGCTTCTCCAAAGGAGGAAGTGGGGTACTTACTTCATTCTCTATATCATCATCCGAATCATCCTCAGTAATTGAGGATTCAACTGGTGTTGAACTGTCAACACATGCTTGTAACTCAGGAAGAAGGATTCGTCCAGTGTCATGATTAGGTAAATTCTTGATGAGACTGCTTTTATACATAGTCTCATCGTCCAAATAGGGCTTAAAATGCATTAAATATCATCAAAATACCCAAATATATGCTTGTGTTTGTTGCTTGTATATTTTAGGTACGAATATTGAGAAAATGACAAAAGATCACAAGAATCAGTCAAAAACGAACATGGGAAACGAAGCCGCACGATGAACCAAGCCCTAATGAAGAATTTTCCAAAGAAAGTCCTTGAAGAATTGAAGAATTATGAAGATTGGTCCTCCAATATGGAAGAATTGACACTTTATACCCTTGTATCTTCATAATTACAAGTTTGGTCCCTAAAGTTTGTCAAAATTACAAAAAGTACCCTTAACTTTAAAGAATTGGCAAAATTAGTCCCTCAACAAAACTAAATTGTCAATATTGGTCCTCCAAGAAGTCAACAAACAAGTCAAAGCCTTGAAGAATGAAGAAAATGCCAAAATCAGTCCTTCAAATATGAAGAAATTGCATTTTAAGTCCTTGTTTCAAGTCTATAAAGTATTTATGCCAAAAATGCCAAGATGCCAAAGTTGATTTACAAAGGAAATAAGTTTAGTCGATGTTTATACAAAATGAAGAAAGTGTGAAAATAGGGGGGTCAAACCTGCCAGACAACCAAACCCTCACCCTCCACTCATAGCACGCCACCTCACCCCACTTATTTCTCCCAGCCAATCACACACTCCCATTCCCCCACGTCAGAATCCACCCACTCATTTATTAATTTAACTAATCCGGTTTAAATTTTGGTGGCAAACATGTTTTTTAAATACTTTAATCCCCAAACCGGATTAAACCACCCCTTAATCACCCTTAAACCCTAATTTTTCCCAGGATTAATTACCACCAAAACAAAGGGGTTTTAATCCATCCTTTCCAGATCAGTGATTAAACCTTTTGTCATCACATCCCACCTCCCAAAACATATCACACTCAACCCATGTGACCGCCCCAAGGGTCCCCTGCACCCGTCACTTTCCCCTAAACCCAATACCAGACAAAATGAACGGTTAGATGGAAGTACTTGGACCCCAAGCTCAAATGGACGCTCATGATCACCAAACAACAGCTGGAATCATCACATGTTGGCAATTTGACCCAAATTTCAGTCAAACTCAAGGGCAGTTTTGGATTTTTAAACATTAGGGTTTTATGCTTGTATTATTTTATTTAAAGTATCTAGATAGTTCTATCTAGGCCTATATAAGAAGGATGCGACTTGTGCATACCTCTTGTTCTTTTTTTTCCTTGGTCACAACTTTGTAAGTCCAGTTTTTTGATGAATGAAAAATGGTAAAAGTTTGCTGATGAGAAGCAAAGAGCCAGCTTAATTTATATTGTTGATTGTGTTCTAAGTTCCAAGTTTGTTTATTTTTCAAGTTTTTAAAATTTAGTCTTGTTTTCAAAAGTTTCTGAAATTTTGATTTCCTTTGGTGAAATCTTGTTTCAAAGTTGGATTTCCAGTTCTTTTAAGTGATTGTTTAAGTAATTTAAAAGAAGTTTATTTGAGAAGTTTCTGAAAAGATTTGAAAGGAGAAAGAAAAAAATCAGATTTTCTTTGCTATTGTGTTGTATTTTTCTTAGCAGGTCATTTGAAGGATTGTTGCCCAAGTGTTCTGCACAGACCCCAGTCTGTATGGAGGTGACATACAGTCACTGTTGGGCCTGGATGTAGGCTCAACAAGGTAGCATACTAGTCTCATTTTTTAGTTTTTCAGGAATATTGTGATTTTTGTGACTTATGCTTGAAAGTTGCTTATGTGTGATTAAGTGGGTTGCTTTGAGAGTATTTGTGGTTATATGCATGTTTTAAGTAGGTTATAATCAGTTTGGATAGGATTTAGATAGCTTTGCTTTGTAAAAATTGGTTTCTGAAATTTTAAGGGGTGTTTGGATCAGTGTTTAAAATGGTTTAGATTGTTTAGATTTTGCTTGTAAACTTGTTTTTCACACTCACTAGGTTATTAGTAGTTGTAAGTTAGCATAAGGTTTCAGTTTGGTAAGTCATTGTACACATTTGCATGATCAAAAGTGTGTAAAAATAGCTATAATCAGAAACTGCCTATTGTGTCTGATCTTGTGTGAATTTTGCCTCCAAGTTTGATTATCTGCTAGATTCTAGGGATAAGTAGGGTTTGTGATCACTTTTATGCCTTGTTAACAGCTTATGTTCAAGTTATGAGGCCTTGAAATTCAATTTTGTGCCATTTAAATCAGTCATTTGTTTATCAGAAACATTGCCTTAATCAGAAACATCCTTTTGTGCTTATTTGTGCTTGATTTGTGATACACTTGCTTGTTTTGTGTTTGTATTGACTCCCTACACTCCAACTGAGTGTAGGGGTGCCCATTTATCCATCAAAACCAACACAAATCCAAAATCAAGTCCTCTTGGTTCATATCTTCACAAGTGAAGATTTCACTTTGTGTTCATCAAACTTGCAGCCTAACTGGGCACGTTTTTTATTTCTAGCAACTTGATTCTTGTTTGTTTTTGGTTTATTGCTTGATTTAGAGTAAGTTTAAGTCACTGTTTTTGGGTTTTAAAGTTTTAAAAAAAGAAAAAAAAATTATAAAGAGCAAAAAGGACTGGCCAGGACTCGAACCTGCGCCATCCTCCTCACAACACTCACAACTTACCAGCGTGCCCTAGGGTCTTTGACTGCTAAGTTCTCATTTCATTATTTACTTAAGTGGTGTTGTTTTGTAGCTTATTTAATTAGCAGCTTAATATTAAGCTGATTTCAGCTTATTCCTTTAGGCTTTTTCACATTTAGTATTTTTCTTTTGTTTTCATATAGGTTTAGGACTTTTTGGTGCAAAAAGTTTATTTTTCCCGTAAGTAATTAATTTTTTAGGATTATTTTTAGTTTAAATTTTAGAAAGTGAATAAAAAATAGTAAAATTAATTTTAAAAATCTTAAAAAATAGTTTTTAGGTTTTTATTTATATTTTTGAGGTTTACAGCAAAAATAAGTTTTCAAAAAGTCTTATTTTTAATTTTATAGGATTTTAGGGTTTTTAACCAACTTTAAAATTTAATATAAAATTATTAAATAGGTTTTAGAAACTTTTGATTGCATTTCTGTCTTAGTTACATTATTTTAAATTTTTGGTAATTATTTAGAATTTTTTAGTGAACTTTGAATTTTTTTGATTATTTTATTATTATTTTATTATTAAAAATTGAAAGTTTAATTTTTTAAGTTTTTCATTTTTCCTAGATTGTAGACACTAAATTAGAAATTTTGTAACTTTCCAAATCTTTTTAGGACTTTTCAATTATTTTCTAGAATTAATTTAAGTTTTAATTGATTTTAAAAGTTTTTAAGTGTTTAAAAATAGTTTAATTTGGTTTTAAAATTTTTAAAAATACTTTTTAGCTTAATTAGGACATTTTTGAGGTTTACAAACTTTAAGATCTTGTTTAGGGCTTTTTAATAATTAATTGTGATTTTTAGGGCTTTAATTAGCATTAAAAAGTCATTATTTAATTAATTAAAAGGTTTTAGCAAGTTTGGATTTTTTGTAAACTCTTAGAATATTATTGGGGATTTTTAGTAATTTTTAGGAATTTTTAGGTTAAAATTTTAATTTTTGCACTATTTACGGTTTTACGTGATCGCCTTTTTCATCTTAATTTAATCCGTTTTCGTAACCGTCTTTCTTTCCTAATCCCATTTCTTTCTTTCTTTCTCAATCATATAATCACAAATCAAAATCAATTCATTACACAACGCACTTGCCTCCTTGGGAAACGAACTTGGACTTATTTGGTCATTAGTGCTCGGTTTTCCTAAACCGACACTTAACACTTACCACTACTTTGCCTCTCTTTTCCTAAAGGGTTGCAAAAAGCCAACATCATTTTGGCGCCGCTGCCGGGGAGGCGTGTTGTGTTTTGGTTGAACCATTGTTGTTTTTATATATAGCCATAATAGTATTTGTATTAGTAGCACTCTACTAATACGTATTATCGGTTTTTCGATTTTTGTGTGAATATTATTAATATATTGTATACGTAGAACAATAAATTTACAAGTACTCCAAATACGTGAGAAATCACAACCTTGACTTGGGAGGTCATTACCCAATCATTGTATTCGAATCTCAAACCAAAGAAAAAGGCAAAAATAGATAAATACTTTCGTGAAGCTCGATTTTGAAAAATACAAACTATAAGGTGGGTATAAGGCGGTTGTATTTCACGACCTAAAGGAAGAAGGCTCTTAAGTGCTTAGCGCCGCCTCGTTTCCTCCGCTTGCTTGTGCGTATTTTGATTTTGAGAGCTAATCGAGGGTTTTGCCGCCCAAAGTATTACTTAAGTATCATATATATTTTCTTGGTTTCTATTGATTAAACCCTCTTGAACGATTTGGTGTTCCACCATCGTTCTAAAGTCATCGAAGGCGTTCACTTCACGTGATCGTTTTCATTCCTTGAGGCTTCTTTAATCGAGAGATTTGATTAAGGAGGAGATTTGTAGATTTGTGTCTACTTAATACATTCACCAAAATCCAAAAAAAAGTAAAAACAATCAAAAACCACAAAAAATTGAAAAAGTAAAAACACCAAAAAGAATCTTCTTTGCTCGCCTTCTCGTTGTACGTGACGTTTATGCAAACTCGCTCCAAAGCAAGACGTGCTCGTAAACGAAGAAACAAATCAACCACTCCTTCTAGTGAGGAGTCTCCTATTGACGAACCCATTGTAGTGAAAGAAGCACCCATGGCTAATCGAACTATGATGGAGTTGCTTCAAGCACCCACCGAGGGTTATGGAGAAGCGATTGTGATACCCGCTATCCTTGCGGAGAATTTTGAGGTTAAGACGGGTTTGTTATCCATGATTCAAAACAACAAGTTTCGAGGTGACGAAAAGGACAACCCTCATAACCACATTCGCCAATTTAATCGTCTCACCGCCACTTGCAAGTTTAAGGACGTCTCTAACGACTCGATTAAGATGATGCTTTTTCCGTATTCCTTAGCGGGGCCCGCAAAAATTTGGTTAGAGAAAGAGCCGCCCAATTCTATATTGACGTGGAAGGATCTCGTTTCAAAATTCGTGAACCAATTTTTTCCACCCTCTAAGACTACGCATTTGAAAAACGAGATTTCAAAGTTTTCACAAGAGTATAATGAGAGTTTTTCAACGGCTTGGAATAGGTTTAAGGAAATGTTGCACGAATGTCCTCATCATGGTTTTTCCGACTTGCATCAAATTGACACGTTTTACAATGGCTTGAACGATCATGAGCGTGATTATCTTAATGCCGCCGCGGGTGGTAATTTTTTGTGTAAAACGGTCGAGGAAGCATTGTTAATCATTGAGAATAGGTATAAGGTCTATAGTCCTCGTAGCACGTCGAGTGTTCGTAAGGCTTCGTCTTCGCCTTCGCCTTCATTGTCACACACCGTTGATGCTTGCCAAATCGAGGCTAATTTGGAGAACAAGATTTTTGATAAGCTTAAGGGATTGTTAATTGAGTTTAAAGTTGGTGAACAACCCACTCACGCTACGGCTAAAGCGGTTGAGGTTTCTTGTATGTATTCTGGTGGAGCTCACGATTATTCCGAGTGCATTACCAACGGTGGTAACACTTCGAGTGCCTTCGCGGCCGCAGGAACTTATAACCAAAACGGTCAAGTTCCTCGCACTAATCAATTGACTCCACCGGGTTTTCCACCAAATCAAAATGCTAACAATTATCGAAACAATCAAGTTGGTTACCAAAGCAATCAAAGGAACAATTTCAAGGGTAATAACAACTATGGGAATCAAGGAAGTAGTAGCCAATTGCAAAATCAAAATCAAAACCGTAATTTTCAAAACACAAGTCAAGGTCTTCAAAATGTTTACACTAAAGAACTACCAATGGACTTTTTGAATTACGCTACGGCAAATGATAAGATTTTGGAAAATATACAAGAGCAATTGGCTAGTCAAGCTAGGGACACGGCTAAAAACACCAAGGAGTTAGCTAATTTTGTGAAGGAAAATCTTAACATGAGAAATGAGTTGAAAAATGATTTTGCTAATCAAATTAGAGGTCAAAACAATAAAATTGAACAAAGTCATGCTAGGCTTGAACAAAGAATTGACCAAAAAGCCGCTAGTCAAGATCTTAAGTTTAATAGTCAAGATGCTAAGCTTAATGCCATTTTAGAAGCCGTCATGGGGAACAAAGCCTCTACTTCGAGTGGTCTTCCTAGCAACACCATATCAAACCCGAAGGGAGAGATGAAAGTGATTACCACACGTAGTGGTAAGGCACTTAAAGAACCGACTCCTCAACCAATTACTCCAACGGTGGAGGAAATTGAGGAAGAACCCGAGGTGGTGGTCGAAAAGGAGCATATCTCAAGCCCACAAAGTACCGCTCATGCCACACCTACGGTCGACCCTTTACCAACATTGGAACCCGAGATTCCAAAGGCTATGCCTATGCCCCAACCCACACCACCCTTGCCTTACCCATCGAGACTTAGGAAGGAGAAACGACAAGAGCGCGACAACTACCAATTTGAGCTTTTTATGAAAATGTTTCGTGAGTTGCACCTTAATGTGAGTTTCGCCGATGCTTTGGTCATGATGCCTCGATTCGCCGCTAACTTTAAGAGTATGTTGAACAACAAGGAGAAATTGCATCAATTGTCTAGTTGTTCGTCGGTTTATCTTAATCGCATACCTCAAAAAGTCGGTGATCCCGGTAAATTTTTTATCCCTTGTGCAATTCAAGATATGGAAGAATGCTATGCCTTGGCCGATCTTGGTGCTAGCATTAATTTGATGCCACTTGCAATCTTCAAGTCGGTCAATCTTCCTAATCTTACTCCTTCACAAATGTCTATTGAGTTGGCCGACCATTCCACGATTCGTGCTTGTGGTTTGGCGGAAGACGTTTTTGTGAAAGTGGGGAAGTTCTACTATCCCGTAGACTTTATCGTTGTTGATATCCCCACGGATCCTCAAGTTACTCTTATTCTAGGTCGTTCGTTTTTAGATACGTCTATGGCTTTAATTGATGTTCATGCTAGAAAGATCACCTTACGTTTCAACGACGAGGAACTTGTTATAAACACAACTCAAAATTCTCAACTTTCTCATGTTTATTCCGTTGCTACCATAAACCTCGTTGATATGATCGACGTGGTTTGCGAGGAATTTTCACAAGAAGTTTTAGGGTTTTGTGATGAAGAAACTAGTGGCAATCCCACTATGTTAGATCCAATTCTTGATAATTCGACACCAACCTTCACTCCATTTGAAGGTGGTGGTTTTACGTTGGAAGAATGCAATGTTCCACGTACTTGTGACGAAGACCTCGACAACGATGAGGACTTCTCGATTATCAAGGATTTTCTTAACGATTTCCCATTTCCTCCACCCGAGGAGGTTATGAGTATCGAGCCCAAATCTTCACTTGAGGAACCACCTATCCTCGAGTTGAAAGATTTACCTCCTCACCTCGAATATGTCTATTTGGAGGAGGGCGAAAAGTTGCCGGTTATTATTGCGAAGGAACTTTCGAATGATGAAAAAACCGCACTTGTCGATGTTCTAAAGGATCACAAAGGGGCGATTGCATGGAAGTTATCCAACATTAAGGGGATCGATCTCAAATTTTGTACCCACAAAATCTTAATGGAGGAGGATTTCAAGCCCACAATCCAAAGTCAAAGGAGGGTGAACCCCAAAATTCACGACGTCATCAAAAAGGAGGTCCTTAAACTCCTTGACGCGGGAATGGTTTACCCTATTTCCGATAGCCCTTGGGTGAGTCCTATTCATTGTGTCCCTAAAAAGGGAGGGATGACCGTTGTGCCAAACGATGCCAACGAGTTGATTCCCACTAGACTCGTGACCGGATGGAGAGTGTGCATTGACTATCGAAAGTTGAATGAAGCCACTCGAAAAGACCATTTTCCCTTGCCCTTCATGGACCAAATGTTGGAGCGTCTTGCGGGAAACGATTTATATTGCTTTTTAGATGGTTTTTCCGGTTACTTCCAAATTCCCATCGATCCTCGTGATCAAGAAAAAACTACGTTTACGTGTCCATATGGAACGTTTGCCTATCGTAGAATGCCATTCGGACTTTGTAATGCACCGGGAACCTTTCAAAGGTGCATGATGGATATTTTTCATGATATGATCGAGAAGACGATGGAAGTCTTCATGGATGACTTTTCCGTGTTTGGTAATTCGTTCACTTCGTGTTTGTCGAACCTTGAGAGAATGTTAAAACGTTGTGAGGAAACCAACCTTGTGCTCAATTGGGAAAAGTGTCATTTTATGGTTAAGAGTGGAATCGTCTTAGGGCACAAGGTCTCGAAAGCGGGGATTGAGGTAGATCAAGCTAAGGTAGACATCATCGCCAAATTACCTCATCCCAAAACCGTTAAGGGAGTTAGGAGTTTCCTAGGCCACGCGGGCTTTTATCGTCGATTCATCAAGGATTTCTCGAAGATTTCTCGACCCATTACACATCTTCTTGAAAAAGAGGCATGTTTTGTCTTTGACGAAGATTGTGTACGAGCCTTTGAGATCCTTAAGAGGAAACTTACCGAAGCTCCCATTCTTGTTGCTCCAAATTGGAACCTCCCCTTTGAGCTCATGTGTGATGCTAGTGATTACGCCATAGGGGCCGTTTTGGGGCAACGTCATGATAAGCACTTCTTGCCTATTCACTATGCTAGCAAAACGATGACCGAGGCTCAACTTAAATACAATACAACGGAAAAGGAGTTCCTTGTCGTGGTGTATGCATTTGAGAAGTTCCGACCTTACCTCTTCTTGACAAAATGCATAGTGTATACGGACCATTCGGCTATTAAGTATCTTATGGCAAAGCAAGATGCTAAGCCTAGATTACTTCGTTGGATTCTCCTCCTTCAAGAATTTGATCACAAAATCGTTGACAAAAAAGGAGCCGAGAAGGCCGATCATCTTTCTCGTTTGGAAGATCCTCACCAAAGTGTTTACAAGCCCAAGGAAATCACCGAAACATTTCCGCTCGAGACACTTGGTGTAGTGAATTCTAAGCTTGATTCCTCTACCCCATGGTTTGCGGATTTTGCAATTACCATGCGGGTAACTTCATCATTAAGGGTATGACGACTCAAGAAAAACGAAAATTCTTTCGTGACGTCAAGTTCTACTTTTGGAACGACCCTTACTTGTTTCGAACTTGTGCGGATCAAATCATCCGACGTTGTGTATTTGGCACTAAAGCTTCTAACATCCTTAGATCTTGCCATGAGGGACCCACGGGTGGTCACCACGGTGCTAATCTCACGGCTAAGAAGGTGTTTGATGCCGGCTTCTTTTGGCCTACTATTTACCGAGATGCACAAGATCTTGTGAAGTCTTGTGATGCATGCCAACGACAAGGAAAAGCCTCACAAAAAGATGAAATGCCACAAAATATCATCCAAGTGTGTGAGATCTTTGACGTTTGGGGTATAGACTTTATGGGGCCGTTCCCATCATCTCGTGGTAATAAGTACATCCTTGTTGCGGTTGACTACCTTTCTAAGTGGGTGGAGGCAAAGGCCTTGCCCACCAATGATGCTCGTGTGGTAGTCAAGTTTTTGAAGCAATTGTTTTCTCGGTTTGGAACCCCTCGTGCTATCATAAGCGATCGTGGAACCCATTTTTGTAATGACCAATTCGAAAGAGTCTTAAGGAAATATGGGGTTACACATCGGCTTTCTACGGCTTATCACCCACAAACGAGTAGGCAAGTCGAGGTTTCAAACTGAGCGTTGAAGAGGATCTTGGAGAGATCCGTTGGGGAAAACCGACAATCTTGGTCGGATAAGTTGGACGATGCTTTATGGGCCTTTAGGACCGCTCATAAGATGCCCATTGGGTGCACTCCCTATAAGCTTGTGTATTGAAAGAATTGTCATTTGCCTATCGAATTAGAACACAAGGCTTATTGGGCCCTAAAGCATTGTAATGATGATATGGAGACCGCGGGAAAACACCGGAAAATGCAATTGAATGAATTAGATGAATTGAGGGACATTGCTTATGAAACTTCATTGATTTATAAAGAGAAAACTAAAAAGTTGCATGATTCTAAAATTAAAAACCGGGTTTTTAACATTGGGGATCAAGTTTTGCTTTTTAATTCAAGATTGAAAATCTTTTCCGGTAAGTTGAAATCCCGTTGGTCCGGTCCATTCACCGTGACTCAAGTTTTTCCGTATGGGACCATCGAGCTAGCTCAAGATGATGGTCCTAACTTCAAGGTGAATGGACATAGGTTGAAGCACTACTTTGGCGGGGAAGTTCCATCCTTGAACTACCTCGACCAAGTCACCTTCCCCAATGATAATTAGTATTAAGGGGATCGAGTCGAGCTCATGACTCGGTAATCAAAAACGAGGTGCCTCGTGGGGGAGTCCCATGCTTATCCTATTTACATATTATCGCTTTCTAATGTAGCTTACGTGTGGGGATTTGTGCCCTTCCAACCTTTGTTCTGTGGTTGTTTGTGAATTGTGGTTTTTAGATCATGATCTTCACGATTGGAGCCTCTCGTGTTCATTTTATGGGAGCACTCGATTGTTTGCTTTGGAGACATTTCTCAATATCCATGATATATCCTTTTGATGTTCTAACCTTAGGTTTTTAGCACACTTCATAAACGGCTATTAATTTATTGGTTACACCCTTTCCATGCTAGATTAGGCATTCGACTACGTCTTTAGTATGGGGGTGTTTTGCATCCCTAGACTCGAAACATTGAGGACAATGTTTAACTTTAGTATGGGGGGGTGAATAGATACTTGCCTTGCCAAACCTTCACGCTTTCTAAAGTTTATCTTTTTGTTTATCGTTTTACTGCAAAATAAGGCTAAAAATGGCCAAATTTTAAATTTTTTCTCATGTTTTATAAGTGTTTGAAGACACGAATGTAGGTTTTCCGATGGCGAGAATAAGAGTAATTTTTTACTCGACCGTGCGTGTTGAGCACTTAGCTTTGATTCCTTAACTACACATTAGGCTAAGTCTCTTAAATGAGGACGAGAAATGATAGAGTTAATTATAAGTTACTATGCTAAACGTAGAGTACTCGTATTCTTTCAAAAACTCATGTGTTCTCGTTGTTTGCTTATTCTCCCTTCGCATGTAAATATTTTTTGCTTAATAAATATTGACTTAGCGGTTTAGTTAGGATTGTTGGGTTTCTAGTCTTTTCTAGTAGCTTCCGTGTAATTAAATTGGGAAGACATTAAGGTATCGTCAGCGTCACGGTTTTGAAGTATTGGCACCCGAATAATTGAAAGCTTCACCCAATAATAAGATTTCAAGTGCTCACCTAAATCTAGCAAACAATTTGAAGCCCCACAAGGCCTAAAATCTATGCAAAATTTGAAAGTGAATCAAGCCTTAATCTTCGAAGCTTTAAAGATCCAAAATTCGCTTTAGCGTGAGGATATACGTCTTTGGCTAATAAAACCACCGATGAGGCGGATAATAAAAGGCAAGGTAAGACCGAAGTCATAATAAAAGCTTCATGGCGAAGTTGAATAAAAGATGGAGGTAAACCAAAGATAATAAGGCCCTTCCGTTAGGGGGCATATAAAAGTCTTGGTAATAAGTCTCATGTTCAAAACCGTTATAAAACCGTGTTTATCGATTCTTCTTGTCAACTTAATTTTTTGACATCGTTGTCTATTAGGAGGGGTTATTGATTTGATGGTCTTAGTTACACCGTTAGGACTCTATTTTTAGACCTAAATCTCTATTATCGCATAAGTCAACAATGTATCCTTGTGAAACATTCAAGACATCATAAAATATAAGAGATACAACTTGGGAATAATGGGAGGATAAGTACGTAATTAGGGCATATGAGAAGTGTTAGCATTACTAACTTATAATGACAATGATCTCGTTGCACGCTTGGCATGGAATTAGGGTGAAAATCGAGGACGATGGAATTATTTCTAACGAAGCATTCACGTGTTCTTATTCTATGAACATAAACGTCCCATTTTGCGATGAAAATCATACATTGTGTCTAAAACACAAGTAGTAGTAATAGTAGTAGTGTAGCTAGTTTATCATTCAATAAAGACAATAAAAATGAATTTTGGAGATGCTACGATACTTTATTCTAGCATTGCGTGAGGGCACGGCAATGGTTTAGTATGGGGGAGTGATGAGACTGCTTTTATACATAGTCTCATCGTCCAAATAGGGCTTAAAATATATTAAATATCATCAAAATACCCAAATATATGCTTGTGTTTGTTGCTTGTGTATTTTAGGTACGGATATTGAGAAAATGACAAAAGATCACAAGAATCAGTCAAAAACGAACACGGGAAACGAAGCCGCACGATGAACCAAGCCCTAATGAAGAATTTTCCAAAGAAATTCCTTGAAGAATTGAAGAATTATGAAGATTGGTCCTCCAATATGGAAGAATTGACACTTTATACCCTTGTATCTTCATAATTACAAGTTTGGTCCCTAAAGTTTGTCAAAATTACAAAAAGGACCCTTAACTTTGAAGAATTGGCAAAATTAGTCCCTCAACAAAACTAAATTGTCAATATTGGTCCTCCAAGAAGTCAACAAACAAGTCAAAGCCTTGAAGAATGAAGAAAATGCCAAAATCAGTCCTTCAAATATGAAGAAATTGCATTTTAAGTCCTTGTTTCAAGTCTATAAAGTATTTGTGCCAAAAATGCCAAGATGCCAAAGTTGATTTACAAAGGAAATAAGTTTAGTCGCTGTTTATACAAAATGAAGAAAGTGTGAAAATAGGGGGGTCAAACCTGCCAGACAACCAAACCCTCACCCTCCACTCATAGCACGCCACCTCACCCCACTTATTTCTCCCAGCCAATCACACACTCCCATTCCCCCACGTCAGAATCCACCCACTCATTTATTAATTTAACTAATCCGGTTTAAATTTTGGTGGCAAACACGTTTTTTAAATACTTTAACCCCCAAACCGGATTAAACCACCCCTTAATCACCCTTAAACCCTAATTTTTCCCAGGATTAATTACCACCAAAACAAAGGGGTTTTAATCCATCCTTTCCAGATCAGTGATTAAACCTTTTGTCATCACATCCCACCTCCCAAAACATATCACACTCAACCCATGTGACCACCCCAAGAGTCCCCTGCACCCGTCACTTTCCCCCAAACCCAATACCAGACAAAATGAACGGTTAGATGGAAGTACTTGGACCCCAAGCTCAAATGGACGCTCATGATCACCAAACAACAGCTGGAATCATCACATGTTGGCAATTTGACCTAAATTTCAGTCAAACTCAAGGGCAGTTTTGGATTTTTAAACATTAGGGTTTTATGCTTGTATTATTTTATTTAAAGTATCTAGATAGTTCTATCTAGGCCTATATAAGAAGGATGCGACTTGTGCATACCTCTTGTTCTTTTTTTTCTCCTTGGTCACAACTTTGTAAGTCCAGTTTTTTGATGAATGAAAAACGGTAAAAGTTTGTTGATGAGAAGCAAAGAGCCAGCTTAATTTATATTGTTGATTGTGTTCTAAGTTCCAAGTTTGTTTATTTTTCAAGTTTTTAAAATTTAGTCTTGTTTTCAAAAGTTTCTGAAATTTTGATTTCCTTTGGTGAAATCTTGTTTCAAAGTTAGATTTCCAGTTCTTTTAAGTGATTGTTTAAGTAATTTAAAAGAAGTTTATTTGAGAAGTTTCTGAAAAAATTTGAAAGGAGAAAGAAAAAAATCAGATTTTCTTTGCTATTGTGTTGTATTTTTCTTAGCAGGTCTTTGAAGGATTGTTGCCCAAGTGTTCTGCACAGACCCCAGTCTGTATGGAGGTGACATACAGTCACTGTTGGGCCTGGATGTAGGCCCAACAAGGTAGCATACTAGTCTCATTTTTTAGTTTTTCAGGAATATTGTGATTTTTGTGACTTATGCTTGAAAGTTGCTTATGTGTGATTAAGTGGGTTGCTTTGAGAGTATTTGTGGTTATATGCATGTTTTAAGTAGGTTATAATCAGTTTGGATAGGATTTAGATATCTTTGCTTTGTAAAAATTGGTTTCTGAAATTTTAAGGGGTGTTTGGATCAGTGTTTAAAATGGTTTAGATTGTTTAGATTTTGCTTGTAAACTTGTTTTTCACACTCACTAGGTTATTAGTAGTTGTAAGTTAGCATAAGGTTTCAGTTTGGTAAGTCATTGTACACATTTGCATGATCAAAAGTGGGTAAAAATAGCTATAATCAGAAACTGCCTATTGTGTTTGATCTTGTGTGAATTTTGCCTCCAAGTTTGATTATCTGCTAGATTCTAGGGATAAGTAGGGTTTGTGATCACTTTTATGCCTTGTTATCAGCTTATGTTCAAGTTATGAGGCCTTGAAATTCAATTTTGTGCCATTTGAATCAGTCATTTGTTTATCAGAAACATTGCCTTAATCAGAAACATCCTTTTGTGCTTATTTGTGCTTGATTTGTGATACACTTGCTTGTTTTGTGTTTGTATTGACTCCCTACACTCCAACTGAGTGTAGGGGTGCCCATTTATCCATCAAAACCAACACAAATCCAAAATCAAGTCCTCTTGGTTCATATCTTCACAAGTGAAGATTTCACTTTGTGTTCATCAAACTTGCAGCCTAACTGGGCACGTTTTTGATTTCTAGCAACTTGATTCTTGTTTGTTTTTGGTTTATTGCTTGATTTAGAGTAAGTTTAAGTCACTGTTTTTGGGTTTTAAAGTTTTAAAAAAAGAAAAAAAAATATAAAGAGCAAAAAGGACTGGCCAGGACTCGAACCTGCACCATCCTCCTCACAACACTCACAACTTACCAGCGTGCCCTAGGGTCTTTGACTGCTAAGTTCTCATTTCATTATTTACTTAAGTGGTGTTGTTTTGTAGCTTATTTAATTAGCAGCTTAATATTAAGCTGATTTCAGCTTATTCCTTTAGGCTTTTTCACATTTAGTATTTTTCTTTTGTTTTCATATAGGTTTAGGACTTTTTGGTGCAAAAAGTTTATTTTTCCCGTAAGTAATTAATTTTTTAGGATTATTTTTAGTTTAAATTTTCTAAAAGTGAATAAAAATAGTAAAATTAATTTTAAAAATCTAAAAAAATAGGTTTTAGGTTTTTATTTATATTTTTGAGGTTTACAGCAAAAAAAGTTTTCAAAAAGTCTTATTTTTGATTTTATAGGATTTTAGGGTTTTTAACCAACTTTAAAATTTAATATAAAATTATTAAATAGGTTTTAGAAACTTTTGATTGCATTTCTGTCTTAGTTACATTATTTTAGATTTTAGGTAATTTTTTAGATTTTTTTAGTGAACTTTGAATTTTTTTTGATTATTTTATTATTATTTTATTATTAAAAATTGAAAGTTTAATTTTTTAAGTTTTTTCATTTTTCCTAGATTGTAGACACTAAATTAGGAATTTTGTAACTTTCCAAATCTTTTTAGGACTTTTCAGTTATTTTCTAGAATTAATATTTTGAAGTTTTAATTGATTTTAATAGTTTTTAAGTGTTTAAAAATAGTTTAATTTGGTTTTAAAATTTTTAAAAATACTTTTTAGCTTAATTAGGACATTTTTGAGGTTTACAAACTTTAAGATCTTGTTTAGGGCTTTTTATTAATTAATTGTGATTTTAGGGCTTTAATTAGCATTAAAAAGTCATTATTTAATTAATTAAAAGGTTTTAGCAAGTTTGGATTTTTTGTAAACTCTTAGAATATTATTGGGGATTTTTAGTAATTTTTAGGAATTTTTAGGTTAAAATTTTAATTTTTGCACTATTTACGGTTTTACGTGATCGCCTTTTTCGTATTAGTTTAATCCGTTTTCGTAACCGTCTTTCTTTCCTAATCCCATTTCTTTCTTTCTTTCTCAATCATATAATCACAAATCAATATCATCTCTTAACACAACGCACTTGCCTCCTCGAGAACGAACTCACTTTTAGGGTCATTCACACACGGTTTTCCTAAATCGTTGTGCACACTTGCCCTATTTATTGCTCTTTTCCTAAAGGGTAGTAAAAACTCCAACATCAGTTCTCTTCACCTGACCTTTCAATGTCAGGGATCGAGCTACCATCCTTATTTGAGGCTTTGACAAAGACAATAGATTTGGTGCTAGAGGATCCTTTAGCACCAAGCATTTTCTTCTTTTGAGCAGGTATTTGTTCACTTATGCATTGATTTACCCTATCAGAGTTTCTAAGCCAATATTTAACAATATCTTTTGCTTCTTTTAGTTCCACTCTAAGAGAGTTATTTTCCTCCAAAATTTCTTTGTTCAATTGTTGAAAAGTAAGAATATCAAGTTTAGCTTCTTTTAGCTCTATTTGCTTACTTTCAAAATCTTCAAGTTGTAAAACAAGTTTGTGAATTTTTTCAAGCAAATTGTTTCTTTGCTCTTCAACAAATTTTAGATCAATGCACAAGTAATCAAAGACAAATTTAATGTCATCTTTATCTTCTAATTCAAGAAGAGTTTGTACCTTTTTTATTGTGACATTGACCCATTCTCCATTTCTGGCACTTTCTCTGGTGACGACATTTGAGCTTGCCCCTTCATCATCAGCAAGTGCCATTAACACTTTTACATTTACTAACTCATCATCATCTGAAGAAACATCTTCTTCATCCCATTCATATGCTTCAGCAACAAGTCCTTTGTTCTTGTCTTGCTTGGGGTTTTTGGATGAGGAGCTTTTAGTGCTCATTAAGGCCAATCTTTCCTTGATTTCCCTGTATTTGGCCTCAAAGTATTTTGTAGGCCTGAGTTCAATCATGCTTTGCTGAAATGGAATAGAAGCAATTTGTTTTGGTTGAGAGGGTTACATTAGGAGGAATCCCTTTCCTCTTAGTATTTATTTATTGTTTGAATAAGTGGTACATTTTAGACACCTATATGTTTGATGTTTGTTTATTTGTTTGTCTTTGGTAAGAGGTTGACATGTTACCTACTTAACTAGACTCCTGCATTTTGTTGAGATATTGTCACGACATTTGTGTCGCCATTTATGACATTTCTTTTGCATTTAGTATTACTCTATTGAGACACCATTTTGTTGTGATGATATCCATACGTCGTGCCCCATATTCCGCCATGGTGGGGTGTGACAGAATGGTATCAGAGAGAATGTTTATAGAGAATTAGGTTGCCTAGTAGCGTAGCCTAGTCTATAGCTTAAGGGTCCCTGCATATAGGAATCATAGGGGTATGTGTGCATTTTATATTAATTGATGTGTTTGGATGTTATTTATTGCGATATTTTGACTAGTATGAATTGAACCATAGTAAGTTCATACTTAACTACATGTTATTTTCTTTACGAGTTTTGACTAGTGCGGGTTGAACCATAGTCGTATACGCTAGTCATTGTGGGATTTCGTTTAATTATGTTTTCATGTTCTTTATACATTTTGAATTTTGTCTACGCTGGTTCAGCTGGACTACGAATTTATTTGTTTCATGCATTGGCTATGTTATTATAATACATGTGATTTTGGATCTTATTTTATGTTGTGGTTATGTGCTTATATGAGTTGTAGGATCTATATGCTTATTTGAGTTGGTAGACTAATGTGTTTTTTTTTGGTAAAGGGTTTCCCCGGTAAATATATTAACCAAAAAAACGTTGAAGTACAAAGGAATGTGGCTAAGATACCACATTAACCGCATGCTACAGGCACCATGTTAACACGTGGTTATGACAAAGCATAAACACAGACTAATCTAGAACTACAATTTAAGTAAACTAGAAAGAAACCAAGAAGCAAACATGAAGTCACACAATGTCTTCAGCTTCCACCAACAACACGAAAGGAGCAAGAGATATCCACATGAGCCTGCCTCCTTAAAAAACCTTGCCAAAGAAAACCCAATGGGAAAAACCTTGGACAAGGAAAAAAGAGTACAGCCCTCACCCGGCACTCCCATCATGAAGAACTCTAGAGCTCGGCACCCTCCGTTTGTCAAGCAGCAAACTCAACCTGGCAGACAACTTCTTAAAACGGAATGAAATCAACTTCAACCGAATAGTATCACAAATAAGTTGAACAAGCTGATCAACGGCCAACAGCTTTTTCTTGAAAAGTCTTGAATTACGTTCCATCCATATAAAGTATGCAGTAGCAGCCAACACAAGACGAGCAAGGATGCTAGGACAAGACTTCCCCTTAGAAATTGGAATAACATAGGCTAAAATATCATCAATCCGAGGGGGGATGCTATCCATATCACATAGGCCCCGAACCTTAGACCAAACCTGCATAGAATAAGAACATTCAAAGAAAAGATGGTCATGAGAATCCGGCACCACTTTACACAATGGACATCGTAGAAGGCTCAGATCCACCAATGGGCCAACATCCCATTGCCTAATCCGATCTTGTGTCTTCAATTTTCGTCTAACCACTAGCCACAAATGGATAGAGTGACGAGGAATACAATGAGCAAACCAAACAACATCATACCAATCAACCCTCAAAGACCTACCCCGAATGGAGTCCCAAGCTAATGAAACTGAAAAAGGATGTAAAACCCCATTTAAATCCCGCCACATCAAAACATCATTCTGAGCATCATTAATAACAGGGGCAGGGATAGAGACAATGTTCGGAAACCTAGCATACCAACCCTGCGGCCACTGCCAAATACCATCAGTCATAAGATCCGTCACCTTATTAGATAGAGAGAGCCCCGATCTTGTAATACTTCGAACCGTAAGAACGTCCCGTAAAGGACATAAATCTGCCCATTTGTCAAACCACATAGAAGCCAATCTACCATTATTAATCTTATACCAAATAAATTGACGAATGCGAGGTCTAATCTGTAGAAGTTTTCTCCAGCCCCAACTCATATCACCTATACATGGAACTTCCCAGAAACTACGATCCTTTAACTTGTAAGAATAAATCCATTTAACCCATAAAGACTCTTTACGATTGAGGATACACCAGATATGAGAAACTATTAAAGCAGTATTAAAATCAGAGAGCTTACGAATACCAAGTCCACCTTCGTCAAATGGAGTACAGACAGATTCCCAAGCAACTTTAGCCTTACCTTTCTTCATTTCACCTTGACACCATAAGAAGCCTCTTATAAGCTGTTCCAAATCATGGATAATCCGAACAGGTAAAATAAAGACAAACGCCCAGTAGATATGCATAGATGAAAGAACATAACGAACTAACTGGAGTCTTCCCGCTAAAGAAATAAATTTATTGCGCCAATCATTAACTCGACTCTCAAGTTTTTCAACAAGAACTTTACAATCCCTATATAGAAGCCTGGACGAAATGAGAGGAACACCAAGATATCTGACCGGTAACTCGCCTTCAGCAAATGGCATGATATGTAAAATACTACTTTTAACAGCAGTAGCTACATTACAGAAGAAAATTGTGCTCTTTGGAATACTTGGAACCAAACCTGAGGCTATCTTAAATTCCTCCAACGCATCCATAATAACCTGCACAGAGTCCAAATGACCCCTAGCAAACAAGAAAAGATCATCTGCAAAACAGAGGTTGATAATACTTATAAGTGTCATCATAGGAGGGAGTGCATTAATGAAAGGGGACTGGTATAAGTATGGTGGCCAACATAGTTATACAAGTTACACGACATCAATGGATTCCTAAGTATGGTTGCATGAAATAGGGTTAATACATGCTTGTATAGTATATGTTGGATGGACTTGAGTGTATGTACGCCTATGCTTATATATGTATATATCCCTTCTACTTATCGGTTGTATTCTTAGGATGGCTTTCTAGCTCTTTTCTCTTTGGGATGTTCAACTTCTGTAGTAGCGCATTTTTCGAGTCCTCATTTCACGTGTTTGTTTGTACGGTACTTTTGGTGTAGAGGCTATTGAGAGGGTGGAGATTTCTTTTTGGAATAACGATATCTTTTGTTTTGAGTCTTACATGGTAAAAAAAACTTGTAAATAGTAAAATAAAAATAGTTGTTGGCAGTCGATAAAATGAGGGTAAAGTGTCGAAAACGTGGTTGAAGTAAGGTGGAATATAAATTTTTTTAACATATAAGCATGACTTGTTTATTTTAAAATATTTTGGTTTTGATCACATAAAGTTATTGTTCTTTAGTTAGAATTTTTGTTCTTATTACATTAAATATGTTAAAATCATGTATTTAATCATATGATGGGTGAGAGTTTTAATTTTCTGTAATTCAAATAAATTAGGACTTGAATTTGGTAATTAATAAGGGGTCTTAGGGTCTAAAATCGTTTTTTGGATATAAATCGGAGTAGGCAGAAACTGTCGCTAAACTGTCAAATTATGTCGCTAAACTGTCAGAAACTGTCGCTAATGCCTAGGCAGGTTTTAGGTAAAAATCGTTTTGGTCATAACTTGTTCATTTTAAAGCTTTTTTGGTGATTCAAAAGCCTAAAATTATGTACTCGGAACGTAATTTTCAAATATTCAGAATTTTTAGCAAATGGAGGTCAGTAGCTAAGTCTAATTAATTGTATAAGTGTCGAGTTCAAGGTTAATTTTCGGAGAACATGGTTTAAACTCGTGTTTTGGGTATTTTGGGGTAATGAACACTTGGAGGGTTAACATAGAGATGAGTTGGGATGGAATTTAAGAATTCTTTAGACCTTAGAATACGTGGTTATATTTGATAAGTTTTGATTTATGGTATTTATAAGTAAGGCTGAAATCGGGATGACAATTTTCAACCCGTCGAGTTATGCGATGGCTCCTAACTTGGTTTCAAGACAGTTCTTGTTTGATGAGTTGCGAGATCTAGTTAGGTTGGTTACATAACTTTATGGTTTTAATAAGTTTCCTCGCAGACGGTTAAGGCTCATGTGTTTATGGTTGAGATTATTTAGTATAACCTGAGTTCACACTTGAATGTGAAGGTTTTATCAGGGATATGTATCCTCGTTTGTTTGCTGAGAATAAGTTTGAGTTTGGGAGTAAATCTCGGGATGAGATTTCTATTAGGAGGGAGTGATGTGACAACCGTAGATTTTAGATTTGTCACTTTTCACTGGTTGACTTTGATTATGTGCTTAGTGTGTGTTTATGTGCATTCTGTTTATATTTGAGCCTTGTATTGGATGTTAGTCATCGTTCGTGCATGGCGTGGTACATTATATAATGTTACGATGTGGTTAGTTCGCGCTCATTAGTTCACTTGGATGTAACTATGATAGAATGCGGTGCTATTTTAGGATTTTATGTGTACGTATATGTATTATAGTAAATCGTAATTTTTACGATTTAGAGTTTAGCATTTTGAGGTCTCGGATGAGGTATTTAGTCACGGGAATAATTTACGGGATGATTTTAATCCATTTAGGACTTAGTTATAAAGTTTATTTCATATTTTATGAATTTTCATAAAACTGTATATTTTACGTACTTTACGGTAATCGCGTAAAATTGACTAGTTAAAAGGTTTAGGTGTAATTAATTAATTAAGGGATTAATAAAAAAATATAATTAAGGAAATAATTATTAAAAAACGAATTTAATAATAAAATTAAAAAAATATTATTTTTGGTAAAAAAATTATAAAGGACGGTGGAAAAAATAAGAAAAAGAAAAATATAAAAAAAGGAAAGTATTATTTGTATTAGGCTAGGATTCTCATTGTTTTAGTATAAAAACAAATCAAAACATATTATTTTCTCCAGCTTTTTTCTGTTCGGCGGTTTCTACAAGGTTTTTAGGGTTTCATAAAATTTTTCTTGATTCAAGGTAAGTGATCAATTTAACTTTAATATAATTCATGTTTTTATTAATTAATCATGATTGTAATGTTAATTAACCATCATTGAGATGATTAGGTTTTTATTAATTTTCTGGAAAATATAGTAATTAAGATCACTTAATGATTTTAGGGTTCTTGTTTAATAATTTAGGGGTAATTAATGATGTTTAGAGGGTTAGTGCATAAAGGCGTAAAACAGTCTGATTTTTAGGGTTGTCTTGTTTCGACTGTTCTGGGCAGTAGGTAGCACCTTTGGTCGAGTTTCTTTTTTTTTTAAATTAAGTTCAGAGAGTCTACTTTTCAAAAATGTAAGGTTGGTCGAAAATGGAGTTGGGAAGGTCGTCAAACAATTTTTACAAAAACAGTGCGCTATTTAGGAATAAATTTGGATTTCGGGAATTTGAGTCAAAACCTAACCAAACGAATGAGTTAGCCAAAGATTTTTTATTTGTGAACTCTTTATAATATATATGAAAGTACTGGAGGTTATCAATAAAAGTTATGGTGTTTAGGTCGGGCTTTTGTTGACAAACATTTAGCATGTACAGAAAATCAGTTTTGGTGAAAACGACTTTTGGCGTGGAGACCAAACGAAAGGGTTAAACGTGTAAGTAGAAAGTAAAATTGGCTTTTGGAGTTCTTAGATCATATAAAAACATAAATCCAGTAGGGTAGGAACCAAGTGTGGTGTTAAGTTCACTTCATGTGATCGTTTAGACTAGTAAACCGTACCGGGAAAAACTGGATTTTTACGTATAGAATAGCTTGTAGTGTGAGAAATAGATAGTGGGGATTGGGGGATTAGATTCATCTCCTTGATTGTTACTTAGCTTGGGTGTTAGGACCTGAGCTAAGTGTGTTGTGTATGATTTTATAGGTTTGCAGGAGTGCTAGCTTGTTGTGATATCAGGTGAGTTCATAGTCCTATTTTCACTGAGTTTTTAAATGTTTTCTTCTATTATGGGATGCAGATGACACTTGTGGTGTTCATAAAATCTTTTGTTACTATATTTTTATAAATGTTTGGACACAGATGTGTTATTTTGTGACATGCGTGCTTATGTGTTCTCATATGTGCTTTGATATGTGTTCTAATATGTGAATCTTGTTTGGGTTGTGATTGGCTTTGGTACATAGATGTATGGACGTCTATGGGACCAGTTGTGATGTGTGTGGAGCGTGGGGCACGATCCGTCCTGATTACTTGTGCATCGTCTCTTCGGAGGCAAGATATCTCGACGGGGATATGGTTCATCTTCCACTAGTGGTGTGGGAAAGATCCGGATAGTGTGGTGCATTGTTCTTGTGTGTGTGACGGGATACTTCTTGATTTTTATAGTGTGGTGCATTGTTCTTGTGTGTGTGACGGGATACTTCTTGATTTTTATAGTGTGGTGCATTCTTCTTGTGTGTGTGACGGGATACTTCTTGATTGTTATAGTGTGGTGCACTGTTCTTATTGTGTGTTCTCGACTGATATAATTGTGCTTTGTTTGTAGTTGTATGTAACATGATTATCACATTATGTTCCATTGCTTTAATTTGTTTTCTTCAGCTTATTTACAGCGGTTGACAAGGTTTCTTAAGATGTTTTGATAACTTAAACCTATGTTCTCACCAACTTTATGTTGACAGATTTTAGTGTCATTTTCAGGTGGGATAATTGAGAAGCATGATGTTAGAAGTGGCTAGAGTCTAGAGGCTGCTAGGGTTACATTAGAAGGAATCCCTTTCCTCTTAGTATTTATTTAATGTTTGAATAAGTGGTAAATTTTAGACACCTATATGCTTGATGTTTGTTTATTTGTTTGTCTTTGGTGAGAGGTAGACATGTTACCTACTTAACTAGACTCCTGCATCTTGTTGAGATATTGTCACGACATTTGTGTCGCCATTTATGACATTTCTTTTGCATTTAGTATTACTGTATTGAGACACCATTTTGTTGTGATGATATACATACGTCGTGCCCCATATTCCGCCATGGTGGGGTGTGACAATGGCCGGTACAAGGTTAGACAGAACCACAATCTTATCAGGATTGGGATTTGCCCCAAAGTATATGATATACACTCACCATAATTAGAAGATAACAATCAAGCTAATTATGGTGATTATCTTATGCTTGGGGCCGAAGTAACAGTGACAACCCATTAGGGTTTCACTGCCTATATAAAGAACCTCCAAGGGTTCCACAAAGGTATTACATTCTCTTCACTCTCAACTCACAACCGATTTCTGACCTTAACCGATTACTTACTCTCACGCCGGAGACTAATCGCGGGACACGTGCCCACGGTAAGTCTAACGCGTGTTGTTTTAGTGTGCAGGATCTCAACAAGTTATTCACTTGGTGCAAGAGCCGGAGCCCAGCCTACCCGGATTAAGCCTAATTCGGGTCAAACAAGGATCATCCAACTTTTGTATCAACAATGTGTGGAGCTTATCCGATGTTGTTTTCGGATTCTTTATGGTCATTTAATGTTTGACATTTACTGTAAGTAAATAGGGTGTCTGTACGACAGATGTGATAATCTTGGATATCTACTTGAATCGCGTTAAGTTCACTTTCCGTATAAAGTATTTCGATCCTATGGTGCCAGGGTTGCACGAAATCCTTATCGGGATAATTCAAGTAGAAAAACACTTCGTTTCTAGGCACAAGAAATCGAAGCAGGAACTGAGATGAATTGTGTTTTTCGTTATGTTCTTGAGAACAATATGTCTGTTGATAAAAACAGACAGAAAATGACGGTTACAGACAGTTGGAACAGTTGAAAAACAGTTAATCCCAAAGGGTCACAACTGTTAGGTTTTAGCGGGACCCCAGCAAGGGGCTCTGCCCCTTGACCCCACAAGGGGCGCTGCCCCTTGACCCCGCAAAGGGATGCAGCCCCCTTGATCCCTGCATTTTCGTCGTGGGCGATAACATATTAGCTCAACGAGTGTGCACTCCGCAATTCTCCTAACTCGCGTCAGAGCCGAATATGAAATCTCATTGATCTCTAGTAAATCCCGATTAATTAAAATAGTTGATGACACTAAAATCACCAACATTTACCTGCATGCTTTGATGACACGCCATAATTATTACGTAACAGTTCATTTATCCAAATGGGTGGTTACACCAGTCATCATGGCCATGAAACAGTAGTGGTACTTTGGAATGAATTTTCAATGGAAGAATGAAGATTCAAATCTATAAATGTCGACTAAACTATACTCAAATGCTTACAATTTTCTGTCATATTGACATATTAAATTTTAATAATCTTTTGTAGACAAATTATTTTGACGAGGGAGACGTTGAACGCATGTTATGTTTGCAGATGACAGATTTTGATCTTTTTATCCAACAACCAGCTTTTCCAGCTCTAAAATAACGTCTTAAAATAAAAAATGGTGAGTAAAACTTGTCCACACATAACAAATAACTTCCATTATACAATATTTGAAACTTATCAATCCCGTACAAGATCCAAACAAATACTTTTCCATCAATGACTAGGCATTTTCAATGTTCAGGTTAGTACAAGAGTAAAAAACTTTATAGTTTACAATCAACAAACAACACAAAATTATCGGGCTTACCTTTCTTTCAAGGTTCTTGCAACATCTCATCACACTTTTCCTTATAAAGGGCCAAATTCTGAAATAATATCAGACAAAACAAATTACCAATGGCATAAATCATAATCACTTTATGATAATAATACTTTCACCACTTATAAACCAAATTGCAGAATTACATATCTAAATTCAGGCTTGCGTCAAGACCGCAGTGCCACTGACTAATGAGAAAAAATACAGTTTGAATGTGACAGCCAGTTATGAAACTAAGTTCCACAGATACACACATTTAAGGAAAACCTACATGGAAACGAGGGTATGCCCGAAAATAATTGGGCTGAAATCAAATACCATTTTTCTATTATAAACATCTATTCGTTACCGCCATCCCATACCACACATTTCGGTCTGGCAAGAACACATGCAACGACGGATAAGATCTATGAATGAACTGGCATGAATTCAAGTCAGTAGGCTAACAAGGTGGTCAACAGTATATTGAAAAAAACACTCTTGACTGTCCTAGTCAGACCAAGCTTATTGCTTATACCTGAAGGTGTATACAATGAGTTATTCTGAATACCTATTAAAACTTATATATACGTAAGTATATATGGTACATTGTACCAAATTGGGTACATCCGTACCCAATTATATGGAATACATGAACCAAAGCGAACCGAGGCATACCGAAATGAGCCTACCCCGCTTCGTACCGAATTGTAAGGAACCCGCGTACCGTGTTCCCGTTTCCCGTACCCGTACCGGAGCGTACCGCGTTTCGTGTGACTTTGATTTAAACTGTACAAGCTCCAAGTATTTAAAATATTAAAAAAGCGAATCAAACTGCAGGAAAAATTAACTTCTACAGTGTAGCATTAAAAAAGCGAATCAAACTTACAGCACATATTAGAAAACAAATTTAGAATACTACTATCTGTATGACTTCATGGTAGAATATAAATCAATCAAAGTAGAAATACAGTAACTCATTTGCATATCAAGAAAGATCGAAAGTTCTAAAGTAGGCTTCCGAGTTTGATAAGATGTGGATTATATTTGTGTGCTAAAGATACAACACTACCATGATGCCATACAGATTACAGTTTGCAATATTTGGTTATTGTATTGCGAGATATAGGAGGATTGTATTTTTAGACATCTATCAATTCATCATTACACTGTAACAGTTCTATGGCGAAATCTAGTCCAACAATCAGTATACATGTAATCTATGTCGATTTTTTTTTACCAAATTAAAGACAACAACCTTACTGTCAAAAGTTTCTACACACTTGCCGGAGGTCTCCTTGGAAGCATAGTTTCACAGATAGTCACACGGATTGACAGATCCGCGCCTTTTTCATGCTGGATCACATGTACGAAATCACGGTACAATTATGTTCCGGAACAGTTGGGATTGTAACTCAATACTACACTTGGCGTTCCAAAATGTTTCAATATCCATACCAGATATCAACTGAGCTAGCTCAGTTGGCCATCAAGGGTAACCTTGGGGAGGTATTCTTGGAGAGGTCTCAAGTTCGAGTCTCACTAAAGACCTTCAGGGCCCGAATTAAATAGAAGCAGGAGTGGAGTTTATCCCCTAAGGAGAAGGTTCGAGGCTTGCATACTGCCCAATTGGATGTCACTGTAAGCTCGAATCACTAACTACTAACTCGCCGTTCAAAAAAAAAAAAATATCAAATCACGATTTCGTTCCCATGGTAGTTTTTAAATCTAAGGTATAGGCCCCTCCTACGAGTCAGAACAATTTCTCTTTGCTCTATGAATAAAAATAAGAAGCGCTCCATTTTCTCTCCGCTGAAATTCTACTCATGCGTCTTGAGAGAACTTATTTAGCTACCTTGGCTAATTCTAAGATTATGAAATCGTAATTCAACCACTAGTTAATTGGGTCTATTGTCACCACATCCATTTGAGCCGCAATAGAGAATATGGATATATATTTTTTTTTTTGGTAACCCTGATTTCCGACTCATTGGCCGACTAATCCACGGGGTTTGAGCCCACCGCCACACAGACTCAAACCAGGTAAAGCCCTCCCTTTTCAGGAGGTTGGCGTGGCCACTTTAAGGTTGTTTGCACCTAGTGGGAATTAAAACCTGAGACCTCACACACTTTGGAGTGATAGCCACAAATCTTATTGCTAGTGAAAAGTTGTGAATTGCTCCTGCAACACTCTGTGTTCCTACTTGGATGCGGTAACACTCTATCTTCCTACTAGTTTTTATATTGTGGATAGAGAAGAGAAAAGTTCTATAAGGAACATGCATCCAAAAAAGAACAAAGGAAGCAATCTTCACCATCCAATATTAATCTTTTTAAATTTAATTCAAAAAACACATTTTCATTTTATTTCTTAAAAATTAAATATCTCTCAAACCGTTAATCGTTATGGAAAAATAATTATACCGTCACGACGGAAATTAAATTATCTTTCCATAAATATGCACTTCTATATACTTTCGACGAACTTTTTTAAAAAAATTTCGTAAAAAAATCACATGTAATTCTCGAAAAATTACATGTAATTCTCGAAAACTCATGTTTGATTAATTATTTTAAAAATCACATTTGAATTTGTAACGTCACATGCGATTTGTGAAATCACGTGTATTTTTTTTGACGAGAATTTCAACATTGTAAAATCGTTAAAAGTATATGAAAATAACCGTCTATTAAATGACAAAAATATTTTCGTTATTATTTTAAAACCACATGTGATTTATGTGAATTACATTAAAATGTTTGAATCACATCTAATTTTGTTAATATATTAAAATGTTTGTTGCCATTAATATAAAATATGTTCATTTTACCGGGGTGGAGTCCCCTTTACCCAAAAAAATATATGTAAAACAAATTGGCTTCTGAATTACATGTGATTCGGTGATAATTACATGTGATTTTGCTTGCATTACATATGATTCAAGCATACCGAAACCGTAACTTTTTCTAACAAACCCACATTAGATGAATCACATGTGATTTTTTTAATCACGTATTATGTTTTCATTTATGTAAAATATATAAAACAAATTGGCTTCTAAATTACATGTGATTTTGTTTGAATCACATGTAATTCTGCTTGAATTGCATGTGATTCGGTGATAATTACATATGATTTTTCTTGCATTACATGTGATTCAAGTATTCCGAAACCTCAACTATTTCTAACAAACCCACTTTAGATGAATCACACGTGATTTTTTTAATCACATGTAATCTTGTTAATATATTAAATTGTCTGCTTGAATTACATGTAATTCGATGATAATTACATGTGATTTTGCTTGCATTGGATCACATGTAATTCGATGATAATTACATGTGAATTTGCTTGCATTACATGTGATTCAAACATTTCAAAACTTTAACTTCTTCTAACAAACCCACTTTAGATGAATCACATGTGCTTTTGTTTTGAATCACATGTAATTTACCACGAATTACATGTAATGCAAGCAAATTCACATGTAATTATCATACATGGATCACAAGATAGCATACATGGATCACAAGACCACTTTAGATAGCATACATGGATCACAAGACCACTTCGGAAGGATGGATGATGTGAGGAATGGAGAGAAAATGTTATTTACCACGAATCACATGTGATTTACCACGAATTACATGTGATTTATCACGAATCGCATGTGATTTATCACGAATCGCATGTGATTTACTTGTTTTCTAGATTATTGGTATTAAAGTTGAAAATAAACATCTATGAAAACATGTAACTAAAAAAAAAAGACTAACGCGTCAAATGGGACGAAAGTTAGATGTAAAGTTATGTGAGTCTACATGAATCACATGTGATTTAAAGCAAAATTACATGTAATTATTTATAAAATCACATGTGATCTAAAGCAAAATTACATGTAATTTTGTATAAAATCACATGTAATTTGAGCAAAATTACATGTAATTATTTATAAAATCACATGTGATTTGAGCAAAATTACATGTAATTCACACAAAATTACATGTAATTTTCATTCAATACTAACTAACCACTTTATTACAAAAATCACATGTAATTCACACATAATTACATTTGATTTGCATTTAACACTAATAAACTATTTTATTACAAAAATTACATGTAATTCACACATAATTACATGTAATTCACACAAAAGTTAACGATTTACAGTGTTAAAAATTCTCGCCAAAAAATTACACGTAATTTTCGAAAATTACATGTAATTTTTCGAGAATCACATGTAATTTTTTATGCGTAAATTTAAAAAAAAAAAGTTTGCCGAAAGTGTATAGAAGTGCCTATCTATAGAAAGATAACTTAATTCCCGTCGCGATGGTATAATTAGTTTTTCGTAACGATTAACGGTTTGAGAGATATTTAATTTTTAAGAAATAGGATTAAAATGGGTTTTTAAATTAAATTTAAAAAGATTAATATAGACCATTAGATGGAACTTGAATGGATGGTTGAGATTGTTTCCTTCCTTCCTTTTTTGATGCATATTCTATAAGGATCTCACCTCGGATAGAGAAAAGGTACCTTTTCCACCTCTAAAGTTCTTGGCAGGCATAAGCATAACACCACGACTAATCACAACAGGAACATTGATTAACGCCTTATGCTTATTGTTAGACAAACAACCAGATAGAATACAATCACCTAATGAATACCAAGTATTATTTATTGGTGTCAAATCTCTTTCGACGTTCGTTGAGTAATAAGGTTCTTGCTTTTTCACTTGAAGGCATCTTATAACTAAAGAGACTAATCATCTCTAAAAATCGAGAATTAAACAAAACAATAAACAGTATATCGTTACCCGGCATCAAGAGAACTACAAGATGTTATTAAAGAATGTCAAAATGAAGAAAAGATAGAAGTGTCAAAGACTTCAAGAGATTCTATAACTTCTAAAAAGCAGTAATGATCTTTTAAAAGAGCGAATCTTTTGGTATAATGGAGAAAAGTACGGTTAATTCAAGATTCGTGAAGGGCAGATGAGATACGATTTAATGCTTAGGGTCATCCTTTATTTCAAGATGCTTAGCACAATCAACAAGGCTCCTCCTGATCATAAGGTGCCTTCAAGTGAAATGAAACGAGAACAATATTACCTGACGAATGTGCAAGGGATGTTGAAATTTTTTTCACACAAATTAAATCCACTTTGTAAATAGCCTTGGTGTTTCTATTCTATTTAATGGGTTGTCTAACATGCAGCATACGTCGTGATCAATGTTCTTGTTGTAAATAGCCGTGGTGCAATTTTTATGTATGCCAGTAACTATATAGAGGTGAACAAAAAGGAGCAGCAATTGCAAACTTTTTGCTCGAAGGTATGAAACCATAGGACCAGGTAACGTTCTTCAAGTTGTAGCGAACAACGTTGCGAATACAGAAAAAGTAAATAAACACATTTTGGTCTCCTTGTTGTGTTCGCACTTCATATTTGATTTTTAAAGACCTTACAAATTAATTTTTATTGGTTACACATCTGTTTTAAAGCGGAGAAATGATTGTGAAGATTTTTTTAAATCACACTCGGAGCATTAAAACTTTTGTGGGATAATTCATAACTCGAGTTTGTTGGAATATGCGATCGTTTAGCCATCTCTCTTTTTTATTTCTTCGAGTTTATTGGTATCCAGAGCACTTTCCTCGCACAACACCATTTTTTTCACCAAATTTTTTTTCAACAGAATTCAGTTTTTCTGTTATTCTGTTATTTCTGTTATTTTTCTGGTCATTGTCTTCACATCTCTTGCCAACAATTTTTCTCACAGCCTTCAATTTTGATTGATTATCTCAAGATTGATCAAGATGCCAGTTAGTACAAGATCCACTTCTATCATTGATGAGGATACTAGGCAAGATTTAACTACTTTGGTTACTGAGTTGGTTAATTCAACCATGGATAGAATGAGGGTCGAATTTGCAACTTAAAGGCCAGAAAGTAGTAATGCAGCCGCAAATAGAGCTTTTGGGAATAGTAATGGGGGTCCTTCACAGTTTAGTAGAGTTACCAAGATCGAGTTTCCCAAGTTTAGTGGTGATGATGTTAAGGGATGGTTGTTCAAATGTGAACAATTCTTCAAAGTGGATAACATTGCTGATGACTCTAAGGTAAATTTGATTTCCATTCATCTCTCTGATTTACCTTTAATGTGGCATAGACAATTTATTACTTGGGTTGGAGAGGATGTTGATTGGAATGTTTATAGATCAGCAATCTTAAAGAGGTTTGGTAAAGCTTATGATGATCCATTGGGTGAATTAAAGAAGTTGAAATTAGTGAATAATGTGCAGGAGTATATTGATTCTTTTGATAGGTTGTTGTGTAGGCTTAAATTGGGAGAGGATGAGTGTATAAGTTTCTTTTTAGCAGGCTTACCTAGTGAAATTGATTGGCTGTTAGAATGTTTAGGCCAAGAATACTTGCTAAGGTGTATGGATTGTGTAAGATTGAGGAGGAAAGGTTAAATGTGTTAAAACCAAAGCCTAAACCACCACTTTTATCAACCCCAAAGTTTCACACTCCATTCCCAAACACTGGTCCAAAACTAGTAGCTTTACATACACCAAATGCTAATTGGAGAGCAAAACCAACCACTACAACTTTTACGAAACAACTTACCCAGAAAGAGTTAGAAGAGAAAAGAGCTAAGCATGAGTGTTTTTATTGTGATCAAAAGTATGCACCAGGTCATAAGTGTAGTGGCCAAGTGTATTCTTTGGAAGTGGTAACTGATTCAAATGCAATGGTGGGAGCAACTGAGGAATTATTGCCAGAAGAAACAGGGAAGTTGATTGAGTACACACCCCAAATCTCATTGAATGCTATCAATGGTACTAACACTTATCATACAATGAGAATTTGTGGTCATGTGGGGAAACAGAAACTCCAGATTTTGGTAGATGGGGGGAGCACTCACAATTTTCTAGACCTTAATACTGCTAAGAAGCTTGGTTGTCAGCTAGTGAGTACTTGTCCATTACACGTAGAGGTGGCAGGAGGACACCGGTTGACTACAAAATACATGTGTAAAGGATTTGCTTGGCAAATACAAGGGCAGGAATTTCAAACTGATGTGATGCTCATTCCTTTGGGGGGATGTGAGATGGTCCTTGGAGTTTAGTGGTTGTCTACCCTTGGGGACATTGTTAGCAATTATCAAGAGTTGAGGATGCCATTTCAATACAAAGGAAAGAAGGTGGTCTTAAGAGGTACTTAGAGAGCCAATTTGCACTGGATGCAGGGGAGTAATCTGCATATCCAAACACCCAAGGCTGAACTTTCATCTATGATTCTTTGTGTGTATCCTACTACTACTCTACATATGATTGAAGCTGATGACCAAATGGGTGTACCTGGGGAGATTACTCAGTTGGTTACACAGTTTGGAGATGTTTTTGCTTTACCTACAACCCTACCTCCAAAAGACCATTTGATCACAAGATTCCTTTAAAAACTGGCACTCTTCCTATTAATTCAAGGCCTTATAGACATCTTCCTACCCAAAAAGATGCAATTGAGGTAATGGTGAAGGAGTTACTAGATGCTGGAGTCATTAGAGATAACCAAAGTCCTTTCTCCTCACCTGTGGTTATGGTCAAAAAGAAAGATGGTACTTGGAGAATGTGTATAGACTACAGACAACTGAACAATGCTACAATCAAGGATAAGTTTCCTATCCCTGTGATTGAGGAGTTGATTGATGAGCTACATGGTTCTCAGTACTTCACAAAATTAGATTTGAGGTCTGGTTATCATCAAATCAGAATGCATTCCCCTGATGTGGAGAAGACTGCTTTTAAAACACACCAAGGTCACTATGAATTTCTGGTAATGCCTTTTGGCCTCACAAATACTCCTTCTACCTTTCAAGCACTTATGAACTCTGTCTTTAAAGCATATTTGAGGAAATTTGTTTTAGTCTTCTTTGATGACATCCTGGTGTACATTCCTACCTTGGAAACACATGTCCAGCACCTATCACTAGTTTTGCAACTTTTAAGACAACATACACTTTATGCCAAGCAGTCTAAGTGTGTGTTTGGCACAAAGAAGGTGGAATATCTAGGTCATTTATTAGTCAAGAGGGAGTGGCTACTGATGGGTCCAAGATAGAAGCTATGTCAAAATGGCCTATTCCAAGCAATTTGAAGCAACTTAGGGGATTTTTGGGCCTTACAGGCTACTACAGAAGATTTGTGAAAAATTATGCAGTTATTAGTTACCCCTTGACACAACTTTTGAAGAAGAATGGGTTTGTATGGTCTAATAAAGCTCAAGAGGCATTTGATAAGCTTAAGGAAGCTATGACTGCAGCTCCAGTTCTTAAGTTGCCTAATTTTAAAGAGCTTTTTGTTATTGAAACAGATGCTTCTCATGGAGGAATTGGAGCAGTCCTGCAACAAGGAGGTCACCCTGTAGCTTATTATAGCAAAACCTTAGCTCCTAGACACTACACCTTGTCAACTTATGAAAAGGAGCTCTTAGCAGTTATCCAAGCATTTAGTAAATGGAGAGGATATCTGCTAGATAGACACTTCAAGATCAAAACTGACCATTTTAGCTTGAAGTACTTGTTGGAACAAAGAATCACTACTCCATCTCAAATGAAATGGTTACCTAAACTAATGGGCTTTGATTATGAGATCTTGTATAAGAAGGGTAGTGAGAATAAGGCTGCTGATGCTTTATCCAGAATTCCTACTAGTGCCCAATTATTGGCTATGGCTTTTTCTACAATTTCAAGTGATTATGTGCAGTTGATCATGGCCTCTTGTCAAAAGGATGTTGATTTACAAAAGTTGGTGGCTGATTTAGAGGCTGATCCTCAGTCTCATAAGCATTATACTTGGATAAATGGTCAACTTAGAAGGAAGGGCAAGTTAGTTGTAGGAAATGATGAAGACCTCAGACAGAAGTTGCTTCACTACTTTCATTTAGACCCTAGTGGTGGTCATTCTAGTGTGCAAGCCACTATCAAGAGGATTACTGCCCTGTGTTATTGGAAGAAACTGAGGCAACAAGTCAAGGTTTTTGTAGCAGTTTGCAAGGTTTGTCAAGTTAATAAACCTAATCTATTTGCTTACCTTGGTCTATTACAACCCCTTCCAATTCCTAAGTTGGTATGGTCAGATATTTCTATGGACTTTATTGAGGGTCTTCCTTTTTCTCAAGGCAAGACAGTTATCCTAGTTGTGGTGGATCGCCTCAGTAAGTATGCCCATTTTATTCCTCTTAGTCATCCTTTTACAGCTTCACAGGTTGCTCAAGTGTTTCTGGATAATGTTACAAACTCCATGGGTTGCCCCAAGTGATTGTTAGTGATAGGGACAAAGTTTTTATCAGTCTCTTTTGGAAGGAACCTTTTAAAGCTCTACAAGTCAGTCTTCATTTGTCAACTGCCTACCACCCTCAAACAGATGGTCAGACTGAGGTTCTTAATAGGTGCCTGGAATGTTACTTAAGGTGCATGACAGGTGAGAAACCAAAGGCTTGGTCGAAGTGGATTAGCTTGGCTGAGTATTGGTACAACACTACCTATCATACTTCCATTCACACTACACCTTATGAAGTTTTGTATGGGCAACCTCCTTCCGATCCTATAGCTTATGTCCAAGGCCAAAGTTTGGTAGATGTTGTGGATAGAACTTTAGCAGCTAGAGAAGCTATGATTCAACTTCTGCAGTTTCACTTAGAGAGGGCTCAACAAAGGATGAAAACATTGCTCATGGTCACAGGACTGGCAGAAACTTAGAAGTGGGGCAATGGGTCTTTTTGAAACTTCAGCCTCATAGACAAGTTTCACTCAGACTGGGGAAATATAACAAGCTGAATCCAAAGTACTATGGACCTTTTCAAGTGCTGCAAAGAATTGGTCAAGTAGCTTATAAGTTGGAGCTACCGGCAACTTCTCAAATTCATCCTATTTTTCATGTTTCTCAGCTTAAACCTTACAAAGGGCCTCTTCCTAATGCTACACCTACTTTACCTTCCTGCAATACTGCTGGTGAGTTACTTAGTGTTCCAGTTGAAGTATTAGATAGGCGACTTGGCAAGATTGGGAACACTGCTCAAGTTTTTGTGTTGACGCTGGTCAAATGGTTCTTCTGATGATGCCACATAGGAATTGCACAGTGACATCCTTAGACGTTTTCCAGATTTCACACTAGATGCTTGAGGACAAGCATCAATTGAAGGGGACGACATTGATAGGAATAAAGACTGCACGTGACAAACACGTGCCAAGTAACAGAACTGAAACCATTTAGGCGGGAAAATCTATTACAACTCACCACTTCACATTTATTGTATAAATTCACAATCAACATTGCATTTTCATTCATTCTGTCAAATCGTAAACTTGTTCTCTCTTTGCACTATGTGTAACACAAATTCCAATTATCAATAACAAATCCCTTGATTTACATTGATTCGTATGCTTTTCATTTGTAAGTATACCAGTTAGTGAGTTGAGATCTTATCCATTTCTATATTGAAATCATAAGATCATATCACGGAAATACGTGAGCCTATCGGAGGCACACACTCAATACGGAGAACACACTTTTATTATACGTTTTATTATTTATAATTAAACGTTTAATAAAAATCACACTTATTATTTAATTAACGGTGGTTAAATTAATTAACGGGATTTAATTAATTTAATATGAGTGCGTTATTTAAATTTTGGAAGGAAATCGACTTCTAGAAACCCTAAGGCCATTCGGCCGAATATTGTATATATAGGGGGTTCTAGACGATTTTTGGTTATTGGTTTTTTGGTAAGTAAATATTCAAGAATATTTGATTAAGGTAATCTTTTCCTTAATTGGTTTCTTGGGTTGGGTCTTAAAGATTTTGAGGAGGTTCAAGGATTAGTATAAATACAATCCTATACCCCTCATAATTTTTGTCTCTCCCTCCCCTCTTGATGTTCCGTCCGATCGCAACAAACACCACACCAAAACCATACGATTTTTCCCATTTACCCTAAAATCACATAAAGGTTAAACCTTTATAAGATCAATCCTTTTTGGTGGGGTTTTTTATAAAGTCTTAAGCTTTATAACTAAACCCTAGATCTCTAAATCTAGGTTTTTGGTTCCCCTTGGTGGTTCGACATGCATAAACCCTAATTAGGGTTTATGTGATTTTGGGTAATCAATCTTGTAACGTTCTATAAACCGATCCTTACGTAATCCCAATTAGGGTTTTGGATCTAGGGTTTCTAGTTGCAAGATTATACACTTGTTGTTTGAGAAGTGAAGTTACTACTAGCATCGTAGTGATGTTCGTTTGACGTGTCGTGTGAGCAAACGATGGAGACGGTAATTTAACCGTTAAAGTTCAAGATCAAGATCAAGACGTATTAATTGATATATTCAATTAATTAAAGGTTGGTTTTAAATTGTTTTTATTATGTGCTTAATCATGTATGTTATACTAGATCCATTCCGCTGCGTACTCGTAGTTAATGGTTAACTAGTATTCAAAATTCCAACAGTAGCATCATGAGTCAATTCGTATGACATTCATGGGTTACACATAGAATAAAACATGCTTGCTTCGCTTTAAAAATATCTTTTATTTATGTTTTTATGACAATTACATGCATACTTGTCATAAAGTTTTAATCTTGATCTAGATAATGGTTAAAATTGGGTAGGTTAAATTGAACCGGTTAATAATTACGAGTGTTTTATTATCCGTCAAAGACTTTTGCATCTCACTTTTGTGATACTTTGCACGTCATTAAGTACCTTGCTCGAAAACTTGATGAGGGTCTTTGGTCCTCAATTTGGGGAAGACTCATTCGAGACTTGGATCTTATATGATTTATCGTTTTCATATAGAGTCTGTCTTCTGCTTCTACCCCCTTATAGTCTGTTTTTATGTGCTTATTTGTTTTCTATTATGCATTGCAAAACGTAATAATTCAAGATTCTAGGAATCATAAAAACGGATCTCTACTTATATCGAAACTAGCTTTAAAAGTATGTCATATTAATACACTTTTTCCTTGCGAATCGGCTATGTGTTATTTGTTAAAAATCATTTTTTTGGAACAAATATTAATATGGACATAAGATCTATAAAACTTGTTTTTATTATAATCTAATTGTTTTGCGAAATCATATTGTCACTCGAGTTGGGCTTACATACCGTAATGATGGCTTATAAACTATCTTCTCAACGACGTGCTTTGCAAAATAAATTGGTTTATAATACTTAAAAACATCATTTTTTTTTGTGATTTACTAATGGTGGACTTGCTATTGCACTACGTGCTCTAGTCAAGCTATCTAGGGTTTGAACGATCTTTAATCTTTTCCCGTGTCATGTACATGTTTCGGCCTCTATATGATAATTATCCCAAGCACTTGCGCCCTCGGGCGCATGAAGAGTAGGATATAGGGTTTGATCATTCTTTAATTTATTCCCGCGGTAAACACGCCTAAATCAAAGTTAACAAAAGGTTTTCTTAACTTGTGCTAAAAGATGATTGCATGCATCTTTTACACGTTTTTGACATTTGTTTTCTAAAACTTATGTGATACCCATTTGAATTTTTAAGTCTATGCCATCCAATTTAATAGCACTTGTAGTCTTTTTTCGTCATCTGGTTAGACCTAAGGCGAATCATGCACCCAAGGCGATTTTTGTCACTGGTCAGACCCCAGCCAATTATTGCATGCTTTAAATTGGTACGACTTAAGTCGAGTTCCTGGTCAGATTCAGAACGCGAGGCATAATATGAGATGAAACATACTCATGACTTTATTACGTGTAGAACAAGTTTGTTTGAGATGTTCAATGGTACTCGAAAGAGATGAGAGAACGTCCCATCCAAACACTCTACAACAATAAACTTCATGAATCGTCTCATAATTCTAAGAGTTGCACTTGTAATGCAATTAACGCTCAACGCTTACCTCTTGCCCTACTTGCTATTAGACGGTCGGACCTCTAATGTTGAGTGGGAGTGCAAGTAGGATCTTAGTCTTATTAGTAATTAATTGGGTAGTTAATTCTATTAAGAATTTAATTATCGAAAATACTAAATTGAACTTTCTAATGTTCCGATTAATTGTGTTATTACAACATAATTCGTAAACTAAAGTTGTTTTCTTATAGAAAACAAACATAGTCTCTTTTCCTGGTAAGAAAAGTGAGACTTACTCCTATCTCTTCTCATTAGTTGACAAGAATAAGATAGGACCATAATCGAATCGTTATCGATTGCATTTAAACTCACTTTTAATATTTCATTATCCTAACCCGGTTCTGAAAACATTGAAAGATAACATATTTTGTGTATCTAATGTCTATAGCTACCAAAATAAATGACATCTTGCACTTGTCACGATGTATGAGTTTAAACTGCAAAGAGTAAAGAATTTACTAGCACTTCGCTAGGTATCTTTCTTGTACTCTTGTTATTCCTTAAAGTGCTAAATACCCTTGCGGCTATGTAGACGATAAAGGAGGAATTGCATGCTAAATAGTCAAGTTAATTGAAAGCATGAACGACTATTCCCTCATCTACACAAGTAGTATTTCATACACTTTGTTCAAATACCTAAGTACATGCATACTTGTAGGCATTTTTTCAGAGACAAGAAGTCAATAAATTGCTTTTTGCCTTCTACTAGTAATGTAACATTTATAATGTTGACAAATTCAGTGGGAGCGTTGCAGTTTATTACTGAAATAATATCCATGTAATATTGTCAATTTCAGTGGGAGCTACAAGATTTATTTTCTTGCTTAGTCATCCATATTATTTCGAACTTTCTTTGAAATAATTTATCACTTCCAAATATGAACAACCATTGCTTAAAGGAAATTGCATTTTATTTTATATGATAACACGCTGCCTTTCTGATGTTGTCTTATGAAACGTTATCTATAAAATAATAATCCACAATTCTTTATTTAAAGTTATGGTTCTAAATCTACTTATAATATCAATGACATTATCATACTGTTTACACAATCAACCACATGTTGTATTGCGTATCTACATAATATGATGTTGTGTCTTACACAAGTGGGAGAAATTGCAAAGTGTGTGCAAGGAACAACATATGATTAGTTTCATTTGCCCAAAAGGTAAGGAAGCTAATAATTCTACTAGGACTTGAACATACAAGATGTTTGTTGTCCTACTACATTCAATGTCATGATATAGTGGAAAGCTACTTCGATAATTTACTACATGTTTAGTAAATACAATTATGGTTAAGATATATATAATCATAATTTTGAAGTAGAAAATTAACTTGAAATTACTATTGAACTCAAGAGTTTGCGTTCATGATTGCTTTAGTTAGTATAATTATGTTTTTCCTTGATAACACATAATTATAAAGTCCTTGAATTACTCACCGACTTATAACATAAAGTATGTAGTAAAACAGTTATGTCTTCTTGTTAACACATAAACATTAGATCTTTGAATTATTCAAAGACTTATAATGTATACTTGATATGTTCTGTTTTCTTGTAAACGCATGAAGATATAATTCTTGAACTGCTATGTCTTCTTGTAAACACATGGTTCTCGCATTGTTCAAGGAATATACATTATAGCATGCACCTGGATTTAAAATACGGATATTGTAATTTGGCGTGACCCAATTACCAAGTATTTAATCCAAAGAGTATTAAGTTATCTATGGAATTCTGATGTAGACACACAATTCCAATACTCATAGAATACCAAATTATTATGGTATGTCTAAAGAGTTGAAACAAACTATATTCATATAGTTTAATTTATGATAGCTTGAATTATTCTACCTCCATGATCTATCAAGGTTAGAAAATTGTGTGTGTCATTGATACACTCAGTATAGTTCAAACCTAGAAGGTATTCAAAACAACCCACAAATTGAAAAACCCTAATTTATTAGGGACTTTCGGTTGTTCCACTCAAACCAATCTAATCTTAAAATCTCTTGGGGTTTTTTCGATTTTCCTACACTTCCGTGCTTGACGATTGTAGTGTTGGTGTTCCTCCAAGCTTGACGTAACACAAACCTTTCCTAAGGTTATTGGTTAAAAGAGTGATACAAGAATTAGGGTTCATACTAGAAACCCTAATTAGGGTTCTTGGGAGAAATCCCAATATGTCTTGATTAAATTCTTTAATTTGTTAATATCTTATGAAGCATACTATTAACAAACTTGAGATAAGAATTTAAATGTGTTTTGTAGTCTCTCTATTAAGAACAATTTATTGTTGCTTAAATACTTAGTATTTAGAGAATGATCTCTACTTACAAAAGTAAGTGGGAGTTATAACAAATCTTGAAGATATTCAAGAGCAAAATACACAACCTTCAAAATCCACTTGTTGATGTCATATTTTGGTTAAGCATGGAAATGTCAAACCAAAGTAAAAGTTACTCTCATTCATAAATATGCAAAGATACCTCATCACTTGATTGATATTTTAATATCAATGCTGAGGAATATAAGTTAGGTGATCTTTGTAATCTACTAACTACAAATGAATATTATCATATCTTGAATCTGATAAATGTCTTAGAAATATAACAAAAAACATTTGGAAAAAAAAACCCTAATTCTCTCTCTATGGCGATTTCAGCAACCCTAACTCATTCCGATGCCTAGATCATTCCTGTTGCTTTTCCATTCATTGATTAACGGTTTTATCTGTTTCTAATCGATTGTTCTTATCTTGTCGCTGTTCAGTGTGAGTAAGGTAGGCTTGGGATTTTATCCCTCCCTATTTTTGCTGTGATCAGTGGACAAACCGGAGATAGGATACATTCTGGTGTGATCGGATAACATCTTTAATTAATTCGACGTTAAGCTTAGGTTTTTTTCTAGTGCGCCGCTTTTAGGGTTTGTAGGTCTAGTCATAGTAGGGTTTTGTTTTTTCTGATGCATTGTTATGAAAGTGATTTAATTCCGTGTGGCGATTCGTGTCTAAACCCTAATTAGGGTTTGGGCTGTTTTTTGGTGTTTTTGGTTTTTATTTAGTTTAGAGAGATGGTTCCTACTAATCAGGATAAACATGGGGTACCGGCTGGAGGATCAAAACTGCTGCAATCGATTATGGGTGCTAGGAAACCAGTGCGTGCGGTGTCTGCTGGTGTGACTATTCATGCAAACCCTAATTCGAAATTAGGGTTTCAGGAAGGTGCGTCGAAGGTGGTTTCTGCTAGTACGGAGGATGTCTGTGAGGACGTAGCTGGGGGTAAAAAAGATCACAATGTGTCGTTTGCTAACGTTGTCCAACAACAGCAATACAAGCAGGTGGTTAAGATTTCAAAAATGCAAAACTCAGAGACGGTTATGGGTGCTAAAGTGACACTCCCTCTGGACTCTGTAGAGGAGATTAGCTCGCGTTATGACAATACGTTGTATGGTTATTTTATAGGTAAACGTTTGGCGTTTCCTTTGGTTGAAAATTATGTTAAGAATACATGGGCTAAGTTTGGATTGAAGAGGGTTCGTCTTCATGCTGATTTCTTTCTCTTTCAATTCGAGTCACGAGCAGGCATGGAAAAGGTTTTGGAGAATGGGCCTTGGCTTATTAGGCTAGTTCCTTTAATTCTTAATGTTTGGTCATATGATGCAGATATTCGCAAAGAGGAGGTGAGAAAAGTTCCAGTTTGGGTTAAGTTACATCACGTACCAATTGTCGCATATTCAGAGGTGGGACTTAGCTTAATTACATCGCAGCTGGGGACGCCTTTAATGTTGGATACATACACTAGTAATATGTGTCTAAATTCTTGGGGTCGGAGTACTTATGCTAGAGCTTTGATAGAGGTGTCTGCTGATGAGGAGTTGTTGGACTCTTTTGCGGTTGCTGTTCCATTAGGAAGAGATAAGGGGCATGCTCTTGCGACTATTGAAGTGGAGTACGAATGGAAGCCACCAAGGTGTTCTACATGTTGTATTTTTGATCATACTAATGACGCATGTCCTAAAGTGCCAAAACCTACTGTTGAGGTGAGTGATAATACTGTTGATGGATTTACGGAGGTGAAAAAGCGAAAGGACAAGAAAAAACCGCAAGCTAGGGGGAGGCAGATTGATGGTATCATATTAGGCAAACCACAGCCTAATTTTCATTATAAACGTAAAGACAAAGGGAAAGTGGTAAATAATGTAGATCATTCGAATGGTAACGTGGGGCAGAGTATCCCTAGTAGCAGCATTGATAGCTACAGGGTCACGAAGAAGGCCACATCGGCTACACCCTCAGTTGCTACTACAAATTCGTTTAGTGCTTTGAATTTAGATGAGGAGGATGCATGGGATAAATCGCAGCCACCTAAAGATCTCAATATTATTAATGAAAGTGATGATGACGAGATTGACGAGCATATAGTAATCAATGAGGGACTTCACCCGGGGGCAAGCACTCCCTGTAACGACAGTTCCCAATGATTAATGTTGCATCTTGGAATATACGGGGTATGAATTTCTCCCTAAAACAAAATGAGATTCGGCAGGTAATCAGTGAGAATAAGTTGTCTGTTTGTGCAATTCTGGAATCACATGTAGCAGCTTCTAATCTAGACCGCCTATGTAAGTATGTTTTCCGGCATTGGGATTGGGTTTCTAATGTGGCTCAGTGTACTAAAGGTACTAGAATTATTGTGGGATGGAATCGCAATGATGTTGACGTTGCGGTTATTCATCAAGATTTTCAAGTTGTGCATACAAGAATCTGGATCAAAGCGGACTGTAAAGAGTTTTTTTGCTCCTTCGTGTATGCTCACAACAATTACATTGTGCGTCGTTCCTTGTGGAATAGTCTTGGTTTACATAAGTGCTATGTTCGCAATAGGGCCTGGTGTCTTCTTGGGGATTTTAATGCATCGCTTTTTGTGGCAGATTCTACTGCTAGCAGTTCGAGTATGGATATTTCTATGCGTGACTTTAATGATTGTGTGGCCAACATTGAGGTCATGGATATTTCGCAAACAGGGCTGCAATATACGTGGACTCAAAAACCACAAGGAAGGGATGGGATTCTTAAAAAGCTTGACCGTGTTATGGTCAATCTTAAGTTTAATGAGTGTTTCATTGGTGCTCATGCTGTATTTAAGCCTTATCGAATTTCAGACCACTCTCCTGCTGTCTTAACTTTGCCTACGCATAGCAAAGAAAAGCCAAGACCGTTTAAGTTCTTTAATGTTGTCATTCATAATGAAAATTTCAGAGAGACTGTCCATATGGGATGGAATCGGCAGGTTTCGGGTTTTCATATGTTCCAGGTGGTCAAAAAGCTTAGGGGTCTTAAAAAACCTATACGCAAGCTCCTTAGTGAAAAGGGTAATCTTCATATTAATGTTCAGTTACTGCGTGACAAGTTGGATAGGGTTCAGACAGCTTTGGATGGTGATCCTAGTAATCTGAGCCTTCGGTTAGAGGAGGCTGCTATTGTAGGTGAGTTTAATGAGGCTCTGCTGATTGAGGAGAGGTTCCTTCAACAAAAAGCGAAAGTTGATTGGCTGAAAGAGGGCGATAGTAATTCGGCTTACTTTCATAAAATAGTTCGAAGTCGCATGAGCAGGAATAGAATTGATGCAGTGATGGATAATACAGGTACTGTTCATCAGAATGAGGCTGTGGCGACTGCTTTCATTAACCATTATGAAAATTTTCTTGGTCAACCTGGTGTTACGAATGATTTTGACAGCCAAGATTTGTTTTCGACATGTTTATCGCCTACCGATGCAGATTTCATGGTGCGGCCTATTTGTATTCAGGAAGTCAAGACTGCCATGTTCTCTATGGGAAACGATAAGTCTCCTGGGCCTGATGGGTTCACAGCTGCATTTTTCAAAAGTTCATGGGATATTGTGGGTTCGGATATTACCTTAGCTATTCAGGAGTTTTTTAGGAATGGGAAGCTTCTTCGTGAATTGAATCACACTATCATAGCTCTCATCCCAAAGGTTCAGACCCCGACGTGTATTAATGACTTCAGACCCATATCATGCTGCAATGTCCTTTTTAAGTGTATTAGTAAGGTGATTGCGAATCGTATTAAAGATAGTCTTAATACGTTGGTTAATCCTAACCAATCTGCGTTTGTTCCGGGACGATCTATCTCGGATAATATATTACTTACTCAGGAGATTATGCATCAGTACCATCTTGATCGTGGTGCTTCTCGATGTGCTTTTAAGGTGGATATCCAGAAAGCTTATGATACGGTGGATTGGGGTTTCTTGAGGAAGAGTTTGGAGTGTTTTGGTTTCCATAATCGCATGATCGCTTGGATTATGGAATGTGTCACGACTACTTCTTTCTCTATTAGCATAAATGGAGTGCTTCATGGTCATTTTCAGGGGAGACGGGGTCTTCGTCAAGGTGACCCATTATCTCCTTACTTGTTTACTTTAGTTATGGAGGTTCTCACTCTTATGCTTCACCGGCGGGTTAGTAGGTCTCAACGTTTTACTTATCATCGCTTTTGTTCCAAATTAGAATTGATCAATCTTTGTTTTGCGGATGATCTTTTTTTATTTGCTCATGGTGATGTTGATTCGGTTGTGGTCATTAGAGATGCTTTAGAAGAATTTCAAAATGCCTCGGGTCTTGTTCCAAGTATGCCGAAAAGTACTGCGTATTTCTGCAATGTTCTAAACCACACCAAAATATCCATTCTTCAGGTTCTTCCGTTTGAAGAAGGGAAACTTCCTGTTCGATATCTTGGTGTCCCGTTGGTGTCATCTAGGCTGGTTTTCCGTGATTGTAAGATTTTGATTGATCGTGTTAAGGATCGTGTTAATGACTGGAAAAACAAGTCTCTTTCGGTGGCTGGTAGACTCCAGTTAATTCAGTCGGTTTTGAGCTCGATGCACATCTATTGGGCGTCGGCCTTTATTCTTCCTTCTAGAGTGCTGCTAGATATTGAGCAAGTAATGCGGGGGTTTTTGTGGTGTCCTGGTTTATCTAACAAAGGTAAGTCTAAAGTGGCGTGGGAAGTGGTTTGTCTACCGAAAAAAGAAGGAGGGCTTGGCATTAGGAGGCTGGATATATTTAACAAGGCCCTTATGCTTACTCAGTTATGGAAGCTTCTATCTCTTAAGGAATCGTTATGGGTCAAATGGATCTATGCCTACAAGATTAAAGATAGGAATTTTTGGAATATTCCTTATAAAGGTCCTATGTCATGGGGCTGGAGGAAACTTCTCCAACTCCGTCCTCAGATTCGCAGATTTATTTGGTATTCGTTGGGGGATGGTTCGCGGGCGTCGCTTTGGTTTGATACCTGGAATCCGATATGTCCTCTTGCTGAGTTAGTCTCTTCACGTGACATTTTCAGGGCTGGTTTGAATTTATCTTCTAAGGTTCGTGATATTGTGTCATCGGGTGCGTGGCAATGGCCGAATGGTTGGTTGCTGAAGTACCCCCAACTTGCTGAAATTGACGATCCTGTTTTGCGGGATAATGTGGGTGATTCTTTGGTTTGGCGTGAGCAGGATGGTTCTACTAGCCCGTTCTCGGTTCGAACAGTCTGGAATAGCATTCGTCCTAGAGGGGATCTTGTTTCCTGGTACCATGCGGTTTGGTTTCAGAACTGCATTCCTCGACATTCTATTAACATGTGGCTTATTATTAAACAGCGTTTGAAGACTCAAGATCGGCTTAGCTCGTGGGACGTTGCTGCTGGTCTTCCGATTATTTGCTCGTTGTGTGAGTCCTGCTGTGATTCGCATGAACACTTATTTTTCGAATGCTCCTATTCGGTGCAGGTATGGGATCATGTTAAACGATTGGCTAGGCTTGAATCTACAGGTCCGTCTTTGGCATCTATATTGCTTCATATTGGTCCTTATATGCATCGGAGATCAGCTCGTAGTACGATTGGGAAACTTGTAGTAGCGGCCTGTGCTTATTATATTTGGCAGGAAAGGAATAGAAGAATGTTTACAGGAACTAAGCGAACAGCTATGGAGCTCATTCAGTGCATTATATCCAACGTTCGCCTTAAGCTACTTTCTTGTCAATTTAAAAGATCTACAGATGGATGTGCATTTGTTAGGCTTTGGGAGCTGCCTGAAGCGAATCTTCTTAGGTCATAATGTTTTGGTGTTTATGTACTATTAGATGGTACTTTCCTGTTGGTACCATAGGGTATGTAATTGTTGGGTAGGTATTCATATGGTCTGTCATATGAGTTTTGGTTGTTCAAGTTTTGGCTTGAGGTTAATGTGACTATCAGTCGCATTCCATTGTACTTAAACTGATTTTTTGGTATAATATATTTTACCGGGGAGGGAATCCCTTTTACCAAAAAAAAAAAATGTCTTAGAAATATGAATTATAAGATGTAGTCTTAAAGGGAAAATCAATCTCCTAAAATTGATTGATGTTTCTTCTAATTATAAACCTATGAGGTTGGATGGAGTTTCTTTGAAGAAAGACTCACAAGGACAAAATGGTATACATAATTAATGCATGGCTAAGAATAGGAAGCTTTTAATTATACTCAAGCAATTGACTATGATTAAATCATTCTTCCATACACGCATTGATTAAATAAAGATAATTGATTGTCATATATGTTTTTATGTGTATGGAATATGTCAATTAAGCTTTATAGTTCTCCTTTATGATTACCTTTTGCAAGAATGGTATGTAATCAAAAGGTTTATGAGTCTATAAAATCTTTATTGAGTATACAAGATGATTAATTCAAGTATGGATTAAATCATACATCTAGAAGCTGAATCTGGAATTTAATTCAATATGATTTTGTTTAAATTTAGATAGTTTGGAGTACACTTGACATTGAGTGGGAGCACTATGTTTTTTCTTTAAAATTCATATGTTGTATAACATAGTGAAGATATCATTCAATTTAAGCTAGCTGATAATCCTTAAGATTGGAATGAAACTTCATTTGAGAATTTATGGAATAAAACAAATGACTTTGGAATATATGTTTATTGATATAAGCATATGCGGTAATTATGTCTTACACAATGCAATACATCATTCAAGAAAGTCTTGAATATTTCACTTGACATAATTTATAACATGAATGGAAACCTTATGTTTTTAACTAAGGATTCATTATGAGTATATTATATTGTGTATACGACTTGTTGTCATTTTTGTACAAGAGCAAAGTGAGATGACAAAAACAATATCTAATTGAGACTATTTAGATTATTGTTAATACAAATATTTACGAATTATAAAGCATAGTGATGTATGTGTACACTGATGCTAGAGGATAATCGATCTAGTAAAGTGAGATGTTATCATTTATGATAAATCTGCTAAACTAGATATGCTCACAATGAGCATTGTTGCATTACACATTAAGGAATAAGAATACTTTACATTTTAAGAAACTATAAAGATGACTGTAAGTATATCGTTGATGTTAAATACCTTATACAAGGATTGACGATATCCCCTACTATGAAACTTGCAATAGTATGAGCATGTAAGAAAAGACACTCATCTTGTTTTCCAAATCTTTCACAATTGAGAAATTTGAAACAAGTATTCGGAAACTTTACTTAGATAACTATTTAGCTTTCTTGTTAAAGAATAGTTGAGAATGTTGGAAACATTTGACTTCAACTTGCTAAATTAGTTTCATGCATATCTATTTTAGTATTTGGATAATTAGGATGGTAAGACAATAATTACTTTCTGATGAATAAAGATAGTTGGTATTTGTTATTCATTCATATAATTATTGTTGTCCTATATTTGTATGTTTAAATCCTTGAATATTTGATTATTCTAAATATGTCCATTTTCGGTTATCAATATGGGAGTATTGTCTATATTAAGACAAATGTGAGTGTTGGTTATATTCTTTGATTATATGGACGGTTCCCGCCAAACTCATGTGTTATTCATAAGGGATGCGTATTGGACACCCCGAACTTTCGAATCGTTACTTTTGGATCCTTGTCATGAGTAAGATCTCGAAAATGGTGATTAAGTCATCGTCCTTAGACTTGAGATGCAAACAAGTTTGTGCATGTGTGAATATCACTTCTTGATTCTATGTCCAACGCTAGTTCGCCAGACCTAGTTATAAAGACTTTAATTGGAAGTGTTGTGAATCAGCATCCACAAACACTTGTAGTCAATATAGAATTTGTTCCTCCACTTGATATAGTACAGTGAAGTACCACTGGGCCCTCTCCAGAGTTAATCAGATAATTGTGTGGCCGCACCCAAAGTGTAAATCAAGATGATACTTGTTTACGTTTGGTATATCTAAATTAACTTCTACAACGAGAAACTAAAATTTAAACTTCATGGAATGAGTTAGGATCCATATCCATAGTTTAAACGGTATTAGTAACTAAGGGATGATTATTAGCAAGTCACATAATCGTATACCATTAATACTTTTGAGATATTCTTCTTGAAAACTATACCTCAGTCATTTCCGGTTATAATAAAATATTGCTAGATATTTTATTATGAACGATGTATGTCGACTCTCACAAGTGGGAGTTGTTGGGATATGCGATCGTTTAGCCATCAGAAATACGTGAGCCTATCGGGGGCACACACTCAATACGGAGAACACACTTTTATTATACTTTTTATTATTTATAATTAAACGTTTAATAAAAACTTCACTTATTATTTAATTAACGGTGGTTAAATTAATTTACGGGATTTAATTAATTTAATACGAGTGCGTTATTTAAATTTTGGAAGGAAATCGACTTCTAGAAACCCTAAGGCCATTCGGCCGAATATTGTATATATAGGGGTTCTAGAAGATTTTTGGTTATTGGTTTTTGGTAAGTAAATATTCAAGAATATTTGATTAAGGTAATCTTTTCCTTAATTGGTTTCTTGGGTTGGGCCTTAAAGATTTTGAGGAGGTGCAATGATTAGTATAAATACAATCTTATACCCCTCATAATTTTTGTCTCTCCCTCCCCTCTTGATGTTCCGTCCGATCGCAACAAACACCACACCAAAACCATACGATTTTTCCCATTTACCCTAAAATCACATAAAGGTTAAACCTTTATAAGATCAATCCTTTTTGGTGGTTTTCTTATAAAGTCTTAAGCTTTATAACTAAACCCTAGATCTCTAAATCTAGGCTTTTGGTTCCCTTGGTGGTTCGACATGAATAAACCCTAATTAGGGTTTATGTGATTTTGGGTAATCAATCTTGTAACGTTCTATAAACCGATCCTTACGTAATCCTAATTAGGGTTTTGGATCTAGGGTTTCTAGTTGCAAGATTATACACTTGTTGTTTGAGAAGTGAAGTTACTACTAGCATCGTAGTGATGTTCGTTTGACGTGTCGTGTGAGCAAACGATGGAGACGGTAATTTAACCGTTAAAGTTCAAGATCAAGATCAAGACGTATTAATTGATTTATTCAATTAATTAAAGGTTGGTTTTAAATTGTTTTTGTTATGTGCTTAATCGTGTATGTTATACTAGATCCATTCCGCTGCGTACTCGTAGTTAATGGTTAACTAGTATTCAAAATTCCAACAGAGTTGTTATAAATAGCAAAAACCTAGTTTTCCTCCCGTTACATTATGTTAGATTGGTTAAAGGATTGTAGGGCGGCTCTTGTTGCTGCTAGCCTGCTACTATTGTCCTTAACCAATCTACCAATGAAAGGATTGGTTAAGACAAGCGATAAACATGCGATGTGTACACTCACATTTCACAATGTTTATTCTTGCCTTGATTGATAATTTACACACTTCTTAAAAACTACATACAGTAAACATGCCATGTTTAACCCTTAAAACAATAACTAGATCCAAATAGTTAATTCCATGTATAATCATTATATAAAAGAAAATGTATAACGCGATTGATAAGGTTAAGATTTGATACCGAAGTATATGCATAAACACCAGCCTCCTTAGGCCCTGCAGGACTTCCACGCCTGATAAAATTCCCATCTTTATAGATGTATAACATTGGCACACCCGTAGATAGCTCTAAGTTGATAACCTTTTAGCAAGAAGATACCATCATCAGGAAATATTAGAGTTGTGGAGGAAGCAGTCAATGAGAAAAAAGATTGTACCTCTTGAGGAGTTAGATTATCAAGATACATGATAATAGACCTCAGGGAATTTGCATGTGCGACAACCATTACATGCTTTCCAGCCATAAGTTGTGGTTCTATCTGTTCAGTATAATCATCTTCAGTATCATTTTCTATTGAGCTTAGTTAAAGGACCAAAAGAAACAGAGTAATCTCACATTATCTTTAAAGTAGGCAACAACTCTTTTTAGACACATTTCTAAGCTTTCACCATTAGGCGAGCGGACTGCGTAACTTCTACGCCAATTGTAAACTTGCTCCTTACCAAATATTTCCGCGGTTTCTTGCTTATTTAACCCTTGAAGATCACCATACCTGAAACCAAATAGACGCAAATAAAAACTGAAATGAAATACTAAAAATAGTAACTCAAACCCAAACCAAATTACTGTATCTTCATAAAACTATCATGTAACAGGTTATAAGGAAGTGGAAGAGAGAGATAGAAAGACACGCTATATTACATTCTCTCGTTTAACTGCCAGGCTGTAACAACTGGAAGGGACTGATTTTTGGTGTCTTCGCTGTATATTTGACTAAAGAATCTAGCTTCTTCATTCTCATTGTGAAGGATTATAGGAACCTACACATTGTAATTGATTGTAAGCCAAAGATCAAAACTACTACTGTATTTGTTAAGGCGTGTCATAATGTCATCATTAACGTGTTCTGAAGAAGGGCATGCAATTGAATAATATGATTTCGTGCTTGGAAAAAGAGTAATACTAAGGAATTTCCAAGGTTAATACAATTGTACAAGAATTAACTAGATTCAAGTATATGAACCAGAGTGGTATCAAAGGTTTGTTATCGTGTTGTATACTTGCATCTCATTAGAAAAATTAAGATTGGTAACTTTTGGATAGTAACATCATTAAACTAGTAGTAGCATGTGGATTAGTCGGCAAAAAGGTGGCACAACATGATTACCCAAAAGAAAATCATTAAAGTACCTTCTGGCTGCAATGTTGGGTGAGGGCAAGCATGGCTGTCATTTGAGAACGGACTAATGCTGATGTGTAAACAATGTCAAATGGCATGGTACTGAGTATATTGCCTGCTTGTATTGCTTCGTCTACACCTTTTCTTGTTAGGGGGACATCAACACATCCAGTAAATAAATTCTTTTCATTCCACATGGATTCTCCATGTCGAACTATGATAAGGGTTGATTCATCTGTCTTATAAAATACACGAGACAGATTGAAAAACATATCATTTCAGTAACTTAAGACTGACACAACATAATACAGTGAAAATTGGATTTTGACTTACTTGTAGTCAACGGTTGATGGTATGATGTATGGTTCATACTCATTTGCAGATGCCGTTTTGATACCATATCTAATCCATTTCGTGCAAACAGCTTATGTTTAGTCGATGTTGTAAAATCTGGAATGTGGTGTTGCATCCTCCAGTTGGATTTTGAACAAGTAAAGAAAGCCATTCTGATTATATTACAAGCATAATACTAAAGGTTAATGTCTTTGCTGAAGTGGAACATCTAAAGGTACAATATTACCGTTTGAAGAATGAAGTCTAGGAAAATGAAACCAAGTCAAATTGGGCGTCTATATCGAAAAAGTAATAGTAACCGAGACCTAAGAATAAGGGTGCGTTTGGTATGCAATATCCGGAATGAAGGAATCATTTCATTCCAATGATAGGTGTTTGTTTAACAAATTGAATGACATTAAAAAGATAATCATTTCCAGATAAGAAAGTATTCTCATTCCTTACCCATTTGACTGGTATGTATACCTATCATTTGTTTCACATATTTGATATTTCTTGATTAACAAAATCTCAGCCTTGGTCAACAAAATTACTCCATTACAAGAATAAAGAATATCAAAGCGACAACTTGTTAGAACCTCCACCAACAACATATATTTCACATCATAAAAATGTACCATGTAATTTAGTGATCGGATCTAGGATGATATTCATCTACCCATTCTTTCTTTGAATATTGTTTATTTTTTCATCATTTTTTTTTTTGCAAGTCGATTCATGTTGACTTTCATCATAGTTGGAAAAGATGAACTCGTAATAGTTGTTCCGGGTTAAGTTTTGATTGTTTAAGGATTATTGATTTTATACATAATTGAATATGAACTGTTATGATTTCACCAAGAGACACTCTTGATTTTACAAAGATGAACTGTTATGATTTTCTAATTTCTTTTTTGACTTTTGTTTGCAATTGGTGTTGTTCATCAGTTTTGACAAAGTCAAAATTTTGATACCCACTTGTTACCAAACAATAGAATTAGTATTGATAGATTAATTTATTCCTATTCCCATTCTACCCTATAATAATAGTTATACCGATTGTGATTCATGTTAACGAACCAAACGCACCCTAAGACTAAGAGATACGAAATCTCAACTGCTAATAAAAAAGGTGCATAGATATTGTTGAAACTTAAATTAATAGTTAGCCTAAATTAGCCCTTAATAAACCCTATAACTAGAGGTGGCAAAACGGACGGGCGGGCTAAACGGGCGACGGGCGGCGGGCAAAACGGGCGAGGGCAAAACGGGCGCGGGCGAAACGGGCGCGTTAAACGGGCACAAGTTAAAATGAGAAAAAAGACATATAAAAACGTAGAATTAAAAAAAAAATTTGTTTAAAGACGGGGATAAAAACTAAATATAAAATATCCGCCGAGTAGCCTAATTAGTGTTTTACATGTGCGCCCATTAAGCCCATAAGTTTCTTACATATGCGCCCGTTTAGCCCATTAATAATAAAGAATGGCAAAAAGTGCCCCATCCTTTTTTGAAAATAAGCAAAAAATGCCCATAGTTATCAAAATGGACAAGATTTGCCACATCTACTAAAAACACACGCTTTGCATAAATGGTTCGATTTGGCCGATATACACTTTGCACGGGGATTCGTCTAGTTCCTTAAGAAAAACAACAATGTAAGCATTCATCTAGATCCTTCCAAATTTCACGATCACAGTTTACAATACTACAGTAGTAATAAATATAATTCGTATTGAGCAACCCAAGTATCTAGACTTACTTTTTCAAGATCAAAACACAATAATAATCATTCTCTAAATACATAGTATATAAAAAACGGATATATACTACTATACTACTGTATGAACTTGCAAATTATAAAGTGAAGTAGTTGAGAGATCAAAGGGTTGGTCAATGTGTACCAAATCAAATGGGACCTCCTTTTCTTGTTCTTCTGTCGGACCCAAATCTTGGCCTTTGGAGTTTCTTTGCTTCTTTAGTTCGGACACAAACCTGGTTTAATTTTTGTTTTTGTGCATAGGAACTTTTTTTTAACTTATGTCATTAGAGTAATTAATAAATTGCATTCTTATTCGGACGTGAGATCCTCAAGGAACCCAATCTTGTAAAAGAACAAAAGAAGACATCGTGGCCATTAATTTCATCTCAATCTAACGATGGATAATAATCCTTCCAATCATATATAAAGTTAAAATAGCTAGTCGCACTCTCATTCATTACACCACTTTCTCTCTCTTAGTAAAACACACATACAACTCAACACTCAACCATCCAATCACCCACCAAAACCCAGTCGCCGGAAAAATAACAACCGCCGCCAGAACTCCATTCTACCACTATAAATCACCATAAACCCATCATATTCGTCAATCCACTGTAATACCATCGATCCGACGTGGATCTGTCTTCGTACCATCATCTACCCGTCATTCACCAACGTTTCAACATGCACATATTATTTTTATTTTTATATATTAATATTGTTGTTATTTCACTCATGATTTATGATTTACACGATTGAATAATACTATATAGCTTGTGTGTTATATTTTGTTGTTTTTGTAGTACAAGTATTGGATTAGAGATTGTGTTTACTGTTGTCTTGGTTGATATTGGATACATTCATAGTTATTTTATGCTTACTGTTGTCGTGTTAGACATTGGATACATCCATTGTTATTTTGCTTTATGGCTTTATTCTATCTGGTGTAAGCGATAAAACGATATTCTAATCATCATGTTAAATTTCTATAACCATAGCTTGAATTTCTAAATTAAAGTTACTAGTACAATTAACAAGAGCAAACAATATATACAGAACATAATTACATGAATAACATAAAATCCAAGCAAAATTACAGGTAATTCAAACAAAATTACATGTGATTTAAACAAAATCACAAATATCTCAGTAGCAAATTTGTTTTACATATTTTACATGAATGACAACATACATTTTTTATTGACAAAATTACATGTAATTCAAACAAAATCACATGTAATACAAGTAAAATCACATGTCATTATCACCAAATCACATGTAATTCAAGCATAATTACATGTGATTAAAAGAAATCACATGTAATTCAGAAAGCCAATTTATTTTATATATTTTACATTAATGACAATAGACATTTTAATATATTGACAAAATTATATGTGATTCAAACAAATCACATGTGATTTAAAGAAAATAACATGTGATTTAAAGAAAACCGTATGTGCTTCATCTAAAGTGGGTTTATTACAAAAAGTTATGATTTCGAAATGCTTGAATCACATGAAATTCAAGCAAAATTACATGTAATTATCACTGGGTCACATGTAATTCAGAAGCCAGTTTATTTTATATATTTTACATGAATAACAACAGTGATTTTAGTATATTGACAAAACTACATGCAATTCAAACTAAATTACACGTAATAAAAGCAAAATCACATGTAATTCAACTATAAACCCTAACTTATGAATACAGTCGTAGCTGTTTGATTCACTAAGTTATATGCAATAATGTTATGAATATCTCAAAGTGTTGAACATTAATGCATGGATACACATCCTATTTATAGTGTTACGAGATTGACCTAAATAGTACTTGATGGTGACTACACAAGCTTTTACAAGTTCCCACATCAGTCACATGATGTCCTTCTATTCTTGGTAGTCTTCCATTATGCTTTAAGAAACAGTTGTCAAAACAGTTTCCTTTTTCTTCATAGTCTCGAACACACAAATGGCATGTCCAAAGTGTGCTGAGAGTTATCCGGGTATTGCCACCCCTGTTAAATCTCAACCCCTCAGAGTCCCTGATACATCTTGGCTGTTATCCATCACAGCCAATGAGTATGTCTTCAGGTAATCTTCGACTTCCCTGACAATGTCTTTGACAAGGACTCCTCTGAGGTTGCTCACAAAGACTTGGATCTCTGTGAGTCTTGCGAAACTTGCCTGCCTCCTAGGCACAGACAATGGACTATCTAACAGCCTAATTATGTTTAAATCAATGATCAGGGAATCTAACAAGTTTAGATTCCCAACAATCTCCCCCTATTTAAACATAAATAATGCTAGATCTAACTAAGTTAAGGTAAGTGAGTTAACAGCTTCTTCTTACACATAACAGATCTAAACAAACATACCTCATGATTTTATTAAGACTTAAAGAAAAATTACAAGTGCATTACATAAGCAAAATAAAAGATAAAGGTAAAAAGGGCTGTGAACATCTTCAATAGTCATTATTTTTAATTCTTTCTTCAGCTTCAGCCAAGTCCAATCTGTTATCAATTTCATCCTGCAAAGTCTTTGCAAACCTTTTGGAATACTCTGAGTTGATCTTGAGTGACTTCTTATGACAAAGTAGCTGAATAGTTGAAGCTAAACACAGCTCATCTTCCCTTTGAAAAGCATACTGGCAAGCCCTGTTCATGAATGTCATTCCTCTTTCAGGCTCTGTGTATGTCTGACCATCAACAGGGCCAACAATACCATTGGGGAGGATCAAATCCCTGTGCATGCCATCCACTTGAACATCTTCAGTAACAAAAGTTTCATTAACAATTTGTGAAATTCTTCTTCTTTTTTTGCCAGTCTTTGGGGGTTCTTGTTCAAAAAGCTGTGGTGGGGGATCAATCTTAAGTTTAGCAGCGGTTTCCTTGATCCAGGTAAACTTGGCCTTAAGAGTCTTAAGCAGAAGAAAATTAGCCTGTCCAGTCTTTTTGGCAGCTAAGGCTTCAAGTTCGAACCATTCTGATAACCCAAGTGTCTTTAGCCTGAAGTTGTCAAACACATCCATATTTCCCTGTTGGTTTTCCCTCCATAAGATCATCTGTGGGGTGTTTGTGGATTTATGAATGGTGTATTTGAACTTGGTTATCTTGCCAGGAGCATATATGTGGTTCACGCAGGTATCATAGTCAGCTTTGACTTTCCTTAATGCCTCAGCGCGTTTTGTTTCCATTTCCCTCAACCTTTGTTTTTGTTTTTCTCTTTCAGGTGGTGTCATCTTCCTCAGAGTAGCTTCATTCAATCTTTGGCTGTCTTGAGTTCATTTAATCTTTTGAATTCCTCAGCCTGTTTCTCTATTTCTTCAGGGGGTTAAAGGAATCTCATCAGAAGGTGTAAAGGTTGAGAATTGGGAAAGGTCTGTTGTTGATCCTCTTGTCTCTAGCATCGCAGCTATTTTCTTGAGTTTGATGTCAATGTCAACCAACACTATCTCCTTTCCTTTCTTCGAGACAGAGGACTCCACACTTATGTTTTTCAAAACATCAGCTCTTTTGATAAATGCTGTCTGAGCTTGAGTTTGAATTGCTTTGGGGAGGGAGCTGACAGTGAACTTTAACTTCTTGGCAGCTGGTTCATCATCATCCCTAGGCTTGCTGGTGTTAACCAAAACCAGAGACTTTGATGAGTCAGCTCCATCTTGAGTGTGTTGCTCCCCCTGAGTATTATCCTCATCATCAGATATTGTGATAGGTGTGATGACTTGGAGAGGAACAGGTGTAATGGTGGGGTTAGCTGATGATGAGCCTTGTTTAGTAGATTCAAGGCTGAGTGATGTATCTTTCTCCCCCTCACGTTCATCCTGGCTTCGAAGACGTTTGGATGAACGTGCTTGAAAATGCCTTGCAATCTGCTCGACAGAGGCAACCATAGAACGTTGTCTTTTCCTTGAAGCCCTGGCAATCTTCAGCAGGAGGTTGCCATTTGCATTTGTATTGGCCTGAACACGCCTGACAATAAAGTTAGCATGGCGGTATTGCCTGTTGCGAACAACATCAAATTGCCTGTGCATGGTGAGCTCATGTTCATGGAACATGGCAGGGACTGCTGAGTCAATGGCATCTTTTATCCTTGTGGAAAGGTGACTGAGTCCTTGGGCTACACCTCTTCTTGCACCATCCTGAATAGGCTCAGTAACCGCCTCAGTCACAGCCTTTTTTATGATGCCATGAAATGTCACAGTGAAGTTGTGCATTTCAGACTTGATCACATCCAGCTTTCTTGATAAACGCTCAATATCTGATTGATGATGAAGAGGCTGAAGATTCTTGATATTGAGGCTTTGCTGAGCATAGTCATCCCCCCTTGGTAAAAGATCAAAGTTAGTCTGGGCAGGATGATCAAACAAGAGAAATTCTGCTGTTGGATCATAAGTTGGTCTTTGGAATACTGTTGTTGTTGAGGTAGCTGTCACACTCCCAAAATATCAGAGTATAATGGCGACAAGGGAGTGGTGACGTCATGATTATCATACACACACAGTTACAAAGAACGACCTCTAAATGAGACGTTCGGAAAATAGATCACTTGTAGTTAATTAAATAAATAGTTTTAACAAAGTGCGGAAGCATAAAACTGGATACAGTTACAAAACATAGTTTTCTCAAATGGTACAAATGATCTTTGTTTCAAAGAAATGACGGCAATGCATGAGACCTCACTTAGCATCTTCCTTCTTAATACCTGAGAAAAACATTGCTAAAGTGTCAACATAAAGTTGGTGAGTTCATAGGTTTAGTTAATTTGAAATGTTTAATGAACCACAAGATTTTCCCAAAAGTGATGACAATATAACAGATACAAAGTCATCCCAAAAGTATTTATTACAGTCTAAGCTCGTGACACCGAAGCGTTAACAACACCGGCAGTATAATCATATAAATGTAGCCCAACTAGATGCCTAAACCCACGACATCCTATCTCAGACTCAAATGAAACTGTGCCCGCTTGTCCCCTTGTTGGACAAGACAGACAGGGACGTCAATCCTGATAGATCTATCCATAACATTCGCGCTTACACAAAGTAATTAACGGTTCACGATTCACGGGCCAAAGCAACTGGGTTTTTAGTGGGACTTAGACTAATATATAAATCAGTAAATGTACTCGTGTTCATATGTTAAAATCAAGCAATGTCTCACCCCAAAAAGCAGTAAAAATAGTTAAGCATGGGGCTATAAACTCACCTCGTAATTCAGCAAAAAGGACGAAGATAAAGGTAGCTCGAGAGTACGGTTACGCTAGCCGCGACCTATTTGATTATAAGGATCGGGTTACGATATGAAAAGTTATACTAATAAAAGACACGACACCCTAGTTGTGCTTGACAAAACCGTACGTTTACGGAAAAATACGACACATAAAAGTCGGTTATTAAACGGTCGAGGTTTACGGGTTAAATTATACCCTTAAGTTACCAAATTCGTTTTTGGGCTTTAAATAAACTCAAAACATAACACTGGCCCAAAATGAGTCCATTATCCCTACCCACAATCCGGCCCAAGGGTTAAATGACCCGGCCCGGCCCATTGGCGATATAAACAAGGAACCAGGGGAGTAAATACGTGTGTTTATTCACACACTTCTCAAAAACAGAGAGTTTACTCTCTCTCTCTCTCTCTCTCTCTCGAAACATACCCACCGCCCCACTCTCATCTCTCTTTCTAATCTGGATCGGATCATCTCCTTCCATGGCTATCATGTTTTCAGTTTGAATATATCAATCATTTGGGGATGGTGTCTGATGAATAGATCGCGTGAGATGTGGGGTTTCATCCCCACATCAAACCGATTGGGTTATTGATGGTGTTCATCCTCGTGGTTAAGGTGTTTCGTCTTCAATCAAAGATAAGTTATTCATCCTTATTTTCTTTTAATAAAAGTTAATTGATTTTCATTTTATAAAAGATCAGTGGGTTTGAATAACTTGTATAAACTTGTTGAGAACCAATGGCTCTCGGATTTGAAAATAAATAAATTAGGGTTTCGAAATATTTGGGGGTTTCTCTAAATCTCGGGTTTAAATACGATTAATTAATGTTTTCTTGTATAAAATCATGTTTATTTCAACATATAATCGGTTTTATAAAAGTTAGGGTTTCGGTCAATTGGGTTTTTTTTGCATATCTCGTTTTCAGTCAAATTAACTATTGGATTCGGGTTTAGATTGGGTTTAATTAGAGTTTTAATTAATAAAATTAAATTAGGGTTTATATAAAATTGGGGGTTTTTACATTCGGTTGATTAATCATGATTAAGTGGCGTTTTTGGAATATAGAAAGTATTAATTTCATGTTTAAAAAGGTTTTCAGTTTTTAGGGTTTCAATTTGAAAAAAGGGGTTGTATACCCGCGACATAATTGGGGGTTTTTATGATGTTTCTGTAAAATAAAAATGGTTAAGACATTTGGATTATGGTGACATTGATTGATGATGGTTTTGGCAGAAAACAAGCAACTTGGTTGGCTTGGTTTGGTTCTCGGTTTGGCCTTGGTTTGGGTCTCGGTTTGGTCTTGGTCGGGGTCTCGGGTTGAGTCTTGGTTGGGGTCTCGGGTTGAGTCTCGGCTTGGTCTTGGTCGGGGTCTCGGTTTGTTTGACAGTAAATGGTCATGGTCATGTTCAAGTAATAATACTATGGTTTACCCTTTTCAGTTTTTAATTGAAATAAGACCGTGACGAATACTAACACATTCATTTGATTTTTCACAGGTTTGTCAAAGACGAGCACAACTAAGATTTCATTCAGAAAATAAGAGATAGTTTAAAAGACTCAGAAATGGGATGCTAAGTTTCGGTTTGCAGGTGTGGACGAGACGGATGGCTTGACTCTCTCGGTTTGCAGGTGTGGACGAGGTGTATGGGTCGGCTGGACACTTTCTTCACTTTACCCAGGAATTTGTATTTGAAAAACTTGTACAGAATTTGTGATTGTAATATTGGACTGTGAAAACATTGTGTGTTATGTTTGGACATTGGGTAAACTTTGGATTTGTATTTAATCATGTATTATTAGTCTAGGGTTAGATTCAAGCTGAAATTGGTAAGCTTGTGATATACCCAATTTGGGTAAACTTGGCATGTGTGCTGTCTTGTAGTGCTTAGTGGGTAATAAACTATGGGATTAAATTGTGACTGGAAATGGGACTCTTGTTAAGCAAGTTTTTGAAATAAAAGTGAATAAAGGTTTATACTTAAATGTTTGTACATGATGTATCTGTTATACTACTCGACTCGGGTTCGACGGGAATTTAAGTTTAGACGCGAAACTGAATAAGCACGACTCTATAACAGTTTGACACACGATCCAAAACAAAGGCAATTATGCGAGACTTCACGGGATTTAGTAAGTGCTTCAAATAAACATACGGCAACCATAATACTTCTACCAATTTCGTGTATTGCATTCAACTTAATAGACGCGAAAAACTCGAGATGTTACATATGCTCTCCCTAAAAAGGGCTTTGTCCGCAAAGCAAAATAATTAACACATTCATGTCGACAACTCGTCGGTAAATAATTAAAGTACTCATACTATATGAATAATTTAAGATGAAAATTTGACGGATGTCACAGTATTCCCATGTTTTAGAGATTTCGTCACGAAATCAAGACGTTGTTGTAGTAGGATGATTAGCGAAAAGATGAGGATACTTGCTCTTGAATTGATCTTCACGTTCCCACGTGTATTCTGGACCTCTACGCGCATTCCAACGGATCTTTACAATAGGTATACGACTTTGCTTGAGCTGTTTGACTTGACGGTCCATAACTTCTACTGGTTCTTCTACGAAGTTGAGTTTGTCGTCGAGTTGAATCTCTTCCAAAGGAATAACGAGTGTCTCGTTGGCTAAACATTTCTTCAAATTGCAAATGTGGAACACATTATGCACTCGGCTAAGTTCTTGGGGTAATTCCAAACGATAGGCTACGGGACCAATCCTCTCTATAATCTTGAAGGGTCCAATGTAACGACGATTCAACTTTCCACGCTTTCCAAAGCGAATCACACCCTTCCAAGGCGAGACCTTCAGCATGACTCTATCACCAACCTCAAACTCAAGGGGTTTGCGTCTCATGTCAGCATAACTCTTTTGTCGATCTCTTGCGGCTTGCATACGGCTCTTGATCTTAAAGATCTTCTCAGTAGTCTCGTGTATGATCTCGGGTCCAGTGAGTTGTGCTTCACCAACTTCTGCCCAACACACGGGTGAACGACACTTCCTACCATACAGTGCTTCGAACGGCGCTGCCTTAATGCTGGTGTGATAACTATTGTTGTATGAGAACTCCACCAGAGGTAGGTGTCTATCCCATCTATTTCCAAAGTCGATCACACAAGCTCTCAGCATATCTTCTAAGGTTTGGATGGTCCTTTCACTTTGACCGTCGGTTTGGGGATGGTACGCAGTGCTCATATCCAACTGCGTTCCCAATGCCTTCTGCAGTGACTTCCAAAACTGTGAAGTAAATCGGCTGTCTCGGTCGGAGATTATAGACACAGGCACACCGTGCTTCGTGACTACTTCCTCCAAGTATGTTCTTGCTAACTTATCCATTCCATCAGTCTCCTTGATGGGTAGGAAATGAGCCGATTTGGTGAGTCGGTCGACGATTACCCAAATCGTGTCAAATCCGGCTGAGGTTTTTGGTAGCTTGGTAATGAAATCCATAGTGATCCTTTCCCACTTCCATTCTGGCAGTTCGGGTTGGACCAATAATCCTGATGGTTTCATATGTTCGGCTTTGACTTTGGCACAAGTCAAGCACTTGCTAACGTATGTAGCAATATCCGCCTTCATGTTTGGCCACCAATACAACATCTTCAGATCATGATACATTTCGTCAGATCCCGGATGTATGGAGTATTTTGACTTATGCGACTCATGCATAATCAAAGATCGTAGGTCACCATGGCATGGTAACCAACTCCTATTATCAAGGCATAACGTTCCATCCGAGCGTGCTTCTAACTTCTTTATCATTCCTTCAACATCTTCAGTCTTGAGAATTTCTTCCTCGACTGCCTCTTTCTGAGCCTTGAGAATTAAGGATGGAAGGTCTAAATCAATGGTCATCACCAAAGCCTTCACCCTAAGAACTCTCTCCTTTCGACTCAAAGCGTCGGCCACGACATTTGCCTTTCCCGGGTGATAACAGATCTCGCAATCGTAATCACTGAGCAACTCTAGCCAACGTCGTTGTCTCATGTTGAGTTCATTTTGATTCAAAATATGTTGTAGACTCTTATGATCAGTGAATACAACACACCTAGTACCATAAAGGTAGTGTCTCCAAATCTTCAAGGCAAACACCACTGCTCCCAACTCTAGGTCATGAGTTGTGTAGTTCTTCTCGTGCACTTTTAGTTGTCTTGATGCGTACGCTATGACCTTAGTCCTTTGCATCAGTACCGCACCTAACCCTTTTATGGATGCATCACAATACACCACAAAGTCTTCATTACCCTCGGGTAGGGCTAGTATAGGTGCTTCACACAACATCTGCTTCAATGTCTGGAATGCCAAATCTTGATCCTCTTTCCACTCAAACTTCTTATCCTTTTGAGTCAATTCCGTCATTGGTTTAGCTATCTTGGAGAAACCTTCAATGAATCTCCTATAGTAACCAGCAAGACCTAAAAATTGGCGGATCTCCGTGGGTGTTGTTGGAGTCGCCCAATCCTTCATGGCCTCGATCTTAGCAGGATCAACGTGAATACCACTGCTGTCGATTACATGCCCAAGGAATTGCACTGTGTTTATCCAAAACTCACATTTGGAAAACTTTGCATATAACTTCTCCTTCCTTAGCAGCTCTAATATGGTCTTCAAATGTTCCTTGTGTTCTTCTTCATTACGAGAATAGATGAGAATATCATCGATAAATACAATCACAAACTTGTCCAAGTATGGTTTGCAAACTCGGTTCATGAGATCCATGAATACCGCAGGCGCGTTTGTCAAACCGAAAGGCATAACTTGGAACTCGTAGTGTCCGTACCGGGTTCTAAAAGCCGTCTTATGAACGTCTTCCTCTCTAACCCTTAGTTGATGATATCTTGACCTTAAATCGATCTTCGAGTATATGCTAGATCCTTGTAATTGGTCGAAAAGATCGTCAATTCTTGGCAATGGGTAACGGTTCTTTATCGTCAGCTTATTCAATTCTCGGTAATCGATACACATTCTAAAGGATCCATCTTTCTTTTTGACAAATAAGACCGGCGCTCCCCAAGGTGAGGAACTTGGTCTAATGAAACCTTTGTCAGAAAGTTCCTTTATCTGTTCAGCTAACTCTGTCATCTCGGCCGGTGCTAGACGGTATGGGGCTCTAGCAACAGGCGCGGCTCCTGGTGTAAGCTCGATGTGAAACTCCACTTGCCGTGCTGGTGGTAGTCCTGGTAAGTCCTCTGGGAATATGTCCGGAAAGTCTCTAACGATCGGTACATCTTCCACATTCTTCTCGTGATCTTCTTCTCCTTCCTTTTGTGTTACTTGAACCAAGAATGCTGGACATCCCTTCTCAATGTATCTTTGGGTCCTAATACATGAGATGACTTCCAGTCTTGATCCATTCTTCACTCCACTCCTTTCGCCTTGTATGATTAGTACATCGTTTCCATAAGGAACACGGACGCACTTCTCATGACATACAATTTCCGCGTGATGCTTCGACATCCAATCCATTCCAATGATGACGTCAAAACTTCCCAATTCTATAGGGAGTAGGTCGATACTGAACGAACGACCTTGTAACCTTACACTACATCCTTTCAGAATAAGTCGGTGGTTATTGACTTTCCATCGGCTAATTCTACATTATACTTAACGTCTAACGCAGTAGGGGTAACATTTAGGCGTTCACTAAATATAGACGACACAAAACTCCTATTCGCACCAGAATCAAATAGTACTGAAGCATAGTTGTTATTGACTAGAAACGTACCAGTCACAACATTGTTGTCTTGCACTGCAGCTTCAACACAGAGATGATACACTTTGCTAGGTGCCGTGAATCCTCCAGGAGTACTAGTTGTGGCTCGGTTATTCCCTCCTCGGTTCCCTTGATTCTGCCTCTGGTTCCCTTGGTTGTGATTTTGATTGCCTCGAATCTGGTTACCACGACCTTGGTTCCCACTGCTTGGAAACTTGTTCTTGTAGTGACCTTTCTCTCCACATCCAAAGCAAGTGACATTTGCTCCTTGGCCACCTTGCGTTCCAGGTCCTCTTTGGTTAGTAGGACGAGGTGGTGCTCGACATTCCTTTGCCTTATGTCCGGCCTTTCCACAATTGTAGCACGTAGAGGGACATGCTCCTTCGTGGTGTCGGCCACATTTTCCGCAGAAAGGAAGTCTTCCAGCGTAGTTTCCAGGATTACCTTGTCCAGCAGTAAACACTCTTGCTACTTCTTGTCGCTTGTTCTGGTTGTAGTTGTTTGTGTTGTTGCTGTTGTTGGTATTGTTGGTATTGTTGTTGTAGTGGTTGCCAGACCAATTCCTTTTATCCCCAGTATTTTCTCCCAACTCTTGTACCACTTGGTACATCAGACTTTGAGCCATGTCGATTGCCTCGTGCAAATCAGTTGGCTTGGATGAAGTCACATTCACTTTGATGCTCAAAGGTAGTCCTTCAATGTATCGCTCCAACAATCGGTCGTCGTTGGGCACCATTTCGGGACATAACAAGATCAGCTCTTGAAAGCGCTGATTGTAAGCAGTAAGAGCAGTACCCTTGACCTTCAGGTTCCACAGCTCAACTTCCATCTGCTTGACTTCATTTCGTGGGCAGTATTTCCTCACAAACATAGCTTTAAATTCACTCCAGGGCGTCGCTTGGGCAACGTCAATGGTCACTGCACGAGCATAGACGTTCCACCAAGTCAAAGCACCATCCACCAACGTGCTTGACGCAAACTTCACCTTATCAGTTTCAGCAACATTGCTAATCCCAAATTGGGATTCTAGCTTCTCAAACCATCTGGTTAATCCTACTGCTCCTTCAGTACCGCGGAAACTTACTTGCGTAACTGCACGAAATTCCTTGTAGGTACAAGTCCGTGCAATAGCATTAGTAGCTCCTTGGTTGGTCTCCTCCTGTGTGCTAGCTGTACGATTTGCTTCGGCTGTTGCGAGTGCCTCGGCCACTCGTTCGGCTATCATTTGACTTAGCATGACGGTGTCAATTCCACCGGTAGCGGCTGGTAGATTCTGCGTTTCGGATCTTCTAACTGGCGCCATAATCTAAAAAGGTAATAGGACAATGAGTTTTGCCAGACATAACATGCATGGCACGCACAATACAATTATGAAATGCTCCAAGGTATAATACACAATATATAATGATCTCACAATTTTTGTAACCCATAATATCATTCATAGAATCGTTTGGTAGTACATCATAGTTTGTCATACATAATATAATAAAAGAAAATAAAATGCCAACTGGCTAAGATAAACTTCAAAGCTTAGTGGTCATACAAGGATAAGTCAATGGTACAAGATAAATCTAACTAGTGCCCTCACGGCGCTGATGAAGCTCTCTCTCCAACTCTGCTAACCTCCTCTCAACCACGATCTCACGAGCCTGGGAATCTCTAAGTCTAACATCGGTATCATAACAAGCGGCTCTAAACCTCTTATCCAAGTCTGCAACAGGGTCCTCCACTGGTGCCTCTAGTTCGCCTGTCTCCACCAATGGCTCTACTCCCCAACGGGTCATCAGGCTCTCGATCTCCTCAAGACGAGCATTCGGCATGGATTCCATCTGATCAAGAACAGTATGAAGCTGTCCTCGTAGACGGGTCACACATACCGTCAACACTGTCTCATCCCTAACTGGACTCTTCTTTACCAGTGCCTCCAACTTATCCTGCACTTCATTATACTCTTCACCTAAAGCCTCTACAGCATCCTCCAACCTGTTTAATCGTGTCGTCACACATTCATCTGCTGCCCCAAGCATCACCACCGTCGATGTAGCTCTCCTAGGAAGAGGAGTCGTAGCTCTCGGCCCAGTAGAGATACCAGCATCAGCAAGCATCTCCTGGTACACAGCAGGTACAGTCTCTGGTGGTGGTAGTAGTAGTGGTGTCTCTGGGACAGGACTGGCAGGTGTGCGGGCTGCATGCCTGTCAGTGGCAGTAAAAGGTATGAGGGGTCGGTAAGGTGAAAGTGGTGGTCGAGCAGCTCTCCCCCGAAGACGTCGTCTCACATAGTAGAAAGGTAGAGTACCAGGTGCTGGAGCAGGAATATCAGTCCTCTCTCCTTCGTCTTCAGATGAAGATGAGGAGATGTGTGCTAGGGAAACCTCAGGAGTAGCAACATACGCAGTAGGAGGGTCCTCAGTGTCTGTGACCTCCCTAGGCTCTCCTTCCCCATCTGTGAACTCCATCTCATCATCCTCTGTCTCCTCTACCGTCTCATCTCTAGTAACTGATGTCTGACCTGGTGACTGCACCACATCAGCGTCTAAGTCATCTTCTCCTCTGCCTTCTAGGCTAAGTACGTCATCAGCTGATGCATCAGGAATGCGGATCGGTGAACGACGAACCTCCTCAGTCTCTCTCTCTGTATCATCATCTGAAACCATCCGGTACCACGGATATCCTGATGGTGATCCTCTAGGTAGTCCTACTGATGAACTGATAGTCGACTGTGAACTACGGTTGTAGTACGCTCCTGTAGACGTGGAATCATCAGAAGAAGACATCGCTGTAATCATAGACAAAATAAATGTGTGTAAATATCTTATAAAATTAGTCCGTAAAAAGGACATTAACATAACAATCATTGTTGAATCCACATGTATCCCATATAACATAATTCAGATTTTGTTGTTGCACATGTAACCCATGTAAATATACCTCGTAATTGTTAAATCACATGTATCCCATTTATTACTTATCTATGTTCTTGTATCTACATATACTTAATACTTACAATCCGTATGATAATCGATTAAACATATAGCAGTTATAGTCTAGAGTTACTAAATGCAACCTAGTTCTCTATAACCATGGCTCTGATACCAATCTGTCACACTCCCAAAATATCAGAGTATAATGGCGACAAGGGAGTGGTGACGTCATGATTATCATACACACACAGTTACAAAGAACGACCTCTAAATGAGACGTTCAGAAAATAGATCACTTGTAGTTAATTAAATAAATAGTTTTAACAAAGTGCGGAAGCATAAAACTGGATACAGTTACAAAACATAGTTTTCTCAAATGGTACAAATGATCTTTGTTTCAAAGAAATGACGGCAATGCATGAGACCTCACTTAGCATCTTCCTTCTTAATACCTGAGAAAAACATTGCTAAAGTGTCAACATAAAGTTGGTGAGTTCATAGGTTTAGTTAATTTGAAATGTTTAATGAACCACAAGATTTTCCCAAAAGTGATGACAATATAACAGATACAAAGTCATCCCAAAAGTATTTATTATAGTCTAAGCTCGTGACACCGAAGCGTTAACAAGACCGGCAGTATAATCATATAAATGTAGCCCAACTAGATGCCTAAACCCACGACATCCTATCTCAGACTCAAATGAAACTGTGCCCGCTTGTCCCCTTGTTGGACAAGACAGACAGGGACGTCAATCCCGATAGATCTATCCATAACATTCGCGCTTACACAAAGTAATTAACGGTTCACGATTCACGGGCCAAAGCAACTGGGTTTTTAGTGGGACTTAGACTAATATATAAATCAGTAAATGTACTCGTGTTCATATGTTAAAATCAAGCAATGTCTCACCCCAAAAAGCAGTAAAAATAGTTAAGCATGGGGCTATAAACTCACCTCGTAATTCAGCAAAAAGGACAAAGATAAAGGTAGCTCGAGAGTACGGTTACGCTAGCCGCGACCTATTTGATTATAAGGATCGGGTTACGATATGAAAAGTTATACTAATAAAAGACACGACACCCTAGTTGTGCTTGACAAAACCGTACGTTTACGGAAAAATACGACACATAAAAGTCGGTTATTAAACGGTCGAGGTTTACGGGTTAAATTATACCCTTAAGTTACCAAATTCGTTTTTGGGCTTTAAATAAACTCAAAACATAACACTGGCCCAAAATGAGTCCATTATCCCTACCCACAATCCGGCCCAAGGGTTAAATGACCCGGCCCGGCCCATTGGCGATATAAACAAGGAACCAGGGGAGTAAATACGTGTGTTTATTCACACACTTCTCAAAAACAGAGAGTTTACTCTCTCTCTCTCTCGAAACATACCCACCGCCCCACTCTCATCTCTCTTTCTAATCTGGATCGGATCATCTCCTTCCATGGCTATCATGTTTTCAGTTTGAATATATCAATCATTTGGGGATGGTGTGTGATGAATAGATCGCGTGAGATGTGGGGTTTCATCCCCACATCAAACCGATTGGGTTATTGATGGTGTTCATCCTCGTGGTTAAGGTGTTTCGTCTTCAATCAAAGATAAGTTATTCATCCTTATTTTCTTTTAATAAAAGTTAATTGATTTTCGTTTTATAAAAGATCAGTGGGTTTGAATAACTTGTATAAACTTGTTGAGAACCAATGGCTCTCGGATTTGAAAATAAATAAATTAGGGTTTCGAAATATTTGGGGGTTTCTCTAAATCTCGGGTTTAAATACGATTAATTAATGTTTTCTTGTATAAAATCATGTTAATTTCAACATATAATCGGTTTTATAAAAGTTAGGGTTTCGGTCAATTGGGGGATTTTTTGCATATCTCGTTTTCAGTCAAATTAACTATTGGATTCGGGTTTAGATTGGGTTTAATTAGAGTTTTAATTAATAAAATTAAATTAGGGTTTATATAAAATTAGGGGTTTTTACATTCGGTTGATTAATCATGATTAAGTGGCGTTTTTGGAATATAGAAAGTATTAATTTCATGTTTAAAAAGGTTTTCAGTTTTTAGGGTTTCAATTTGAAAAAAGGGGTTTTATACCCGCGACATAATTGGGGGTTTTTATGATGTTTCTGTAAAATAAAAATGGTTAAGACATTTGGATTATGGTGACATTGATTGATGATGGTTTTGGCAGAAAACAAGCAACTTGGTTGGCTTGGTTTGGTTCTCGGTTTGGCCTTGGTTTGGGTCTCGGTTTGGTCTTGGTCGGGGTCTCGGGTTGAGTCTTGGTTGGGGTCTCGGGTTGAGTCTCGGCTTGGTTTTGGTCGGGGTCTCGGTTTGTTTGACAGTAAATGGTCATGGTCATGTTCAAGTAATAATACTATGGTTTACCCTTTTCAGTTTTTAATTGAAATAAGACCGTGACGAATACTAACACATTCATTTGATTTTTCGCAGGTTTGTCAAAGACGAGCACAACTAAGATTTCATTCAGAAAACAAGAGATGGTTTAAAAGACTCACAAATGGGATGCTAAGTTTCGGTTTGCAGGTGTGGACGAGACGGATGGCTTGACTCTCTCGGTTTGCAGGTGTGGACGAGGTGTATGGGTCGGCTGGACACTTTCTTCACTTTACCCAGGAATTTGTATTTGAAAAACTTCTACAGAATTTGTGATTGTAATATTGGACTGTGAAAACTTTGTGTGTTGTGTTTGGACATTGGGTAAACTTTGGATTTGTATTTAATCATGTATTATTAGTCTAGGGTTAGATTCAAGCTGAAATTGGTAAGCTTGTGATATACTCAATTTGGGTAAACTTGGCATGTGTGCTGTCTTGTAGTGCTTAGTGGGTAATAAACTATGGGATTAAATTGTGACTGGAAATGGGACTCTTGTTAAGCAAGTTTTTGAAATAAAAGTGAATAAAGGTTTATACTTAAATGTTTGTACATGATGTATCTGTTATACTACTCGACTCGGGTTCGACGGGTATTTAAGTTTAGACGCGAAACTGAATAAGCACGACTCTATAACAGTTTGACACACGATCCAAAACAAAGGTAATTATGCGAGACTTCACGGGATTTAGTAAGTGCTTCAAATAAACATACGGCAACCATAATACTTCTACCAATTTCGTGTATTGCATTCAACTTAATAGACGCGAAAAACTCGAGATGTTACATATGCTCTCCCTAAAAAGGGCTTTGTCCGCAAAGCAAAATAATTAACACATTCATGTCGACAACTCGTCGGTAAATAATTAAAGTACTCATACTATATGAATAATTTAAGATGAAAATTTGACGGATGTCACAGTAGCAGAGTTTGGAGTATCAACAGCATCCTTGGGAGGAGAAGTCTTATTTTCAGCTGGTGTGGACACAGCTATTTCTTTGGGAGGAGAGACAGACAGCTGGTCTTCCTCATCTTCTTCATCCTCTTCATCGAACATCCCTTCAGGGAATTCATCGTCAGGCATGGACTCAATATCAGAGACATAATCTTCCAATGATAGCATTTCATCATCAGCATTTAACAGAGGCTCTTCATCATTAGGTATGTCTTGATTCATTGTATCAGCCTCCTTGTCTTGTTTTACCTGAGATTCGATGACTGGTTGTACAATTTCAACCTACAAATTGTTTCAATTAGTAACAGGGAAAAAGATAAGGGGAATGGTCGCCATTTCGCTGTCCCAGAGAGGCTGAGGGTGATTACTCAGCCACTCCAAAGGATAAATCCTTGGGATTCTTTTAAGTGTGAAAAAAATATGGTTAATGATCGCCATTCGCTGCCCCTAGGAAAGCTGAGTGTGATTATTCAGCCCCCCCCCCCCCCCAAAAGGTTAAAACCTTTGGGACTCTTTTGATTGTGAGACATATGTTGGTTATGGATCGCTTGTTACGCTGCCCCTTGGAAAGCTGAGGGTGATGATTCAGCTCCCCCTGAAAGGATAAATCCTTTGGGACTCTTTTAAGGAGGGAACCAAGAGGCTGTGTGAAGTACAGCTGATCAAGGTTGAGACATTAGTGTATTCAGGTTGTTGTTAGCCTGAATACTGTCTAGAGGGTGCAGGGTCATCGGGGTGCTTTATAAACACAAATGAATCATTCCCTGGTGCAAAGACAGGGTGTACAGAAGTCTTAAAGGATTCTAAGTGCATTGACAAACTTCTATGGGTCGAGGATTACCCTAACTTCACCACTCTCTCCTACAGACAAATGAGAGTGGCTGCTTGTGAACCTCTAAAAATGTACACTGATTACCTGTGAGATATCAGCTGGATCAGGCTGGTTTCCTGTTGTCTCAGCTGACTTTGAGACACTAGAATCCTGTTGTTTGTCAGCAGAAATGTCTGAATCCACATGAGTATCTGGACCAGAGGAGGCGTCAGTCTTCTTTCCCTTGGCCTTAGAGATAGCTTTGGAGTAGGGAGAAGAGGGGATTTTCTTCTTCTTAGGCTGTTGGCCAGAAGAAGCCTTGAACTTAGTAGTGTGCTGCCCAGAGGTCAAAGACTTAGACTTGCCAGCAGCACTAGAAGTATTCACCTTCTCAGAAGAAGGGAGCAAGGGCTTCTCAGCGGTTGGTACTTGGTTGGCCACATTCATCATATGAGCGGTGACAGGGACATCTTCACCTCCTATTTCTTTGTAGATGGCACCTGTGATGCGGCAGGGCTTAAGAGCAGTCAAGGCCTTGTTGTGGTAGTTGTCTCCCAGCAGGCTTTCGAAGATCAGAGACAGGAAGCGCACATAGCAGATATTCTTTTCCCTGACCTGATTTCTTCCCTTCAGCTGTTCTACAAGGTTGGAGAAGAGAATTCTTCCAACGTCAACATCAGCTCCCCAGATTAATCCATAAGCAATAGCCTGATGGTTGAAAGACATCTGATCCTGTGATCCCTGCATTCCTCCCAGGGATTTAACAATGTGGGTGAAGAGGACACGCCACATGGGAGTGAAATACTTAATCTTCAGAGGAGATTTGGAGAGGACCTCAGCTTTTGTAAGGGCAGGGTTTACGTCATGGCAAGGGTTGAGTGTGGCCAGGGCTTCTTTGACAGCCTTTTTATCAACAACCTTCAGGCATTCATCTCCATGCTTCAATCTGGCCACACTTGAGAAATCTTTAAGTGAGAAGGCGAATGGGTGTTCATTGCATGAAAGGCTAAATGTTATGGTGTCATCAACTACCTCAGCAGAGTACCAGAATTCCCTAAGGTATTCTTGGTAAAAGGTGGAAGGGGATTTGGTAAAGGCTTCACTTAGGTCACAATTCTGCATGAAACTGACCAGATCTGAATAGGTGCTATTTGGGGCCTTAATCCATCCAATGGCGTTGTTGGAGGCGAGGATGCTTTCGTTGATCTCGAAGTTAACATTTGCGGCTTTAGGAACTGAAAACGCCATGGATTCGAGGTTGAAGGTGAAAGAAAATGGAGGATGGTTAAGAGAGATAAGAACTTAGAGAGAGAAGTAGATTTGAGAATGGTGGTGGGTGAGAAGAGAAAAGAGACAATATATATTCAAACTAAGTGAACAGTTATTCAACCGTATTAAATGCAAGGTGCGAAAATGACTGCTCAAGTGGGTCCCCTTGACCTTTCAAAAAGTTTGTCTCCTCGTTATCCGAAAAATAAATGATTAAATATTTGAGAATGTTTTTTGCATTTACTTGGAAAGTAACTACCTAGTTTCATGTGAAAAACATTTAATATAGAATCAATCATTTAATGAACACATTTAATATCAAGCCACAGGCTTTGAGATATTGAGCATCCCTAGCTCAGCAACTAGCCTGTTGAACGAAGGTTCAACCAAAGGCGTTGTAAAGATATCAGCTAGTTGCAGCTCTGTGGGAACAAAATGCAGCTCAATATCCCCCTTCATTATATGATCCCTGATAAAATGATACCTGATATCAATGTGTTTGGTACGAGAGTGAAGAACAGGGTTGTTGGATATGGCAATGGCGCTGGTGTTGTCACAAAAGATTGGCACTTTGTCATACAAAATTTCATAGTCAGCCAATTGACTTTTCATCCAGAGCACCTGAGCACAACAGCTGGCTGCAGCGACATATTCTGCTTCAGCTGAAGACATAGCCACAGAGTTTTGCTTCTTAGCACTCCATCCAACCAATTTTCCTCCTAGGATTTGACAGCTGCCTGAAGTGCTTTTCCTGTCAATACAGCATCCAGCATAGTCTGAATCTGAATAAGCCTTGAGATCAAAGCCTGATTCCTTTGGATACCATAGGCCTAGGGATGGTGTTCCTTTGAGATACCTAAAAACTCTCTTAACAGCCACTAGATGGGATTCTTTTGGGTTAGCTTGGTACCTTGCACAGAGACATGTGGAGAATTGGATATCTGGACGACTAGCTGTTAGATACATGAGTGACCCAATCATGCCTCTATATAAAGTCTCATTCACAGAGACCCCTGACTCATCAGGCCCCAAGTTGTTGGGTGGAAGCATGGGGCATTTCACTGATGCACAATCAACTAAGTCATATTTTTTAAGTAAATCCTTAACATACTTTTCTTGACAAATTGGAATTCCCTTAGGACACTGTTTAATTTGAAAGCCCAAAAAGTAAGTTAATTCACCCATCATACTCATCTCATATTTCTTGGTCATTAATTTAGCAAAACGTTTACTAAGATTGACATTTGTTGACCCAAAGATGATATCATCCACATAAATCTGCACAATGATGAAATCACTCTTATCCTTGAAGGTAAAGAGTGTTTTATCAATAGAACCCCTGACAAATTTATTTTCAGTTAAGAAATTAGAAAGAGTTTCATACCATGCTCTTGGAGCTTGTTTCAGCCCATACATGGCTTTATGTAGTCTGTACACATGATTGGGAAACTCGCTGTTCTCAAATCCTTCAGGTTGTGCAACATACACTTCCTCAGCCAAATCACCATTGAGGAATGCACTCTTTACATCCATCTGATACACAGTGATGTTCATATAGGCAGCATATGCAAGGAAGATTCTGATGGCTTCAAGTCTAGCAACTGGAGCAAATGTTTCATCATAATCAATTCCTTCAGTCTGAGAGAACCCCTGTGCTACCAGTCTGGCCTTGTTCCTGATGATGTTCCCAATTTCATCCATCTTATTTCTATAGATCCATCTAGTGCCTGTGATATTCTTTCCAGGTGGAGCTGGCACTAGTGTCCATACTTTGTTCCTTTTGAACTGGTTGATTTCTTCTTGCATAGCAGCTACCCATCCTTCTTCTACCAGAGCCTACTCTTTTAGGTTCAATTTGTGAGATAAATTCAGCAAAGAGACATTCCTTGGCTGAGGCTGACTCTGAGTCTTGGATTCGCTGTCTAGTTGTGACCCCTGCATTTGGTTCCCCAATAATGTTGACAAGAAGAATGTGTTGATCTCTTGACCACTTATTTTGAGGAGTTGGGGACTCAAGGACAGGAGCACTTGGGGGCACAGCTGGTACAATTTGAGTTTCATCCTGCTGACTAGGAGGGCTTTCTTCAAAGACTACTTCAGTGTCAGAGTCTTCTTCAGCCATATCAAGGGGTGCTATTTCATTATCAGCAGGAGAGTCTTCAGGGATTTGAAGAATTGGTGAGTCATCAATAGCAGGAGAAGGACCATCAGAGATTTGAGGTTCTTCTTCATCAAGTTCCTGACAGGTAGAAACTTCTATGTTGTGAGTAGACAGAGGATCAAAGGCAGGGACATAAGGAGTGAGAGTGTTGGAGTGATGATGATGACTGGTAGGTCTGGGTTCTGTGAACTCATCACTTGGGAAAGATACATTTTCATTAAAATCAATTTCATCACCCTCTGTTCCTGTTCTCTGTATGACTTCATCATCTTCATTGAATCTAACATGGAATGTTTCTTCTACTTCTTGTCTTCTGATGTTGAATACTCTGAAGGCTTTTGCTGTTGGAGAGTATCCCAAGGAGAAACCATCATCAGCTTTTTCATCAAACTTTCCAAGTTTATCCCTGTAGTTATAAATAAACACTGGACATCCAAACACATGAAAAAAGCTGACATCTGGAGATCTTTTTCTGAAAACTTCATAGGAAGTTTTACCATGTCTCTTGACAATGATTGATCTGTTTTGTGTGTAGCAGGCAGTGTAAACAGCTTCTCCCCAAAATTGCTTTGGTAAGGCTGCACCATTTAACATAGTTCTTGCTGCTTCAATCAAAGTCCTGTTTCTTCTTTCAGCCACACCATTTTGTTCAGGGGTGCCAGCTGAAGAGAAGTTCTATGAAATCCCTTTTTCATCACAAAAAGATTCAAGTTGATGATTCTTGAATTCAGTACCATTATCACTTATTAGAGCTTTGACTCTAACATCATTCATATTTTCAACCTGTCTGATGAAGGACATGATGGTTTCAGCTGCATCGCTTTTCCTTCTGAGGAAGAACACCCATGTGTATCTTGAAAATTCATCAACTATGACCAAGGTGTATTTGTTGTGATTAATGGTCTGAGGTTTGACAGGTCCAAACAAATCCATGTGAAGGAGATGTAAGCACTTGTCAATAGAGAATGATTGCCTAGTCTTGAATGAAGACCTGTGATGCTTTCCTTTGACACAGGCAGAACAAGTCTTGTCTTTGGAAAACATTACTGAAGGTAGACCAGCAACCAAGTTTTGAGTGGCTATCTTGTTGATGTTCTTGAAGTTGAGATGAGACAGTCTTTTGTGCCACAGCCAATTGACACTTTCAGAGGCTTTAGCAAGAAAACAATTTGAGCTGTCTTCAGAGCACACAACCATGTTGATGACATAAACATCTCTCCTTCTGGGTGCAATCAGTACAACATCGTTGTTTTTGTTGAATATGGTTCCCTGAGTCTTAGTAAACAAAACCTTATAGTCAGCATCTCACAATTGGCTGATGCTAATAAGATTGTGTTTAAGACCATTCACATATGCAACCCTGGTAAATGTAATCCCATTGTAGTTCACCGAGCCATATCCTTTTGTGTCACCTGAGAGTTATCTCCAAACACCACTTTAGGACCTGGCTCATTTGAGTATCTGTGCAGGTATTGTTGAATCCCTGTCATGTGTCTAGAACAGCCACTATCTAGATACCATACCGATTCCTTGAGATATTTCTTCACAGATACATAGAAACAGATTAGTTCCTATGGTGAACCCATTTTCCAGTGGGTTCCCTGAATTGCTTATTAGCAACTCTTGTGAGGGACAGTTCATTGTTTCATGGTTATAACTTCCACAGATATCACACCCAGGGAAGTCACCACACTCGTCTGAGTGATGGTCTGTGAACCCACAGAATTTACAGGGAGGATAAGGTTTGTATTTTCCCTGTTGTCTTTTGGAACTCTGTGGTCTGTCCCTAGAGGGTGTCTGAGCTCTTTTAGCTGCCATGTGTCTGTCATGATCTAAGGTCAAATGGTGAGAGTTTTTACATATATTGCAATAAGGTTTGATTAACCTTTCCCCTTTGGGTTCACCTAGAACTAACTTAGGTTCATGAGAAGTAGAGCATTCAACGGAAGGCTTAATGTGTTGTTTCAAGAGTTCTACTTCTTTCATAAGAGACAACAGGCGATCTTCAGTGGTAGGGTCAACCTTACTCACAACTTTAGTAGCAACAGGCTTAAAATCTACTTGTTTACCAGTTTGTTTAGCAGGCACATGAAAAACTTTAGCTGGAGGATTCTCAATATCAGTCCTAAGTTCACCCTTAGCAGATCTAGAAGAACTGCTGGGTTCAACTCCAGAGAGTTTTGGCAGGGAGGGTAGCTCAGCCATATCTTCAGAGACAGGATCATTAGTCAAAGTGGTATCTCACATATGAATAGTCTCTGTAGATTTAAAGACAATATCTTTGGGTTTGGTGAGAATCTTCAGCTTATTTTTCTTAGCAGATATATCCCTTTTTAAGTCAGCAGCCACTTCATCCCTAAGCAATTGATCTATGGTAAACCTAGCACACAACCATTTTTCAAAACTTTGTTCAATTCAGAGACTTGATCATTTAAAGCAATGTTTTTCAAGGTTAATCTAGCTACTTCATTTTGCAGGGATATTTTCTCTAAATTAACCCGCCTGAGAGTATCACATTCAGCTTTAGCATTTAGCATTTCAGATTTGACAGAGTGAAACTTATCAAGTAGGTTCTTTCTTTGTTCCTCAACAAAGTGTAAGTCAACAATGGTTTAATCAAGGACATGCTTACGTTCATCACTATCAGACATGGATAGAAGCCTGTGTACCTTTTTCATTGTGATGTCAACCCATTGTCCTGATCTTGCATCACTCTTTCCAACAGCTGGTTCATCCTCAGCTATCGCCATGAAAGCCCTGACTCTGGTGGTGTCTTCTTCATCTGAAGTCAGTGGCTCATCATTCCAATCATAAGTTTCAGCAACCAACCCTTTCTCTGTGTTTTTCTCACCACCCTTCTTCTTGGACAGAGCTTCAATCTTCAAGTTCATTTGTTCTAACTCAGCTTTAAGTGCCTTGTACTTATTTTTGTAATCTTTCTTCTCTGTGTCTGAAGAGTTGGATTGAGATGAGTTGTTATGTTGTTTGAACTTGTAAGGTTTGGATGAAGATGATGGATAAGAGGGCGAGGATGTCTTGGTGGAAGGACAGTCTTTTTGAAAATGTCCAAGCTTTCCACAGGCAAAGCAAGTTTCTTTTGACCTGTCAGTTGTTTTACTTGCTGATCCTACTCTTCCTGATCTTTTGAAGTATCTTCTTTGGTTGGCTAGAAAGGCTCTTTCATGAAACTCTGCATTAAGGTCTGTCAAGAACTCTTGGCTGCTACGGGTATCTTCTTCAACGTCAGAATCGCTGTCATGATGATGTGTTGCAGAGATCAAGGCTTTGGAAGAAGCTCCTTGGACCACAAATCTTTCAGTCTCTGACTTGTAAATAGTATCAATCAAACCTTCTTCGTAATTATACTTTCCATAAAGCTGAGCAAGGGTGTCATTTTTGATTGAGTTGTTAGCCCTCTGAGTCTGATTCATACTCAGCCATTTTCTTGGAAGGCTGTTGACAAAAGTGGCATTGATCTCAGCTTGACCAATAGTGACATCATTCATTGCTAGGTCATTGAGAAGGATCTTCAGCCTTGTATAGGTTTGCTGAACCTTTTCACCTTCAAGTGATTTGAAGGCATTGAACTTAAGTCTGAGTGCCTGAATTTTAGTCTCTCTTGTTTCAGAGGGTCCTTCATGTCCAAGGATGAGGTCTGTCCACATTTGTTTGGCTGTGAGACACTGAATGACAGACTTCATGATATGCTTGGGAAGACAGGATATTATGATGCTTTTGAGACGTTTATCTTGATTTGCCAATTTCCTATCAGCTGGAGTCCATTGTTTGAGAGGTTTGGGAAGAGGGTTTTCTTCAGTGGATGTAAGCGCCATGGGAATATACGGACCATTTTCTAAAATTTCTAGAAGAAAAGGTTCAAGCCCATCAAGATATACAAGAAATTGACTCTTCCAACTAGCAAAATCTTCTTCATCAAATACTGGTACACTTGTGACGTGTGATCCACCTCTTGAGTCAAGAAGTTGGGGTAGATCATCGTCATTAGCAGGAGGGTTGAGTCTTGGTGAAGATGGGTTTGTGGAAGGTGATTGTGGTGGGTTAGAGGTTTCTGGCATGGTAGATCTTGATTATAAAACTGAGAACGATGTTTCTTGAAGGTTTTAATATCAAACACCGCTCTGATACCAATTGAAAGTCCCTAATCAATGCAAGAAACCCTAATCTTAACTTAATCAACACAAGGTATTACTTTTCAAACGTAATCTTATTATTGTATAATAAAGAATTACAAGTGTTATGGATAACACAGTTTGATGACAATGTGTTGTGCACACTTTGAACAACTATAAACCCTAACTTATGAATACAGTCGTAGCTGTTTGATTCACTAAGTTATATGCAATAATGTTATGAATATCTCAAAGTGTTGAACATTAATGCATGGATACACATCCTATTTATAGTGTTACGAGATTGACCTAAATAGTACTTGATGGTGACTACACAAGCTTTTACAAGTTCCCACATCAGTCACATGATGTCCTTCTATTCTTGGTAGTCTTCCATTATGCTTTAAGGAAACAGTTGTCAAGACAGTTTCCTTTTTCTTCATAGTCTCGAACACACAAATGGCATGTCCAAAGTGTGCTGAGAGTTATCAGGGTATTGCCACCCCTGTTAACTCTCAACCCCTCAGAGTCCCTGATACATCTTGGCTGTTATCCATCACAGCCAATGAGTATGTCTTCAGGTAATCTTCGACTTCTCTGACAATGTCTTTGACATGGACTCCTCTGAGGTTGCTCACAAAGACTTGGATCTTTGTGAGTCTTGCGAAACTTGCCTGCCTCCTAGGCACAGGCAATGGACTATCTAACAGTCTAATTATGTTTAAATTAATGATCAGGGAATCAACAAGTTTAGATTCCCAACAAATGTGTTCAAGCTTGGTTACCACACAAGCTTAAAAATAGTCTCCCACACTTTGAGTTCATCCATTTCCTACACTAATACTTTTACGTAGGCATGACCTTTTTAGTCTCAAAATGATTCAAACATCTCTATTTTCCAACATATGTCAAACAAAAATTATTTTCCACCCAATATCTAACACAATTAATATACTATTATCAAACTTGGGAGGCTCTTTCTTTCAAATTGCATATGTACATACATATCTGATTCACAGAAACTACTCAAGAACTGCATTTTATTACAAGAGAGATTTCTACTTTACATTTATCGTGTTTTGACAAACGAAAAATCTCATTGGTACAGAGAATGATACCTTTAGTGATTCTTCTATCCTCGATGAACGCACCAACACCAAAAATAAGTAGAAAATCCAAGCCTAAATCACGCACCGCTCGCCACAACTACTCTTTAAATTCACCTCCTTTAGTAGCTACGATATGTAGCGGAGCAACAACAGTTCTTAATACACCATTTTTTGTTGATTTCCCAACATTCTTAGAAACCGAGAGGCCTCCAAGACTCTCTTAATTAACGTTGAGTTATCCGAGCTTGTCATTCCTATAATTTGTACATTTGACAAGTTCAACTATGTTTTAGAAAATATAGTTTTTTGAGTTTGCAATATACAAATCACATTTTACTCACCTCTTTGCAATACCTTGAGCAACTCACTCTCGTCTAATCTATCAACTTTAACAAGGCCCTTGTGTATTCATTAAGTGCTGATGGACTCGAGTGTAAGGATGGTTGACTTTCTAATAGTCGAATAACTGCCACTGGATCATTCCAATGACCCTAAGATAAGATACTTTGATTGATCGGTCTACGTCATCACGCAATCTTCGTCCAAAACTTCCTAAGTAACTGGACTAGGACCTTTTTTGAGCATTTTGAAGCATGTTTGCTGCACAGTGACACCATTTAAGTAATTTATCCTTGACAAAACGAAAATATAAAGTTGACATCTAGGCATTTACATACCTTCATTATGTATGATATCTAGGCATTTACATACCTTCATTATGTATGAACTTCTGTAAAGTGGTCAAAGATCTAGAATACAAGCTTTTTGAAAAGCTCGCCTGTGGAAGTTGCTTCAGACCCTGTATAACCATAACAAAGTATGATTTATGGAAGACTAAGAGGGTGTTAGGATTACTTATCGGCTGGAGTCTTACGTAGATAACCAATAATGTTCTTCTGAAAAGAACTGCTTATTTTTTTATAAAAAAACTTATATGTTTGTTAAATAAGCCTGCTTATATTAAAGTGCTTATTTACTCGAAGAACATAACTATAGATGCACTTTTGGTACACATATCTGCTTATTTGCTTAATAAGTACGCAAATAAGCACTTAAATAAGCAAGTTTTATGTACTTACAGTATTTTTAGGTAGATCAATTAAGCAATTCCAAACAGGCTAAGCTATAGAAAAATTATTAGTATTTTATACAGAATGCACATCAGTATTTTTGTCGTAATGAAGTCATCAGTATGTCTAAAATATAGATTCACCAAATTTACCTATTCACTATTGCATTCATGTACCATCAAGATAGAGACCATTTCACCATTAAAATACATTCGACATTTCAACCAAATAGACCAGTTCATGACTATGTTCAACAGTTGGTACATACAAAAGTAACTACTCTAGTAAGCATGAAAAAAAAGAAAGTTAGCAAGACTTTGCAATCCAAGGCAAAACTTATACCAACAAAAAGATGACAAGATTTTTCAAGTTTTCAAGCAAACCTTAAGTCTAAAGTGTATGAAATACATTTCTAGACTTTAGTAGAATAATTAAATAAATATGTTAAATTGTTAATGGATCCTATAAGGTTTGTGATGAATTATCTCTTCACCAAAAGTCTATATCAACATCATAGTGAGCAACTAACAATATAAAGGTCAACTTGTCTTGAAAAACAAATAAAAATGATTATAATTTCAATATGATAATTATAAGGATAATCAAACAATCAATAATAGATATGAAGAGTAGAACAAAATAAAATAAAAACTTATAACTCGAACAAGAGATGAGATGCTCAAAGAACCTCATAATCTCAAAGATAAGTGATATTAAATCATTGCTAAATGACAGTGATGGTATAGAGGATGAGGTGGGTGGTGTGACCGGAGTGGTGGTGGACTGGTGGTTAGGGTTATAAACAAATACCAACAACTTGACAACATAAGACGGATCGACAATGGTTTATGATGGTTCGTTTGTGTTTGGGCCTTTTAGGTAAGAAAGAGTGTGTGTCTAGGAGCAGAGAATGTGAATCTCGACCTGAGATATTCATCTAGTTATTACCAAAATACCCATTGTTTTATAATTAACTTAAAATCTTAATTTATCTAGACCGTTAGATTAAAGTTGAATGAGCGGTTGAGAGTGAGTCCTTTATACTTTTTTGAGGGAGTATTCTTTATTGAACTTTTGTCTCTTATTCTGTGCTTTTTGTGGCACAACTTCTAAAACTCTTAAAAAAAATAATATAGTAGGTTCTTTTCACTTAAAAAAAGTTCTTTTCATTTTAACTCACACTAATTGATGAAGTATAGTCTATAGTCGAGCCAAAAAACTGATAGAATTGGTAAAAACCCCTTGCCCAGTTATTATTAATCACCAAGTATAACTACATTACATGTCTTGCATAATAAGATAACTAATATGGGCTATGCCCGAACAATGCAAGGGTTTAATATTATTAAACTAATACTCCCCGGTAGTTGGGACGGGAGGTCTTCGGACGTTCAAACTAGATCGGAACTCAAGAAATAAGGAACTCGGGAGACCTTTGGTGAAGATATCCGCATATTGAAACCGAGACGGAACATGTAAAACGCGCACTTGCCTATAAGCCACATAATCACGAACAAAATGTATATCTATCTCGATATGTTTAGTACGTTGATGTTGTACCGGATTAGTAGAAAGGTAAACGGCACTGACGTTGTCACAGTAAACAAGTGTAGCAGTATGAAAAGGAGCATGTAATTATAACACAAGATTACGAATCCAAGCCGTTTCAGCAACAACATTAGCAACACCCCGATATTCAGCCTCTGCATTGGATCGAGAAACAGTAACCTGACGTTTAGCAGACCATGATAGTAGATTATCCCCAAGAAAAATACAATACCCAAAAGTGGATCTGTGGGTGACTGGGCAACCTGCCCAATCAACATCAGTGTATGCAGTGAGCTGAGTGGTAGTTGAAACATTTAGTTGAAGACCATGATCAAGAGTACCACGAAAATACCGAAGAATCCTCTTTAAAGCGGCAAGATGAGGCTCACGGGGATCATGCATATAAAGATAAACCTGTTGAACAATATAAGAAATATTTAGTCGCGTAAAAGTAAGATATTGAAGAGCACCTGCCAAGCTACGGTACATGGTAGAATCAGAAACCGGGTCACGGTTAGGACCTAACTTGGATTCAGTATCAACCGGAATCCTGCAAGCATTACACTACTGCATATGAGATTTCTCAAGAATCTCTTCAGCAAATTTGGACTGTGGTAAAAATAAACCAGATGCAGTCCGTTGAGCAGAAATACCAAGAAAATAATTAAGAGAGCCAAGATCTGTCATTGCAAACTCACGATGAAGAGAGACAATAATACGTTGTAGCAACGATGTTGATTAGGTAGTAAGTATAATATCATCCACATATAATAACAAATAAGCAATGTCTGATCCAAAATGATAAACAGATAAGGATGCATCTGTTTTACACTGCTGAAAACCAATCCGTGTAGCAAAGCTAGCAAAACGCTGAAACCAAGCTCGAGGAGACTACTTAAGGCCATATAATGATTTCTTCAAGCGACATACATAATCAGGTCTAGCAGAATCAACAAACCTAGGAGGCTGGTGCATATACACCGTCTCAGATAAATGACCATGGAGAAAGACATTCTTCACGCCAAGCTGATGAATAGGCCACTAACGAGAAACTGGGAGACTCAGAACTGTACGAATGGTAGCCGCTTTAACTACCGGAATAAATGTCTCCTCACAATCAATACCCTGTTGTTGACTGGCAACAAGACGAGCCTTATACCTACTTAATGAGCCATCTTCATGAAACTTATGTTTGAAAAGCCACATAGAACGAACAACGTTAACGTTAGTTGGTCGGGGCACAAGAACCTACGTTCCGTTAGTAATTAAAGCATTATATTCATCTAACATATCTTCTTTCCATTTAGGATCTCGAAGAGCATGAACATGAGAACGAGGAAGCGGTGAAGGAGTGGTAACATTAAGACACATTTTTTCAAGAGGTTTTGAAATACTAGACTCTGCACATATAACCATGGGATGAACATTATGGACAGTTTCAGCTGATGGTTGGTTCGTAGAAGGGACAACAATCGTGTTAGAGGTGGAGGTAGTTTGTTGTTAGGTTGTGGGTGAAACACGTGGTGGTGGACTATCATTGGTTTGGCGAGCTGGTGGTGTATGAGGGGGTGATGGGGTTGGAGTACTTGGTTGGGTCGGTTGGTTAGCAGTTGTGTGATTGGGCATGATATGTGAAGGTGGAAGTAATGGCGGAAGTAAGAAGTCATACGAAGGTTTAGTAGAAGACGTGACAGTCCCAAATAGGGAAACGTCTTCATCAAACCGTACATGTCTCGAGATAATTATATTATTAGAGGATAAGTCGAGACGTCTATAACCACGGTGATTGGATGGTAACCTAGAAATATGCATCGTGTAGAACGGGGTTCGAGTTTGTATGAAACATCAACATGAGGATAAAAAAGGCATCCAAAAACACGCATATTTTCATATGTGGGTGTTTGGTTGTATAGTTTCATAAATGGTATTTCGTTTTAATGGCAGTAGAAGGTAATGTTAGCCTCAAAATATTGAGTCAAACAAGAATGTTTGATCATAGGCTTATGTTGTAATAGTTAGTTAAAATAGCCGTGACATTACGGGCTTGATGGCTAGCTTAAAAGGCCTCTTTCAAGGTACTAAGCATTTATTCATGCCCGACCCAATCAAACTATAGCCCATTAAGCCACATGTAGGCTAAGCTATAAATACCCTTCCTAGCATGTTAGGAAGAGTGTTGGTTGTCTCATTTCTAATCTAATTTCACAAAAGTTTAACACACACTTCTCTCTACTTTCTCTCACTACTTTCTCTCTTTAGAAACCTTCCATCTTTTATCTACCTTTCTTTCTTCTTTATTCGTGTAGAATCATCATAAATATAGGGACAACATTTGGTATCAATCACCACGGGGTAGTTTTTGTGATTCGTTGTTGCTATTATATTGGGTTCGTGTGATTTACTCCTAACATCATCCCGAATTCAAGTATTTTCTTGTTTTTCGTTGTGTTTCGTGTTCTAAATCATACTATAGATCATCTAAATTGTTATAGTAACGATTTAGAGATATTGGTTTAGCTAGAAACACGAATTCCCAGGTAAAGTTCTCATCTTTCTTGTTGCCTAAAAGTCTCGAACTTTTTATTGGTCACGATCCGGATATTACGATCGCATAAACCTGGGGTTTCTACTTGCGATCTAATAGTCCGATCACATTTTGCGATCGAGTTTACGATCTGCTGTTGCGATCACATACTGCGATCGAGGTTACGATCGATTGTTACGATCACATCTTACGATCGACAAACACGATCCAAGACCACGATCCAAGACCACGATCAAGACCACGATCTAGACCACGATCCAAGACCACGATCCAAGACCACTATCCAAGACTGCGATCTAGGACTGCGATCCAGGACTACGATCAAGGACTATGATCAAGGACTACGATCAAGGACTACGATCAAGGACTACGATCAAGGACTACGATCAAGGACTACGATCAAGGACTACGATCAAGGACTACGATCAAGGCTGCGATCAGGGTTGCGATAAGGACTTGTGATCCAGACATTGCCATCAGACTTACGATCTAAGAGTGCGATGGGTGACATTGCGATGGCCATCTAAATTTTGTTAGAGTATTTTTTAGACTTAGCCACTATCTAGACTAGTCCCGGAACGTAGTTTACACGAAGATTAAAAAAAAGAGAGTTAAAATTTTCCCATCAAGTAGATTCAAATTCTTTCCATACTAGTTTTAGGCTATTTCTAACTCGTTTTCAAAATTTGGTGATTCAAAAATTTTCGGTTTACCGTTTTTGTCGGACTAAGGAATTTATTGTCGGATTGGGAAAAATCGGAATTTTCGGAATTCAACTTCAACAACAAATACCTTATCTACTTAAGATCCATATTCATTCCATCGTTCAGAGATTATCACAATGGATTCTACATCAACGAATAGTGTCACTCATAACAGCATGGTCCCGAGTACCAATGTTATGACGTCTTCGTGTTTAGACAGAGAGGAACAAGAGATGCAACTACAAGAACAAGTCCTTAAACAATGTTGTATGCAAGCTTTCGGTGATCTTAAAACAAGTCTAAAACGTCTTACAAGATAGACCTTCTCGTACAATCCTTTGTATATGTTTGCTTTTCAGTGCTTCTTCGGAAATGACCATCACACGTTCACTTATGAGTTAAGAGACCACTTGAAAAATCTTGAGAATGAATTACTCAACAACAACCTTCATGAGACAAATTCCAAGATAGCCCTCAAAGCACTCCAAACACCATTTCAACCGTTCTTTGTTTCAAAGTTATTCACGTCTTCTAATCTTGATTTCGACGTTCGAGATGCAAAACAACACTTCAAAGACTAAACTACAATGGAAGAAAAATCCTTCAGAGACTTGATATTTGAAAACATGGAATCAATTGAGAGGCTTATAGATGAACGCTTACTTCATGCAAAAGATATGGTCAAAAGACGGAACATGCAAATGTGCAAGGCTGTAAAGGTTCTTGTAGCAGTTACTAGTCCAGTCACAACAGTAAGTAATGGGATAGTATCGACTCATGTGAATGATAGCTGCACATTCGGGATCACAAAGCATGGTACGCAGAATGGGAATGAAAGCAGCCGTTCTGGAAACCAACGCATCCATTATGAGATAGTCATCGACAATACACCTTCCTATGATAATGGTCATGTCTTCGATTTTGAGCCATTGGAAGAGGCACACAATGATGAATATAGTGTGTTTGCCAATGATAATACGCATGAGCATTGTGATCAAACTCAAACCTTTATTGACACCTGTATGACGAAAAAGGTTGATAGCAATACCATACCTGATTCCTTAGACACATGCAATAATGAGTCTGACAATGATCAACATGCAAATGAGTATGATGATGAGGAGCGTATTGCGCCTGCTAACTTAATTGCTTCTTTACAAAAAGATGTCAAAGAAACTAGAAAGAGTCAAAAGCAATTAAAGAAAGCAAACGCTACGCTCACTCAAAATTTTGAAGATTACAAAGCTGCTCTAATCAAATCTAGTGAGACCATTGATAGTTATAGATCTCAGCTTCTTCAAAAGAAAAATGAGATTGAGGGGTACAAAGGGTGTTTAATTAACGTCAAAAAGGACGAATATCAACAAAAATATAACGAAACTCTTAAGCTTCTAGAACAAGAGAAATGTAATTATAACACCTCTTTGAGTACTGAACGTCACAAAACGTATATTGCTACCACGAAAGTCAATGAGCTAACTTAAGTAAATGGTTTTCTTCAAGAGGATAAAACTAAACTTGTTAATGAAAAGAAAGCAGTGGTTGAAAAGTTGGAAAAGGATTTCAAAACTAAACAAGCGAAAGATATCGACAAAATGGTGGAACTTGAAACTCAAATTGATTTTTTACAAGAAAATTGTTCACAAAACTAATCAATCAGTTCAAACCATGAGAATGTTGGCAACTCGTTCGTTTTTTAAGGATCGACCTAGTTTTGCTAATCCTATGTATCTTGAGCAAGCTCAATCTGAGAATCAACACTTATATCTTGATGAGTCCCAATGGACCGATCTTGATTGCCTTGTTGTTAGGCCCGATAGTGAAGAGACAAACGATTTGGAAGAAGAGAGTAGGCCAAAAGTTAATAAATATTTTGTTAAACCATATAATTATGCTTATGAAAACAGTCTTTATGGTCTTTTCAAACCACAAACACAGAAAACTCGTGAGCAAATATTTTTCGAATGTGAACAAATAAGAATTAAACGGAGACAAGTTTTTGCCACTAAGAAAACTAATGTTTCAAAATTTATTGAGTACTTGCCATATAAAGCTTCTGTAAGCAAGAGTAAGCAAGCACTTAGTATTCTCAAGAGTAACATTGAAAATTTCAAAAAGGTTGTTGATGATGACTGGAAACAACGTGAAGTTTCGAAAGGAGACAAAGAAATTCCTCACGATATAACTGTGCTTGTGAAAAGTATTTTGATTTCGCTTGCGGAAAGAACACAAAAACATATTTGGAATTTGAAACATTAATTAAACAAGAAATGTTTGATGATTTGAAATATGTGGAATCTCTTGAACAAGAACTGAACGACCATCAACCTGAAAGAGACGAGTTTTCTACAGCATATGATCTACTCTTACAAGAATGTCTCTCAAAAGATATAATGTGTGCTTATGTTACATCTTGTGCTGATATTGATGAATATTATGATATTGCATGCAAATATCTTGATCAAGTTAAAGAATGTGAACGTCTTGAAACTGAGCTTTCGAATAAAGTTGACCAAAAAGAATTTTCGTTACTTCAACATAGATATGATTATCTTCAAAAACATTGTCATTCACTTGAACTTGCTTTGCAAAAGAAAGTTGGAAGTTTATCAAATGATACACCTTTGGAAGTAAAATTATCTGAGTCATGTCGATTAGAAAAAAGTCTTGATATTTCGGATTTGAAAGCTTAGTTGCAAGAAAAGGACATAGCGATAGAACAGTTGAAGCAACTCGTTGCCAAAATGGGTGGGAAAACTGTGGAACCTAAAGTTGTGAAACCTGTTGTTCGACAAACCAATGCCTACAAGGATCCAAAGCCATCTATCTTAGGAAAACGACTCCTTTCTCCAATTCTTCTCATGTAAAATCTAGGCTACCCCCTAAGACTGATGTGCAACCAAGTGTTCTAAAACCATCCATATCACCCTATGTTCCTCCATTTATAAAGCACACTGTTGCTAAACCAAACCATGTGATTGCACCTAGCACTTCTAGGAATCCTCCAAAACGTGTGACATTCGTGTCCATAAAGGAATCTGTAGGTTCAAATGGCCTACTTCATACCCACAACCTAGAGGATGCTAAGAAAACAGGGAAGATTCAGAAAGACAAACCCATGTACTCAAAACCTAGTTCACCAAATCCTACTAGAGTTCCACACACTCCTAATGGTAGTCAACCAAAACCTAGGATCCCTCACCAGCAATCTAGGAATTGGAAACCATCCATGAATAGTCATGTTTCGAACACTACGCCTGAACGAATGGAAAACCAAGGAATACAAGTACTTTCGTGAATCCCATATTCCATCTATATCTCACTTGCAAAAAGGGCATTCACAATGAAAATCATGATCATTGCATTCTGCAATACTTCTATGAGGTCAAATCTCGTTCCTTTAAACGGGGATCGAATACAGAATCCCATAAGACAACAAGGAGATTCAAACCCGTCGCAAAGAAAAGCAATAACAACAAATTTGAAACGTGGATTAAAAAAGGACATAGTTTCTCTCCAAAGAAGTCTTCCGCTGTGCAAGAGAAAACTACTCCTAAATCTAGTCTTTAGTGGAAACCAACGGGTCAGATCTTCACGGAAGTTGGTCTTAAGTGGATTCCCATAGAGAAGAGTGTTGAAACCTGCTCCAGCACTAATGTGGGTGTTCTGAATGTAGACAATGTATTTGTTACTCCTAACACTAGTATTTTTGCAAACTCTTCTTCTGTCATTGTAGGTACAACAGCGGATTCTGAACCCACTTCTCCTTCTTCAAAGGGTTCCAATTCTATACATTCGATATCACCTTCTTCTGCTGTACAAAAGTTTATTTTGGATTATTTTCGAAAAACTTGAGAAAACACAAAAATACAATAAAATGTAAATATCAATAGAAAAACAAAATAAAAAATGGAAAAACTTTCAAAATACCAAAAATATTCTTCTCGACATGTCTTTCAGTATCGATAATATGAACGTACCTAGAAATTTTGCTTAATAACGACACGGGTGTGTACATATAGCTCGAATGAAAGTTGTAAATATTTTTCAAAACATGTCATTTCTACTTTTAATAAAGGAAAATATCTTTTTTGGACAATTTTTCCAACAACGGGTAGAGCAATCTATCTTGGGGTGAGCTTGTCACAAAACATTCAACGTTTTGAGCTCAACACAATGGCTTGTAATCACTTTCAGATTGCAACCCGGATCTATATTCACGGGGGAGTGTACGCTTTAGTGCCCTTACCCTCAGCAAAATAAGTTAAATCATCTTACACTTTAGTGGATTTGTCAAGACATTCAAAGTCTATAAACTCAAGTTTATGCTTTAGAAAAACTTTTTCGTCAAAAAGAAATAGAGTTTTTCAAAAATAGTTGAACACAAACTTTTCAAGAATTTCTCAATGATTATTCAAAATCTTTCAAAAATTGTGTGTTCAACAACTCCCATCCTCAAAAAGCGAAATGTGGATCACATCCTCACAATGACAATTCAATTGGATCAATTTTTGAGGGGGAGCATGTCAACTTCATACAAAAGATTGACACATATTTCTCCCGAAGATTTTCAAGACTATTTAAATCAAATTTGGTATCTCTAATATCAAAAGATTTTATATATTAGAGATAGGGGAGAAAATGTGATTAAAATGTGATCTAAAGACTCAAGCACTTATGGTTACGATCAAATACCACCAACATCTTTAATTCACGATGTTATTAGTGTCAAAAGGGTGGTTAGGTATAAGTTCTATGATCCAACCAGAACCGGAGGGATCTTCCCAGGGACAATTCAATAGATTATTAGAAGTCCTTAGGAAAGATGGAGTAGAATGTGAACGAAGATGAATGCTGACTAAGTACTGACGCTAGCACTGGAACAATCACAACAAGGTGTTAGTAATGATGTCTTGGTAAGCATTGAAGGGCTTGAAGAATGAAAAAGAAATGTAAGGATAAAGGGTGTAAACAAAGAAGCCCTCCATACAACTTAGGCAGAAGCCGGGTCAACACATCATGAAGACAACACATGGACCCAGTGATGTAATGCACAACCCCTCCTCAGCTGACTCAGGCTTCTCTCAAAAGACGTTTGTTTTATTGTCACGGAGGTCAACATGACTTCTATTGACTTTCTCACTCTGAGATAGTTGATATTGAATAGGTGGCATCTGCTCCAGCCTCCAACTACTAAAAGTGCACAAATCGAGTCTAGCGCCAAGAGATCAATCAAAACTCGTTAGGACACACGGATGACGATCAAGAGAGTCCTACGCTATATCCTTGCGATATTGCTAGAACACCCAGAATGATACTTCCTAGTATTCACAATGATGAGTGGAAATCCTTCCAGTGTTAACATCAAACAACACTGCGGTAGGTCATGTGTAAGATTCTTTATTAATTGAACATATGGAAAACTGAAAAGCAACAGTGGTTTGATTCTGAATTGATTCAAACTCGTTTCAGGTTTCTACGCAATATCTTTATGGTCTTGGCAGAACATTCAGAGTGATATTCATTAATATTCATAGTGACGAATGGAAATCCTTCTAGCGTCAACATTAAATAGCGCTACGATAGGTAACTTGCGAGATTCTTATGAATCAAGCTTGTGTCAACTGGAAAGCAACAATGGTAAGATTCTTAATGAATCAAACTTGTTCTAGGAATTTGAACTGACGACTTTAATCAAGCGGATATTTATCCAATTGATTCACTCTTTATGTTCACAGTCTTGCTTTGAGACGGTCGAGTAAAGAGAACGGCTAGTACAACCGCGAGACCTTGTCAAGGAGGTTCTTAATTGAATCTACCTATCACAGGTACGATATTTAATATCGTGTAACGGTCTTCACCGACCGGAGGTAAAATGCTACCGATTTAGGACGAATGTCAAAGCCATTCAGTCCGTGTCTAAGTTTTGTCTTGAGAAGGTGGCGTTACGGTGTACTCAGCAAAGTCCAAGATTTAAAACCACATTCTCATACCCAAAGACATTCAACAATCAAGAAAGCTAAAGATTTCTACAACTCTGATGATCAAAATCTTCCTTAACAATTAATATAGAGGAATGACCTCTATTCAAAGGAGATTGTTAGCAAGCTTTCAAGATAGTGGAAAGTATGAGCATGTGGATAAAGACACAAGATCGCAAAATGGCAAAGACAAGTCAAGAATGATTTGAAGATCTCAAGTTTAAAGACAAAGTCGAAAGACAATGACAAAGGCTCAAAGATCACAACATGAAGGAACAAGACGACTTTTACCCGTTCATGACTCATTTTTATGACGAAATTCGTAATCTCCATTGATCTTTAAATATCGAAGAGAATAACCTCACATTGGGGGAGATTGTTAGCCTCAAAATATTGAGTCAAACAAGAATGTTCGATCATAGGTTTATATTGTAACATTTAGTAGAACGTTTTAATAGTTAGTTATTATAGTCGTGACATTACGAGCTTGATAGCTAGCTTAAAAGGCCTCTTTCAAGGTACTAAGCATTTTATTCAAGCCCGACCCAATCAAACATATAGCCCATTAAGCCACATGTAGGCTAGGCTATAAATACCCTTCCTAGCATGTTAGGAAGGGTGTTGGTTGTCTCATTTTCTAATCTAATCTCACAAAAGTTTAACACATACTTCTCTCTACTTTCTCTCACTACTTTCTCTCTCTAGAAACCTTCCATCTTTTATCTTCCTTTCTTTCTTCTCTATTCGTGTAGAATCATCATATAATAAGGGACAACAGGTAATATGTTTAAAAGATGAGCGGACATATTAAGAGCTTCTACCCAATAAGAGGGAGGCATGTGAGCTTGAAATAGCAATGTATGGATTCGATGATTAATGGTGCGAAGCATACGTTCTGATTTTCCATTTTCCTGGGAAGTACGAGGGCATGCAAATCGAAAGGGTTAATACATACGTAGGTAACTAACGTTTCCAAAAAAGTGCGCCTAAAGTACAGTTCATTCACTCAAGTTACTTAAGTATACGAGTTGGCTAAGTAGGTTACTAAAGATTGTTAAACTTTATAATACAAGGATTTTGTGGAAGGGTTACCGGCTAAGTAGGTTACACAAAGAATTTAATACACAAACTTGGTCCCTTAATACATAAAGAAGTTACTAACGTTTACAAAAAAATGCGACTAAGTTACTTAAACCGGCTAACGTAGGTAAATAAAAAATGAGTAACTCAATTAACCGGTAACATATACTTAAGTAACTTGAGTGAACGATTTAAAACGTTATTACTTTAGACGCACTTTTTTGGAAACGTTAGTTACCTATGTATGTATTAACCCAAAGCGAAATTGTATGCCGTTTTGGTGAAAAAGGTCATGGAAATGAGTGTTGTCATATTCACCCCCATGGCCAAACTACAAAGCCTTAATATCTACATTAAACTGTTTATTGACATAAGCTCGAAAAGCAACAAAAGTAGAAAACAAATCGGATTTTTTATGCAAAGGGTAGACCCACACAAAGTGCGAAAAGTGATCTAAGAAAATATCATAGTATTTAATTCCACTTTCACTCGGAACCGGTGATGTCCAAATATCCGAGTGAATAATTTCAAAAGTAGACTCGACATGTAAAACCCGTATTTAGAAGTCGAATATTAAATACACAGTTTTGTTTCATTATAAACTATTCACATAATTATGCAGGAAAGTAATTATTAAGTTCAGAAGTATTACGAAAGATAATTACGTTTCAGAAAACTAAAACACGCGAGAATTAAATACGATAACACATAAATAATACTTAAGGCTTTTTGTACACATGAGGAGGGCCGGTTATGAACAAAGAAAAAAAAGAAAGAAGTGGGCTTCTTAGTCAGCCCATTGTATACAAAACACACGAACAAGGTTTTATTTTCATTCTTTGTCATAAAAAATGCATAGGATTACTAGGGTTTAACCGCCGGCAGCAGGAAGAGAAAAAAAAAGAAAAAAAGGTGTTTTGATTTTGATAAGGGTTCGGGTTGTGTTCATAATTCGTTTCCAATCCCGTGAATAGGTAAACCCCTCTTCTCTCTTTTCATTTTATTTTGATTTCATAAAAAAAGTCTAGAAAACAAATGGTCACCATGTCTCGATGTGTTTTTGGGTTAGACGAATCAAAAGAAAACAGGTTTAAGGGTCGGGATGTTTTGGCTAAATGAAACCGAGACACAAGGTCTCGGTGTGCTTGTCTTGCTGTGACCAACAGGCCGGTGTGATGTCTTTCTTTGGCCAACCGAGAGTCAAGAAAACCCCACGTAGGGGGGAGGGTAATCTGATGACAAGGGGTCGGGGTGTTGTTGGTTAGTGAAACCGATGACCCTAAGGTCTCGGTGGCCCTTTTTCTGCCCAGTCGTGACCCATATAGGGGAGACAAAGGGTTTTATTTCAGTGGCAACAGCCAAACAACCCCAATCGGGGTGTTTAATTATTAACGAGATGTTTGGGTATTAGTAGTCTTCTTAAGGAGGATTTACACAGAGTTCTAGTTTGGATTAAATTCCATGACGTCCCATTGGAAGTTTTTAATGATGAAGGTATTAGCATTCTTGGGTCTTATATTGGAATGCCCATCATGATGGACTCTTTCACGACCACGATGTGTAAAGAATCTTGGGGACGATGTAGTTTTGCAAGATGCCTTATTGAGGTTCGTGCAGATGAGCCTTTGAAAGATGAAATCACTATTGCTGTTCCTCAACTTGAAGGTGACGTTTATTCTAATGCTAATATTAGAGTTGAGTATGAATGGAGACCTCCACGATGCACTACATGTAATGTCTTTGGACATGATATTGACTCGTGTCCGTTGAATGCTGCTGACAAGTCGTTTAAACAGGTACCCAATAATGATTCGCAAGAAGATGGTTTTAAGCAAGTTAAAAGCAGAAAACGTACCAACAAGAATATAAACCAGATTCCTAAAGGGGTTTCTTTAGAGAAAGGGTTTCAAATGGGGAGTGATTTCCATTTTAAACCTAAAGCATCACATTCGGGTCCTACTTCTGCTAAGGAGAATCCAGGAAAACAAGGGCAGACTACTACTGTTATTGCTGACAAATAGAAATCTACTTCTTCTGTCACGATATCCACGTCTAATACTTTTGGTGTGTTAAATGATGATATGGTACAGGAAGCTGGTGGTGGTGAGGACGAGGATGTAGAAAATGTTTATGATGAATCAACAAATGTGTTTAATAGTCAAAGAGGGGCAAGCACCCCTTCCAGCACAGTTTCCAATGTTTAGTATAGCTTCATGGAAAATAAAGGGATTGTGCCATTCTCCTAAGCAAAAAGAGGTACGTCAAGTTGTTCGTGAGAACAATTTAAGTGTTTGTGCGATATTAGAATCTCATGTGGATGCTTCAAGGTGTCTATGATATTTGTCATAAAATTTTTAGAAGTTGGAAATGGACGTCTAATGGTAGTATCTGTTCCAAGGGTACGCGGATTATTTTGGGATGGAATGATGATATTGTTGATCTCATGATACTCTCTCAGACTAATCAAGTTATGCACTGTCAACTTAAAACACGGCAGGACAATCGTAGTATGTTTTGTTCTTTTATCTACGCTGATAATTATTATGTTGACCGTAGGGCCCTTTGGACTAATCTGGTTATGCATTCATCTTTTATGCGTGATCAACCTTGGGTCTTGCTAGGGAATTTCAATGCAGCCTTAATTTGGAAGACCATTCTTGTGGAGGGTATGCTCCAAATATTGTAATGCGGGAATTTAAAGCTTGTGTTAATGATATGGAGGTTGATGATGTTAATGTTACGGGCCTTCATTTTACTTGGATTAAAAAACCTCAGGGAGAGGATGGTATTCTCAAGAATATTGATCGGATTATGTCTAACCTTAAATTCTTAAATTGTTTTCTAGGTTCTTTTGCTATCTTTCAACCATACAGAATCTCGGATCACTCTCCATGCGTTTTACGGATCCCGGTGGTTAGTAAGGCTAAGCCTAAACCATTTAAGTTTTCAATTTTTCTTGTTCACAAGGAAGGGTTTGGTGATGTTGTTGCTACAGATGGAGTCTCAATGTTCAAGGGTGTTCGATGTATAAGCTGGTCAAACGTCTAAAAGGATTGAAGTCTCCTTTTCGTAAGCTTTTATATTCTTTTGGTAATCTTCTTGATCGTGTTCAACGCTTGAGAGTTGAGCTTGATGCTGTTCAACAAGCCCTTGATTTAGATCCTTCTTCAATCCCTTTACGTGATGAGCATGCTCATTATTTATTAGCTTTTAAAGAAGCTTCTTTAGATGAAGAGCGGTTTATACGTCAGAAATCTAAGATTGAGTAGCTTGAAGCGGGTGATACTAACACTAAATACTTTCACAACTCGGTTAAAAGTAGAAATGCTAGAAACCGAATTGAGATGGTTCGTGATGCCAATGATGTGCTATTTGAGAATAAGGAGGTTGAAATGGAGTTTGTGTCGCATTATGAGAATTTATTGGGGTGTGAAGGTATTACTATTCCCCTTGACACTCATCAATTATTTGATCGAGTGTTAAGTAGTGATAGAGCTGTACATATGATTCGTGAGGTTTCTAAGGAAGAAATAGAGCAAGCAATTTTTTCCATGGGTGATGATAAATCTCCTGGTCCTGATGGCTTTTCTGCTGCGTTTTTAAGAAGGCATGGGATATTATTAAGGCCGATTTTGTGAATGCAATTCGTGATTTCTTCCGGAATGGTAAGCTTTTAAAGGAGGTTAATCATACAATTATTGCCCTTATTCTGAAGGTTACTGTCCCTAACAAGATTAATGATTATCGTCCTATTTCTTGCTGTAATGTTATCTTTAAATGTATTAGCAAGATTATTGCTAATCGTATTAAAGGTGATCTTGATTTTTTGGTGAGTATTAACCAATCTGCTTTTGTGCCGGGTCGGAGAATCTCTGATAATAGTATGCTTACTCAAGACTTAATGAGGAATTACCACGGGAGTCGAGGGCCTCCTAGGTGTGCTTTTAAAGTTGATATCCAGAAAGCATATGATACCGTTGATTGGAATTTTCTTCGTACTGTCTTGACTGTGTTTGGTTTTCACACTACTATCGTAGATTGGATCATGGTATGTGTATCTACTACTTCTTATTCGGTGAGTATTAATGGTAGTTTATGCGTCTGGTTTCGTGGTAAAAGGGGTTTAAGACAAGGAGACCCATTATCTCCTTATCTTTTTACTTTGGTTATGGAGGTCCTTTCGTTGATTGTTAACCGTTCAGTTTGAAACGCGGAAGATTTTCAGTTTCATCTTCACTATGAGCAACAACGTATTGTTAATCTGTGTTTTGCTGATGATTTATTCTTATTCTCTAAAGGGCACATGGCTTCTATTCGTGTTATTATGGATGCCTTAGAATAATTTAAGAATGTCTCGGGTCTTGTCCCTAGCATTCCTAAGAGTACGATTTTTTTATGTAATGTCCCAGGGGCACTGAAGGCGAGTATATTAGACATGCTACCCTTTAAGGAAGGTACTCTTCCTGTTTGTTATTTGGGGGTTCCTCTTATTTCATCGAGACTTTTAACCAGAGATTGTCGTGTGCTTGTGGAGAATTTGGAAGGTCGTATTAATACTTGGAAGAACAAGACGCTGTCGTTTGCAGGAAGGCTTCAGCTAATCAGATCAGTCCTTTCGTCCATGCATATTTATTGGGCTTCTATTTTCTTCCTTCCGGTTAGTATTATTCTTGATTTAGAGAAACTTATCAGAGCATTTCTTTGGTGTCAAGGAGCTTTAAAGAAGGGGAAGGCCAAGGTTGCTTGGAAGGCGGTTTGCTTGCCTCTTAATGAGGGGGGTCTTGGTATTCGTAGGATTGCTGAATTTAATATTGGTCCTATGATATCTCATATTTGGTGTATTTTAACCCGTAAGAACTCATTGTGGGTAAAGTGGATCTATTCACATAAACTTAAAGATAGAAGCTTTTGGGATGTTCCATGCCGTAGTGATGCAAGTTGGGGTGGAGAAAACTTCTTAACATTCGTGCTTATATTCGTCACGTCATATGGTATAAGATCAATAACGGTAAAACTACATCCTTATGGTTTGATAGGTGGGCTGAATTATGTCCTCTAAGAGACATCTTGTCAGCTCGAATTATATCTCGGTCTGGTTTTCGTGTCACGGATACGGTGTATGATGGTATTATTGATGGAAGGTGGCGTTGGCCTGATGATTGGAGTACTCGGTTTCTGGATATATCTATGCTATGCCAGTTTCTGCTATTGATGTATCTCAAGAGGATGAAGTCTTATGGCGCGGTAATAATGATATTCTCAATCATTTTTTGGTTTCTCTTGTTTGGGATACTATTAGGTCGTGGTTTGGAAGTGGATTGGGCTCCTGCTGTCTAGTTCTCCAATTGTGTTCCTCGGCATGCTATTCACCTATGGCTTGTTATTCGTCGAAAGATAAAGACTCAAGATAGAATTCAAACATGGGATGTTGGTCCGACGGTTGATATCAATCTGCTTAGATGCCCTTTTTGTCGTATGACTCAAGACTTGCACACACATATTTTCTTTGAGTGTCCGTTTTCTTCCCAGGTACGGATCAGTATGCGTGGTTTGTGCAAAATGGAGAATGTTCCTCCTCGGATTGATGATATTATGATGTTTATTATCCCGTTGGCTAGAGGTACGTCGGTAGTTGGTATCCTTGCACGTCTTGTGGTGGCTGCAACGTCTTATTTTTTGTGGTTTGAACGCAATGCTCGTTTGTTCAAGGGATCGTCTATGAATGTGGATCAACTTGTTGGCGTTATTTGTAAAACTATTAGGCTGAAATTGACTACCCTACAGTTTAGGAAGATTACTGCTGCGTCCCGTACTCTTTTGGATCAGTGGAGGATGCCTGACTCGTGTTTTGGTTATGATGGAAGTGCCGCGTGAGGGTTGTACTCTTTTTTCCTTGTTCAAGGTTTTTCCCACTGGGTTTTCTTTGACAAGGTTTTTTATGGAGGCAGACTCACTTGGAATCCCTTTGCTTCCATCTTGGTGCTTCTTGGTGTTTGGATGTTCGCATGGCTTCATGTTCTCATCTTGGTTTATGTCTAGTTTATTCATTTGATAGGCTAGGTTGTATTTTGGCATGTATTCTGCCTTGTTTACAAGCGTTTGCTTGAGGTGAATGTGGTACTCAGCCACATTCCTTGTTCTGTAAACTGTTTTTTTGGTTAATATATTTACCGGGGTAACCCTTCACCAAAAAAAAGCTTATTTCTTTCAGATTCAAGAAGATGACTACACGGTCTTTGGCTATTTTGGATCAGTGGAGACTTCCATCCTCAAGTGTTCCACATGATGGGGGTACCGGGTAAGGGTTGTACTCTTTTTTCCTTTTTGGGGTTTTTCCCACAGGGTTTTTCTCAAAAAGGTTTTTTAAGGAGGTAGCCTTATCTAGATCCTTTACTTTCATTATGTTGCTGCTGGTGTTGTGGGGTGGTCGCCTGGTTCCAAGAGTTCTTCTTATTGGAGTTTGCTAATGCTGATTTTTACACTAGTTTTCGATTTGTAATGTCAGCCTGGTGTTGCTTTGTTTATGGCCTGTCATAAGCACTTGTTGATCAAGCTTTTGGCTTGAGGTTAATACGGTACTTCAGTCGTATTCCATTTGTACTTAACACTGGGTTTTTGGTTAATATATTTACCGGGGTAACTCCCTTTACCAAAAAAAGTACTAAGCTCAAATCAAATAAGTTGGCTTTTTCACTAAACGACAAAATAGTCGATTTAGCTTAATAATCAACTTGAATGCTTCGAACTTGACCCACTACTAGAAATAAGTTAGCAAAGACTCAGGAACTGAAAAACTTACAAAAAGCTAAGAGGAATAAGCTGAAATTGACAATAAGAAAAATAAATAAGCTACAAAATTTGATTTCCTAGTAAAACTTAAAGGAAAAATGTTCTAACACCTAGGACTAGTTATTGATTCATAAAGAATGATTTTAGACAAAAAAATCAAAGTTTTTTCCCAAGTTAATAAGCTGGAAATACAAAATAAGCTAAATGGCAGCTTATTTGTATAATAGAGAACACAAGGTAATAAAAACAAAACAGATTCGGTCCTTTACGGAAAAGACCCAAGGGTGCACTGTAAAGGTGTGCGTGTGAGTGTGAGTGTGGAGACGTGCGTTCGAGTTCTAGTCTCAACTTTTTGGGAAAATATTTTTTTTGGCTTATCAACAAACAGCCAGTAAGCAATTGGCTTATTGGGTTTATATAACAAGTAAACAAATCAAATAATCAACCAAATAACATACATCTACACGAAAAACAAGCAAATTCAAAATGGACTAACCTAATCTATTGCTACAATAGCTGGGTAAAGCAAGGTTGTTCCAGCCTACTTCTAGCTTATCTTTAAGCAGTTAAATAAGCAGTTAAACCCTTTTTTTTTACCTTAAACAGATTTAAACCAATATCTAAACTAGCCAAATCCTAAGTTTGATAATCTAAGACCTCAAATCAAAGCATTAAACCTAACTAGTATGTTTGATAGTCAAAAGAGGCTAGAACTAGTTATGTATGACTTTAATTCACCAACAAATGAGCTCAAATCCTACAAGATGCATCAGACAACATCATATAACAAACCACAAGGAAAAATAATACCAGCTAAGCAACAAATGACAACCAAATTAACAAATCACTTCCTACTGATCCCGTTTTGATAGAAATTAATAGAAAGTAAGTTATGATTTCTACACTACCAATATGAAACAAAATTTGAATTTTGACTAATTTAAACTAACAAAACTAAACTACAAGCCCGAGACCTCAATGGTGATCATGACCTAGATTGTCAAACAGTCCAAAACACCCTTTAATCTAGGCTTAACAAGTTTTAACAAAGGCAATTTGGAATTTAAGCAAAAATTAAGCAAGAAGAAGGTACAAATATTCAAATAAGCAATAAAGGAAAGCAAATAAGCAAATGAAAAGCTGAATAAGCAAGTAAACAAGCAAATCGCATAAACAAGCAATTTTGGACAAAAATAAGGAAAAAGGGATAGTTCAAGACTTACAAGGGTTGATTTACTTCCAATCCAACCAAATAACCTGATGCAAACACCCTATTGCTTATCTTGTCCTTACGAGCTTATTGAGAAGAACTTATGAGCTTATTTGGACTACAGCAATCCAAATAAGGTAATGAAAGGAAACTATCTTGATTTCTTTTGAACCTGAAATAAATGAGCAAACACAAAGGTAACTAAGCTAATAAGCTCAAATTATCTGTTAAGCTGGCTTATGTCTTATTGCTTTTAAATTGGCTAGAAAATAAAAAAAACTCTGAAAAATCTTAAAAAAATCGTTTGTAATGAAATTAAACAAGACAGAAAAAGAACAAAAACTTATAACGTAAACTAATAAACTCATATTGTCAATATAAGCTTATTTTTTTGGGGTAAAGGGGACTGTCCTCGGTAAAATATATTACACCAAAAAAGCGTTGAAGTACAAACGGATGTAGGTGAATTCCTAACATCACGGCCCGTTATATGGGCTACAACCATGCACACACTACGTGCAATGATCCAATATCCCTACATAAGAGTGACATGCCTCTCTTATGACTATCAATAAAAGTTGAAATAAAATAACAAGCAGCTAAACAAATGTAGGATCGATGCCCGTTCATCCAACTTGACATATACACACTTGACCTCGTATAAGCAATCCAAAATGTGTCCATAAAGCGTGTGCATGACGTGCTATTTCCAACAACAACTTCTTCGAACTTGTCGTCTTCCCACAACATAGATCCTCGAAGATGGACGTACGCCAAATATGACTGTTACGATGACCTTACAATGCCAAAGCAGTCACCAACTAAGGTCTAGGAAACGCAAATCTCCTAATAAAATACCAAAGTATGTTAGCAACCTGCTCCCATACTCTCCCATAATAACCATCAGATGGTTAGAACATCGGCGATAACAACCAATCGTCTTCACATTAAGAAATCCTTGTTTGACACAAATGAATTAAGGTTGTTAAGATAACCTGCATAAACAACATTAGAAATAACACTCATAAAATGCTGATCTCCCTGAAGAAGATCAACAACAGGTCATCACCGAATATAATCAACCAAAACATTGTGTGATCACATTTCCATGTTTGCCTAACAACACAGCAAACAACCAACAAACTCTCCTCTCCAAACTGACATTCATGTCAACAAACACCTCTCTACCATAACCATACTTCCCATTATTAGGTTTACGCAGCACCAACACACGAAACCCTAATTGACTAGTAATGATTAGATAACTAAGACAATAAATCTAGGATCAATCATCAATCAAGCGGCTACAATGTGAAACCCTAAAAAAGGTTTAACACTTATTTCGAGCCTTCACCACAACACGCAAACCCAGAAAGGATTGTCAAGAGATGTCGACTCCCTAAAACTAAGGAATCTGAAAAATACAGATCTAGGACAGATCCTAACCTACGACGGCTACACACCAAAACGAACCCTTGTTGCTAGGGTTTTTAGTGACACTATACCCCACAAGACCCTAAAGAAGTTATGAGTGACACTCCTTACCATTAGGATCGCAACATAACAGTAAGGTTAGGGTTTCATCAATAGATTGAAGAAATCCTGATGAAAACAAACAAACATGATCAGCCGCCTCTTCTCTTGAATGAAAAAGAACCCAAACACGTATTGAATACCCCATAACATGATTATTATAGGGTAGAGACGACGTGAAAAGGGTTATTTTGGCCAGAGATAGGGAAGGGAGGAGAGACGGCCGGATTTCTCCATTGGAGAGAGAACTTAGGGTAAGTGTTAGAGACACAATGTATATAATATAAGTAAATTGCATAAAAGATAAAATCTATAAGAAAATTAAAGAACATGTATTTAAATTGCTGGAAAATAAAATGGAACTCAAATGAACTTTCATTAAAATTGTATTTAGAGTACAACGAAATAAAAGTAAATTTGGAACAAAATCTCTAAGCTACTAAACCAGTACTACTTATACTATAATGCGAGGCTTCAACATTAAACCATATCACGTCTAAACTTCCAAAATTTCCCTTGAAAGATTCTCAACATATTCTGACTTGATGCTAAATTTGAATTCTTGTTCTTTTGACCCATGTGATATAGCAGAGAGATAAGTGATCTTGGCCATTTCTTGAGTTGTAGAGAGCACACCAATGTATCCAAACCATCAATTGGCCTTCAACCTTTGTGCTATTGTTTAAGGACTTGGATGAGCTAGGAGAGGGGTCCATGGTGACGTGGATTTTTTTCTGGGCATGTGGGATTGATAAGTATGATCTAATCGAAAAAACCCCTGAGCCAATTGCCTTTTCCCCTTTGTTTTGAAGCTGATTGGTGCTAGGTAGATTAGGTTAGGATTAATGAATAAAAGGCGAGGTTAGATTTTTTTGGGGTTAGTTAATATGTTTCCCTCCTTAATTAAACAAATACTAGTTTAAGCTTTAAAAAGGGATGGATTGGTCTCTCTAATTGCTAAAAATGAACACAGCTACACTCCTCTTTGTAACACCCCGATTTTTACCTTAATGCAGCAGAACATCAATTTGGGGTATTACTTCATAGAAAACAAGTCATAATAACAACACAAAAGAGTGATTAAATCAACTTTCTTTATATATCACTTAAAATCAGAGTTTTATAATATGAGGTTCCCAAAATCTACAAAAATAATTTCAAGCTCGTGCCTCTTTATGCCATCCTTGTGCTGCTCCATGCTATCAATCTTTAATACCTGAGATATATGCTTAAAAATCAACACAATGGTTGAGTGAATTCACAGGTTTAAAAACCATTTCTAATACAAGATCCTTTTTCTTGAGCTACATTGTAATTCGCCCATCATTTTAAATTCATCGATTCTTATTGCATTAGCTCATGACCCCACGACTAGACATTATCAGAAAAACCAACAAATTTCCCTTATGCACGTAGTTTGCCGGACTATCCTGAGTTTAGCAAAATAAAGTGTTTCCGTTTAGCCTAGGTGGGAACCTTTAGCATTCCAGCAAGCGCGACTTTCCTAGATAGACGATGTCAGTCCTCAAATAGTACTATTCACAATATTAGCGCTAATTTTCTAGAAATGATTAGCAGTCCATGATTAAAAGGGTCACAACGACAACAAGTAAACGCAGTGGCAATAATCATATGAGGCAACATACAAAAACACTTGTATTCAAGTTTATCATATATCCCCATCACGGGTTTTAAATAATTTAATAATCAGTGCTAGTGAGGCTATGAACTCACCTTATATCCATAGAGACAGAGCTGCATCAGATATATTCATTCACAAACAACAACTTGGTCTCACAAACAACTTAGTCTCATACAAACCTTGATTAACACATTTTGTATAGTATCAAGTCTTTGATCTTTAGTTCAATACTTTTAAGTATTAATTATGTATTCTTTGACTTATAAATTGTTGTAATCATAGCATCATTGTTCGGGCCATCATACTTAGCATCCATTTTATAAATGTTTGAGGAGCGAGGACACTTTAAATCGTAAACCCAACCACTCAGTCAGAATGTAATATCGAGATGGAACATGATTAGTACAAATCTCCCTACTAACATGATATGTTTATTAATTTTCTTTAAATTATAAGTATAGTATAATATATACTATATATTCTTTAGTTTCAAAGTTTGCAAAAATTACCATTTATTACAAGTTTAGCTTGATTACACTTTTAACCCCTTTAAGCATATAGTTTTAGTATTCATATTTTCAACATTCTAATATTAACCTCAAGGTTTCCAACTTAACAATATTAATACTTATAGTTTTAACTTTAGTAAAATGACACTTTTAGCCTAAAATGTTTATTGTTTAAAAAATGACAGTTTAGTCCCTATACTTGCTTAAAATTACATAACAACTTCAGATTTGTTACAAATGATCTAGGTGTAACACCCATTTTACCTTTACGCAGCGAAACATTGATCTGGGTTATTAATTCATAGAACACAAGTCATAATATTTGAAATTAATTAATTTGTGATTTGCTGATGACCTTTTCATTTTTGCTCATGGTGATGCGGGTTCGGCTCTTATTATTAAGGAGGTGTTGGAGGTTTTTAAGGGTAGTTCTGGTTTAGCTCCTAGCCTTCCTAAAAGTACTGCTTACTTCTATAATGTTTTGAACTATGTCAAGCTTGCTATTCTTCAGATTTTGCCCTTTGATGAAGGAAGGTTACGGTTAAATACCTTGGAGTTCCTTTGATTTCTACTCGGCTTATTTATAGTGATTGTAAGGAATTACTTGCAAAGGTTGATGCTCGCATCAATGATTAGAAGAATAAGTCGTTGTCCATTGCCGGGAGATTACAATTGGTTCAATCGGTTCTTGGTTCGTTGCATGTGTACTGCGCGTAGATGTTTATTCTTCCAGTCGTATTCTTTTGGCGATCGAGCAGCGTATGAGGATTTTTTATGGTGTCATGGTGTTCTTGGTAGGGGTAAGGCTAAAGTTTCTTGGGATAATGTATGTCTTCCTAAATCCGAGGGCGGGCTTGGTATTCGTCGTTTGGGTGATTTTAACAAAGCCCTTATGGTTTCCCACATCTGGAAGCTTTTATGCTTGAAGGAATCGTTATGGGTGAATTGGATTTTTAGCTATAAGCTCAAGGACCGGAATTTTTGGAGCATACCTGTTCGTGGGAATATGACTTAGAGTTGGCGGAAACTACCTCAACTTCGTCCTTATGTTCGTGATTTTTTTTGGCATAAAATTGGAGATTGTTCGAAGACTTCGATTTGGTTTGATAAATGGTGTGATGATAGTCCGTTAGCTAATGTTATTACCCATCGTGATATGTACAGATCAGGTTTGCATTCAGAATCTAAGGTTAGCCAACTTTTATCTAATGGGATTTTACATTGGCCGGATCATATTCAGAAAAAGTATCCCTTTGTTACGACTATTAATATTCCTGTTCTATTGGCGGAGGATAAGCTGGTTTGGGTTCTAGGGTGGGTATTGAAACTACATTTAGTGTTTGGAATGCTTGGCATGAGCTTAGGCCGAGCGCTGATAGCGTTTCATGGGTGCCTGAGGTGTGGTTTCCCTCGTGCATTCTACGGCATGCGGTTACTTTGTGGCTTGTCATGCTCAAACACCTTAAAACCCAAGATAAGTTGCATGCATGGAATGTTTATCCAATATTAAGCTGGAGGTGCTTGCTGTGTGATATCCAACCCGACTCACATGATCACCTCTTTTTTGAGTGTACATTTTCGTCTCAGGTTTGGAGGGCCATTTGTGCTTTGGCGGAGGTATCTTTTAATTCTTCACTGTATGTCTTTGTTTCCAATCTGGAACCGGTGACCAATAGGAAGACTTCTAAGTGTTTGCTATCCAAACTTGTGCTCGTGGCTTATGTTTACTTTCCGTGGAAGGAACGGAACTGCAGGTTATTCAAGGTGTCAAGGAGGTCGGTTGATCAGCTTGTTAACTGTATTGTGACGTGTGTTCGTGCTAGACTTATGTCATGTCGATTTAACAAGACGAATGCTGGCGCCCGGTTGTTTCAGCGGTGGAATATTTCGGATGATTTTATGCTCAAATGATTATTTTTATTTTTCATCCGTGTCTTTGTAGGTGGTTTTATCCAATTGGGGTGATTGGATTTGTATTGTTTATGTTTTTAGTTACATGCTATGTCATATGAGTTTGATGTTCAAGCTTTTAGCTTGAGGTTAATGTGGTACTTCAGCCACATTCCATTTGTACTTAACTGTTTTTTTGGTTAATATATTTTACCGGGGTTGTTTCCCCTTTACCAAAAAAAAGAGTGATCAAATCAACTTTCTTATATCATTAAAAATCAGAGTTTTACAATATCAGGTTCCCAAAATCTATATCAATAATTTCAAGCTTGTGCCTCTTCATGCCATCCGTATGCTGCTCCATGATATTAGTCACAATTTCCTGAAATATATGCTTACAAGTAAACACAAAGGTTGAGTGAATTCATAGGTTTATAATAACAGTTTGGAATACATGTTTACCACCTCGAGCTATTTGCTCACATAAAACATTCAATTCTTATTACACAAAGCTCATGACATCAAAACTAACGAAATTCACCGAAGTGACTATCATGACATGAACTCATGACAAGTAACCTACATGTCCGAGGTTACCCATTAATTCTAATAAAGTATGCTCGATTACCCCATGTATAGGTAACACAAACGTGATTCATTAAACCCAATAGATCTATTTACCCCATTAGCGCACACGGATGTTTTTAATGATTCATGAAATTTGGGAAACAAGTAACAGTTTGGACACTCGTACAATAACATATTTCCATAAAAGCGTACAGTTCACAAAAACACATATATTCTAGTTTTAGCATATATCCCCTCGCGGGTTTTGAGATCATTTACAAATCATTTAAAAGTGAGAGTATGAACTCACCTGGCATCCGTAGAGTCTGAGCTACATCAGTTATATTTCATTCACAGATAAACAGCTTGGTCTCACATATAATAACTTGGTCTCAAACTTGGATTAACACATTTGTATAGTATCAAGTCCTTGATCTTTAGTTTAATATTTTTAAGTATTAATTAGGTATTATTTGATTTTATTAATTAGGTATTCTTTAATTAGTATTTGGTTGTAAATCTAGCATCATTGTTTGGGCCATCAAACTCGGATGCCATTCTATAAATGTTTGAGAAGCGAGGGCACTATAAATCGTAAACCCAACCACTCAGTCAGAACGTAATATCGAGATGGAACATCTTTGTACAAATCTCCCTACTAACATGATACTTCCATTACTTCCTCATATTTATAATTAATCTTCTTTAGTTTCAAAATTGGAAAAAATAGCCCTTTTTGTTATACTTTGGTATAATTACTCTTTTAACCCCTAAAGTATATAGTTTCATTATTTAAAATTTAAACCCTCAATATTTAACCTTAGGACCTCAAAACTTCCAATAATTATTCTTATATATTTAACTTTTACAAAATGACACTTTTGGCCCAAAATGTTAAACAGTTTCAAAAATGACAATTTTAAAAATTATAGTTTTAGTCCCTATACTAGTAAAAACCACATAACAACCTCAAAAATGGACAAAATGATCTAGGATTTTAAACAAATTTCAAAACATGTTTATAATCATAATAAAACCATTTATTCAGAATTGTAGCTTTTGAAATGGGTTTTTGCTTATTATTTCATATAAATTACAAACTAGGGTTTTAAGACATCCTTAACTTATAACTTCCATTTAAAATGATCAAATGAATTAATTTCTTTTCAATTATCTTTCAAACATTATTTTGGAATTATAAAAACTCTAAGAAAGTATTATAACAAGATCAAAGCATAGCTAACATTGAAATTACATAGGATGCTCCAAAAGGACTCCTAATGGCTTCATATGAACACTACTTGCTATAAAAGCTTCAAGAGCTTCAATGGATTCCTTCTAGATCTGGTTTCTAGTCTTATAAGAGTCCTAGTACATATATAGAAGTGTAATTCAGAAGGGGTAATGGAGGTATAAGAGAAACAGGGTGCAAGTTCTAAGTATGTGTTTTCGCCCCTATTTATACCCATTTCAACACTTAGCCTCCAAGCAAGGCCATGAAACATGTAACACAGCTAGGTAAGTGACTAAGGAAGTCTAGGGAAGATCTATGAAAGTTTATAGGTCCTAGGTATATTTAAAATTCATGGTAGAAGTGTTGGAATGATTTTTAGCCATAAAAATGAACAAGGTTAAGAATTTGCCATCAAGTAGGTGATGCACCTATGTTCTTGGTTGCTTAGGGCTGGAAATATCTTCTAAATATCTCAAAATATCTTCCTTAGGTTTGAATTTGGGAGGGAAAGTGTTTAAACTTAGTTTTTGGAGGGAAAATACAAAACCGGGTTTAAAAATTAGGGCTTGTAACTTATGTTTTGTGTTTTTGGTGATTAAGGACTTAGAAAAGTGATTAGTGAATGATTAAGGCTTAATTATGGTTTAGACATTCTATTTAAGAGATTTGGATCCTTGGTTTGAAGTTTAACAAAGGTTTGATGTGAAAATGGGAAGTATACTTTTGTAGATTAGGGTTTTCTAATGATCTAGGGGTGCATCTTAGTAAATGTGATTGTCCTCCTCTTAGCTACTGATGTAAACTTATTTTAGGTCCTATACATTGTGTCTTAAGTGTCCAAAGAGTTCTGACACTTGGTTTAAGGGTTTAGTTTAGGTAAACATGTCTAAAGGGTGAAAATTCCTATTTTGACCTAATTTACAAGTCGATATTGTTTATACAATTTATTCCCTAAAGCAAATATAAATATTTTATTTAAAAAAAAAATATGATATTTTATTTAACTTTAAAGTTTCCATAAATTATTTTAACATTTATAAAATAATTTATTAATTACAAACTTAAGAATTTATATATTAATTGCATTAAAATCTTGTACCTTGTGCATTAGGGTACTTGTACATTGTCTTATCATAATCTTATAATCTTAATGAAGTCCTATGAGTGTTTATAGACTTGTCCCAAAAGACTAGGTAATGATTCTATGTAGATTTTTTAATATAAGGGTTTCTATGTCACAAACCCCAATCGACGCAAAAACTAACCCTGATATAATCGGATCTCAAAATCAGTAATAATTGTGCATCCAAATAAAAATGTTAGGAAACTAAATTAAAATGATTGTCTAACACTAACAGATCGTTATATGGAATTGAAATCATAAATATTAAGAGAATACGCGATCAAAAAAGGAGAAGAAGTTTTTCAGCCGCCATGAGAGAAATTTAGGGTTTTAAATTTGGTAGTAGACCACCATTCTTCATTTTACAACTTATTTAACGGGATTCTAGGGTTTCTAAGGGAATTTAAGGCATCATGGTTACATTTGATATGTTCTTATTTATAATGTAGTTATTAGATTACTTTTAGAATTTAGACTTGATATATACATTGTGTTTACAACATATAAGAATATGTTGTAGTGGCAGTTTAGGTTGGGAGAACACATTCATGTTATAAGTAAGGTATAAAAGGAAAAATTTCTAGTCAAATTTTCATATTAATACAATTATAACACATGACACATAAGTGAAATTTGAGGATTGTCATAGTCTCTCCCCCTTAAAGAAATCTCGTCCCGAGATTTAGATATATTATATAGTAATATACGTATTCTCTCATTTAGTATTCTAACATTTTAACAGGTCTATACTTGTCTTATATCGAATATTGTTAAGTCCATTTATAAATTCTTACTAACATAAAGATGCGTCCAATTTTATCTAAGGAAGAAATCATAAAGTCGGTGATTTAGATTTATTCATTTGATTGAAGAACCTTCCTAATTCAATCAAATAAACAGAATGTAAATCATTGACTTAGAAATTTCCGTAATAACACGAATATAGACAAATGTTCTAGTATTTAATATATTTGTTATACCCTTATATTTCCTTCTTACGTTAGCGTATGTAAGACATTTTGTATATGATATCTAAGAATGCGGTTTTCTAGAGACGAACGACATTAATAATAGAAGATGATATTTTATTCCTTACAACATGTATATAAGATACATGGTAACTCTATTGAATGTATAACTTATAAGGCCACTTGCCTTTAAAATTCCCAAATCATTGACCTACTATGATGGAAATCCGACACCAGATGGTGCAAATTTCTGTGTGATGCAGGGTGCATTTCTTACACAGAAGAAAATTTCCATCATATTTAGCGTAGGTTGGATTAGTAATTCAAGTTATGGTAGTTTCTCGTTCATTATAATTTACGGACCTTCTTTCACTACCCAATTTACACTTAAGATTTCTGATTTTTGCACAGGATTGTGCTTAATTACCTTGTCCATTAATTCTTTTGGGTAAAGGATAACGACTTTCTCCAATATATTGGGATTTTGGAAGTGGTAATATCTCTTCAAAACCTTTGATAAAAATCCTAACACAATCTTTTGATGGAGTCTTCTTCTTTCATCTTCTCGATCATCTTTCTAAGAAATATTTGAAATTTAATCAAGCGATCTTATGTATTTCTTTTATCTCAATGGGTAGAGCATAAAGAATTTACCAAGATAACTGACAAAGTGCTATCTTCTTATAGCAAGCTTTATTTTATAATTTCAAATACGATTAATACGATAGGAAACTAAATTGGCTTTCTCAATCCAACGGGTGATACTAGTAGCATCTTTTCTTCCTTCTATATCAAAAACTAACTAGTCATCGAGTCTTTTTCTGGATAATACTTCTTATTGACAATTTGCACTTGCAGGATTGCAGCCACATCATAGTCAATTCTTCGTTAAATACTTTTAGGGTTTAGAATGAAGGGAAAGAATAGAAATAATCTCAGAATCCAAGGTATACTTACATCAGAAAACATTTGTCACATATGTATATGGATACATATAAATGCTTATCGAACACAAGGTATATCTTTAGGGTTTATATAGAAACTTACTATGTTTGATTATCATTCATATCCGAGGATAATAAATCCAACTGTGAAATAGAATTTCAAAGTTTACAACGGATATATAAAGATACTCATGCATAATCGTAACATAATTTTTCCATGATGGAATGGAGGAATATAACGAAAAATGTAAAAAGTCGTCTTATAGGACAAGCTTCTCTTTTACATATCATATATTTTAAAAGAACCTTTTGATGGACAAAGCCGAGAATAGAATATTTCTAGAAAACTTGGGAAGTTTCCTTACTCTTTCTTCAAACTTGCGGGTTATATTCAATTGATAATTCGTATCATAGAAGATAACAGAAATTCCAAAAATGTATACTTTATCAAGTATATGCTTTTCTTATAATTAACGCAATTTCATTCATAATCATTTGTGAGAAATCCAAGAAACAGGAGTTTCTTACTTCTCAAAAATAAATATAAAACGACAAGATGAGAAACACAAAGTTTATTTATTAACAACTTGTCTGTTTAAACTTACAAGACAAGCTTCACTGTTAACATAAAAGTAAAGACATAAAGTTGAAAGTATTTACAACTTAATAGTCTAATGTCTTTATCTCTCCCTCTTAAGTTCTTTGATGGCATCAAAAAGACTTCTTATGTCGGCTCGATGTCTAATTTGAATGTCCTTGATGACTAATTCTAGATTAGAAATCTTCAGTCGAGCTAGAACAATTTCTTCATCGTGTATCATTTGTCTTCTCTGCAACTTAGCCTTAACTTTTTCAAAATCTTCTTCTAGCTTCTCAAATTCTCGTTGTATAATTCTTCGGCCTTTCCTAAGCCCTTCAACTTTATCTTCAAGATCATCAATACGTTCGGGAGTAAGTTCTTTCATATAAGGTAGGACATCTTTAATTTGTTCATAGGTATTTTTGGGTAAGTTTTACGATATAGATGATGGTACATTAATAGGGTAAGGTGATGGAAAATTTTGGTGTCGAGGTGTAAAATCTATTCTTCATTATATGCTCGTATAACTTGTATATAGGGGTCATCATCAAAGGGTAAAACGACTTTTGGGATTTTTTGATATTTGGGAGTATTTTCTGAAGTATCATAAGGGTTATTCACAGGGAGATTCGAAATATACTTTGGGAACATATGAGGAACACTTGAAAAACGCTCATCTTGAGAATCCGATAAGATGATAATAGGAGGAAGATAGGAATACATATTTCTGGAGACGACGATAAATCCTAATTTATTTATATTATATTATGTATACATAAACATAATATTACTTAATCATAAGTATAATCTTTATACTTACACATAAACATGGTTTTTTTGGTGTGAATATATTTTACCGGGGTCAGTCTCGTTTACCCAAAAAAAAACATGGTACCATTTAGACATTGTTCTAAGGGTAGCAAGTATAGGCATTTACATTAATCTTGTAGCAGCACTAGCCTTTGACACGGAGGACTTTCTTGAAATTATTATAAAAGTAGTTATAGTCAAGATTTTAATTCTTGTTCTCTGTAACCATGGCTCTAAGTACCAATCTGTAAAACCCGCATTTTACCTTTACGCAGCGGAACATTGATCTGGGGTATTACTTCATAGAACACAAGTCATAATAATAGAAAACAACTCAAAAGAGTGATCAAATCAGCTTTCTTTATATATCATTAAAAATCAAAGTTTTACAATATGAGGTTCCCAAAATCTATATCAATAATTTCAAGCTTGTGCCTCTTCATGCCATCCGTATGCTTCTCCATGCTATTAGTCACAATTTCCTGAAATATATACTTACAAGTCAACCCAAAGGTTGAGTGAATTCATAGGTTTATAATAACAGTTTTGAATACATGTTTACCACCTCGAGCTATTTGCTCATATAAAACATTCAATTCATATTACACAAAGCTCATGACATCAAAACTACAGAATTCACCAAAGTGACTGTCATGACATGAACTCATGACAAGTAACCTACATGTCCTAGGTTACCCATTAATTCTAATAAAGCATGCTCGATCACCCCATGTATAGGTAACACAAACAGGATTCGTTAAACCCAATAGACCTATTTACCCCATTAGTGCACACGGATGTGTTTAATGGTTCATGAAATTTGGGAAACAAGTAATCGTTTGGACACTCGTACAATAACATATTTCAGTAAAAGCGTACAGTTCACAAAAACACATGTATTCCAGTTTTAGCATATATCCCCCTCACGGATTTTGAAATCATTTACAAAGCCTTTAAAAGTGAGCCTATGAACTCACCTGGAATCCGTGTAGTCTGAGCTACATCAGATATATTTCATTCACAGATAGACAGCTAGGTCTCACATATAATAACTTGGTCTCAAACTTGGATTAACACATTTTGTATAGTATAAAGTCCTTGATCTTTAGTTTAATATTTTTAAGTATTAATTAGTTATTATTTGATTTTATTAAATAGGTATTCTTTAATTAATATTTGTTTGTAAATATATCATCATTGTTTGGGCCATCATACTCGGAAGCAATTCTATAAACGTTTGAGGAGCAAGGGTACTTTAAATCGTAAACCCAACCACTCAGTCAGAACGTAATGTCGAGATGGAACATCTTTGTACAAAGCTCCATACTAACATGATACTTTCATTACTTCCTCATATTTATAATTAATCTTCTTTAGTTTCAAAATTGGCAAAATAGCCCTTTTTGTTATACTTTGGTATAATTACTCTTTTAATCCCTAAAGTATATAGTTTCATTATTTACAATTTAAACCCTGAATATTTAACCTTAGGACCTCAAACTTTCCAATATTTATACTTATATATTTAAATTTCACAAAATGACACTTTTGGCCCAAAATGTTAAATAATTTCAAAAATGACAGTTTTAGTCCCTATACTTGTAAAAATCAGCCAGAAAAATCCCTTCTTCTCATAACCCAATTTTGTTTTTCCTTTAATCCGAATACCTTATAATGATGTTGTTTTCTCGAATAATTACTGATTATTCTTGAGTTAACAAAGTCCTTTTTAACACCCCCAAATTTACACGCAGCGGAATACATCTTTCGGTGCTAAACAATGATACAACAACACATAATTTATAAAGAACGACTCGAAAAGAGACGTTTTAGATTTATCGTTCCCAAAACATTCATCAGAGTAGCGTAGTCCCAAGTAATCGTTACCAAAAGATAAGTTAAAACAACATATTGGTTTGTTTTAAAAATGGAACGATAAATAAATCAAAGAGTTTGAACAACAAAAGCAGTGCACAATTTCATTCCCCGTGACCTCCAAGCTTCCACTTCTTGATTACCTGAAATACATGTGAGTAAAACAATCAGCAAAAATGCCGAGTGAATCTATAGGTTTATGTAATCAATTTGAACACAAGCAAAGATTATAAGTTTGTGGCATGCTTATACGCATCAAATAATAATTTGCATCAACAATGATAATTGTATATAGCATAAATTTCAATAAGCTCATGGAACCGAGCCCTTAGACACTCCCTTTAGAGGTCTGATAAGACAGGAGATTTATTAATTGTCGGTTACCTCTAGATTAATGGTACATTGCCGTATACCTGACTTCTCAATACAATATGCTCAAACAGTGTGGAGGTCGGGCCTAAGCTTCTATGACAAGTCCACAAAAACTGAACCGGGGCGGCTTCCCCCATAGATCTATTAATTGTACTAGCGGTTAACCCATCATAGGTTAATTAACGGTCCATAATTGAGGTTTTAACAAAGGCAATCACTTAATGCAATTTAAAGGCAACCACGGGTCAATTCATAGAGGGACAAAACATACCATAAAAATCTTGTGTTCTAAGTTTATAAAACATGTATTCCCCCTCGCGGGTTTAAAATCATTTAATAACTAGTATAAAGCGAGGCTATAGACTCACCTTAGCCGATAGTGGTAATGAGACGATCGCCGACGATAGATGATGCCTTTCAAACACGAGAACCGGAACCTATCAAATGAGGTGCGTTCATTAATAAAAGACTCGAGAAATAAACCATACATAAGAATATAAAACTCGACTCATAAAATCACGACAAAATCGAGAGAAAACGATACAAGTGATACTATTACACTCTCCTATATATTCATTTTATTATTCTATGCCTTTAATAAAAATCTGCCGGAACATACCTAATGTCCAAGCCGTTTTCCCATACTTAGACATATCAACTTTTTATGATACTACTCAGAGAACTCACTTACTATATGTAGAAAGTCTTCCCAAGAGCACATTAAAAGATTTTACTTCTAAAGTTCCCTGCCCGACTCATCTTTGAATCGCAAAATCCGGACAGTTTAGCGACCTTGACTTACGAAACCATTTTGACCATCCTAAACAACTCCATTTGTAAAACCGCCACTTGATTCTAAAAATAGACTCAAAATACTAAACTTGGAGCCTGAGAACAGCCCTTGAATCATTTTTAAACTCATTTTATAGTCCCCGAGATTCGATCCAAATATCGATAATAATTTTCGGATTGTGTCGACACTCGTCTCCCGGTACACGAAAATCAAACTAGTGTATCTTCCACCTCGTTTGGAGTTGGAAGACCTACTTTATATCAAATCGAAGCTAACGAAATTCTCTACGACATAATCCCATAATAACAACCTATATTCAGACTTAAGATCTCCGAAAATGACCTCAAACCTACTGCCCAAAATTGACTATTAAAATCTCTTACAAAATCATGTTTTTTATCAATTCCAACAACTTTTGTCATCAACCTAAGCCCCTAATATCATCATAAACCAATCCTAACACTTGTATCATCATCAAATTCAAAAACCCAAAAATTAAAAATCAACTTTTTAATAAAAACATAGCATGAAAATCTTTTGATCATCATTACTAACACATGCATACAACAAATTTGGATTAAACATCACTAACTTTTCTTGAAAAATTTATATAGTTGCATGTGGATAAAAATGGTACCAAAATACTCACAAGATGATTTTAGGATAGGGACTTTGCTTGGTTTCTCTTGGATCAAGCTAGAAAAATTTTGATTAAGGTGTTTATGGTGTTGATGGTGGATGGCTAAAAAGGAAAAGGAGGAGGAAGGAAGAAGTTTTAGGAAAAATGAATTTTTTAAAGGAAATGTGCTAGTGGAAATGTTATATATAGTGTGGGGTTAGGGTAGTTTTTGCCAATTTGTGATAGTTTTGGTCCAAAATGTAAATATTAGTTAAAAAGCGGGAAATGACTAAAAGTCAATTTTACAAATATTTACGGGACTCGGGTTTCGTAAAAATACTTAAAAGTTTAAACACACACGAAAAATAATAATATAACGACTCGATACGTAATTAAAACGATATCGTCGAAAATATTAAATATCGAAACGATTGATAATAAAATATAAAATTTTAGGCATCTGTCGGTATCGCGATCACTAGTAGTACTCGTTACTCGTCAAAATATTAAAATATAATATTTAATATAGGTTTCAACTTAAACCGTTAAACATAATAATATTTAACGTTATAAAATACTTCAAAATAATTGAAAATAGAATTAAATTATGACCTTATTTTTACGGGTTTTACATCCTTGTTTGGTTGATTGATTTTAGGGTAATTTAAATTGGTTTTTATTTTAGTTTTTTTTTTCCGTTATTGTTTTTTTGCGATTGTTTGTTCTCTTGTTCTTCTCGGTGGTTAATTGTCATTCAATTGGTCGGTGCGCTTTTGTCTAATTCTAAGGTTTCATGTGATTGGGCTGCTATAGTCTAGGTCGGTGGAGTCTTAATATATATTGGGATCACGTGTCACTGGGACAATTTTATTCGTTTTGGTTTATTGGTGTGTCGCATTTATTTGTTTTTTAGGGCTGCGTATTTGGGGCTGGCATTATTATCATTGGTTGGCTGACATTCATTGGTCCGCTTGGTTTGGTCGATTGAAGCTTCCGTGTCGCATATATCATTGTTAAGTACGAATATGGATTCGATCAATGAAAGTGATAAGCCATTGTTTACATGTTGGAATGATGTGATTAAGGTATCTAATCTTAAGGTTTTAGTAACGTTAGAGGAGATATCTAATTTGTTTTCTGTTCTTTTGAATACTGTACGTGACATTGAAGTGTTTGCAAATGGCGTTAAGGCAAACAAATTTCCTAAATGGTCTACTTTACCTAAGGAGACCACTATGCTTTATTATGAAGTCTTGTGTAAACGCCATAAGAATCTAACTAGCAGAACTTCTTCACTAAGTTCAGGTGGTTCGAGTGTGCACTCTGCACAAATGGTTAAGGAAACAGATGGCCCTATTACAAATGTTTCATCTTCTTGTGATGTAGTTTTGGACCTTACAGCTAAGGCTACAACCATTAATGGTATGCAACCGTGTAATCTACATGAGGTTTTGAAATTATTTGGTGTAACGATTCGCACAGTTGGTGATGCGGGTGAATTTAGGCATGAATTAAGAATGAAGAAACATCCTTTGTGGGAATTGATCTCACATGACCGTGCTAAAGAATTCTGGAGTTACTTTGCAAATTTGAAGCTGATATGGTTACGTCTACTAATGGAGTTATTAATGTAGTCTCTTCTTCGTTTAATTCTGAAAATGTCTGTGAAGGGGTTAATATCTCTATTCCTAGGAAGGTCGTTGAAAAAGTAAATACTCGCTACCACAACACTTTATATGGTTACTTTCTTGGTAAAAGGATTGCATTTCCTGTGGTTGAGTATTTTGAGAAGAATAACTGGGCAAAACATGGTCTTAAGCGTATCATGATGAATGAGAAAGGTTTTTTCTTTTTTCAGTTTGGGTCTAGTGAGGGTCTTAATGCGGTTTTGGAAGGCGGTCCGTGGATGGTTCGTAATTCACCAATTTTTCTTAAGAAATGGACTATGAAAACGAATCTTCTAAAGGAGGAACTAACTCGTATTCCGGTATGGGTCAAGTTTCATGATGTCCCGCTACAGGTATTTGAAGAGGAAGGTATTAGTTTAATTGCTTCATTTCTTGGTAAGCTTATTATGATGGATAATTATACTGATACTATGTGCAAAGAGTCTTGGGGTCGTTGTAGTTTTGCTCGTTGTCTTATTGAGATGAATGCTGATTCGGAGTTTATAGATAACGTTACTATTGGTGTCCCTGATCTTGAAGGCTCTGGTTGTACTAAGGAATTAGTTCGTGTTGAATACGAATGGAAACCGCCTAGATGTCATACTTGTAATATTTTTGGTCATTCCTTTGATTCTTGTCCGAAAAATGTTAAACCTAAAACGGTTGAAAATGTGACAACTCATGTTGATAATGATGGATTCCAACAAGTGCAAAGCAAGAGGAAGAAGTACAAAGGTAATTTAGGGAATCAAGTTCCGATAGTTGTTCCATTGAGCAAGGGTTTCCAAACAGGTAAGACGGTTGTTTTTCGTCCAAAAACTCACTTGGATACTACAAGTACGAGTGGTGATAATAGTAGTAAGTTGAATACTAAATCTGGTCAATTGCAGCAGTCTAGCAATCCTAATGGTCCGAACAAGGGTAAAGCTCAAATGAGCAGTGTTTCTACATCTAATAAATTTTCATCTTTGTCCATGCCTGGTATTGACGAAGGGGTTCAAGTAAGCGAGGAAGATAATGAGGAGGAGGAGGGAGTCGAGGTCGTCTTTGATGAATCGGTGAATCTTCTCAACACTAATATCGGGGCAAGCACTCCTTCTGGCTGATCCCATGTTGATATTTTATTATTTTCCTCATAACTTTATGTTATCGTCTTGGTTTTTGTCTAGTTTATATATTTTCAGTATCCTAGACTAGACTAGTTAATGTTTATGGCTTGTCATAAACATTTTGTTTAACAAGCTGCCTGTAGCTTGCGGTTTGTGATATTTTAGCCACATTCCTTGTACTTCAACGCTTTTTTTGGTTCTATTTACCGGGGTCATTGTTACCCTTTTACCAAAAAAAATACTTGTAAAAATCACATAACAACCTCAAAAATGGATCAAATGATCTAGGATTTTTAAAAAAGTTTCAAAACATGTTTATAATCATAATAACAACATTTCTTCATAATTATAGCTTTTGAAATTCGTTTTTGCTTATTATTTCATGTAAATTACAAAACTAGGGTTTTAAGACATCTTTAACTTTGGTATTAAGAATAATATTCTAAGTATTATGCCTTTTGCTGTAGGTACGCTTCTAGTTAAATATCTTGGTGTCCCGATTATTTCCTCCCGTCTTCTAAATAAGGACTGCAAAGTTCTTATGGAGAATGTGAGAAATAGGATAGGTGAATTTCCCTATCCGAAATAAACTCCTATTCGGAATAAATGGCTATTCGGAATATCTGTCCCTATTCAGAATAAAACCCTATTCTGAATGTTTTGTCTATTCGGAAAGTCAACTCTATGCGGAATATCCAGCCATTCGGAATAAAGTCCCTACTCGGAATAATTGGCCTATTCGGAATATTGTCACCTATTCGGAATATCCTCCTATGCGGAATATTAACTCTATTCGGAATATCTTGGCTATTCGGAAAGATACCCCTATTCGGAATATTCAGCTTATTCGGAATAAACTGCTATTCGGAAAAACTATCCCTATTCGGAATAATCAAGCCTATGCTGAATATCCTTCTTATGCGGAATATGGGCCTTATTCGGAATAACTCTCTTACTCGGAATATTTGATATTCCGAATAAAGCACAACTTGGCAACCCCTATGCGGAATAATCACTGAGCTCGAAACTTGGGAAAGAACAGTAACAGTAAGCCGAAGAACAAGGAAGGATAAAAAGCACGGATCTAATAGAAACTTAGCCAAATCAACAAAAAGATTAAACCAAACTAATAACAAAACATCTAATACACATAAACAATCAATCTAAAACAACAAATCAAACAATAAAGATCAAGATAATCAAAACCACTTTAATCAAATCAACAAAAAGAAAGAACTTGAACATAAACAAATTATCACAAAGATTAAAGAAAGGTAGGATGAGATTAACAAGATAAAGATAAAGATAATGATTAACAAGAATTAAAAGAAAAACTTACTTGAAATTAAATGGTAATTAAGTGCAAGACAAGGTAATTAAATTTGACAAGTATTTAAATTGACAAGGTAATTAAAGGTGCAAGGTAATTAAAAGGTGGAAGACTAATTGTCACACTTAGCCAACAAGAAAGAAATGACTACAATCCTAATCTATTTATAGGGGAGGATTAAGGAAGCTTCCTCCCCTCCTTCCTTTCTTGTTAATTGCAAGATTAAGTCCCTTTCTTCTTAATTCTTCATTAATTGCGTCATTAGTCCTTTTCTTCTAATCTTCTTTAAACTTGGACTTAAGGGACTTTTGGCTTTGGGATTTCTTCGAACTCGTCTTTAAATTCTTCAATAAAATAGACTTGAATTCTTCGGCTTTTGATAAACTTCCGTCTTTTGACTTTTTCTTCGATAAATCTTCAGAATTGGTCGTGGACTTCCGTTCTTTTTGCACTCTTGACTTCTTGACTTCGTCTTTCATCCTTTTCTTCAATAAAAGTCCGTAAATGCCCATGAATGTCCGTGTTTTCTCCACTTTTCACCTTTTCATCCTAAATCACAACAAAAACACAAACCACGCATAATTCCGACATAAAAGACATAAAATACATGTTTTGGTCCGGTTATTATTGTAATTAAGTGGTAGAAAAGATGGGTGTTTACACACATATCAAATCCCCTACACTTAACCATTGCAATTTCCTCATGCAATGTATTAGTTACAAGGCAAGATTACATTTTTCATCATAATCAATCCACGTTGGCCTTTATTAAAGAAATAAAACTATAAACATTCAAAGTAAAGAAATCAAAAGCATACCTTGGGTTTTGGAATTGTTATGAATAGTCATCATCCTCAAGTTTTCACTTTCTCCAAACCAAGCTCAAAAACGAGATCATTGTTATTATAAGTTAGTAAACTAACACGAACTCATGTGGGCCAATTATTCACTTAGACTCCCTTATTCCTAGGTGTATCTCATATATTTTATTGTTGTCTTGAATGATCACGAGAATGCATTGTTTGACTTATTTCGATAGTTATTTAGTCTGAAAATAAAGTGAACGATTTAATCAATAGTTAGCTAAAGGACCAAATCTTTTAAAACTGCTTCTCGGGACCTCATAAAGTTCATATCTTGGCATAACTCGCTTCGCGATTTGAGACCTTTCTCGGACCGATATTTGGCTGCGACTTCATACTTCAAATCTTGAGAGACGTTCATGAAATAATGGTCTTCTCTTCATATAGGAATTTCTTCACTTGAAGTTTTGAGAGATTCATACTTGGATCACGACTTCTTCATTTTTCTCCAACCTTTATTTTGGACTTTGATATACAACGATCCGCCTCCTTTTATGACTTGGATCTATTTATCCTCATACCTTGTTAGGGTCTTTTCGGATACACTTCTCCATGACTTTTTGGGAGTATTTGCTTTTCGTCGTGTGTCTCGATCCTTCATATTGATTTTCGATAAATGATTCTTCACATCACTTTGGATCTTTAGCAACAAAATATAGCCCTCATGCCTTGTTAGGGCCTTTTCGGACTCGCCAATCTTCGCATCCCGCTTCAATAAGTTATGCCTTGGCTATGAACTCTAATCCATACCGAGCAACTTTTAAACGATCTGGGGCTAGAAGCTAAGTAACCTTTCAAATCGTACAACCTTATTTATTAGCAGATAAATTATTAACAAGCGATGGAAGAATAGGCTCATAATTAACTCACATAAATTCACGAAAGAATACCGGACTTATAATTGGCTCTATCATCTCTCGTTCTCCATAGTTTAAAATCTCAAGTAATGAGACTCGTGGATACTTAGCCTATTAAATCAAAGTTTTGGGTTTTCGAGTCGCCTATAGGATCTTGCAAATTCTTAGACTCTTTCAAGTTTAGAAATCGCATCTTAAAGTTCCCTTGATAAACGACTCTCTAGGATCAATTATAGGAACTTGCGAAAAGTTCTTGTTCTTAACCCGTGAGAGTTAAGACTTTCGCGTTTTATAGCTCCCTATATAAAAGCCTAGCAAAACTTGACTTAAACACGTTAAGGATACTAGCTAGAGTAAACTCGGATTGAGTCAAAAGATTCACAACGTTTGAAAATTAAAACCACTTATTCTAATAAGGAAAGAAAATAACTATACAAAGGGAAAAACTAATAGGCCAAAATAGATCAAAAATTTTGAAAAATGTCGAAAAATTGATTTTCCGGTTAAAATGAGGACAAAGACAAGGAAAAGACCACTTAACTTCGATAGAAGTCCCTCCTACACTTAAGATAAACATTGTCCTTAATGTTTAAGCATGTGGGAGTAAACTCCCCTACACTTAGGACATTGTGCACTTTGTTTATATCTCGCTAAGGAAAAGACAACTAAAGAGATTCCTATTTTAATATTGAGAAAATATAAAATAGTGAATCGAAAAGAGTTTAGGATAGAACCGGGAAGAAGTAGAACACGGAATCACGGGTCGTCAAGAATCATCAAGAGTGGATCATTGAAGCTCGAATCCCTGATTAAGAAGTGAGGAGAGGAAATAGCAAACCAAAGGGTCCCCCTACACTTATGGTAAAGAAAGCGAAAAGATAGATGCATGGGTTGCCTCCCAAGAAGCGCTTGGTTTTTGTTAACCGAGTCGTGAGCCTGACTCGACCTTGATCATCAACGGAAAAAGCATAAAACATATCCACCAGGATCGAAGACATAGTTTTCATCCATCAAATAACACAAGCTTAAGGCGAACAAGGCAAGCCAAAGAAGAGTAGGCAAGGTTCCCTTAAGCAGCGATGGAGCACGGTGGAAGCAAAGTTGAAGTGGAGCAAGCATGTCTTCAAAATTTCCAAAGATTTTTCCTTTTATTTCATCAGGTGGATACTGAGATGGTTTAAAAACTTCAATACCGGGGTCGAACACCTTTTCCTTCAGGGGAAAATAGCACTCAGGCTCAGCCGAGTGTGAAGAAGATCCGCAAAGAAGCACAACCTCGTCCTCAGAAGGGGGACAAAGAGGTGTCAAATCGTAAGTGCAATGGATTTCGGTGTCGACCGGTTTCTTCTCCTTTGACAGAATGCTCTTCAAATCCAAAGTAGGATCAAGACGATAATCTTCAAAGTCCAAAGGAGGAGCATCACTCTCATGAGGGAAGTAAGTGTTGAGAAATTCAGAGAAATCTTCCTCAAATGAGTAATCGTCCAAAGTAGGATCGAGTGATGGCGGAGGATCTTCATCATGTGAAGAATCGCTCGAGAGAGTATCGGCCTCATCGAAATCATCGAAAGTGGGCAGCTCGGGATACTCAGAAGTACAATCAAAATCATCCGAATCTGAGCTAGAATCATTATCATCATAAGCATCAAAGACCGGTGGAGAATCAAAAATGGGGGAAGCGTCCAAAGTAGAGTGAGAATCATCCACATTATCTTCAAAGAGTGGATTATCAGTGGAAGACTCGAATAGAGGATTGTCATAGACGGTAAAGTCATCGAGCACATTTATCATATTCACTGATTCTCGGCTTCCAAAGGATTTGCCTGTAAGCTTCCCCATTTTAAAAACTTTTGAATCATCCCCGACTCGTAAGATTAACTCACCTTCGGCCACATCTACTAAAGCACGTCCGGTCCTCAAGAATGGCCGACCAAGTATTAAAGGAATACGAGGGTCCATTTCATAATCAACTACGACAAAATCGACCGGAAAAGTAAATGTGCCAACTTTGATAAACACGTCTTCGGCTATACCAACGGGGTAGGCGAGAGTGCGGTTTGCATGTTCAAGAGTCATCTTTGTTGGAATGAGATCGGGTAATGATAGTGTTTTCCAAACACTCAGTGGCATCAAATTAATACTAGCCCCGAGATCAGCAAGGGCAGTAAATTCTTCAGTTTTGTTGAACACGCAAGGCAACACAAAACGACCGGGATCTCCAAGTTATTCCGGAAGTTCTCTAAGAAGAACTGCAGAGCAGTTTTCATTTAAGCGTGTGTTGGCGAGTTCAATCAATTTCTCCTTCTTGCTAAGCAATTCCTTGAATGCTTTGACAAATTTCGGCATGTGGCAAAGTGCTTCAACAAGGCTAATGTTGATTGTTGGGTCTACTAGATGTAGATCTTGCAGCCTGTCAGGACCGGTGAATGACTTCTGTAATCACAAGTCAAATCACAAAGAGACTCTATACACAATATGAATGTAGAATATAAATATAATCAAGAGAAACAGAATAACTATAAATACTTGATCCTTTCTAAGGATTTCTAATATTGATAAAGACTAGAACTACGTTTTGTGAAGGTGTGTCTAACCCTTCTGCCTAAGGTTCCTTTTATACTACAAGGAAACCCTAATACATCATTAAAGAAAACGTGTAAAACTGATATGCATATCCTTTTCTAACATATCTCATGCATATCCTAACAGAATATTAAGTAAATAATTAAGTTTGACTTCGACTAGGACCAGGAGCAGGACTTGCTCCTACTACGACTAGGACCAGGAGGAACTACATACCTCCTAGTCTACCTATTACATATAACTATTACAATGGTCCTAACAATCCTCCCCTAAACTTGAATTTGACCTGTTGAGTTCAAGTTTCCTGGAAAACGTGCAAAGAAAGCCCGAGGATTGTATCAGCAAAACAAATAGCAGCATCAACAAGATAAGAATCAGAAGAACAGCCGCATGAAACACTAGAAGCTTCTCCAAAGATTGTAACAAATCAGCATCAGGTTGAATCTTTTCAGCAACATGAGCAGATTTGATGAGCCTTTACCAAGTAGCTGCTCGCTCTTGGGCTAGCTAGTCATTCTGGTGGAATAAGCATCACCCTGGGAGACTAGAACCCAGCCCAACTCTTAGAACGTGAATCAATGGTGAGTGGGAGTACCCTGATGATTTTAGGCAAACCATCACAGCCGTCAACGGATTTGATATGTCTTTACCAGAAGCCGTACCCTTCTGGACTCGCCAACTCTTAGCAATGAAGCATCGGTGAGTTGAACACCCTATAGCTTTAAGCAAGCTATTACATCTATCAACGGATTTGATAAGATCTTTACCAAGAGCCGTACCCCCTTGGATTAGCCACTTTTCAGTCCAAGACTATGGCAAGTGAAAACCATCCAGTTTTGGGTAACCTGGCAACCATCAACGGATTTGAGAATCGCACCAGGAGCCGTACCCTCAAGGTGAATCAACTTTTTCTTGTCGATTAGACATGGTAAGTTGAGAACCATTTGTTGTGTGGACCACATCCAACACCAAGTGAAACCAAGTACCAGAACAAACTCAAACCAGGAACCACATTGTGAAACAGCCAAGGGATATTATGTACAAGTATAAAAGCTAAACTGTGTTTAAAGTATAAGCAGATATTATATAAAAAGTATATTGTTTCCTTTTGTTTTTTTTAATTGTATTTAATTTTTTTTTTTAACTATAAAGATTGAAATTCACCAATCACTGTACATATTGGTGAAAAGAATAAAAATAAGAACAAAAATCCAAAGTATAAATACTTACAACCCAATCACCTTACATACCAGAAGCTGCCTTCTTATCCGCTAGCAACCGTGCTTGAATACCCTCTACCAACGCCGTGGCCATACTCGACTCATTCCCAGAAGGAGCAGTTGAAATCTGCAAGTGACTTGCCAACATTGCTTCCATGGAAGAAATAGTCAAAGGATACTCAACATCCGTTAGCATAAACACCACATGACCAGATCCTAATTCCAACACATGAACTCCACATCCAGCATATAGCTTCCATCGCAGAATCTCCCATTGGAATTGATCCTTCCATATGCCCAAAACAGGAGCATTTGGAGGAGGATCCAACATCAGCTTGAGATCGGCCCAGAGACGGATACCAGGCCAGAAAGACACCGACATGGGGTCAAACGGCATACAAGAATCAACAAGCCCAAACAACGCCATAAGATCCATACGGTCAGCCCATGATAATACACCCTGCAAACCCGTTACCAATCACACAGTCCCATCACTCAAAGTAATCCGATGGGAGACGCCACCAGGAAGTGTTGTAGCCCTCTCAACTGTATAACCCGTAATGCTTCCATTGCCCAAAGGTAAGTCAGAATCGCTATCAGAAGCTGCATCAATTAAGTTCTCAGGATCACGCTTCTCAAAAGGAACTGATTTACCACGGCGAACACGACGAGCAAGTTTCTGGCGAACGGAACGCCGAGGTGTGGGAGCCGAAGGAGTTGATTCAACCTTTACCTTAACTTCAGCAACAGCAGGGGAAGCAGTAGAAGTAGACTCATGAACAAGTCCACCCAAAGAACCACTAGGAGCTGCATCAGAAGTAGGATTAGGTTGTGTTGCAGGAACTTGTGGTGATGGAGATGGCACATCAGATGTAGCAGCAGTAGGTATGGTGGGATCAACAAAGGTGCTTTCAGGAACATGGGTGGTGGTAGTAGTAACAGGTGTGGTGGTGGAAGCATGAGTGGTGGTGGTAGTAACAAAGATGGTAGTAGCAGGACCAGCAGTAGAACCAATAGGAGCAACCAAGGGTGTAGTAGAAGGACCAACAGAAGTAGCAATAGAACCAGAAGGACTACCATCAGAACCAGGAGTGGGTACAGACGAAGGACCAGTAGAAGCAGCAGGCATAGAAGCAGTCACACCACGAGGATGGTAAATAAATCTTTCCGGAATGGGTTGACTCTGACGCTTCACCATCTTTTCATAAAGGACCTTAAGCTCATCAAATGTCAAAGCTCTCACCCGAGCCCAAGACCACGGAGCATTGAAATGAGCAGCAGATTGATATTTTACATAACGTTGCATCTGCTGGCGCTGCTCAGCCCGAGATAGAGGTCAGTTCCTTCTCTGTTTCTTTAGTTCTTCAGCAAGAGCCAACTGGTGCTTACGCATCATCACCATAGCACGCGGAATACAATTATGTTCATCAACATCATCACCCAACAGATCTTTAAACTGAGCATAATCCCGAGTGAGAACAGTCAACACTTGCATCCATTCACCATCAGTCCAGTGCATGGCATCATGCTGAATTTGCGCACGCCTTCGCTCTCGAAGCTCTCCTCAGCAGCCCTATCCTCCTCATCAATCTCAGCCTGAACTCGACGAGCAGCCTCTTCACCAAGCCTTTCTTCTTCAATCTGTCGACGAGTACGCTTGCGAGTTGGAGATGGAGAATCAGTCATTGGGGCTTTTCCCTTCGGATCATGAGAGGGACCAGCATGAGAACCATCCGCAGGATCAGAATCACCACCCATAGAAGGGGGAATAGCACTAGGAGAAGGAACATTAGAGGACATTGGAGGAACCGGCAAATCATCATAAACTTTATCAGCAAAGGCAGCCTTTGCCAGTAACGTCAAGCCATCCTCAACATTCTCCGCACCCTCATCCTCAGAATCTGAAAGAACCACATGCTTCTTGCGACGACGTTGTTGATTCTCCAACACCTTTATGTGATCAGCCAGAGGAAGAACAAACTCCCTTGTAAGCTTCCGATGTTGGTTTAAGTCAGCTTCCAAACAAATCATCCTCTCATGGTACCTGTGCATAAGATCGAGCAAAGATGTCAGTGTAGTAGGCTCCTCCGCCTGCCCACCAAGAGAACTTGGATCAGGGAAAGCATCACGGGAGCCCGAAGCAACATGTGGGTCAACCTGTGGAGAACTAGCATCAAACGGGATATCAGTCGAGTGTGGGGCAGGACTAGGAGGTGGAGTCTCCACAAATGGAGACTGGTGTGGAACGGAGGAAGGACCAGCCTTGGAAGGGGATGGTTTTTCAACCACCACTTCCGCAACTAGCTCCTCCTCTACCACAGGAGTAGCACCAACAGTAGGAGCCTCCTCCTCCTCCATGGGGTCATCATCTATCACAACAAACTCAGGAGCCTCCTCCTCCTGACCCATTGGACCCTGAGCCAACCCTATCATGGCTTCAGTCAGGGGCCTCCAATCCCTAGTAAACCCATTCATCATATTGTAATACACTTTCGCTGTAAGTTTAGATGGCACATGCTCAGCCCGATCACGTGGAATGCAAACAAGAATTTGTTGAAGAAACCTAGGGTACATAAGAAATTTCTTCCTCGAACCAGCAGTAGACAAATTACCTGCCATCCCCTCAAATAGATAATGAGAAAAATTAAACACTCTACCCTGGGCTAAACATATAAGACCAGTAGCCAAAGGAGTAGGGAAAGCATCCCAACTCCCAGACTTAGGACTCATACAATGGATCAAAAAGTGATCCAGAAGCTTCCATTGGGGGAAAAAGCTATTCTTCTGGAAGTTAAACTTCCCCCCATGCTCATAACCTATGGCTGTTGGGAATAAATTAAGGCCAGATCACTTGAACGCTGACAAGAACAACTCAAGCGTTGACAAGAGTAAAGTAAGCGCTGATAGCATAAGCGTTGACAAGTTAGAGTCAAGCGTTGACAGATTGAAGACAAGCACTGATAGAAGATGTGAGCTACACGTTTATTATATTCTAGATTACTTCTAGTAAGGATAGAGACGACAATGTATTTTCTATGTTTATCTTTACCTAGAATAGTTGATTCGTAGCTTATTGTACAAGACTTCTTGTTCTATAAAAGAAGATCTTTTAGGTTAAAGTTAATAATCAGTTTTCATAAGTATTCGCAAGTTAAACCTCTTTCATTGTAATCAATTCGATCATTCTAATACAAGTGAAAGTTTGTTTAACATCTTTGTGTTTTAGATCAAGTGTTAATTCCGCATAACACTTTGTTACTTTGTTCATAAGCAAAGGTTTCTCTACGTGTAGTACTTGATCTAATCTCGTATACACAAAGCTTAATCGATCTAAGTTTGGGATCAACAAGTGGTATCAGAGCTTGTTGAGAAACTTTTGATCTTTAAGTAACGCAAGAACCCTAAAACACCAAAAACCCTAAAAACCCTAAAATTCTCAAAACCCTAAAAACACCATGTCTGGCACAGATCAACCTGCTGCTTTGCTACAAAACAACTCCTCAAATCCTAGTATCAAAATTCCCATGTTTGATGCCAGGAACTTTGAGCTTTGGAAGTCAAATTTTGAGCAATATATAGCTATTCATGACTACACTCTTTGGGAGATTGTCGAATATGGGAACACATTCGACAAAGCAGCAAAGATTGCGGCTGCAATTGCCACAAGGACAGCTGTTCCTAATTGTCCTGAAGCTGATAAGAAGGAAAAGCCTGGAGATGGGAGAGCTGTAGCTGTTGAAGATATAGCCAAGAAGAGGGTGGACATGAAAATCTTGAACATCATGAAACACGCCCTAGGTCATGAGAATCAGCACAAGTACAAACGCTTTGAGTCTGCAAAAGAGCTTTGGGAAGCTCTTGAAGTAGCACATGGTGGCAATGCTGACACAAAAGAAGAAAAGAAGAAGCAACTCTTGCATGAGTATGCTGTCTTTAAAGCTCAACCCAATGAAAATCTCAGCAGTGTGAGAAGTAGACTTCTTGACATCACAAGTCAACTTTCCTTCATGGGAACACAGATTGATGACCCTGAATTGAATGCTACTTTTCTCAAAAGCCTTGGTGATGTATGGAAGATTGAGACAAGATCCATTCTTGTCAATAATACCCACAAGACCTCCAGGTTTGATGACATCTTCAACAAACTAAGACTATTGGAGAATGAATGGCAATTGGATAGTGATAATAAATCTTCCAGTAGTAACATGGCCTTCTTCTCACAAAGTGAAGGCCAATTTGATTCCATGAACTTCTATGGACATCCAGCCACTGGATCTCAAGGTGTCAGCGCTGGATGTCAGTCTGTCAGCGCTGGATCATATCCTGTCAACTCTTTATACTCAAGCGCTGACACACACAACTTTGGCGCTGATAGACTTAAACCTGCTGGTTTAGATCTAGATACTGTGTGTGCATTCATTGCTTCTTTGCCCAGTGATTCAAGGATTACATATGAAGATCTTGAGCAGATAAGTGATGAACAATTGGAAGAGATGGACATCAAGTGGACTATGGCTCTTGTAAGTTTAAGAGCAAACAGGTTTAATAAAAGGTTCAAGAAGAAGATGACCTTTAATGCTAAGGATGTTGCTGGTTTTGACAAGTCAAAAGTTGAGTGCTACAACTGTCATAGGATGGGGAACTTTATGAGGGAATGTAGATCTCCAAGAAGATCTGATGCTGGTAAGCCTTCAAGCCAAATGGTTAAAAGCCAAGATCCCAAGGCCATGGTTGCTGTTCATCAAATTGATGGCGTTGGAGAATGGGACTGGAGCTGGATGGCCAAGAATGAGGAAGAGGATAGAGCTTTGGTTGCTGAAGTTAAAGAAGAGCATGTTGAATATGCTCTCATGGCACACTCCTCCTCTTCATCAGATAATGAGGTATATGATGATGCTTTCTGTTCTAAGGGTTGTCGTTTAAATACTGAAAAACTAAATCAAGAGATAGTAAAATTATTAGATGAGGCAAGTACTGAAAGATGCAAAGTATCTAATTATCAAATTGCTCTTACCCAAACAGAAAAGACAGTAGCTGAGTATAAGAAAATGGAGTTTGATTTAAAGGATCAAATAAATATCTTAAAACATGAGTTACATCAGAGTAAAGATGTTCAAGATATAGTAAATAGGGTTAATCTTGATTTGATAGCTCAGTTAGAGGAGGCTAACAAAAATAAAGATAATGTGAGTCTTAAAATCCAGAGATTTGATAAGGCCACACAATCCCTAGGAGAGTGTGTTAGTAAACAAAGAGACTCTAAGGATATGAGTGGGATTGGGATGAATAATTATACTGGTGTTCCACCACCAGCTGGGGATTTCTATGGTGTCCAATCAAAGGATTTATCTTGGACTGGCTTGCCAGAATGCCAAGAGGAGGAATTCATTCCTCCACCTAGAGTGACTTCCCCAGTTGAGGAATACAAGCAAAAACTGACTGACCTAGATGAGTGGAAGAAAGCTAACCACACCTTGTTTGTTAAGGGAGGGTTGTTGTGTGAAAGTCCAAATGAGCCCACACCAAACATGATACCAATTGTGGAGTCCAATGATCCTAAACCTATTAAGATCACACACCCTACCACTGGCAAAGCTGTTGACCTTGGCCCACAAACTGTTAGAAAACCTAGTGTTAAGTATGCAGAGATGTATAGGAATACTAGGTCACCAAAAAGCCAAGTTAGTAACCAAGGAACAGGCTTCTTTGCTACTAGACCTAAGACTATGTCTAGAAAAGCTTGTTACACATGTGGTAGCTTCTCACATTTGGCATACAAATGTGTCAACGCTTCCAATGTCAACGCTGATAGGAACCATTTCAGCGCTGACAAAAGTCAAAATAGGTCAAACACTGTCAGACCCAATACCTTTGTGAACAAAAGTTCACAAGTTGTTAGACCAGCCCCATTCTTTTCTAGAGGGTCTAACACACAAGGCCTAAGACCTTTTCAAAAGTCAAACACTTGGTCCAATAGGCAATGGGTTCCTGTAGCAAACCCTAGGTACAACGCTGATAAAGGCAATCGGGGCGCTGACAAGAGCAATTTAGGCGCTGACAGATACACTGCCAAACCTAGGTATTTGCAACCACAGGGAAATAGGTCTAAAGCTTCTACTAGCTTAACATGGAGACCAAAACAAGACCAAAACTCTAATTTTACTGGTGTTTCTATGACATGCAACAGGTTTCATTATATTTCAAAAGCAATGTCAACACCAATTGGGGTTAACTGGGAATTTCATTCTAAAAGGGATGAAAATGGGGTTGTTATGAGAACCAAGTCTGTTCTTGTTGAACAACCAGATGAATCCAAGTCTTCCAAGGCTTGGGTTCCCAAAGAAAACTAATGTGTTTTCTTTATGTGCAGGGCATTCAGAAGAAGATCAATGATTATGGATATTGGGATAGTGGATGCTCAAGGCACATGACAGGGAAGGAAGACTATCTGACTAATTTCTCTCCTATTCAAGATGGTGATAAGGTATACTTTGGAGGGGGCTATGGCACCATCACAGGAAAAGGAACCCTTGTCACCAACAATCTACGATTTGAGAATGTCTTCCTGGTAAAAGAACTGGATTATAATTTGTTTAGTGTATCACAAGTGTGTGATAACAAAAATAAGGTTCTTTTGACAGATACTGAGTGCTTGGTGTTAAGCAAAGATTATAAGCTCCCTGAGGAAAAATACATAGATTTTAGAACACCAAGGCATAAAGACATATATAATGTGAATCTTAATGGAATTAAGATAAATAATAAAATGTCATGTCTGTATGCTAAAGCCTCAGTAGATGAAAGTAATCTTTGGCACAGGAGATTAGGGCACATAAACTTTAAGAATATTAATAGACTTGTGAGGCTTGGTTTAGTTGATGGTTTGCCTGAAAAGGCTTTCCACAATGACCACACTTGTGTTGCATGTCTTAAGGGCAAGCAGCACAAGGTCTCATTCAGGTCTAAACAGGTGCACTCTAGTTCTAAACCACTTCACTTATTGCATATGGACCTCTTTGGTCCAACTAATATAGAAAGTTTGAAGGGTAAATCATATTGTTTTGTTATCACTGATGATTTTTCCAGGTTTACATGGACTTTCTTTTTAGCCAAGAAAAGTGAAACTGCCCAAAGTCTGATTAATTTCATTACCCAGATTGAAAAGAAAAATGGTAATGAGGTCAAAATTATTAAAAGTGACAATGGGGGTGAGTTTAGAAATCAGTTGTTAGATGATTTTTGTGCCAAGAAAGGGATTACTAGGCAGTTTAGCATAGCTAGAACCCCACAGCAAAATGGGGTTGCTGAAAGGAAGAATAGAACCCTAATTGAAGCAGCCAGAACCATGTTGGCTGATGCCCACTTTCCTATAGCCTTTTGGGCTGAAGCTGTTAACACAGCTTGTTATGTTCAAAATAGGGCATTGGTCAACAAAATACATAATAAGACACCTTATGAGTTACTTTGGGGAAGGAAGCCAAATATTGGCTTTCTCAAGCCTTTTGGATGTCATGTAGTTGTTTTAGAAACTAGTGAGGCCCTAGGTAAATTTGACTCAAAAGGTGATGAAGGCTACTTCATGGGTTATTCAGTGCAGAGCAAAGGATATAGGGTTTACATTAAAAAGGAAAAACGTATACTTGAAAAAGTACATGTTAGGTTTTTAGAGAGTAAACCTAGTGATCCTGAAAGTGGTCCAAATTGGTTGTTTGACTTAGAACCTTTATCTAGAGCTTTAAATTATATGCCTGTTACTGATCCAGACATTGTGAAGGTAACTTCAAGTGTTTTGGAAAAGAGAATTGGTAATGTTTCAGGTATACAGGTTGCTAAGGAGGATGGACCATCAGCAGTTGTATCATCTCCCACACAAGAATATGTTACACTTCCTATATGGACAGATGAGTATTATGCTGCTGCTGCTGCTGCTAGAAAAGATAATGGTGGCTTTCAAATACCACCAAATACAAACATGCATGGTTCTTCAGGCGCTGACAAAGGGAAATCAAGCGCTGACAAGACCAATTCAGACGTTGATGGCTTAGACGCTGACAACAACATTTCAAGCGTTGTTAGTCCAAGCGCTGACAAACAAGGATCAGACTTTGGTGACACCTTTACACAGCTTTACTCTTCCCATTTTGAACAAGGTGGACCTTCCAATGTCCATGAAGAGATTTCTGTTGATCAAGGAGAGTCTGATGAAGAAGATATTGGCAACATGGAGCGTGAAGTTGAGGACACCAGACTTTTTGAAGGAGGAGTTCTCACTTCCACAGCAAAGGATCACCCCACATCTCAGATCATTGGTGATGTTATGGCTCCAGTTCAGACAAGAAGATCCCATCAAAGTCTTGGTGGATTTATTGCCAATATACACAAGAAGGTTGATACCCCTCTTGTACAAGCATGTTTGTTTGCCTGTTTTCTGTCACAGGAAGAACCCAAGAAAATTTTTGATGCTCTCAAAGAACCAAGTTGGGTGGAAGCAATGCAGGATGAGCTTCACCAATTTGCTATACAGGATGTTTGGGAGCTGGTTGATTGTCCTAGATATGTGAGACCAATTGGGACAAGATGGGTTCTAAGGAACAAGAAAGATGAAAGGGGTATTGTGGTCAGAAACAAGGCACGTTTGGTAGCTCAGGGATATACACAAGAGGAAGGCATAGATTATGAAGAAGTCTTTGCTCCAGTTGCAAGAATTGAAGCTATCAGAATTTTCCTGGCTTATGCATCTTGCATGAACTTCACTGTTTATCAAATGGATGTGAAGAGTGCTTTCCTCTATGGAACAATTGTTGAGGAAGTATATGTTATGCAACCTCCTGGTTTTGAAGATCCTGAGAATCCAGACAAGGTTTATAGAGTGAAGAAAGCTATGTATGGACTTCATCAAGCCCCAAGAGCATGGTATGGTACATTGTCCACCTACTTGGTGGAAAATGGTTTCAAAAGGGGCACCATAGATCAGACACTATTTACAAAGAAGAAAGGAAAACATGTGTTGCTTGTGCAGGTCTATGTTGATGACATCATTTTTGGGTCTACTGATCCAAAAATGAGTGAGGATTTTTCCAAGCTCATGACAGATAAATTCAAGATGAGTGCAATGGGTGAGATGAACTTCTTTCTAGGTTTACAAGTTCAGCAGAAAGAAGATGGTATCTTCATCTCCCAAGATAAGTATGTAGCTGAAATCTTGAAGAAATATGGTTTTTCTCCACATGAAAAGGATGCTTCCACTCCTATGGATAGGGAACATCCTTGGGGAAAAATTGGAGCTGGAAAGGATGTGGATGTTAGGCACTATAGATCAATGATTGGTTCATTGATGTATCTTACAGCCTCAAGACCTGACATCATGTTTGCTGTGTGTGCTTGTGCACGCCATCAAGTGACTCCCAAAGAATGTCACCTTTTTGCTGTGAAGAGAATTTTTAGGTACCTAAGATGTTATCCAGATCTTGGCTTGTGGTACCCAAAAGATTCTCCATTGGATCTTATTGCATATTCAGACAGTGACTATGGTGGTGACAAGTTTGATAGGAAATCCACAACTGGTGGATGTCAATTTCTTGGGAGCAGATTAATATCTTGGCAATGCAAGAAACAAACAGTGGTGGCTAATTCTACAACTGAAGTAGAATATGTGGCTGCAGCTGCTTGTTGTGGACAAGTCTTATGGATTCAGAACCAGCTGTTGGATTATGGGTATAATTTTATGCATACCAAGATTTTTGTAGACAATAACAGTACTTTATGCATTATTAAAAATCCTGTACATCATTCTAAAACCAAACACATAGAAATTAGACATCATTTTATAAGAGATTGCTTTGAGAAAGGTTTAATACAACCAGATAGGGTAGCCACAGAAGATAATGTGGCTGATTTATTAACTAAACCTTTTGATGCTGGACGATTTCAATATTTGGTAACAAATATTGGAATGGTTAATCTCACTTAATATGTGTTTTGGAACCTTTTTGTAAAAGTATGTACAGGATAATGCATTGTTATTGGTCTTTGTGATGATTTAGATTTTCCACTTTATTTTTCTAACACTGACAAAGGTAAATGTAACGCTGTCAAGTGTTATTTTGCCGTTGTTAGAGATATTATTGTCTAACGCTGACATGAGTTCCTTCAACGCTGATAGGTGTTGTCGGGACGCTGTCAGCAACAAATGTTAGTTTTGTGGTTTTCATCTAAATGTGTAGGTGATGGTAGCTTTATGCCATTGGATACAGAGGTGCTTATGGATCTTTGAAGAGCTATTTAGACATGTTTTTGTTTATGGATGATGGTTGGAATATTTATATTCCTATCTTGACATAAATTTTTAATGTTCATATATATTTTAAGAAACTCATGTATCATAGTTTAAGGGGAGGTTTGAGGAACCTTTAGGACTCTTGGGTATTCTTACAATACTCTCATCACAATTCTAGATTGTGTCCACAGGTGAGTATGGGTTAGTTTTACTAAACCATGAGGCACTGTAGCATGCATAGTATATCAACTTTGCATGCTGCCAAGACATTTTTGGCCTAGAATTGGTTGTGGTCTGTTGGGAGACTTGGGAATCATTTTGATATGGGTTTTACCTGGGAGTAACAAGGATTTTATAAGGTAACTTGGTTGTTAAGAATTTTGGTTAGCAAGGGACACTAGAGGACTGTTATGTCTATCTTGCTTATGCAAGTGTGCATAACTGGACAGTGCTTGCCGCCCTATGATAATTATCAGCTTTTGGTTATCTTCTCTAGGATAAATTACTTGTTAAGGTCATTTTTCACTTTTTAAAACAATTTTATTTTTGGACGCTGACAAGATTTTTCCAAGCGTTGTTGTGACCAAAATGGACGCTGACATGGCTTTAGGCGAACGTTGACAAGATTATAGCCGTTGGGCGTTGATGGGTTATATTTGACCGTTGACAATCAATGGGACCTACCCAGTTGTTACTTTTTGACATATTTTCAAGCCGTAATTTTAGGAGTTGTTACTTTCATTAAATGCATGAGATAACTTATAACTTTTTCAATATTTTCATGATTAGTTTTTGAAAATCTTTGCCTATTTTTGGGCCAATCACATGCATTCATCCACTCCTATAAATTTGGCTCCTATTTTTAAAACAGGGTATCTATAATTCTTGTCTAACAACTTTTCTCTTATCAACCTTCATCTTTTATACTTCAAATTAACAGCTTTCATCAATGGCACCAAGATTTAACTCAGCAGAATTGGATTTGGGGTTCAAGTCTCAACACAACATGATTGCTTATCTTGTTGCTGATAATACTTTGTTTCCTCAATACACACAGATGGTGGAGTATTTGAACGCATCCCCATTAAGGTATGCTCTTTCTCATGCGCCACTCATTCCAGTCACACACATTAAACAGTTTTGGAACACTGTTAGTTCCTCAACAGTTAATGGAGTGACCACATTAACTTCTATTGTTCATGGGAGATCTTGGGTGGTTACTGAGGCCTTGGTACGCCAGGCCTTGCATCTTGATGATGCTGATGGTGTAACCATTCTTCCCATATCTGAAATAGAACAAGGGCTTAGGGCTTTGGGATACCCTATTCCTGATGAAGGTACTCTTAATAAGTACCATAAGCAGGAATTTCCCCCAGCCTGGAAGTACCTCATTCACATTCTCCTTCAATGTTTAAGTCCCAAATGTACTGCACACAATGAGATCAATAGATCCATTGCAACTGCTATTGTGTGTATTGCAACAGGGCAAAAATATAACTGGTCTAAAATGATTTTTGAAGGAATGTGTAAAAACAAGGGGACAAAAATGACTTTAGCTTATCCCCGTTTTCTGCAAATGATTTTTGATGCTCAAAGATATTGTTCAAGGGATCACAATGATTTTTATAAAATCCCTGAACAAAAGAAAGCTATTTTTACCAAGATGAACTCACCACCTCATAGAGACCTACCTTTAACCCCAGCCATGCTTGCTGTTATTGCAGCAGCACAACCCCAACCAGACCCCCAACCTCATATTGACCCTCACCCACAACTTGAACCTATCCCTGAACCTTTACCTTCACCTGACCAAATGCAAATAGACCAAAATCCCTTTGACGCTGACACATCTAATGTGGGCTTTGATGTGCCTATTTCCACCGCTGACACCCAACCATCACAATCCCAAACACCCCTTAACCAACCCACATCTACACCTTCTTCTACACCATCTTCCACACCACCTGAATATAGGTTGTTTAAACGCCAAAGGACTGCTGGAGTGTTCTCCTCTGGTGGTCCTAGCCATGAAGCAGAGAGAACCACCACCACAAGTGTGGCTGGTGACCTGGATGAGGCTGGGACTATTGGTTCTGGCTTAGCAGCTGGCCAAGGCAGTCCCACCATAATTAAGTCCTCATCCATGCCCAATGAACCTGACTTGGGAGGTCAAATCCCCATTTTGGAAGAGGGCAGACTGGAACCTATGACGCTTTTGGAATTGACGGCTGTCTGCATTAGCTTGCAAAAGCAGAATGCAGACTTGGTACAAATTGTCAGTAACCAAGGCCTTGAACTCAAGGAATTGAGGGAGAGGATTGTTGTTTTGGAAAGTGTTCATGAAAAGGGAGGTATGGAGGAGTCTTCCAAAGGGGAGGAAGATCAAAGAAATCTGAGTGATAAGAGCAGTCAAGATGGTCAATCATTGGATGTTGCTGAAGCTCTTACTACTTTGAAGGAACAAACAGGTTTTGATACGTCCTTGATCTCTCCAACCAATTTAAATTTATCATTTACAGATATGTTGAGAGAGATTACACAAGGCGCTGAGGGAAAATATTTGAGCGTTGACAAGACAAGTTTGGACGCTGATAGAAGTATTTTGGGCGCTGATAGAGGAAATTTGGGCGTTGACAGATCTGCATATGGAGGTGATGTATTCCAGTCATCATCTATCATCAAAGATGTTCCTACTCAGGTATTATCATCTACCCTACCAACAATTGCACCAACAGATAAGGGTAAGGGTAAGTTGGTAGAAGAAATTGTTCCAAAGAATGCAGCTCAGGTTGAATTTGATAGAAGATTGGCTGAGCAAATGATGGAACAAGGTGAAAAGGAAAAGTCACCATTTGTTGTGACTTCTGAAGAAGAAAGTGATGGAGCTAGCTCAGATTCAAGTGTGATGATTGTTGAACCAGAAAGACTTGAGTATGGTGATGAGCTTGCTAGGGAAAAGCTGAGAGATTTAAAGTTGCAGATTGATTTTGATATGCCAGAGGTGGTTCAGATGTACAATTCTTGGGAAGAAAGCTGTATGGATAATCCAGACTTGACCATTTCAGATCAGATATGGGGTTTGGAAATTCTTCTTAGAGTTCAGAAGGATTGTAAGGTGATTTTGAAGCACAAGGAAAGCAACATTCTCTCTGAGTTGAAAAGGGATAGAAGGAAGCTCTACTTTATGTTGCTCAAATGTCATGGAGTTGGATGGACACATCAGAAGCTGAAGGCTTTGACGTTTGATGAATTGGAACATAGGGCTTATCCTATTTGGGTGAAAGTGCAGGAAGAAAACACTTTCAGACTTCTTTCAGATGAAAGAAAGGAGCAACTTGCAGAGGAGATGGAAATCAAGAGAGCTATGATAGTTCCCAGACCAGTAAAGAAGGGATTTGTACTTGAGTTTCCAAAAGATATGAATCAACTATATCCAAGTGAAGCAGTTCTTAGAAAGAGCCTCAAGCTCTCCCCATTAGAAGCTTCAGATATGGTGCATGTGTTACCACTAGATTCCAGGAATCCAATTGTAAGTTATGATGAAGATGAATGTGGATTCTGGAAAATTGGAAGATTTGGCAAAGAGGTACACACTTTTACCACTCTCATATCTTTATTTGCAAGTTGTGATAGAGAAGACTTGGTGGACCTTTGGAGGTTGCTAGAGACCAAGTATGAGGCTGAAGCACCAACTTCAGTCAATGGAATAAAACTTTGGACCACATTCAAAAGAATGTGTGGGACAAAAGAAGAAGATCCTGAAATATGGAAGGATCTTGAAGATGACCTCAGTGGTCTTCAATGGAGGTTATATTCAGCTGCTGGTGTATACCATTTGAGTTCTACAAAGTTTGCTGAGTATTTACTTGTAGATGCTCAGTATTTCATATCCAAGGCTGTTTTGGAAAAGATGAAGGACACCCAGTTGGAGATAGACTATACAAGTGACGTGGCAAAGAATTTGATCAGATTTATTTATTACCAATATGATAAGGTTTGTCAGACTCCTCCAAGTTCTTAGTGTTTATTCAGAAACTTGATCATAAGAGTGGATATCAAGTTTAGGGGAGGATTGTTGGGAATAAATTAAGGCCAGATCACTTGAACGCTGACAAGAACAACTCAAGCGTTGACAAGAGTAAAGTAAGCGCTGATAGCATAAGCGTTGACAAGTTAGAGTCAAGCGTTGACAGATTGAAGACAAGCACTGATAGAAGATGTGAGCTACACGTTTATTATATTCTAGATTACTTCTAGTAAGGATAGAGACGACAATGTATTTTCTATGTTTATCTTTACCTAGAATAGTTGATTCGTAGCTTATTGTACAAGACTTCTTGTTCTATAAAAGAAGATCTTTTAGGTTAAAGTTAATAATCAGTTATCATAAGTATTCGCAAGTTAAACCTCTTTCATTGTAATCAATTCGATCATTCTAATACAAGTGAAAGTTTGTTTAACATCTTTGTGTTTTAGATCAAGTGTTAATTCCGCAGAACACTTTGTTACTTTGTTCATAAGCAAAGGTTTCTCTACGTGTAGTACTTGATCTAATCTCGTATACACAAAGCTTAATCGATCTAAGTTTGGGATCAACAATGGCAGCCATACCCTCCAAAACTTCTAAATTGGGGATTGATACAATACCCCCCCCCCTCATCCTGAAGATGAAGAGAAGAGCGAATAGACGCTTCAGTTACCACATAGGCACGTCCATCTATGGTAGAATGGAGTGCTCGTGGACGTCCAACCACATTCACAAGCTCAGCAGACGCCCAAAATTGACGTATCACACTATCATATATGGTAGGACAAACAGTAAATGCAAACCTTAAGTTAGAAGCCTCAATAAACTCCAAGATATCAGCAAAATGTTCACGATTTGGACCATCACCCAGATAAGCAACACGATTATGAGCAGGTTGGTAAGCAAGAGCAGCCATGGATCTTGATGAATTGATGAAAGAAGGATTGGGATTGGGATGTAGAGAGTAGAAGCGGTTTTTGTGTGTGTGTTAATTGTAATGAGTGAGTCAAGGGTGTATGTTGACCATATATGAAGAAAGTAGTAACTGTTCATTGACCCCTATTAATGAGGGGTTGCCCTTTCAAATTAAACCATAATGGCATATTAACCACTTGCCCTTTTTAACATAATAACCAACCCCCAATTTACTTGCTGAATTCAAACTTGTAAATACCAGTATTGGGAGCGTTGACCAAAAGTCAAAGCACACAATGCTCAAACCAGGAGCAAAACGTGATTAACAAAGGACAAAAGGAATGAACAGTAGCCAGACCAGTACCAGTACCAATAGCCAAACACCACTAGACATGGAAGGATTTTAAACCACCAGAAGGCAACCAAGTATAACTAGAAGCTGACCAAGGAGGACCAGAAGCCAGTCATATAAGGCCATATCCACCAGAAGAGTGCAAAAATCCTCCATCAGAAGCATCACACACCATCATAAACAAGAAATCATGTTGTTAAATACTATGAATACGTTAGACTGACCTAATATGTACACAAAGCCTCCCCTTAGGCTTTGCCTCCCCTCAATCCTAGACCTCAAGGATTGACCATCCCAATATGAACCACCAAGTGGTTAAACCGAGGACCATCAAACGCTTTAGTCAGCAAATCAGCAACATTGTCATCCGTATGTACTTTAAGAACCTGTATCAGCTTCTTCTCATTGGCATCGCGTATAAAATGATGCCGAATCTCAATATGCTTCGTCCGTTGATGAAATACAGGATTCTTCACAATGCAGATAGTGCTTTGATTGTCAATAAAAATTTTGGTATTCATAAAATTGAAACCATAGTCCAACATCTGATTTTGGATCCATAGAACTTGACCACAACAACTAGCAGCCGCAACGTATTCAGCTTCTGTTGAAGAAGTAGCTACGATTGTCTGTTTCTTACATTGCCATGAAATAAGCCGACGACCCAAAAATTGACAACCACCAGTAGTAGACTTCCGATCATTATTAGCACCAGCATAATCACTATCACTATAGGCTTCAAGAACAAAGGGAGATTCTCTAGGATACCATAGACCCAATTTAGGTTGAGCCTTGATATACTTGAAAATCTTCTTCACTGCATTTAAGTTCGAAACCGTTGGAGTCACCTGGTGTCTAGAACAAGCACTTACTGCAAACATAATGTCCGGACGTGATGCAGTCAAATACATGAGAGAGCCAATCATAGACCTATACATGTGAACATTTACCGGGGGATCTGGCTCATTCTTAAGTTTGATTTTAGCAACTTCATAAGGAGCTGCTGCTGGTCTAAGAGGATCCATGTCAAACTTCTGAAGAATCTCATGAACATATTTATCTTGACTGATGAAAATCCCATCCGATTGTTGCTTGACCTGAAGACCAAGGAAAAATGACAGTTCTCCCATGGCACTCATCTGAAATTCGCCTTTCATCAAGTGTTCAAACTCATCACACCACTCCTTCCTTGTAGAACCAAAGATAATGTCGTCCACATAAACCTGAACAAGGATAATATCCTTGGAATTCCGCCGAAGAAATAGTGTTTTGTCAATAGTACCTCTTCTATAGCCATTCTTTAACAAGAAAGTGGAGAGACGCTCATACCAAGCTCTAGGAGCCTGATGTAACCCATAAAGAGCCTTGACCACCTTGTAGACTTTCTTGGGATGAAGTGGATCAACAAACCCCTTAGGTTGAGTAACATACACTTCCTCGTCAATTTTTCCATAGAGAAATGCACTCTTGACATCCATCTGGAACACCGTAAAGCCAACATACGAAGCAAAGGCCAAAAACAGACGAATGGCCTCGATCCTGGCAACAAGCGCAAAGACTTCAGTATAGTCAATGCCCTCAATTTGAGTGTGTCCTTGTGCGGCAAGTCTAGCTTTATTCCTGACAACAATTCCCCGTGCATCCTTCTTGTTTTTGAGAATCCATTTGGTATTGATAGCTGTCTTCCCATCTGGTAAGTCAACCAGAACCCAAACATTCTGAAACAAGAATTGCTGCATTTCCTCCTGCATAGCCTCCACCCAACTTTGATCCTCAAGAGCATGAGAAACAGACCTAGGTTCCACCTGTGAAAGAAAACAAGCAAACAAACAGTGTTGAAAGTCCGTATGATTATTACGCTTTTGATCCTCAATATAGCCCACAAGAGCATGATGATCAAACGAGGCCTTCTGCTGCATTCTGCGTGTCTTGACGGTAGAACCAGGATCTCTAATAATTTGAGTGGTAGGATGATCTTTATGTGATTGCAAGACTGGATTGGAAGAAACCTCCACTTCTGGTGCCATGTTATTGAGATCACCAACGAAATCAGCATCATATGAAGCATTTTGGAAAATCCCGTCTACCGGTTGTTTATGTATATCATCCAGCTTGGTAGAAGACTTCTTTTCATGGTTCCCCAAATCAGAAGGACTGGAGAAACGTGTATTGGAAGCAGACTCACTAGCCGGTGTACTAGTAGTTGAGAGGCTAGCACTAGGAGCAGAAGCTGGAGTACCAGGAGCAACTTTGTCAGTAGGCTCAACCAAGGGAAACTCAAAACTACCTTGAGCAGCTGCTTTAGTAGCTTCTTGTTGTTGCTTGAGAAGAGTGTCAAGAGCTGCTTGGGAATCCTGTACATCCAATGGAGTTGCATCACTAGGAGGAGTAGGAGAGACCGTGGTGGAATAGGATGGAACCACAAAAATGTCATCCTCATCATCTGAATCAGAAAGACTAGAAGGAACACCAGTACTAGAAGTTGCAAACACTTGTGGTCCTGCATCATGGTTAGTTTTGAAACGAGAATATTCTAACGAATCACTAAGATAATCAAGATCAAAATACCATTCTGGACCTTTTCCTTGTATGTTTGTCTTCTCCTCAAAATACCTGAGATTAATAGTTTCTATTATCCGTTTGGCTTGAAGATTATAGACACGATACGCCCGAGAATGAGCTGAATATCCCATAATGTATCCTTCATCGGCCTTGCCATCAAACTTCCCCAAATAGTCACTAGTATTCAGAATGGTGACTGGACACCCAAAAGGCTTCAAATGAGCAATATTTGGAACTTTGCCCGTGAGCAGCTCATAAGGTGTTTTCTTGTGAGGATTGGTAATAGAAGCCCTATTCAAAACATAACTTGCAGTATTAACAGCTTCTGTCCAGAACATGGTCGGAAGCTTGGAATCGGCAAGCATAGTTCTTGCTGCTTCTATTAGTGTCCGGTTCTTTCTTTCTGCCACACCATTCTGTTGAGGAGTCCTAGCAGCACTATAATCTCGTTTGATGCCCTTAGCATTGCAAAGTGCGATGAGGTCTCTATTTTTAAACTCAGTTCCATTGTCGCAACGAATACCTTTAACTTTCTTGGACAACTGATTCTCTATCAAGGTAAGAAAATCTCGAAGAATTGAGTAGGTCTCACTTTTGGCAGCCATGAAGAACACCCACGTAAACCTGCTATACCCATCAGTTACCACCAAACAGAATTGCTTGTGGTCAATGCTCCTGATGGATGTAGGACCAAATAAGTCCATGTGTAGAAGCTGCAATGGTTCAGTAATAAGACTTAAAGAAGTAATGGCCTTGAAGGATGCTTTGTGTTGTTTGCCTTTGCTGCAGGCAATACAATTTATATCATTTCTAAACGTCTTGGGAGGTAAACCAGAGACCAGATTCAGATTGGCAAGTTTGTGAATGGTCTTGAAGTTCACATGTCCCATCCTTCGGTGCCATTTAGTGGCTTCATCTTCTGATGATTTTGCAACCAGACATGCTAGTTGACCAGTAGGGTTGACTTCATTCAACTTGATGCTATATAGATTGTGTCTTCTAGGGATTCTGAGTAAAACTTGTGAGTCATCCGGAAGCTGAAAATCTTTGGAAAGCACAAGTGCATCAGTATCGGTGAAGAGTACAAACTGCTTCTTGTCACAAATCTGAGAGACCGATATCAAGTTGAAGTGTTGAAGTGCTTCCACATAGTAGACCTGCTCAAAATTTAGATTTGGAGTCTTTATCGTTCCTTTGCCAGTGATTCTGCCTTCACCTCCACCAAAATGGACCTTGCCGCCATGAAATGGTACAAAGTTAGAGAGAAGACTTTTATTGCCAGTCATGCTCCTGGAGCAACCACTATCAACAATGCCTAGACTAGGATCCTGGTATGGAGTAACCTACAACAACAAGATAATAAAAGTGCAAATGTTAGTGTCTTAAGGGGACCCAAACCTTTTCAAGTTTGAGCCTGCCTTGTGGATCATTTGAAGAATGCCAAGAAGATTGATGAGATCCACCATTGTTCCTTGGTTGCCTGTGCATCATATGGGTATTATTATTTGACCAAGAACAACCTGCTGAGGGCTTAACAGCAGTTTCCAAAGTGCCCAAACCAAAATACATGTGGTCTAAATTATGCGGATAGATTGGATAATTTGGAAAATAATTACTGGTTGGTTGGAATCCACTATCGCTCCAATAATCAGACGCGAAAGGAGAGGATACTCTAGAAGTATTAAACATTTGAGCACTGAGATTAAGTCTTCTAGAAGCATATGAGGCAGCTCCTGGTGAACCAGGAGCAGGAAAAGCATGATTAACAGATGCATGTGTGTCATAATAATCACAATCTTTAATTAAATGAAAGGAACTGCCACAAACAAAACATGTTTTGAAAGACCTTTTATTAGAATGAGATTGTTTCATACTGCCTACTTTATTACACACATTTCTAGGAAAAACATTCTTCCTAGGACTCAATAAACAAGGACCAGACACACTTGACTTGACAACAACTTTTTCTTCACACTTCCTAGCACCAGTAGCAGCATGTTCATTCGACTTGGAACTTGTAGGTCTTGACTCTTCACTTGAACCATTAGATGCAGAGTCACCGGCTTTGTCACTGAAAGTACATGAGACAAAGTCATTAGTATTTGTAGAACTTGTTGGGGACTCAAGCATCTGCGATCCATCCGAGTCATTATGCCATGAGGTGGGCATAAAAGTTCCAGTAAGAGGAGGAGGGACAGCATGCATTTCTGCTGCTGGTTTAAACCTATTGTAGCTAGGTTTGCCCTCATCCTCTTTGTCGGCATCAAAGACACTTGAGAAAGATAAATCAAATACATCTTCAGAGTCAATATATTTTTCAAATCCTAAGCCTCTTTTAGTTCTGCCAGACATGCTACTATCAATTAGTTTTGAAAGATTTTTAGGTGCCTTTTGCCATTTGTCAAATCTTAACATTGTATCATCTAATTTATCCTGAATCTCCTCTTTTTCTTTGATACTAGCATCTCTTTCAGTTTCTGTATATTTAAGCATATTTGTAGTGTTTTCTAAATCAATGCTTAGTATCCTGATTTTATCCTCATATGCACGTTGAGTATCTTGTAACCACTTCTTTTGTTGTTCCAATGTGTTTAATGAAGCCTTATAGGCTTGAACCTCTTAAAAATACTTATCATTTTGATCATTTACTTCATTAAATTGGGACAACAATTCTGTATATTTATTATGACAACCAAGAGGACAATGTTGTACTCGAGGTGAGATGCCCATAAGAGCAAACTCTTCTGCTTCTTCTGCATCAAAGAGATTCTCAGCAATCATTGCCAACACATCAGTCGAAGATTCAGCTGATTCCAGAGTAGAAGCCTGATGATCATTCCAGTTGACCATAGAGTCAACAGATACCAACGCCTTCCTGTCATCTTTAACCTCCTGAACCTTGAAAGCGGAGTACCTGCTCTTCTCCTGATCATTCTTGCTAGGGCACTCCCTTGCAAAGTGACCCTGTTGCTGGCAGTTATAGCACCGTACCTTGCTTCTATCGAATCTTGCTGGCTCCGAGGGTTGTAATTAAATTTCCTTCCTGCTTTCTTCTCAAACTTGTGAACCCTAAGAGTAAGCATGGCCATCTGCCATTTAAGATCTATCTCATCTAGGTCAAGTTTATCGATCTGTTTGAAGTCATCAAAAGCAAGTTGTTGTTCAGCAGTAACATCAGCCACAAAAGAATGAAGAACAGCTTCTACCATACTACCAGACTTGGCAGCAGGATCAGGAGCAGAAGACATGGGACTAGATGCATATGACATGGGACTCGTATGCTGAATAGTATGCTGGGGGGAGACAGTATTGCTTGGGCTACTTGCATATGACATGGGACTAGATGCCATAGATTTCACAAAGGCTGAATTAGCAGGGGTGGGAAAAGAGTCACTAGGATATCCTCTCACATGAGGTTCGAATGTTCTGAGCCTATGAAACAAATCATCAAAGGTGAGATAGTCAAGCCCACCTTTGGCTTTGAGAGAGATCACCACCTGGTTCCATGAGTAGGGTAAGGCTTTAAGAAACCTTGCATTAATGTCACCATCATCAGGTTTTGACCGAAGTTGATTCAATTGGCTCAAGATCTTCTGGAACCTATCATACCCTTGATTTAGACCTTCAGTTTCTGAGATTTTGAATTCGGTAAATTCATCTCTCAGCATGGACCTTCGCATTTTCTTTGACTCCTCATTCCCGCCGAACCTTGTTTTTATGCCATTCCAGATCTCTCTGGCATCATCCAAATGGTAGAAGTCACCCATGTGATCTTCAGGAAGAGATTGAAGCAAAATTGTTTTTGCTTTTACCTCCTTCTGAATAGCGATGATTTCCTCATGAGATTTAGGGTCAAGAAGAGTAATATTGCCGTTCTTGTCTCGTCCAGTAAGCTTCCGGCTGTTTCCATTCAGAATGATCTTCCAAAGATATTGATCAGTGTTGGTGATCCACCATTCCATCTTCATTGCCCAGTTATCATATTCACCCTTCTTCAGAAGAGGGAATTTTCCATTCGTGTTGGAGACCGTAGCCAGGATCTACTGAGGTTGCACAATTTTAGGAGTGCTTTCTTCTCCTGTTTGAGTAGAAGTTGAGGCAGACATGATAAACAGATTGTTAGTAATAAGAGAACTTGATTCTGCTTGTATAGAGACCCTCCCAGGCTCTGATACCACTTGTTGGGTCTACTAGATGTAGATCTTGCAGCCTGTCAGGACCGGTGAATGACTTCTGTAATCACAAGTCAAATCACAAAGAGACTCTATACACAATATGAATGTAGAATATAAATATAATCAAGAGAAACAGAATAACTATAAAGACTTGATCCTTTCTAAGGATTTCTAATATTGATAAAGACTAGAACTACGTTTTGTGAAGGTGTGTCTAACCCTTCTGCCTAAGGTTCCTTTTATACTACAAGGAAACCCTAATACATCATTAAAGAAAACGTGTAAAACTGATATGCATATCCTTTCCTAACATATCTCATGCATATCCTAACAGAATATTAAGTAAATAATTAAGTTTGACTTCGACTAGGACCAGGAGCAGGACTTGCTCCTACTACGACTAGGACCAGGAGGAACTACATACCTCCTAGTCTACCTATTACATATAACTATTACAATGGTCCTAACATTGATGGTCATTTTAGATAGCATATCCACATATTTCGATACTTGACAGTCATTCTTGGTTAGCTCGTTGGTCTTGCCTATGCGAGAAGGGTATGGGATTCTGGGTTGATAGGGATTAGGTGAAGGTGTAGTTGGTGAAGGTTGTGATGTTGAAGGGTCCTTCCGAGATACATCGTCATGACGAGGCGGAGCCGGTAATGTTGTACTAACACTAGGGGTAGGAGGAGTAGGGATATATGGTGGTGGAGGAGGTGTAGATGATGGTGGTGGGATAGGTGGATCGACAATGGTAATTCCACTACGCGTAGTTATAGCACTCACATTAGCTCGCGGATTAGTGACGGTGTTTGAAGGTAGAGAACCCGAAGAAGAAGAAGGTTGAGCTTCGGGCAAGAAACTAGCCAACAGATTCTTTAATTCAGTTGTTTGAGTGATGAAGGAGGATTGTAGATTATCACGAACCTCGGTTCTGATGTCATTACCTTGCTTCAAGATATCTCCTTTGAAATTGATTATTTGGCTCTGTAGATTCTTGATTTGCTCACCTTGAGTTCTCATGATGGTGTCAACATCAGGATTAATGGGTGGGTGTTGTTGGGTGGGTGGTTGATAAGGGTTAGAAGCACGAGGTGGGATTTGGTTGCTTCTATTGTAGTTGTTGGCAGGATTTTGGTTTTGAGGAGAAAAACTGGGTGAAAGGTAGTTGTTGGAACGGTAGCTCAGCAGATTTCTATCCCCTTGTTGTCTAGCTTGGTAATTTTCCGGTGAATAATTACCGTAAACAGCATACACATTTTCCGGATTTCCTTGTGTCAAAGGACAATCGGTGTATGAGTGAGGACCGCCACATGTTTCACAAGGATTAGCAACCGCTTTAATTTGTTGTTGTTGTTGGTTTGAAGCGAGAAGCGTAATACTTTTGCTCATTTCGGCCATCATGCGGGTGAGTTCGGTCATCTCAGGGTTTGCTGAGGTTGAGGAAACATTGACTCTCGGGTTGTTCCTAGAAGAAGCAGAGGAATCCCAGTTCTTGTGGTGAGTAGTCATGTTCTCAATTAACTCTCTACACTCCTCGGGTCTCCTTTTCATGAATGTGCCACCGGCGGCTGCATTGATCGTATCACGATCTCGAAAAGTCAAACCGTTGTAGAAAGTATCAATCAATGTGACGGGAAGCATGTTGTAGTTTGAACAACGGTCGATCAAGACATAATATCTCTCCCAAGCGTCAAAAAGAGATTCATCAGGGTCTTGCATGAAACCGCTGATCTGGTTGCGAAGACTTGTGACCATGGATGGTGGAAAGTAGCGCGATAGAAAGCGTTGAGTCATGTCATCCCAAGTGTGAATAGAATTCTTCGGGAGACGATCAAACCATTTCTCGGCATGATGCGATAAAGTATGTGGGAAGAGTTGTAGGCGAAGTACATCCATTGTGGCCCAAGGCAATTTCATGCTTTGGGTGATTGTAATGAACTTGTCGAGGTGTTTGTTGGCATCATCATCAGGCAATCCTCTAAATGGGTTTGTTTGCACTTGCTGAATCATGTGGTGCTTCAACGAAAACTCAGGAGCGTTGATTTGCATCGGCGCAATCGGTCCTCCTCGTCCAAACATTGTTGGTTGACAAAGTTCCTCCATGGTCCGAAGATCAGGCTGTGGAAGAGCATTGTTGTTATTATTATTATTGAGGTTCGGTGGAATGTTGTTGTTGTTAACACCTGCCATATCTAAATCTTCTTGAGGCTCGGACTCTTGATAAATAGAAGATCTAGTACGCATACACCTGAAAATGCAAAAGAAAACAAAACACAAAGACAATATATATACACAAGAAAGATAAAATCTTTTTGGATTTTTGAAATTTTTTATTTTTATGATTTTTTTGAATTTTTTATGCAAGAAAAGTAACGTTCACAAGTGAGCGGATCCCAAAAAGCAACGTGTCTCTCACAAAAAACTGTTGATCTTTACGAAAAGAGCCGGCAGCGGCGCCATTTGATAACTCGGATTTTACTCAGGTTAAAAGATTCGTTTAAGTATGTCTCTTCGAATTGAAAAACTTGTGTTTAATGTGTGACTCTGTTGTTTTTGGTGGAACAAAAGTGTGTCGTTGTAGTGTTTGAAAAGTGCAAAACAATTAAAGTAAAAGCGCAATTAAAGTAAATCTAAGTCTAACTTAAAGTAAAGTGCAAGTATTTAAAAGCAAGACTAAAATTAAAGGGCAATAATGTAAATAACACAAACTTAAATCTAACTAAGGCAAACTTTTTTTTGGGTAAAGGGGAATCAAGACCCCGGTAAAATATATTCCCAAAAGCGTTGAAGTACAATGGAATGTAGCTGCAATGCTACATTAACCTCAAGCAAAAGCTTGAACAACCACTAAATCATATGACATGCCATATGATCCTACAAACAATTACAAAACAAATAACACCAATAGGAAAAAACCACCTAAAGGTGCATGAACAATGAAAATAAAATGACATCAAGGCTAACACTTAGAACGAACATCAGGCTGACGAGCACCATGCCGATCATCAATCGATATGACTTCTTCAACCTCACTATCACTAGCATTAACCACATCTTCCTTGATATTAGAACCATCTTCCCAATCGGTGCCATCATCTATCTTATCCCAAAGAGCACTAAAAGAGTTTTGAGAACTCTTCTCCGTATTATTAGGCTTAGCAACAAAACTCGAGGCTTTGTTATTCAAGAAACCCTTCTTAAGCAGGGGAGTTGCCTTCTTCTGACCGGTATCACTTGTCTTTGACGTTTCACCCCTCTCAACATTACGATACTTAATATTAAGGGCTGGTTTCGTAAGTTTAATGCCAGAAATTTGTTGTTGCTGCTTATTCTTCCCCTTGCTCTTCTTGTTCTTAACTACATGAAAACCATCATCATCCACAACCTTATGATCTTCCCTGCTAACCACCTTCTCAACCACTACCTGTTTAGGCAACCTAGGACATTTAGCATCAATATGGTCAAAAATAAGACAAGTAGAACATCTAGGAGGTGTCCACTCATACTCGATGTCAATAGTCTTCAATTTGTGCCCTCTATCCTTCTCAATCGGAATAGCAATGACCAACGACTTCTTTAAAGCATCATCAGCCGAAATCTCAATAAGAGCACGGGCAAAAGTACTCCTACCCCACGGGTTGATACACATGCTGCTAGTATAAGAATCAAGCATAATAGGTCTTCCAATTTGAGTTGTGATCAAACTAAGACCAATCTCCGAATAAGCATCAATAGGCACATGATGAAGTTTCACCCACACCGGTGCCTTCTTAATCTCTGTTTTATGCAAATCCATAATAGACGACCAAACATTCAGAATTAACGGAACATGTCGAATCAACCACGGACCATTCTCCAACACCCTATCCATACCACTTTTAGAATCAAACTGAAAAAGAAAGAACTCATCCTGAAGTTTAACTCTTTTTAAACCATATTTGGCCCATACATTCTTCACATAATTTTCTACCAACGGAAACGCAAGACGCTTCCCAATGAAATACCCAAACAGTGTGTTATTAAGATGCGCCCGAATCCCTTCCACAGCATCATACGGAAGAGTTACAGCAGCCCCAACAACTTGTTCGTCATTATGCAATTCCTTAATATGAACCGGCTTACACACCGGCTTATTCTGCACTAGCGATGCATATGAGGTCGAAACACCAACTGATGAAGAACCAGCCCCAGGCGTATGTTGAACCCCGACCTCATTCTTCCTAGCCATAGAACTCCCAATCCTCGCATCATGGTTAACTTGCACACCAGTTATATCACCACCATTACTACTAGCCTTCTTGGACAAGTCACACATAACCGGCGTAACCTGCATATGAGCATTAACAGCAGCAGTAACGTGAATCCCAGCAGCGGCAGTAACATCATCCTCAGACGAAACCCTAGCAGCAGACGGCTGCCTATTAAGCTGCCCCTGACTAATGTCATTCATTATATCAACCGCGCCATCCTTTTCAGCCGTATGATTACCAACTCCCGAGAACCCAGCATGCTCACCACATGAGACCCCCGCGTTAGGAGCCCTAGCATGTGTTGAGTCCGCCATAATTGCTCTCAATCGCTGCACCCTATCAGAAAGAGCCGTCATATCAACCTGATTATCCAACTCAGACATCATAACCAATAAACCCAAAAAACCCTAATAACACCTGTTTAATAATCCCAAACGAACAGATCCTAAAAAATAGGATCCCAGCCAACCCGCCTTGACACCTTACATGAGCATAAACAACCCACGACTCAAACAGCAAATCTAAAAAAGGAATACAAACAAGAATGAACAAGACAGAAATAAAAAACCCTAAAACAACCAATAGAAACCCTAAAAACGACAACCAACCCTAAAACCTTCAACCAAACCGTAATCAATTAATGTTATGATACGATCAATTAACAACGAATGAAGGTTACGGGAAGGAAACGAAATTAAGGCTAAGAGTGGCGGCTAGGGAGAAAATATTTCTGCCATTATTAGGGTTTTTTGTGTTCGAGCTTTTAACTAAGGCAAACTTAAAATGCAACTAAAACTAAATCTTAAACTAAGGCAAATAAACTTAAAGTGTAATTAAGGAAAAAGCGGGAAAAATAAAACTTAAAATAAAAAGGCAGAAACTTAAAAACTGAATTTCCCTATCCGGAATAAACTCCTATTCGGAATAAATGGCTATTCGGAATATCTGTCCCTATTCAGAATAAAACCCTATTCTGAATGTTTTGTCTATTCGGAAAGTCAGCTCTATGCGGAATATCCAGCTATTCGGAATAAAGTCCCTACTCGGAATAATTGGCCTATTCGGAATATTGTCACCTATTCGGAATATCCTCCTATGCGGAATATTAACTCTATTCGGAATATCTTGGCTATTCGGAAAGATACCCCTATTCGGACTATTCAGCTTATTCGGAATAAACTGCTATTCGGAAAAACTATCCCTATTCGGAATAATCAAGCCTATGCTGAATATCCTTCTTATGCGGAATATGGGCCTTATTCGGAATAACTCTCTTACTCGGAATATTTGATATTCCGAATAAAGCACAACTTGGCAACCCCTATGCGGAATAATCACTGAGCTCGAAACTTGGGAAAGAACAGTAACAGTAAGCCGAAGAACAAGGAAGGATAAAAAGCACGGATCTAATAGAAACTTAGCCAAATCAACAAAAAGATTAAACCAAACTAATAACAAAACATCTAATAAACATAAACAATCAATCTAAAACAACAAATCAAACAATAAAGATCAAGATAATCAAAACCACTTTAATCAAATCAACAAAAAGAAAGAACTTGAACATAAACAAATTATCACAAAGATTAAAGAAAGGTAGGATGAGATTAACAAGATAAAGATAAAGATAAAGATTAACAAGAATTAAAAGAAAAACTTACTTGAAATTAAATGGTAATTAAGTGCAAGACAAGGTAATTAAATTTGACAAGTATTTAAATTGACAAGGTAATTAAAGGTGCAAGGTAATTAAAAGGTGGAAGACTAATTGTCACACTTAGCCAACAAGAAAGAAATGACTACAATCCTAATCTATTTATAGGGGAGGATTAAGGAAGCTTCCTCCCCTCCTTCCTTTCTTGTTAATTGCAAGATTAAGTCCCTTTCTTCTCAATTCTTCATTAATTGCGTCATTAGTCCTTTTCTTCTAATCTTCTTTAAACTTGGACTTAAGGGACTTTTGGCTTCGGGATTTCTTCGAACTCGTCTTTAAATTCTTCAATAAAATAGACTTGAATTCTTCGGCTTTTGATAAACTTCCGTCTTTTGACTTTTTCTTCGATAAATCTTCAGAATTGGTCGTGGACTTCCGTTCTTTTTGCACTCTTGACTTCTTGACTTCGTCTTTCATCCTTTTCTTCAATAAAAGTCCGTAAATGCCCGTGAATGTCCGTGTTTTCTCCAATTTTCACCTTTTCATCCTAAATCACAACAAAAACACAAACCACGCATAATTCCGACATAAAAGACATAAAATACACGTTTTGGTCCGGTTATTATTGTAATTAAGTGGTAGAAAAGATGGGTGTTTACACACCTATCAATAGGGTATTGGAAGAACAAATCGTTATCTTTTGCAGGTCGGCTTCAACTTTGCAAGTCTGTCTTACTTTCCATGCAAGTGTATTGGGCGTTCGTCCTTGCCATTCCCCAAGGTATTATTAATGATATTCACCAACTTGTTCGTGGCTTTCTTTGGTGCAATGGTGAACTCAGAAGGGGTAAAGCAAAGGTAGCTTGGAAGGATATAGTTCTACCCAAGAGTGAAGGAGGGCTCGGTATCCGTAGCCTTGGCGTGTTTAATATGACGTCACTTACCAATCATATATGGAATATTATATCGAATAAAGAATCGATGTGGGTGCGGTGGATACACACATACAAGCTGAATGGTCGATCTTTATGGGATATTCCAGCTAGGAAAGATATGAGTTGGAGTTGGCGGAAGCTTCTTCAAATCCATAATATTGTAAGGCCTTATTTATGGTCGGTTTTGGGTAATGGCAGGAACACCTCAGCGTGGTTTGACAAATGGGATATTCATTGTCCTATCATCAATTATGTGACTCCAAGAGATATAGCTAGGGAAGGTCTTATTGTTAAATCTACAGTTGCTGATATGATGGCTCGAGGGTTGTGGCAGTGGCCGTAGTCATGGTTGATGAAAGCTCCTAATCTTGCGGACATTTCTATTCCTACTCTTAATATTCATACAAAGGACGTGGTTCGATGGCGTGATGATAATGGTGTTCTTAATGAGTTTAATGTGGCTCAGGCTTGGGAAGCACTTCGTCCAAGAGGGCAAAACGTTGATTGGAAACGAGTGGTTTGGTTTTCCCATGCTATTCCTAGGCATGGATTTCATATGTAGTTAGTCCTTAAATCAGCGTTAAAGACTCAAGATCGCCTGAGACAATGGTATGTGGGAGATTCTGTCGACATAAGTCGTCTCGTGTGTCCCCTTTGTAAGCAGCAACCTGATTCCCATGCACATTTGTTCTTTGAATGTTCATTTGCCTCAAAAGTTTGGGATTATGTTGGGGTTCTGTTTTTTTTTTGTAAAGGGAGTTACCCCGGTAAATATATTAACCAAAAAACCAAAGTTAAGTACAAATGGAATACGGCTAAAGTACCGTATTAACCTCAAGCCCAAAGCTTGATCAACAAGTGCTTATGACAGGCCATAAACACATCAACACTAAACTATCCGTACAAATCAAAAACTAGTGTAAAAGACAGCATTAGCAAACTCCAATAAGAAGAACTCTTGAAACCAGGCGATCACCCCACAACACCAGCAGCAACATAATGGAAGTAATGGATCCAGATAAGGCTGTCTCCTTAAAAAACCTTTTTGAGAAAAACCCAGTGGGAAAAACCCCAAAAAGGAAAAAAGAGTACAACCCTTACCTGGTACCCCATCATGCGACACACTTGAGGATGGAAGTCTCCACCGATCCAAAATAGCCAAGGACTGTGTAGTCATCTTCTTGAATCTGAAAGTAATAAACTTAAGCCGAATAGTAGAAGTAATGATGCTAACAAGTTTATCCACCGAAAGTTGTTTCCCTTTGAACAATCTAGCGTTCCGCTCCATCCAAATGAAGTATGCAGTAGCCGCAACAACCAGACGAGCAATAATACTAGTAGTAGATCTTCCCTTGGATATTGGTACAAGAAACGCCAAAACATCATCCAACCGAGGTGGAATAGAATCCATACCACAAAGCACCCTAACTTGCATCCAAACCTGTGAAGAATAAGAACACGCAAAAAACAAATGGGAATGCGAATCAGGAGTAACTTTACACAATGGGCACCGAAGAAGGCTTAAATCGACTACAGGACCAACATACCATTGCCGCAACCGATCATGGGTCTTTAGTTTCTGCTTAACAACGAGACACATATGGAAAGAATGGCGAGGAATACAGTGAGAAAACCAAACAACATGGTACGATACCACTGACTGGCGTCTGGTTCGCAAAGTATCCCAAGCCAGAGCCACAAAAAATGGCTGCAAAGAACCACCACCATCACACCATGCCAGAGAATTCGGACGCCCCTCATCCAGAACAGGGACCGGGATAGCGACAACAGCAGGAAAATGAACCCCCGATCAGACGGCCATCTCCAAGTGTTGTTCTCAATAAAGTCATAAAAAGTATCATGAATGGTAAAACCAGACCTAACAATATTACGAACCGTAAGATTATCCCTTAACAGAGATTCAGCAGCCCACCTATCAAACCACATAGACGCAGATCTACCATCATGAAGCCTATACCAAATAAACGGTCGAACACGTGTCCTAAGCTGAAGAAGCTTACGCCAGCCCCAACTTACGTCACCAATACAAGGAACATTCCAAATGATCCTACCCCTTAACTTATACGAATGTATCCATTGAACCCATAAAGATTCCTTACGCGTGAGAAGACACCAAATATAAGAGGTAATAAGAGCAGCATTGAAATCTTCAATCCTACGAATACCCAGACCACCCTCACTTTGGGGAATACAAACATTATCCCATGCCACCTTTGCCTTCCCCTTTTTCAACTCACCTTGACACCATAGAAAATTCTTCAAAAGCTGCTCAAGATCATGAATAATTCGAACAAGCAGGATAAAAACTGAAGCCCAGTACAGGTGCATAGATGATAGCACTGATTTAACAAGTTAAAGCCTCCCTGCAGAAGATAGAAATTTATTACGCTAATCCTACACCCGACTCTCCAATCTTTCAACAAGGACTTTACAGTCCCTATAAAGCAGCCTAGACGAGATAAGAGGAACACCCAGATAACGCACTAGCAAGGTGCCATCCGCAAAATGCATAAGATCTAGAATACCAGCTTTCACATCAGATGGAACATTACAAAAGAAAGAGGTACTCTTAGGAATACTCGGAACCAAACCTGAAACATTCTTAAATTCTTCCATAGCATCCATAACGGTACAAACCGAATCCAGATGACCCCTAGTGAAAATAAAAAGATCATCTGCAAAACATAAGTTAACAATACGTTGGTGCTCATAATGATTATGAAACAGAAACTCCTCCGCTAAACGAACACGCCTTAGTATCAATAAAGTCAAAACTTCCATAACCAACGTAAATAAATAAGGTGACAGTGGATCACCCTGCCTTAACCCACGCCTACCCTTAAACTAGCCATGGAGATTCCCGTTAATACAAATAGAATACGAATCCGTAGTCACGCACTCCATAATCCACTCAACCATCATAGTGTGAAAGCCAAAACCAAATAAAATCACCTTAAGAAAACCCCAATCAACCGTATCATAGGCCTTTTGGATATCCACTTTGAAATCACAACGAGGCGGCCCAATATTCTTATGATAACTTCGCATTAATTCCTGAGTAAGTAATATATTATCCAAAATCCTACGACCCGGAACAAAAGCAGATTGATTAATATTAACCAAGTACCCCAACACCACTTTAATACAATTAGCAATAATCTTCGTAATGCATTTGAAAATCACATTATAACAAGAAATAGGTCGATAATCTGTGATCTTATTAGGGACAGTCACCTTTGGAATAAGCGCAATAATGGCGTGATTTATTTCCTCAAGCAACTTACCATTAGTGAAAAACTCCCGAATAACACATGTAACATCACTACCCATAATATCCCATGCATTCTTAAAAAACGTAGCTGTAAATCCATCTGGACCAGGAGCTTTGTCATAACCCATTGAAAACAAAGCACTCTTAATCTCAGCATCCGACACCACCCGAACCATACCTAAAGCACGTTGCGCATCAAGAACATTAGAAAACAAATCATGTGATTCCATAGGAATAGTAGCACCCTCCAACCCAAGAAACTACTCATAATGCGTCACAAACACATTCACAACATCATTACCTTCACACAACACATTAGACATGTCTCGCACCATATCAATCCTGTTGCAGGCATTAGAACACTTAACAATTTTATGAAAATAAGCGGTATTAGAATCACCCGCATCAAGCCACTCAATCTTAGCTTTCTGTTTTAAAAACCTTTCCTCATTAAGAGATGCTTCTTTAAATGCCAAAAGACACCGAGCATGAGCTTCACGGACATCAGTATTAGACGAATTTAAATCAAGAGCCCTTTGAGCCGCGTCCAGCTCATCTCTAGTCTGAGTTACACGCGCATGAAGATTACCATTCTCATGGAGAAGCTTGCGAAATGGCGCTTTAAGATGTTTCAGACGTTTAACCTGTGACAACCGTGGTTTTGAGGTTCGTCACTCGGTCTTATTTTTAGGTTTTTTTATGTGTGACTCTGTGTTTTGTGTGTTTACATGTTTATTTTACGTGAACGAACTTTGTGTGGACATCGTTTATGGGTATATGGTACTCATAAGTAAATCGAGGAAAGGTTATTTCATGTTCATGATGTCACAAATTGGTGACTATGAAATGAAATGGTGTTATTTTGGTGTTTACGTATACGTATAAGTATTATAGTAAATCCTATTTTTTTTAGGATTTGGGGTTTAGCATTTAGAGGTCTCGGGTAAGGTGTTTAGGCATGTGAGTATTTTTCAGGATGGTTTTAAGTCATTTAGGACTTAGTTATAAAGTTTATTTCAAAATTTAAGATTTTTTTAAAAACTGTATATTTTACGTCTTTTACGGTAAACGCATAAATTTGACTAGTTTTACCGTTTTGAGATTTTGGAGGTTTTAGGAGCTGAAATAAATTAGGGTAAATTAAGGTATTATTAATAATATATTAATAAGTCTTAAAAAGAAAAAAATAAAAAAAAAATATATGAATCGGGTTTTAAACCGACTAGAAAAGAAAAAGAAAGGATAATGGGCAAAAAGACCCAACTTGAGCCCAATTTGGAAAAGCCTTTTTAATAAAACATATAAATACCATGTTTATATCACAAAAATCAGTTATTCATTAATTTTCTTCCCTTTTGGCCGAATTTTTACAAGCTCTAATTTAGGGATTCATCAAAAATATTTTTCTTGAAGATTTGAGGTAAAAATCTTGATTTAATTCTTATAGTTTTCTTGTTTTATAGCATTAAGGCTTCAAGTTTTATGTAATCAATTTATATGATGGATTAGAGTTCTTAATAGATCTGTAATTAGGGGTTTTATAACAATTAACATGACTAGGATAATGATTGGTGATTATTAGTGATGTTAATTAGGGTTTAATCATGTTTAAATTCGTTATTAAAAACTGGGCAGATTTTTGAGTCACTTGTTTTGATCATATCTAGAGTTCTACAAACTCTTATTTTACGATCCAAGCATCCCTGAATAGCTAATTGAAGTGGCTTTCAAATGAAAGAAACTAGAAACAAATTGGAGGCCGGGAGCTGGGTCAAAAACAGGTTACAACAGTCGGAGGTCAAAATAGTTTTGAAATCAGTCGGGTTTAATTTAACGTTTTAAGGTGATTGGGGTACTAAGGAGTACACTTGATCCCTATAATGAGCATGGCTGTTGGTTTATATATTAAATAAGAGACCTGAAGGGTGGCTAAGCAAATGGGTTAGGGTAAGACCCCCTAATCATAACAAACTCTTTGTATGTTCAAAATCGGTAAAATGCGGATAAGCAGAAGTATATATATATATATATATATATATATATATATATATATATATATATATATATATATATATATATATATATATATATATATATATATATATATATATATATATATATATATATATATATATATATATATATATATATATATATATATATGTATATATATATCGGGCCTTAACAGTAGCTTTAAGGTTGGGGAAAAAGGGAGGAGTTAGCTAACATATGTAAGGGCATAGGATTTCCTTTACAGAGATCATGGGTATGTTTAGGTGGGTGTTTAGCTTATAGTTTAGAGACCTAAAAACCGGGACTGTTTTGGGAAAAATGTTAACGGGACGGGTTATGAAGTAAACTGAGTTAAGGACTTTATAGAGGGGTGTAATGAGATGCTTAGAGCATATAAATGAGGTATATATATGGTATAAGGTTAGATGTACATCATAGGTTGATGAGCCATTTTAGTGTTTGGTTCATGTTTTGATTGTGTGCTTTTGTTTGTTAGCTTTTTTCTAGTGCGCGGATTTTTGGAGAAGCTCAATCAGGTGAGTTTCATAGTCCCATGTCTACTAATGATTTTGACTTCTAGATGGGATGGAAGAGACACTGTCTTATTTTTATAAATTATGTTGTGAATGTTTGTGTTTGGTGATGGACTTGTGCATACTTATGTGAATAACTGCTAGTTGATTCATGATTTTTTTATGTTTTGACTTGGTACCAAGAGGATGATGACAAGGCGGGGCCTTGGGATTGGTTCATAGGTGTATGGGCGCCTATGGGACCATGGTGTTTGGTAAGGCTGGGAGCCTTGGATTTGGTTTGGTTTGTTAAATCTTTAAATATTAGTTGTTAATGCATGTTTGTATCACATTGTCCATATGTTCTTAAATTTGGTTATTATTCACAGCTTATGGTTTGATTTTGGCGTTGGAGTCTAAACCTATGACTCTCACCAACTTTATGTTGATGTGTTTTAGTGTCTCTTTCAGGTGATAAAGTGGTTAAGCGTGAGAACATATGTGGCTAGGATTGGAGTCGCGTAGGAATAATTTTAGAAGGAGATCCCTGTTCCTTCTTAGTTTATTTTTCTGTTTATTTCAATAAGTGATACTATAAACCTATATGTTGCTTTGTTTGTGTTATTTGTTTGTCTTGGGTAAGAGGTAGGACTATTACCTACTTACCTAGACTCCTGCATTGATGAGATATTTTCATGACATTTGTGTCACCTTTTATGACATTTTTAATTCATATAGTTCTCTCTATAGACACGCTATTGTTGTGATGATATCCATACACCGCGACCCATATTCCGCCATGGTGGGGTGTGACAGAATGGTATCAGAGATAGGTTATAGAGAACTAGGTTGCCTAGTCGCGTAGCCTAGTCTATAGCTTAAGGGTCCCTGCATATAGGCGTCATAGGAGTATGTGTGCATTTTATAATAATTGATGTGTTTGGATGTTATTTTGTGATGTTTGTTAAGTTATGAACTACTCAGGTTCATACTTAGCCACATGTTATTTTATTTTCGGGTTGTGACTAGTGAAGGTTGAACCATAATCATCCACGCTAGTCATTGTTGTATTTTGCTTAAATTGTACATTATAGTACATAATTTGGTACATGGTAGTTTCTGTCTTTTGTTGAGTTATTTTATGTACCTGGGGTATAGTATTTTTCTTTTGATGTTTAAGTCATGTCCCTAAGAATCATGTGGTGGTTCGAGTAATTAGGAGTAGGTGGAAATGAAGGATTTTAAGCTGTATCCACTCTTATGGGCGACATGACTTTTAACTGATTATGTTTTCGTTTTGGATTTAGTCCATGATGTTTTAGCTAGACTATGGATTTATGTATTCCAATAGTTTGATTATATTTTTTTAAATGGATGGAGTTTTGGACTTTATTGTTTATGTGGTTATGAGCTTATGTGAGTAGATGGATATATGTGTTATGTGTTGTATTAATTCTTATAAGTGTCATCATAGGAGGGAGTGCATTGAGGAAAGGGTAATTATATAAGTATGGTGGCCAACATAGTTATACAAGTACCATTACTCCAATGGATTCCTAAGTATGATTGCATGAAAGAGGGTTAATACATGCTTGTATAGTAGATGTTAGACAGATTTTAGTATATGTATCCCGATATGCCTATATATGTATGATCCCCTATAATTATCGATTGTATCCTTAGGGGTGGCTAGCTCGCTTCTTTTTAGATATTCAACCTCCGTTGTGGCGTATTCTTTGAGTTTCCTATTTCGCGTGTCCGTTTTAAAATGGTGTCCTTGGTGTTAAGTATATTGAAATAAATTCAGATTTCTTTTGGGATAATGAAATCTTTTGTGTTGAGTCTTACATTCCTTTTTGTCGGTATATATTAAATAGACTTGGAAATCTACTATAGGGTTGGATAGTTGGTTCTATACGGTAACATAAGGGTAAGGTGTTGGAATCGTGTTTGAAACAAGATGTAACATAAGAATTCTTAATCAACAATTATTTATTTCAAAATTCTAAAAGACTTTTTTTTAAAAAAAATAAAGCGAAATAAAATTTCTTTCTACTTACATAGTTTATATAATTGAGTTTAACCGATTTACGTCATTTATAATTATTTATACAAGGTTAATTTGAGTTCATGAAAATTTCACATACAATTATTTCTTTCGTTTTTAAAGCTTTTTGGGTGATTCAAAAGCCTAAAATTATGTACTCAGAACGTACTTTTCAAATATTCAGAATGTATAGTCATGGGAGGTCAGTATCCTGGTAGAAATTATAGTACAAGTGTCGGGTTAAAGGTTGAGTTTTGAATAGTAGTTTATTTTTATGATTTGGGATGCACGGGATACCTAGTCTTTGAGTTGAGTTTTGAGTTCGTCAAGAGGGTTGTTTGTAGATTGTTTGAGTCACATAGATGTGGGGAGGTAAAGAAAAAAAAAATTTTTTTTTTGGAAAAGTCGATCTTGTGCACGGTTTAAATAATATGTCGCGAGGCGTAAGATGTTTTGGTTGCCATTAAGTGTTTCTTGGATCATTTTTCTTTGTCATGAGTCATTTGAATTGGTACCTGCTTGAGTTTTCCTTTTGAGTTATCGTGGTTTTGTTCTGTTTTAACTCGTGCACGTGAAATGTCGTTAGTTATCCGTGGGATTGATTCGTCGATCGTATCTATTAGATTCAGGATGTAGTTTTGGTTGCGTATTGATTTGGGAGCGTTGAGGTAGTGATGTGAAAGACTTGGTCGCGCCTACATGATTAAGTAGGTGACCATGAGAGAATGGTCGGAATGCCCTTAGTGGGGAGGAAAGAGTTAGAAGTTCGTAGATGAACTAATGTGGTCATGAGGTCTATTAGGAGTGCCAAGGGAGATGAATAGAGATTTGTATAATGTATGGATAATGGCACAAGTAACGCGCCATAGAGAGTGTTGGAAGGGGATATAATACCTCAAAGGTATTTATGATTGTTCGTAAGGCATGTAAGTTTTCTGAAAATTTCCTGAGATTTAGTAGGTTTGCCTATTACTTTGAGGTAGAACCATGAATATAGCAAGTAGGAGAAGTGAGAGGAGTTACTTTTTAGAGAGAGAGAGAGAATATCAAGGAAAAACCCTAAAAAACATCAATGGCTGCCAAAAAAAAATCCCTTCTTATCATAACCTAATTTTCTTTTTCCTTTAATCCGAATACCTTATAATGATGCTGTTTTCTCGAATAATCACAGATTATTCTTGAGTTAACAAAGTTTTTATTTGGTTGATTGATTTTAGGGTTAATTAAATTGGTTTTTATTTTAGTTTTTGTGCCGTCATTGTGTTTTGCGATTGTTTGTTTTATTCGTTGGTGGTTAATTGTTAATTTGGTCGGTGCTTAATAATTCAACTAACAGATCCATATGATTGGCTGCGCAATTATTTGGTTGCGCAATATCATCTTGGTCGGTGGTTGTTATTTAATGTTTTGATCACTTGTCTACTGGACAATTAATTTAGTCACATACACGATTGTTTCTTCTTTGTTTTTTTGTATCTTCGCAAGTTAGGGTTAGGTCTTTGGGTAATTGTGGTAGGGTCCGCTTGGTTTGGTCGGCTGATTGTTTCTTTTTTGTTTTTTGTGTCATCACAATTAAATTTGTTACTCACGTAACCATAAGGTACTTTTAGATATTAGGTTTTCTGGGTAATTGTGACGGCTGACAGTTTCATTTGGTCGGCTGATTTTATTATTATTAGGTAGGTCGATTGTAGTTTCCGTGTCGCATAAGTATGAACATAGATTCGACCAATGAAAGTGATAAGCCATTGTTTACAGGTTGGAATGATGTGATTAAGGTGTCTAATCTTAAGGTCTTAGTAACGTTAGAGGAGATATCTAATTTGTTTTCTTTTCCTTTGAATACTGTACGTGACATTGAAGTGTTTGCAAATGGCGTTAAGGCAAACAAATTTCCTAAATGGTCTACTTTACCTAAGGAGACCACTATACTTTGTTATGAAGTTTTGTGTGAACGCCATAAGAATCTAACTAGCAGAACTTCTTCACTAAGTTCAGGTGGTTCAAGTGTGCACTCTGCAAAAATGGCTAAGGAACCAGATGACCCTATTACAAATTTTTCCTCTTCTTGTGATGTATTTTTGGACCTTGCAACTAAGGCTGCAACCATTAATGGTATGCAACCGTGTAATCTAGGGATGGCAAAAGTATCCGAAACCGATGGAGAAATCCGAAATCCGAACCGACTGGGTCGGGTTCGGATTTGGGTTGGCGGGTTTGGATGCGGGTTCGGGTTGGGATATTTTATTTTTCGCGGGTACGGGTTCGGGTTCGGGTTTTAGTAATACCCGCCCCGTATACGTACCCGTTTACCAAAATACATATCGTTTATTGCTATTTTATATAATTTTTAAATTTGTAAGAAATAGTAGACGAAGATTATTAAACAAATGAAAATTTTATATTAGTTACATTTTGTATGCATTAAAATGTTTGTGATCAAGCATATTTCGATTTTGAAACTTTAAATAAAACAATGATTTATTCGATATATTAAATCGCATGATATGATACTGAATTAGTATTCTTCAGCTTCTAAAAATAAAAAAATTATATTAGGGTATTTTGATTATTTTTTATTATTTTTTTAACTCTGTACGTACAATTATGTCTAACATTATTTAATTGTGGATACCCGATACCCGCGGTAAAAACCAAAAACCCGTTAGGTAATACTAATCGGGTACCCGTTGGGTATTGGAGCGGATGCGGGTTTAGATATTATAAACGGGTGCAGGTACGGTTTCAGTAAAACCCGCCCCGAACCCGACCCGTTGCCATCCCTAGTGTAATCTACATGAGGTTCTGAAATTATTTGGTGTAACGATTAGCACGGTTGGTGATGCGGGTGAATTTATGCATGAATTAAGAATGAAGAAACATCCTTTGTGGGAATTGATCTCAAATAACCGTGCTAAAGAAATTTTGGAGTTACTTTGCAAATTTGAAGCTGATATGGTTACGTCTACTAATGGAGGTATTAATGCAGTCTCTTCTTCGTTTAATTCCGAAAATGTCTGTGAAGGGGTTAATATCTCTATTCCTAGGAACGTCGTTGAAAAAGTAAATACTCGCTACCACAACACTTTATATGGTTACTTTCTTGGTAAAAGGATTGCATTTCCCGTGGTTGAGTATTTTGCTAAGAATAACTGGGCAAAACATGGTCTTAAGCGTATCGTGATGAATGAGAAAGGTTTTTTATTTTTTCAATTTGGGTCTAGTGAGGGTCTTAATGCGGTTCTGGAAGGTGGTCCGTGGATGGTTCGTAATTCACCAATTTTTCTTAAGAAATGGACTATGAAAACGAATCTTCTAAAGGAGGAACTAACTCGTATTCCGGTATGGGTCAAGTTTCATGATGTCCCGCTACAGGTATTTGAAGAGGAAGGTATTAGTTTAATTGCTTCGTTTCTTGGTAAGCTTATTATGATGGATAATTAGACTGATAATATGTGCAAAGAGTCTTGGGGTCGTTGTAGTTTTGCTCGTTGTCTTATTGAGATGAATGTTGATTCGGAGTTTATAGATAACGTTACTATTGGTGTCCTTGATCTTGAAGTCTCTGGTTGTACTAAGGAATTAATTCGTGTTGAATACGAATGGAAACCGCCTAGATGTCATACTTGTAATATTTTTGGTCATTCCTTTGATTCTTGTCCGAAAAATGTTAAACCTAAAACGGTTGAAAATATGACAACTCATGTTGATAATGATGGATTCCAACAAGTGCAAAGCAAGAGGAAGAAGTACAAAGGTAATTTAGGGAATCAAGTTCCGAGAGGTGTTCCATTGAGCAAGGGTTTCCAAACAGGTAAGACGGTTGTTTTTCGTCCAAAAACTCACTTGGATACTACAAGTACGAGTGGTGATAATAGTAGTAAGTTGAATACTAAATCTGGTCAGGTGCAGCAGTCTAGCAATCCTAATGGTCCGAACAAGGGTAAAGCTCAAATGAGCAGTATTTCTACATCTAATAAATTTTCATCTTTGTCCATGCCTGGTATTGATGAAGGGGTTCAAGTAAGCGAGGAAGATAATGAGGAGGAGGAGGGAGTCGAGGTCGTCTTTGATGAATCGGTGAATCTTCTCAACACTAATATTGGGGCAAGCACTCCTTCTGGCTGATCCCATGCTGATATTTTATTATTTTCCTCGTAACTTTATGTTATCGTCTTGGTTTTTGTCTAGTTTATATATATCCAGTATTCTAGACTAGTTAATGTTTATGGCCTGTCATAAACATTTTGTTTAACAAGCTGCCTGTAGATTGCGGTTAATGTGGTATTTCAGCCACATTCCTTGTACTTCAACGCTTTTTTTGGTTCTAATTACCGGGGTCATTGTACCCTTTTACCAAAAAAAAGAAGTGAGAGGAGTTGTAGTTAGTGCCTTTCCAAGGCAATTGTTGATGGAATGATTTAAAAACAGGATTTGTTAGAAATTGCAAGGAATGCAAGATACAAGTTGAGTTGCTTAGTAGTAGATTGGATGTGGAAAGCGGTTGAATAGTTTGATAAGAAGAAGTATTGGTCTTTTAGAATGCGTGTAGAATTTTGCGAGTAGACGAGGTAGGAATTTATTCGTATTGCCACTAAGAGAGGGTGCAAGTAGGACGTAGTTGAAAACTGGTAAGGATGTTGTATGAATGCTTTGGGTTTACGGTTATGATTTTAGCTTCGCCGAGGCGCTAGCAGTTTTCATGGAGTCAATGAACCGAGTGTGCATGAACGTATATAAATGAGTTGTCATCGGGAGTATCGACGACATCTTGATCTACTCAAAGTCTAAAAAGGAGAGTGAGGCGAATTATGAGTTGGTTTTGGAGTTGTTAGGAAAGGGAATTATACGTGAGATTTTCAAGTGTGAGTTTTAAGATTAAGTTGACCAGGATGAGTAGTTAGAGATGATGGTATATCATGGAACCAGCAAGGGGCGAAGTAAAGAGGGATGAGGAAGCGTTTTGGAGGCTGAAGAGGTGATTGGATAATGATTCGGTCTTGGCATTATCGGAAGGATTGGATGAATTCGCGAAGCATGACGATACGTGGAGCAAGGATTTGGAGGTGTACGAGAACGACAAAGAATGGCGATTGCTTATACGATGCAGGAACTGAAGATTGGAAGAACTAGATAGACTTAGTTAGTGGAGCTGGATTGTTATATCGGCTTAGAATGCTAGAGGCATTTGGGGTACGAGACGTAGAGAATGATCTATACAGATCATGAACGTCTCCAACATATATTTAATCATCTTGATTGAACATTTAGAAAAGGTGATGGGTGGAGTTAAGTGATGAAAGAAAATTGCAAGGCCAAGTACCATCTGGGAAAGGCAAGCATGGTTGATGAGACATGGAATAAGAAGAATGAAGTGAAGTTGAGACAAACTTGAACTATATGGATGACGTATTAGGGTGGTTTGGATGAAGGATGTAGGTTGCACGAGTTGAGTTGTCTAAAGCAGAGAACGCGTCAACATGTATGTTGCGTGGCTTGGACAATCATATGGAGAAAAGGGACGTAGACTATACTTCCTACATAGATAGGAGTAGCTTAGAAAGGGAGATGTAAGGACGAAGTTGGTGAAAGGGATACATAATGGGGTGGAGGAATAAGTACGACGAGAGTTGGGTGATAGTTGATAGACTGACTAATTCATCTCATATTTCAAGAGGAATGAGAAGTCACGTAGTTGAGAAGTTGGAAGGATTGCGTACGGATGTGATGTAATAGAGGGTTTTGCGTAAAAGTTAGCCTAATATGTATGGAATGCCTTATGAAGGATTATGGCAAGGGAAGAAACGATGGGAAGCAAGCGTAGTATAGCGTTGATAGACTAATGTTTGGTATGAGCATACTATAGGGGTAATTGAGAAAGACGCCTAGAGCATTGGCGTGAGATTTGGAGATAGTTGGAGAACGCATTATATTAGGAAGAATTCTCCTACAAAGAGAGAGTCACCGTTGAGAGGGGCATATTCCCCATTAATGAGGCTGTAAGGAATAAAGGAGGAAACACCTAAATTATAGGCTGAAGACGGGATATAAGATGGTATGGAAATTAAGATTGTGGAAATACAAGCGAAAAGTAGTATGGAGGAAGAATGATTAGAGGGAGCAAGAGGTTGTCAAGATGGTGGGTGATATTGAAGGGAAAACCGTTATAGCAAGAGGATAGTAGTCACGAAAAATAGAACGTTCACCTAGAGAAAAGGTGTAGCACCTGTTAGTATGAAGGATTGTTAGTTACTTGGTTCCGAGCATGGGAAAGCAAGGATGATGTGGTGGTTATGACATGTTTCATGTGAATGTTATAGGAAGCTTTTGGTTATGCAATCCTGCATATACCATTGGATGCGATAAAGGTTGGGAGAACTTCTGAATGATGGAAAATCCGTAGAGGATAGAAGCCGTTAGGTCTGGTGATAGGATTTGTAGTAGAAACTGTTGGAGTTAATTCATAGGAAATGAGGTGGATCACCGTTATAGTGGGATGAAGTTAGAAGCGGCCAACGTATTGGACCGGAGGTGGATCGGAAAACTATGGAGGTGGTGGCAGTGACTAAGTAGAGGTTGAAAATAGCAAAGAACCGACAAGAGAGCTATGCGGACAAGAGGCGTAAGCCGTTGAGATTTGAGATAAAGTTATGCTAAAGGTTTCACCATGGAAATGGGTGATGCGGTTTGGAAAGAAAAGGGAAGTTAGCACCTAGATCTGTGGGTCCATTTAAAATCCTTGAAAGGATTGGGCTAGTGGCGTATAGGTTGAGATTACCGGAGGAATTGAGTAGTGTGCATGATGTATTTCATGTATCAAACTTGAGGAAATGCTTAGCAAGAACCGACTTGCAAGTACCGTTAGATGATATTAGTATCGATACGAGTCTTCGTTTCATCGAAGAGCCGGTAGAGATTTTGGGTCATGAAGCTAAGACGTTGGAAAAAAGGGTAATATACCGTAGTTATGGTAAGATGGAATTTGGAACGTGGACTAGAGTTCACGTAGGAACGGGAAGGATTTATGAGGAGCAAGTATCCTCAGCTATTTTATAATGACGATCCTAAGGAGTAAATCTCGGGACGAGATTTATATTAGGAGGGAGGGATGTGACAACCGTGGTTTTGAGGTTCGTCACTCGGTCTTATTTTTAGGTTTTTTTATGTGTGACTATGTGTTTTGTGTGTTTACATGTTTATTTTGCTTGAACGAAGTTTGTGTGGACATCGTTTATGGGTATATGGTACTCATAAGTAAATCGAGGAACGGTTATTTCATGTTCATGAGGTCACAAATTGGTGACTATGAAATGAAATGGTGTTATTTTGGTGTTTACGTATACGTATAAATATTATAGTAAATCGTATTTTTTTTAGGATTTGGGGTTTAGCATTTAGAGGTCTCGGGTAAGGTTTTTAGGCATGTGAGTATTTTTCGGGATGGTTTTAAGTCATTTAGGACTTAGTTATAAAGTTTATTTCAAAATTTAAGATTTTTTTTTAAAACTGTATATTTTACGTCTTTTACGGTAAACGCGTAAATTTGACTAGTTTTACGGTTTTGAGGTTTTGGAGGTTTTAGGAGCTAAAATAAATTAGAGTAAATTAAGGTATTATTAATAATATATTAATAAGTCTTAAAAAGAAAAAAAATAAAAAAAAATATATATGAATCGGGTTTTAAAACCGACTAGAAAAGAAAAAGAAAGGATAATGGGCCAAAAGACCCAACTAGAGCCCAATTTGGAAAAGCCTTTTTAATAAAACATATAAATACCATGTTTATATCACAAAAATCAGTTTTTCATTAATTTTCTCCCCTGTTGGCCGAATTTTTACAAGCCCTAATTTAGGGATTCATCAAAAATAATTTTCTTGAAGATTTGAGGTAAAAATCTTGATATAATTCTTAAAGTTTTCTTGTTTTATAGCAGTAAGGCTTCAAGTTTTATGTAATCAATTTATATGATGGATTAGAGTTCTTAATAAATCTGTAATTAGGGGTTTTATAACAATTAACATGATTAGGATAATGATTGGTGATTATTAGTGATGTTAATTAGGGTTTAATCATGTTTAAATTCGTTTTTAAAAACTGGGCAGATTTTTGAGTCACTTGTTTTGATCATATCTAGAGTTCTACAAACTCTTATTTTGTGATCCAAGCATCCCTGAATAGGTAATTGAAGTGGCTTTCAAATGCAAGAAACGAGAACTAAATTGGTGGTAGGGAGGTGGGTCAAAAACAGGTTACAATAGTCGGAGGTCAAAATAGTTTTGAAATCAGTCGGGTTTAATTTAACGTTTTAAGGTGATTAGGGTACTTAGGAGTACACTTGAGCCATCTAATGAGCATGAGTGTTGGTTTATATATTAAATAAGAGACCTGAAGGGTGGCTAAGCAAATGGGTTAGGGTAAGACCCCCTAATCATAACAAACTCTTTGTATGTTCAAAATTGGTAAAATGCGGATAGGCAGAATATATATTAAATATATATATATATATATATATATATATATATATATATATATATATATATATATATATATATATATATATATATATATATATATATATATATATATATATATATATATATATATATATATATATATATATATATATATATATATATATATATATATATATATATATATATATATATATCGGGGCCTTAACAGTAGCTTTAAGGTTGGGGCAAAAGGGAGGAGTTAGCTAACATATTTAAGGGAATAGGATTTCCTTTACAGAGATCATGGGTATGTTTAGGTGGGTGTTTGGCTTATAGTTTGGAGACCTAAAAACGGGACTGTTTTGGGTAAAATGTTAACAGGACGGGTTATGAAGTAAACTGAGTTAAGGGCTTTATAGAGGGATGTAATGAGATGCTTAGAGCATATAAATGAGGTATATATATGGGAGAAGGTTAGATGTCCATCATAGGTTGATGAGCCATTTTAGTGTTTGGTTCATGTTTTGATTGTGTGCTTTTGTTTGTTAGCTTTTTGCTAGTGCGCGGATTTTTGGAGAAGCTCAATCAGGTGAGTTTCATAGTCCCATGTCTACTAATGATTTTGACTTCCAGATGGGATGGAAGAGACACTGTTTTGTTTTTATAAATTATGCTGTGAATGTTTTGTGTTTGGTGATGGACTTGTGCATACTTATGTGATTAACTGTTAGTTGATTCATGATTGTTTTATGTTTTGACTTGGTACCAAGGGGATGATGACAAGGCGGGGCTTTGGGATTGGTTCATAGGTGTATGGGCGCCAATGGGACCATGGTGTTTGGTAAGTCTTGGAGCCTTGGATTTGGTTTGGTTTGTTAAATCTTGAATATTGGTTGTTAATGCATGTTTGTATTACGTTGTCCATATGTTCTTAAATTTTGTTATTATTCATAGCTTATGGTTTGATTTTGGCGTTGGAGTCTAAACCTATGACTCTCACCAACTTTATGTTGACGTGTTTTAGTGTCTCTTTCAGGTGATAAAGTGGTTAAGCGTGAGAACATATGTGGCTAGGATTGGAGTCGCGTAGGAATGCATTTAGAAGGAGATCCCTGTTCCTTCTTAGTTTATTTTTCTGTTTATTTCAATAAGTGATACTATGAACCTGTATGTTGCTTTGTTTGTGTTATTTGTTTGTCTTGGGTAAGAGGTAGGACTGTTACCTACTTACCCAGACTCCTGCATTGATGAGATATTGTCATGATATTTGTGTCACCTTTTATGACATTTTTAATTCATATAGTTCTCTCTATAGACACGCTGTTGTTGTGATGATATCCATACGTCACGCCCCATATTCCGCCATGGTGGGGTGTGACAGAATGGTATCAGATACAATGGTTATAGAGAATTAGGTTGCCTAGTCGCGAGCCTAGTCTATAGCTTAAGGGTCCCTGCATATAGGCGTCATAGGAGTATGTGTGCATTTTATAATAATTGATGTGTTTGGATGTTATTTTCTGATGTTTGTTAAGTTATTAACTACTATGGTTCATACTTAGCCACATGTTATTTTCTTTTCGGGTTGTGACTAGTGAAGGTTGAACCATAATCATCCACGCTAGTCATTGTTGTATTTTGCTTAAATTGTACATTATAGTAAATAATTTGGTACATGGTAGTTTCTGCCTTTTGTTGAGTTATTTTATGTACCTGAGGTATCGTATTTTTCTTTTGATGTTTAAGTCATGTCCCTAAGAATCATGTGGTGGTTCGAGTTATTAGGAGTAGGTGGATATGAAGGATTTTAAGCTGTTTCCACTCTTATGGGCGACATGACTTATAACTGAATATGTTTTCGTTTTGGATTTAGTCCATGCTGTTTTAGCTAGACTATGGATTTATGTATTCCAATAGTTTGATTATATTTTTTTTAAATGGATGGAGTTTTGGACTTTATTGTTTATGTGGTTATGAGCTTATGTGAGTAGATGGATATATGTGTTATGTGTTGTATTAATTCTTATAAGTGTCATCATAGGAGGGAGTGCATTGGGGAAAGGGTAATTGTATAAGTATGGTGGCCAACATAGTTACACAAGTACCATAACTCCAATGGATTCCTAAGTATAATTGCATGAAAGAGGGTTAATACATGCTTTTATAGTAGATGTTAGACGGATTTAAGTATATGTATCCCGATATGCCTATATATGTATGATCCCCTATAATTATCGACTGTATCCTTAGGAGGGTGGCTAGCTCGCTTCTTTTAGATATTCCACCTCCGTTGTGGCGTATTATTCGAGTTACCTATTTCACGTGTCCGTTTTAAAATGGTGTCCTTGGTGTTAAGTATATTGAAATAAATTGAGATTTCTTTTGGGATAATGAAATCTTTTGTGTTGAGTCTTACATTCCTTTTTGTCGGTATATATTAAATAGACTTGGAAATCTACTATAGGGTTGGATAGTTGGTTGCATACGGTAACATAAGGGTAAGGTGTTGGAATCGTGTTTGAAACAAGATGTAACATAAGAATTCTTAATCAACAATTATTTATTTCAAAATTCTAAAAGAATTTTTTTTAAAAATAAAGCGAAATAAAATTTCTTTCTACTTACATAGTTTATATAATTGAATTTAACCGATTTACGTCATTTATAATTATTTATACAAGGTTAAATTGAGTTCATGAAAATTTCACATACAATTATTTCTTTCATTTAAAAGGATTGTATTAATCACTAAGTTTATTCTTTAGTTTTTAAAACAACTAGTATAAATTTGTTTTGGTCATAACTTGTTCGTTTTTAAAGCTTTTTGGGTGATTCAAAAGCCTAAAATTATGTACTCAGAACGTACTTTTCAAATATTCAAAATGTATAGTCATGGGAGGTCAGTATCCTGGTCGAAATTATTGTACAAGTGTCGGGTTAAAGGTTGAGTTTTGAATAGTAGTCTATTTTTATGATTTGGGATGCACGGGATACATAGTCTTTGAGTTGAGTTTTGAGTTCGTCAAGAGGGTTGTTTGTAGATTGTTTGCGTCACATAGATGTGGGGAGGTAAAGAAAAAAAAATATAAAAAAATATTCTTTTGGAAAAGTCGATCTTGTGCACGGTTTAAATAATATGTCGTGGGGCGTAAGATGTTTTGGTTGCCATTAAGTGTTTCTTGGATCATTTTTCTTTGTCATGAGTCATTTGAATTGGTACCTGCTTGAGTTTTCCTTTTGAGTTTTCGTGTTTTTGGTATGTTTTAACTCGTGCACGTGAAATGTCGTTAGTTATCCGTGGGTTTGATTCGTCGATCGTATCTAGTGGATTCAGGATGTAGTTTTGGTTGCGTATTGATTTGGGAGCGTTGAGGTAGTCATGTGAAAGACTTGGTCGCGCCTACACGATTAAGTAGGTGACCATGAGAGAATGGTCGGAATGCCCTTAGTGGGGAGGAAAGAGTTAGAAGTTCGTAGACGAACTAATGTGGTCATGAGGTCTATTAGGAATGCCAAGGGAGATGAATAGAGATTTGTATAATGTATGGATATTGGCACAAGTAACGCGCCATAGAGAGTGTTGGAAGGGGATATAATACCTCAAAGGTATTTATGATTGTTCGTAAGGCATGTAAGTTTTCTGAAAATTTCCTGAGATTTAGTAGGTTTGCCTATTACTTTGAGGTAGAACCATGAATAGAGCAAGTAGGAGAAGTGAGAGGAGTTGTAGTTAGTGCCTTTCCAAGGCAATTGTTGATGGAATGATTTAAAAACAGGAGTTGTTAGAAATTGCAAGGAATGCAAGATAAAAGTTGAGTTGCTTAGTAGTAGACTGGATGTGGAAAGCGGTTGAATAGTTTGATAAGAGGAAGTATTGGTCTTTTAGAATGCATGTAGAATTTTGCGAGTAGAACGAGGTTGGAATTTATTCGTATTGCCACTAAGAGAGGGTGCAAGTAGGACGTAGTCGAAAACTGATAAGGATGTTGTATGAATGCTTTGGGTTTACGGTTATGATTTTGGCTTCGCCGAGGCGCTAGCAGTTTTCATGGAGTCAATGAACTGAGTGTGCATGAACGTATATAAACGAGTTGTCATCGGGAGTATCGACGACATCTTGATCTACTCAAAGTCTAAAAAGGAGAGTGAGGCAAATTATGAGTTGGTTTTGGAGTTGTTAGGAAAGGGAATTATACGTGAGATTTTCAAGTGTGAGTTTTAGGATTAAGTTGACCAGGATGAGTAGTTAGAGATGATGGTATATCATGGAACCAGCAAGGGGCGAAGTAAAGAGGGATGAGGAAGCGTTTTGGAGGCTGAAGAGGTGATTGGATAATGATCCGGTCTTGGCATTATCGGAAGGATTGGATGAATTCGCGAAGCATGACGATACGTGGAGCAAGGATTTGGAGGTGTACGAGAACGACAAAGAAAGGCGATTGCTTATACGATGCAGGAACTGAATGTTTGGAAGAACTAGATAGACTTAGTTAGTGGAGCTGGATTGTTATATCTGCCTAGAATGCTAGAGGCATTTGGGGTACGAGACGTAGAGAATGATCTATACAGATCATGAACGTCTCCAACACATATTTAATCATCTTGATTGAACATTTGGAAAAGGTAATGGGTGGAGTTAAGTGATGAAAGAAAATTGCAAGGCCAAGTACCATCTGGGAAAGGCAAACATGGTTGATGAGACATGGAATAAGAAGAATGAAGTGAAGCTGAGACGAACTTGAACTATATGGATGACGTATTAGGGTGGTTTGGATGAAGGATTTAGGTTGCACGAGTTGAGTTGTCTAAAGCAGAGAACGCGTCAACATGTATGTTGCGTGGCTTGGACAATCATATGGAGAAAAGGGACGTAGACTATACTTCCTACATAGATAGGAGTAGCTTAGAAAGGGCGATGTAAGGACGAAGTTGGTGAAAGGGATACATAATGGGGTGGAGGAATAAGTACGACGAGAGTTGGGTGATAGTCGATAGACTAACTAATTCATCTCATATTTCAAGAGGAATGAGAAGTCATGTAGTTGAGAAGTTGGAAGGATTGCGTACGGATGTGATGGAATAGAGGGTTTTGCGTAAAAGTTAGCTTAATATGTATGGAATGCCTTATGAAGGATTATGGCAAGGGAAGAAACGATGGGAAGCAAGCGTAGTATACCGTTGATAGACTAAGTAAGGTATAAAAGCAAAAAATTAGGTTGGGAGAACACATTCATGTTATAAGTAAGGTATAAAAGCAAAATCTCTAGTCAAATTTTCATATTAATACAATCATAACACATGACACATAAGTGAAATTTGAGGATTGTCATAGTCTCTCTCCCTTAAAGAAATCTCATCCCGAGATTTAGATATACTATATAGTAATATACGTATTCTCTCATTTAGTATTCTATACTTGTCTTATATCGAATATTATTAAGTCCATTTATAAATTCTTACTAACATAAAGATGCATCCAAATTTATGTAAGGAAGAAATCATAAAGTCGGTGATTTAGATTTATTCATTTGATTGAAGAACCGTCCTAATTCAATCAAATAAACAGAATGTAAATCATTGACTTAGAAATTTCTGTAATAACACGAATATAGACAAATGTTCTAGTATTTAATATATTTGTTATACCCTTATATTTCCTTCTTACGTTAGCGTATGTAAGACATTTTGTATATGATATCTAAGAATGCGGTTTTCTAGAGACGAACGACGTTAATAATAGAAGATGATATTTTATTCCTTACAACATGTATATAAGATACATGGTAACTCTATTGAATGTATAACTTATAAGGCCACTTGCCTTTAAAATTCCCAAATCATTGACCTACTATGTTGGAAATCTGACACCAGATGGTGCAAATTTCTATGTGATGTAGGGTGCATTTCTTACACAGAAGAAAATTTCCATCATATTTACCGTAGGTTGGATTAGTAATTCAAGTTATGGTAGTTTCTCGTTCATTATAATTTACGGACCTTCTTTCACTGCCCAATTTACACTTAAGATTTCTGATTTTTGCACAGATAACGACTTTTTCCAATATATTGGGATTTTGGAAGTGGTAATATCTCTTCAAAACCTTTGATAAAAATCCTAAGAAAATCTTTTGATGGAGTCTTCTTCTTTCTTCTTCTCGATCATCTTTCTAAGAAATATTTGAAATTTAATCAAGCGATCTTATGTATTTCTTTTATCTCAATGGGTTGAGCATAAAGAATTTACCAAGATAACTGATAAAGTGCTATCTTCTTATAGCAAGCTTTACTTTATAATTTCAAATACGGTTAATACGATAGGAAACTAAATTGGATTTCTCAATCCAATGGGTGATACTAGTAGCATCTTTTCTTCCTTATATATCAAAAACTAACTAGTCATCGAGTATTTTTCCGGATAATACTTCTTATTGACAATTTGCACTTGTAGGATTGCAGGCACATCATAGTCAATTCTTCGTTAAATACATTTAGGGTTTAGAATGAAGGGAAAGAACAGAAATAATCTCAGAATCCAAGGTATACTTACATCGGAAAACATCTGTCACATATGTATATGGATACATATAAATGCTTATCGAAAACAAGGTATATCTTTTGGGTTTATATAGAAACTTATTATGTTTGATTATCATTCATATCCGAGGATAATAAATCCAACTGTGAAATAGAATTTCAAAGTTTACAACGGATATATAAAGATACTCATGCATAATCGTAACATAATTTTCCCATGATGGAATGGAGGAATATAACGGAAAATGTAAAAACTCGTCTTATAGGACAAGCTTCTCTTTTACATATCATATATTTTAAAAGAACCTTTTGATAGACAAAGCCGAGAATAGAATATTTATAGAAAACTTGGGAAGTTTCCTTACTCTTTCTTCAAACTTGCGAGTTATATTCAATTGATAATTCGTATCATAGAAGATAACAGAAATTCCAAAAATGTATACTTTATCACGTATATGCTTTTCTTATAGTTTACGCAATTTCATTCATAATCATTTGTGAGAAATCCAAGAAATAGGATTTTCTTACTTCTCAAAAATAAATATTAAACGACAAGATGAGAAACACAAATTTTATTTATTAACAACTTGTCTGTTTAAACTTACAAGACAAGCTTCACTGTTAACATAAAAGTAAAGACATAAAGTTGAAAGTATTTACAACTTAATAGTCTAATGTCTTTATCTTTCCCTCTTAAGTTCTTTGATGGCATCAAAAAGACTTCGTATGTCGGCTCGATGTCTAATTTGAATGTCCTTGATGACTAATTCTAGATTAGAAATCTTGAGTCGAGCTAGAACAATTTCTTCATCTTGTATCATTTGTCTTCTCTACAACTTAGCCTTAACTTTTTCAAAATCTTCTTCTAGCTTCTCAAATTCTCGTTGTATAATTCTTCGGCCTTTCCTAAGCCCTTCAACTTTATCTTCAAGATCTTCAATACGCTCGGGAGTAAGTTCTTTCATATAAGGTAGGACATCTTTAATTTGTTCATAGGTATTTTTGGGTAAGTTTTCCGATATAGATGATGGTACATTAATATGGTAAGGTGATGGAAAATTTTGGCGTCGAGGTGTAAAATCTATTTCTTCATTATATGCTCGTATAACTTGCATATAGGGGTCACCATCAAAGGGTGAAACGACTTTTGGGATTTTCTGATATTTGGGTGTATTTTCAGAAGTATCATAAGGGTTATTCATCGGGAGATTGGAAATATACTTTGGGAACATATGAGGAACACTTGCAAAAAGCTCATCTTGAGAATCCGATAAGATGATAATAGGAGGAAGACAGGAATACATATTTCTGGAGACGACGATAAATCCTAATTTATTTATATTATATTATGTATACATAAACATAATATTACTTAATCATAAGTATAATCTTTATACTTACACATAAACATGGTACCATTTAGACATTGTTCTAAGGGTAGCAAGTATAGGCATTTACATTACTCTTGTAGCAGCACTGGCTTTTGACACGCAGGACTTTCTTGAAATTATTTTAAAAGTAGTTATAGTAAAGATTTTAATTCTTGTTCTCTATAACCATGGCTCTAAGTACCAATCTGTAACACCTGCATTTTACCTTTACGCAGCGGAACATTGATCTGGGGTGTTACTTCATAGAACACAAGTCATAATAATAGAAAACAACTCAAAAGAGTGATCAAATCAGCTTTCTTTATATATCATTAAAAATCAGAGTTTTACAATATGAGGTTCCCAAAATCTATATCAATAATTTCAAGCTTGTGCCTCTTCATGCCATCCGTATGCTGCTCCATGCTATTAGTCATAATTTCCTGAAATATATACTTACAAGTCAACACAAAGTTTGAGTGAATTCATAGGTTTATAATAACAGTTTTAAAAACATGTTTACCACCTCGAGCTATTTGCTCACATAAAAAATTCAATTCATATTACACAAAGCTCATGACATCAAAACTACGGAATTCACCAAAGTGACAGTCATGACATGAACTCATGACAAGTAACCTACATGTCCTAGGTTACCCATTAATTCTAATAAAGCATGCTCGATTACCCCATGTATAGGTAACACAAACAGGATTCGTTAAGCCCAATAGACCTATTTACCCCATTAGTGCACACGGATGTGTTTAATGATTCATGAAATTTGGGAAACAAGTAACAGTTTGGACACTCGTACAATAACATATTTCAGTAAAAGCGTACAGTTCACAAAGACACATGTATTATAGTTTTAGCATATATCCCCCTCACGGGTTTTGAAATCATTTACAAAGCATTTAAAAGTGAGGCTATGAACTCACCTGGCATCCGTGGAGTCTGAGCTACATCAGATATATTTCATTCACAGATAAACAGCTAGGTCTCACATATAATAACTTGGTCTCAAACTTGGATTAACACATTTTGTATAGCATCAAGTCCTTGATCTTTAGTTTAATATTTTTAAGTATTAATTAGGTATTATTTGATTTTATTAAATAGGTATTCTTTAATTAATATTTGCTTGTAAATATATCAGCAATTCTATAAAAATTTGAGGAGCAAGGGTACTTTAAATCGTAAACCCAACCACTCAGTCAGAACGTAATGTCGAGATGGAACATCTTTGTACAAAGCTCCCTACTAAGGCTTTACCCTAGACCACACCCCTCATCTTCACACTTAGATATTTAGCAAACTAACTCTCACTCCTCACCCTCACACACTCAAATTCGGATCATAAACCTCACATATCACCTAGATATAACAAACTCATACATAAACATTTACTACACCAAAAAACTTGGTTCCAAGACATTTAAAGCTAGTCTACACAAGATTCATAGCATTTAAGACAAGTCAAAGACCTCCTATGTCACGTTTAGGAAGAACCCGACACCTAGAGGTCCTAGTTCCATAGCCATTTGCTATCTTCTCGACAAACAAGTAAGTATGAGACCTCCTTAAATTCATTTCAATCTTTTCTTACCTTTCATCCCATTCCATGCATATAGGAGCCTATAAAATGAAGCTATGTTTGCATGCACACGTAAAACCACCATGAATCGACCCACAAACGCCCTATAAGCCCACGACTTATTATGTTTCATGGGTAGAGTCACTTGGAATCTGTAGATTATGAAGCATTAGTTGGACATCTTGCTTAAATAGAAACCTAGATAAACCTTAACTAGTAAATTAGTAATATATACAAACAATAAGCCAAACAAGTAAGCCATAGGTCTCGGCTTATTTATAATCCGAGTGTAGCCTTAGTATAATAAGCCCATTTAGATAAGTGTAATTGTTTAGGAGTAGAAAACTTGTTTATAACTTGGTACACTAGATAAACTATCCACAATAAGCTTATATAAGTCGAGACATATAAGCTCATATAAGCCGATGTTGGGAATAAAATGAAGCCAAGACACTTGGACGCTAACAAGAGGAAATTGGACGTTGATAGGAAGAAATCAAGCGTTGTCAAGACAAGCGTTGACAGGAAGAAGTCCAGCGTTGATAAGAAGAAGTCAAGCACTGATAGGATACTTAGTCTACACGTTTTACGTTTCTAGTAAAGATATGTTCGACAATGTATTTCTTATGTTTATCTTTACCTAAAATAGCTGATACATAGACTCTTGTACAAGGTTCCTTAATGTATAAAAGGAGGCCTTTAGGTTTAGTTTAATACATGTTTTTACACTTTCATTGTACGCAATTTCTATTAATCAATCAAGTAAAAGTTTGGTTTATTCTGTTTGTGTGTTCTTGTTTAAGTATTAATTTCGCATAATACTTAGATTGTTTCATACACAACAAAGTTTCTCTAAGTGTTTAACTTGAATCATTCTCGTTTACACAAGCTAAATTGATCTAAGTTTGGGATCAACAAGTGGTATCAGAGCCTGTTGAGCAACTTTGATCTAAAGAACACAAAAACCCTAATTTTTCAAGAAACCCTAAAAACCAGACAACATGTCTACTCCAGAGTTGACCTCCTCCTCAAGCCATAACCTAAAATTCCCCATGCTAGACCCAGACAACTTTGAGCTATGGAAGTTCAATTTTGAGCAGTACCTTCAAATCCATGACCACACCCTAAGGGAAATTATTGAATATGGAAACACATTCGATAAGGCTGCCAAGATTCAAGTTGCTATTACTTTAAGATCAACTCCAGGCTCAAGTGAAGCTGATCGAAAAGAACAACCTAGAGATGGGAGAGCTGTCTCAGCTGAGGACCTTGCAAAAAGAAGGAATGACATGAAAACTCTAAGCATCCTCAAACTTTCTTCGGGACAAGCCAATCAGCACAAATATAGAGGCTATGAGTCTGCCAAAGAGCTTTGGGCAGCCCTTCAAGTCACTTATGGTGGTAATGATGATATTGCCTCAGAGAAAAAGAAGCAACTCTTGCACGAGTATGCTGTGTTCAAAGCTCTTCCCAATGAAAAGCTAAGTGGGGTGAGAAGCAGACTTCTTCATATCACAAGCAAGTTGTCATTTATGGGTACAGTACATGATGATGCTGATATCGTCACCACTTTGTGGAAACCTTGGTTTCCGGATCTTTTAAGCTACTAGGAATGATCATTGTTCATATGATTAACATAATCAAAGCGGAATTAGAACAACAACCATTAACAAGGTGTTTAGGCACAAAACACATGAATTAAAACAAATGGATTGCTAATTATATTAATAATCAACAACCACTAGACGTGTATACATTGAATCCCACCTGTAGTCGACACACGCTTTAGGTTTACATTATGAATGAACTTATGAAAAACCTAATAACCCTTGGTTCCTTTTATAGTGTAAGGACTAGGGTTTTACAAGAGATAAGAATGAATAAACATGTGAATCTTCTATTTAAATAACTATATACAGAATATATCCTTCATATATATCCAAATAGAAGCTTCTAAAGGCTTCTTGTCTACGTTTCTATCAATGCTTACATTGTACATGACAATGCTTGGATTGTACACGACAATGCTTGAGCCATCAACCTCCAATTTGCTCTTGTCAATGCTTGGATTGCTCTTGACAACGCTTAGACAAAATCTTCATGTTTTCTTCGTTTTTGAGTTTCTGCCACATCAACTTTTTGACCCAACAATCTTCCCCTAGTTGATGTCGGCAAAACTCTTTGTATATCTCCTGAGTTGTACATGATCTTCAAATTGCTTCCCCTCAAATGTAGCATGTATGTCTTCCCCTTTTTGTCACATCAACAGGGAAGTAAACAATGTATGCATTGTTGAAGATTCTCCAAATGTCGCTCTATGTAATGATCTTGAACAAAAATAAATAAAGTAATCTTGTTGTAGAAGTAGAATAACCCAACCTTGTGTTCCATGTCTTGCACTATCCATGTGATGAAGAACTTATACTGATGACTAAATATAAGTAGACCTTGATCCCTTGTCAATATTCTCATCCTTTGTGAGACACTGAGTACGATAATGTAACTCCTTCAAGTGTTATGACAAGTCTTCGTCACCACCCATGTAAAGCACGAACAAGTTACCTTTAAAGAATAATGTTGACTAGGCACCATCTTTAAAGATATGATAGAACACAAACTCGCGAAAATCTTCTTCGAACATCAAACTTACCATAAGAATTCTTCCCCTTAAGCCAACACCTCTTCATGACGAAACTTATTCTTCATATCATATGTAAAAGCAATTAGGTGGATAACTCTTTTACAAGGCTACCCTGATTACATAATCAAATCCAATAAATTACCTCACGAATTGTTGCTAACTCGCATTAAAATCATTAATCCCTTTTAAAAGTATCCGACCCATAAATATCACCATGATATTCTGAATAAAAACGGAGATTCCATGTACCTTCGTGTGTAAATTCCTCCTTTTTGTGTGCTAAAAACGTATCAATTTTCTCAAACAGCAGCTATTCTTTTGTCACCCGAGAACCTTCATTGTCCAATTGTGCTGCTTCAATTACAGCAATCATAGCTGGGGTTAGGGGTAAGTCACGGTGAGGGGGTGAGTTCATCTTTGTAAAAATTGCTTTCTTTTGAACAGGGATCTCATAAAAATCATCATGATCCCTTGTGTAGTAATTTTGGACATCAAAAACCATTTGTAAAAATCTAGGATAAGCTAAAGTCATTTTATTCCTTTTATTTTTACACATGCCCTCAAAAATCATTTTGGAATAATTAAACTTTTGCCCAGTAGCAATGCACACAATAGCACTAGCAATAGATCTATTGATCTCATTGTGTGCAGTACACTTGGGACTCAAACTTTACAAGAGGACATGTATTAGGTACTTCCAGGCTGGGGGAAACTCCTGTTTATGATATCTATTTAAAGTTCCCTCATCAGGGAAAGGATAACCCAACGCCCTTAGTCCTTGTTCTATTTCATGAATGGGGAGGGTGGTTATACCATCTGCATCATCAAGAAGCCTGTCGAACCAAGGCTTCAGTAACCACCCATGTGCGCCCATGAACAATAGATGATAATGTAGTCACATTATTAACTGTTGAGGAACTAACATTGTTCCTAAACTGCTTAATATGTGTGACAGGAATGAGTGGAGCATGAGAAAGAGCATACCTAATTGGGGATGCATTCAAATATGCCACCATCTGTGTGTATTGGGGAAACAGAGTATCATCAGCGTCCAAATATGCTATCATATTGTGTTGACTCGTGAATCCCAATTCCAAATCCCTTGGTTTAAATTTTGGTGCCATTGTTGAAAGCTGTTTGAATGATTGATAAAGATGAAGTATAGGAGAAAATATTGTTAGACAAGAATGATAGGTACCCTGTTTAAAAATAGGAGCCAAATATATAGGAGAGAAATATGCATGTGATTGGTCAAAATTTAGGCAACTATTTTCAAAATACAATCATGAAAATATTGAAAAGAAATAAGTTTATCTCATGCATTAATTGAAAGTTATCTGCTCCCAAAATTACGGCCCAAAAATTCGTCAAAAAGTAACAACTGGGTAGGTCCTAATGGGTATCAACGGTCAAAAATAACCCATCAACGCCCAACGGCTATATTCTTGTCAATGTTTACCAAAGTCATGTCAGCGTTTAAATTAACGCTTGGAAAAATACTTGTCAGCGTCCAAAAATAAAAATTTATAAAAATGAAAAATGACCTTAACAAAGTAATTTATCCTAGAGAAGATAACCTATAGGTTGATAATTATTATAGGGCGGCAAGCACTGTCCAGTTATGCACACTTGCTTATGCAAGATAGACATAACAGTCCTCTAGTGTCCCTTGCTAACCAAAACTCTTAACAACTAAGTTATCTCATAAAATTCCTTGTTACTCCTAGGTAAAACCCGTGATAAAATCATTCCCAAGTCTCCCAACAGACCACAACCAATTCTAGGCCAAAAATATCTTGGCAGCATGCATAGTATATCAACTTTGCATGCTACAGTGCCTCGTGATTTAGTAAAACTAACTCATACTCACCTGTGGACACAATCTAGAATTGTGATAAGAGTATCATAAGGATACCCAAAAAAAATCCTAAAGGTTCCTAAAACCTCCCCTTAAACTGTGATACAAATGTTGCCAAAAATATGCATGAACATAAAAAATTTATGTCAAGATAGGAATAGAAAATTCCAACCATCATCCATTAATAAAAACATGCTCAAATGATTCTACAATGATCCATAAGCAACTCTGTATCCAATGGTATAATGCTAACACCACCTGCATATTTAGATTAAAAACCACAAAACTAACATTGTTGCTGACAACGTCCCGATAACACTTGTCAGCGTTAGGGAAACCTTTGTCAGCGTTAGACAAATATATTGCTGACAAAGTCACAATAACACTTATCAGCGTTAAAGTAACCTTTGTCAGTGTTAGAAAAATATAGTGAAAATCTAAATCCTCAAAAGACCAATAACAATGCATTATCCTGTACATATATTTACAAAAAGACCCCAAAACACATATTATGTGAGATTGATCATTCCAATACTTGTTACCAAGTATTGAAACCTTCCAGCATCAAAAGGTTTAGTTAGTAAATCAGCCACATTTTCTTCTGTGTCAACCCTATCTGGTTGTATTAAACCCTTTTCAAAACAATCCCTTATAAAATGGTGTCTAATTTCTATGTGTTTTGTTTTAGAATGATGTACAAGATTCTTAATAATGCATAAAGTGATGTTATTGTCAAAAAATATCTTGGTATGCATGAAATTATACCCATAATCCAACAGCTGGTTCTGAATCTATAAGACTTGTCCACAACAAGCAGCTGTAGCAACGTACTCTGCTTCAGTTGTGGAATTGGCCACCACTGTTTGTTTCTTGCATTGCCAAGATATCAACCTACCCCCAAGAAACTGACATCCACCAGTTGTGGATTTTCTATCAAACTTATCACCTCCATAGTCACTGTCTGAATATGCAATAAGCTCCAATGGTGAATCTTTTGGGTACCATAAGCCAAGACTAGGATAACATCTTAGGTACCTAAAGATTCTCTTGACAACATAAAGGTGACATTCTTTGGGAGTCATTTGATGGCGTGCACATGCACACACAATAAACATGATGTCAGGTCTGGAGGCTGTGAGATACATCAATGAACCAATCATTGATCTATAGTGCATGACATCTACATCTTTTCCATCTCCAATCTTTTCCATCTCCAATCTATCCATAGGAGTAGTAGCCCTCTTTTCATGTGGAGAAAAGTCAAACTTCTTCAAGATCTCTGCTACATACTTATCCTGGGAGATGAAGATACCATCTTCTTTCTGCTGAACTTGTAACCCTAGAAAGAAGTTCATCTCCCCCATTGCACTCATCTTGAATTTGTCTGTCTTAAGCTTGGAAAAGTTCTCACTCATCTTTGGATTTGTAGATCCAAAAATGATATCATCAACATAAACCTGAAAAAGCAAGACATCCTTACCAGCCTTCTTGGTAAATAATGTCTGGTCTATGGTGCCCCTCTTAAATCCATTTTCCACCAAATAAGTGGACAATGTACCATACCATGCTCTTGGGGCTTGATGAAGTCCATACATAGCCTTCTTGACTCTATACACCTTGTCTGGATTATCTGGATCTTCAAAACCAGGAGGCTGCATCACATACACCTCCTTAACAATTGTTCCATAGAGGAAGGCACTCTTCACATCCATTTGATAGACAGTGAAGCCCATGCAGGAAGCATAGGCTAGAAATATCCTTATAGCTTCAATCCTTGCAACTAGTGCAAAGACCTCCTCATAGTCTATCCCTTCCTCTTGTGTATATCCCTGAGCCACTAAACGTGCCTTGTTTCTGACAACAATACCTCTTTCATCTCTCTTGTTCCTTAGAACCCATCTTGTCCTTATAGGTCTGACATATCTGGGACAATCAACCAGCTCCCAAACATCCTGAATTGCAAATTCGTGAAGCTCATCCTGCATTGCTTCCACCCGACTTGGTTCTTTGAGAGCATCAAATATCTTCTTGGGTTCCTGTTGTGACAGAAAACAGGCAAACAAGCATGATTGAACAAGAGGGGTATCAACCTTCTTGTGTATATTGGCAATGAATCCACCAAGATTCTGATGAGATCTTCTAGTCTCAACATGAGTCATAACATCCCCAATAATCTGTGATGAAGGATGATTCTTCATATTAGAAGTGAGAACTCCTCATTCAAAAAGTCTGTTGTCTTAAATCTCATTATCCAAGTTGCCAATATCTTCTTCTTCAGACTCTCTTTCATCAATATTAGGATGAACCTCTTCATATAAATTGGAAGGTTCACCTTGTTCAAAAGTAGAAGAGAAAAGATGCTCAAAAGTGTTGTCAACGCCTGAACCTTGGTTGTCAGCGTTTGGGTTATCAACGCCTGAAATGGTGTTGTCAACGTTTGAGCCATCAACGTCTGAATTTGTCCTGTCAGCGCTAGATTTTCCTTTGTCAGCGCCTGAAGGACCATGCATGTTGTTAGCTGGTGGTACGTGGGGACCACCATTATCCTTTCCAGCAGCAGCAGCAGCAAAAGCATCTGTCTATATGGTAATGGTAACATACTCTTGTATGGGAGATGACTTGTCTGCTTGTGATACAACCTCTTCATTAACCTGTGTACCTAAAACATCAACAACTTGTTCTTCCACAACATTTGAAGTTACCTTCACAATGTCTGGATTAGTGTCAGGCATATAATTTAAAGTCCTAGATAGAGGTTCCAAGTCAAACAACCAATTTGGACCACTTTCAAGATCACTAGGTTTACTCACTAAAAACCTAACATGTACTCTTTCAAGTATACATTTTTCCTTTTTAAGGTAAACCCTATATCCCTTGCTCTGCACTAAATAACCCATGAAATAGCCTTTATCACCTTTTGCACTAAATTTACCTAAGGCATCACTACTATCAAGTACAAATACATGACAACCAAAAGGTTTAAGAAAACCAATATTAGGTTTCCTTCCCCAAAGTAATTCATAAGGTGTTTTGTTCTGTATATTGTTGACCAATGCTCTATTCTGAACATAACATGCTGTATTCACAGCCTCAGCCCAAAAAGCTATGGGGAAATGAGCATCAGCCAACATAGTTCTGGCTGCTTCAATTAGGGTTCTGTTCTTCCTCTCAGCAACCCTATTTTGCTGTGGGGTTCTGGCAACACTAAACTGCCTAGTAATCCCTTTCTTAGCACAAAAATCATCCAAAAGCTTATTTCTAAACTCACCACCATTGTCACTTCTAAGCATTTTAACTTCATTACCTGTTTTCTTTTCTATCTGAGTAATAAAGTCAATCAAAGTGTCAGCAGTGTCACTTTTCATAGCTAAAAAGAAAGTCCAAGTAAACCTAGAAAAGTCATATGTGATGACAAAGCAGTATGATTTACCATTCAAACTCTCTATATTAGTTGTACCAAACAGGTCCATATGTAGCAAGTGGAGTGGTTTAGAACTAGAGTGCACCTGTTTAGATTTGAATGAGACCTTGTGCTGCTTGCCTTTAAGACATGCAACACAAGAGTGGTCATTGTGGAAAGCCTTTTCAGGCAAACCATCAACCAAGCCAAGTCTCACAAGCTTGTTTATATTCTTAAAGTTTATGTGCCCTAGTCTCCTGTGCCATAGATTACTCTCATCTACTGAACTTTAGCATAAAAACATGACATATTATTATTCATCCTAATACCATTAAGATTCACATTATATATGTCTTTATGTCTAGGTATTCTATAGTCAATATATTTCTCATCTGGGATTTTATAATCCTTGCTTAACACCAAGCATTCAGTATCAGTAAATAGAACTTTATTTTTGTTATCACAAACTTGTGATACACTAAAAAGATTGTAATCAAGTTCCTTTACCAGAAATACATTCTCAAAACGCAAGTTCTTGGTGAGAAGAGTTCCTTTGCCTGTGATAGTTCCATATCCGCCTCCAAAGTAAACCTTGTCACCATCCTTAATGGGAGTGAAGTTAGTCAGATAATCTTCCTTCCCTGTCATGTGCCTGGAGCATCCACTGTCCCAATATCCATAATCATTGACCTGTCTTTGAATGCCCTGCACATAAAGAAAACAAGTTAGTTTTCTTTGGGAACCCAAGCCTTAGAAGACTTTGATTCATCTGGTTCTTCAACAAGAACAGACTTAGTTCTCATAACAACCCCTTGTTCATCCCTTTTTGGATGAAATACCCAGTTAACCCCAATAGGTTTTGTAATGACCTTTGAAATGTAATTAAATCTGTTGTAGGTCATAGAAATCCCATTATCATTGGGGTTTTGATCTTGCTTAGGTATCTATGTCAAGCTTGAAGAAGCTTTAGATCCCTTACCCTGTGGTTGCAAATATTTAGGTCTGGTCACGTTTCTGTCAGCGTTGGATTTGGTCTTGTCAACGCTGAAATTACCCTTGTCAGCGTTGAACCTAGGGTTTGCTACAGAAACCCATTGCCTATTAGACCCAGTATTTGTCTTTTGAAATGGTCTTTGTCCATGAGTGTTAGACCCTCTAGTGAAGAAAGGGGTTGGTCTAACAACTTGTGGACTTTGCTCCACACAAGTTTTGGGTCTGACAACGTTTGATTTTTTAGCAGTGTTGACCTTGGAAGCATTGACACACTTATATGCTAAATGTGAAAAGCTACCACAAGTGTAACAGGATTTTCTAGACACAACCCTAGGTCTAGAAGAGAAGAAGCCTGTTCCATTATTACTAACTTGGCTTTTAGGTGACCTAATATTCCTATACATTTCTGCATACTTGATGCTAGGTTTTCTAACAGTGTTTGGGCCAAGGTCAACAGTCTTACCAGTGATTGGGTTTGTTACCTTAATATGGGTTGACTCATTTGAACTTTCACATAACAAGCCACCCTTAAGAAACAAGGTAGGGTTGGCTTTCTTCCATTCATTCAAGTCAGTCAACTTCTGTTGATACTCTTCAACTAGGGTAATGACTCTTGGTGGAGGAATAAATTCCTCCTCTTGGAGTTCTGGTAGACCAGTCTAAGATAGGTCCTTTCTTTGGACACCATAGAATTCCCCAACTGGTGGTGGAACCACAGTATAGTCTTTCATCCCAATCCCAGTCATGTCCTTAGGATCCCTTTGTTTATTAACACATTCTCCTAGGGTTTGTGTGGCCTTATCAAATCTCTGAATTTTAAGGCCAACATTATCCTTCTTCTTAATGGCCTCATCTAACTTAGCCTGTAACTCACCATTAACCCTTTCCATGATGTTCCTAACATCATTACTAGCATTTAACTCATGTTTTAAGATATTTATTTTATCTTTTAAGTCAAATTCCATTTTCTTGTACTCATAAACTGTCTTCTCCGTTGAGTGAGATCAATTTGATAGTTAGACACTTTGCATCTCTCAGTACTCACATCATCTAACAATCTTAACACCTCTTTGTTAAGTTTCTCAGTATTTAACCTACAACCCTTACTACAAAAAGCATCATCGTATACCTCATTATCTGATGAAGAGGAGGAGTGTGCCATGAGAGCATATTGAACATGCTCTTCTTCTTTCATCTCAGCAACCAAAGCTTTGTCCTTTTCTCCATCCTTAGCAAAATAGCTCCAGTCCCATCCCATACCATCAATTTCTTGAACTGCAACCATGGCTTTAGGATCCTGAGCCTTAACAATTTGGCTTGAGGGTTTGCCAGCATCAGATCTTCTTGGAGATTTGCATTCCCTCATGAAGTGCCCCATACGATGACAATTGTAGCACTCAACCTTGGACTTGTCAAATCCAACAGTGTCCTTTGCATTAAAGGTCATCTTCTTCTTAAACATTATGTTCCATCTGTTAGCTCTTATACTAGCAAGAGCCATGTTCCACTTAATATCCATCTCCTCCAAGTGCTCATCACTTATTTGCTCAAGGTCCTCATATGTAATCACTGAACCATTGGGCAAAGAAGCAATGTAAGCACATATAGTATCCAGATCCAAACCAGCATGTTTGACTCTTGGTGAGTCACTTTTGTATGTGTCGGCGTCTGAATATGAGGCGTTGACAGGACATGTTCCAGCGTTAACACATGTTGATCCAGTAACGGGATGCATGTAAGAGTCCTTCTGATTAAATTGACCTTCACTGTGTGAGAAGAAAGCCATGTTACTATTGGTAGACTTACTTCCATGCTCCAAAAGAGTTTCATTCTCCAACAGCCTCAGTTTGTTGTAGATATCATCAAAAGTAGAACTTTTGTGAGTGTTATTGGCAAGAATAGATCTTGCCTCAATCTTCCACGCATCACCAAGGCTTTTCAGAAAAGTAGCATTAATGTTAACATCACCAAGTTGTGTCCCCATGAAGGACAGCTTGCTTGTAATGTCAAGCAGTCTGCTTCTCACACTGCTAAGCTTCTCATTAGGTTGAGCCTTGAAAACAGCATACTCATGCATGAGTTGCTTCTTTTTCTCTTCCCTAGTATCATCATTGCCACCATATGCAACTTCAGAGCTGCCCAAAGGTCTTTTGCAGAATCATAACCTCTGTATTTATGCTGGTTCTCTTGTCCCAAGGAGAGTTTCAGAATGTTTAGGGTTTTCATATCAACCCTTCTCTTTGCTATGTCTTCAGCAGACACAACTCTACCATCACCAGGTTTTTCTTTCTTATCTGCTTCTAGACATCCAGCAACAGCAGTTCTTGTAGCAATGGCAGCAGCAACCTTTTCAGCTTTATTGAATGTGTTTCCATATTCAATTATCTCCCAGAGAGTGTAGTCATAGATCCCTAGATATTGCTCAAAGTTGAATTTCCACAACTCGAAGTTGGTTGCATCAAGCATGGGAATCTTGATGTTTGGTAAAGGTGAGGAGGAGGAGGTTACTTCTGGATTTGACATGATGTTTTTAGGGTTTTGTGAAAATTAGGGTTTTGGGGATTTTAGGGTTCTTGTGTTCTTTAAGATCAAAAGTATCTCAACAAGCTCTGATACCAATTGTGGAAACCTTGGTTTCCGGATCTTTTAAGCTACTAGGAATGATCATTGTTCATATGATTAACATAATCAAAGCGGAATTAGAAAAACAACCATTAACAAGGTGTTTAGGCACAAAACACATGAATTAAAACAAATGGATTGCTAATTATATTAATAATCAACAACCACTAGACGTGTATACATTGAATCCCACGTCTAGTCGACACACGCTTTAGGTTTACATTGTGAATGAACTTATGAAAAACCTAATAACCCTTGGTTCCTTTTATAGTGTAAGGACTAGGGTTTTACAAGAGATAAGAATGAATAAACATGTGAATCTTCTATTTAAATAACTATATACAGAATATATCCTGCATATATATCCAAATAGAAGCTTCTAAAGGCTTCTTGTCTACGTTTCTATCAATGCTTACATTGTACATGACAATGCTTGGATTGTACACGACAATGCTTGAGCCATCAACCTCCAATTTGCTCTTGTCAACGCTTGGATTGCTCTTGACAACGCCTAGACAAAATCTTCATGTTTTCTTCGTTTTTGAGTTTCTGCCACATCAATTTTTTGACCCAACACACTTTCCTTTAAAGTATTGGTGATGCATGGAAGATTGAAGGAAGGTCTATGATTGCTAATAATGCTCACAAAAGTTCCACTTTTGATGACGTCTACAATAAACTGAGGATTGTAGAGAGTGAAATCCGTTTGGATCAAGGAAGCAAATCTACCGATGGAAATATGGCCTCCTTCTCACATATTGAAGGTCAATTTGATCAAAGGGAGTCATACATGCACCTGGTTACTAGATCACCTTGTGTCAACATTGGATCAAGCTTTGTCAGCGCCCCACATTCAGATGCTGACACATACAATGTTGACTCATCAAGCGTTAAGCCTGCTGGTATTGATCTAGATACAGTGTGTGCATACATTGCTTTATTGCCCAATGGTTTAGTGATTACATATGAGGACCTTAAGCAAATTAGTGATGAGCATTTGGAGGAGATGGATATAAAGTGGAATATGGCACTTGCAAGCATAAGGGCCAATAGATTGAATAGGAGATTCAGGAAGAAGATGACTTTAATGCTAACGACACTGTTGGGTTTGATAAATCCAAGGTTGAGTGTTACAATTACCATAGAATGGGTCACTTTATGAGAGATTGCAGATCTCCAAGAAGATCTGATGCTGGAAAGCCTTCAAGCCAAATCATCAAGGTTGAAGATACAAAAGCTATGGTTGCCATGTAAGAGATTGATGGTGTTGGCTGGGACTGGAGCTTTTTGGCCAAAGATGTGGAAGAGAACAAAGCCTTGGTTGCAGAAAAGAAGGAAGCGGAGCATGTTCACTATGCTCTCATGGCACATTCTTCATTTTCATCAGACAATGAGGTATATGATGATGCATTTTGTAGTAAAGGTTGTCGTTTAAACACTGAAAAACTCAACAAAGAAATTTTAAAGTTAAAATCAGATGTTTTTGATGAAAAATGCAAGTTATCTAACTATCAACTTGCACTTGTTCAAACTGAAAAGACTGTGGCTGAATATAAGAAAATGGAGCTTGACCTAAAAGATCAATTCAATGTTTTGACTCATGACCTAAATGCTAGTATTCAGATTAGGGACATCTTGGAGAGATCCAAAGGTGTTATACAAGCTGAGTTGGATGAGGCAATTAAAACAAAGATAATATAGGGCTTAAAATTCAAATATTTGATAAAGCTTCTCAAACCCTAGAAAAATGTGTTAGTGAACAAAGGGATTCTAGGGATATGACTGAGATTGGAATGAAAGAGTATGTTGGTGTTCCACCATTAGAAAGGATTTGTCTTGGACTGGTATTCCAGAACTCCAAGAAAAGGAATTTATTCCTCCACCAAGAGTTCTTACTCCAGTAGAGGAATATAAGCAGAAATTGACTGATTTAGACAAATGGAAGAAAGCCAATCCTACTTTATTTGTTAAAGGAGGCATGCTTAGTGAAAACCCAAACGAGTCATCACCCATAAATGTGACCAACCCTACTACTGGAAAGACTGTTGACCTTGGCTTAAACGTTGATAGAAAACCTAGTATTAAATATGCAGAAATGTATAGAAAACCTAGGTCACCAAAAAGTCAAGTTAGTGATAGTGGGACAGGTTTCTTTTCATCTAGACCTAGAGTTATGTCTAGAAAAGCCTGTTATACTTGTGGGAGTTTTTCACATTCGGCTTATAAGTGTGTCAATGCTTCAAAGGTCAACGCTGATAGAAAGTCAACCATGGTCAAACCCAAACCTTTTGTCCAGCAAAGTCCACAAGTCATTAGACTAGCTCCATTCTTTACTAAAGGGTCTAATACTTATAGACAAAGGCCTTTTCAAAAGCCTAATACATGGTCTAACAGACAATGGGTTCCTATAGAAAACCCTAGGTTTGACGCTGATAAGGGTAATTTTAGCGTTGTCAAGAACAATTTTAACGCTGACAGGAATGTTTCAAACACTGTTAAACCAAGTAATAACAAATACTTGCAACCAAAAGGAAAGGGGTCTAAAGATTCTTCTAGCTTAACTTGGAGACCTAACCAAGACCAAAACCCTAAGTTAGATGGGATTTCTATGACCTGTAACATATTTCATTATACTTCAAAGGTCATAACTAAACCAATTGGGGTTAACTGGGTGTTTAATCCAAAAAGGGATGAACAAGGGGTTGTTATAAGGACAAAGTTTGTTCTTGTTGAACAACCAAATGAATCCAAGTCTGCTCAGGCTTGGGTTCCCAAAGAAAACTAATTTGTTTTCTTTATGTGCAGGGCATTCAAAAGCAGGTTAATGATTATGGCTATTGGGATAGTGGATGCTCTAGGCACATGATGGGGAAGGAAGATTATTTGACAAACTTTACCCCCATTAAAGATGGTGACAAAGTGTACTTTGGAGGAGGATATGGAACTATTACTAGAAAAGGCACTCTTATCACCAACAATTTGCGTTTTGAGAACTTATTTCTGGTAAAAGAACTTGATTATAATCTGTTTAGTGTATCATAAGTTTGTGATAACAAAAATAAGGTTCTTTTCACTGATACTGAATGCTTGGTGTTAAGCAAAGATTTTAAATTACCCGATGAGAAATTCATTGATTATAGAACACCTAGGCATAAGGACATCTATAATGTGAATCTTAATGGAATTAGGATGAATAATAATCTGACATGCCTATATGCTAAGGCTTCAGTTGATAAGAGTAATCTTTGGCACAGAAGGTTAGGGAAAATAAATTTTAAGAACATCAATAGACTTGTGAGACATGGTTTAGTTGATGGTTTGCTTGAAAAGGCTTTCCACAATGACCACTCTTTTGTTGCATGCCTTAAAGGCAAGCAGCACAAAGTCTCCTTTAAGTCCAAACTTGTGCATTCTAATTCTAAACCACTTCACTTGCTGCATATGGACTTGTTTGGTCCAACTAATATAGAAAGCTTAAGTGGTAAATCTTATTGTTTTGTCATAACTGATGATTTTTCTAGATTTACTTAGACTTTCTTTTTGGCTTTGAAAAGTGAAACTGCTGATGTTTTGATTAACTTTATTACCCAAATTGAAAAGAAGACTGGGAATGAGGTTAAAATTCTTAGAAGTGATAATGGTGGTGAGCTTAGAAATAAGCTGATAGATTACTTTTGTGCCAAGAAAGGGATTACTAGGCAGTTTAGTGTAGCCAGAACCCCACAACAAAATGGGGTGGCTGAAAGGAATAATAGAACACTCATAGAAGCAGCTAGGACAATGTTGGCTGATGCTCACTTTCCCATTGCATTTTGGGCTGAGGCTATGAATACAGCCTGTTATGTTCAGAATAGGGCATTAATCAACAAAATCCACAACAAGACACCTTATTTGTTATTTTGGAATAGAAAACCTAATATTGGTTTTCTTAAACCCTTTGGATATAATGTAGTTGTACTTGATACTAGTGATGCCTTAGGAAAGTTTAGTGCTAAAGGTGATGAAGGCTATTTTATAGGCTATTCAGTGCAGATTAGAGGATATAGGGTTTACGTTAAGAAAGAAAAATGTATACTTGAAAAGGTACATGTTATGTTTTTAGAAAGTAAACCTAGTGATCATGAGAGTGGACCAAATTGGTTATTTGATTTGAAACCTTTATCTAGAACCTTGAATTATATGCCTGTTACTAATCCAGACATTGTGAAGGGGAATCCAAATGTTGTGGAAGAACCAGTTGTTAAAATTTCAGGTATACATGTTGATAAGGAGGTAGGATCACATGCAGGCAAATCAGCTCCCATACTTGAGTATGTTACCATTCCTATATGGACAGATGCATTTGCTGTTGCTGTTGCTGCTGGAAAGGAAAAAGGTGGTCCACAAGAAACACCAGTTGATGAAAACATGCATGAATCTTCAAGCGCTGACAAAGGAAAATCTGGCGCTGACATGCCAAATTCAGGCGTTGATGGCTTAAACGTTGACAACCCTAATTCAGGCGTTGATAACTCTTTTGACCATTTATTCTCTTCCAGTGTTTTTGAACAAGGTGAACCTTCCAAAATACATGGAGAGGTTCATTCAGGTGATGATGAAGAAGAATTTAAAGATGATATTGGAAATTTGGAGACTGAAATTTAAGAGAACACAATTATTGAAGGAGGAGTACTTACATCTACTATCAAGAATCATCCTTTTTCTCTAGTCATTGGTGATGTGATGTCTCCTGTACAAACTAGAAGGTCTCATTAGAATCATGAAGGATTTATTGCCAATATCCACAAGAAGGTTGATACCGCTCTTAATCAGGCATGTTTGTTTGCTTGTTTTCTGTCACAACAAGAACCCAATAAGATATTTGATGCTCTCAAAGAATCAAGTTGGGTGGATTCAATGCAAGATAAGCTTCACCAGTTTGCTCTTCAAGATGTTTGGGATCTAGCTGATTGTCCCAGATATGTCAGACCTATAGGAACAAGATGGGTTCTTAGAAACAAAAAGGATGAGAGAGGAATTGTTGTCAGAAACAAGGCACTTTTAGTTGCTCAAGGCTATACACAAGAGGAAGGGATAGATTATGAGGAGGTTTTTGCACCTATTATACGGATTGAGGCAATAAGGATTTTCCTAGCCTTTGCTTCTTGCATGAGCTTCATAGTCTATCAAATGAATTTGAAGAGTGCTTTTCTTTATGGCACAATTGTAGAGGAGGTTTATGTTATGCAGCCTCCTGGGTTTGAAGATTCTGAACATCTAGACAAGGTGTATAGAGTAGAAAGCAATGTATGGACTTCATCAAGCCCCAAGAGCATGGTATGGCACATTGTCCACCTATCTGGTGGAAAATGGATTCAAGAGGGGCACCATAGATCAGACTTTGTTTACCAAGAATACTGGAAAGGACTTCTTACTTGTTCAGGTCTATCTGTATGATATCATCTTTGGCTCTTCAAGTCCAACGATGAGTGAAGACTTTTCCAAGCTCATGAAAAACAAGTTCAAGATGAGTGCAATGGGAGAGATGAACTTCTTTCTAGGGTTACAAGTTCAGCAGAATAAAGATGGTATCTTCATCTATCAAGACAAAAATGTTGCAGAGATCTTGAAGAAGTTTGGCTTTTCTCCACATGAAAAACTGGGTAGCACACCCATGGATAGGGAACACCCTTGGGGAAAGGTTGGAGATGGAAAAGAGGTGGATGTCAGGCATTATAGGTCAATGATTGGATCATTGATGTATCTTACAGCTTCTAGACCTGACATTATGTTTGTTGTGTGTGCATGTAAACGCCATCAAGTGACTCCTAAAGAATGTCATCTTCATGCTTTCAAGAGGATTTTTAGGTACCTTAGGTGCTATCTCACCTTGGGTTATGGTATCCTAAGGATTCTCCATTGGAGCTTATTGCTTATTCAGACATTGATTATGGGGGTGACAAGTTTGATAGAAAATCCATAACTTGTGGATGCCAATTTCTTGGGATTAGGTTGATATCTTGGCAATGCAAGAAACAAACAGTGGTGGCCAACTCTACAACTGAAGCAGAATATGTAGCTGCAGCTGCTTGTTGTGGACAAGTCTTATGGATTCAGAACCAACTGTTAGATTTGGGTATAATTTTATGCATACCAAGATTTTTGTAGACAATAACAGTACTTTATGCATTATTAAAAATATTGTACATCATTCTAAAACAAAATACATAGAAATTAGACATCATTTTATATAAGAGACTGTTTTGAAAAAGGTTAAATACAACCAGATAGGGTTGACACAGAAGAAAATGTGGCTGATTTATTAACTAAACCTTTTGATACTGGGAGATTTCAATACTTGGTAACAAGTATTGGAATGATCAATCTTACCTAATATGTGTTTTTGAAACTTTTTGTATAGATTATGTACAGGATATGCATTGTTGTTGGTCTTTGTACAAAATTAGATTTTCCACTTTATTTATCTAACGCTGACAAAGGTTATATTAACGTTGATAAGTGTTAAAATGACGTTGACAGCAATGTGTTAGTTTTGTGGTTTTTGATCTAATTATGCAGGCATTGTTAGCATTGTACAAATAGATACAGAGTTTCTTATGGATCCTTGGAGCTTAATTGGAGCATGTTCAAGTTGATGGATGATGGTTGGAATATTTATATTCCTATCTCGACATAAATTTTTATAGCATGCATTTTATTTAGCAACTTGTATATCTTATTTTAAGGGGAGGTTTAGGAAACCTTTAGGAATTTTTGGGTATTCATATAATACTCTTATCACAATTCTATATTGTGTCCATTGGTGAGTACGAGTTAGTTTACTAAATCGTGACACACTGTAGCATGCAAAGTTGATATACTTTGCACGCTGCCAAGACTTTTTGACCTAGAATTGGATGTGGTCTGTTGGGAGACATGGGTATGATTTTTATTGGGCATACCTAGGAAGTTACAAAGGATTTTATAAAATAACTTCACTGTTGAAAACTTTGGTTAGCAAGGGACACTTGAAGACAATTATATCTATCTTGCTTAAGCAAGTGTGCATGATTGGACAGTGCTTGCCACCCTATGGTAATTTTCAGTCTATAGGTTATCTTCACTAGGATAAATTACTTTGTTAAGGTCCTTTTTCTTTTTTATTATTTTTATTTTTTGGACGCTGACAGTTTTATTTCCAAACGTTGTTAGAACCAATTTTGACGTTGACATGGCAAATTCCAACGTTGACAAGAATATAGCCGTTATACGTTGATAAGTTATTTTTGACCGTTGATAACCATTGGGTCCTACCCAGTTGTTATTTTGACGAAAATTTGGGCCCTAATTTTAGGAGTTGGTAACTTTTTATTAATGCACAAGATACGTTATATATTTTCAAGCTTTTAATCATTATATTTTGAAAATAACTGCCTCATCTTTAACCAATCACATGTTTTCACCTCTCCTATATATTTGGCTCATTATTTTGAAACAGGGTAACTGCTTATTCTTGTTTAACTAAATTTTTACACACATTCATCTTTCATAACATTTATCACAGCTTTCTACATCAATGGCGCCTAAGTTTATACCAAATGATTTGGAATTGGGGTTCAAAAGTCAGCACAACATGGTTGCTTATTTAAAGGCTGACAATGCTATGTTTCCCCAATATACTCAGATGGTGGAGTATTTAAATGCATCTCCAATAAGGTATGCACTTTCTCATGCTCCTCTTATCCATGTCACTCATATTAAACAGTTTTGGAATACTGTAACTTCCACAACAGTTAATAATTTGACTACATTGACTGCTACAGTCCATGGGCTTCCATGGGTGGTTACTGAAGCCTTGGTTCGCCAGGCTTTGCATCTTAATGATGCAGATGATATAACCACCCTACCCATAGGTGAGCTAGAACAAGGACTTCAAGCTTTGGGTTATCCTTTGCCTAAAGAGGGCACTTTAAAAAAATATTCAAAACAGGAATTTCCCCCAACTTGGCAGTACTTGATACATGTCATTCTTTAATGTTTGAGTCCCAAATTTACTACACATAATGAAATTAACAGATCAATTGGAAGTGCCATTGTGTGTATTGCTACTGGGAAAAAATATAATTTTTCTAAAATGATTTTTGATGGCATGTGTCATAACAAGGGTAGCAAGATGACTCTTACTTACCCAAGATTTTTGCAAATGGTGTTTGATGAACAAAGATATTTCACTAGGGATCACAATGATTTTTATAAGATCCCTGTGCAAAAGAAAGCAATTTTTGGAAAGATGAATACACCACCAAACAGAGACTTACCCCTTACCCAAGCCATGCTTGCTGTTATTGCAGCAGCACAACCTCAACCAGAACCACTACCACAACCAGACCCATTGCCTGCACAATCACCATCACCCCAGAATATGGAAAAACGCCAAAGGACTACTGGAGTGTTCTCCTCTAGTGGTCCTAGCTATGTTGCAGAGAGAACCACCACCACAACTGTGGTTGGTGACATACGGCTAGGACTATTGGTACTAGCTTAGATGCAGGACAAGCTAGTCCTAACATCATTAACACCCCATCCATGCCCCATGACTCTACTTTGGGAGGTCAAATTCCCATTCTAGAGGAGGAAAGATTGGAACCCTACACATTGTTGGAATTGACGGCTGTCTGCGTTAGCTTACAAAAGAAAAATGCAGAACTTGTACATACTGTCTCTACACAAGGACTTGAACTCAAGAATTGAGGGAGAGGATTGTTATTTTGGAAGGCGATAATCCTTGGCATGGAGTGGAGGATTCTTCCAAAGGGGAGGATGAGCAGATACACGTGAGTGATAAAGGCTCACATGAAGGAGAATCGTTGGGTATAACTGAAGCTCTAACAGATTTAAAGAGGCAACCAGGTTTTGATGCTTCATTGGTTACCCCTACAAATTTGAATTTATCTTTTACTGAGATGTTGGAGCAGTTCACAAAGCCAAGCGCTGACAAGAGTAAGTTGAGCGTTGACAAGCAGGTTTTTGACGCTGACAAGCTAAGCGCTGATAGGAGTAAGTTAGGCGTTGACACACAGGTTTTGGACGTTGATAGACCTGCAGGTATGGTTGATGTATCCCAGTCATCCGCTATCATCAAGGATGTGTCTACACAGGTACCATCATTATCTTTACCCACCATTGATATATTAGATAAGGGTAAAGGGATTATGGTAGAAACAGTAGTTCCCAAGGATGCAAATCAAGTGAAATTTGATTCCATGTTGGTTGCACAACTTGATAAAAAGGAGAGGATGAAGGAAACAACTATTGAGAGTAAGGAAAGCAGTGATGATGAGAGTACAGATTCAAGTGTAATGATTATTGAAGAACCGGAGAGACTTGAATATGTTGATGAGTTGGCAAAGGAAAAGATTGCAGAGTTGAAAAATCAAGTAGATTATGAGATGCCTGAAGTTGCTCAAATATACTTTGCATGGGAAAATAAGGTAATAGAGAATCCAGACATGACTTTATCAGATCAAATTTGGGGTTTGGAGATTATACTAAGAGTTAAAAGGGATTGCAAGGTGATTCTGAAGTATAAAGCCAACAAAGTTCTTTCACAAACTAAGAAGGATAGAAGGGAGCTCTACTACATGTTGCTCAGATGTCATTAAGGAGGTTGGACTTTTAAGAAGTTGAAGGGATTATCTTTTGATGAGTTGGAATATAAAGCTTATCCTATATGGGCAAGTGTTCAAGAGCAGAACACTATCAGACTTCTTTCAGATGAAAGAAAGGAAGAACTTGCAGAAGAAGGGAGTTCCACTTGAGTTCCCAGAAAATATGGACAGAGTAAATCCTAGTGAAGCTGTTATTAGAAGGAGTATTAAGCTCTCACCCTTGGAAGCTTCAAATATGGTACAGGTGTTACCTCATGATTCCAGAAACCCTATAGTTCACTATGAGGAAGATGTAAGTGGGTTTTGGATGATTGGCAGATATGGGAAAAAGGTACATACTTTCACTACTCTTATGTCTTTGTTTGCAAGCCTGGATAGGGAAGACTTAGCAGACCTTTGGAGGTTGATGCAAGCCAAGTATGAGACTGAAGCACCTACTTTAGTCAATGGAATAAAGATTTGGTCAACATGCAAGAGAATGTGTGCGCCAGATGAAGAAGGTCCAGTTTGGAAGGATCTTGATGATGTCAGTGGACTTCAATGGCGTCTACATTCAGCAGCTGGTGTGTATCATTTGATTACTACAAAGTTTTCTGAGTATCTTCTTGTGGATGTTGAATATCCTATGTCCAAAGAAGTTTTGAAGAAAATGGTGTCAACACAGCTGGAGATGGATTACACAAGTGACGTTGACAAAGATTTGATTAGGTTTATTTATTTCCAACTTAATAAGATTTGTAAGAATACTCCTTGTACTTAGTTTTTATTCAGAAACTTGATTACTAGAGTAGATATCAAGTTTAGAGGAGGATTGTTAGGAATAAAATGAAGCCAAGACACTTGGACGGTAACAAGAGGAAATTGGACGTTGATAGGAAGAAATCAAGCGTTGTCAAGACATGCGTTGAAAGGAAGAAGTCAAGCGTTGATAACAAGAAGTCAAGCACTGATAGGATACTTAGTCTACACGTTTTATGTTTCTAGTAAAGATATGTTCGACAATGTATTTATTATGTTTATCTTTACCTAAAATAGCTGATACGTAGACTCTTGTACAAGGTTCCTTAATCTATAAAAGGAGGCCTTTAAGTTTAGTTCAATGCATGTTTTACACTTTCATTGTACGCAAGTTCGATTAATCAACCAAGTGAAAGTTTGGTTTATTCTGTTTGTGTGTTCTTGTTTAAGTATTAATTCGAATAATACTTAGATTGTTTCATACACAACAAAGTTTCTCTAAGTGTTTAACTTGATTCATTCTCGTTTACACAAGCTAAATCGATCTAAGTTTGGGATCAACAGCCGAATCACATAAGCCCATAAACTTATATAAGACGAGACATATAAGCCAAAAAATGAGCCTAAATTAATAAGCCCATAAGCCCAAATTTACTAGTGTATAATTTAGTTATACTTGGTGAAAATTAGTAGAAAACTAGACAAGCCCTAAAGACTAGCCCGTTAGGCCCATTAAAGCCCAAACCGAGACCCTGTTGGGCCAAGCAAGCCCAAAACCATTTTTGGAGACTTTTCGTGCCTTTATTGACAGTTGGTGAAAGTTAGAGTAAAAAATGTAACTTAATAAAACATGTGTATATGTTTTCGTGACATTAAAGAAGTTCGAGGACCAAAATTGCCATTTCTGGAAATATAGGGTGCGATTGTGTATAAACCGAGAACTAACCAAAATATAGGGACTAAATTTGTCACTTTGGAAACTTAATACAAGCCCTAATCCTAAAAATATATATTTTTGAGACTTAAGGGACTAATAGTGTCACTTTGGAAACTTAATACAAGCCCTAGAAACATTATTATATATTTTTGTGATATGAGGGATTAATTGTGTCATTATCCAAACTTAATTTGATCCCTAACTCCTATTTTAAATGTTTTCGAGATATGAGGGGGTGTTTGCCATTTCACAAAGTTAAACCGAGCCCTAGGGACTCGGTTTATAAATATTTCGAGACTAGGAAACCCTAAGGACTTAAATTTCCATATAACGAAAGTATTATAAGACCTAGGGCGTGTTTTGGAAATAAAGTTAACGAACGAGGACTAACGAGGTGAAACACTTAACGAACGATACTTTAAAGGTTATTTTGAAAGTTATTACATTACGAGGACTTACGACTAATTTTAATTCAATTAAACGTATTAATAAATTATTTTATTAATAAATTAAATTAAGTCACTTTTGATAATTAAATAGATTATTAAGATTTATTTACGAAACTTTATAAACAGACAAATCTTATTAAATATGTTTAGATCCTTAAGAAAATTAAAATGGTATATATTATTTTCTTACAATTAATTAAATTAAATAAAAATCTATTTATTTAATTTATTACCCCTTTTATGAGACAATCTAAATATATTTTTTGAAACTAAAAAGATATTATTTACAGCTCACTATAAGTGTAAATACTTAAACAATCGTAACAACTTATTAATTCGTGATCATGCATTTTTATCAGTTACATTTATCATGCATTATTATTTTCCAATTACTGAGGCATCTAAATTACTTAGGCAATTTCATCACTTCGTGATTACAGTGCCCGTTTATTCAATGACATCATCACTAGATCATTACCACTAAGGTGAGTTCATGGCCCCATCTTTACTGTATTTATAACTAGGGGAGAAAACATACTCAACTTTTATATGCAAACACGCACGGATAACAACAACATATAACAATTTATTGCCTATTGTTTGCCCTATTCCCGTGGACTGTAATAGTTAGTAGTGTAGCGCGAAATGTTATGAATAGATCTATTCGGGTATTGACAACACCCGACCTGCGTGACTTGCTATCGCGAAACGCTTAGGCCAAGCAACAGGTTTATTTCATTGTCGGACTGAGGGAAACAACATCGGGTTTGACCATAATGGCGCCTGAGCATCATGTCTAGCTTCTATTACAGGGCAATAGGAACTTCTATAGTATTGGCTGTGATTGTCCTACTATGATCGTGGTGTTTGGCATATTAGTACATTTATTTATTAAATTAAACCTGTGAATTCACCAACCTCATGTTGACCCCCACATTTTATTTTATATGCTTTCTCAGGAAAATAATCAGTTTCATGCATTGGATTCCAGCATCGTTGAAGCATCATGTTACCACCGGGCTGGGATATTTTTCACATTATTAATAAATGCTGTTTTAAGACAATATACTAAATGTGTACAATTTACTTCATATGATATGTTTTTAAATGACTATTATGATCATTGCTCTATATACTGTGTGATATCGATCCACCAAAGTAACACCCCACGTACTATTCCGTTGCATTTGACCATTTTGGGGGTGTTACAGAATGGTATCAAAGCGCATAGTTATAGAGAACCAGATCAAAAAATAAAATTTTTAAATAATAAAAATTTAAACTGGACTGTAACTGAAATTTTAAATCAATTAAAATGAAAAATTGATTTTCGGGGAACCCTTATAGTTAGGCATACAATATATAGAGCATGCATATTATGTGAACTAACTGTACGCCGATTTATAACCTCCGAGTTATTAAATCACTTAAGTATCTACATATATTTTTAACAAACATCGTTAAAAAGACATAAACCACATTACATATGCATTTTGAAAACTTTTTGAATTGTGTAAGCTAATACTTACTCAACTTTGAAATGCTACTATTTTCCAATATCATGACGACACCTACCATAGTGACTACTTTCGAGGAGCTCATGGTTCCTACTCTCGCACCGCTATCGCCGACATCGGTACTTGCCGCACATGCATCCGACACCGAGTCCAGAAATGACCAACCTGATGGAGTGATCATCCTATCAGATTCTCCTACCCCATCACCACCTACTACTACTCCTACATCACCACTACTGGTCGTACCTGCATCTCCACCTAGGGAGACAGATCAGGTTGTACCTACTCTACCACCCTTGCCACCACCTTCTACACTCCACTCATATCCCACTAGTGCCTTACCACCTCGCAAGAAGAGGCGTGACTCTATTCCTGACTCGACCTTCGAGATAGGAGAGGGTTCGGGAGCTAGCAAGGCTAGACTTGGCTCTCTACAGGCACAGGTCAACGCTCTTGTAGCCCGACAGGCGCAGGATACCGCGCTCATCCATGCCTTACTTCAAGCGGACCAGCAGGGTCGCGCCGTACATGAGAGATTAAATTCTCTCTACTGGATTGTGGCTGGTGAGTCACATACCACTTAGAGTTCTTTGGGTATGACCCAGGGAACCATACAGTGGCTTTTGGATGAGGTTTCTTACCTTCGATTGTTGATCCTAAACTTAGATCGATTTAGCTTGTGTAAACAAGAATAAATCAAGTTAAACACTTAGATAAACTTTGTTGTATATGAAACAATTTAAGTATTATGCGGAATTAATTCTTAAACAAGAACACACCAACAACATAAAACAAACTTTCACTTTGATTGATTAATCGAACTTGTGTACAATGAAAGTGTGAAAAACATATGGAAGAGGTGTGTGAAAAGGTATGTCTTATGTCTAACCCTAAGGCCTCCTTTTATAGGTTTAAGTTGCCTTGTACAAAAAGCTAAGATAAATTCTTTTAGGAAGAGACACAAGATAAACATATAAAATAACATGTTGACTAAATGTTTTTAAACATTAAGAATATATTCTGAATTCTTATCATAATACTTTGTCCACCAGCTTGAAGAATTCATCATTGGCAGATTTAGTCCTTGCCTTTATGTTAAGATTCTTCTTGTCAGCGCTTGCATATCTCTTGTCAATGCTTGATCTGCAAGCTACGCCTGCTGAGCAAGATGCATTGCGATTTCCTTCATTTCCTCTTGTCAGCGTCCATTTTCCTCTTGTCAGCGTTCCAGTGACTTAGCTAATTTTATTCCCAACAATCCTCCCCTAAACATGATATCTACTCTAGTAATCAAGTTTCTGAATAAAAAAAGATATACAGAGAGGATTCTTACAAAAACTCAAATCGCTTGTTGATGAGACTGTATTTATACATAGTCTCATCGTCCAAATCGGGCTTAAAATGCTTAAAATATCATCAAAATACCCAAATATATGCCTGTGTTTGTTCATTGTGTATTTTAGGTACGGATATCGTGAATTCACCAAAAGATTAATGGAATCAAGCAAAAACGAACACGGGAAACGAAGCTGCACAAAGAACCGGACTCGAATCATGATTTTCCAGTGAAGTCCTTGAAGTTTGAAGAATTGGCAAGATTGGCCCCTCAACTTTTGAAGACTTGTCATATTATACCCTTGAAAAATCCTATTATTGCATTTGGGTCCCTAATATTTCAAGATTATGCCATTTAAGCCCTTAAAGAATGAAGAAAATGCAACATTGGTCCTTGAATTAAGTTTGTAATTACTATGTGCCAATTTTGACAACTTATGCAAAGTTTTTACAAAGGAAGAAGAAGTAAGGGCTGTTGAAAACTTATTATGAAGACATTTTGGAAGTCTGGGGGCCAAATTTGTTAAAACATAACCCATACCCATCTTAAACCCAGCTGTAGCCCACCTTTTATCACCCTAAGCCCAATCCCCACCACTTGAACCCGAAACCCAGCCCAAACCACCACATCACCCGGTTTTGTTTATAAACCAAGTCAAACAGGTCAAACCCCACTTAAATCTTTTTAAACCGTTTTTATATTAATAAAATTAGGGGGGAACAAGTTCTGTTTATCATCACCCCTAATCCCCCACACATAAACCCTAAAAACGAATCAACATAAAAACAAGGGAGTTTTGGACGATTAAGTGCAGATCGTTAATTAATCACATTTTTAACCTATCCATGAGATAAACTCGACAACTCACCCATGTGGTCCCCTTCCCAGACCTCCCCTGCTTCATGGTTTGTTCTAAAATAACAAAATTGGATCAAACAGCCTTCCAAGGGACACAAACGATTTCTTTCTTCCAAAGATAACAAGGAATGGCTAGGATTAGTCAAAGTCAGCCGGCACATCACTCTCCAAGGACAAAGATCACATGGCAACATCTTTTTGACCAAGATTCGATTTTCTTCAAAGGGCATAAAGGGAAAATCAGTAGCTAGGGTTTTGTAGTTTAGAATCTTCTTTAAGCATGTATAAATACATTCGGCTGTGAATGTATTCATTTTGTTCCAGTTTTTATGTAATTTTCAAAGCTTATTAATGATAATGAAAGGTTTTCAATATTACATATAACTGAGTTCCTTTCCACTGTTTTCTAGTTTAAATTGCAAGTTGGTTTAAGAAATCTCCAAGTTTGTAGTTTGTAAACACGTTTTCAGAATTTCACTTTTAAAGGTTTTGTTGAGAAATTACTTTAAAAACTTGGATGAGCCTTTTTGAGGAAGTGAAAGTGGAATCAAAAAGTTCAATCCAAGGTGTTGTTTAAGTAGTTATCATAGGTTTTCAGTTCATTGGTTTCAAAGGTTTTAAAGTTTCAGAAAAAGGATTTCAGAAAGTTGGTTCTCAAAAGTTTTTCAAGGTTTATTCATTTTTTCTCATACTTACTGTAGCATAAGCTACTTCAAAAGCTTCTAACAAAGCTCTTGAAGTGCTTTGCTACAAGAAGTTTGTCTTCTTGTTGATTATTTTGTGCAGGATCCCTAAGACAAGGCCTTATTTCACTTGTTATTCCTTTGAATACATTTATTGGCTTTGGGTCCTTTGGATTCCAATCAGCAAGCCCTCTCTACATATCATTAAGCTTCTCATAAGCTGTTGAAAAAGCCAAGCAGAAGGCCTCAGCCCAAGGTAACCCGTGGCTTGAACCCTGTTTTCATTTTTCAAATTTTTATGTGATTTATATGATATTGCATGAATTTGTTGATTTGTCAGTTCTTGTTGGTTGTTTATGTGTATTTGATAAGTATATGCATGTTAGATTAGATTCTAATCAGTTTAAGTCAATTTGAAAGAGAGTTGATTTGTTAATTTTCATTTTCAGAATATAAGGGGGGTGTTTGGATCTGTTTTTTAGGTTAAGTTGAGTGACACTATTTGGCCTTTAAACAGACTAAACATACTCAAGTGGTAGTAATAGGTTTGTTTTGGTACTTTGTTTCATGTTTGGTAGGCTGTAGGTGAGTTTGCATGCTTAATTTTTGGTAAAATTCAGTTAAAACAGTCATTGGCCTAAAACTAGGGTGTTTTAGTGAATTAGTGTTTAATCTCTTGGAATCTGATAGAGTAGGTTGTTAATTAGGACTTGGATATTGTTGGTTATAGATTGGATAGGTTTTGTGTGAGTTTGAGAGACTTGAAACTCACAAAAGTGCACAACAGACCAGTCATAAACACCATACTCATTCTTCTGATTTCAGTAACTGCTAATTGCCTTCTTGTGTGTTATCTTTGTATTGAACTTGTGCTTTTTCTATTTTTTCCAGACTCCCTACACTCCACTGAGTGTAGGGGTGCCATTGTTTCCAAGTAACATCAAAAATTGAGCAAGTTCTAGGTCAATAACCCATCAGACCCGTTTTTTTATGCTACCAGTGGGAACAAGGTTCCCACTGCTTGTGTATTTGTTTCCCCTGCTGTGCAAAAGGACAAACAGTCCACACATGTCACTTTCAGTTCTTTCCTTTTTTGTCTTTAGTGGTGTTAAATAGGAGTTAGAACTTAATTCTTTTTTCATTATTTTTCTTTTTTAATTCTTGATTTTTCTGTTTAAATAGTTTTAATTTTACTGTTCATTTTATATTTGTTAGATTAAATTGCTATTTTTAATTAACTTTTTACTATTCTGTTTTGGCATTTAGTGTAGAAAATCAACATTTTTTAGTTTTAAAATTTTTCATAGATTAAGAAAAGTATTTTTAGATTTTTAGTTTAAAAATATTTACTGTTCACTTTTTAAATCATTTTTTAAAATTAAATTAGTTTAATTACGGTTTAATTATTAATCTGTTTTGTTTTTTAGTGCAAATTTTTATATTTTTCAAACTTTTTCAATTTTCTACTGTTCATTAGGGTAATTTAGGATTTTTAAAATTGTCAAATTAATTTTGGCATTATTTTATTATTTTTTATGATTATTTTAGTTTAAAATAGTTTTTAGTGATTAAAAATAGAAAAATAGTTTTGAAAATTTGGGAAAAATAGTTTTTAGTCTTTAAATAATATAAGTTAGTTATTAGTTCAATAAATTAATATTTTGGACATTTTGTTTATTATATTTAATTTTAGGGCTTTAATTAGCATTTAAAATTGAATATTTAATTAATAAAAGGTTTTAAAATATATTTGTTGGATTTTTATTCTTATTTATATTATTTTAGACTTAGTTTAAACTTTTAATTAATTTTTAGGTTTAATTTTTAATTTTGTCGCGTTTCACGTAATTACGTCATCGTTTTACGTCAACGTCGTAGTTTAATCGTAGTCGTAGCTCGTCTTTACTTTTTCTCTTCTGAACCAAAAACGTCACTAATCCAAACATTGTTATTTTATATATTGGCACATTAATACACACACCTCCTTCGAGAACGAACCCGCATCTATTCGGTTTCGCGTTTTTCCTAAAGCGTGCAACTTAATACTTGCCACTCATACGCGTTTTTCCTAAAACATGTACGAAAAACCTACATCATTTTGGCGCCGCTGCCGGGGAGGTGTTTAGTGTGCTATTATTATTAGTATCGTGTTTGTGTGAGTAGTGCGTTTTAGCTTTTCATTTTTTGGAAAGCGTGAATATCGTACATACTCATTTTTGTTATTTTTCATTACTATATTATAATATCCAAATAAATCGTGTTTAATTTTCCTAAATTAAACACAAATCAACCTTTTACTATATTATAGATATATTGGTTTTCGTTTTTTGTGAATATTATTACTATATTGTATTTACGTAAGAACAATAAATATACAAGTACTCCAAAAGCGTGAAAACGCAACCTTGATTCGGGATTTCATCACTCGATTATTTTATTCGAATCCAAAGCAAAAGTTTAAAGGCAAAATAGATAAATACTTTCGTGAGGCTTAATTTTAATTAACACAAACTATAAGGTGGGTATAAGGCGGTTGTATTTCACGACCTAAAGGAAAAAGGCTCTTAAGTGCTTCGCGCCGCCTCGTTTCCTCCGCTTGCTTGTGCGTGTTTTGAGAAAGAGAGCTAATCGAGGGTTTGCCGCCCAAGTATTATCTACGTATATTATATTTGCTTGTGTTTTCAAGATTAAACCCTCTTGAACGTTTTGGTGTTCCACCAACGTTCTAAAGTCATCGAGAACGTTCACTCCACGTGATCGTTTTCATTCTTTGAGGCTCCTTTAATCGAGAAAGTCGATTCGAGGAGAGATTTGTAGATTTGTGTCTACGTAATACATTCAAAAATCCAAAAAAATTAAAAAACCAATCAAAAACCAAAAAAAAAATTGAAAAATAAAAAAACCGCAAAAAGAATCTTCTTTGCTACCACCCATTCTACGCTTAGTGCATGCGCACTCGATCGAAGGATTATTCCAATTCTAGCGAAGCTTCGAATCGACGCAATCATAATCGAAGGAATCGACGACGTAGATGAGAATTAGAAACCGACGTTCCTAATATCGTTGTTGAAGAAACCGTAGAGGAGATGGCCGACAATCGTTCGATGATGGAATTGCTCCAAGCACCCACCGAGGGTTATGGAGACGCGATCGTAATTCCCGCTATCGAAGCGGAGAATTTTGAGATAAGAGCGGAATGCTTTCGTTAATCCAAGCTACGAAGTTTCGAGGTCGTGAAGCCGATAATACTCACGACCATATTCGGAATTTTGATCGTCTTTTGGCCACGAGCAAGTTTAAGAACGTCGACACCGATGTCGTCAAGCTTATGCTTTTTCCTTACTCGCTCGATGGTGCCGCCAAGGATTGGTACGAGAAAGAGCCACCTAATTCTATAACTACGTGGAAGGATCTCGTTTCCAAGTTCGTTAATTATTTTTTCCCACCGTCTAAGACAACGTTTTTCAAAAACGAGATTACGAAATTTGAGCAAAAATCGCATGAATCTTTTAGAGACGCGTGGGATCGTTTTAAGGAATTGCTTAGGCAATGTCCTCACCATGGTTTTTCCGAGTTGCACCAAATCGATACGTTTTACAACGATCTTAATTTTCACGAACAAGACTCGTTGAATTCCGCCGCCGGTGGCAACTTTTTGTGTAAAACTCCGAAAGATGCATTGATAATTATCGAGAACCGATCCAAGGTTTACCAACTCCGCAATGCACCGAGTGTTGCCAATGGCGCCAATGTTAGTAGTTCTAATCGCGACATTGAGAGAGTTGATGCGAAAGTCAACAAGTTGACGAATGTGTTTACGTCTTTTCTCGTTGAGATGCAAAAGAAAGACGCTCCCGCTACGGTGAAAGCGGTTGAGGTTTCGTGTACGTTTTGTGGTGGACCTCATAATTATTACGAGTGTGCGGCTACGGATGGCCAAACGTCGAATGTGAGTGCGTTAAATGGAAACAACAATTTTCAAAATCAAAATAACGCGGGTCCATCACAACAAGGCAATTATAACCAAGGCAACAATTTTCAAAATCGAAACAATTTTCAAGGAAATAATCAACAACGAAATTTTTCGAAGCAAAATCAAGGAGGTTATAATCAAGGTCGTAATATAACTTGGAAAAATAGAGATAACAATCAAGGAATCAATTTTTCAAGTGGGAATCAAGGAAATTTTCAAAGAAACAATCAAAACCAAGGGAACTTTAATTCAAATCAAAATAGTTCGTCAAACGATTTTCAAAATTACATGAAAAGGAATGAGGCTAATATGAGACGATTAGAGGGAGAAATTGGTACTTTGAAAAACGACTTTTCTAATACATTGAAATTGCAAAACACGAAGATTGAGCAAGGGCAAATTGATATAAAAAGATGTTTTCGGCTATAATGAACAAAACCGCGGGTGCGTCATCGAGTTCGTTACCTAGTGACACCGTTGCAAATCCGAAGGAACAATGTAAAGCCGCCTCGTCTCGTGAGAAAGGTCGTGTGATTACCCCTAACCTTGAAAGATTCCGTGTTGTTTATCCCTCTCAACCCTCGACTTCTAAGACGCCCTCTTGTTCTAAAGTCGATGGGGTGAACGTGGCGACCAAGGAAAAGAGTGCACACCCTCGTGTACCTCAAATTCCATCCACGGTTCAAAAAGAGAGCTTTGTCGACCTTACCAAAGTAACCCTTGAAGAAACTTGTGCATCGATCCTTCTTAAAAAACCCAAAAGGCGTATGCCGAGAAAGGAAAAGGATCTGGGCCAATTTCTACTACCTTGTGATTTTTACGAGATTGAGGGATGTTTAGCCCTTGCCGATTTAGGTGCTAGCATCAATCTCATGCCTCATTCTCTTTGGAAATTGATGAGATTGCCTTCGCTTACCCCCACAAACATGACAATCGAGCTTGCAAATTGTACACCTTTAATACCAATTGGAATAGCCGAGGATGTCTATGTTAGGATTGGAAAGTTTGTTTTTCCCGCGGATTTCGTTATATCCGATTACGAGTGTGACCCTAAATGTCCCATTATTTTAGGCCGACCATTCTTATCGACGGCTAGAACCGTAATCGACGTTCACGAGGGGAGACTTACTATGAGATATGGGGATGAGAAAATAGACTTTTTCGCTAGAAAATCCCAAGGGTTTAATGAGAATGAAAAAACCGAGGTTTCAAAACCTAATGATTCAAATTCTAATGATTTCAAAATGTTTAGTTTAGCGGAAAGAATGAAGCTTGATGCATGTTTTGAAAGAATTAAGAAAAACGGTTTTAAAGATGATGATTTTAATGATAAAGAATACGTGTACCTAATACAAAAGGGTATGTGTAAATTTATGAATGAAAACTCACTTTGGGATGTTTTTAGCGAAACAAGTAAACCACCAATTCCGAAGGGCGACGTTAGTGCCATCACGACAAAGACCAATATGGGCTCGTCTTCACCACCTTCGAAGGACCACGTCTTTGAGGCTTCAACTTCTAACTCCATCGAAGTGCCTCCTTTGACTAGCCCAACACTCGTTGAGGCTAAAGGGTTTATCGACATTGATCCTCTCGTTTTAGAAAAGTCACCTAAGCATAGTCATTTGACTTGTAAGTCCATGGTTGTGAGTGCTCACATCGACTCTTTCTTTGACGATGACGATGGCGATTTTGCCGAGCTTGATCACGTACTTAGACATCCACATGCTATTTTTGATTCTCCTAAGAAGAAACATGTGAAGTACGATGATTACGAGTTTGATCCCGAGATTGAGGAAATTATTGAACGAGAGCTAGCTCTTATGCCTTCACTTCCACCTACGAGTGAGGTCGATCTTTCCAAAATCGAGGATGAACTTAATGAGTTGGAACGTCTTATTTTCGATGACGAACCAACTCATGTGACCACTAAAAATCCCATTCTCGAGGAGTTACCTAATCAACACTCCTCATTTGAGAATGACGTTTACCACATTCGTGAGGATCTAACTTATCCACGATCCCCACAAAAGAATGATGGTTTCGTGCTTGATCGTGATCTTTTCGAGAGAGTTTCTAAGATACTCAAGGAGGGGAATGACAAACCGTGGTTTGACAAGCCTATCTTTGATGAAGAAATCGATGAGATCGACGTTCATGAGGATGACGAGTATGTTGACCCCGAGGGGGCGGTGTTCTTTATTGATAAACGTTTTGAGAACTTATATAATCCGCCGCCCCCTCCCGCCAAAGACTTAAATGTGAGACATTTTAGCGCGACTAATTTTGAATTTGACACGCCAAATATTTTCGACATCATTAAATCGGGTTTTCATAAAGAGTTTAAAAATGATGAAAAAGGAAAATATTTTAAAAATGTTTTAAAAGATTTTTCTACATGTTTAACTCCGTCATCACATCGTTTTATGAGTGCTACCACCTCGTCTACTCCTTTTGACGATGGTTGGTGTGGATCTAGTGTGGGGGAAGCCCAAAATGTTCCCTCCCATTTCTCCACCGAGGACGAGATTTACGATCCCGGAATTGCTTGTAAAGGGAAATCTCGGTCTTCCACCGATGCAATAAATGGAAAATCTTTTCGTTTGATGGTGTGAGTCTACCTCGAGTAGCTCATTTTAGTGATTTACCCATTGCCCCACCTTTCTACTTCTCATCTCTTTTCTTCTACCCCATTGGTGTTTGTGTTGAAGTAGCGTTGTTTCGTCTTTCATCCGAAAACGAGGACGCTATCTTTGACCCCGGTATACGTTTATCGGGTTTTTATAGTACTCCATGTACTTTTGGGCCTTGTTTATAATGTAAGCCCCACTAAAATAACCATACCAAGATTATCCCCAAATGATCACATTTATGGGGATCCGAGTCGAGCTTTTGACTCGGTTATCAAAAACAAGGTGCCTCGTGGGGGATTCTCATGCTTATCCTTGTACATATTATCGCTTTCTTAGTTTAACGTAACGAGGGGACTTGTGCTCTTCCAACCTTTGTTCCGTGGTTGTTTGTGATTGTGATTTATTAGGTTCATCGTCATCATTGAAGCCTCTCGTGTTCGTTTTACGTAGCACTCGAGCTTCGATCGTTGCCTTTGGAGATTCCGATATCCGATGATATCCTTTTATGTTCGAACGTTTATCTTATTAGCATAATTCATAAACGGCTTTTAGGTTATTCGTTTTACCCTTTCCATGCTCGAGATTAAGCATTCAACTTCGTCTCTAGTATGGGGGTGTTTACACCCCTAGACTCGAAACATTGAGGACAATGTTCAGTTTTAGTATGGGGGGGTGAGTAGATACTTCACCTTGCTTACGTCACCACGCAATCCAATATTCATCTTTTTGTTATCGTTTTATGCAAAATAAGGCTAAAAATGGCCAAATTTTAAAATTTTTCTTGCTTTTCATAAGTGTTTAAGACACGAATGTAGGTTTTCCGATGGTGAGAATAAGAGTAATTTTTGACTCGACCGTGCGTGTTGAGCACTTAACTTCGATTCCTTAACTTTTTAGGCTAAGTCTCTTAAATGAGGACGACGAATATATTTCTAACGAAGCATTCACGTGTTCTTGTTCTATGATCCTAAAAGTCACATTCTCGTGATGAAAACAATAAATTATGTCTAAAACGCATGTAGTAGTTTATTTAAATTTATGTCTTCAATAAATGTCATCATAAAATGAATTTTGGAAGTGCTATGATACTTAATTCTAGCATTGCGTGGGGACACGACAATGGTTTAGTATGGGGGAGTGATGAGACTGTATTTATACATAGTCTCATCGTCCAAATCGGGCTTAAAACGCTTAAAATATCATCAAAATACCCAAATATATGCCTGTGTTTGTTCATTGTGTATTTTAGGTACGGATATCGTGAATTCACCAAAAGATCAAAGGAATCAAGCAAAAACGAACACGGGAAACGAAGCCGCACAAAGAACCGGACCCGAATCATGATTTTCCAGTGAAGTCCTTGAAGTTTGAAGAATTGGCAAGATTGGCCCCTCAACTTTTGAAGACTTGTCATATTATACCCTTGCAAAATCCTATTATTGCATTCGGGTCCCTAATATTTCAAGATTATGCCATTTAAGCCCTTAAAGAATGAAGAAAATGCAACATTGGTCCTTGAATTAAGTTTGTAATTACTATGTGCCAATTTTGACAACTTATGCAAAGTTTTTACAAAGGAAGAAGAAGTAAGGGCTGTTGAAAACTTATTATGAAGACATTTTGGAAGTCTGGGGGCCAAATCTGTTAAAACATAACCCATACCCATCTTAAACCCGGCTGTAGCCCACCTATTATCATCCTAAGCCCAATCCCCACCACTTGAACCCGAAACCCAGCCCAAACCACCACATCACCCGGTTTTGTTTATAAACCAAGTCAAACAGGTCAAACCCCACTTAAATCTTTTTAAACTGTTTTTATATTAATAAAATTAGGGGGGAAACAAGTTCTGTTTATCATCACCCCTAATCCCCCACACATAAACCCTAAAAACGAATCAACATAAAAACAAGGGGGTTTTGGACGATTAAGTGCAGATCGTTAATTAATCACATTTTTAACCTATCCATGAGATAAACTCGACAGCTCACCCATGTGTTCCCCTTCCCAGACCTCCCCTGCTTCATGGTTTGTTCTAAAATAGCAAAATTGGAATCAAATAGCCATCCAAGGGACACAAATGATTTCTTTCTTCCAAAGATAACAAGGAATGGCCAGGATTAGTCAAAGTCAGCTGGCACATCACTCTCCAAGGACAAAGATCACATGGCAACATCTTTTTGACCAAGATTTGATTTTCTTCAAAGGGCATAAAGGGAAAATCAGTAGCTAGGATTTTGTAGTCTAGAATCTTCTTTAAGCATGTATAAATACATTCGGCTGTGAATGTATTCATTTTGTTCCAGTTTTTATGTAATTTTCAAAGCTTATTAATGATAATGAAAGGTTTTCAATATTACATATAACTGAGTTCCTTTCATCTGTTTTCTAGTTTAAATTGCAAGTTAGTTTAAGAAATCTCCAAGTTTGTAGTTTGTAAACACGTTTTCAGAATTATACTTTTAAAGGTTTTGTTGAGAAATTACTTTACAAACTTAGATGAGCCTTTTTGAGGAAGTGAAAGTGGAATCAAAAAGTTCAATCCAAGGTGTTGTTTAAGTAGTTATCATAGGTTTTCAGTTCATTGGTTTCAAAGGTTTTAAAGTTTCAGAAAAAGGATTTCAGAAAGTTGGTTCTCAAAAGTTTTTCTAGGTTTATTCATTTTTTTTCTCATACTTACTGTAGCATAAGCTACTTCAAAAGCTTCTGACAAATCTCTTGAAGTGCTTTGCTACAAGAAGTTTGTCTTCTTGTTGGTTATTTTGTGCAGGATCCCTAAGACAAGGCCTTATTTCACTTGTTATTCCTTTGAAGACATTTATTGGCTTTGGGTCCTTTGGATTCCAATCAGCAAGCCATCTCTACATATCATTAAGCTTCTCATAAGCTGTTGAAAAAGCCAAGCAGAAGGCCTCGGCCCAAGGTAACCCGTGGCTTGAACCCTGTTTTCATTTTTCAATTTTTTATGTGATTTATATGATATTGCATGAATTTGTTGATTTGTCAGTTCTTGTTGGTTGTTTATGTGTATTTGATAAGTATATGCATGTTAGATTAGATTGTAATCAGTTTAAGTCAATTTGAAAGAGAGTTGATTTGTTAATTTTCATTTTCAGAATATAAGGGGGGGTTTGGATCTGCTTTTTAGGTTAAGTTGAGTGACACTATTTGGCCTTTAAACAGACTAAACATACTCAAGTGGTAGTAATAGGTTTGTTTGGTACTTTGTTTCATGTTTGGTAGGCTGTAGGTGAGTTTGCACGCTTAATTTTTGGTAAAATTCAGTTAAAACAGTCATTGGCCTAAAACTAGGGTGTTTTAGTGAATTAGTGTTTAATCTCTTGGAATCTGCTAGAGTAGGTTGTTAATTAGGACTTGGATATTGTTGGTTATAGATTGGATAGGTTTTGTGTGAGTTTGGGAGACTTGAAACTCACAAAAGTGCACAACAGACCAGTCATAAACACCATACTCATTCTTCTGATTTCAGTAACTGCTAATTGCTTTCTTGTGTGTTATCTTTGTATTGAACTTGTGCTTTTTCTATTTTTTCCAGACTCCCTACACTCCACTGAGTGTAGGGGTGCCATTGTTTCCAAGTAACATCAAAAATTGAGCAAGTTCTAGGTCAATAACCCATCAGACCCGTTTTTTATGCTACCAGTGGGAACAAGGTTCCCACTGCTTGTGTATTTGTTTCCCCTGCTGTGCAAAAGGACAAACAGTCCACACATGTCACTTTCAGTTCTTTCCTTTTTTTGTCTTTAGTGGTGTTAAATAGGAGTTAGAACTTAATTTTTTTTTCATTATTTTTCTTTTTTAATTCTTGATTTTTTTGTTTAAATAGTTTTAATTTTACTGTTCATTTTATATTTTTTAGATTAAATTGCTATTTTTAATTAACTTTTTACTATTCTGTTTTGGCATTTAGTGTAGAAAATCAACATTTTTTAGTTTTAAAATTTTTCATAGATTAAGAAAAGTATTTTTAGATTTTTAGTTTAAAAATATTTACTGTTCACTTTTTTAATCATTTTTTATAATTAAATTAGTTTAATTAGGGTTTAATTATTAATCTGTTTTGTCTTTTAGTGCAAATTTTTACATTTTTCAAACTTTTTCAATTTTCTACTGTTCATTAGGGTAATTTAGGATTTTTAAAATTGTCAAAATAATTTTGGCATTATTTTATTATTTTTTATGATTATTTTAGTTTAAAAATAGTTTTTAGTGATTAAAAAATAGAAAAATAGTTTTGAAAATTTGGGAAAAATAGTTTTTAGTCTTTAAATAATATAAGTTAGTTGTTAGTTCAATAAATTAATATTTTGGACATTTTGTTAATTATATTTAATTTTAGGGCTTTAATTAGCATTTAAAATTGAATATTTAATTAATAAAAGGTTTTAAAATATATTTGTTGGATTTTTATTCTTATTTATATTATTTTAGACTTAGTTTAAACTTTTAATTAATTTTTAGGTTTAATTTTTAATTTTGTCGCGTTTCACGTAATTACGTCATCGTTTTACGTCAACGTCGTAGTTTAATCGTAGTCGTAGCTCGTCTTTACTTTTTCTCTTCTGAACCAAAAACGTCACTAATCCAAACATTGTTATTTTATATATTGGCACATTAATACACACACCTCCTTCGAGAACGAACCCGCATTTATTCGGTATCGCTTTTTTCCTAAAGCGTGCAACTTAATACTTGCCACTCATACGCGTTTTTCCTAAAACGTGTACGAAAAACCTACATCACTTGTGTAGCCAATCGCCTTCTTCAATACATCTTATAACAACGAGCTTCTTTAGTTAGCTACAGAGACTCTGGAGCCTTCTTTATAACTTTTGAATCTCAAAATCGATTTCTATATCCCCTTTTTAAGACTCCTCTCCAAGATCAATATCAAAGGACAGAACCATGAATGCCCTCTTTTGCTTCCCAGCAGCTTCTAAAATAACAAGTCTCTCCCTCAACTGTGTGAGTTCAAAACATTGATCCTTGACAATTTGTACTAGTTCTGTATTTTGCTTATGCAAGCTAATACAGATTTTTGTCAATTCCATTAACGTCAATGGTTTCATACTGCCCTCATCCACATTCGGGAAATGAATCCTCAATGTTGATTCATAGGACATGGGGATGGACTTACTGATAATAAGACTGTCTTGACATGCATTAAAGCTAGTGTCAATAGTCTCAACCATCTCCATAACACTATTCACCCTTGTGAAAGTGATCTCTGCTTCTACTAAATGTTAATCACAAGGAAAAACATCTCAATGATCATTAGACTTTCAGATATCAAAAAATTTGAAAAATGAAAGGGTGATGAAACATGTTGGGTCTATAAGGAAGTTTATAAATGACACCAGTTGGGATGTCATAACATAAAATGAAAAGACCTTAACAAAGAAATTAATCCTATGGAAATTATCTTTTCATCAAGAAGACTAAGCTTTGCAAGGACTGTCCAATCACACACACGTGTACAAACACGATAGATATGAGTGTCCTCGAGTATCACTTGCTCACAAAGTCCTTAAGAGTGAAGATAACTTATATAATATCCTTATAACTCCCAAGTAAACCCAAAATTTATGTAACCCAAGTCACCAAACCAACCAACCCAATTCTAGGGCAAAATGTCTTGGCAACATGTATGCAAAATAAATTACGTGCATGCTAGAGTGCCTCGAGGTTTATAAATTCCAACAATTTCATAAAGAAAGAGCCTTCATTATTTCTAACCCCCACTTACCTGTGGACACAATCTAGAATTGTGCAAGAGTGCTCTAAGAGTACGCAAAAACCTAAAGGTTTACCTCCCCTTAACAGAAGCATACAAATCATAATATGTGAAGATGCAAAATTTTATTTCAAGATAGGAATGTAAACACTCCAACCATCATAAATAAAAGTTTGCAACTTTGTATCCATCCTAATGTAGCTCCACTTTCCTGCATAGTTAGACAAAAGCAAAAAAAACACACCAACAGAGGCTACCCTTTCCCACAATAATGGGTGGAGATAACATGTCAGTGGAGAAAAATAATAACAGTGGAAAGACCAACAATGCATGTTCCTTGAGCATCCAATATCCCAATATCCTTGATTATTAACCTGCTTTTGGATAGGCTGCTAAAAAAGAAAACAAATTAGTTTTCTTTGGAGATCCAAGCCTTGTCAGACTTGGATTTGTCTAGTTGTTCAACTAGAGTGGTGTTATTCTTTACCACAAATCCCTGTTCATCCCTTTGTGACCTAATCACCCAATTTGTTCCTATGAGTCTAGTAATGACCTTCTCAAGATATTTAAATCTATTGCAAGTCATAGAAATACCATTAAAATTTGATTTTTTCTCTTGTTTAGGTTTCCAAGTTATGTGGGATGATGTCTTAGACCCTTGACCCTTACTAACCAAGTATCTTTGTTTATATGGTCTAACATAAGGTCTGAAAACAGCTAGTTGTGGCGTTTTCATGCCAAATTTGGAGCTGTCAGCGTTGCATCTGTTCCAGTCAGCGTTGAATTTGTTCGTATCAGCACTAAATTTGTTCTTGTCAGCACCCAGATTAGGGTTTGGTATAGGAACATATTGCCTGTTTGACCAAGTGTTGGTCTTTGAAAGGGCCTTTATCCATGGGTATTAGCTGCCTTAGAGAAGAAAGGAGCTGGTCTAGTAGCCTGTGGTCTAGTGTGGACAAAAGGTCTATGGTTGACATTAGATGACATATTGTTAGCGAATGAATTGTATCCACTGACACAATTATAGGCCAAATGTGAGAAACTCCCACATGAGTAACAAGCCTTTTTGGACACAAACTTAGGCTTAGACTGATAAAACCCTGTCTTATTAACACTTGCTTGGCTTTTGAGTGACCTAGGTTTCCTATACATTTCAGCATATTTAACACTAGGTTGTTTCTTAATTGGGGACCAAGATTAACATCTTTTCCAGTGATGGGATTGGTCATAGTGATAGGTGTAGATACTACTGGACTCTCAATGGGTGTAGGCACAAATAGACTCTCACTAAGCATCCCACCCTTAACAAACAAAGTGGGGTTAGCCTTCTTCAACTCTTCTAGGTCAATAACCTTTTGTTGATATTCCTCAACTGGGGAAAGGCCTCTAGGTGGAGGAATAAATTCCTCTTCTTGGAGTTCTGGAATACCAGTCCAAGAGAGATCCTTTCTATGGACACCATAGAAGTTCCCACCAGGTGGTGGAACAGCCACATATTCTTTCAACCCAATCCCAGACATGTCCCTGGAGTTTATTTGTTCACTTACACACTTTTCTACTGTTTGGCTAGCTTTATCAAACTTTTGAATCTTAAGCCCTACATTCTCTTTATCTTTAATGGCCTCATCTAACTTAGTTTGTATAACTCCTTTTGATCTCACCAGTATGTCCCTAAGTTCAACACTAACTTTGAGATCATGAGACAAAACATTAATTTGATCTTTTAGGTCAAATTCCATTTTCTTATATTCTTCAACAGTCTTTTCAGTTTGTACAAGTGCCACTTGATAATTTGAAAGTCTAGCTTTTACGTCTAAAACATCTGATTTCAATTTTAAAACTTCTTTATTAAGTCTTTCAGTATTTAACCTACAAGAAGAGTCATTACATACCTTATTATCAGATGACAAAGATGAGTTGGAACTTGTGGAACTTGAAGTAGACTTGGCCTTAACTGAAAACATCATCAGATTCTTCTTCACCTTCTTCCTTAGCCTGGTTTACCTCACGATACTGGATTTCGTTCTTCAAATCAAAGTTCCTCAACAAGCTCTGATACCACTTGTTGATCCTAAACTTAGATCGATTTAGCTTGTGTAAACGAGAATAAATCAAGTTAAACACTTAGAGAAACTTTGTTGTATATGAAACCATTTAAGTATTATGCGGAATTAATGCTTAAACAAGAACACACCAACAAGATAAACCAAACTTTCACTTTGATTGATTAATCGAACTTGCGTACAATGAAAGTGTGAAAAACAAGTGGAAGAGGTGTGTGAAAAGGTATGTCTTATGTCTAACCCTAAGGCCTCCTTTTATAGGTTTAAGGAGCCTTGTACAAAAAGCTAAGATAAACTATTTTAGGAAGAGACACAAGATAAACATATAAAATAACATAATGACTAAATATTTTTAAACATTAAGAATATATTATGAATTCTTATCTTCATACTTTGTCTACCAGCTTGAAGAATTCATGATTGGCAGATTTAGTCCTTGCTTTTATGAAGATTCTTCTTGTCAGCGCTTGCATATCTCTTGTCAATGCTTGATCTGTCAGTGCTTCATTTCCTCTTGTCAGCGTCCATTTTCCTCTTGTCAACGTTCCAAAGACTTAGCTAACTTTATTCCCAACACCGATATCACGTAGCTTCACTGGAGGGTCACTCGTACGAGACCCAGGCTGCCATACTCACACAGGAGGAGACCTTCTGGACCTTCATAGACCTGGCAGATGTCTGTCACCAGGGAATTACTACGGAGATAGATCTTCTTTGGAGTGCCGATACTGCAAGCCAACTTCAGTAGCTCGAGACTATGAGGTTCTCCCAAGAGACCAGGAGAGCTATGATTCACACGAAGGATACTCGTACACCCACACCACCAGCTGGACCATCCGCACCTACAGGCAGCCATACTAGTGTAGGCTAGATTTCTTTATACATCATGACAAACATTGAGTTGCATCTCAGCTCGCATGATTTAGGTCTTCTGTACTTATATTTCATTTTAGTTGTACCCGTATCATTAGCACCTAACCTTAGTAGGTAGGTTATCTTTTGTTGTACTACAAACATGTGGACCACTATTTCAGACATGATTGTTGTATCTCTGTCTTAGATTGGTTGTACTTGTATTATACTTTTATTCACCAGAATTGACATGTTATCATCTACTTGTTTTCTTGTATTTATATTATTATGAACTCTTGACAGGTTATCCAATTTGTTGTGAATTCTATGCATACACATTTTCCATGCAGCATAATATAATAATCTTATTGATCGGCTAATAAATCTCATCTTTGTGTATTATAGAACAATGGCACAAAGAGTCACTCGACAGAATCCCGACGCTACTCCCACATCGACTATTTCAAAAGCACAACTTCGAGTGCTTATCGTTCAAGGCATTGCTGATTCCCTAGCCGCCAGGGAAACACATCCCAGCGGGAACCAGGGCGACAACCAAAACTCAAATGCCAGAGATCGAACTGCTAGAGAGTGTACCTACCCCGACTTCCTGAAATGCAAGCCTAGTTACTTCAAGGGCAAGGACGGGGTAGTAGAACTTTTGTAATGGATCAAGAGGACCGAGACTGTGTTCCACATTAGTGATTGTACTGAATAAAACAAGGTGAATTTTGCCACCTGTACTCTTTTGGAACATACTCTCACATGGTGAAACTCGCTAGTTGCTACCCTTGGGCATGATGAAGCCTATGGGATGACCTGGACTGCATTAAAAGAAAGACTTACCGCGAAATACTGTCCTCGTGGTGAAATCAAGAAACTAGTGATTGACTTGTGGAACCTCAAATGCTCAAATCATGACATCACGGCCTATAATCAGAAGTTTCAGGAGTTGACTTTGATGTGTACTCGAATGTTCCCTGACGTGAAAGACAAGATAGTGAAGTACGTTAGTGGAATTCCTGATTCTATTCATGACAGTGTACTCGCATCCCGACCCACTACGGTCGAGAGTGCCATAGAGTTTGCCACAGAGTTGATGAACAAACGGGGACGTGATCACTTGCTTAGACAGTCAGAGTACAAGAGGAAAATTGATGAGAACAACCGTAGTCATCACAAGACCCAGCAGCCAAAGAGACAAAACTTGGGTCAGGTCTGCAGTGTTGTTTCCTCAACACCACTTCCATATGTAGGCAACAAGCCAAAGTGTTCCAAGTGTAATTTCCATCACTACCCTACTGCTGAATGTCGAAGGCCCGGACAGGGAAACACACATGCTCCAGCTATCCGGAACAACTCTAGTACCAACTACAGGCCCAACAATGGAAATAGTCAGAACTTTCGTGGAAGTGGAAAGCAGGGAAACCGCCAGCATACTGGCAGTGGTAGTATGGCACGTAGGGAAGTTCGTAGCTATTGTTACGGGGAGATCGGACACATCAAGCCTGAGTGCCCAAAGCGAGCAGTTAAGAACGAGAAAAGAGGAGGAGCACCATCCAGAGTTTATGTTATAAGAGACACCAAGACCCACCCCGACTCCAATGTGGTTACCGGTACGTTTCTTCTAAAAAATCGTTATGCAACTATTTTGTTTGATACGGGAGCCGATAAGAGTTTTATATCCAAAAACTTTAGTAGTTTACTAGGCATTACTCCTTCACAGCTAGACGACTGTTATAGAGTCGAATTAGCAGACGGTAAAATCATCAAAACTAACACTATTATAAGAGGTTGTACATTAAATCTTCTAAATCATCCGTTCGATATTCATTTGATACCTGTAAATTTGGGTTGTTTTGACGTTATTATTGGTATGGACTGGTTAGCAAAATATCACGCAACCATTGTGTGTGACAAAAAACTAGTCCGTATACCGTGGGGAAAAGAAAATATAATTGTCCGAGCAGAAGGAAATTCGGATAGAACTGACCCCAGACTGAGTGTTATCTCATGCACCAAAGTCCAGAAGTATATACTAAAAGGATGCCCTATATTTTAGCACATATTTCAAAGATAGACAAAGAAGAGGAACAAGAAAAGAAACATCAAGGATGTGTGATAGGTGTGTAAACACCCATCCTTTTTCCACTTATTTCTTACTAAAACAAGACCAAAACACGTATTAAATATCATTTGTTTGGAATTATGCGTGGTTTTTATGTTTATTGTGTTTTCAGAGCCAACCGGATGAATATTGAAGAAAACATGGGATTGCACGGGTTTTATCGAAGAAAAAGACTCAAGACGAAGTCTATTGTCCAAGGGATGCAAAAGATTTGAAGTCACTGGGCCTATTTGAAGATTTATCGAAGAAAAGGACCAAAGATGGAAGATTTTCATAAGTCGAAGAAACTCAAGTCTATTAAACGAAGAAATTAAAAGACGAGTTGAATTTAATCGACGACAAATCCCGAATCAGAATCGAAAACGTCAACTTTTCTGAAAAGACGAGAAGTCAAGAAGAAAGGGAGAAAGCCCACTCACCAACCAAAGGGAACACCTATATAAGGAATTCCCCTCACACTTTTTATTGAGTTTTTTCATTCCCCTTTTTCTCTCCTATTCTGTTCGTAGTCATCACCAACACCACTAGGGTGTTTGGTGATTTTGATTCTTATTTTTCCAATCTTGTAGTTTAATCTTTGTCTTTTGATTGTTAAAACCTTATTCAATCAATACAATCTTTCCATTTCATCTTGTTTATCTTCATCTTTTTGATTCAAAGCTAAAGTTCTTATTTGGTTGATTTGATCTTCAAAAGTTGTTGGGTTTTATGTTTTTATTGATGGGATTTGATGTTTATGGTTAGTATATGATTCGTGGTTAGTTTTACTTAAGTTTTGGTTAACAACTTGGTGATTTTTGGCTTGAATTCGTGTTCCCCTGCTTTTTCTGTTGCTACTGTTCTTGAGTTTCTCAGGTTCTGAATGAACAAAAACTTCCGAATGAATCATCTTAGTTGAAATCTTCCGAATCAATCTCCCTTCAAAAGTTCCGAGTGAGTTTTAAAAGTTCCGAATGAAATTTCTTTTCAAAAGTTCCGACTCAGTTTTATAAGTTCCGAATCAGTGTTCTTTCCAAAAGTTCCGGATAAAGTTCCGGACCAAAACTTCCGGGTGAAGTTCCGGATAAACTTCCGGACCAAAGTTCCGGACGAAAGTTCCGAGTGAAGTTCCGGACGAAATTTCCGAGTGAAAGTTCCGAATCAACTTCCGAGCCAAACTTCCGGACGAAACTTCCGAGTAAAGTTCCGAACCAACTTCCGGGGAAACTTCCGAATCAACTTCCGGACGAAACTTCCGAATCAAGGAGTTCCGGATCAAGGGAAAGGCAGAAACTTCCGAATCAATTTTCTTTTGAGTATTTCGAATCTAGTTAAGTGTTATTTACTGTTTCTTCATTTTATACTTTCATTTTAATTCAAGTTTTGTTAATTGCTATTAAATTAATTTAATTGCTTTTAGTTTAAGTCTTACAGCATTTAGACCTTTAAGTAGATTAGAAAACCAATCCCCTTTTTAGTAACCAAGAACAATCATTCCACTTAGAAACGAGATCAATTCGAGAGGATTCCGAGAATCGAACTTTCAATTAGTAAAATATCTAGTATCAAATGGCGCCGCTGCCGGCTCTTCTCGTTAAGATCTACAGTTTTTTGTGAGAACTTGGATTTTGGGATCCGTTCCCCGGGAACGTTACTTTTTCATAAAAACTTTCAAAAACACAAAATATAAAATATAAAATTTTCAAAAATCCTAAAAATTAAAAAACATAAAAACCAAAAATATTTTTGCTTTGTTTTTGCTTTGTTAGTTCTTTTGCAGGTGCATGCGTACACGCTCCACATTTTATCCCGAGCCCGAAACTCTCGATAACTTAAACATGGCCGGTGTACAAAACAACAACAATAACCCACCTCAAAACAATAATAATAACAACAAAAACCCACCTTTCAACAACAATAATAACAACAACAACAATGAGCCTCTACCAGACAATCGCCCGATGATTGAACTTTTGCAAGCACATGTAGACGGCAACAATGATCCAATTGTTATACCCGCGATTGCAGCCAACAACTTTGAGCTCAAATCCGGCTTTATCCAGATGGTCTCTGCTCAACCATTCTTAGGGCGTACCATGGATGATCCACATGACCACATCAAGAGATTCCTACAACTCACGAATACGGTCAAATTCAATGGTGTTCCACAAGAGGTAATCCGTTACAACTTTTCCCCTTTTCTTTAGAGGGACAAGCCTGGCATTGGCTTGCTAAGGAACCGCCACAGAGTATTCTTTCGTGGACGGATTTGGAGACCAAGTTTATCAACTACTTTTTCCCACCCTCTCGTACTACCGCTTTGTGGAATGAAATCATAAATTTTGAACAAAAGTACGATGAGTCTTTTAGTGAATCTTGGGATTGTTTCAAAGACCTTTTGAGAAAATGCCCACAACATAGTTTTACCAAAGTGCATCAAATCAATACTTTTTATAATGGTTTAAACATGAATGACCAAGATTCACTAAACAGTGCCTCGGGGGGTAATCTTTTGGCTAAGACTTCCAATGCTGCTTGGGATATCATTGAGAATAAGTCTCGTGTGCAAACCAAGAGTGTTCGGACCAATGTCGCGAGTGCTAGTACTAGTGACAGCGACAAGCGACTTGACAAAATCACTGCGCTTCTTGAATCGCTTGCTTCCCAAACCGCCAGCAACACCAACAGCATCAACGCTAGAAACGCTAAAGACGCTCAAGTCAATGCTGTTAGCCAACCATGTGAGATATGCGGGGGTCCTCACTCTTACACCACTTGTACTACCACCCAAGACTACCCTTCTGAAAATGTGAATGCAGCTTATGGCACCTATCCTCAACCCGCTTATCAAGCTCGACCTCAAGGTGACCGCAACTTGCTTAGCTACCGCTCCAACAACTATCTCTCACCACTCGGTTTTCCTCCAAACAACCCAAACCAACAACAAAACCTCAATCGCCCTCCTCAACAACAACAACAACCTCGTACACCATACATACCACCTCACAAACAACAACAACCACCTCAACGAAACAACCAAGTTTACCAGCAACCTGCTTATCAACCACCCGCATACAATGCTCCTCCCAACCAACCCACCGCTTTACACCAAGAACTGGAAACCTACATGAGGACTAACGATGTGATCGTGGGAAATCTTCAGCGAGAAGTACTCAACTTGAAAGCAGACCTGGTGAAACAAGGAAACGATCTGAGAGCTGATATGAGAAATACTTTGGATAGTCAAACAAATGACTTAAAGAACATGATGGCTAGTTTCTTCCAAGGTAATCAACCCTCTTCTTCGGGTACTCTTCCGAGTAACATCGTTGCGAATCCAAGAGGGGAGATGAAAGCAATCACCACTCGCAGTGGCAAAGGTACCAAGGAACCCGAGCTTCCTATACCTCCACCGGTGATTGTGACTAAGGAGAATGAGTCACCTGCTTCTATTCCTCATCCTTCTACTTCCCCAATTTCTCCACCTCTTACTCCTACCCCTCCTCCACCCAAGGATGTGAGTGATCCTATTCTCCCAAAGCCTTCATCTTCTTCCAATATACCTTATCCATCTAGGTTGAGGAAAGAGAAGCTCAAAAGCAAGGATGATATTCAGGTTTCGAACTTTCTTAAAATGTTCAAACAATTGAATTTCAATATCTCCTTCGCTGAGGCTCTCGCTCACATGCCTAAGTACGCAAAAATGTTTAAAGATCTTCTGAGTGACAAGGAAAAGCTTCTCGATATTGCCAACACCCAACTTAATGAGAATTGCTCTGCAGTGCTCTTAAGGAAATTGCCAACCAAGCTTGGTGATCCGGGTCGTTTCTTAACCCCTTGCAATTTCCCGGGAGTAGAGAATTGCATGGCCCTAGCCGATCTAGGTGCCAGTATTAATCTAATGCCTCTAAGCGTTTGGAAGCAATTATCTCTCCCTGAGCTAGTCCCCACCAAAATGACTTTGGAATTAGCTAACCGTACGGTTGCTTATCCAGTGGGGATAGCCGAAGACGTCTTTGTAGGAGTCGACAAATTCACTTTTCCTGCCGATTTCGTCGTCGTCGACTACGAGATGGACCCTCGTGTTCCCTTGATCATGGGTCGTCCATTCCTGAGGACCGGTCGCACTCTTATCGATGTTGAAGCCGGTGAGCTTATCATGAGAGTGGGTGACGATAAAATCGTCTTCAACATGGGGAAGTTGTCTAAACAACCTTATTCATATGAGAGTGTTAATTGTATTGACGTTCTGGATGAGGCTTGTGAAGAACACTTTAATGATGCTTGTAAAAATATTCCTACCTCTCTTCCCAATGTTGAAACAGTTTCCTCTATTGATTCATCACTGTCTCTATTTGGAGAAAGTGATTTGTTTTGGAACGATCTTGAAGCCACCATGGGAGATGTGAACTTAGCTAATGATGATTCTCCCACCGATGGGGATGAAGAAATGCATTTCTTTGAAAACCTTCTCAACAAAGACAATCTTTCTCCACCATCTCCCACGGTCATTGCTATCGATACTCCGACTTTGAAAACGCCTCCCATCGAAAATCCTTCGGATTTAGAACTTAAGGAGTTGCCGCCTCATCTCGAGTATGTGTTCCTTGAAGAAGAGAAGAAGTCGCCCGTCATCATTGCTAAGGACTTGAACGAAGAAGAAAAATCTCGCCTCATCGCCGTGCTTAAAGATCATAAGAAGGCAATTGCTTGGAAAATTTTCGATATCCGCGGAATTGATCCAAACTTTTGTACTCACAAGATTCTCATGGAAGATGACTTTAAACCCACAATCCAGAGCCAAAGAAGGGTTAATCCTAAAATTCATGACGTCATCAAACAAGAGGTTATCAAACTTCTAGATGCCGGCTTGATTTACCCTATTTTGGATTCGCCGTGGGTAAGTCCCGTCCATTGTGTGCCCAAGAAGGGTGGAATAACCGTTGTTCCCAATGAACACAACGAGTTGATTTCCACTCGTCTCGTTACTGGGTGGAGAGTTTGTATTGATTATCGCAAGCTCAATGATGCCACGTGAAAAGATCACTTTCCTCTTCCCTTCATGGATCAAATGCTCGAACGTCTTGCGGGTAATGACTATTACTGCTTCTTAGACGGTTTCTCCGGGTATTTTCAAATTCCCATCGATCCCAAAGACCAAGAAAAGACCACATTCACTTGTCCCTATGGAACATTTGCTTACAAACGCATGCCTTTTGGTTTATGTAATGCTCCTGGGACATTCCAAAGGTGTATGATGGCTATATTCCATGACATGGTGGAAGACACTATGGAAGTATTCATGGATGATTTCTCGGTCTATGGCGATTCATTCTCTGCTTGCCTTGCCAATTTAGAACGTATGCTTAAGCGGTGTGAAGACACTCGCCTTGTTCTTAATTGGGAAAAATGCCATTTCATGGTAAAAGAGGGCATCGTGCTAGGACACAAGATCTCCAAAGCCGGTCTTGAAGTAGACCGTGCTAAAGTCGATGTTATCGCTAAGTTGCCTCCACCTTCAACCGTGAAGGGTGTGTGAAGTTCTCTGGGTCATGCGGGCTTCTACCGTCGATTCATCAAAGATTTTTCTCAAATCGCTCGCCCGATGACCCACCTCTTGGAAAAAGATACTCCTTTTATCTTTTCCAAAGAGTGTCTTGAAGCCTTCAACTCGCTTAAGGATAAGCTAACTAAGGCACCAGTCTTGGTTACCCCTAATTGGGAGCTGCCTTTCGAGTTGATGTGCGATGCTAGCGACTTTGCTATTGGAGCGGTTTTGGGCCAAAGAGTGAACAAACACTTCCAACCGATCCATTACGCTAGCAAGAAAATGACGGGGGCTCAATTGCATTACACGACAACCGAAAAAGAGCTTTTAGCTGTTGTCTATGCCTTTGAAAAATTTCGCCCCTATCTTGTCCTTTCCACCACAATCGTTTACACCGATCATTCCGCGTTGAAGTACTTGTTAACTAAGCAAGATTCCAAACCAAGACTTCTTCGCTGGGTTTTGCTACTCCAAGAATTTAAAATCGAAATTCGCGATAAAAAAGGAGCTGAAAACCTAGCCGCGGATCACCTCAGTAGACTTGAGGATCCTTACCAAGGGGATCATCCGAACAAAGAAATCAATGATTCTTTTCCCTTGGAGACTTTAATGTCTATCAACTCGACTTCTGATGAAACCCCATGGTTTGCGGACATTGCAAACTACTTGGCGGGTGGAATTCTCGTTGACGGGTTAACATCCCAGCAAAAGAAAAAGTTCTTCAAAGACATTAAGACTTACTTTTTGGATGACCCGTATCTATTCAAACAATGTGCCGACTTGATTATTCGTCGATGTGTTGATGGACCGGCAGCTTTGGAAATCCTTGATGCTTGCCACAAAGGACCCACCGGTGGTCACTTTGGTCCCAACTACACCGCCAAAAAAGTGTTTGATTCGGGATTTTATTGGCCCACCATCTATCGTGACGCTCACGATATGGTTAAACGATGTGATGCTTGCCAAAAACAAGGCAAGATCACACATAAAGACGAGATGCCTCAGACTTTCATTCAGGAATGTGAAATCTTTGATGTTTGGGGTATCGACTTTATGGGGCCTTTCCCTTCATCTAAAGGAAACAAATACATCCTTGTAGCCGTTGACTATGTTTCAAAGTGGGTCGAAGCCAAAGCTTTACCTACTAATGACGCAAGGGTGGTTTGTAACTTTTTGAAATCTCTATTCGCTAGATTCGGTGTGCCTCGTGCCATTATTAGTGATCGCGGGACTCATTTTTTCAATGACCAATTCACAAGAGTCATGGCTAAGTATGGTGTAAATCATCGTCTTTCTACCGCCTACCACCCACAAACTAATGGCCAGGCTGAAATATACAACCGAGGATTAAAGCGAATTCTGGAAAGAACCGTGGGAGAGCATCGTGCCTCATGGGCTCATAAACTTGATGATGCTTTGTGGGCTTTTCGCACCGCATACAAGACTCTGATTGGTTGTACACCATATCGTCTCGTGTACGGGAAAGCGTGCCACCTCCCCATTGAGTTGGGGCACAAGGCTTACTGGGCCTTGAAGTGGGCTAATTTTGATATCAACAAAGCCTGTGACCTACGCAAGATCCAACTCAATGAGCTCAATGAACTCCGTAATGAGGCTTATGAAAATTCTTTGATCTATAAGGAGAAGAATAAGCTCATTCACGACTCTAAGATTAAGAACCGAGAGTTCCAAGTTGGAGACAAAGTTTTACTCTTTAACTCTCGGTTGAAAATCTTTTCGGGCAAGCTGAAATCTCGTTGGTCCGGCCCATTCACTATTGCCCAAATTTTTCCATATGGTACTCTCGAGCTCGCTCAACCTATTGGACCAAATTTTAAAGTGAATGGCCAACGAGTGAAGTTGTACTTTGGTGAGGACATCTCTCAGGAGATGATTCCATCCCTCACCACATTTCCCATGAACTAATTTTGGGTCGAGTCAGGCTCGTGACTCGGTTATAAAAAACAAGCGCTCCTCGGGAGGCAGCCCGAGTATCTATCCTTTTATATTTTAACCTCATAAATATAGGGGGACCTCTATAGGTGTTTGTATTTGTGTGGTGATGTGATTACAGGGATGAATGTACTCTTGGAATCTTTGAAGAACCGTGCTCCCGTATTATCTGAAATTTGGTTCTATCTCTCAACTATCGTGATTCAATTTTCTTCATACTCACATTTGAAATTGATCACTTTAGTCATCTCTTCCTTAACTTGATTTAACCAACGTGCACAATGTCATAAGTGTAGGGGAGACTTTTCCCACATGCTTAAACATTGAGGACAATGTTTATCTTAAGTGTAGGGGGGACTTCTATCGAAGTTTTAAGTGGACTTTTCCATGAAAATGCCTTCATTTAACCGGAAAATCATCTTTTTCAACATTTTTCAAATTTTTAATTAACTTTAGCCATTTAGTCGTAAATTTTAAATTTTTATCGTTGCTTTCATATGTATATATCCCGCAATAAAGTCAAAAATATTAATAAAGTGGTGTAGCCAGTTTAGAAGTCTTTGACATATTAGGCCCGTTGCGATTATTTTGACTCAACCCGAATAGACTTATCCAAGTTTATTCTAGCTAGTATCCTTAACCATGTAGACCTTGATTGGTTTATTAGGCTAAGTATCCACGAATCTCATTACTTGAGATTTTAAATTATGGAGGACGAGAAATGATAGAGTCAATTATAAGTCGGTATTCTTGCACAAACTCACTTGGTGTAATTATTTGCCTATTCTCCCATCACTTGCTAATAATTTATATGCAATAAGTAAGGTCGTACGATTTGAAAAGTTACTTAGCTTCTAGCCCAAGATCGTTTAAAAGTTGCTCGGTAATGACAAGAGTTCATAGCCAAGGCATAACTTATGAAGCGGGGCGCGAAGATTGGCGAGTCCGAAAAGGCCCTAACAAGGCATGAGGATTCCATTTTATTGCTAAAGATCCAAAGTGATGCGAAAAGCATTATTCCCAAAGTCAATATGAAGGATCAAGACTCACGACGAAAAGCAATCAACTCCCATAAAGATCATGGAGAAGTCTATCCGAAAAGACCCTAACAAGGTATGAGGATAAATAGATCCAAGTCCGAAAAGGAGGCGGATCGTTGTATCTCAAAATCCCAAATAGAGATTGAAGAAATAATCATGAAGTCGTGGTCAAAAAAGTTGGAGTACCCCTCAAAAGTCTCCAAGTGAAGAAACTCTACTAACGATGAGAAGACCATTATCTCAAGCACGTCTCTCAAGATATGAAGTATGAAGTATATGCCAAATATCGGCCCGAGAAAGGTCTCAAATCGTGAACCGAGTTATGCCAAGATATGAACTTTTTGATATCCCGAGAAGCAGTTTTAAGAGATTTTGTCCTTTAGCTAACTATTGATCAAATCGTCCTACTTTACTTTCAGCCTAATAAACTATCGAAATAAGTCCAAAAATGCATCTTCATGATCATTCTAAGACAAAAATAAAATATAAGAGATACACCTAGGAATAAGGGAGTTTAAGCATATAATTAAGCCATGTGTGTAAGTGTGTGATTTACTAACTTATAATAACAATGATCTCGTTTTAAGCTTAGTTTGGGGAACGTGAAACTTGAGGGTGATAAATCTTCGAAGCACCAAAGCCCTAATGTAAGTCCTTGATCTCTTTGCAAGTTATTTCCATGTAGCTATTTTCAAGTGAAAATGGTTTTCTATCCTTTAGTTTACTTTAAAATTTTAATCTCTCTTAGTACTTTAATTTTTGTTTAGTAGTATTTTAATAAGGCCAAGGTTGATTGATTATGAGAAAAGTGAAAAATTGCTTTATCACTAAGCATTGCATGAGGGCATGGCAATGGTTAAGTGTAGGGGATTTGATAGGTGTGTAAACAACCATCCTTTTTCCACTTATTTCTTACTAAAACAAGACCAAAACACGTATTAAATATCATTTGTTTGGAATTATGCGTGGTTTTTGTGTTTATTGTGTTTTCAGAGCCAACCGGATGAATATTGAAGAAAACATGGGATTGCACGGGTTTTATCGAAGAAAAAGACTCAAGACGAAGTCTATTGTCCAAGAGATGCAAAAGATTTGAAGTCACTGGGCCTATCTGAAGATTTATCGAAGAAAAGGACCAAAGATGGAAGATTTTCATAAGTTGAAGAAACTCAAGTCTATTAAACGAAGAAATTAAAAGACGAGTTGAATTTAATCGACGACAAATCCCGAATTAGAATCGAAAATGTCAACTTTTCTGAAAAGACGATAAGTCAAGAAGAAAGGGAGAAAGCCCACTCACCAACCAAAGGGAACACCTATATAAGGAATTCCCCTCACACTTTTTATTGAGTTTTTTCATTCCTTTTTCTCTCCTATTTTGTTCGTAGTCATCACCAACACCACTAGGGTGTTTGGTGATTTTGATTCTTATTTTTCCAATCTTGTAGTTTAATCTTTGTCTTTTGATTGTTAAAACCTTATTCAATCAATACAATCTTTCCATTTCATCTTGTTTATCTTCATCTTTTTGATTCAAAGCTAAAGTTCTTATTTGGTTGATTTGATCTTCAAAAGTTGTTGGGTTTTATGTTTTTATTGATGGGATTTGATGTTTATGGTTAGTATATGATTCGTGGTTAGTTTTACTTAAGTTTTGGTTAACAACTTGGTGATTTTTGGCTTGAATTCGTGTTCCCCTGCTTTTTCTGTTGCTACTGTTCTTGAGTTTCCCAGGTTCCGAATGAACAAAAACTTCCGAATGAATCATCTTAGTTGAAATCTTCCGAATCAGTCTCCCTTCAAAAGTTCCGAGTGAGTTTTAAAAGTTCCGAATGAAATTTCTTTTCAAAAGTTCCGACTCAGTTTTATAAGTTCCGAATCAGTGTTACTTCCAAAAGTTCTGGATAAAGTTCCGGACCAAAACTTCCGGGTGAAGTTCCGGATAAACTTCCGGACCAAAGTTCCGGACGAAAGTTCCAAGTGATGTTCCGGACGAAAGTTCCGAGTGAAAGTTCCGAATCAACTTCCGAGCCAAACTTCCGGACGAAACTTCCGAGTAAAGTTCCGAACCAACTTCCGGGAAAACTTGCGAATCAACTTCCGGACGAAACTTCCGAATCAAGGAGTTACGGATCAAGGGAAAGGCAGAAACTTCCGAATCAATTTTCTTTTGAGTATTTCGAATCTAGTTAAGTGTTATTTACTGTTTCTTCATTTTATACTTTCATTTTAATTCAAGTTTTGTTAATTGCTATTAAATTAATTTAATTGCTTTTAGTTTAAATCATAGAGCATTTAGACCTTTAAGTAGATTAGAAAACCAATCCCCTTTTTAGTAACCAAGAACAATCATTCCACTTAGAACCGAGATCAATTCGAGAGGATTCCGAGAATCGAACTTCCAGTTAGTAAAATATCTAGTATCAATGTGCCAATTGTCTATGATTATCCCGAAATTTTCCCAGATGACTTACCTTGTTTACCTCCGACCCGTCAAGTGGAATTTCAAATTGACTTGATACTAAGAGCTGCACCTGTAGCTAAAGCACCATACCGATTAGCACCGACCGAGATAAAAGAATTCGCTGAACAACTTCAAGAAATATCAGACAAAGGTTTTATCAGACCCAGTTCCTCACCTTCGGGAGCTCCAGTGCTTTTTGTCAAAAAGAAAGATGGTTCTTTCCGAATGTGCATCGATTACAGGGAACTGAATAAGTTAACTGTAAAGATTTGTTATCCGCTACCACGAATAGACGACCTATTTGATCAACTACAAGGATCAAGTGTGTATTCCAAGATTGACTTAAGATCTGGATACAATCAGCTGAAAGTCAGAGAGGATGACATACCAAAAACAGCCTTCAGGACTCAATACGATCATTACGAATTTCAGGTCATGCCATTTGGATTGACCAACGCACCAGCCATATTCATGGACCTCATGAATCGAGTGTGCAGACCGTATCTGGATAAATTCATCATCGTGTTCATCGACGACATACTCATCTATTCCAAGAACGAACAAGAGCACGGAGAACACCTTGCCCAAGTACTAAAATTACTTAAGGAAGATAAGCTATACTCCAAATTCTCCAAATGTGATTTTTAGATTCCTAAAATACATTTTCTTGGCCACTTAATCGACAACAAAGGAATTCAGGTAGATACCGTAAAAGTCGATTCGTAAAGGATTTGGCAGCACCCACTTTGCCAAAGGAAATTCGCCAATTCTTAGGTCTTGCCGGTTACTACTGGAGATTCATAGAAGTATTTTCTAAGATAGCTAAATCTATGACGAAGCTTACTCACAAAGGCGTGAAATCTGATTGGGGAGAAAAAGAAGAAGCCGGATTCCAAACCATAAAAATAGAAACTGTGTAGTGCACCTATCCTAGCCTTACTAGAAGGCAACGAAGACTTCGTTGTCTACTGTGATGCCTCACACAAAGGCTTTGGAGCTGTGTTAATGCAGAGATAGAAAGTGATTGCATATGCTTCAAGACAACTGAAGAAGCACGAGCATAATTACTCTACTCATGATCTAGAGCTTGGATCTGTAGTTTTTGCCTTAAAAATTTGGAGACACTACCTATATGGAACAAAGTGCACAGTGCATACCGACCACAAAAGTTTGCAACATATCCTAGACCAGAAGGAGCTGAACATGAGACAACGTCGTTGGATAGAATTACTCAGTGACTAAGATTGTGACATCAAATACCACCCAGGTAAAGACAATGTACTTGCAGATTCACTAAGCCGAAAGGGAAATGATCCTCCCATGAGAGTTCGAGCCCTAGTTATGACCATTAGCTTGGATATACCCAAGCAGATATTAGAGGCTCAACTCCAAGCACAGAAGCCATAAAACATTGGAAAGGAAGACATAGGAGGAATGCTTAGGACAGACCTAAGCAAGGAAAAGTTAGAAGCCAGAGCAGACTAAATGTTATGTTTACACGGAAGAAGTTGGTTACCATGTTATGGAGACCTGAGAAACGTGATCATGCACGAATCTCATACGTCTAAGTAATCCACACATCCCGAATCTGAAAAGATGTATCAGGACGTGAAGAAAATTATACTGGTGGCCAAACATGAAGGCAGACATTGCCACATATGTGAAGAAATGTCTGACTTGTGCCAGAGTGAAGACAGAACATCAGAGACCATCCGGTTTGTTAGTCCAACCCGAGATACCGAAATAGAAATAGGACAACATCACCATGGACTTCATTATCAAACTTCCTACTTTATCTCAAGGATACGATACAATTTGGGTAATCGTTGACCGACTCACAAAATCAGCTCATTTCCTGCCTATCAGAGAAAATGACTCTCTGAAAAAGTTGGCCAAACTATACCTCAAGGAAGTTGTGACTAGACACGGTATACCAGTCTCAATCATCTTTGATCGAGATGGTAGATTTACGTCAAACTTTTGGAAAGCTTTTCAACGAGCCTTGGGAACAAACTTGGACATGAGTACTGCTTATCACCCACAGACGGACGGTCAGAGTGAACGCACAATCAAAACATTGGAAGACATGCTGAAGGCATGTGTGATCGACTTTGGAAAAGGATGGGTCAAACATATACCATTGGTTGAATTCTCCTACAACAACAGCTACCATGCCTGCATCAAAGTAGCACCATTTGAGGCCCTCTATGGCCGCAAGTTCAGATCACCCGTGTGCTGGGCAAAGGTGGGGGTATTTCAACTGACTGGGACCGAACTGATCCAAGAGACTACTAAGAAGATCACTCTCATAAAACAAAGGATTCAAGCTGCACAAGACAGACATAAGAGCTATGTAGATCGCAAACGGAAACCTATGTAATTCGCAGTAGGTGACTGTGTTATGCTCAAGGTATCACCATGGAAGGGCGTTGTACGATTTTGAAAACGTGGGAAATTAAATCCACGTTACGTAGGACCCTTCAAAGTAATTGTCAGAATCGGTGAAGTCGCTTATCGTTTAGAGTTACCCCAGTAGTTGAGTCGGGTACACTCTACATTCTATGTCTCAAACCTGAGGAAGTGCTATGCGGATGGGCCGTTAGCCATGCCATTAGAGGGATTCCACTTTGATTACAAACTCCAATTCATAGAAGAACCTATTGAAATCATGGAAAGATTAGTCAAGAAACTAAAGCGAAGCCAAATCCCGTTAGTTAAGATATGTTGGAACTCTAGGAGAGGTCCTAAGTTCACATGGGAACGAGAAGACTCATTTAGAGCTAGGTACCCACACCTGTTCACTTGAGCAGTAACGTCATCTTAAGCTTTGAGGACAAAGCTAAAATAACGAGATAGTGCTATAAAAGTTGTAAATATCAGGTTTTGACTATGACATCATTGTACACGTCACCTTATGATATCTGTATATATTACCACCTTTGCATGAAATCTTTTGAGCAATCATATGCATCATACATGAGCATACATCATTTAAATCATCAGAACATGGAAACATTTGATCACATGACATTATATTATGATTATGAGTATTTAATCATAAGGATATTTGTATGACTACATTATATGAGCATACAAGGCTTTAAACAATCATACATTGGGACTATTAGGTCACCTGAAACACTTGATCATAAGCATTCATCATTTTGATTTATAAAAATCTAAACTCATGATTACAATTAATAACACTTACCAAGGAACTATTTTATGCTTCAAAATATATATTAATATATTTTCCTCACCTCATAAACGATACTATGATTCAACATAAACTACTCTTTATCATTAAACACTACAAATATCCACTCTAACTTATTTTCACTAAGTCTCTTACATTTTAATAAAGTAAATTATACTTTTATTTAATTAAGACTATACTTCTACCAAGGATTTCAAAACTTAACCAAAATGAATTAGGACTTGAACCTACTTCTACTATATTATACCTAGACTCCTATTAACCATACCAAGACACTAAATTTGAACCTAAACCTATCTAAGACTTACATTCTAGCCGAATAATACACCCTACACAACTATACATACCTAGAACCTTTTTCAAATATACATTTAACTTTATAAACCTTGTACAAGACACCCTAATTAAACCTTACACTATTTAAGTCACCTCACACCCTTTTGACTGGCCAAAACCTTCGGCCCCCTTTTCAAACCAAGACAATGTATACATTATTACATTTAAGTAATGTACTAGGTAATATCTAATCCTAGGATCTGCAAGTGGTAAAAACAAAAGGAACTAAGACACCTAGCACCAGCTCTTTCTCTTTGGACGTGTGATGTGCCCAAACCACACAAATATCATACAATGTACATCACTTCCTTAATTTTTATACTATACAACTCTATTTTGTCCCCTTAACATGCATGTATGTGACGGTTAAGGGCTTCACAAAAGCTAAATGTACAAACATTGTCATTAAAACCTTAGTACTCCATAGTACTTGGAAAATCACCTCAAAATCTTGCTTGTGCATCTCTCTTGTCGTGGATTCACCCTAGACCACACCCCTAATCTTCACACTTAGGTATTTAGCAAACTAACTCTCACTCCTCACCCTCACACACTCAAAATTCGGATCATAAACCTCACATATCACCTAGACGCAACAAACTCATACATAAACATTTACTACACCAAAAATCTTGGTTCCAAGACATTTAAAGCTAGTCTACACAAGATTCGTAGCATTCAAGACAACTCAAAGACCTCCTAGGTCACGTTTAGGAAGAACCCGATGCCTAGAGGTCCTAGTTCCATAGCCGGTTGCCATCTTCTCAACAAACAATTAAGTATGAGACCACCTTAACTTAATTTCAATCTTTTCTTACCTTTCATCCCATTCCATGCATATAGGAGCCTAGAAAATTAAGCTATGTTTGCATGCACACGTAAAACCACCATGAATCGATCCACAAACACCCTATAAGCCCACGGCTTATTATGTTTCGTGGGTAGACTCACTTGGAATCCGTAGATTATGAAGAACTAGTTGGACATCTTGCTTTAATAGAAACCTAGATAAACCTTAACTACTAAATTAGTACTATATACAAACAATAAGCCAAACAAGTAAGCCATAGGTCTCGGCTTATTTATAAGCCGAGGTTAGCCTTAGTGTAATAAGCCCATTTAGATAAGTGTAATTGTTTAGGAGTAGAAAACTTGTTTATAACTTGGTACACTAGATAAACTATCCCTATAAGCTAATATAAGCCGAGATATATAAGCTCATATAAGCCGAGTCGCATAAGCCCGTAAATTTATATAAGCCGAGACATATAAGCCCAAAAATGACCCTAAATAAATATGCCTATAAGCCCAAATTTACTAGTGTATAAATTAGTTATACTTAGTGAAAATTAGTAGAAAACTAGACAAGCCCAAAAGACTAGCCCGTTAGGCCCATTAAAGCCCAAACTAAGACCCTATTGGGCCAACCAAGCCCAAAACCATTTTTGCAGACTTTTCGTGCCTTTATTGACAGTTGGTGAAAGTTAGAGTAAAAAATGTAACTTAATAAAACATGTGTATATGTTTTCGTAACATTAAAGAAGTTCGAGGACCAAAATTGCCATTTCTGGAAATATAGGGTGCGTTTGTGTTTAAACCGAGAACTAACCAAAATATAGGGACTAAATGTGTCACTTTGGAAACTTAATACATGCCCTATCCTAAAAATATATATTTTCGAGACTTAAGGGACTAATAGTGTCACTTTGGAAACTTAATACAAGCCCTAGAAACATTATTATATATTTTCGTGATATGAGGGACTAATTGTGTCATTATCCAAACTTAATTCGAGCCCTAACTCCTATTTTAAATGTTTTCAAGACTTGAGGGGGGTTTTTTTCCATTTCACAAAGTTAAACCGAGCCCTAGGGACTCGGTTTATAAATATTTCGAGACTAGGAAACCTTAAGGACTTAAATTACGATATAACAAAAGTATAATAAGCCATAGGGGCGTGTTTTGGAAATAAAGTTAACGAACGAGGACTAACGAGGTGAAACACTTAATGAACGAAACTTTAAAGGTTATTTTGAGAGTTATTACACTACGAGGACATACGAGTAATTTTAATTCAATTTAACATATTAATAAATTATTTTATTAATAAATTAAATTAAGTCATTTTTTATAATTAAATAAATTATTAAGATTTATTTACGAAACTTTATAAATAGACAAATCTTATTAAATATGTTTAGATCCTTAAGAAAATTAAAATAGAATATATTATTTTCTTACAATTAATTAAATTAAATAAAAATCTATTTATTTAATTTATTACCCCTTTTATGAGACAATCTAAATTTATTTTTAGAAACTAAAAATATATTATTTACAGCTTACTATAAGTGTACATACTTAAACAATCGTAACAACTTATTAATTCATGATCATGCATTTTTATCAGTTACATTTATCATGCATTATTATTTTACAATTACTGAGTCATCTAAATTACTTAGCTAATTTCATCACTTCGTGATTATTGTGCCAGTTTATTCAGTGACATCCTCATTACATAATTACCGTTGAGGTGAGTTCATGGCCCCATCTTTACTATATTTATAACTGGGGGAGAAAACATACTTAACTTTTATATGCAAACACGCACGGATAACTACAACATATAACAATTTATTGACTATTGTTTCCCCCATTCCCGTGGACTGTAATAGTTAGTAGTGTAGCGCGAAATGTTATGAATAAATCTATTTGGGTATTGACAACACCCGGCATGCGTGACTTGTTATCACGAAACTCTTAGGCCAAGCAACAGGTTTATTTCATTGTCGGACTGAGGGAAAAAACATCGGGTTTGACCATAATGGCGCCTGAGCATCATGTCTAGCTTCTATTACAAGGCAATAGGAACTTCTATAGTATTGGTTGTGATTGTCCTACTATGATCGTGGTGTTTGGCATATCAGTACATTTATTTATTAAATTAAACATGTGAATTCACCAACCTTGAGTTGACCCCCACATTTTATTTTCTATGTTTTCTTAGGAAAATAAACAGGTTCGTGCATTGGATTTCAGCATCGTTGAAGCATCATGTTACCACCAGGCTAGGATATTTTTCACATTATTAATAAATGCCGTTTTAAGACAAGATACTAAATGTGTACAATTTAATTCATATGATATGTTTTTAAATGACTATTATGATCATTGCTCTATATACTGTGTGCTATCGATCCACCAAAGTAACACCCCACGTACTATTCCATTGCATTTGACCATTATGGGGGTGTTACAACATCAAGCAACATTTTTGGTGGAGTGGTATAAAGCAGGATGTTGCCACCTTCGTTTCTAAATGCATGATCTGCCAGCAGGTTAAGATCGAACACCAGCGAGCTAGTGGGTTACTACAACCACTAGATATTCCAGCATGTAAGTGGGACAAAATCGCCAAGGATTTTGTTACTGGTCTTCATGTGACTCAGAGGAAGAACGAAGCTATCTGGGTTATTGTAGATAGGTTTTTGACTAAATTTGCTCATTTTCTGCCAATACGTAAGGAGCATCCAGTCAGCAAATTAGTAGACACTTTTCGGAAGGAGATCATGAGACTACATAGTACTCCATTAGAAATCATCTCTGACAGAGATCCCCGTTTCACATCACGTTTCTGGCAGAGTCTACAGAAAGCTTGGGGCACCAGACTCAATCTCAGCACTGCCTTTCATCCTCATACCGACAGACAGTCGAAACGTATCACTCAGACATTGGAGGACATGTTGTGGGCGTGTGCTCTAGATTTGTCAGGAAGCTGGGATGATTATATATTCCTAGTGGAGTTTGCATACAACAACAGCTGGCACGCTAGCATCAAGTGTGCTCCTTTTGAGATTTTGTATGGTAGGAAGTGTCGCGCCCCAATCTGCTGGGATCAGGTGGGCGAACGACTGCTTGAGGGGCTAGGGATAATTGAGGTGACTAATGAGAAGGTCGCATTCGCCAAGGCGAAGCTTCAGGAAGCTCGTGCTCGTCAGAAGAGATATGTTGATAAACGCCGTAGATATGTATCTTTCAATGTAGGTGATCACGTTTTCCTCAAGGTATCACCTACACGAGGAGTTAAACATTTTGGAATCAGAGGGAAGCTCAGTCCTCGCTTCATCCGACCGTTCGACATCATAGAACGCGTTGGTGAAGTGTCATATCGTTTAGCGTTACCGTCTCAGATATCACACGTTCATAACGTGTTCCATGTGTCCTTACTCAGAGGATACAACTATCATCCAGTTCATGTTGTCTAGTATCCGCTAGATCAGATTCTAGAGGATCTTTCATATGTCGAAGAAGCCGAGAGAGTTCTTGAACGACAAGATCATGTCATGCGGAGGAAGACGATCCCTTTCGTCAAAATCCTCTAGAGGGATCATCCTGAGCGGGAATCCACTTGGGAGACGGACGAGTCTATACAGGCTTCTTACCCTCATTTCCAGTTCTAATTCGGGTATGTTTTCTTTCAGTTTATGTTTCTCCAATTCGACGAAGAGTTGTTCTTTTAGATGAGAAGAGTTGTAAAACCCGCATTAAAATACCATGAACAGTACACATGAATAGTACATACGAAAATACAATAAATTTAAAACTTTCCATTTATAATATAATTCACGTATCATGATATTAATTAACACATACTTACGTATATATTATAAATGTATTAAGATCACGACATATAAATGCACGATAATTAAACATGAATGAACACGTAAATAATTTAACTCGAGAAAAGCTTCGGGTTTCCCTTTGTGGGCCCCATGTGTCGCGGCTAAAGGAGACAAGAAGAGAAGAATGGGCTTGGCTCATGACCCAACTTAAAACATGTTAACCAAAAACACAGGAAAACTTAATCATAATTTTAGGTTACAGAAGAGTTTTCCTTGCCTCCCTTTTATCCTTTTTGCCGCCGGCCATAGAGCAACCACAAGGATGATTCAGACGATTTTGATTACTGATTAATTGTGTGTACGTGATCGTGATCTGAATCCTTTCTTCCACGTGTTCGGTAAATCAAAACACTTCCTTTTCTTGTTAATTCTTTATGAATTCATGTTTTTTTAATTAATCATAAAAAAAGTACTGATAAACATGGGATTAATTAAAATAATTGTTTACGGAGGTGTTTGGTGTTGTTTTGGTCCGGCCGATACACAACCGAGACCACTAGGGGTCTTGGCTTGTCTTCATCACCACCACCGAGACCCTCAAAGGGCTCGGCTTGGTTGGTTTGGGCTCGGAAGACACAAGGGAACCCCGACCGTTAGTCGAGGTATGGTTTTGAGCTTTGATCGAGTGCCAACCGAGACCAATAGGGTCTCGGTGGGGCTTTTTAGGCTAACAGTGGGAACCGAACAACATAATAGTGGGAACCGGTCACAACCGGTGGGAACCGGCGTGAACCGGTGTGAACCGGGCTTGGCAGTGGGAACCGAGAGCCACCAGTGGAAACCAGCTAGCCTGTCTAGCTACTGGTAGGGCTGTTTTGGCTCGGCTTATATGTGACCATGGGTTTTGGGCTCGGGTTAATTTTTAAAATTTGGGTTTGGGATTTGGGAAATATTAAAATCAGAAAATCTATTTAATTAAATTATTTCTAGATTATTTAATTTAATTACATTTATGACTTAGGTTAAATATTAAAATTAATATTTCATGTATAACCTAAAGTATTTTACTTAGCTTAATTTAATTAAAACAGGTATTTTTAATTAAATTCTTATAACGTATAGTTTAATTAATTAACCAATTTATTTAATTAATAAGTTATTATCTTTAAACCATGACTTGTATTATACTAATTTAACTTTACTTATTATTATTAAGTCAACTTATTTCTAATTATGGAAACTTACTATTTTTGGAAACTTTCTATTTTTAGAAACTTACTATTTATGGAAACCTGCTATTTTTAGAAAGTTACTTAGTATTATAATACAAGTATTATAATACACTAGTATATGCATAATACACTACAGAACATCAATATAACTACTGATAACATAATAAAACATTAAAACATTAAAACATGTCAGATTAAGTATAACAAACTAATAACATACAGAACAGTAGAACACATGTAATTCAGACAACTCATACACATTCCCATTCTTATGTAGTATTATCTGTTAAGGCGGGGTAGGTTCTTCAGTGTTTTCCGTTAGCTTCTACTGGATACAAGGTACGGATTTCCCGTCCATCAGTAAGGACAACCTCTTCCTTTATTAGGATTTCTCGTATGCAGCCAACTGTTTTCCCTAGTAATTACAGATTAAATGCTTATGTTTTATTAGTTACCTTAGCCATATACATGCATGACCAGTTTCACCTAGTTATGGAGGTACCATAACCATAACACTAGAGGCACTAGTGTTATGACTTCACCACGGCGGAGGGATGGCTCGTGGCGTCCCTTTCAGTTATTTGGCCATTATTATATTATTATTATCATGTGGGGCATATGGGTGCATCCTAGGTTGAGTTTCAGTCAGGATTTCATGGTGAATGTGGTATGTGCTTGCATCCTTCACAAGGAGTTGATCCCTCCTACCCATTACCAATTAATTAGAGGCATCCCCTCTAATTTGCATGACGAGGTCACCCCTCTAAGTATTCATGCACGTTGTTGACCTCATGACCTATATTGGCTTTTGATATATTAAACTAATACAGATTTTCATAAGTAACATAAGCTATGTTTTCAGAACTAAAACCAGTAAACATGACATATATCTAGATTTCCCAGGACTTATTTATTTTCGCTGCAATTCATGCTTTATATTTTTATTATGCTTGCATTCCTTTACGTCTTTATGTATGCTATATATCCGTGCACTGAGCGTTATGCTCAGCCGTTTTCCTTTTCCATGTTCCCAAACGGCAGGTACCCAAGGTTGTACGTAGGATCTCCAGAGTATGTGCATTCGGATTGAAGCTATCCAGCCTCTTTTACCTTATGCATTTATTCCTACTTTTTCATACTTTACTTCATTTGGACATTGTTTAGTCATTTCTTTTTTAGTACTTAATATTGCTTGTGTGTGAGTTACTTAGACTACAGATGTTTGATTCCGGTATTTCTATTTATGGTCATGAATGTTTAAACATTTACCTTGTATGCTTTGATGACACGCCATATTTTACTGTAGCATCCCATCTTAACAAATGGGGTGTTACACTAAAGCTCTACGAAGAAGAAAACTGTAATGAATTCGATGAAGAAGAAATCCCCTTCTTTTTGAAATAAAACCGAGTATCCGAGTCTGGATGAAGACTCTAAACTTAGCGCTATTCGGAAGGCAATCCGTATTTTATCCCCTATTTTTTACCTTAAGTGTGAAGGAGGACCTGTAAATAAATTAAACCGTCCTTGTATATATTGCATGTGTTTTGTTTTGTTTTGTTTTATAGCATGCAGGAAAATAGCAAATTTGGAGCTCTAAGCAGGATTCATCTGTTGAAGTCTCGCAATTTTCTACTTAGCCCCAGGAAGTTCTTGTTTCCCTTTGCAATTTTTCATATTTTTTTAGTTTTATCAGTTATCACATCGAGGACGACGTTCACCTTAAGTGTGGAGGAGGGACAAATAGGAAAAATCTTTTTGAAAATAAATAAAAATTGATATATTTTAAATAAATAAAGTTTTAGCAAAACAAAAATCCCATTTTTTAGTAAAGGGCAACAACCCCGGTAAAATATATTAACCAAAAAAACACAGTTAAGTACAAATGGAATGTGGCTGAAATACCACATTAACCTCAAGCTAAACGCTTGAACCTCTGAAATACCATTGATTGACACTATAACTAAGCACAAAAACCATCCACCAAATATGTGAGGAAACCTAGCTTTATATTTCTCTATTTTGTGTGAAAGCCGATAATCTAGTATGCTTCAGAATTTGTGCTTGATAATCATTTACTAAACCGCAGTTAGGTTAATTTATAGATATTTTCGAGAAGAGGCAAAATAAATCACCATTTTATCATTTTAGTTAAGCTACACTGGCTTGCTAAAATATTTTGCACTTGTACCTATGTGCTATATGATCCATTGTGCTATTATCCTTATGCTTATGCCTACCCATTTGTCAAGTCGAAAAAGTAAATATGATGTTTTCTAAAAATTGTAAAAAAAATAAACAAAAAAAAAATTAAAAAAAAAATAATAAAGTATTCTAGTTTGTTTTACGACTGTCGACGTATTGTCGGTATAGGCCTGACCTAAAGGGCGAGCGACCCAAGAAGCCCGCGAACCAACGGGCCCACGGCCCATAGACCTTACTTATTCTTCAAGAAATCCTAGTCCTATATAAACATGGGTTGGGGGGCTCATTCTATATAATTAGGTTATCCCTCATATTTACACCTTTCTTATACTTTATCGCACCGATACTAACTTGACCGTCGGAGGTGGACCCCGGGGCTCCGGCCTCGGGTCCTCGTCTAACCGGTTCTTCTATTGTTGGCAGCATCACTCAGGACCGGGAAGCACGACGAACGGCCCAGGAGAGTCGTTAAACCGGCCCAGCCAAACTATGCTTCAACAAGTTGGCGCCATCCGTGGGACCCTGACTAAACAATGTTTCGTGGTCTCTTAACGAAAAGCAAAAATCAATGCAAAAATTCGATAATTCTAAACTTTTTTATTTTCACATGATATTAATCTTGACTGTGACAAACGAAGGTTACGTGAATATATGTTAAACGAATCCTGTTAATCACGCGATAAAGTGAAACGAATATTGCTAGTTTACACATTATTCACACCTAAAGAATTGAGCAATTCTTAACGATCACCATGATATATTCAGGGTGATTTCTTTTTAGGGTGCACATATTTAATGTAAGGATATTTTTGCTACAGTTAAAGTCCTGTTATTAAAGTTTGATAGTATATGGTTTTGTCGTGATGGATACGATAGTATAACTTTACTCGACCGGCAAAACTATTAAACTGTTGTCTCTCTCCTATCGGATATTTGTGCCTTTCTTTACTTTGAATTCTTCGCAAGAAAATTTTATCGCCAGATTACCGATGTCGATATCCTGTTTTTCAATACGAATATTTTTTATTTTTTCTGGTAACCAAGTATTATCATTTTATTTGGTAAAAAGATCTACCAATACATCTTAAAATTGCGAAAGATATTATGTTTGTCTTTCTTTGGTAAACAAGCTATTACCTACAATTTTTTGAAATTAATAAGAGATACTTTTTATATCTTCTTAAAAAAAATATTATTGATATTTTTTTAAAAAATAGAAAAAAAATATTGCGTATATCTTCTAAATCAGTAAAAAGATCTGACATATACCTTTTGATTTGGTTACTATAGTTTTTGTATATGTCGCGGTGCGACTATTAATAACGTGTTGCAACCCGACCTTTTTTTTATCTGTGGTCATGGCCGCACCCTTATGCGATAGTCCGCACATCAAAACATAGTCTATTTTTATCCGCGGTTGTAATCGCATCCTTCCATATTGCATTGAGCCTGATTGCTATTATAGTATGTTATGTGAATGTGTCATGTATCCTCGACTGCTATTATAATACGTTTTTCACTAACCAATCGATACTCTTCCATATCCAACATTTAATATTGAAAGTTGATGCGTATCTTCCCATAGACATATCTTGTTCTAAGAGAAAACAATTGTATACCTTAAAATAGAGGGGAATCACGTTCTCCTAGGAACAGTGATCCCCTCTCACAAACTAAATAATTTAGTCCTCTCCTCACATTTCCCCTCTCACAATTTAATCCCTCTCCTCACATTTTTTAATCTCACACACACTCATCTCTCCCACCCACCATACTCTCTCTCTGGATGTTTCTTGATGATCATATGCTTTCTATTATTAACTTTTATAATGATCTTGGGATCGTTAGATCATCTTCTTTGGATCATATGCTTTCTATTGTTAAGTCTTTGGGATGATCTTTGGATCATCTGCTCGCTTTTGGATGGTGTTTGATGTTTCTTGATATGCTCTATTGGGGGCGATTTCGAGAAAGATCTTTGATGTTTGTTGATCTGCTCTGTTTGGCTACGATATGTGGGATGATCTTTCGATTTTGGGAACAATCTGTTGGGGGCGGTTTCGAGAAAGATCTTTGATGTTTGTTGATCTGCTGTTTGGCTACGATATGTGGGACGAACTTTCGATTTTGGGGACGATCTTTCGATTTTGGGGACGATCTTTCATGTTAACCTAAATAAAGGTACCAATTATTTTATCTAACGATCTTTTGATGTTAGGTACGATCTTTCGATTTTGGGGACGATCTTTCATGTTAGCCTAAACAAAGGTACCAATTTTTTTATCTTAACAACTATCAAGAGTTAGGTATGAGTATAAAAGAATTTTAATTTTTAAGTAAGGTTTTGTTATAAAAATTCTAAGGCGTTTTTTATAAACTGTAGGTTTTTAGTAGTTCTTTTGGTTTTATGTGTTGGTGAAATAACAAGTCATGTGGATTCGTGTTATTGGTTGAATTGGTTGCGTGTTGGTATGGTGTGTTATTCAGGCTGAATAATCCGTATGTTGGCAAAGAATGGTGGGTGGGAGAGATGAGTGTGTGTGAGATTAAAAAATGTGAGGAGAGGGTGATTCCCCTCTATTATAAGGTATACAATCTAATTGGTTGCGTGTTGGTATGGTGTGTTATTCAGGCTGAATAATTGGTATCTTGGCGGGGCATCCGGTTTGTGGTTGCAGCCATGGCGTTATGATGCCTATTTTACCCTAAATGTTTATTCTTTTGTTCTTTAGGCACGTATGATTGTAACATATTTTTTGTTGCCAGGGTTGATGGCAGGCGACGATAGTCACGATGGTGTCTTTCTTTGCCGCTATTGATGCTGGGCGACGATATCCTTTTGTAGGATATGCTGGCGATTATGTGGTTGTGATGAATTTAAACCGGGCGCGAGCAAAGACAAGGTAGCCCGGATCTTGTCGGGGCGACCTTTAAAGGTTGCAGCCATGCCGGGTTATGACTCTTTACCTCAAAGAGCACCCTATCTGAGCCAACGCTTTAACCCTCAGTCTTGGTTGTGCTACCTTTAAATATTGCAGCCATCACGGGTTATGACTCTTTTCCCCCAAATCAAGCCTTATCCGATTCCACAAGAGGCATGTTACATCAGTTGCTCTTGCCTATTCTTGGGTAATCAACTTTTGGTCAATAATGGCTTCTGCTTTGAAGCTCTTTATTGTTGCTGAGCAAAAACTATGGTTACCTTATGTATTGAAAACTAATAAGCTAAAGCGTTATAGCAACTTTTGTTGTTCATAAACAAATGTGAATTGGAGGCCGTTTTAGTTCATACATGTCAAACAGATGGTGGTATGTGTGTTTTATAACTGCTTTGTGCTTTGTGTGTGTAAAAAATGTGACGGGCTGGTAAAGCTGCTTTGTGCTTTGTGCTTTGGGTGGTGTGTAAAGCTGGTATATCACTTTGTCACGATAGTTTGGGGTTGTGATGAACTTGACCGGGTCGGGACAAAGTTGAAAACGCCTGTATCTTGGCGGGGCATTCCTGTTAGGACAGTAGCCACGACGGGCGTATACTCTTTTCCCTTAACGTACCCCTATCTGAGCCTAAAGATACGACAATGTTAATAAGCCGATTGCATGAATTTGGTAAACCATTGACTTCTTTTTTTTCTAATTCTAAAATTGTGATATAAAAGAGCTTACCATTATCTGTTTTGGATAAATCGCAGCTTAGATCATCTTCTTTGGATCATAAGCTTTCTATTATTAAGTCTTTGGTACGATCTTTGGATCATCTGCTCGCTTTTGGATGGTGTTTGATGTTTTTTGATATGCTCTATTGGGGGCGATTTCGAGAAAGATCTTTGATGTTTGTTGATCTGCTCTGTTTGGCTACGATATGTGGGACGATCTTTCGATCTTGGGAACGATCTGTTGGGGGCGGTTTCGAGAAAGATCTTTGATGTTTGTTGATCTGCTGTTTGGCTACGATATGTGGGACGAACTTTCGATTATGGGGACGATCTTTCAATTTTGGGGACGATCTTTCATATTAACCTAAACAAAGGTACCAATTTTTTTATCTGACGATCTTTTGATTTTAGGTACGATCTTTCGATTTTGGGGACGATCTTTCATGTTAACCTAAACAAAGGTACCAATTTTTTATCTTAACAACTATCAAGAGTTAGGTATGAGTATAAAAGAATTTTAATTTTTAAGTAAGGTTTTGTTATAAAAATTTTAAGACATTTTTTATAAACTGTAGGTTTTTAGTAGTTCTTCTGGTCTTATGTGTTGGTGAAATAACAGGTCGTGTGGATTCATGTTATTGGTTGAATTGGTTGCGTGTTGGTATGGTGTGTTATTCAGGCTGAATAATTCGTATGTTGGCAGAGGATGGTGGGTGGGAGAGATGAGTGTGTGTGAGATTAAAAAATGTGAGGAGAGGGTGATTCCCCTCTATTATAAGGTATACCATAGAATTGGTTGCGTGTTGGTATGGTGTGTTATTCAGGATGAATAATTGGTATCTTAGCGGGGCATCCGGTTTGTGGTTGCAGCCATGGCGTTATAATGCCTATTTTACCCTATATGTTTATTCTGTTGTTCTTTAGGCACGTATGATTGTAACAGATTTTTGTTGCCAGGGTTGATGGCAGGCGACGATAGTCACGATGGTGTCTTTCGTTGCCACTATTGATGCGGGGCGACGATATCCTTTTGTAGGATATGCTGGCGATTATGTGGCTGTGATGAATTTAAACCGGGCGCGAGCAAAGACAAGGTAGCCCGGATCTTGGCGAGGCGACCTTTAAAAGTTGCAGCCATGCCGGGTTATGACCCTTTACCTCAAAGAGCACCCTATCTGAGCAAACGCTTTAACCCTCAGTCTTGGTTGTGCTACCTTTAAATATTGCAGCCATCACGAGTTATGACTCTTTTCCCCCAAATCAAGCCTTATCCGATTCCAAAAGAGGCATGTTCCATCAGTTGCTCTTGCCTATTCTTGGGTAATCAACTTTTGGTCAATAATGGCTTCTGCTTTGAAGCTCTTTATTGTTGCTGAGCAAAAACTACGGTTACCCTATGTATTGAAAACTAATAAGCTAAAGCGTTATAGCAACTTTTGTTGTTCATAAACAAATGTGAATTGGAGGCCGTTTTAGTTCGTACATGTCGAACAGATGGTGGTATGTGTGTTTTATAACTGCTTTGTGCTTTGTGTGTGTAAAAAATGTGACGGGCTGGTAAAGCTGCTTTGTGCTTTGTGCTTTGGGTGGTGTGTAAAGCTGGTATATCACTTTGTCACGATAGTTTGGGGTTGTGATGAACTTGACCGGGTCGGGACAAAGTTGGAAATGCCTGTATCTTGGCGGGGCATTCCTGTTAGGACTGCAGCCACGACGGGCGTATACTCTTTTCCCTTAACGTACCCCTATCTGAGCCTAAAGATACGACAATGTTAATAAGCCGATTGCATGAATTTGGTAAACCATTGACTTCTTTTTTTTCTAATTCTAAAATTGTGATATAAAAGAGCTTACCATTATCTGTTTTGGATAGATCGCAGCTTAGATCATCTTCTTTGGATCATAAGCTTTCTATTATTAAGTCTTTGGTACGATCTTTGGATCATCTGCTCGCTTTTGGATGGTGTTTGATGTTTTTTGATATGCTCTATTGGGGGCGATTTCGAGAAAGATCTTTGATGTTTGTTAATCTGCTCTGTTTGGCTACGATATGTGGGACGATCTTTCGATTTTGGGAACGATCTGTTGGGGGCGGTTTCGAGAAAGATCTTTGGTGTTTGTTGATCTGCTGTTTGGCTACGATATGTGGGACGAACTTTCGATTTTGGGGACGATCTTTCAATTTTGGGGACGATCTTTCATGTTAACCTAAACAAAGGTACCAATTTTATATCTGACGATCTTTTGATTTTAGGTACGATCTTTCGATTTTGGGGACGATCTTTCATGTTAACCTAAACAAAGGTACCAATTTTTTATCTTAACAACTATCAAGAGTTAGGTATGAGTATAAAAGAATTTTAATTTTTAAGTAAGGTTTTGTTATAAAAATTTTAAGGCATTTTTTATAAACTGTAGGTTTTTAGTAGTTCTTCTGGTCTTATGTGTTGGTGAAATAACAGGTCGTGTGGATTCATGTTATTAGTTGAATTGGTTGTGTGTTGGTATGGTGTGTTATTCAGGCTGAATAATTCGTATGTTGGCAGAGGATGGTGGGTGGGAGAGATGAGTGTGTGTGAGATTAAAAAATGTGAGGAGAGGGTGATTCCCCTCTATTATAAGGTATACAATAGAATTGGTTGCGTGTTGGTATGGTGTGTTATTCAGGCTGAATAATTGGTATCTTAGCGGGGCATCCGGTTTGTGGTTGCAGCCATGGCGTTATAATGCCTATTTTACCCTATATGTTTATTCTGTTGTTCTTTAGGCACGTATGATTGTAACAGATTTTTGTTGCCAGGGTTGATGGCAGGCGGCGATAGTCACGATGGTGTCTTTCGTTGCCACTATTGATGCGGGGCGACGATATCCTTTTGTAGGATATGCTGGCGATTATGTGGCTGTGATGAATTTAAAACGGGCGCGAGCAAAGACAAGGTAGCCCGGATCTTGGCGAGGCGACCTTTAAAAGTTGCAACCATGCCGGGTTATGACCCTTTACCTCAAAGAGCACCCTATCTGAGCCAACGCTTTAACCCTCAGTCTTGGTTGTGCTACCTTTAAATATTGCAGCCATCACGGGTTATGACTCTTTTCCCCCAAATCAAGCCTTATCCGATTCCAAAAGAGGCATGTTCCATCAGTTGCTCTTGCCTATTCTTGGGTAATCAACTTTTGGTCAATAATGGCTTCTGCTTTGAAGCTCTTTATTGTTGCTGAGCAAAAACTACGGTTACCTTATGTATTGAAAACTAATAAGCTAAAGTGTTATAGCAACTTTTGTTGTTCATAAACAAATGTGAATTGGAGGCCGTTTTAGTTCGTACATGTCGAACAGATGGTGGTATGTGTGTTTTATAACTGCTTTGTGCTTTGTGTGTGTAAAAAATGTGACGGGCTGGTAAAGCTGCTTTGTGCTTTGTGCTTTGGGTGGTGTGTAAAGCTGGTATATCACTTTGTCACGATAGTTTGGGGTTGTGATGAACTTGACCGGGTCGGGACAAAGTTGAAAACGCTTGTATCTTGGCGGGGCATTCCTGTTAGGACTGCAGCCACGGCGGGCGAACACTCTTTTCCCTTAACGTACCCCTATCTGAGCCTAAAGACACGACAATGTTAATAAGCCGATTGCATGAATTTGGTAAACCATTGACTTCTTTTTTTTCTAATTCTAAAATTGTGATATAAAAGAGCGTACCATTATCTGTTTTGGATAGATCGCAGCTTAGATCATCTTCTTTGGATCATAAGCTTTCTATTATTAAGTCTTTGGCACGATCTTTGGATCATCTGGTCGCTTTTGGATGGTGTTTGATGTTTTTTGATATGCTCTATTGGGGGAGATTTCGAGAAAGATCTTTGATGTTTGTTGATCTGCTCTGTTTGGCTACGATATGTGGGACGATCTTTCGATTTTGGGAATGATCTGTTGGGGGCGGTTTCGAGAAAGATCTTTGATGTTTATTGATCTGCTGTTTGGCTACGATATGGGGGACGAACTTTCGATTTTGGGGACGATCTTTCAATTTTGGGGACGATCTTTCATGTTAACCTAAACAAAGGTACCAATTTTTTTATCTGACGATATTTTGATTTTAGGTACGATCTTTCGATTTTGGGGACGATCTTTCATGTTAACCTAAACAAAGGTACCAATTTTTTATCTTAACAACTATCAAGAGTTAGGTATGAGTATAAAAGAATTTTAATTTTTAAGTATGGTTTTGTTATAAAAATTGTAAGGCATTTTTTATAAACTGTGGGTTTTTAGTAGTTCTTCTGGTCTTATGTGTTGGTGAAATAACAGGTCGTGTGGATTCATGTTATTGTTTGAATTGGTTGCGTGTTGGTATGGTGTGTTATTCAGGCTGAATAATTCGTATGTTGGCAGAGGATGGTGGGTGGGAGAGATGAGTGTGTGTGAGATTAAAAAATGTGAGGAGAGGGTGATTCCCCTCTATTATAAGGTATACAATCGAATTGGTTGCGTGTTGGTATGGTGTGTTATTCAGGCTGAATAATTGGTATCTTAGCGGGGCATCCGGTTTGTGGTTGCAGCCATGGCGTTATGATGCCTATTTTACCCTATATGTTTATTCTGTTGTTCTTTAGGCACGTATGATTGTAACAGATTTTTTGTTGCCAGGGTTGATGGCAGGCGACGATAGTCACGATGGTGTCTTTCGTTGCCTCTATTGATGCCGGGCGACGATATCCTTTTGTAGGATATGCTGGCGATTATGTGGCTGTGATGAATTTAAACCGGGCGCGAGCAAAGACAAGGTAGCCCGGATCTTGGCGGGGCGACCTTTAAAAGTTGCAGCCATGCCGGGTTATGACTCTTTACCTCAAAGAGCACCCTATCTGAGCCAACGCTTTAACCCTCAGTCTTGGTTGTGCTACCTTTAAATATTGCAGCCATCACGGGTTATGACTCTTTTCCCCCAAATCAAGCCTTATCCAATTCCAAAAGAGGCATGTTCCATCAGTTGCTCTTGCCTATTCTTGGGTAATCAACTTTTGGTCAATAATGGCTTCTGCTTTGAAGCTCTTTATTGTTGCTGAGCAAAAACTACGGTTACCTTATGTATTGAAAACTAATAAGCTAAAGTGTTATAGCAACTTTTGTTGTTCATAAACAAATGTGAACCGGAGGCCGTTTTAGTTCGTACATGTCGAACAGATGGTGGAATGTGTATTTTTATAACTGCTTTGTGTGTGTAAAAAATGTTACGGGCTGGTAAAGTTGCTTTGTGCTTTGTGCTTTGGGTGGTGTGTAAAGCTGGTATATCACTTTGTCACGATAGTTTGGGGTTGTGATGAACTTGACCGGGTCGGGACAAAGTTGAAAACGCCTGTATCTTGGCGGGGCATTCCTGTTAGGACTGCAGCCACGGCGGGCGAACACTCTTTTCCCTTAACGTACCCCTATCTGAGCCTAAAGACACGACAATGTTAATAAGCCGATTGCATGAATTTGGTAAACCATTGACTTCTTTTTTTTCTAATTCTAAAATTGTGATATAAAAGAGCGTACCATTATCTGTTTTGGATAGATCGCAGCTTAGATCATCTTCTTTGGATCATAAGCTTTCTATTATTAAGTCTTTGGCACGATCTTTGGATCATCTGCTCGCTTTTGGATGGTGTTTGATGTTTTTTGATATGCTCTATTGGGGGAGATTTCGAGAAAGATCTTTGATGTTTGTTGATCTGCTCTGTTTGGCTACGATATGTGGGACGATCTTTCGATTTTGGGAATGATCTGTTGGGGGCGGTTTCGAGAAAGATCTTTGATGTTTATTGATCTGCTGTTTGGCTACGATATGGGGGACGAACTTTCGATTTTGGGGACGATCTTTCAATTTTGGGGACGATCTTTCATGTTAACCTAAACAAAGGTACCAATTTTTTTATCTGACGATATTTTGATTTTAGGTACGATCTTTCGATTTTGGGGACGATCTTTCATGTTAACCTAAACAAAGGTACCAATTTTTTATCTTAACAACTATCAAGAGTTAGGTATGAGTATAAAAGAATTTTAATTTTTAAGTAAGGTTTTGTTATAAAAATTGTAAGGCATTTTTTATAAACTGTAGGTTTTTAGTAGTTCTTCTGGTCTTATGTGTTGGTGAAATAACAGGTCGTGTGGATTCATGTTATTGTTTGAATTGGTTGCGTGTTGGTATGGTGTGTTATTCAGGCTGAATAATTTGTATGTTGGCAGAGGATGGTGGGTGGGAGAGATGAGTGTGTGTGAGATTAAAAAATGTGAGGAGAGGGTGATTCCCCTCTATTATAAGGTATACAATCGAATTGGTTGCGTGTTGGTATGGTGTGTTATTCAGGCTGAATAATTGGTATCTTAGCGGGCATCCGGTTTGTGGTTGCAGCCATGGCGTTATGATGCCTATTTTACCCTATATGTTTATTCTGTTGTTCTTTAGGCACGTATGATTGTAACAGATTTTTTGTTGCCAGGGTTGATGGCAGGCGACGAGAGTCACGATGGTGTCTTTCGTTGCCTCTATTGATGCCGGGCGACGATATCCTTTTGTAGGATATGCTGGCGATTATGTGGCTGTGATGAATTTAAACCGGGCGCGAGCAAAGACAAGGTAGCCCGGATCTTGGCGGGGCGACCTTTAAAAGTTGCAGCCATGCCGGGTTATGACTCTTTACCTCAAAGAGCACCCTATCTGAGCCAACGCTTTAACCCTCAGTCTTGGTTGTGCTACCTTTAAATATTGCAGCCATCACGGGTTATGACTCTTTTCCCCCAAATCAAGCCTTATCCAATTCCAAAAGAGGCATGTTCCATCAGTTGCTCTTGCCTATTCTTGGGTAATCAACTTTTGGTCAATAATGGCTTCTACTTTGAAGCTCTTTATTGTTGCTGAGCAAAAACTACGGTTACCTTATGTATTGAAAACTAATAAGCTAAAGTGTTATAGCAACTTTTGTTGTTCATAAACAAATGTGAACCGGAGGCCGTTTTAGTTCGTACATGTCGAACAGATGGTGGAATGTGTATTTTTATAACTGCTTTGTGTGTGTAAAAAATGTTACGGGCTGGTAAAGTTGCTTTGTGCTTTGTGCTTTGGGTGGTGTGTAAAGCTGGTATATCACTTTGTCACGATAGTTTGGGGCTGTGATGAACTTGACCAGGTCGGGACAAAGTTGAAAACGCCTGTATCTTGGCAGGGCATTCCTGTTAGGACTGCAGCCACGGCGGGCGTATTCTCTTTTCCCTTAACGTACCCCTATCTTAGCCTAAGGACACGGCAATGTTAATAAGCCGATTACATGAATTTGGTAAACCATTGACTTCTTTTTTTCTAATTCTAAAATTGTGATATAAAAGAGCGTACCATTATCTATTTTGGATAGATCGCAGCTTGGAATTACTAAACATCTAAGATAATATGCGTGATCATCGTAAGGCAGCTTCCTACCTAATTTTCAGAAGCAGTGGATAACATAACTATTCTTCTGTTCGGAAAAAACAAAAAAGCTAAAAAGATAAGCAATCCCAAACAAGCCTTTAGTAACTCTCAAAAGATAACAGTTGACTTTAGAGAGTCAAATGCATACATTTCAATTTCGAGAGCTACTTAACCAGGTTCAAACCTGCTTGAAGATGCCTTTCAGAAGCTAAAAGAGTTCTGGTCTTCAGAGTTGATGATTGGGAGGTGTGTTGGATATTTTCTTATAGAAATTAGTTAAGTGGTTATTACTTTATGATACATTAGATAAGCAGTTTTGCGTATTTCAATAGAAGCAAACAACTTGCGGATTATCTGTTTATTTTAAGAGTTAAATAAATGAACGAGTCTGTTAGCATAATCAAGCGTCTGTCATAAAAGAAAAACACTAGGTAGGAATTTTAGCAACAATTTTGCTTAATGCATTTCTTATGATAGATAAAGGCATATTCAGCTTGGGTTTAGATTGTACATGCATACTTTGGCTTTACTTAGAGGGTATTTAGGGATTTTAGCAACAATTTTGAGTGTTTGTATACATGCTTATCTTCTTAATTTAAGAAAATAAGGACTTAAAAGTCCCGTTAACTAAATAATTATATGCGTAATTCATTTCTTATGACAGATAAAGGCATATTGAGTTTGGGTTTAGATTGTACATGCGGCGTGTGATGAGTACACGTGGCTGTGATGACCTTCAACCAGTCCGAGTTAAACGCGAGGCTCCATGGACCTTGGCAAGGCAACCCTTGGGGATGCAGCCATGCCGTGTGTGTCCGGTTTTCCATTTGCAAGGGGCCGTTCGATATGAGAGGGAAAACGGATCGGTATGAGTACTGTGTGTGTGACAAAGATGAAAGAAGTATGTGGTATTTTAGAAAAAATGATTATGTTATTTGATGTGTCCGGTTTCCCATGCAAAAAAAAGGCGATGATGATGACATTCCAATATTGTGTTTTTGAGCCAAAATATACAAACACATGTATTTTGGCGGGGCAGCCATAGTTGCACCATGGTTGCAGCCATACAGTGTGTTGTGTGGTTCACGCATTAGCGGATCTGAGCCTCATAACTTTAAGAATATTACACGAAATTGGTACGTTGCCTTCATTCAGTTGCAGCAGTCACTTTTTGCATAATGTACCTGTTTGTTCGATACCTAGGTGAGCACATACTTGAGCGCACCACCAACCATCTGAGGTTTCATATTCTCACATGTATGCATAGGCTTGAAATGTATCCATGTATTTGGGGATATGAAGCTTCTGATGGTTCCAATGCATGTTTCATATGCACAACCTGGATACCAAGTAAGGAAATGTTTCCTATTTGGTATGGTGTTTAGAATCCTGATCAGAATATGAAACGGATGCATCAGATCTGAGAGGTACGTTTTTTTAAAACATTTTTTGTTACCTTTTCTTATAATGTATATAGGCAAGTATATTTTAGAAGAAATGCTTTATTTTTTTAACTTTGGCTAACGCATGTACAATGCCCTTTTATTCTACTGAACATCAGATAGGTGACTTCAAAAGTGTTGACAGAACGACATCGAAGAAACTAACATCCAGGTTCGAGTTGCTTACTGAATACAAGAAGATTTTAATATTGTGTTTCCCACAATGTACGTACAACTATTACTAGCTCATTTGGTTTTGTTTTGGTATTTGGCTATCACTAGCTCTTCACTGATCATATATGCAGGTATGGATATGACAAAGTCAGACTACAATGGATTCTCTCCCGACATTCACATCACTTGCTTTCAACCTAGATGCTTAAACATAATGAGGTACAAGCTGACATGTTTTTATGTTGTTTGAATGATATCATATCGATTGAATGATGTTAAATTTATGTAGTACAACGGGCAAGCTGAATTGGAAGTGAAATGAGAGTTAACGGATTTTCTGCAAATGGATGCTGCTACTAATAGATAAAGAGGTAGAAAAACTATTTATGTACGCAATATTTGCAAAAAACATCTTTTGTAACCAAGTTTATGTATAGAAAAATGGTTCCACCAGTTTCTGTAATGACCACATGTATAACATGATTTACATTCGACTTCCCTACCACCCCCTAACAACGTTAACATACACGAACACAGCCCGCCGCAGCGGAGCGCGGGCAAAAGCCCTAGTATTTATTTATTATTTGAAATCTTTCATATTATTTTCAAAATATTCCTCACTTTGCAAATATATTTATCCTTATTTTCAATAACATAAGCTTTGCCAGGCGTATTTTAATATATTCTTTGTATTAATGAAAAATATTCGGTATATATTTTTCATATTAATAAAAGATATTTGTTATCTTTTAAATTGGGCAAAAGATATATTCCGAAAAAATATACTATCAATATCTTTTATATCAATTACAAGATATTACATATCTTTTAAAATTGGGAATTAGATATTATATATATCTTTTAATTTAATTTTTCGTATTATCGCGACCCGACCTCTTTATTCGCGGTGATGGTACGTCCAACCGCACTCATCCACACGTTTTTTGGAATATTTTATTTTTTGAAATCTGGAGTTGCGAGTCGCGTCCTTTCACGTTGTTCCGCCCTATTAAAAATAATATTTTATTTTGGTCGTTGCACTATGCGCGACCAAACATATTATTTTATTTAGTTCGATCGTGGTTATCCGCCCGTCCGGACGTGTTATTTAATTTGGTCGTTGCAAGCCGCGCGCCCAAACGTATTATTTTATTTAGTTTGGTCGTAGCGAGCCGCGCGCCCAAACGTATTATTTTATTTAGTTTGGTCACTGCGAGCCGCGCGAACAAACGTATTGTTTTATTTAGTTTGGTCGCTGCGAGCCGCGCGCCCAAACGTATTATTTTATTTAGTTTGGTCGCCGCGAGCCGCACGCCCAAACGTATTATTTTATTTAGTTTGGTCGATGCGAGCCGCGCACCCAAGCGTATTATTTTATTTAGTTTAGTCGCTGCGAGCCGCCGCCCAAACGTATTATTTTATTTAGTTTGGTCGCTGCGAGCCGCGCGCCCAAACGTATTATTTTATTTAGTTTGGTCGTTGTGAGCCGCGCGCTAAACGTATTATTTTATTTAGTTTGGTCGGTGCGAGCCGTGCACCAAACGTATTATTTTATTTCGTTTGGTCGCTGCGATCCGCGCGATCAAACATAATATTTTATTTTGGTCGATGCGATCCGCGCGACCAAACATATTATTTTATTTAGTTTGGTCGCGGCGATCTGCTCGTCGGACGCATTATTTAGTTTGGTCGTGACAATTTGCGCGATCAAGCGTATTGCTTTGTTTAAATTTCGTCGCAGTGATCTGCGTGTTAAGACGAATTATTTTGGACTGTCTGTCTGAACATTTTCCATACATAACCGTACCTCGATCATCTTTATGACGTACGCATTTCTACATTTGTTGACAACATCTTATGCCTATTATTGTTTAAACCGAAATTCATACATATTCGCCATATTAATGTGCGAGGTTGAATCTTATAATAAACACACGCCTTGTGTTTTATTTTATAAATCTTCACTGTATTAATGAGGGATCCACCACATTTCTAATATGCCTACAACACTGTGGGCCATGTCCCATAGGGGTAAGCGTTAAAAATTGTTCAAATTTTTCGGATACTTTGCAAATAAGTTTAATACTACTAGTGGATATAGCACCATTAAACTTGGGGGGCTTTAGGGGTATCACAATACCATTGATATGATCTTATTTGATTGTATTTTAGAATTTATATTTTAAAGCATGTAGGATACTATTTTGTGCATGATAAATATTATTGCGCGGATCCGTCAGGTCAGGAACCTACTGTTGTGGATCAGGTATCCACAACTAAGTACGTAAGGGGCATTTCAAGCCCGGTACTAAGCCGAATCGTGCGTTCGCAAAACGACGGATCAGGTATCCGCCGCAGGTTCATGTAGGACATGGTCTGCCTCCCGCGTAAGAGGGTTGCAACCCCAGCGTTATCAATGATATTAGTATCCGCCGTAGGCACTGCAGGTGCACTGTAACTATTATGTTACTACAAGATCAGGTATCTTGTGCGGTCATCCGCCACCACAAGACTCTCCGGAGCGCGCATGTCAGGTACATGTGCAAATGATACCACATACGGTATCAACGGTGTTGCATTATATGCTAAACTTCGTATTCTCACTTAACATGCAAAAGGTCTTGCTAACCTGTGTTAAGTTGATTACCATATAGCCTTGCGCTATGCATATGAAGTTCTTCTTCTTTTGGCCTTAAGCCGAATGCAATATACGGACTATGTTGCATCATCAGTGGGTATAAAAAGTTCACCTTCAAAGTATTTACGATGCAACATACGGGTTCCACCTCCACCTTCACAAAACCTTCTTATCATCCTCACATTAGAGAGGAATAAGAATTATACCTTGCCAATGCCAATGTTCCCCCGACTATGGAACATGTTTTCTTCTTACGGGGTCTTTACCGTTGCATAACGGGAAACCAAGCATTCGAGCACACCCACCCGTATTACGTACACGGGTTCCCCATTTCTTTTGACATGGATACGCTTACAGGTAGCGGATATGGTGTAGAGTCTAGTAACCTTTGTGAAAACCTCGCATACTAGACTGGGGGACATGATGACGTATATTGGTTGCGCCCACTATTCGCATAGTTTTCCCATCATCTTTTTGCTAAAGGTAGCCCACCAAATGGATGTACTAGCAGCAAGCCTTACGCGTTTATTTGGTAAGTGTGACATATGAATGAGTCTAGCATAACATGGTCAGGAACCATATCATACTAGACTGGGGGACATGTCGATGTATAGTCGGTATAGGCCCGATCTAAAGGGCGCGCGACCCAAGAAGCTCGCGACCCAATAGGCCCGTGGCCCTTAGACCTTACTTATTCTTTAAGAAACCCTAGTCCTATATAAACAGGGGTTGGGGAGCTCATTCTATATAATCAGGTTATCCCTCATATTTACACCTCTCTTATACTTTATCACACCGATACTAACTTGACCGTCAAAGGTAGACCCCGAGGCTCTGGCCTCGGGTCCACGTCTAACCGGTTTTTCTATTGTTTGAAGCATCGCTCAGGACCGGGAAGCACGACGAACGGCCCAGGAGAGTCGTTAAACCGGCCCAACCAAACTATGCTTCAACAACGAGTTTGACAAGGCATATATGTTTCCTACACCCTCATCATTATCACGTTTTGTCTCTTAAAAAATTTATCTGGTGCTCACGCTGCAACGGTTATGTTTATGTGTCATGTACAAAGTTATGGTAGCTATCTATTTTATGTTCGTGCTATTTGTGTGTTACCGTACATTTATCCTTTGTGAGTGACATTTGTGTGAACTTAAAATCTAAAAACTATCCATGTGAGGTGCTGAAGTTATTTGTCATTTGCTTTTGCTACGTATAGAAATTTAATTATTTTCCTATCATATTTCATAACACTTAAAAGCATTTTTAAAATCTAATTTGTTTTCTCGCTTTGATTGCTTGAGGGCAAGCAATAGCTAAGTGTGGAGGAATTTGATAACGACCAAAATATACATATTCAACCAGTAAAATCCATGATTTTACCATGATTTAATATAATGAAGTTTCACCCATTAATCCTAGAACACATACTCATGTGTTATGTTTCTATAAGTTGTGTGTGAACTTGTCCATTATGTACTTATACTTTTACATTCATACTTGTTGTAATAAGTTTCATAACTCAAACCTTGTATTTAAAACTAGGTGAAGCAAGTAATAAAATGTACTAGGTGCATTTTATGTTTCTAGAAGTGTAAGTGGTTATGGCGTGTCATAAGCACTAGATTAGGTGGTTTATCAAGCTTGAGGTTAATGTGGTATCTCAGCCACATTCCATTTGTACTTCATTGTTTTTTTGGATAATATATTTACCGGGAAAACCCATTACCAAAAAAAAGTAATAAAATGTATAATCATTATTTGAAGTATACAACACTTAACTAAAATTTGAAAAACATGCTACACATACTATATGTAGCCGTGTATGTATGTGTGTATGCATACCATGAACATGTTTAAAACCTTCTTGGACTAGCCCAAGACTATACTCCTTATGTGCTAGCCCAACATAAGCCCAAATCAAAGCCCATTGCCCTTTGGTTAGCTATACACGGCACACATGCATATGTGGAAGGAGAAGAGATGATTTGGAAACACAAGAGCCACACTTGGCACAAGTGTTCTAACCAAGGCAATCATGCCTTTTGCCTTGCCATTCTCTTTCCCCCTTTTAGTCGAAAAACACACACATACATCTCATTCTCTCATGCAACTTAAATATCATTCTCTCTTCACCTTTCTCTCTCAAATCATTCGGAATTAAGCCACAAGCATCCAAAGTTGTTCATTAAATCTACTAGATCCTTGCCCCATCTTAACTACTAATCATTTAGTAGCATCATCATCTTTGGAATCATTCTACCAAGCCCTAGCCGAACCTTAAGGGTCACAGCTTGGTATTTATTTAGGGCTTCTTCATCATCTTGATTGGATCTCTAATCTCCTTGTTCATCTAGATCTTCTTTGGTAACTTTTAAGCAAGAAAGGTATACTCCTTATGCTTCTTCATTTTTACTTGCATGCATCATCATCCATCTATGAACACATATAAATAACTTGTTAAAATCAAGGTTTGGTAAAAACCATGACCTTAAAGGTCACGACATATATATGAGCACCATTAGTTATGGTTAAAATCTTTTTAATAAAGAAACCTATGACTAGTACTCTATGTTTTAACTTCATTTAAAATCATGTGAACCATTTTATGAATTTAAATATAGCATGGCTTACACATCATACTCTTTGGGATTTTGGTTAACTAATAATCATAGATCTCATAAGTAAGCTTGTGTAACTTAAAAATCATGAAAGCCCATGACCTTAAAGGTCACGTCATAAAGGAATGATGTATCTATGATTTGTGCACTAAGTTTTAATGATGGAATATGTACTATTACATGTGAAATGGAATACTAAAAATCACTAAAATGGATTATGTGTACATATATAGCCGTGGGTTATATATGACATTGAATGGGTTTTAAATGTACATGCATGCTTAAATAAAACCTAGATCTAATGATAAGAGTTTAACTTAACATGATAAACATAAAACAAGCATATAAATCTTATGGGAACATTGGGAGAAAACAATATAGCCGTGAGCTATATGTTGTTTTCTTGGAATTGTGGTAATCTTGGAAACATGCAAGAAACCTAGATAATCATGTTGTATTTTATAAATATTCACAAGACATAAAACTAGATAAAATGTCCATTTTGGAAACACCAAGATTTAAAATTATAGCCGTGGGCTATATGTATGTATGTATGGACTTGTGACTTGATTTCTTGATTTGTACATAACTAGATCTTATTTTGGGGACACTTATAAGTACATGCAACCTTAAAATAAGTTTTGAATCATCTTAATAAGCTATGATTAATTATAGCCGTGAGTTATAAGCTCATATTAGGGCTTATGACTTGCATGCAACCTTGTAACACATCTAGATCTTATTTGGTACATCACATAAAATAAACTATAAGTTATATGCTTTTATTAAGATTTAAAACTAAATATGAATAAGTTAATAATAAGCTTATAAAAAAATCCTAGGTTAATACTTACATAAAATGAAAAGTAGTATTAATGGATTAATTAAGCCCATGAAATATTAGCACAAGACTTAAATGGACCCAATAAGCCCATTTAATAAATCTTAGTGACCTAATGGACTTAAGATTATACTTGAACCCATTTAAAAAAATTAATGGACTTAAAATGTATTTAAGCCCAATAAATGTGGTGAAGGACCATTTAACAAGTTAGTAAAACTTAAATGTGTATTTAGGCCCACTAGATGGCCCATTAGATACTTTAACCCATTTAATGAGCCCATATAATGTTTTGAATGTATAAATAAAAGTTTTTAGAATAAAATGTAACTTATAAAAACTTTTGGATTAAAATGACAATTTATGAAACTAAAGGACTAAAACTGTGACTTATGAAACTTGTTTTGATAAATTAGTAAACACAAGGACTGAAAATGTAATTATCAAAAGTCTAGGGTTTAATAAATACCATCAGTGGCATAAAAACCCTAGGGACCATTTTGGGAAGTTTCTAAAAGTTGTATTGTCATTTTATAACCCTAAGGACTATTTTTGTATTAATCCGAAACCTAAAGAAGCCCTAGGGGCTGTTTCGTTATTTTGGGGAAGTTATAAAACCTAGATATAACTAGGAGGACTAAATCTGCCATAAGCCAAAACTTTAACAAGCCCTAGGTACCAAATGTGTAAAAATCTGAAAGTTATAATTTGTTTAAAATATGTAGGGACTAGTTTTGCCATGTACCGAAACTTTAACAAGCCCTAACCCTAATTCTATTTTAAATTTAGTAAAACTTAATTAAAACCTAAACCATAAGGATTAATGTATAAATTCTGAAACTTGTAACTAATAAATTATTTTAGAAATGTTAAATAATTTATAGGAACTTTTAAGTTGAATAAAGTATTATATTTTATTTTCCAAAAATAAAATATTTATATTTTTGCTTTATGAATAAACTATATAAACAATATGGATATGTATTACTAACACATGAACTCATATACTTTTACGAAATAAAATTATATGAACGTTAAATAAATTGAATAGTAATATTATAAGTAGAACACCTTACGTTTACTTAAAATATGAAACTTAATTGTGAGTTTAAATGGTTATTACTAATACATGTACTACGAGTGTAAATTAATGTTTAAAGTAAAATCTTCTTATGTTTACTTAAAGATATAAAACTTAATAGTAAGTTTAAATGGATGATTATAATACATGAACTACGAACATAAACTAATATTTTAAGTAGAACATTTTTATGTTTACTTAATTATGAAACTTAATAGTAAGTTTAAATGGATAATTATAATACATGAATTGTGAAGGTGAACTAATATTTTAAGTAGAACATTTTTGTGGGTTTACTTAACTATGAAACTTATATAGATAAGTTTAAAAGGATATTGTTAATACTTGTACTACGGTTATTTAGATAAATGCCGTAGCATAAATGAACTGACTAAAAATTTGTATAAGCATACACATATGTTCTTCGTACTATCTATTAAGACTGTACTGTTTGATTAGGCATAACTTTTGGCGTGGGCATTATTTGGATATTCGTGTTATACCGCTATTTCCAACTCCCAGGTGAGTTTACAGCCCAATATAAACTATTGATAAACTTTTCCTCTACGGGGGAGAAAACATGCAACTATTTTAAAATGGACATAACTGAATTGTATAAACTTGACTATGATTGACTATTATAGAAACTGTTAAATTGTTGTAAATCGCCCGAATGTTATAAATAGATCTATTAGGGATTGACCATCCCTATCTGGGTGAGTCATGCTCACTATGCCTTAGCCGGTACAACAGATGTATACCATGTTGGAACTGGGTTTGGGTGTCTTTTTGTAAGACACTACGTCCTCATCTGTTGAGGACTATGGAATGTTAAGTTTCCGTTTCGAGTAATAGCAAATGTAATCTACTTTTTAGTAAGAATGCTTTGTGCATTTTTACTTATATGATTAATGTATGTCTAAACTAATTAATGTTAAAACCTATAAATTCACCAACTTTATGTTGACCCTCTAAGCATGTTTATCTTAGGGAAATGAAGTTAGTACGTGGTGTGTGCATGGATTTGAGCATCTATGTAATCTACATTGTAGGAATCGTCAATGGTTCCACGGTTCCATTTGGGGAAATGAACAATCTACTTTTGACATGTTAAAGAAATTTTTTATTAATTTGTTTAATAATCATGTAATCTGATTTGAATAACACCTTATCTTATGCTCTATGAACTATGTGCTATCGATCCACCCTTTTGACATCTCCGTTGATAATTCCGCATATTTTGACCCTACCCGGGGTGTCACAGAGAATGGTATCAGAGCATTAGTTATAGAGAACCAGATAAATTTTTAAATAAAATAAAAATAAAGTGTTTTTTCTTTTATTTAAAACTAGACTATAACCTTATAAAATCTTTTGGGATATTTTTTTAGGACCATATTAGTTAAGCATATAGATCGTAGGGCATTATATGCTTTGTGAACTAAGTGTTACTGATTGATAAATAAACTGGTTAAATGACTATATGTATATAAGTATTAATATATATAACCTTAAAACATTACGATGATTGTTTAAAAGGGATATACTTCATAAAACTTGTAGCCCAAAAAAATAATATTTTTCCTTTGTTTGTAAGCATATACTTACTTCAAATTTAAAATGATATTATTTTTCAGAGCATCATGACTTCACCTATTGCACCTCCGACTTTTTACCAGTATTAGCACCTGCTCCAGCTACCCGTTCGTCTCCACGATCCATACAGTGCGGATGGTTATCAGCTTCTGACTCGGAGGATGATCAGGCCATCGAAGCAGTACTTCGAGAGGACCCCTTTTCTGCTCCAGCATCAGCCATACTGGTCCCCACCTCCATGGAGGAGGACCAGGTGTCTCCAGACCTACCATCTTCTGTAACTACATCTTTACCATCGGGCTATTTTCCCGAGTCTAGACCCGGCTTCACTTTTGAGATCGGGGAAGGATCTGGGGTGGGACGTGCCGACTCTGCCCAGGCCCGGATCGCCGCACTGGCCGCACGCCAGGAGCAGGAGATATCCGACCTCCGTAGCCTGTTGACAGCTAGTCAACTAGGCTACACTGCCATCCATGAGCGCATCGACTCCCTCCCTCATACAATGAGGGGAGGCGCACAGGCAGCCCGAGGCGTCCAGGCCAAGACTAACAAGGCATTGCAGTGGCTTTGGGAGGAGAAATATCGTCTCCACCAGTGTATCCAGACCATGGAGAGTCTCCAGCACCATACCCATGCTGCTCTATCTGCTCAGGAGCAGTCCTTGTCCATTTTCTTTGATCTTGCCACCGTCCGTCATGATGGGGTTACTGCAGAGATGACTTATCTTCATGGGGTCGTCGACAGACTTAGGACCCAGCTGCTGACAACTTTCCGCATGCTCAAGGAGGCCCGAGCGACAGTTTGGACTTTGTGGAACACCAGGAGAGCACCTGCAGCTTCATCCGCCCCACCAGCCCCAGCCTCATCTAGCAGACCATCTAGGCAGGAGTAGGATAGATGTACTATATTTCTTGTACATGATCACCCTATGGGTTGCACCCTAGCTGTCATGCTATAGGACTTTTGTACTTTTATTTCTTTTCAGCTTTTGGTGATGTAATCATGTACTGTATCTTTTCTTTTTGGACATGTAAGTTTGGAATGTAATGTATTAAAGACTGTGTGTTCCATTACCTATGACAAGGCTCGACAGGCCTATGACTTGGATTTTGTTATGCTATATAGATGTTAAATTTCTTATGGAAATATCATGTAATCACTTTCTTTATTATATTTTTTGTGCAATGTATTATATTATGAGATTGTGGCAGGTTATGCAAATTTGTTATGAAATCAGTGCATGAATTTTCCCCGTGCAAATAATATAAAACCTGTACTAACGTTTGAACTAATAATCTCATTTTGAGTATGACTAAAGACAAATGGTGATTACGAGATCAAATCCCTATAATGAAACCACTTCCAACGCTGATAATACTGAATTTCCAAAAGCTACTCAAAATGTCACTGTCGCACAACTCCGGGAAATGATAAGTGAAGGCATTACAGTAGCTATGGCAGCCAGAGGAGCTGATCCAAATGCAAACCATGATCCAAACCTCAATATGCGCAGAAACAACACCAACAGGGGTTGCTCTTACCACGACTTCTTAAAGTGCAAACCCTCATACTACCAAGGAAAATAAGGAGTTGTTGAACTGATGCAATGGTTTGAAAGACTAGAGACAGTTTTCCGTATCAGCGGTTGTGCTGACGAGAACAGAGTTATGTTTGCCACATGCACACTACTTGAGAGCGCCCTTACCTGGTGGAAGTCTGTGGTCGCTACCCTTGGACATGACACTGCTTATACTCTCACTTGGGCCAACCTCAAAGAGAGGATGACTGAGAAGTACTCTCCTAGAGGAGAAACGAAGAAGTTGGAAATAGAGCTGTGGGATCTAAAGTGTAAGAACAATGATATCCTTTGGTACAACCCAAGATTTCAAGAGTTAAGCTTGATGTGCACCAGAATGTTCCCTCAAAGGAGCGACAAGATTGAGAAGTATGTCAGCGGACTCCCTGACAACATCCATGACAGTGTGCTAGCTTTACGAACCACTACCATTGAAGGTGCTATAGAATTTGCGACTGAGCTGATCTACAAGCGAGCCCACAATCTGTCTGAAAGTCAAATGGATAACAAGAGAAATCAGATGAAAGCTCTCGTAGTCAGCACCAGCAGCCTTCCAAAAGGCAAATTGTTGGGCAAACTGATGACACTACTCCCACAACCTGCACCAAGAACTACTCAGGATCCAAGCCTAAGTGTTCAATGTGCAACTATCGTCATATTGCTTGAGGACAATGCCAAGGATGCTACAAGTGCGGCCAACAAGGCCATTTTGCTCGTGAATGTCAAACAAATGTTGCTACCCCGGGTCGACCCAATAACAATCCCGAAAACAGAAACAAAGGCAAGTCCAATGCTCGTGGGAGCGGAAGTGGGCAACAGGGAAACTGAAACCCCACAGCTGGAAGCAATAGTGGACCAAAGAAAGTTGTGGTATGTTACGAGTGTGGAACCCCTGGACATGTGAGACCCGACTGTCCCAAGTTGGCCAACCAAAAGAAGGACAACAAGGGAACTTCATCACCAGTGTACATGATTGGTAATGCCCAAGCCAATCCAGATTCCGACATCGTCACCGGTACATTTTTACTAAATTAACATTACGCATCTGTCTTGTTTGACACCAGAGCATACCGAAGCTTTATATCTACTGAATTTAGTAAAGTATTGGAAATCACTCCATCAGTTTTAGACCCCTACCATACGATAAAACTAGCCGACGGAAAAGTTATGACGGCTGACACCATCATTCGAGGTTATACCTTAAACCTTTTCCAATCACCCGTTTTACATCAAATCAGATTCCAGTAGGTCTTGTAGCTTCGACGTCATCATTGGCATGAATTGACTAGCAAGTATCATGCAGTTATCTTATGTGATCAAAAATTGGTTCGTATACCTTGGGGAGATGAAACCTTGATTATACGAGGGGACGATAACTCCAATATAGTCAACACTAGACTTAGTGTCATTTCTAGCACCGAAAAGCCCGGGAATGCTTGGTCAAAGGATGCCCCATTTTCCTAACATGTTTTTTCCTACGTGACAAGATAGGCAACCCTAAACATGAAAGACACATCCAACTCACAATGGGTGTATTTTGTAGGGTTATATCTGCCACTTTAGGCAACCCTAAACATGAAAGACACATCCAACTCACAATGGGTGTATTTTGTAGGGTTATATCCGCCACCTTAGGCAACCCTAAACATGAAAGACACATCTAACTCACAATGAATGAATTTTTTAGGGTTATATCCGCCACCTTAGGCAGCCCTAAACATGAAAGACACATCCAACTCACAATGGGTGTATTTTGTAGGGCTGTGTTCGACATCCCTCGTAAAGAGATGCTGAATGTCCATGTTTTTGGACATACCTTTTTCCCTCTTCGGGTCCAATTAGTTCGACAATACCATCATCCACCAAACCCTGGGAGGAGTAACTACCCCTCTTTAAAAGTCAAAATTTGTGCAAATTTTGAACCAGTGATAGTGGATGCATGACCCTTTTTACAGCACCCCGTATGGCGCACATTTCTTTATTCTTAGTATCTTCTTTTATTTCCACCATTTGAGGTACTTCTTTTCTGCGCCCCTTTCGTTCAGCCCCGCAAAAAATGAAGCAGATTCTTTGCAACTTCCTACCCAATCGCCATCAACAATAATCTTAACCTCTCTGCTGCGTAGAAGCTTTAGTACTAATAACTAATTTCGGTAACCCACAAGCTCAAGGTATAACTTCAAGTCTTTCGCGTAAAGCTGTTGACATAGGAGGGGTTCTAGTTAAAATATTCTTTTATTTTATTTTACCTTCAACCCCCAATTTTCATCATCAGGTGTGGAGATATAACCTATATCTCACCCGTGAAAAAGATGCAAAAGTAGTGCATCCCTAGCTTTCCCAACATGTAAAACATGAACTGGCGTGTCCTCCTCATGCCCGAAACCATTTGCAGTGGATTTGCCCTCCTAACCGAATCCACAACACAATTGGTCCTCTCCCAGCTCTTGGAAGGATGTAACTGCAACCCCCGTTGAGAAGCCCACACCTATCCATCCATAGCAGCAGTCTCCTTTACTACTCAATCGGATGAATTGATCTCTTTGCATTACTTCCTATCCATCCATAGCAGCAGTCTCCTTTACTGCTCAATTCGGATGTATAGTGCGACTCGGATAAAGATCTCTTTGAATTGCTTCCTATCCATCCATAGCAGCAGTCTCCTTTACTGCTCAATCGAATGAATAATGCGACCCGGATAAGGATCTCTTTGCATTGTTTCCTATCCATCCATAGCAGCAGTCTCCTTTACTGCTCAATCGGATGTATAGTGCGACCTGGATAAAGATCTCTTTGCATTGTTTCCTATCCATCCATAGCAGCAGTCTCCTTTACTGCTCAATCGGATGTATAGTGCGACCCGGATAAAGATCTCTTTGCACTGCTACGTATCCATCCATAGCACCAATCTCCTTTACTGCTCAACCGGATGTATGGTGCGACCCAGATAAAGATCAATTTGTACTGCTTCCTATCCATCCATAACAGCAATCTCCTTTACTGCTCAATCGGATGTATAGTGCGACCCAGATAAAGATCACTTTGCACTGCTTCCTATCCATCCATAGCAACAATCTCCTTTACTGCTCAATCGAATGTATAGTGCGACCCGGATAAAGATCTCTTTGCACTGCTTCTTATCCATCCATAGCAGCAGTCTCCTTTACTACTCAATCGGATGAATAGTGCGACCCGGATTAAGATCTCTTTGCATTGCTTTCTATCCATCCATAGCAGCAGTCTCCTTTACTGCTCAATCGGATGTATAGTGCAACCCGAATAAAGATCTCTTTGCATCACCTTCTGTCCATCCGTAGTAGCAGAAGCCTTCATTACTGCTCAACCCGACGTATAAGGGTAACCTAGGTGTAGACCACTTCGCGTTAATGTCACCATCCGTTCCTGAGAGAATGTCCTTAATGAACCATATACTTAGAACATCTTTCACTTAAAAGATAACTACGTTTTTAGTAGCTTTGAGGACAAAGCTAAAATAACGGGTTGGTGCTGTAAAATCCATGATTTTACCATGATTTAATTTAATGAAGTTTCACCCATTAATCCTAGAACACAAACTCATGTGTTATGTTTCTATAAGTTATGTGTGAACTTGTCTATATGTACTTATACTTTTACATTCATACTTGTTGTAATAAGTTTCATAACTCAAACCTTGTATTTAAAACTATGGGAAGCAAGTAATAAAATGTATAATCATTATTTGAAGTATATAACACTTAACTAAAATTTGAAAAACATGCCACACATACTATATGTAGCCGTGTATGTATGTGTGTATGCATACCATGAACATGTTTAAAACCTTCTTGGACTAGCCCAAGACTATACTCCTTATGTGCTAGCCCAACATAAGCCCAAACCAAAGCCCATTACCGTTGGGTAGCTATACACGGCACACATGCATATGTGGAAGGAGAAGAGATGCTTTGGAAACACAAGAGCCTACACTTGGCACAAGTGTTCTTACCAAGGCAATCATGCCTTTTGCCTTGGTATTCTCTTTCTCCCTTTTAGCCGAAAAACACACACATACATCTCATTCTCTCATGCAACTTAAATCTCATTCTCTATTCACCTATCTCTCTCAAATCATTCGGCATTAATCCACAAACATCCAAAGTTGTTCATTAAATCTACTAGAACCTTGAACCATCTTAACTACTAATCATTTAGTAGCATCATCATCTTTGGAATCATTCTACCAAGCCCTAGCCGAACCTTAAGGGTCACGGCTTGGTATTTATTTAGGGTTTCTTCATCATCTTGATTAGATCTCTAATCTCCTTGTTCATCTAGATCTTCCTTGGTACTTTTTAAGCAAGAAAGGTATACTCCTTATGCTTCTACATTTTTACTTGTATGCATCATCATCCATCTATGAAGACATATAAATAACTTGTTAAAGTCGAGATTTGGTAAATACCATGACCTTAAAGGTCACGGAATATATTTAAGCACCATTAGTCATGGTTAAAATCTTTTTAATAAAGAAACCTATGACTAGTATTCTATGTTTTAACTTGATTTAAAATCATGTGAACCATTTTATGAACTTTAATATAGCATGGGTTACACATCTTACTCTTTGGGATTTTGGTTAACTAATAATCATAGATCTCATAAGTAAGCTTGTGTAACTTAAAAATCATGAAAGACCATGACCTTAAAGGTCACGACATAAATGAATGATGTATCTATGATTTGTGCACTAAGTTTTAATGATGGAATATCTATTATTACATGTGAAATGGAATACTAAAAATCACTAAAATGAATTATGTGTACATATATATAGTCATGGGTTATATATGACCTTGAATGGGTTTTAAATGTACATGCATTCTTATATAAACCTAGATCTAATGATAACAGTTTAACTTAACATGATAAACATAAAATAAGCTTATAAATTTTATGGGAACATTGGGAGAAAACAATATAGCCGTGAGCTATATGTTGTTTTCTTGGAATTGTGGTAATCTTAAAAACATTCAAGAAGCTTAGATAATCATGTTGTATTTTATAAATATTCACGAGACATAAAACTAGCTAAAATGTCCATCTTGGAAACACCAAGATTTAAAATTATAGCCATGGGCTATATGTATGTATGTATGGACTTGTGAGTTGATTTTTTGATTTGTACATAGCTAGATCTTATTTTGGGGACACTTATAAGTACATGCAACCTTAAAATAAGTTTTGACTCATCTTAATAAGCTATGATTAATTATAGTCGTGAGTTATAAGCTCATATTAGGGCTTATGACTTGTATGCAACCTTGTAACACATCTAGATCTTATTTGGTACATCACATAAAATAAACTATAAGTTATATTCTTTTATTAAGATTTAAAACTAAATATGAATAAGCTAATAATAAGCTTATAAGAAAATCCTAGGTTAATACTTACATAAAATGAAAAGTAGTATTAATGGACTAATTAAGCCCATGCAATATTAGCCAAGACTTAAATGGACCAAATAAGCCCATTTAATAAATCTTAGTGACCTAATGGACTTAAGATTATACTTGAACCCATTTAAATAAATTAATGGACTTAAAATTTATTTAAGCTCAATAAATGTGTTGAAGGCCCATTTAATAGGTTTTTTTTGGTAAAGGGTTACCCCGGTAAATTTGTATTGATCACAGAAAATTTGGAGTACAATTGAATGTGGCCGATGTACCACATTAACCTCAAGCATAGCTTGAAACCCATTTAACAAGTTAGTAAAACTTAAATATGTATTTAGGCCCATTAGATACTTTAACCCATCTAATGAGCCCATATAATGTTTTGAATGTTTAAATAAAAGTTTTTATAATAAAATGTAACTTATAAAAACTTTTGGATTAAAATGACAATTTATGAAACTTAAGGACTAAAACCGTAACTTATGAAACTTGTTTTGATAAATTAGTAAACACAAGGACTGAAAATGTAATTATCCAAAAGTCTAGGGTTTAATAAATACCATCCGTGGCATATAAAACCCTGGGGACCATTTTGGGAAGTTTCTAAAAGTTGTTTTGTCATTTTATAACCCTAAGGACCATTTTGTATTAATCCGAAACATAAAGAAGCCCTAGGGGCTGTTTCGTCATTTTAGGGAAGTTATAAAACCTAGATATAACTAGGAGGACTAAATTTGCCATAAGCCGAAACTTTAACAAGCCCTAGGTACCAAATGTGTAAAAATCCGAAAGTTATACTTTGTTTAAAATATGGAGGGACTAGTTTTGCCATGTACCGAAACTTTAACAAGTCCGAACCCTAATTCTATTTTAAATTTAGTAAAACTTAATTAAAACCTAAACCATAAGGATTAGTTTATAAATTCTTAAACTTGTAATTTATAAATTATTTTATAAATGTTAAACAATTTATGGGAACTTTTAAGTTAAATAAAATATTATATTTTAGTTTTCAAAAATAAAATATTTATATTTTTGCTTTATGAAATAAATTGTATAAACAATATGGATATGTATTACTAATACATGAACTCATATACTTTTAGGAAATAAAATTATATGAACGTTAAATAAATTGAATACTAATATTATAAGTAGAACACTTTACGTTTACTTAAAATATGAAACTTAATTGTGAGTTTAAATGGTTATTACTAATACATGTACTACGAGTGTAAATTTATGTTTTAAGTAAAATATTCTTATGTTTACTTAAAGATATAAAACTTAATAGTGAGTTTAAATGGATGATTATAATACATGAACTACGAACATAAACTAATATTTTAAGTAGAACATTTTTATGTTTACTTAATTATGAAACTTAATAGTAAGTTTAAATGGATAATTATAGTACATGAACTGTGAACGTAAACTAATATTTTAAGTGGAACATTTTTGAGTTTACTTAACTATGAAACTTATATAGATAAGTTTAAATGGATATTGTTAATACTTGTACTACGGTTATTTAGATTAATGCCGTAGCATAAATGAACTGACTAAAAATCTGTATAAGCATACACATATGTTCTTTGTACTATCTATTAAGACTATACTATTTGATTAGGCATAACTTTTGGCGTGAGCATTATTTGGATATTCATGTTATACCGATATTGCCAACTCCCAGGTGAGTTTACAACCCCATATAAACTATTGATAAACTTTTCCTCTACGGGGGAGAAAACATGCAACTATTTTAAAATGGACATAACTGAATTGTATAAACTTGACTATGATTGACTATTATAGAAACTGTTAAATTATTGTAAATCGCCCGATGTTATAAATAGATCTATTAGGGATTGACCATCCCCATCTGGGTGAGTCATGCTTACTGTGCCTTGGCCGGGACAACAGATGTATACCATGTTGGAACTGGGTTTGGGTTTCTTTTTGTAAGACACTACGTCCTCATCTTGAGGACTATGGAAGGTTAAGCTTCAGTTTCGAGTAATAGAAAATGTAATCTACTTTTTAGTAAGAATGCTTTGTGCATTGTTACTTTCACGATTAATTAACGTCCAAACTAATTAATGTTAAAACCTGTAAATTCACCAACTTTATGTTGACCCTCTAAGCATGTTTATCTCAGAGAAATGAAGTTAGTACGTGGTGTGTGCATGGACTCAAGCATCTATGTAATCTGCATTGTAGGAATCGTCAAGGGTTCCATTTGGGGAAAATGAACAATCTACATTTGACATGTTAAAGAAAATTTTTATTATTTTGTTTAATAATTATGTAATATGATTTGAATAACTCCGTATCTTGTGCTCTATGAACTATGTGCTATCGATCCACCCTTGTGACATCTCTGTTGATAATTCTGCATATTTTGACCCTACCCGGGGTGTCACATAACCCGTTATTATAATGCCACTTTGTACCATAAATAAGAGCTTTCGATACTTAATATATTGCATTTTATATACAGGTATGAAGTATGAAGAAGCAAAGTGAAGAAAACACAAAGGAGGGTCCTTATTGTGCAAATATGACAAACTATTGAAAGAAGAATCTGGAACGCAAAAAAGTGCGGCGCACATTGTCAGAAGTGCGTCGCACATTCCCACATCCAAAGTGCGGCGCACTTTCAAATAAGTGCGGCGCACATTTTGTCTCAACTAGCACAATAAATAGGAGCCACTTCTACTCATTTTACACACAACACATCTCTCAACTACTACTCTATAAATCTGAGTATTCTTAGCTTTCTTAGTTTTATTTCAGTATTATCCACTTTTGGGAAATACATGTAACGAGAGTATTCCACTCTTTGATTCTTGGAGAAACGATACAATCGTGTCACTTGTGTACTCGTTCATTCAATCAATCTAAAGTATGATGTTCTCTTACTCTTTTCCATTTGTTACTTTGATTACTATGTTAGGCTAAGCTATTTGTGACTATATAGGTATGTGACTATAATTAGTGATGATGCTATGATATGATCCTTTATATTTGATTTCAAGCTAATGTTGTAGAACCATTTTACCACCTAGTTCTATAAACCATATTTTATCAAGAGTTGATTTGTTATGATGGCTTGGCGTTGAGAAACGCAAATCATTTTAATAAGTTTTTAAAGACTTGTCTATGGTTTTGAATCCTTGGTTGGAGGAATCCGCTTAGAAACCATGATAAAATATTGAGCTCGTTGGCAACTTGTTTTGAGCTTAGTCGCTCGAATAAACATAAGTCTTGAATCACACTAAGTACGTTGTGTAAACACCATTTTGACGAAAAACGTTTATCACTCTTTACCTACCTAAACATATCTCAATCATTATTATCATCATCACGAACTCATACGAACTATCCCATATTAGTCATATTTGTTACTATTATTATTCATATCAATTGTTTCTTTCTTCAATTATTATATTGATTACCAAAACGAAACTAAGTCTCAGCGAACGATCCTGGCTTACCATTACAAAGCTATATTACGAACGGAAGGGTATACTTGCCCGTGTTTGTATTTCTAGTCCCTTGTTTTGTCTAAACCTTGTAATATAAATTCAAGACTTGCAAAACGAACATCAAGACTTGTGACGCATGATCTTATGAGAGGACTGCCCTCAAAAGCATTCTACAATAATCATAATTGTGTTGCATGTCTTAAAGGAAAACAACACAAGTCCTCATTTAAGTCTAAGAGTGTTCAAACTAGTTCTAAACCTCTACACCTGCTTCACATGGATTTATTTGGACCTCCTAATATAGAGAGTTTAAATGGAAAGTCTTATTGCTTTATGGTCACTAATGACCACCCCAAGTTTACATGAACTTTCTTTTTAGTTAAAAAGAGTGATACTGCCAAAACCCTAATTAATTTTATTAATCAAATAGGAAAGAAATCAGGGTTTACAGTTAACATTCTTAGAAGTGATAATGGTGGAGAATTTAGGAATGACCTACTAGATTCCTTTTGTGTGGATAAGGGGATTACTAAGGAGTTTAGCATAGCTAGAACTCCACTACAAAATGGTGTAGCTGAAGAGAGAAATAGAACTCTTATTGAACCAGCTAGGACCATGTTAGCAGATGCTAAGTTACCAATTTCATTTTGGGCTGAGGCTGTGAATACACCTTGTTATGTTCAAAATAGAGCCTTGGTCAATAAGATTCACAATAAGACCCCCTATGAGCTCTTTTTGAATAGAAAACCTAATATAGATTTTCTTAGACCCTTTGAATGTCATGTAGTAATTCTGAATACTAGTGACAACCTAGGTAAATTTAATTCAAAAGGTGGTGAGGGTTATTTTGTGGGTTATTCTATAAACAACAAAGGGTATAGGGTTTACCACAAGAGAGATAAGGTCATAACCGAAAATATACATGTTGACTTTTTAGAGACTAAACCTAGTGATCATACTAATGGACCAGAATTTAGAGCCATTATCTATGTCCATGAATTATTTGCATGTTATTAATCTAGTTGTCTTGGAGACTCCTCCAAAGATTGTGGAAGAAACTGTTGTTGATAATGTAGGTATACAGGCTACAAAGGTGCAAGGATCACAAGCAGATGAGTTCACTCCCACACTTTCTTTTGTGGAATTCCCAATTTGGAGTGAAGAATTCATTCAGGCATCTGCTGCTGAAAGGAAAGTGGAGAGAAATCAACAAGAAGAAAAATTCAGTGAAAGTGTTTCATCTGCTGACAAAAGTAGTTCAGCCGGTGACACACCAAATCCAAACGCTGACACATTGCTTTCATCCGCTGACAAAAATGTGTTTGAACTTGGTGAAAATTCCACACTCAATGAAGATGTCAGCGTCATAAATTTAAACGCTAACAATGTGCTTCATAGTTTTTTTTTGGTAAAGGGTTTAAACCCGGTAAATATATTAACCAAAAAAAACATTTAAGTACAAATGGAATGTGGCTGAGATACCACATTAACCTCAAGCAAAAAACTTGATAAACTAGTGTGTATGACATGCCATAACCACACAACACCTATCAACCAAAACAAAAACAAGAGCCTCTATATTTCTTGAACCACCAATGAGGAATAACCAGCAAGAGGAAGTCTTGGAATAGGGCAAACATCCCGCCACTCCACCAGCAACACAAAGGAAGCAAAGAATCCATATGAGGTCGCCTCCTTAAAAAACCTTTACGAGAAAAACCCTGCGGGAAAAACCTCAAAAAGGAAAAAAGAGTACGACCCTCACGTTGCATTACCATGATGATTAAAACAAACACGAGGAAGCTTCCATCGATCCAGAAGAGAAGAGGATCGATTCGACATCTTCTTGAATTTGAACGTAACGAGCTTAAGCCTAACAGTATCACAAATAATTAGAGCAAGCTGATCAACCGTCAAAGAGGTCTTCTTGAACAATCTGGAATTCCGCTCCATCCAAATGTAATAGGAACTAGCCGCTACTATAATCCGAGCAATAATACTAAAAGCATTACGGCCCTTAGAAATGGGAATAAGGATCGAAATGATATCAGCCAACGAAGTTGGAAGAGTTTCCATTCCAGCCATAGCACGAACTTTACACCAAACCTGTAGCGAAAAAGTACATTCAAAGAACAAGTGCGAATGAGAGTCCTGAATCATCTTACACAAGGGGCATCTTAGCAGGTTTAAGTCAACACTAGGGCCGACATCCCATTGCTTCAGCCTATCTTGAGTCTTCAACTTTTGATTAATAACCAACCAAAGATGCACAGCATGCCGAGGAATACAATGCGCAAACCAAACAATATTATACCAACCCACCTCAGCCGCACTAGCACGAATAGTGTTCCAGACACAAGCCACCGAAAAATGTTGAAAACCACCTTGTCTATCACGCCACATCATGACATCAGGTTGATTATCATGAATCTCCGGAACTGGTATAGCAACAACATGAGGAAACCGATCAGCCCAATCAGCCGGCCATTTCCAAGCACCATTAAGTATAAGATCACTAACCGTATCCGTAAGAGAAAAACCCGAACGAACAATATTACGAACAGTCAAAACATCACGAATAGGACAGATGGGATCCCACCTATCAAACCACATAGAGGTAGACCTACCATTGAAGATCTTATGCCAGATAAACGACCTAACACGAGGACGAATCAGCAGAAGCTTCCTCCAACCCCAACTCGTATCACCAAGACAAGGAACATCCCAAAAATTCCGACCATTAAGCTTATAAGAATGGACCCACTGGACCCACAACGATTCCTTATTAGCCAAGAGACTCCAAATATGCGTCGTCATAAGGGCAGTATTAAAGTCATCAAGCCTACGAATTCCCAATCCCCCTTCACGCTGAGGCAAACACACATCAACCCACGCAACTTTAGCCTTACCCCGTTTCATCTCACCTTGACACCACAAAAACCCACGAAGAAGCTGCTCCAACTCAAGAATGACCCGAGCAGGCAGAATGAAAACAGAGGCCCAGTAAATATGCATAGACGATAGAACCGATCTAATAAGTTGAATCCGGCCAGCCAAGGAGAGGTATTTATTCCGCCAATCATTAACTCTTCCCTCAAGTTTCTCCACTAACACCTTACAATCTCGATAAAGCAACCTGGAAGAAATAAGCGGAACACCAAGATACCGAACAGGCAACATACCTTCAGCAAAGGGCAGCAAAGTAAGAATGCTATTCTTCACATGAATCGGGACATTACAGAAAAAAGCAGTACTCTTCGGGATACTAGGCACAAGACCCGAGACATTCTTGAACTCATCCAAAGCATCCATAATTAGACGAACCGATTCAATGTGACCACGGGCAAACAAGAAAAGATCATCAGCAAAACACAGATTAATAATGCGGTTTTTCTCACAAAGATGGTGATACTGAAAATCTTCCATAGACCTCACCCGTTTCCGTAGAATAAGCGTTAAAGCTTCCATCACAAGAGTAAACAAGTAAGGCGATAAAGGATCCCCTTGCCGCAGCCCTCTCTTACCCTTAAACCAACCAAACAACTCCCCGTTAATGCATATAGAATAAGAAGTGGTGGTGACGCACGTCATGATCCACTCAACCATAATATGATGAAAACCAAACCCGACAAGAATAGACCGAAGGAAACCCCAATCCACAGTATCATAAGCTTTTTGGATGTCGACCTTAAAAGAAACCCGAGGGGGACCAGCTGGCCGATGATATCCACGCATAAGCTCCTGAGTAAGCAAAATATTATCCGAGATTCTCCGTCCCGGCACAAACGCAGATTGATTAATACTCACAAGATCACCCAAATCCTCCTTAATACGATTAGCAATAATCTTACTAATGCATTTAAAAAGAACATTACAGCAGGAAATAGGACGATAATCAGTGATTTTCGCAGGCGTAGACACCTTAGGGATAAGGGCAATGATAGTGTGATTGATTTCCTTAAGAAGCTTACCATTAGTAAAGAATTCCCGAACTGCACATGTTACATCACCTCCAACAATGTCCCACGACTTCTTAAAGAACGCAGAAGTAAAACCATCAGGCCCGGGGGCCTTATCATCAGCCATAGAAAATAATGCACTCTTAATCTCATCATCCGAAACATCACGAATCATAGACAAAGCTCTTTGGCAATCAAGAACACTAGTAAAAAGACCATGACCATCAAGTGGGCTGGTCCCACCTTCAACACCCAGGAATTGCTCATAATGAGATACGAACGCAGCAGCAACATCATTCCCCTCATGACAAACATCAAATTGATCACGAACCATTTCGATCCGATTACGCGCACGCTTACTTTTAACAATACGATGAAAGTACGCACTATTAGCATCACCCGCTTCCAGCCACTCAGTTTTAGATTTCTGCCTTAAAAATCTTTCTTCATCGAGAGAAGCTTCCTTAAAAGCAAGTAAATAATGAGCATGATCCTCCCTCAACTCCACACTTGAAGGATTACGATCTACCGCCTTTTGAGCCTCATCAAGCTCAGCACGCAACCTGTCCACTCTATCATGAAGGTTCCCATGCTCATACAAAAGTTTACGCAAAGGGGACTTTAACCCCTTCAAACGTTTAACCACTCTAAACATAGCACAACCCTCAACATTAACCATCCAACCATTAGATACCACCGTAGAAAAACCCTCTTTATAAACCAGAAAGTTCGTGAATTTAAAAGGCTTAGGCCGCGGCTTACTAACCCTAGGAATACGCAAAACACAAGGAGCATGATCAGAAATCCTGTAAGGTTGAAATATAGCAAAAGAACCTGGGAATTCATCCATATACGGGAGATTGCTCATAATCCGATCAATCTTCTTAAGAATACCATCACTCCCCTTCGGCTTTTGATTCCATGTGAAGTGCAAACCAGTAGAATTAACATCCGACACCTCCATATTTTGAACACAATCTTTAAACTCACGCATGGCAAGTGTAGGCTCATACCCCCCACACGAATGATCTTCTAAATTCAGCGCCACATTAAAATCACCAAGCAGAATCCATGGTTTATCACGCATAAGGTAAGCATGTGCAACCAAATCAGCCCAAAGAGAGCGCCGGTCAACATAATAATTAGCAGCATAGATAAATGAGCAAAAAATAGTCTTCGCATCAGCACGAATATTAATCTGACAGTGCATAACCTGGGTAGTTTGCGCCATAACCATAATATCAACAACAGCATCATTCCAACCGATAATAATACGAGACCCCTTAGGACACAAACCTCCATTAGAAGTCCATTTCCATTGTTGGCAAATTTTCCGACACTTATCATACACACTAATAGCATCCACATGAGATTCTAAAATAGCACAAACACTTAAATTGTTTTCATTCACAACCTGCTTAACCTCCTTCTGTTTAGGGGATCGGTTCAAGCCCCTTATATTCCATGAAGCGATACTAAACATTGAGAACATCAATAGCAGGAGTGCTTGCCCCTGGAGAAGAACTTGAAACAAGATTCGCAGATTCATCATAAATATTCTCCACCTCATCATCGTCATCCAAGATTCCAACAACATCATCCCCGTTATGGGGATCTAAAAGATTAAAAGAATTAGAAACAGAGATATTGTGGATATTAGAAGACTCCTTACCCCCATGTGAAATATGTGAATCATCTCCCGAATTCATCACAGCCTTACCATTCGTCTTAGACAAAGGCTGAGTAGAGCCAACATCCACAATCCCATCATTAGACTGCTTACTTGTAGCCTGACCATTAGAACGACCAGAACTAGTTCCCACCTCATTACGGCTAACAGGTTTCTTAGGTACATACTGGAAGTTCTTCGGAACGGAAACACCCATAGCCACATTCCCCTTGTTAGAGCGATTATTATTGCGCCTACGCTTAGTAACTTGTTGAAAACCCTCATTAAGATCCACATTCTTAGGCAATTCAGTAACTACTTTATTAGGACACTCCTCATTATTATGGCCAAAAATCTTGCAAACATCACACCTTGGTGGTCGCCATTCATATTCAAGCCGAATGCTCTCCACTATGTGTCTTAACCCTCCATCAATAGGAATACCCACCTTAATAGACTCCTTCAACTCTACATTCGAATCAATCTCAATCAAACATCTCGCAAAACTGCTTCTACCCCACGAATCCGCACACATGGCACTAGTGAAAGAATCGAGCATAATAGGAGTACCAATCTTTGTAGCAAGAATACTTATCCCATCTTCTGAAAAGACCTGCAACGGGACATCATGAAGCTTCACCCATATAGGAACACGAGTCAGCTCATCTTTGGATAAACTGGAATTTACCGACCATTGCTTCAGAATAATAGGACTATTTTTAATCATCCACGGACCCCCTTCCAAAACAGCCGAAAGACCAGCACTCGAGTCAAATTTAAAGAAAAAGAAGCCCTTTGAATTCAACATTACCCGCTTGAGACCATGCTTCGCCCAATTATTACGCACAAAATATTCAACCACCGGAAACGCAATGCGCTTACCAATAAAATATCCACACAAGGTATTCTCAAACCGAGCACTAACACTTTCAACAATAGAAAAAGGCATCGATACATCAACCCCTTCATAAACATTATCAACCTGTAAGGCACGAAATTTAGCCTCACCCACCTTACCAGCCTTCCGTTGTCCACCAGCAGCATCAGCATAAGTATTAACTGTTGCTGTTTGAACAAACATGTCATCTTGACTAGAATAAGGCGATGATGTGTTAATCTGCCCATCAATACCGACTACACGATCAGGCAGCGAGCTCGCTCCCCTTACTTCTGTCTCAAGTATCTCCGTCGTATTCACCAAACCAGAAACTTGACCCCCATCTCCAACCACATCATCAGGTCTGGCACTAGCATTCAGAGACGAAGTCCTATCCCCATGACTGCCCCAAACCCCATGATCAGTACTTTTTAAAACCCCACTCATGACAGCCCCATGCGAACCCCTTGAACTGTTATTAGGAGCCCTAATAGGAAGTGACGATTGAACTTCAAGACTTGCTGAAACATTCGAGGGATTACCCCTAACAGCCCTACGCTCCCCCAGACCGCTTTGATGCAACAGCGAAGACATTCTTGCTTTTAAAGCATCCACATCAACAGATCCAATATTAGACATAAACCGAAACCCTAAAAAACCCTAAAATAAAAAAGAAACCCTAAACACCACGAACACTCAGAACAGACAAACACCAAACTCCACGTATAGTTTGAACGAGACCACACAAAAGAGGGAATTAATAGCACATGAAGAAGTCTAACCGACTATCATAAGATCAATTAGGAAAAAAACAAAACCGACAGCAAGAACCCTAAAAAGAAAAAACGAACAACCACCCTAAATTAGACGATCAACCTAATAAAAAACATGTTAGATCAGAGTAATCCTAGGATTAATCAATAAAACATGGACGTTATAAGGGATCACGAATAAAAAGAATGAATTGAACGATCAACAGTAAAGGAGAAAAATTCTAGCCGCCATTGTTAAAACTAGGGTTTGTTATAATGTGCTTCATAGTTCAAGTGAGTATAAAACTAATGATGGTGAGGATCATGGCAATTTGGAATCTAAAGTACATGACAACACATTGTTTGGGGGAGGAATTCTTATAAAGGTTTCCTAAGCTCACCTTCCTACCCAAATCATTGGTCCCATCAACTCACCAATTCAAACAAGAAGAACAAGGAACCCTAAAGGAGGATTCATTGCAAACATTCACAAAAAAAAAGGATGATACCCCTTTGGTTCGAGAATGTTTGTTTACTTGTTTTCTATCACAGAGTGAGCCCAAGAAGATTTTTGATGCTCTCTAAGAACCAAGCTGACTTGAAGCAATGCGGAATGAGCTTCACCAGTTTGCAATTCAGGATGTTTGGGAGCTTGTGGATTGTCCCAAACATGTGAGACCTATTGGAGCACGTTGGGTTCTAAGAAACAAGAGAGATGAGAGAGGTATTGTGATTAAAAACAAGGCAAGACTGGTTGCTCAAGGTTACACACACGAAGAAGGCATTGACTATGAAGAGGTTTTTGCACTTGTTTCCAGAATTGAAGCAATACGGATTTTCCTAGCCTATGCTTCTTGCATAGGTTTCATAGTCTACCAAATGGATGTCAAGAGTGTTTTCTTATATGGCATAATTCAAGAGGAAGTGTATGTTATGCAGCCTCCTAGTTTTGAAGATTTAGAGCATCCAAATAAGGCTTAGATAGTTAAAAAGGCCATGTATGGTCTTCATCAGGCCCATAGAGCTTGGTATGGTACTCTTTCCACATACTTGGTGGAAAATGGTTTCAAAAGGGGCACCATAGATCAAACATTGTTCACAAAAAAGGAAGGGAAGGATTTCCTTCTTGTACAGATCTATGTTGATGATATCATCTTTGGTTCTTCTAACCAAATGATGAGTGATGATTTCTCCAAACTGATGACTGATAAATTTCAAATGGGTGCTATGGGAGAGATGAATTTTTTCTAGGTCTTCAAGTCCAACAAAAATAAACTGGTATCGTTATCTCACAAGACAAATATGTAGCTAAAATTTTGAAGAAATTTGGTTTTACCCCTCATGAAAAACGGGCTAGCACACCCATGGATAGGGAACACCCTTGGGGAAAGATTGGAGATGGAAAGGACGTTGATGTTAGGCATTATAGATCAATAATTGGATCATTGATGTATCTTACTAACTCTAGACCTGATATCATGTTTGATGTGTGTGCATGTGCACGTCATCAAGTGACTCCCAAAGAGTGTCATCTTCATGATGTTAAAAGGATCTTTAGATATCTTAGGTGCTATCCCACTTTAGGATTATGGTACCCTAAAGATTCTCCATTGGAGCTTCTGGGTTATTCAGACAGTGATTATGGAGGAGACAACAATGATAGGAAATCCACAACTGGTGGATGTTAATTTCGTAGGAGCAAACTTATATCTTGGCAATGCAAGAAACAAGCAGTGGTGGCTAGTTCAACAACTAAGGCTAAGTATGTAGCAGCTGCTGCATGTTGTGGGCAAGTGCTATGGATTCAAAATCAGCTTTTGGATTATGGGTACAATTTTATGCATACCAAGATTTTTGTAGACAATAAAAGTACTCTATGCATTATTAAAAATCTTGTACATCATTCTAAAACTAAACACATAGAAATAAGGCATCTTTTATAAAAGATTGTTTTGAAAAAGGTTTAATACATCCAGATAGAGAAGACACAGAAGATAATGTGGCTGATTTGTTAAGTAAACCTTTTCATGTTGGGAGGTTCCAGTACTTGGTAACAAGTATTGGAATGATCAATCCATAAAATATATGTTTTTGAAAGTGGTGTATAATATGTACAGGATATGCATTGTTCTTATCTCATGTAAATGTATTATATTTTCCACTATATTTTATCCGCTGACAAGTGGATTTTGGCCGCTGACAGCCTATGTTAGTTTTTGTGGTTTTTCATCTAATCATGCAGGCATTTTGAGCATTGTGCAATAGGATACAAAGTTGCTTATGGACTTCATAGATATGAAGAATTTTTATTTATGATGGTTGGAATGTTTACATTCCTATCTTGAAATAAAAATTTATCATAGTTATTTATTTTGCAATCTGTGTAAGTTTAAAGGGAGGTTTAGGAAACCTTTAGGTATTTGGGTACTTATAGAGTGCTCTTATCACAATTCTAGATTGTGTCCAGTGGTGAGTAGGAGTTAGGAATAATGAAGGCTTTTATTTTTAAGAGTTTATATGAGATTACTTCACCCTAAAGGACTTACCTTAGCAAGGTTCACTTGAGGACAATTATGTCTATCTTGCTTATGCAAGTGTGTATAATTGAATAGAGAATGCTAATTACAGTTTGTGTCAGGGATGAGTTATCTTCATTAGGGTAAACTTCTTGGTCAAGGTCTTTTTATTTTATTACTTTTTGTTTTTGACCGTTGACACATAGTGGTTCACCCGCTGACAAGCACATTTTCAAACGCTGACATGGCAAATTTACACGCTGACAAAATATAGATGTTGCCCGTTGGCACTAATATTTTGACCGTTGAAGAACACTGGGTCCCACCTAGTTGTTTCTTTTGCGATATTTTAGGTAGTAATTTTATGAGATTTGGTAAATTCTTTAAAAGCTAAGAGATAAGTTATTATTTTTAAAAATTTCATCATTATATTTTGAATAGCTTACCTCTTTTGCAACCAATAGTAATTTAGCTTACCACCAATATATACGGCTCATACTATTTTCCACAGGGTAACTTGCTTGATTGTCTCATATTTTCTTCGTAACCATCCAATATCACTTTCATACTTTCTACCCTTTCAAAAAACAGTTTTCTTTGCTCCTTTGTTTAAACCTGTTGGTGCTACTTTGGGGTTCCGGGATCAACATAACATGGTGGCATATCTTGTTGCTGATCAGGATCATCATCCCCAGTATACAGGAATGATAGAGTATCTCTTGGCTTCTAATTTAAGGTATGATTTGACCCATGCTCCACTCATTCCTATCACACACATCAAACAGTTTTGGAACACTGCTAGTTCTGAAACAATTGATGGAGTGATTACATTGTCAGGGACTGTTCATGGGACTAAATGGATAGTTACTGAAGCACTTATTCGTCAAGCTTTATAGCTTGATGATGCTGATGGTGTAACTACCCTTCCTAATAATCAGTTAGAAGAAGGGCTTTGAGGCTTGGGGTATGATTTGCACCCTAAGGGAAAAATTAATAAATATTTTAAACAATAATTTCCCCCATCCTGGAAGTTATTGATACATGTCCTCTTGCAATGTCTTAGTCCCAAGTATACTTCTTTCAATGAAATCAATCATTCATTTGGTTTTATTCTTAAATGTATGGCCACTGGGAAAAATATAATTTTTCCCACATGATTTTTAAGGGCATGTTGCATAATAAGGGTAGCAAGATGACTCTTGCTTACCTATGTTTTTTACAAATGATTTTTAAGAAACAAGGTTATTATCGTAGGGATCATGACAATTTTTACAAGATCCCTACTCAAAAAGCTAAAAAAATTTTGTCAATGAACACCAGACCTTTCAGACCTTTACATTTGACCCCTCCCATGTTGGTTGTTATTGAGGCAACCAATAACCCTCAACCTCACCAAGAACCTGAACCTGAAATAGCACAACAACCACCTTTACCTCACTAAGATGACCCTATGAATATTGACCTATTAGTCGCTGACACTGGCGGTTCAGCCACTAACACACCCATTACACACACTGTCACCTCACCACCCCAAACACATGTTCACCAATCCACTTCTTCATCTGAACCTTTTGACTTTCGCCTAGAGAAAAGACAAAGGACTACTTGAGTCTTCTCCTCTAGTGGTCCTAGCCATGAAGTTGAGAGAATTTTGCTTGATGAATCCATTTTGAGGATTCAAATCCCCATTTTGGAGGAGGGTAGTCTACAACCATTATCTATTTTAGAATTGACGGCTATCTGCATTGGCTTGCAAAAGTCCAATATGGAACTTGTACAAAAAGTCATTGACCAAGGCCTATAACTAAATCAATTGAGGGAGAGGATAATTGTTTTGGAAGTTGCTGGCTCAAGAAAAAGGAGAGCTATGATTTTGTCCTCTGAAGATGATTCTTACAAAGGGTAGGATGAACCTACTGAGCCATTTAATGTGAGTGATAAGGGGTCCCATGAAGGTTCGTATAGGATAAACGAGGTAGCTGAAGCATTGACAGAGATGAAGGAACAACCTGCTACCTTTTTGGTCACTCCCATGAAGCAGTCTTTCACTGAAATGATGTTACAAGTTAATGGTATTTTAGCCACTGACAAGGGAAATATGAGCGCTGATAGGCCTATTTCAGACGCTGACAGGATTTCAAGTTTAATTGATGTACCCCAACCACCATTCATACTCAAGGAGTCTTCCACTCAGGTACAATCTTCTACTTTGCCCTCTATTGATCCTATGGATAAGGGTAAAGCTGTGTTAGTAGTAGAAGATGTTCCCAAAGATGCAGCCCAAATTTTTTTTGATGAAATGCTTGCTTATCAGTTGCAAGAGTAAGAAAAGAAGGGGCTTGAGAAAGGTAGTATTGAAGTACATATTCTCTCATCAGAATCTAAAGGTGATGAGAAGGATGAATCTGATGATGATGACAGTTCACAAAGCTCAATTGTTGATATGAGCAATCTGGTGGACATGGAGAAATTGGAGTATGGAGAAGATGAGCTTGCTAGGGAAAAGATTAGAGAGTTGAAAATGCAGGTGGATTTTGATGTGCCTCATGTATATACTATGTATTTTAAATGGGAAGAGGCTCGTGGAGAAAATCTAGACATGACTGTGTCAAAGCAGATATGGGGTCTGGAAATTTTGTTGAGAGTACAACAGGATTGCAAAGTGATTTTGCAATATAGTGCAAAGAAGGTATTGTCCAAGAGCAAGACAGCAAGAAGAGAGCTTTACTATATGCTTCTCAGGTGCCACCAAACAGGGTGGACATATGATAAATTAAAAAAAATATCTTTTCACTAGTTGGAGTACCTTTCTTATCCTATTTGGGATTATGTTTCTAAGGAAAACACATTCAGAATGCTTTCTAAAGAAAGACACGAAGATATATAGGAGATGCTAAAGATTAAGAAGGCATCCATTGTGCCCAAACCAGTGAAGAAGGGATTCAACTTAAACTTCCTAGTACTTGATCAGTTGAAACCACATGATGTAGTCTTGAAGAGGAATATGATACTTTGTCCACTGATAGCATCTGATTTAGCTGCAGTTGTGCCTCTTGATTTCAGAAATCCAATCATTAAGTATGAATAAGATTCTATTGGATTCTGGTGATCGCCAGGGCTGGTGATAAGGTACACACTTTTACGTCCTTGGTGTCTTTGTTTGCTAGTTTGTATAGGGAGGATATTAAAGCTCTGTGGAGCTTGATGAAGAAGGTGTATGAGGCTGAAGCTCCTACATCTTTGAATGGAATAAAAATCTGGACAACATTTCAAAGAATGTTTGCCCATGATGTTGAAGATCCAGTTTGGTTGAATCTATATGATTTGAGTAGCTTAAAGTTACATTTGTATACAGCTGCTGGTTAATAAGTGTGAAAACACTTATCCTTTTACCACTTATTACCAATAATAACAAGACCAAAACGTGTATTTTATGTCGTAAAAGTCGGAATTATGCGTGGTTTGTGTTTTTATTGTGTTTCAGGATAAAAATATGAAAAAGGAAGAAAACACGGGCTATCACGGGCTTTTATCGAAGAAAAAGACAAGAGACGAGGTTAAAAGATCAAAAGTGCAAGAAGAACGGAAGTCCAAGACTTTTTCTTCGATAAATCTTCAGAATAGGCCTTGGACTTCCGTTCTTCTTGCACTTTTGATCTTTTGACTTCATCTGTTGTCTTTTTCTTCGATAAAAGCCCGTGATAGCCCGTGTTTTCTTCCTTTTTCATATTTTTATCCTGAAACACAATAAAAACACAAACCACGCATAAACCCCTAGGGTTTCTACTTGCGATCCTTTACTTGATCACCAAGTACCATCCACATCACGATCACTGGCTGCGATTCCATAGTGCGATCGTGGTTAGCATTGTTGGGTGCGATCCATTGTCACGATCACTGTAATACCCAGAAACCAAGGTCACTTATCTTACCCTAAATTACGACTATTTTTGAAATTTTTTAGAAATTTTGTTTACTATATATTTTATCGTTTTGGTTGAAACCAATGTTTGAGGTCGTAATCTTGACGATTGACGATTTAAGAAGAACGATGACGACTACGATCCCGACGGATACCCAATTTCTATGTTTATTGTCGCTTTATCGATATTATAATTTTTCGAGGATTTTACTTTCGGTTCGTGTTAAGTCGAGTCGGGTGCGTTTTATTTCTTTCCGGGTGCGTTTAAATTATCCTAAAAGTATTTTGGAATGTTCGGGATGACCCCCGACTCCCGCAAAATTTTCCAAGTCGACTAATAAGTCAATTCCCGCAAATATTTGAGGTCGTTTATAAACAAGGCCAAAAGAATGCCTAAATTGCACACAAGGGCCCTAAGAATTTACAAAAAGGAGAAGGGGACACACACACAACATTTCACTTAAAAAAATTTTCACTCACTCTCTCTCTCTTTTCTCTCTAGGCCGCCGGCCATACTACACCACCACCACCACCACATCAAATTTTTCTTGTTTAGGATTAATTCCAATTAAAGACCACCTTTTCTAATTCTTTTGTAAGTATTAATCCAAGGTTTAATCAAACATGCATGAACTTGATTTTCCAAAATTTAAAAGATTTTTCAAAAGTTTGATTTGATGTAATTAAACTTGATGCATGTTTAATTTGTGTTTAGATTATGTTAATTCATCAATTAAAGTAACCAAAATTGGTTTGGTTTGGGTGTTTTGATCACCAACACCCCATGGCCAAATGGGGGTGTTTGGTGGATCTTGGTGTTTGATTGTTTTGTTGTTGGATTTGTGTTTAGATTAGTGTTTTGAGTGTGTTTGAATGGGTTAAACTTGTTGCATGTTTGTTTTGGTAAATGGGTTTTAGGATGGATTTGATGTTCTAGGTCTTAAGGACTGATTAAGGTGTTTAAGAATGGTTATGGGTGATTAAGTTAGGGCTAGGTGTCGTTAAAATGGTTTGGAAACAAGTGTTGAGGTGATTTTGAAGTAGTAAATTTTAGGCAGATTGTTTAAGGATGTTTTAAAAATCTTAAGCTTAGATACAGGTCATAAATATAGAATGTAGTTGTAGAGCTTTGTTTTATCTTCGATTTGGTATAAGAAAGAGCTTACGACTCCTAACGAGTCAAAAGTTATGATGTTTTGAAAATACGTGTACCAGGAGATGAGAACCTACATAATCCGAAATTATGTTTGGTTTTGGGTCAAATCCCGGGGACCATAGATAGAGTTTTGTAATTGATTAAAAATTGATTTTTGGTTTCAAACCTGCATTTGTGAGTCTATTATTAGACTTAGGTGTTGAACGGGTCAATGATGTATTTTAAATGGGTCAAACAAGTCCAACATGGTCAATGTGCAAAATCAGTCCGAAAAATGTACGTCTAGTAATGTGTTAAGTAACGAGTCATAAAAGTGAAAATTTTTCATGGGATTAAAAATGGGTTTTCTACAGGTCATGAGGTATTTTTGTGAATTTTCTTAAATTTTATAAAAGGTTTTAAGTTATAGAAAACAGCCCATACTTTTGGTAAGTATCGGCGAATAATGTAAAAAGCGTAGTAACGTTAATAACGTAGATGAATCGTATAAAACTAATAATGACTACTTGTTTGGTTTTGGCGTGAGTTTGTAATTATCACAATTGACTAATATGTACATATTATACAGTAGCTAAAGTTTTATAAATGAGATTGACTCATTACGCGTTATTTCTTGTTAGGTGTTGAATTTCCCGGGCATCCTCATCATCGTCAGTGATCGTCATTCGTAACGTCGACTACTTCTATATACATAAGGTGTGAATTTGTAGCCTCGCTTACTACTGTTTTAAATTGTTTTTACCCGCTAGGGAGATGCATGCTAGTTTTATAAAATGAACATATGTCATGAATGATTGTTGGACCCGAAAGTTGCCTAAATTGTGTTGAGTACCTAGTTGCAAAAGACCCTATATTCATGAACTATTAACTATTGTTTAATCCTTGTGTGGATTGAAAATAGCCGCTTATACAATTGATAGTACTATGGGGTTGATGACCCTATCCGAGACGAGGGCTAGTAGGTTCAGTACCCCCTGCGGACGGATAACTTATGATAAGAAATAAGGTATAATTGCAACTAATGCCTTTAGAAGGGGCAATGGTTTCATATTAATCACGCCGGTAAATTATACGCGGGTGATTGAGTTAACGGATTAGTGTCATGAGCTTAAACACAATTGTCATAACCTTGATAATAGATTGTTTGATCGACAATTCTATGAATGATCGTGAATGATTTTTATAACACATATGTTCAAAATGAGATTTGTAAAACCTATGAATTCCACTCAACATTATTTGTTGACCCAATTTAGCATGTGTTTCAGGTAATCGATGAAATATAGCATGGAGCAGAAGGGTGGGAGTTGTGTGTGGCTTGGCGGTCTACTTGTTTTCCACCCATTATTTAACTTGAAACACTTTTATTTTTCTGTCATGTGAACAAAAATGTATCTTTTGGGGTTGAGATTCAGTGGGGACCAAACGCAAACTCTGTGCTGTATCATCTTGGGATTTGGGAAACTGTAGACTTTTATGTTTTAGAAATGTTTAAATTATGCTTAAACTTTTACGTCTCTTTGAGTCGTTTGATATAGCTTGTGTGTGATGATAACTGCCTAGCACCCAAATGTTGTAGTTCCGCTGCGTATAGCATTTGTGGGGGTGTTAGAGATTGGTATCAGAGCCATGAGTTATAGAGAACTAGGTCGTTTTGAAAAATCCTAAACTATAACTTTTGGTGTCGTAAGAAATTGTCCAAGCACACAACTATCCTGCATGGCTCCGGTAAGGTTTATTTTTGTATTGATGGTATAGATGTATACCTTTGAGTTGAAGTAACATATGAGAATTTATTACGTAAATATTGAACTACTATATGTAAACATTGAAATTGTACGTGGAGTACTCGATACCGTAATTCTTGTATTACATATGCATGAGCATCATATTATCGTATTTTGGGCATGTGTACTACCTTTGCATTGCATTTGCATGCATATATTTATAAATATTGAATAATAATCTTACGTACCCTCCAAAATTTTCTGTTATTGCAGAAATGGCCGAGGTACCGCCTAACGGGAATGTAAGCCAAATCGTGGAAGAAGCTGAGAGACAAGATACTAGGGGAAATGTTGGAGCAGCTGTTGAAGGACAAGCCGAGACGAATAATGTGCAAGCTCAGAACCCCGATCGAAGGAGTACTACCGTCCCCAGGCCTACTCGTATTTCTCATCTGATTGGTATGCCAGGTATCCCTAGAAGTTCCGACGCTGCGGCTAGTGCTAATTCTCTTCATCAGGACATCGCAAGAGTTACCTGCCCCGGACCAAGAGCTTATGGTGACGTTCCGCTTTTCTTGAGAAGAATTGAGAGGTCGATGTACGAACGGTACGTGGTGGAAACTAGAGTAATCATAAGGTTTGACGAAAATGAGAGAGCACATCAGAAGTTATTGGCAAGAACTACAAGGGCTGAATTCGATGGAGTAGCGAATAAGAGTGATATTAATAGTTTGAGATCGATGATAACAAACCTGAGTACCAGTCTTGAGCGGGTTAAGGAAGATCAGGCTAGGTTGGCTAGGATGCAGAGTTGGGAGCACCGTGTTAGAGCATCCCTGCCACAAGATTGGAGATTTGTAGATGACTCTGAGCTGGAGGCTAATGATTTCATGGTTCAGCCACCCGCCAGGGGTGAGTGTGTCACTTTAGGGAATCAGGTAGCATTGGAGTTTGGATCTACTTCTGGAACGAAGAAGGTAACTGAGTGTGAGCCGAGCGATAAGGGGAAGAGGAAGATGGACGAGGAAGAAGAAGACAATGACGAAGAGCCCGAAGAGGATGAAGAAGAACCACCATCCAAGAGGTCGTGTGGATCACCACGTGACTAGATACTTGTATTTTATTTTATCTTTTGATCGTTGTAATCGAACTATTTTAGACTCCTGTATGATGGTATTGTGATGAAAACTTGATGACTTTAAGTTTGTTGGTGTATGGTTGTAGTGGCATTACTTGTCACAGATTTTGGTTGATCTATCAATGCAATCCATGTTTACCTTTCATGATCTATGATAAGTCTTTAATTTGCTCTTTTGTGATGTGATTGATGAATATTAGTAACCTTGTAGTGATGTGTTGTTGTACTTATATTATGTCTTGAAAGAGAAATTCTTCTTAATCTTGATGTGTATACTTACCTTGTTTTCTATTTTCCCTGTCATTGCAGAGAGGTGTACTTGAGACTTCACCATGCCTCCAAAGTTGACAGCTAACCGTGTGAACAAAATGATTCAAGAAGCAATTGCCAATGCACTCGAGGTGGATCGTGCAAACCGTAACCCAGATCAAGGTGGAAATGCATGAAGACAGCAAGCCCCAAGGGAGTGTTCTTATGCTGGTTTTATGAAATGTGGTCCCACACAGTTTCGTGGTACCGGCAGAGCCTTAGAACTCCGAAGATGGTTCGAGAAGATCGAAAGCACTTTTGAAATTAGCGAGTGCTCAGAGGCAAATAAAGTCAAGTTTGCAGCTGCTACTTTTCTCGATGACACCTTAAGCTGGTGGAACAACCAGGTGGCTACTGTCGGATTAGCGGTAGCAAATGGGAGGACTTGGGCTGCTACCAAGGCACTCTTGACCAAAACATTTTGTCCCGAAGAAGAGCTCGGTCAGCTAGAGGACGAGTTAAGGCACTTGTCTTTGAGGAACAATGACATCACCGCATATACAAGGAGGTTTAATGTGTTGAGCCTTTTGTGTCCCGATGCCTTTGCTGATGATCACAAGAAGATGAAGCAGTACATCAAGGGTTTGTCAAGCAATATTAAGGGTGAGACAACTTCATCAAAACCTGGGTCATTCGATGAAGCCGTCCAAATGGCTCACGCACTAATGGATGTCAAGCTGCAAGATAAGAAGGACTACATTGCCGAGGGGAACAAGAGGAAGTGGGAAGCAGCTCAGGGGAATCAATCCCAAGGTCAAAATCTTGGGGGAAACCGCAACAACCAAGGTCAGAACCGCAACCAGCAGTTCAATCAGAGAAGAATTGATGGGATGAGAGTTGACACTACCCCTAGAGGAGCTAAGGTGAATCCTCATTGTGGTCGATGCAATTTGTTCCATATAGGGAATTGCCCTCCTGCGTGTAGCAAGTGTGGAAAAGCGGGTCATAGAGTTTCAGATTGCCAAGCTAGAGGGGTGGCTACAGGGGCAAATGCCACGAGGGTAATAGTTTTCTTTGGGTGTGGAGAAAGGGGGCATAAGCAAGGGAACTGCCCGAAAACTGGGAATAGGCAAGGAGGAAATAATGTTGCTGCTGTATATCGAGTAGGTACCGCTGATAAACCGCAAGGCCCGAATGTGGTGACCGGTACGTTTCTACTTGATGCTCGTTATGCTAGTGTATTGTTTGATTCTGGTTCCGACAAAAGCTTTGTAGATGTAAAATTTAGTCGTCTTATTAATAGAGAACCGGTAATGCTAACGACTAACTATAATGTGGAATTAGCCGATGGGAAGATTGTTAGTACAAATTCTATACTAAGAGGGTGTACCTTGAAGTCAGGGAATTATGCCTTTGATATCGACTTAATGCCTGTAGAGCTAGGATCTTTCGACGTGATCGTTGGGATGGATTGGTTAATGGCGCATAGTGCGGTGATCATTTGTGGAGAAACATTAGTCCAAATCCCGTTGAGGAATAGGGTTTTGACTGTGAAGGGAAATAAATGTACTTCTCGTTTGAAAGTAATATCTTGCTTGTAAATGATGAGGTATGTGGAAGAAGGATGCGATGTGTTTCTGGTACAAATTTCTAGTGATGGTGATATAGAGGCAAAGTTGGAAGAGGTGCCTGTGATTAGAGAATATCCGGAAGTTATTCCTGATGAGTTGCCGGGGTTACCGCCCTCCCGCGAAGTCGAATCTCGAATCGATTTGATGCCAGGAGCTACACCAGTTTCTCGTGAACCTTATCGATTGGCACCGTTAGAACTGAAGGAATTATCTGATCAATTGAAAGAATTGATGGATAAGGGATTTATTCGATCGATCTCATCACCATTGGGAGCGCCTGTGTTGTTTGTAAAGAAGAAGGATGGGTCGTTTAGAATGTGTATCGACTATAGAGAGCTTAACAAATTGACGGTTAAGAATCGGTATCCATTGCCGAGGATTGACGATTTGTTTGATCAATTGTAAGGTTCATGTGTGTACCCAAAGATTGACTTGAGATCAGGGTATCATCAACTGCGAGTTAGAGAGGAGGATATTCCTATAACTGCCTTTCGTACGCGGTATGGACATTTTGAATTCCGAGTGATGCCTTTTGGGCTAACGAATGCGCCTGCAGTATTCATGGATCTTATGAATCGAGTGTGCAAGCCGTATTTGGATAAGTTTGTCATTGTATTCATTGATGATATTCTTATTTACTCCAAGAGCAAAGAAGAACATGAGAAGCACTTGAGGACGATATTGGAGCTGTTGAAGAAAGAGAATCTGTACGCGAAATTCTCAAAGTGTGAATTTCTGTTGGAATCTGTACAATTTCTTGGGCACGTGATTGATAGCAAGGGAGTTCGTGTGGATCCTGCCAAGGTTGAGGAAATTAAGGAATGGTCGGCACCGACAAAGCCGACTGAAGTTCGACAATTTCTTGGTTTAGCTGGTTATTATCGGAGATTCATCGAAGGGTTTTCGTTGATTGCAAAGCCGTTGACTAAGCTTACTGAGAATAATCGGGTGTTTGAATGGGGAAATGATGAACAAATCGCTTTCAAAACACTTAAGGACAAATTGTGTTCTGCTCCGATTTTGTCATTGCCAGAAGGAATCGAAGACTTCATGGTGTACTATGACGCATCTCATAAGGGTTATGGAGCTGTGTTGAAGCAGCGTGAGAAGGTGATCGCTTACGCGTCGAGACAATTGACGAAGAATGAAGAAAACTACACTACGCATGATTTGGAATTAGGAGCTGTAGTTTTTGCGCTTAAGATGTGGAGACACTACTTTTATGGGACTAAGTGTGTTGTATTCACTGACCCCAAGAGTTTGCAGCACATTTTAGACCAAAAGGAGTTGAATATGAGACAAAGGCGATGGGTGGAACTACTGAGTGACTATGACTGCGAGATTCGCTACCATCCTTGCAAGGCGAATGTTGTAGCGGATGTACTTAGTAGGAAGGATAGAGAGAAACCTTTGAGAGTCAGAGCATTAGTGATGACTGAGGGTGTTGATTTGACCGAAACAATATTCAAGGCTCAAGAGAAGGGGTTAATGAAAGAAAATGTTGGTGCTGAGAATCTTGGAAGACTACTGAAACCTCTTTTTGTGGTTAGGTCAGACGGGCTGAGATATTTTGAGAATCGGATTTGGTTACCGCTATGTCCATCCGAGGAAGGAATGCCTGGAGTACGAGATTTGGTTATGAATGAGTCTCATAAGTCGAAGTACTCGATACATCCTGGAGCGGATAAGATGTATCATGATCTGAAGAAAGTCTACTGGTGGCCCAATATGAAGGCGGAGATTGCTCGTTACGTCAGTAAGTGTTTGACTTGTGCGAAGGTCAAAGCTGAACATAAGAAACCGTCTGGGTTGTTGGTACAACCTGAGATCCCAGAAGGGAAATGGGAAAAGATCGCTATGGATTTCGTGACGGGTTTACCTAGAACTCCTAGTGGTTGTGATATGATTTGGGTAATAGTGGATAGATTGACGAAATCTGCTCACTTTTTATCTATGAAGAAGACGGACAACATGGAGAAGCTTGCCAGTGTATACGTGAAGGAAATTGTTTGTAGACATGGTGTACCTTTATCGATCATTTCGGATCGCGATAGTAGGTTTACTTCGGAATTTTGGAAATCTCTTCAACGTGCGATGGGCACCGAATTGAGTTTGAGCACGGCCTATCACCCTGAGACTGATGGCCAAAGCGAACGAACTATTCAGACGATGGAGGACATGCTCCGAGCATGCGTGATTGATTTCGGAGGAAGTTGGGAACGCCACTTACCTTTAGTGGAGTTTTCGTATAATAATAGTTATCATGCGAGCATTAAGGCTGCACCATTCGAAGCGTTGTATGGAAGGAAGTGTAGATCTCCTGTGTTTTAACTTGATTTAAAATCATGTGAACCATTTTATGAACTTAAATATAGCATGGGTTACACATCTTACTCTTTGGTATTTTGGTTAACTAATAATCATAGATCTCATAAGTAAGCTTGTGTAACTTAAAAATCATGAAAGACCATGAGCTTAAAGGTCACGACATAAATGAATGATGTATCTATGATTTGTGCACTAAGTTTTAATAATGGAATATCTATTATTACATGTGAAATGGAATACTAAAAATCACTAAAATGGATTATGTGTACATATATATAGTCGTGGGTTATATATGACCTTGAATGGGTTTTAAATGTACATGCATTCTTATATAAAATCTAGATCTAATGATAACAGTTTCACTTAACATGATAAACATAAAACAAGCTTATAAATCTTATGGGAACATTGGGAGAAAACAATATAGCCGTGAGCTATATGTTGTTTTCTTGGAATTGTGGTAATCTTGGAAACATGCAAGAAGCTTAGATAATCATGTTGTATTTTATAAATATTCACGAGACATAAAACTAGCTAAAATGTCCATCTTGGAAACACCAAGATTTAAAATTATAGCTGTGGGCTATATGTATGTATGTATGGACTTGTGACTTGATTTCTTGATTTGTACATAGCTAGATCTTATTTTGGGGACACTTATAAGTACATGCAACCTTAAAATAAGTTTTGACTCATCTTAATAAGCTATGATTAATTATAGTCGTGAGTTATAAGCTCATATTAGGGCTTATGACTTGCATTCAACCTTGTAACACATCTAGATCTTATTTGGTACATCACATAAAATAAACTATAAGTTATATTCTTTTATTAAGATTTAAAACTAAATATGAATAAGCTAATAATAAGCTTATAAGAAAATCCTAGGTTAATACTTACATAAAATGAAAAGTAGTATTAATGGACTAATTAAGCCCATGCAATATTAGCCCAAGACTTAAATGGACCAAATAAGCCCATTTAATAAATCTTAGTGACCTAATGGACTTAAGATTATACTTGAACCCATTTAAATAAATTAATGGACTTAAAATGTATTTAAGCCCAATAAATGTGTTGAAGGCCCATTTAATGGTGGAAATTTTCTCTCTAGCCGCCGCTGCCTAAGATTATCTTTTTTGTTCTTTGATTCTGATTTTACTTTTCTTATCATATAACGTGATTGTTGAGTAACTAATTCATTGAATTCTGTTGCTTTCACGATTATGATTGTGTGATTGGAGGACGAATTAGGTCAAAACGAATTAGGGTTTTCTAGGGTTTGTACGGTTGTTGAGTTTTTGCGCTCTTAATTCCTATCGTGGTTTCTTGATTACGATCTGATTTTTTATGTTGGTTGTTCGTGTTATGGAGGTGTTCTAGGGTGATTGGGTGTGACGGCACTGTTTTCTTTTTAGGGTTTTGCAGTATTAGGGTTTGTTTTTTCTTTTTCATGGATAATAGGGAAACTGATGGTATTAAAGGGCATTCACACATTGATGTTAATGCGTTATCTGTACGAATGCAACGTTTGAGGGAGACCATGGCAGAGTCTACGGCTGTTAGGGTTTCGGCATATGGTGGTGCTGGAATAGCGAATCCAATTAATGATGGTTCGAGGGGTGTTGCATACCCTAAATCAGATGGTGGCGACCTGGTACAAATTCAAGCTGATCATGGGATTCATCAACGAGTGGAGGATGCCAATGTTCATCCTACAACGTCAATCAATGTTGATGATGCGCAGACGGAGAAAGGATTGCTGAGGGATGAGGTACATGTTGATGAGACACCTACTGCTGAAGATGGTGATGTTGTTAATGCGGAAAAGGTGAGGGGTTCGCTGAATCAGGGTTGTGTTAAGCAGCATGTAAATGCAAATGTTACACAGGTGGATTCGTTTGCCTCAATACTTCAAAACAAGGGCGGTCTGAAACAATCGAATCCTAAGTTGGTGAAGATCTCAGAATTACGGTGTGATGAGCATGTTGAAGGTGCACGAGTTGCACTTCCGTATGCTGCTGTTGAGGAGGTTGAATCCCGATTTGTGCACACGTTGTACGGGCAGTTTGTTGGTAAGCGTTTAGCTTTCCCACTGGTGGAAAACTATGTTAAAAATACGTGGGCAAGGTTTGGTTTGATACGCGTTCAATTGCATGAGGATTTCTTCCTTTTCCAATTCAATACGAAGGAAGGAATGGAAGGAGTTCTTGGAAATGGCCCGTGGTTGATTAGGACAGTTCCTTTGATCCTGAATATTTGGTCCCCTACCACTGATTTGAAAAAGGCAGAGATCAAGAAAGCACCTGTTTGGGTTAAGCTTCATCATGTGCCGATTGTTGCTTATTCGGAGGTTGGTCTTAGTCTTATCACGACCCAAATTGGCACACCTATTATGTTGGATTCCTACACGAGCAATATGTGTGTTAACTCGTGGGGTCGTAGTACATATGCTCGGGCGCTCGTTGAGGTTTCAGCTGATATGGAGTTATTGGATTCAATGGTAATTGCTGTCCCTAAAGGTCGTGATAATGGGCATTCATTGGTTACGATTGATATTGAGTACGAATGGAGACCTCCAAGATGTTCTACATGCTTGATCTTTGATCATACTAGTGATATGTGTCCGAAAGTGCACAAGGAAGTGGTTGTTCCTGCTACTAAGGATGCGGTGGATGATGGGTTTGAGGTGGTCAAGAACAAGAAGAATAAAGGTAAGAAGAAGCAACCACAAGTTGCAGGTATTAAATTAACAAAACCATCCCTTAATCTTCAGTTTCGTAATGTTGAGCGAGGAGAAACCTCTAAAACAAATGCTACGGGTCAGAAGAAGGCAGCCCCGATGCTTAAAAAGGGTTTCTTGAATAACAAAACATCGAGTTTTGTAACTAAGACGAATGATAAGGATAAGAGTTCTCATAACTCTTTTGGTGCTCTTTGGGATAAGATGGATGATGGTACAGATTGGGAGGATGGTTTTAAAACCAAGAAAGATGTGGTTAATGATAGTGATAGTGAGGTTGAAGAAGTCATATCGATTGATGATCGGCATGGTTCTCGTCAGCCTGATGTTCGCTCCAAGTGCTAACCGCGATGATGTTTTACTTACATTGTTCATGCACCTTTAGGTGGTTCTTTCCTATTGGTGTTCTTTGTTTTGTAATAGTTTATTAGGATCGTATGGCATGTCATATGATGTAGTGGTTGTTCAGGCATTTGCTTGAGGTTAATGTAGCATTGCAGCTACATTCCATTGTACTTCAACGCTTTTGGGAATATATTTTACCGGGGTTTGGATTCCCCTTTACCCAAAAAAAACAAGTTAGTAAAACTTAAATATGTATTTAGGCCCATTAGATACTTTAACCCATTTAATGAGCCCATATAATGTTTTGAATGTTTAAATAAAAGTTTTTATAATAAAATGTAACTTATAAAAACTTTTGGATTAAAATGACAATTTATGAAACTTAAGGACTAAAACCGTGACTTATGAAACTTGTTTTGATAAATTAGTAAACACAAGTACTGAAAATGTAAATATCCAAAAGTCTAGGGTTTAATAAATACCATCCGTGGCATATAAAACCCTAGGGACCATTTGGGAAGTTTCTAAAAGTTTTTTTGTCCTTTTATAACCCTAAGGACCATTTTTGTATTAATCAAAACTTAAAGAAGCCCTAGGGGCTGTTTCGTCAGTTTAGGGAAGTTATAAAACCTAGATATAACTAGGAGGAATAAATCGGCCATAAGCCGAAACTTTAACCAGCCCTAGGTACCAAATGTGTAAATATCCGAAAGTTATACTTTGTTTAAAATATGGAGGGACTAGTTTTGCCATGTACCGAAACTTTAACAAGTCCGAACCCTAATTCTATTTTAAATTTAGTAAAACTTAATTAAAACCTAAACCATAAGGATTAATTTATAAATTCTTAAACATGTAATTTATAAATTATTTTATAAATTTTAAACAATTTATGGGAACTTTTAAGTTAAATAAAATATTTTATTTTATTTTTCAAAAATAAAATATTTATATTTTTGCTTTATGAAATAAATTGTATAAACAATATGGATATGTATTACTAATACATGAACTCATATACTTTTAGGAAATAAATATATATGAACGTTAAATAAATTGAATACTAATATTATAAGTAGAACACTTTACGTTTACTTAAAATATGAAACTTAATTGTGAGTTTAAATGGTTATTACTAATACATGTACTACGAGTGTAAATTAATGTTTTAAGTAAAATATTCTTATGTTTACTTAAAGATATAAAACTTAATAGTAAGTTTAAATGGATGATTATAATACATGAACTACGAACATAAACTAATTTTTTAAGTAGAACATTTTTATGTTTACTTAATTATGAAACTTAATAGTAAGTTTAAATGGATAATTATAGTACATGAACAGTGAACGTGAACTAATATTTTAAGTGGAACATTTTTGTGTTTACTTAACTATGAAACTTATATAGATAAGTTTAAATGGATATTGTTAATACTTGTACTATGGTTATTTAGATTAATGCCGTAGCATAAATGAACTGACTAAAAATCTATATAAGCATACACATATGTCCTTTGTACTATCTATTAAGACTGTACTATTTGATTAGGCATAACTTTTGGTGTGAGCATTATTTGGATATTCATGTTATACCGCTATTGCCAACTCCCAGGTGAGTTTACAGCCCCATATAAACTATTGATAAACTTTTCCTCTACGGGGGGAGAAAACATGCAACTATTTTAAAATGGACATAACTGAATTGTATAAACTTGAATATGATTGACTATTATAGAAACTGTTAAATTATTGTAAATCACCCGAATGTTATAAATAGATCTATTAGGGATTGACCATCCCCATCTGGGTGAGTCATGCTTACTGTGCCTTGGCCGGGACAACAGATGTATACCATGTTGGAACTGGGTTTGGGTGTCTTTTTGTAAGACACTACGTCCTCATCTGTTGAGGACTATGGAAGGTTAAGTTTCAGTTTCGAGTAATAGAAAATGTAATCTACTTTTTAGTAAGAATGCTTTGTGCATTGTTACTTCTATGATTAATTAATGTCCAAACTAATTAATGTTAAAACCTGTAAATTCACCAACTTTATGTTGACCCTCTAAGCATGTTTATCTCAGGGAAATGAAGTTAGTACGTGGTGTGTGCATGGACTCAAGCATCTATGTAATCTGCATTGTAGGAATCCTCAAGGGGTCCATTTGGGGAAAATGAACAATATACTTTTGACATGTTAAAGAAATTTTTTATTATTTTGTTTAATAATTATGTAATATGATTTGAATAACTTCTTATCTTATGCTCTATGAACTATGTGCTATCGATCCACCCTTGTGACATCTCTGTTGATAATTCCGCATATTTTGACCCTACCCGGGGTGTCACATAACCCGTTATTATAATGCCACTTTGTACCATAAATAAGAGCTTTCGATACTTAATATATTGCATTTTATATACAAGTATGAAGTATGAAGAAGCAAAGTGAAGAAAACACAAAGGAGGGTCCTTATTGTGCAAATATGACAAACTACTGAAAGAAGAATCTAGAACGCAAAAAAGTGTGGCGCACATTGTCAGAAGTGCGTCGCACATTCCCACATCCAAAGTGCGACGCACTTTCAGATAAGTGCGGCGCACATTTTGTCTCAACTAGCACAATAAATAGGAGCCACTTCTACTCATTTTACACACAACACATCTCTCAACTACTACTCTATAAATCTGAGTATTCTTAGCTTTCTTAGTTTTATTTCAGTATTATCCACTTTTGGGAAATACATGTAACGAGAGTATTCCACTCTTTGATTCTTGGAGAAACGATACAATCGTCACTTGTGTACTCGTTCATTCAATCAATCTAAAGTATGATGTTCTCTTACTCTTTTCCATTACTATGTTAGGCTAAGCTATTTGTGACTATATGGGTATGTGACTATAATTAGTGATGATGCTATGATATGATCCTTTATATTTGATTTCAAGCTAATGTTGTAGAACCATTTTACCACCTAGTTCTATAAACCATATTTTATCAAGAGTTGATTTGTTATGATGGCTTGGCGTTGAGAAACGCAAATCATTTTAATAAGTTTTTAAACACTAGTCTATGGTTTTGAATCTTTGGTTGGAGGAATCCGCTTAGAAACCGTGATAAAATATTGAGCTCGTTGGCAACTTGTTTTGAGCTTAGTCGCTCGAATAAACATAAGTCTTGAATCACACTAAGTACGTTGTGTAAACACCATTTTGACGAAAAACGTTTATCACTCTTTACCTACCTAAACATATCTCGATCATTATTATCATCATCACGAACTCATACGAACTATCCCATATTAGTCATATTTGTTACTATTATTATTCATATCAATTGTTTCTTTCTTCAATTATTATATTGATTACCAAAACGAAACTAAGTCTCAGCGAACGATCCTGGCTTACCACTACAAAGCTATATTACGAACGGAAGGGTATACTTGCCCGTGTTTGTATTTCTAGTCCCTTATTTTGTCTAAACCTTGTAATATAAATTTAAGACTTGCAAAACGAACATCAAGACTTGTGACACATGATCTTATGAGAGGACTGCCCTCAAAAGCATTCCACAATAATCATAATTGTGTTGCATGTCTTAAAGGAAAACATCACAAGTCCTCATTTAAGTCTAAGAGTGTTCAAACTAGTTCTAAACCTCAACACCTGCTTCACATGGATTTATTTGGACCTCCTAATATAGAGAGTTTAAATGGAAAGTCTTATTGCTTTATGGTCACTGATGACCACTCCAGGTTTACATGGACTTTCTTTTTAGTTAAAAAGAGTGATACTGCCAAAACCCTAATTAATTTTATTAATCAAATAGGAAAGAAATCAGGGTTTACAGTTAACATTCTTAGAAGTGATAATGGTGGAGAATTTAGGAATGACCTACTAGATGCCTTCTGTGTGGATAAAGGGATTACTAAGGAGTTTAGCATTGCTAGAACTCCACTACAAAATGGTATAGCTGAAGAGAGAAATAGAACTCTTATTGAACCATCTAGGACCATGTTAGCAGATGCTAAGTTACCAATTGCATTTTGGGCTGAGGCTGTGAATACACCTTGTTATGTTCAAAATAGAGCCTTGGTCAATAAGATTCACAATAAGACCCCCTATGAGCTCTTTTTGAATAGAAAACCTAATATAGATTTTCTTAGACCCTTTGAATGTCATGTAGTAATTTTGAATACTAGTGACAACCTAGGTAAATTTAATTCAAAAGGTGGTGAGGGTTATTTTGTGGGTTATTCTATAAACAACAAAGGGTATAGGGTTTACCACAAGAGAGATAAGGTCATAACCGAAAATATACATGTTGACTTTTTAGAGACTAAACCTAGTGATCCTACTAATGGACCAGAATTTAGAGCCATTATCTACGTCCATGAATTATTTGCATGTTACTAATCTAGTTGTCTTGGAGACTCCTCCAAAGATTGTGGAAGAAACTGTTGTTGATAATGTAGGTATACAGGCTACAAAGGTGCAAGGATCACAAGCAGATGAGTTCACTCCCACACTTTCTTTTGTGGAATTCCCAATTTAGAGTGAAGAATTCATTCAGGCATCTGCTGCTGAAAGGAAAGTGGAGAGAAAGAAACAAGAAGAAAAAGTCAGTGAAAGTGTTTCATCCGCTGACAAAAGTAGTTCAGCCGCTGACACACCAAATCCAAACACTAACAAATTGCTTTCATCCGCTGACAAAAATGTGTTTGAACTTGGTGAAAATTCCACACTCAATGAAGATGTCAGCGTCATAAATTTAAACGCTAACAATGTGCTTCATAGTTCAAGTGAGTATAAAACTAATGATGGTGAGGATCATGGCAATTTGGAATCTACAGTACATGACAACACATTGTTTGGTTACAATTGCGTGGGAGGTGTGGAATGCACAATATTTCTCCGCGTTTGATTGATATTGTGGAGTTTATTAGACCCTTAGCTAAGGGGTGCTTGGTTGTTAGTATCATTGCTCAGGTTGTGTTAGCAGCTTCAGTCTACTTCATTTGGAGAGAGCGAAATAATAGGCTTTTTAACAAGAAGTCTTTGACGGTTGCTAAGCTTGTGACTTCAGTTTGTGATACGGTTCGGCTCAAGCTTCTCACTTTTAAATTCAAGAAGATTTCTTCAGTGTCTCTAGTGATTCTTGAAGATTGGAAAATCCCTAATGTGTGTATTGATCCGGATGGGAGTGCTGGGTAAGGGTCGTACTCTTTTTCCCTTTACGGGGTATTTCCCATTGGGTTTTTCTCGTAAAGGTTTTTTAAGGAGGCGGCCTTATTTGGATCTTTTGCTCTCTTTATGTTGCTGCTGGTATGGTGAGTTGGTCGCATGGTTTAAAGAATTTTTCTTGTTGGCTTTTGCTAATGTTGCACTAATGTCAATCAGTAGAAGTATGTATTAGGTTTTGGTGTTTTCATTTCCTTTTGTTAACAAGCTGCCTGTAGCTTGCGGTTAATGTGGAATCTTAGCCACATTCCTTTGTACTTAAACGTTTTTTTGGTTAATATATTTACCGGGGCAACCCTTTACCAAAAAAAAAGACAACACATTGTTTGGGGGAGGAATTCTTACAAAGGTTTCCTAAGCTCACCCTCGTACCCAAATCATTGGTCCCATCAACTCACCAATTCAAACAAGAAGAACAAGGAACCCTAAAGGAGGATTCATTACAAACATTCACAAAAAAGGATGATACCCCTTTGGTTCAAGAATGTTTGTTTGATTGTTTTCTATGACAGAGTGAGCCCAAGAAGATTTTTGATGCTCTCTAAGAACCAAGCTGAGTTGAAGCAATGCAGAATGAGCTTCACCAGTTTGCAATTCAGGATGTTTGGGAGCTTGTGTATTGTCCCAAACATGTGAGACCTATTGGAGCACGTTGGGTTCTAAGAAACAAGAGAGATGAGAGAGGTATTGTGATTAGAAACAAGGCAAGACTGGTTGCTCAAGGTTACACACACGAAGAAGGCATTGACTATGAAGAGGTTTTTGCACTTGTTTCCAGAATTGAAGCAATAAGGATTTTCCTAGCCTATGCTTCTTGCATGGGTTTCATAGTCTACCAGATGGATGTCAAGAGTGTTTTCTTATATGGAATAATTCAAGAAGAAGTGTATGTTATGCAGCCTCCTGGTTTTGAAGATTTAGAGCATCCAGACAAGGCTTAGAGAGTTAAAAAGGCCATGTATGGTCTTCATCAGGCCCATAGAGCTTGGTATGGTACTCTTTCCACATACTTGGTAGAAAATGGTTTCAAAAGGGGCACCATAGATCAAACATTGTTTACAAAAAAGGAAGGGAAGGATTTCCTACTTGTACAGATCTATGTTGATGATATCATCTTTGGTTCTTCTAACCAAAGGATAAGTGATGATTTCTCCAAACTGATGACTGATAAATTTCAAATGGGGGCTATGGGAGAGATGAATTTCTTTCTAGGTCTTCAAGTCCAACAAAAATAAACTGGTATCCTCATCTCACAAGACAAATATGTAGAAAAACGGGCTAGCACACCCATGGATAGGGAACACCCTTGGGGAAAGATTGGAGATGGAAAGGACGTTGATGTTAGGCATTATAGGTCAATAATTGGATCATTGATGTATCTTACTGCCTCTAGACCTGATATCATGTTTGATGTGTGTGCATGTGCACGTCATCAAGTGACTCCCAAAGAGTGTCATCTTCATGATGTTAAAAGGATCTTTAGATATCTTAGGTGTTATCCCACTTTGGGATTATGGTACCTTAAAGATTCTCCACTGGAGCTTCTGGGTTATTCAGACAGTGATTATGGAGAAGACAACAATGATAGGAAAACCACAACTGGTGGATGTTAATTTCGTAGGAGCAAACTTATATCTTGGCAATGTAAGAAACAATCAGTGGTGGCTAATTCAACAACTAAGGCTAAGTATGTAGCAGCTGCTGCATGTTGTGGGCAAGTGCTATGGATTCAAAATCAGCTTTTGGATTATGGGTACAATTTTATGCATACCAAGATTTTTGTAGACAATAACAGTACTCTATGCATTATTAAAAATCTTGTACATCATTCTAAAACTAAACACATAGAAATAAGGCATCCTTTTATAAAAGATTGTTTTGAAAAAGGTTTAATACATCCAGATAGAGAAGACACAGAAGATAATGTGGCTGATTTGTTAAGTAAACCTTTTCATGTTAGGAGGTTCCAGTACTTGGTAACAAGTATTGGAATGATCAATCCATAAAATATGTGTTTTTGAAAGTGGTGTATAATATGTACAGGATATGCATTGTTCTTATCCCATGTAAATGTATTATATTTTCCACTATATTTTCTAACGCTAACAAAGGCATCTTATCCGCTGACAAGTGGATTTTGGCCGCTGACAGCCTATGTTAGTTTTTGTGGTTTTTCATCTAATCATGCAGGCATTTTGAGCATTGTGCAATAGGATACAAAGTTGCTTATGGACTTCATAGATATGAAGAATTTTTATTTATGATGGTTGGAATGTTAACATTCCTATCTTGAAATAAAAATTTATCATAGTTATTTATTTTGCAATCTGTGTAAGTTTAAGGGGAGGCTTAGGAAACCTTTAGGTATTTGGGTATTTATAGAGTGCTCTTATCACAACTCTAGATTGTGTCCAGTGGTGAGTAGGAGTTAGGAATAATGAAGGCTTTTCTTTTTAAGAGTTTATATGAGATTACTTCACCCTAAAGGACTTACCTTAGCAAGGTTCACTTGAGGACAATTATGTCTATCTTGCTTATGCAAGTGTGTATAATTGAATAGAGAATGCTAATTACTGTTTGTGTCAGGGATGAGTTATCTTCATTAGGGTAAACTTCTTGGTTAAAGTCTTTTTATTTTATTACTTTTTGTTTTTGACCGTTGACACATAGTGGTTCACCCGCTAACAAGCACATTTTGAAACACTGACATGGCAAATTTACACGCTGACAAAATATAGTTGTTGCCCGTTGGCACTAATATTTTGACCGTTGAAGAACACTGGGTCCCACCTAGTTGTTTCTTTTGCGATATTTTAGGTAGTAATTTTATGAGATTTGGTAAATTCTTTAAAAGCTAAGAGATAAGTTATTATTTTTCAAGATTTCATCATTATATTTTGAATAGCTTACCTCTTTTGCAACCAATAGTAATTTAGCTTACCACCAATATATACGGCTCATACTATTTTCCACAGGGTAACTTACTTGATTGTCTCATATTTTCTCCGTAACCATCCAATATCACTTTCATACTTTCTACCCTTTCACAAAACAATTTTCTTTGCTCATTTGTTTAAACCTGTTGGTGCTAATTTGGGGTTCCGGGATCAACATAACATGGTGGCATATCTTGTTGCTGATCAGGATCATCATCCCTAGTATACAGGAATGATAGAGTATCTCTTGGCTTCTAATTTGAGGTATGATTTGACCCATGCTCCACTCATTCCTATCACACACATCAAACAATTTTGGAACACTACTAGTTCTGAAACAGTTGATGGAGTGATTACATTGTCAGGGACTGTTCATGGGACTAAATGGATAGTTACTGAAGCACTTATTCGTCAAGCTTTACAGCTTGATGATGTTGATGCTGTAACTACCCTTCCTAATGATCAGTTAGAAGAAGGGCTTTGAGGCTTGGGGTATGATTTGCACCCTAAGGGAAAAATTAATAAATATTTTAAACAATAATTTCCCCCATCCTAAAAGTTATTGATACATGTCCTCTTGCAATGTCTTAGTCCCAAGTATTTTTCTTTCAATGAAATCAATCATTCATTTGGTTTTATTCTTAAATGTATGGCCACTGGGAAAAATATAATTTTTCCTAAAGGATTTTTAAGGGCATGTTGCATAATAAGGGTAGCAAGATGACTCTTGCTTACCCAAGTTTTTTACAAATGATTTTTAAGAAACAAGGTTATTATCGTAGGGATCATGACAATTTTTACAAGATCCCTACTCAAAAAGCTAAAAATTTTCTGTCAATGAACACCAGATCTTTCAGACTGATAAGTGTGAAAACACTCATCAATAATGATCCAAATACCACTCAAAACACAGTCAAATACATTATTTTAACTGTAAATTATCAGAATTACGTGTGTATTTTGTGTTTGTGTATTTTCAGGTAATATAGGTACATTTGGAACAAAGACGCGTTTTCAAGGGATTTATATCACAAAAAGACGAAGAAAAGGATGAAAGATGCTCCAAGGACCTTATTTGCCAAACTTCCAAAGATAAAGGTCTTAAAGTGCAATTTCTACAAAGAAAAGGATAAAAAGGAATTTACTTAAAAGGTTTTATAACCATTTTAAAAGAAAAGAAGAATGGAGGGACCAAAATGAAAATAATGGAAAGTTAACAAGTTTATCTTGGTCAATTTGACCAAGACCGGTCAAACCATCACAAACACATCAAACGTCTTCTCCATTCAAGAGAGAGAGACGGTTTCATCTTTACACTTCATTACCTGCAATTGAGAATCACGGACGATCCATGAAGAATCAAGTGAAGACATAAACTACAAAGATGATCAGTTTCTTCTCCTTTACAAGCTGATACAACTCAATTAGATCAAGACTCAAAGATAAGGAAAACCCCAAATTTGAAGAAAGATGAAGACGAAGTTTATTCTCGTATTTTACACGTGGCATCCAATCATTGGTGGAGCCACGTCATCCACCCTCTCTCGACGGCTATATATAGAAGATGAAGGCCTCATTTCAAGCGGTTAGACTAGGAGTAGAATTTCACATAGTAGTTAGGAGTAGTTTAGATAAGTTCACTTCTCAGTTTAAATCATTTCAGTTTTCTGTTAAGTTTGTTAAACTTTCAGTTTCTACAGTTGTAACGAGATTCTCTTTTCCACCATTGATGATAGTTCGAGTTCTTATTTCTTAAACACCTTTATGATTTTCAGTCGATCAATCTGTTAGAAGTTAGTTTTGATTCTGTTAATCAGTTAGTTTTTGTAACCGTTTTCTTCCATTAATGAAATGATTCTCGTTCTTTTAAAGGCTTTCATATATTTCTCATGATATTATGCTTGTTCATTGCCATAGTTTCTTGATAGAAGGATTACATTTGTTTAAAAAAGAGTTATGTTACGAATTTCATCAGCATCAGTTAAGCGTCTCTTATGATTTTCATAAGTTTAGTTTAGTTCCAGTTTCGTTCATTAGAGTAATCAGTTAGAAGATGGCATCCATTAAATTTCTGAGTTTTACACTATTGATATTAGTTTAGTGATGATAATGAAAAGCTGAAAAATTTGCCTTACTAGAGAATTGGTTTCGTCACTTAGAGTATTTCGTTTAAGATCTTATCCAGTTTCCTCGTTTGTTATCAGTTTGTAGAATTAGAGAATTCAGTTTCATTTTTGGTTACACGTTATAGCTAATCTGCCATACAAAAGTATTCTGTTTCCTTCTAAAATCTTTTGCAGGTTTTGAATTCACAAGTTTCTGTTTAGTTTGGTTATAAAATTTCGCAGGTGTTCGGATCTGCCAATGATTAGATAGCAGATTATCTGTCAGATTTTGAGACTCGTAGTTCAGAAGATTCAATCCGATAGCAGTTGAAAGAGTGTAGGCGTGTTTAGTTTTAAACCGGCTCAGCGCCGCGTTTCTCTTCCACAACAGACTGGCTTCGGATGTTCTGGTTAAGCACGTTTGATTTTCTTGCAATTTTTTTTATAATCTGCTTGCTAGTTAGAATTGTAGTGAAGATTTAGATTGCTATCAGTTTGATTTGACTAGATAAATGATACATGTTATCTGATGTTGCTATTTTCCTTTATTCATGTGATTTTAGCATTTTGATTGCAAGGTGTTGATCAGTCATCATTGAATTTGCTTAGAAAGGTATAGGAATAGTATTCTGAATTCGTGTATAGGAGTAGTATTTGTAGTCAAATTGGTTTTGTTTTGTAGTCACATGGGTTTATACTGTATCTGTTGAGATAATCCTTTGTTCTGAATTCATTTTAGCTGCTATTATCCTTATTTTGGAGTCACATGTTCTGTCATGCTTATTAGTAATTAGAATTAATATTAGTTTGTTATTAGCAGATCAGTAGGACCAGTTATTAGTATAGCTTGTTTGGTTTAATTGTTGTCAAGTCCAGTAGGTTGCAATATAGGACCAAAAAAAAAATTAATTTTAGTTACTCTTGTATGGACTGTTACGATTGTCTATTGGGCTTTCATTCTACTTGGGCTAGTACTTTGTTTTGTTTTAAAATCAGTAAGAGTAACTTTGTAATTGTTGTTTTATCAAGTTTTAGTAAATTCGAATTTGTAGATTCAATTTCACTATTTTTGGTTTTGTTTTCATTTGTAGATTGAGCTTGAATTTTATATTTTTTTGTGTTAGATGCGGTAATTGCAATGTGTTTTTAGTTAGTACGTATACGTAGTAGTAGATAATATTTTTACCTTTTTAATTGATTTCTGCCAATTAGACATAAATTCCAAACAAATTTGTATAACCAAAAACAATTAAGTCTTTGCTTAAAATTGTTATATCAATTCGAATCGATACCCAGAAAAACGAACTAAAAAGACAAATATTAAATGGCGCCGCTGCCGGTTCTTTTCGTGAAGATTAACGATTTCGAGTGAGACGATTGGATTTTGGGATCCGTTCACTTTGTGAACGTTATTTTTACGTATTATAATCAAAAACATAAAAAAAAAATCAAAAAGATAAAAATAAAAAAAAAATAAAAAATCACAAAATCAATTCTTTTCCTAAAGAATTGAACCAAAAAAATAAAAAAACCAAAAAGTAATCTTTTTCCTAAAAGATTACAACAAAAATATATATTATATCGTTTTCATCGCTTTTTACGTACATATAGTATTTTTTGTAAAAAAACAAATAAATACAAAAATATTTTTGATATATTATTATATGTAAATACGTATACATATACGAACAACCAAGTTACCTATCTCCATAAGTATTGCCGAGGCAATACACCGTGTTGAGGGGCGTTCCGGTCCTTGACACGCGTATCGATCGAATTTAATTAAGCAAGAATAGATAAATACTTCCAATTGGCAATAATTCGAAGAATACAAACTACTAAAGTGAATAGATAGGCGACGTGCTATAAAATGCCGTCTAAGGGTTAATAGGTACTTAAGTGCTTCGCGCCACCTAACCCCCCGTTCACTAGTGCGTATTCTAAGAAGGAAGGCTTTATTGGAGGTCTTGCACCCAAGTAGTAATTATATATATACTTTCTTGTGGATATTTCATATCGGAACTCGAAGAGGATAATCTTATTCTTTTCAAAGTCGACCGAGGGCTACTCCCTCATTCCTCGTGTTTACTTACACGTGTACTCGCACACGTGTAAACATACCACCTTTGGTGTATCACTTCCTTTCCCGAGGAAGCTTTTAAACGTCATTATACTTGTATATACATTCGGCCACCTTGTTAAACATGGATACTCGTTCCATGTTGGAGATTTTGCAACAACAATCCGCCAACGCTAATTATTCGCCTTGTTCGACTTGTGGTGGTCCACATGATACTTATTTATGTGATCAAAACAATGGTTATTATGGGGAGGGATATGCTTACAATGGAACCGAGAACCCTAATTTTCAACCTAACACTCAAATGGACTACACTTGTAATGACTATATGGGATATTCCGGCTTTTCATCACAACCTCCACCATCATTTCATGATCAAACCTTTAATGTGCCATACCAAAACCAAGGATTTTCCAATAATGAAGGCTTTCAAAATAATGATGAAAATTTTCCATGCTATAATCAAGATACTTTTCAAAATCAAGGATTTTCACATTATGAGGGTTTTCAAAATGAAGGAAATTTTCAAGGTTACAATCATGAGAACTTTCACAATCAAGACTCTTTTCAAACCTATAATCCACCTAATTATGGAAATCCGCCTCCACCATATTCTTCGACTTATTCATGTGAGTTTTGTGGGAACGCACCCCATTATGGTTATGATTGTCGACCAAGGGATCCGCCTTCTTATGCTCTTAGTGATCTCAATGAGCTTTCTTTTCTAATCGAGCAGCGAGGAAGAGACGATGGATATATATTGAAGGCTTTTACACGTATGAGAGAGATGAGTATCGAGGAAATGAGAGAAGAATCTCGGTGGTTAAGGGAAGAAATTAAGTCTCTTGAGGATGATGTAAGGAACAAACGGTTTAATATCAAGAGATTTGGTGACATTTATCGAAAATCGGTGAACAAATCCTCTCAGTTCCTCAAGGGAAATTTAGATGATTTACTCTTTAAGATTGATAAAAAAGAGGAAGAAGAACGATATTTTGCTAATCGTGCTCGTTTGCTTAAACAATGCTTATATGACGATGATGACTATTCTCCGATTTGTATGACACTTGATGATGACACACCTTCATTACCTTTACTTCACGTGGAACCCACCGACTCTTTAACCATGGGGGACGAGCCTCTTAGCACTAATACAAACACCGATTTGGATGAATTAACCGTTTCTAGTGTTGAGAACCTTATCCCAATCCAAAGAGAGTTTGAGGGTATTTCCATTGAACCATGTGATGAGCTTTGTATTGATACCCCTTATCCTCATGATCACATTGAGATTTCATCACATGTTGACCTTCATGCTACTACTAGTGATTTTGGTGATTTTGATCTTGATGAATTGTTCAAAGAAAGGGATAATGAGATTGAGGAAGAGTTTATGCAAGATATAGAGGATGATGATTGTGATTCTAGTGAGGCATCTTATGATATATTATCTGAGGACTTTTCATGTCAAGATGACATTCCTAATTTGGATGAAGATGTTGCTCATATAGAAGAAGTGGAAGATGTTCATGTTCGTGAGGTTTTATCAAACGTCTATAATCTTATATCCTCGATTGAAGCATTGAATGAAAACCATAATGATGATTCCATAGAAGAAGAACCTTTCATTGATATTTCTTCACCGGTTTTTGAGGTTGCACCTATTGATTTTTATGATGATATCATTCCTTTGAGTGATTCTCTCAAGACACCTTCTTTTGAGCCTTCTATTCCCACCCTTCCACCCTTGAAGTTGGTTATTGATGAAGATCCTATACTCTTAGAGATTGATCCTTTTTCACCTATGGCACCTTTAGAACCCAAAACCTTTGATATAGATTCTCATATGGATATTGATGACACCATAGAGGCTTATCTTGCTAATATTGATATTGAGGTTGATGATAGTGATTCTAATTGGGAAGAGGAGATTCGTCTTAGTGAGAACTTGCTTTTTGGGAACATAGAGATTACACCTCCTTCACAAGACACTATTAATCTTGATCCTCATTATTCTATGCCTTCTATGGAAGATTACCCACCTTTTGATGATGATGAGCCTAATATGGATATACTTGTTATGAATGTTTTGATACCTACACCTTCATATTCTTATGATGCTTTGATCACTAATGGAAAATATTATATGGTTGATATGAGCTCATCTTCTTATTTTCCCATGAAGGGAAAGGTTTTTGATCCTGGGATACATATGTTTGGGAAAAATTGGTTTTCATCTACTCCACTTAAGAGTGTGATTTCTATTGAGATGGGATTCTTGTATGAGCTTACTTTGGTGATGCTACCTATTTTGGAGTTGTTCACTTGTCGAGATGGAAACTTTGTATTTGATCCTGGGGTACTTCTTATTTGAGAGCTTTCGTATGTTGGACAAACTTGAGACACGTTGGACCGTTCCATTTATCGAGGCGGATATTGTAAATCTTATAGTAAATGGCAACGTGCTAAGTTTGAGTGTATCATGTGAGACGTGCTTCAAAGTGATATCTTTTATTCTCCATGATGGTTTCCCCAAGGACAACTTAATTCGGGGCCGAGTCGAGCTAGCGACTTAGGGTTAAAAAAACTCAAGCATTGAATAACTAGGTTAGAAAACGTAGAGTAGATTTTCAATAGGTTAGGTTTAATTAAAAGGATGTTATAGTAGAGTTGAAGTGGAGGGGTGCCTTTCTTCGTCTTTTGGTGTTTGTTTCAAGGGTTGCTCTCTCACATTTCATACTTGGAGCTTATGGAGGAGGCCCGTGTATCTGGTTCACTTCGATTAGTTTTTGCTATCGTGATATTAAACACTTGTGCTTAAAATGAATACCCTTTAGTTGTCTCTTCCTTAACTTGGGTTAAGCAAAGTTATCAATGTCATAAGTGTAGGGGAGTTCACTCCAATGCTCTTAAACATTGAGGACAATGTTTATCTTAAGTGTAGGGGAGACTTCTATCGAAGTGACCTTACCTAGACCATTGCCTTAACTTCATGATAATTGGGAAAATTAATTTTTCAAACATTTTTCAAATTTTTGATCTACTTTGGCCAACAAAAATATGCATTCATAATTTTTGCATCAAACATTTTTGCATAACACATTTGCATTGTATATATTTCTTTTTATTTTTCATCAAATATATAAAAGGAAAAAAAATATAATAAAACATGGTTTTAACAAGTTTAGACTTCTTTGACATATTAGGCCCGCCATGGATATTTTGACTCAACCCGAGTTTGCTTATTTTAGCACTCTCTAGCTAGTATCCTTAACCATGTAGTCCTTCATTGGTCTATTAGGCTAAGCATCTATCAATCTCATTATTTGAGATTTTAAATTTGTGGAGAATGGGAAATGATAGAGTTGAAGCAAGTATAAAAGGGCTAGATAAACTTCATGGCAATTACTTGTGGCTAAACCCTTCTCTTCTTTATCTTTACTTTCTTCGCATGTATATAATTGTTAATAAATAATCAAGTACGGTTTTAATTGGTTTGTAATCTCTTATGCATTTTTGGCTAATCATTTATGGTTGATATGAGTACGTCTTAAGATTCTAAGTTAGCATGTTTTATGTGTACTAGCCTTATGTCATGCTCCATATTTAGCGGGTGTTTTTCCTTTTCTTCTTATCAAATTTCTTTGTGAGGAATAAAGAAAAATAAGAGCGGCTTATGAAAAAAAATGAGTGGCTAGAAAAAAAAGAAAAAGAAAGAAAAAGAAAAGAAAAAAAAATAATACAAGACTCCCAAGAGGGGCAGTGTGGTGTTAATTATAGTGACTATTGAGTTCCAATATTACCTTGACGGGTTGCGGGGATTCAATAGATTGCTCCAATCCAATATTACCTTGACGGGTTGCGGGGTTGAAGATCCAAAGTCTCAAAAAAGATGGCGGATGTAAATTATTGCGTGAGTTTTATTTTCTTTCCTTAGCGAGTGTGTAGCTACTTATGAAAGCATGACATGAGGATTTTACACATAAGGCGAATGACTTATTACTCTTAATACGGACTTATATTAATTGTGAGCGGTTTTTCAAGTAATGGATGAGAAGATTACTTAGGATTAAAACCGTGCTTCCTTATTTTTGGATTTTACACTTCTTATATTTCACGCTTGAATAATGACAAATTTGCCCACAAGCAATTTGCTCAAATAATAACCAGTTCCACATTTAATTGTCATGAATAAGTTGATGCACTTTTTACTTGTGAATACAATGATCCCATTTTTAAGCTTGGTATGGGGAAAGTGAAACTTGAGGGTGATAAATGTCCATGGTACCAAAGCCCTAATTTAAGTCATTGATTTCTTTATGAGTTATTTCCATCAAAACCATTTATGAAAAATAAAAAATATATAAATAGAATTGTTTTCTTTGCATTGCATTGTATATATTCAAAATCATTCATCATATAGCATAGTATCGTTATTAAATCATAAAATGGCCAAGGTTGGTTAATTATGAGAAAAGTGTAACTTGGTGCTTTAAAATGCTGCATTGCATGAGGACATGGCAATGGTCAAGTGGAGGGGAGTTGATAAGTGTGAAAACACTCATCAATAATGATCCAAATACCACTCAAAACACAGTCAAATACATTATTTTAACTGTAAATTATCAGAATTACGTGTGTATTTTGTGTTTGTGTATTTTCAGGTAATATAGGTACATTTGGAACAAAGACGCGTTTTCAAGGGATTTATATCACAAAAAGACGAAGAAAAGGATGAAAGATGCTCCAAGGACCTTATTTGCCAAACTTCCAAAGATAAAGGGCTTAAAGTGCAATTTCTACAAAGAAAAGGATAAAAAGGAATTTACTTAAAAGGTTTTATAACCATTTTAAAAGAAAAGAAGAATGGAGGGACCAAAATGAAAATAATGGAAAGTTAACAAGTTTATCTTGGTCAATTTGACCAAGACCGGTCAAACCCTCACAAACACATCAAACGTCTTCTTCTCCATTCAAGAGAGAGAGACGGTTTCATCTTTACACTTCATTACCTGCAATTGAGAATCACGGACGATCCATGAAGAATCAAGTGAAGACATAAACTACAAAGATGATCAGTTTCTTCTCCTTTACAAGCTGATACAACTCAATTAGATCAAGACTCAAAGATAAAGAAAACCCCAAATTTGAAGAAAGATGAAGACGAAGTTTATTCTCGTATTTTACACGTGGCATCCAATCATTGGTGGAGCCACGTCATCCACCCTCTCTCGACGGCTATATATAGAAGATGAAGGCCTCATTTCAAGCGGTTAGACTAGGAGTAGAATTTCACATAGTAGTTAGGAGTAGTTTAGATAAGTTCTCTTCTCAGTTTAAATCATTTCAGTTTTCTGTTAAGTTTGTTAAACTTTCAGTTTCTACAGTTGTAACGAGATTCTCTTTTCCACCATTAATGATAGTTCGAGTTCTTATTTCTTAAACACCTTTATGATTTTCAGTCGATCAATCTGTTAGAAGTTACTTTTGATTCTGTTAATCAGTTAGTTTTTGTAACCGTTTTCTTCCATTAATGAAATGATTCTCGTTCTTTTAAAGGCTTTCATATATTTCTCATGATATTATGCTTGTTCATTGCCATAGTTTCTTGATAGAAGGATTACATTTGTTTAAAAAAGAGTTATGTTACGAATTTCATCAGCATCAGTTAAGCGTCTCTTATGATTTTCATAAGTTTAGTTTAGTTCCAGTTTCGTTCATTAGAGTAATCAGTTAGAAGATGGCATCCATTAAATTTCTGAGTTTTACACTATTGATATTAGTTTAGTGATGATAATGAAAAGCTGAAAAATTTGCCTTACTAGAGAATTGGTTTCGTCACTTAGAGTATTTCGTTTAAGATCTTATCCAGTTTCCTCGTTTGTTATCAGTTTGTAGAATTAGAGAATTCAGTTTCATTTTTTGTTACACGTTATAGCTAATCTGCCATACAAAAGTATTCTGTTTCCTTCTAAAATCTTTTGCAGGTTTTGAATTCACAAGTTTCTGTTTAGTTTGGTTATAAAATTTCGCAGGTGTTCGGATCTGCCAATGATTAGATAGCAGATTATCTGTCAGATTTTGAGACTCGTAGTTCAGAAGATTCAATCCGATAGCAGTTGAAAGAGTGTAGGCGTGTTTAGTTTTAAACCGGCTCAGCGCCGCGTTTCTCTTCCACAACGGACTGGCTTCGGATGTTCTGGTTAAGCACGTTTGATTTTCTTGCAATTTTTTTTATAATCTGCTTGCTAGCTAGAATTGTAGTGAAGATTTGGATTGCTATCAGTTTGATTTGACTAGATAAATGATACATGTTATCTGATGTTGCTATTTTCCTTTATTCATGTGATTTTAGCATTTTGATTGCAAGGTGTTGATCAGTCATCATTGAATTTGCTTAGAAAGGTATAGGAATAGTATTCTGAATTCGTGTATAGGAGTAGTATGTGTAGTCAAATTGGTTTTGTTTTGTAGTCACATGGGTTTATACTGTATCTGTTGAGATAATCCTTTGTTCTGAATTCATTTTAGCTGCTATTGTCCTTATTTTGGAGTCACATGTTCTGTCATGCTTATTAGTAATTAGAATTAATATTAGTTTGTTATTAGCAGATCAGTAGGACCAGTTATTAGTATAGCTTGTTTGGTTTAATTGTTGTCAAGTCCAGTAGGTTGCAATATAGGACCAAAAAAAATATTAATTTTAGTTACTCTTGTATGGACTGTTACGATTGTCTATTGGGCTTTCATTCTACTTGGGCTAGTACTTTGTTTTGTTTTAAAATCAGTAAGAGTAACTTTGTAATTGTTGTTTTATCAAGTTTTAGTAAATTCGAATTTGTAGATTCAATTTCACTATTTTTGGTTTTGTTTTCATTTGTAGATTGAGCTTGAATTTTATATTTTTTTGTGTTAGATGCGGTAATTGCAATGTGTTTTTAGTTAGTACGTATACGTAGTAGTAGATAATATTTTTACCTTTTTAATTGATTTCTGCCAATTAGACATAAATTCCAAACAAATTTGTATAACCAAAAACAATTAAGTCTTTGCTTAAAATTGTTATATCAATTCGAATCGATACCGAGAAAAACGAACTAAAAAGACAAATATTACAGACCTTTACCTTTGACCCCTCCCATGTTGGTTGTTATTGAGGCAACCAATAACCCTCAACCTCACCAAGAACCTGAACCAGAACCAGCACAACAACCACCTTTACCTCACGAAGATTACCCTATGAATATTGAACCATTAGTCGCTGACATTGGCGGTTCAGCCACTAACACACCCATTACACACACTGTCACCTCACCACCCCAAACACATGTTCACCAATCCACTTCTTCTTCTGAACCTTTTGACTTTCGCCTAGATAAAAGACAAAGGACTACTTGAGTCTTCTCCTCTAGTGGTCCTAGCCATGAAGTTGAGAGAATTTTGCTTGATGAATCCATTTTGAGGAGTCAAATCCCCATTTTGGAGGAGGGCAGTCTGCAACCATTATCTATTTTAGAATTGACGGCTATCTGCATTGGCTTGCAAAAGTCCAATATGGAACTTGTACAAAAAGTCACTGACCAAGGCCTATAACTCAATCAATTGAGGGAGAGGATAATTGTTTTGGAAGTTGCTGGCTCAAGAAAAAGGAGAGCTATGATTTTGTCCTTTGAAGATGATTCTTACAAAGGGGAGGATGAACCTACTGAGCCATTTAATGTGAGTGATAAGGGGTCCCATGAAGGTTCGTATAGGATAAAGGAGGTAGCCGAAGCATCGACAGAGATGAAGGAACAACCTGCTACCTTTTTGGTCACTCCCATGAAGCAGTCTTTCACTAAAATGATGTTACAAGTTAATGGTATTTTAGCCACTAACAAGGGAAATATGAGCGCTGATAGGCCTATTTCAGACGCTGATAGGATTACAAGTGTAATTGATGTACCCCAACCACCATTCATAATCAAGGAGTCTTCCACTCAGGTACAATCTTCTACTTTGCCCTCAATTGATCCTATGGATAAGGGTAAAGCTGTGTTAGTAGTAGAAGATGTTCCCAAAGATGCAGCCCATAAATTGTTTGATGAAATGCTTGCTAATCAGTTGCAAGAGTAAGAAAACAAGGGGCTTGAGAAAGGTAATATTGAAGCACAGATTCTCTCATCAGAATCTAAAGGTGATGAAAAGGATGAATCTGATGATGATGACAGTTCACAAAGCTCAGTTGTTGATATGAGCAATCTGGTGGACGGAGAAGATGAGCTTGCTAGGGAAAAGATTAGAGAGTTGAAAATGCAGGTGGATTTTGATGTGCCTCATGTATCTACTATGTATTTTAAATGGGAAGAGGCTCGTGGAGAAAATCTAGACATAACTGTGTCAGAGCAGATATGGGGTTTGGAAATTTTGTTGAGAGTACAAAGGGATTGCAAATTGATTTTGCAATATAGTTCAAAGAAGGTATTGTCCAAGAGCAAGACAGCAAGAAGAGAGCTTTACTATCTGCTTCTCAGGTGCCACCAAACAGGGTGGACATATGATAAATTAAAAAACTATCTTTTCACCAGTTGGAGTACCTTTCTTATCCTATTTGGGATTATGTTTCTAAGGCAAGCACATTCAGAATGCTTTCTAAAGAAAGACACGAAGAGATATAGAAGATGCTAAAGATTAAGATGGCATCCATTGTGCCCAAACCAGTGAAGAAGGGATTCAACTTAAACTTCCCAGTGCTTGATCAGTTGAAACCACATGAAGTAGTCTTGAAGAGGAATATGATACTTTCTCCACTGATAGCATCTGATTTAGCTGCAGCTGTGCCTCTTGATTTCAGAAATCCAATCATTAAGTATGAATAAGATTCTATTGGATTCTGGATGATCGCCAGGGCTGGTGATAAGGTACATACTTTTACTTCCTTGGTGTCTTTGTTTGCTAGTTTGTATAGGGAGGATATTAAAGCTCTGTGGAGCTTGATGAATAAGGTGTATGAGGCTGAAGCTCCTACATCTTTGAATGGAATAAAAATCTGGACAACATTTCAAAGAATGTTTGCCCATGATGTTGAAGATCCAGTTTGGTTGAATATATATGATTTGAGTAGCTTAAAGTTACATTTGTATACAGCTGCTGGTTAATAAGTGTGAAAACACTTATCCTTTTACCACTTATTTCCGATAATAACAAGACCAAAACGTGTATTTTATGTCGTAAAAGTCGGAATTATGCGTGGTTTGTGTTTTTATTGTGTTTCAGGATAAAAATATGAAAAAGGAAGAAAACACGGGCTATCACGGGCTTTTATCGAAGAAAAAGACAAGAGACGAGGTCAAAAGATCAAAAGTGCAAGAAGAACGGAAGTCCAAGACTTTTTCTTCGATAAATCTTCAGAATAGGCCTTGGACTTCCGTTCTTCTTGAACTTTTGATCTTTTGACTTCGTCTCTTGTCTTTTTCTTCGATAAAAGCCCGTGATAGCCCGTGTTTTCTTCCTTTTTCATATTTTTATCCTGAAACACAATAAAAACACAAACCACGCATAAACCCCTAGGGTTTCTACTTGCGATCCTTTACTTCGATCACCAAGTACGATCCACATCACGATCCCTGGCAGCGATTCCATAGTGCGATCGTGGTTAGTATTGTTGGGTTCGATCCATTGTCACGATCACTGTAATACCCAGAAACCGAGGTCACTTATCTTACCCTTAATTACGACAATTTTTGAAAATTTTAAGAAATTTTGGTTACTATATATTTTATCGTTTTGGTTGAAACCAATGTTTGAGGTCGTAATCTTGACGATTGACGATTTAAGAAGAACGATGACGACTACGATCCCGACGGATGCCCAATTTCTATGTTTATTGTCGCTTTATCGATATTATAATTTTTCGAGGATTTTACTTTCGGTTCGTGTTAAGTCGAGTCGGGTGCGTTTTATTTCTTTCCGGGTGCGTTTAAATTGTCCTAAAAGTGTTTTGGAGTGTTCGGGATGACCCCCGACTCCCGCAAAATTTTCCAAGTCGACTAATAAGTCAATTCCCGCAAATATTTGAGGTCGTTTATAAACAAGGCCAAAAGAATGCCTAAATTGCACACAAGGGCCCTAAGAATTTAGAAAAAGGAGAAGGGGACACACACACAACATTTCACTTCAAAAATTTTTCACTCACTCTCTTTCTTTTCTCTCTAGGCCGCCGGCCATACTACACTACCACCACCACCACATCAAATTTTTCTTGTTTTTGATTAATTCCAATTAAAGACCACCTTTTCTAATTCTTTTGTAAGTATTAATCCAAGGTTTAATCAAACATGCATGAACTTGATTTTCCAAAAATTAAAAGATTTTTCAAAAGTTTGATTTGATGTAATTAAACTTGATGCATGTTTAATTTGTGTTTAGATTATGTTAATTCATCAATTAAAGTAACCAAAATTGGTTTGGTTTGGGTGTTTTGATCACCAACACCCCACGGACAAATGGGGGTGTTTGGTGGATCTTGGTGTTTGATTGTTTTGTTGTTGGATTTGTGTTTAGATTAGTGTTTTGAGTGTGTTTGAATGAGTTAAACTTGTTGCATGTTTGTTTTGGTAAATGGGTTTTAGGATGGATTTGATGTTCTAGGTCTTAAGGACTGATTAAGGTGATTAGGAATGGTTATGGGTGATTAAGTTAGGGCTAGGTGTCGTTAAAATGGTTTGGAAACAAGTGTTGAGATGATTTTGAAGTAGTAAATTTTAGGCAGATTGTTTAAGGGTGTTTTGAAAATCTTAAGCTTAGATACAGGTCATAAATACAGAATGTAGTTGTATAGCTTTGTTTTATCTTCGATTTGGTATAAGAAAGAGCTTACGACTCCTAACGAGTCAAAAGTTATGATGTTTTGAAAATACGTGTACCGGGAGATGAGAACCTACATAATCTGAAATTATGTTTGGTTTTGGGTCAAATCCCAGGGACCATAGATAGAGTTTGGTAATTGATTAAAAGTTGATTTTTGGTTTCAAACCTGTATTTGTGAGTCTATTATTAGACTTAAGTGTTGAACGGGTTAATGGCGTATTTTAAATGGGTCAAACAAGTCCAACATGGTCAATGTGCAAAATCAGTACGAAAAATGTACGTCTAGTAATGTGTTAAGTAACGAGTCATAAAAGTGAAAACTTTTCATGGGATTAAAAATGGGTTTTCTACAGGTCATGAGGTAATTTTGTGAATTTTCTTATATTTTATAAAAGGGTTTAAGTTATAGAAAACAGCCCATACTTTTGGTAGGTATCGGCGAAAAATGTAAAAAGGGTAGTAACGTTAATAACATAGATGAATCGTATAAAACTAATAACGACTACTTGTTTGGTTTTGGCGTGAGTTTGTAATTATCATAATTGACTAATATGTACATATTATACAGTACCTAAAGTTTTATAAATGAGATTGACTCATTACGCGTTATTTCTTGTTAGGTGTTGAATTTTCCGGGCATCCTCATCATCGTCAGTGATCGTCATTCGTAACGTCGACTACTTCTATATACATAAGGTGTGAATTTGTAGCCTCGATTACTACTATTTTAAATTGTTTTTACCCGCGAGGGAGATGCATGCTAGTTTTATAAAATGAACATATGTCATGAATGATTGTTGGACCCGAAAGTTGCCTAAATTGTGTTGAGTACCTAGTTGCAAAAGACCCTATATTCATGAACTATAACTATTGTTTATTCCTTGTGTGGATTGAAAATAGCCGCTTATACAATTGATAGTACTATGTGGTTGACGACCCTATCCGAGACGAGGGCTAGTACGTTGAGTACCCCTGCGGACGGATAACTTGTGATAAGAAATAAGGTATAATTGCAACTAATGCCTTTAGAAGGGGCAATGGTTTCATCTTAATCACGCCGGTAAATTATACGCGGGTGATTGAGTTGACGGATTAGTGTCATGAGCTTAAACATAATTGTCATAACCTTGATCATAGATTGTTTGATCGACAATTCTATGAATGATCGTGAATGATTTTTATAACACATATGTTCAAAATGAGACTTGTAAGACCTATGAATTCCACTCAACATTATTTGTTGACCCAATTTAGAATGTGTTTCAGGTAATCGATGAAGTATAGCATGGAGCATGCAAAGGGTGGGAGTTGTGTGTGGCTTGGCGGTCTACTTGTTTTCCACCCATTATTTAACTTGAAACACTTTTATTTTTCTGTCATGTGAACAAAAATATATTTTTTGGGGTTGAGATTCAGTGGGGACGAAACACAAACTCTGTGCTGTATCATCTTGGGATTTGGGAAACTGTAGACTTGTATATTTTAGAAATGTTTAAATTATGCTTAAACTTTTACGTCTCTTTGAGTCGTTTGATATAGCTTGTGTGTGATGATAACTGCCTAGCACCCAAATGTTGTAGTTTCGCTGCGCATAGCATTTGTGGGGGTGTTAGAAGCACAGACCACGATCAGACTACGATCCACTTGTTGCGATCGTGAGTGCGATATGTGGTTGCTATGATTGGTTATGATCACATCTGAGTGCTTTTCTATCGCATTGAGTGCGATCTGATCTCCATAATACGATCTAAGGTTGCGATCGCTGACTGCGATCGCTTGTCACGATCCAAGGTTGCGATCGGATTTCAAGGCTTAGACTTTATTTCCTTTTTTTATTTTAAAATTTAAAATTAACTTTTCCCGCCACTTTTACTTAGTATTATTTTTAAACTAGTTTTGTCTTAGTTTATTTTTACAAAGATTTAAGTTTTAAATTCACTTTTAAGTTTTTAAGTTTTTTAATCATTTATTTTTAACTCGTAATTTTTAGTTTAATTGTTAAAGCTTTTATTTTTACACAACGACATTTTCGTAATTGCTTTTAGTTTAAGATAGATAATCAAACCATTTTATTTTCCATCAAGAACGACTGAGTCGCACTTTCAACTTGTAATCAATTCGAAAAGACTGGATAAACGAATCAATTTTATACTTGGAAATCCTATGTATTACTGGTGTGTTTCATTTGAGTACTATAATGTTTGCAGAGTACTTGTTGATAGATAAGAAGTATCCACTATCACAAGAGTTGTTGAAGAAGTTGATCACCACCTGACTTGAAGTCGACTACACCAGTGATGTTAGCATGGACTTTGTGAGATTTATATATTCTCAGATTCAGGAGTAGGTTTTATTTGTAAGAATCCTCTTTGTATTTTGTGTTTTATTCAGAAACTTGAACATTGGTATAAGTATCAAGTTTAGGGGAGGATTGCTGGGAATAAAATTAGCTACATCACTATGCTGCTGACAAAGGGATTTCAGACGCTGACAAGAGTTATTTAGGCACGGACAGGTTTGACACTAATAAGAAATATTCAAGAGCTGACAAGTGAAATCCCAGCTACAACAGAATACTTAGTCAACACGTTTTTATGTGGAAGATATGCATCTATATCGTATTTTCTATATTTATCTTAATATATCTTCCTAGAATAGTTGACAAGTTTGCTTATTGTACAAGACTTCTTATGTTATAAAAGGAGGTCTTAGGGTTTAGTATTCATATATATTTTGAATACTTTCAGTGTACTTAATCGTTTATCAATACAAGTGAAATTTTGGTATACCTTGTGTTTTGTTTTGTTCTTTGGTTTAAGTGTTAATTCTGCATAACACTTAGATAGTTGTAAACACAAAGTTTCTCTACGTGTTATTCTTGATTCAATCTCGAAAACACAAAGCTAATCGATCTAAGTTTAGGATCAACATAAATAATCAGTTTTCTTTATCGGAAAGAAATGAGCCAACTTAGTCAACCGGTCAACAATCACCCAAACAGTATCATGACCACTAGAAGTTCTCAGAAGTCCCGAAACAAAGATCATAGTAATCTTCTACCATTTCCATTATGGAATTTCAGGTTGTTGCAGTAAACCCGAAGGTCTCTTGTGCTCAAACGTCACCTTAGCAAACGTTAAGCATTTACTAACATATGTAGCAATGTTAGCCTTCATATTTAGCCACTAGTAGCATTTCTTCAAGTCTTGGTACATTTTATCTGATCCTGGGTAAATCAAATATTTAGACTTATGAGATTCGTGCATAATTAAATCTCTTAATCCTCCATACACAGGTAACCATACACGATTCTCAGAATACCGAATTTCGTCATCACGAATCTCGAATATAGGCGTCATCCTTCTACCCAAGTCTTCATTTCTCACATACTCCTCTTTCATCGCCTTTGATTAAGCTTTAAGTATTCGATTGGATGAATCGAAATAAGTTTTCATGGCTAAAGCTCTAACCCTTTTGGTTATTTCTCTATCTTTCTTACTAAGAGTAGCGGCAACTACATTCGCCTTGCCCAGATGATAACAAATTTGAATGTCATAATCACTCAACAATTCCACCCATCTTCTGTGCCTCATATTAAGCTCCATCTGATCTAAAATGTGTTGCAGGCTTTTACAGTCTGTGTATATACCACACTTCTTGTACCATAGAGATAGTGGCTCCAAAGTATAAGAGCAAAGACAACAACTCCTAATTCCAAATCATGTGTTGTATAATTCTCCTCATGCTTCCACAATTGACGAGATGCATACACGATCACTTTCTCCCTTTGCATCAACACAACACCAAAACCCTTACGTGATGCATCAAAATATACCATAAAGTCTTTAGTTCCGTCAGGCAAAGCCAAACTTAGAGCATAACATAACTTCCGCTTCAAAGTCTGGAATGCTTCTTCTTCTTCTGGACCTCACTCATACTTCTTGTTCTTCTGTGTAAGTTTAGTAAGAGGTTTAGAAATTAAAGAAAATCCTTCTATGAGTCGCTGCTAGTATCCAGCCAATCCCAAGAATTATCTAACTTCAGTTGGGATTGTAGGCGTAGCCCAATCTCTAATAGCTTCAATTTTGGAAGGATCAACATGAACACCACTACAATTGATCACGTGCCCAAGAAATTGGACATAATCCAACCAAAAATCACACTTGGAGAATTTTGCATACAACTTCTCCTTCTTCAACAATTCAAAAATAATCTTTAGATGACCTTCATGCTCTTCCTGACTCTTAGAATAAATGAGGATATCATCGATAAATACAATCACAAACTTGTCGAGATATGGTTTAAATACACGATTCATTAAGTCCATGAATACCGCAGGTGCATTAGTTAACCCAAACGGCATCACTTGGAATTCAAAGTGTCCATAACGCGTCTGAAAAGCCGTAATAGGTATGTCATCCTCTCTAACACGAAGTTGATGATAACCCGACCTCAAGTCAATCTTCGAGTACACACACGAACCCTGAAGTTGATCAAACAAATCATAGATTCTAGGAAGTGGATAATGATTCTTGATAGTTAACTTGTTCAACTCTCGGTAGTCTATGCACATTCTGAACGATCCGTCCTTCTTCTTTACGAACAATACTGGAGATCCCCAAGGTGACGAACTTGGTCTAATGAACCCCTTATCCATTAACTCCTTCAACTGATCCGCTAATTCCTTCATTTCTGACAGTGCCAAACGATAAGGTGCCCGCGCCACCAGTGCAGCTCCCGGCAGTAGATAAATCTTGATCTCAACTTCTCGCTGAGGCGGAAGCCCTTGCAAGTCATCGGGAAATATTTCAGGAAAATCACGAATAACCGGAACATCTTCCACACGCCGCACTGGTAGTTCTTTCTGCAATACTTGAGCCAAGAACAGGTGACAACCTCTTTCCACATATTTCCTCGCCTTGATACCAGATATCACCGTCAAATGAGATCTACTGACATCACCTTCAACTAATAACACTTTTTTATTAACCGGTCTGTGAACAACTATCTCCCCACATACTATCACCGCATCATGTGCAACCAACCAATCCAAACCAACAATCACATCAAACGAATCCAACTTTATCAGCAATTAAATCAATTATAGAATGATTTGCTAATTTCAAAGGACACTTCTTAAATATAGTTGTAGTACTAACTAATTGTCCATCAGCTAACTCGACCTCATAACTAGCATTTAGGTTTGTTGTCTCAATATCTATTAAACGAATAAAGGAAGTGCTTATAAAGCTCATATCAGATTGTGAGTCAAACAACAAACTAGCATACCGATGGTTGAGTAAGAACGTACCTGTCACCACATTTGGACCTTGTGCCTGATCAGCATCCATAACAGCATAAACTACCCCAGCAACTTCACCTGCCTTCTTGTTCTTCAACCTTGGACATGTAGGGCGAATATGATCACGTTCTCCACATATAAAGCAAGTCCTAATGGGAATAGCATTTGCTCCAGTGGCAGGGACCCTTGTCTTGCATTTCTCCACAACATGTCTAACCTTTCCACATTTGGTGCACCTTGGTGGACAATCACCAAAGTGACAAACACCGCACCTCTTACATTTCTTGGCTGGTCCCCCATGGTCAGCATTATCATTCTTATTAGTCGCGGCTCTAGCCTCATCATTTCTTCTCTGATTGTACTGCTTGTGGCGGTTACTACCCTGATTACCACTCTATGAATTATCCCATTTCCTTTTACTACCCTCAGTAGCTTTCTCAGCCCTATCTTGAACTTTTTGCCCCATGAGTGTATGAGTCATTCTCACAGTTTCAACATAGTTCTTGGGTCGAGATGAAGTTGTCTCACATTTAATGTACCCAAGCAACCCTTTAATGTATTGGTCCATCTTTTTCTTCTAAGTAGAAAAAGCATCTGGACACAATAAAACCAACTCATTGAATCGGCTAGTATAGGCAGCAATGTTGTTATCTCTCAGCTTCAGGTTCCTCAACTCATCATCCAAAGAAGATAACTCTTCTTCTGGACATAATTCTTCTTTTAGCAACCTTTTGATCTCATCCCAAGGTTTCCTATTTGTAGCCTCCAACCCAACTGTATCAAAATCAGTCTTCCACCAGCTTAAAGCTCGGTCCTTGAAAGTAGCAACTATGTACTTAACCTTGTTCCTTTATGAGAAATCACTAATCTTAAATGTTGTTTCTGTTTTCTCAATCCACCTAAACAATTCTAGTGCTCCTCTAGTCCCTTGATATGTAGTGGGTCCACATTTCATGTATCCTGAAAAAGTACACAATTTTATTGCAGCAGCAGCCTGATCAACCTCACCGGCAGAATTCTCAGCTACACCTGCTCCTCCACCAATTTCTGGTTCAACAGGTTCACCTGCACCTCCAGCACCCGCACCTCTAGAGCCACCTGCTCCTTTAGTGTCAACACGTGCATCTCTATCCGCAACTAATGCTTTCGCTACCTCTTCAGCAACTAACCTTGCAATGGCATCATTTGTCATTCTCCTAGGTGGCATGATTCTATCACATCACAAAGAGAGAAGATAAAATGAATGAGTTAGTTGTAACCATGCTATAGTCATATCATGTATAAAATTCAATCATCAAATGCATACACATTATTAATTCAAGAAATCACAATCATTATAAGGATCAAAGGAAACTATTATCACAGATCAACAAGGAATGATCTTAAAGACAATTAGAGTACAATGACACAAAATAATATACACCAGTCACGTAGGGATCACATAGCTTAGTTGACTGTGACTCGCTTACAGCAGTGGAACCTGCTTCCTCTTCATCGAAGACGTAAATGGGCGGTGGTAAATTCGTAAAATAGGTATAAGGTCATAATGAAATTAAATAGAAGAATTTCCAAAAATTTAAATAAATATAGAAAATCCTGCAAAATAATTACAAGAAAATTTCATAAATTTATTTAAATAAATCACTAGTAAATGATAAACTTTCATCGAAAAGCTTAAAGATATTAATATATATCGATCAGAGATTATAGTATTTATTTATAAATACTTGGCAATAAGGGATACATAATAATGCATACTAAATTTGTAATCCCAGAAGTAGCTTGAACCTGAAGTCACGCGAAGTCATGTGCACTGAATCTTTGAAAGTAAAAATTGACAGTTATAGTTTAGGTTTTAAGAAAACGACCTAGTTCTTTATAACTCATGGCTCTGATACAAATCTTTAACACCCCCAAATTTATACGCAGCGGAATATATCTTTGGGTGGTAAACAATGGTACAATAACAGATAATTTATAAATAACGACTCGAAAAGAGAAGTTTCAAATTTATCGTTCCTAAAACATTTATCAGAGTAGCGTAGTCCCAAGACATCGTAACCAAAGTACAACTAAAACAAAAGATTTATATTGTTTTAAAGAAAGGAACGATAAACATTCAAAGAGTTTAAGTTACAAAAGTAGTGCACAACTTTATTCCCGTGACTCCCATGTTTCCCACTCCTTGATTACCTAAAATACATGTGAGAAAAATCATCAACAAAAATGTTGAGCGAAATCTATAAGTTTATGTAATCATTTTGAATACAATCAAAAGTTATAATTTGGTGGCATACTTGAAGGCAACAAGCATCAGATAATAATTTTCATCAACAAATATAATTGTATATAGCAACAATTGCATTAAGTTCATGGAACCAAGCCCTTAGACACTCCGTTAGGTCTAATAAGACAAGAGATTTAAGAATTGTCGTTTACCTCCAGATTATTGGTACATTGCCGTATACCTGACTTCTCAATAAAATATGTCCGTAAAGTGGGCTTCCAGGCCTAAGCACAAGGACATCACCCACAAACCGAACCGAGGCATCTTCCCTCATAGATATATTAATTGTACCAGCGGCTAGCCCATCATAAGCTAGTTAACGGTCCATAATTGAGGATTTCACAAAGGCAATTTACTTACTGCAATTTAAGGCAACCACGGGTCCATTCATATAGGGACAAGCATACCCAAACAACTTGAGTTCTAAGTTTATAAAAACATGTATTCCCCCTCGCGGATTTTAAAATCATATAATTGCGCAAACGAGGCTATAGACTCATCTTAAGTAGTAGAAGTAGAGATGTCGACCGGCGACGATAGTAGATGCCCAGTAAACACGACAACAACAACCTAACTGTTGTCCCAAACAATATGATGATAGATTAAGATATGATATGGAAAAGATAAGAGTTTTAGAGAGAGAAAGTAGTAAGAGAAAGTAGAGAGAAGGAGAGGATTAACTTGTAGAATATTAGATTAAGAAAAGATTAGAGTACAAATGATCATCCCACCCTCCTAACATGCTAGGAGGGTAGTATATAGTCCACCCACATGCGGGCTTTAATGGACTATATATTGGGCCGGACTTGTCTTTTGGACTTTAATTAGTTTAAATCCAACCCGTGAACCACGACTATTTAACTACCTATTACAACGTTCTAATAAATATTAATTCTTGTTTGACTCAATATTTTGAGGCTAACAATCTCCCCCAATGTGAGGTCATTCCTCTTCGATATTTGGAGTCCCATGGAGATTCATGAATTTCGTCATAAATAAGTCTTGAACGTGTAATAGTAGTGTTGTTCCTTCATGCTGTGATCTTTGAGCCTTTATCATTGTCTTTTGACTTCATCTTTTATCTTGAAATCTTCAAATCATTCTTGAATCGTCTTTGCCATCTTGCGATCTTGTGTCTTTATCCACATGCTCACACTTTTAATTGTTGAATAAGTCTTTGGGCACGAACATGTGGTTTTGAATCTTTGACTATGCTGAGTACACCGTGACACCACCTTCTCGAGACAAAACATGAACACGGACTGAATCGCTTTGACATTCGTCCTAAATAGGTAGCGTTTTACCTCCGGTCGGTGAAGACCGTTATACGATATTAAATACCGTACCTGTGATTAGGTAGATTCAATTAAGAATCTCCTTGACAGGGTTTCACGGCTGTACTAGCCGTTCTCTTTACTCGACCGTCTCATAGAAAGACTGCGAACATAAAGAGTGAATCAATTGGATAAATATCCGCTTGATTAAAGTCGTCAATTCAAATTCCTGGAACAAGTTTGATTCATTAAGAATCTTACCATTGTTGCTTCCCAGTTGACACAAGTTTGATTCATAAGAATCTCACAAGTCACCTACCGTAGCGCTGTTTGATGTTGAGGCTAAAAGGATTTCCATTCGCCACTGTGAATATTAATGAATATCACTCTGAATGTTCTGGCAAGACCATAAAGATATTGCGTAGAAACCTGAAACGAGTTTGAATCAATTTAGAATCAAACCACTGTTGCTTTTCAGTCTTGCACATGTTCAATTCATAAAGAATATTGCATATGACCTACCGTAGTGTTGTTTGATGTTAACACTGGAAGGATTTCCACTCATCGTTGTGAATACTAAGTAGTATCACTCTGAGTGTTCTAGCAATATCACAAGGATATAGCGTAGGACTCTCTTGATCTTCATCCGTGTGTCCTAACGATATTTGATTGATCTCTTGGCTCTACACTCGATTTGTGCCCTTTTGGTTGTCGGAGGCTGGAGCAGATGCCACCTATTCAATATCAACTATCTCGGAGTGAGAAAGTCAATAGAAGTCGTGTTGATCTTCGTGACAATAAAACAAACTTCTTTTAAGAGAAGTCTGAGTAGCTAGGAAAGGGTTGTGCTTCACATCACTGGGTCCATGATGAGTTTGTCTTCATGATGAGTTGACCTGGTTTCTGCCTAAGTTGTATGGAGGGCTTCTTTGTTTACACCCTTTATCCTTACATTTCTTTTTCATTCTTCAACCCCTTCAATGCTTACCAAGACATCACTAATAGCACCTTGTTGTGATTGTTCCAGTGCTATCATCAGTACTTAGTCGGCATTCAACTACGTTCACATTCTACTCCATCTTTCCTAAGGACTTCTAATAATCTATTGGATTGTCCCTGGGAAGATCCCTCCGGTTCTAGTTGGATCATAGGACTTAAACATAACCACCCTTTTGACACCAATAACGTCGTGAATTAAAGATGTTGTGGGTATTTGATCATAACCATGAGTGCTTGGGTCTTTAGATCACATTTTAATCACATTTTCTCCCCTATCTCTAATATATAAAATCGTTTGATATTAGAGATACCAAATTTGATTAAAATATATTTTGAAGAATAGTCTTGAAAGTCTTCGGGAGAAAGATGTGTCAAACTTAGCATGAATTTTGTAGCGCCCCCCTCAAAAATTGATCCAATTGAATTGTCATTTCGAGGATATGATCCACATTAAACTTTTTGAGGAAAGGAGTTGTTGAACACACAATTTTTGAAAGATTTTGAATATCATTGAGAAATTCTTGAAAAAATTGTGTTCAACGCTTTTTGAAAAATCAATTCTTTTTGTCGAAAAGGTTTTTCTAAAGCCTAAACTTGAGTTCATAGACTTTGAATGTCTTGACGTATCCACTCAAGTGTAAGAAGATTTCTCTTCTTTTGCTGAGGGTAAGAGCACGAAATCGTACACTCCCCGTGAATATTGATTCGGGTTGCAATCTGAAAGTGATTACAAGCCATTGTGTTGAGCTCAAAACGTTGAATGTTTTGTGACAAGCTCAACCCAAGATAGATTGCTCTACCCGTTGTTGGGAATATTGTCCAAAATAGACAGTTTCCTTTAAAAAACAGAAATGACATGTTTTGAAAAATATTTACAACTTTCATTCGAGCTTTATGTACACACCCGTGTCGTTATTGAGCGACATTTCTAGGTACGTCCATATTATCGATATTGAAAGACATGTCGAGAAGAATATTTTTGGATTTTCAAAGATTTTTTAATTTTGTATTTTTCTTTTTCATTAATATTTACAGATAGATGTTTGATAGATGAATCAAGCAGGCTTCTTTGCCAGAACCTCCAGTTCTGCTGGAGTCAAACATCTCATACCAATTTGCCTAACAAGATACGCAAACCTCTCTTTCGAAAGAGCTTTTGTAAACAAGTCAGCTAATTGGTAATCAGTTCCAACAAAGTATAATTCAACAATACCCTTTTCAACTTGTTCCTAAATGAAGTGATATCTGACATCAATGTGCTTCGTGCGGGAATGCTGTACCGGATTGCAGGAGATGGCTATGGCCGACTTTGAGTCACAGTACATAGGTACTTAATCAAAATGGAAGCCATAATCCGTGAGTTGTGTTCTCATCTAAAGAACTTGAGCACAACACGCAGATAAAGACACATACTCCGCTTCGGCTGATGAAAGTGACGTGCAATCCTGCTTCTTGGAAGACCATCCCACAAGCTTGTCATGGCCTAGAAATTGTGCACCACAAGAAGTACTTTTACGTTTATCAAGACACCCTGCATGATCAGAATCTGAATAGGCCGTTAGAAAGAAATCGGTTTCCCTCGGATACTAGAGTCCCATGTGAATGGTATTCTTAAGGTACCGAAAGATCCGCTTAACCTCCTTGAGGTGCTTTTTAGTGGGTCGTGCTTGATATCGTGCACAATAACATGTAGCATTATGAATATCAGGTCTGCTTGCTGTCAAGTACATGAGGGACCCGATCATGGAACGATATCTCGTTTGATCTATGAGTAATCCCTCCAAATCAGCATTTAGGGATGTGGTTGATAATGGTGTCCCAACGGGGTCACATGATGTCATACCATGCTTTCTGATTATCTCTTGACAGTACTTAGCTTGGTTAATAAAGATACCACTTGGGGATTGGTGAACTTGAATTCCTAGAAAGAATTGTAGTTCGCCCATCATAGACATTTCAAATATGTTGTGCATTACTTTTTCAAACCATTTTGAAAGATTTAGCTTTGTAGACCCGAAAATAATGTCATCAACATAAATTTGCACAAGCAAAATGCCATCCCCATATTTATAAGTGATCAAAGTTAAATCAATGGAACCTTTTGAGAAACCTTTGGAGACCAGAATTTTCGAGAGCTCGTCGTACCACGCCCTTGGAGCTTGCTTGAGTCCATAAAGTGCTTTGTGGAGACGATACACCTTGTCAGGATAATGAGGATTGACAATCCTTCCGGCTGCGTGACATAAACTTCTTTCTTCAAAGGACCGTTAAGAAACGCCGTCTTTACGTCCATTTGATAGACAATGAATCCCTTATGTGCAGCATAAGCAAGGAAAATCCTGACCGCTTCCATTCGAGCTACTGGTGCAAATGATTCTTCAAAATCAATACCCTCTTTTTGTCCATACTAGGGATGAGCATTTCGACCCGAATCCCGAATAGATCCCGAACCGTTCCCGGAACCGTACCGATTCCCGATACCCGAATCCCGTTCGGTACGGTACCGGGACTACGAAATAAGGTGGAAAAAAATTCGGGACCACTAATTCGGGACGGGACCGGTACCAAATCGGGAAATTCCCGAAAAAGAACGGGAAAATCCCGATTTCCCGGTACCGGTACCGATTCCCGTACCGGTACCGATACCCGAATCCCGTTCGGTACGGTACCGGTACCATAAATTTATGCTCGGGAAATAATCGGTACCACTAATTCGGGACGGGTTCGGGACGGGACCGGTACCGTGCTCATCCCTAGTCCATACCCTTTAGTCACTAGCCTAGATTTATTCTTGATGATCGTGTTCTCTTAATCCATCTTGTTTTTCTAGATCCATCGAAGATTTAATGGTGTTACATCGAATGGTCTGTCAACAAGTTCCCAGACTTTAAGTCTTTCAAATTGTTGAAGTTCATCCGTCATCGATTCAATCCAAGCATGATCAGCTAATGCTTCTTTGATGTTTTTCGGTTCAGCTGAACTCACAAAGAGTGCGAACATGCAAACCTCGGCATCGGTGTTAAGCTGTCGTCTTGTGGGAACGGGCTGTGAAGGGTTTCCAATGACATGAACCAAAGGATGATCTCGGGTCCAATGATGTGTTGAAGGATGTCGTTGATAGAATGTATGCATATTTGACGGATCAACATGGCGAGTAGAAGACTCTCCAGTTTCGTGTACCGGTGTACCGAATGGGTTGATAAATTCGTCTTTGTCAGATAATGTATTGTCTGCTTGATTTGTGTTCTCTGGAGCAATGACAGTAGTTGTGGATGTTGTAGGATCAATTGTTGTAGTGATATTCTGAGGAGGTAAATCTGCAGCAACCCGTGTTGAAGTAGATGAAGTTGTATCCGGTTGTTGACGATGATCGGTATCATCATTCTTATCATGAGTGACAGCGGAAGACTTCGATACAACTTGTTTCTCCCCCGTGAAATATTCATCATACATTGGTCCATATAACATTTCCAACTCTTCAATTGTCGTGTCAACTGTCATAACAGCTCTAGGAACATGTTCTGGAACCAGCGTTGAACTTGACGGTTCATTGCTCTGGTCTTGAGTTCCGAGTTCCGTGCGGTTGTGAACGGAAGTCATTTGTCGTTGTGGATCGGGACTTAAACTGTTTTGTTCAAGTTCCATCTCTTGTAATTCATCAAATCGAATATGAATAGTCTCGACAATCAATTTTGTTCTCTTGTTGTACACTCTATACCCCTTAGACTGAGTTGCATATTCCATAAGAATACATGCATCACCTTTCTCTTTCATTTTATCCAAATTCTCACCATCTCGAATAATGTAACAAGTACATCCAAAAACATGAAGGTGTTTGAGTGAAGGTTTTCGATCATGAATTATGTGATATGGTGTCTTTTCGTGTCTTGGGATAATTAAGGAGCGGTTTTGTGTGTAGCATGCGGTTGACACGGCTTCGGCCCAAAAGTATAGTGGAAGTTTTGAAGCGGATAATAATGTTCGAGCAGCCTCAACTAAAATTACGGTTTTGTCTTTCAACAACGCCGTTTTGTTCGGGTGTTCGAGCAATAGATGTTTCATGTTCAATCCCTTCGACTTCAAAATACTTTCTCAGATTTGAATTCAAAAATTATGTACCTCTGTCAGTACGAACCACTTTAACTTGAGCTAGAAGACCACGTTGTATCAATTTAAGGAAGCTGATGAGAACGTCGGGTGTTTCATCCTTGGACCTCAAGAAGTGAGTCCACGTGTACCTTGAGTAATCGTCGACTATTACCAGAATATATTTCTTTCCATTGATACTCTAAACACGCATGGGACCACACAGATCCATATGAAGAAGATCTAACCGTCCTTTTGAGATTGGTGTAGTCTTTGTTTTGAAGCTACTTCTTTTAGCTTTACAAAGTTCACAAGAAGAACAAAGATGGTCTTTGATGAATTTCAAACTTGGAAGGCCTCTCACAATATCTTTCTTGGAAAGCAAGTTAATGGTATCAAAATTGAGATGAGAAAGATGTTGATGCCATAACCATGCCTGAGTCGTTGAAGCTTTAGCCATGAAGCAAATTGGAGTTGATGAAGTTGTGTCTTAAAGTGAAATTATGTAAAGATCAGTACCCCGTGTACCGGTAAGTAATTCATTCCCATCATAATCACGAACAAAACATGTCTTTTTTCTGAAAGCAATTTCCAAATCCACATCACAGAATTGACCAACCGAGAAAAGATTGTGATTGAGACCTTCGACATAGTATACCCTTTTGATTGTAGTATTCCCCTGAACCAAATCTCCATATCCTAGGATCGGTGCAAATTGATCATTTCCGAATCGGACCGTACCCAGAAACTTCTCCACGAAGTTAATTAGAAGCTTGAGATTCCCCGTCATGTGCTTCGTGCATCCGGAGTCCAGTATGAAGAGAATTATTTGTATCACCTGCAGAAGAGTTAGAACACGATGGAGCATTTGCTAAATTGGATACCACAGTATTTGTGATTATAGAATCATTAGTGTCCTTAGAAACATTTAAAGGCATACTAACACTCGTAGTCACATTTTCTGTCCTAACTTTAGGCATCCATTTATATCCAGGAGGACATTGATTAACAAACCACCATTTCCAAGACTTGCTAGCAGACTCATATAATTCCTTAATTTTGCTTCTAGTATTCTTAGTGGTGGAGTCTGATGCATTACTTTTCTTAGTGGGGGTAGCACCAGACTGGTTCACTTTGCTTTTGGGTTGTCTAGCACTAATAGGCATCACAGTTTGCTTCTTAGTTCTAGTTTCTACTCCTTTGACATTATTCATAGCACACATAGAATGATTAGCATTAGCACTCTTGCCACATTTGACACAAACAAATTTCACATTCATAGCATTCAAATCATTCACATCATTCATATCGTCATTACATGCGATTATAGACTTTTTATTCTTAAAAACATTCAAATTCCTAGGGTGTGCTTCTACTTCCTTCATCTTCCCTTGATTCTTGTGTTTCCAAACCTTATCATTCACTTGAGTGCTCTTAAGCTGAGGCCGGCTAACACTAGTAGTGGAGACTATTCCTGTAGTAGAAGACACACGAATATTAGTGTTACTAGAAGTCTGAGGCGATTGAATAACTTTGTTTATGGGCTTAGTGGTCATTCTATACATCCCTGGTTTAATCACATTAGTGTGCTTAACGCTTGGTGTTATGGCATTCCTTATGGGTTGATTTTGTGGTAACCTTTCCGTTCCATCTATCTTGGGGGCAAACACAGGTTTTGCAAACAAGGAATTTGATAAAGCAGATGGTTTTCCCAAGATAGAGGATCTATTTACTTTAGAAGCATTGGGTTGTCTAACAACAGGTTTCTTAATGCTAGGTTCCATGATTTTCCCACCCATTTTAGCAACGAGTTTCTGCAACTCTGCTATCGCTCTGTCCCTGTCTTGTAACTGAGCTTTCAACCCTTTAATTTCCAAATTTTGTTCATTCATTTCTCGAAACGTTTGGGAAAGTTTTTCTTGCAATTTATTATCATGTGGAAAACTACCAACGTCTTTTTGCAAAGCAAGTTCAGGTGAATGACAATGTTTTTGAAGGAAATCAGTTTTGTGTTGAAGTAACTCAAAAGCCTTTTTGTCAACATTTTTTTTACGTTTCGAAAGCTCAATTTCAAGACGTTCACATTCTTTGCTTTTATCAAGATATTGGCATGCAACTTCAGAATATTCATCAATATCAGCACAAGATGTAAAATAAGCACACATAACATCTTTAGAAACGCATTCTTGCAAGAGTAAATCATATTCATCTGAAAAATCAGACTTCTCCATTTGAAGATCTTCAATGTGTTTCTCAAGAGATTCAACATATTTTAAATCATCATACATTTCAGTCTGAATGAACTCCTCAAGTTGAAGAACAGTTTCTTTAATCAACGCCGTGTTAGGAATTAGTTCTTTCACAAGCAAGGTAATATCTTGAGGAATCGGACGTGTCCACTCAGCATTTTCACGTTTTGCCCAGTCTCTTTCAACAATAGATTTAACATTATCTATGTGGTGTTTAAGAATACCTAATGTTTTCCTACTCTTGATTTTAGATTCATCTAGAGGGAGGTAGTTTATGTATTTGTAAACATTAGATTTCTTAGGGGCAAATGCTTTCTTCCATTGAATTCTCTTTTGTTTGCATTCTAGAAACACTTCCTCACGAGTTTTCTGAGTTTGTTTGTTGAAAAGGACATAAAGACTATTCTCATAAGCATAATTATATGGTTTCACAAACTCCTTATTAACACATGGTTGACTATCATCGTCCCAAAGGGCAGTCTCTTCACTATCGGCACTTACAGGCATGCAATCAAGATTGGTCCTTTCAGTCTCATCAAGATACAGACACGGGTTCGCAGCTTGAGCTTTGGCAAGGTACTCAGGACTTGCAAAGCTAGCTTGACCCTTAAACATCGATGGAGGTGCTAGCATTCTTACGGATTGAATAAAATCATGCGTTTTATAAACAACTTTCTTCAAAAATTCGACTTGTTCTTCTAGTTTTGTTACTTTTTCGGTTTCTTTATCATATCTACTTTTGAAGTCTTGTTTTAACGCATCTACCTCTTGTTTCTTATCCTCTAGAATTTTAGCAGAATTAGTAGTGGTCATAAAGAGCTTTTGTTCAAGTTCATTAACTTTGGTATTGGCAAGGTACGTTTTTTGACGTTCATCCATTAAGAAAACATTATATTGACGCTTCTCTTTGGCTGAAAACTCAAGAGTTGTATTATATTTGTTTTCAAAATCGTCCTTTTGACTTTTTAACGCACTTCCCTTGTACCCCTCAAGATCTTTGGTTTTCTGAAGGAGCTCATCTCTATAGCTTTCAGTCATCTCAGTACATTTGATAAGAGCAACTTTGCATTCTTCAAAACTTTGAGTGAGCGTAGCGTTTGCCTTCTTTAATTCCTTTTGACTCTTTTTATTTTCAGTGACATCTTTTTGTAAAGTAGCAATTAAATTAGCAAGCGCAATACGTTCCTCTTCATCATATGCATTTGCACGTTGATCATCCTCAGACTCATTATTGCACATGTCTGATGAATCGGGTATGGTATTGCTATCAACCGTTTCCATCATACACGTGTCATTAATGGCATTGGGTAGATCACTATGCTCAGGAATATTACCAAACACATTATATTCATTAGTATTGTGTACCTTATGGATTGGTTCAGTGTCAAAGATAGGACCATTGTCATCTTCAGTGACTTTGAGAACTTCTTCAACCTTTGCCATGTACGAGTAATATGCATCGAGCTCTTGATCAGAATCTTCATCATCAGTATCATCAAGCATTGCTCCTTCCTCAGCTGACAATTTAACCCCTGCTTCCATCTTCTTGCATAGCAGCATCTTTTCCTTGTGATAGCTGGAGTCTCTAACCCTTTTCGGCTTCCTGCATTCCTTTGCCATATGCCCATAACCTTGGCAATTAAAACATTGAATCCCACTTTGCTGAACCTCTTGACTTCCAACCGTTTCCCTATTCCCAGTAGCCGCAACAATCCTCTGAGTATCATACTTGGCAGTTTGTCGATCATACCTTGCAGAACCCTCAACATGTGTTGAATTATATCGATCATACCTAGAAGGGCTTTCACCACGACGACGTGTGTCATACCTTGGAGGACTCTCAGCATATCGGTTATTGGTGTTAGATGATGTACGAAGATTGTTTTTGGTGGGTTTGTAGATTTTCTTGTAAGTCTTCATTATGAAAGCATTTTGTTGTTTCATCTCTCGATTCTTTTGAGCTTGATCTTCATCACTATCTTCTTCAGATGACGACTCAGATGGTGGTGATGGTGCTCTTGGCACTTTACCTCGAGATCTTGTGGATGATGAAGACTTAGATGATGTGGAAGATCGTGGTGAAGATGATGTAGTGGAATAGGACTTAGGAACACGAGAGTTATGACCTTAAACATGTTGAGTTGTAGTCACTAAAGCAAGTGGATTAGCCGTCTTGGCAACACGTTCAGCTCGAATCTCATTTGCTTCATTTCGAAATTGCTTCAAGATGTCAAAGAGTCGATGATATGAGACCTCGTCTAACTTTTCTTGTTGTTTCACCAAAGTGACGAACCGTGTCCACTCGGGTTGAAGTTGTTGAAGGAATTGGACATTGACTTGCATGGTGGAGACTTGCAGATTATTTCTTGTCATGTCATTCATCATCTTATAAAACCTGGAGTAGTAAGAGTCAATTGATTCTCCATCCCTTGAAGTAAACTTGCCAAAATTCCAAAACAAGTTTGTTTTGACATCTTGTTTGTTGATTGATTCTCCTTGTTGCAAGCGTTCAATAGCAGTCCACATTTCATGTGTTGTGGGGCATGCATCAACCATGGAGTAAATATCATCTCCAATTCCACTTAGAACCATATAGATGGCTTCCTTCTCCGCATCATGCCAAGCACAATTTTTAGGTGTGAGATCAGCTCTTGTTTCATCACGTTCACTTGCAGGAATTGGATCAGTAGTATCTGTGGCAGCTCTCGCAGGAATTGATATTTTCTTGAATACATATGGTCCATGAGTAATACATTTCCTCAAGGCATCACCATTGGGTCTTGTATCAAGATATCATATGAAACGTGATTGCCATTGAGCATACGTACCAGACACAAGCACTGGTGGTCTCTCTTTATTCCCCGCCACCATGATATTGTTGTTTGTGACACGATATTCTTGAGTATAATCTATCTCAAAGTTGATGTAAAATGAATAGGATCTTAAGTAGATGAAATTGTGAAAAGATTGTGGTTGAAACTTGAAGAAGTTGTGAAGAAACTTTATCCGGAAAACCAAGCACTTATCCGGAATATTGTATTTCACTTATCCGGAATAATTCTATAAAAACCTTATCCGGAAAAATTCAAAGAGTAGATTATCCGGAATGTTTCAACTTGCTTTTATCCGGAATGTTTTGGGATGAGTTATCCGGAATCACAAAAATGATGCTTATCTGGAATCTTTTAGTGCTTCTTATCCGGAATAATTTGTCGCTTTCTTATCCGGAATAAATGTTCTTCGACTTATCCAGAATAATACAAAAACGACCTTATCCGGAAAAACTGTTTATCCGGAATGTTTATCCTTCTATATCCGGAATAAATCTCCTTTGGCTTATCCGGAATAAACCTTACTTGCCTCTTATCCGGAATAATTGTAAGTCACCTTATCCGAAATAATTCGTCCGTAGCTTATCCGGAATACTCGATTGATCGCTTATCCGGAATAATCCGTTAAAACTTCTTATCCGGAATATGCTGCCAAACTTCTTATCCGGAATAATGAGCTATCTTCTTATCCAGAATATGCTGCAACACTAGCTTATCCGGAATCTTCCCGAGTTGCTTATACGGAATCCTGAAAAAGTGCTTATCCAGAATAAACTATCTGTTGCTTATCCGGAATAAATCAAGTCACCCTTATCCACAATATTTGCCAAGCTGCTTATCCGGAATACAGTGGTGATGCTTATCCGGAATATAGTGACAAACCTCTTATCCGGAAAAACGAATTCGCTTTATATCCGGAATAATGAAACCCCAAAATTCCGAATAACACTCCAAACTTGCTTATCCGTAATCTACCAAAAACTACTATCCGGAATAATGTAAAACCCTCAAATTCCGGATAAAAAAACTTTCCAAGAACTTGATTTAGCCAAAATTTTCCGAAAATGAAACCAAATTTAGCAACTTTTTATCAAAAATCAAGAACAATGATAAACACAAATTCCTACCACTACTTTGTAGGCAATTTGTATGAAGATTTTGAGCAATAAAAAACAAAACTTTTTATTACGAGATGACTTTTAAGATGAAAAATCACACGAAATCAAAAAGTTGATAACCACAATCGAAACACAAATCTACCCCATGGCGATTGATACCAATTGTTAACCACATAAGATTCAAGCTAACAAGAGGTGATCCGGAGGTCGGGGAGGATAAAAGAAATGTTTAGACATTTTTAGAGAGAGAGAGATAAAGCTTCAAAGTAGTGTGTATTTTTAGAGAGAGAAGTGAAATACACAAAATAAGAAAAGCCTCACCCCTCCATGGAAGTATGGAGGGGTATATATAGGCTAAACAAGAGGTCACTTTTATAACATGTCAATAGTAGTCCCTCCACGTTTTGCCTATCTGAATCAAATGTAATTCCGTAAATGGCGCTCACATTTTAGGGCTAACACTAGAAAATAAGGCGCATGATGAGACTACAATTAAACATAGTCTCATCATCCAAATCGGGCTTAAAACGCTTAAAATATCATCAAAATACCCCAAAATATGCTTGTGTTTGTTCATTGTGTATCTTAGGTACGTATATCGTGAAATCAACAAAAGATCAAGAGAATGAAGCAAAAACGAACACGAGAAATGAAGCCGCACAAAGAACCGGACCCGACTCATGAAATTCCATTCAAGTCGTTGAAGTTTGAAGATTTGGCAAAAATGGTCCCTCAAGAATTGAAGACTTTTCATATTATACCCTTGCAAAACTCAATTATTACATTATGGTCCCTAATATTTCAAGATATTACATTAAAAGTCCTTGAAGATTGGTCAAATTACAGTAAATGCCCTTGGTACATATTTGATAAACTCTTGGTGGCCAAAGTATGAAGTTTCAAACTTCTTTTACAAAGGGGTATTTGATTATGGCTGTTTAAAACTTATATGACAAGAAGTTGGAAAGCAGGGGGCCAAAATGGGCAGACAACCAAAGATGAAGTAACCACTCACCAACTTACACATGTCCTACTCACTAATTCTAACCAATCACCACCACCCCAGCCACCACGTCATCACCCACTAACCCTAAAACAATTTATAAAACTGATTAAATCAGTTTATTAAGTTTTCCCACTAAAACACATTTTTAAATTAACCCAATCCCAAAACCAGATTAAAACCCACCTTAATCACCCAAAAACCCTAAAAATTCACCAGGTCCTAATCAACCCATAACAAAGGTGTTTCTGTTCTATCCTTCCAGAACCATGATTAAGCTTACCCTCAACACAACCCTACTCTCATTTATCCCTTCCCGTGACCCAAGTGGCCCTCACACGTGTCCCCTGCTCCTCCATTTTGGACAAAAAGGGAATCCTTCATTACATCAACGTCCCACAACAAATACTTGCTCCCTAAGGAGTGCAATCAACGTTCAAGATCAAAAACTACAGCTGGCCATAATACACAATCACATGAATCCGATTTTTGACCAAATTCAAATTCCAAGTCAAGGGGCATTTCTGGATTTTCTATGTATTAGGCTTTAGTATTCTTTCATGTTTCTAGAATTATCCATGTAGGTGTATAAATATGAGTGTCCTGTGCTCATATTGTTTTGTTCAAGTTTTTTGTATTTTTAAAGTTTATTAATGAAAATGAAAGATTTTACTTCATACAAATTCTGAGTTCCAAGTTTTCTTTTAATGTTTCATTAGTTTAACAATTTTCTTTTATTGCAAGTATTTAGTTAAAGTTTATCAAAAGTTTGTTAAAAACGTGTTCTAAGATTTCAAAAAGTAAATCAAGCTTAAAGTGGAAGTGAAAATGGAAGCTTTAGGTTGGTTTGGTTTGATAAAATCTGGTTACTTTAGTTTCTGTCAAAGCATTTGGTTCAAAATGTTTTGAGTTTCAAAGAATTTTCAGAAAAAATCTTATTTTTCTTTACTGATTGTTGTCTCACTGTTCGCATAAACTACCAATAAGCTGCATGACAAACAGCTTATTGGGCACTTATTGAACTTGAAGTTTGCTTCTTGGTTTAGTGGTGTTGTGCAGGAACAAAGAAACAAGACCCCTCATCCCTATTCATTTTCTTTCCAATTCTTGTTTGAAGATATTGAACCCTTGGGTCCTTTATGGATTCCAACCAACAGGGTAGTCTCTACATGTTGTCATAAGCTCACATCAGCTCTAAAAAGACCTAGTAGAAGGCATCAGCCAGGTAGCTTTTGGCTTGTACCCTGCTTACTTTTTTGTGAATCTGTGGATTTATGACAAAGTGGTAGTATACCTGTTTTCATTACTTGTTTATGATTGTTGAAGTTGTTGATACATGCTAGCATAAGTTATAACAGGTTTAAGGTTGATTTATATACAATCTGTTTGCAAATAGTCGTTTTCAGAAAATATTGGGGTATTTAGGTTTAGGGCTTTGATTGGTTAAGGTGACACTAAACTAGTCTAAGATCTGTCTAAACATACTCCAATACATTTAAGTAGGTGATATCATTATTTGGTTTTTAGTATTTTAGGATAAAATAGGATTTTCATGTTATATCATTTGGTAAAATCAGTTAAAAATCAGTAAGGGTCAAAACAGATTTATTTTAGTGAAATTTGACCACCAAATCTTGGAATTTGTTAGAGAATAGGTTAAGTTAGGATTGTGAGTTTGTTAGTTGTGATTTGTTTAGGTTTTAAGCAAGTTATCAGCAGCCAAAACTCACTAAATTGCCAATTGAATCGGCTTACTATTCACAGACCTACCTAGAACACATCAGTAACTTTATTTGGCCATTTTTGTGTGATTGTTGTTAGTGACTTGCGATTTTTATTGTATATGTGACTCCCTACAACCCAACTGGTTGTGGGGGTGCCTTTGGTTCCAAATAAAACCAAGAAACGAAGAAGCTACAAGCCAAAAAGTCACCAGATCTCATATTTTGTTAAACAGTGGGAACAAAGTTCCCACTGCCAATGTTACAGTTCCCACTGCTAGGGATAAGGACAAAACCATCAAAGTGTCACTTTCAGTTCTTGTTCTTTTTGTCTTTAGTTGACTTAAATTACTCTTTTAAGTAATTTTAATTTTCTTATTTTTTTTATTTTATTTTTAGATTTTTCATTTAGATTAATTTTAATTTACTGTTCATTTTATATTATTTAGATTAAATCTAGTTTTAATTAGTTTTAATTATTTCTATTTTTGTCTTTTAGTGCAAAATCTTTATATTTTTCTGTTTTAAAATTGTTCCTAGTTTAAGAATATTATATTAAGATTTTTAGATGAAAAAAGTTTTACTGTTCACCTTTTTAAGTGTAAAAATTTATTGTTTTCAACTTTTTAAATTTTTCTACTGTTTAGTAATATAAATTAGGATTTTTCAAACAATAAGTTTAATTTTAGCATTATTTTATTATTTTTAATCATTATTTTTGTATAAAAATTGTTTTTAGCCTTTAAAAAATAGAAAAATAGTTTTAAAATTTAGGAAAAATACTTTTTAGTCTTTAAATAATATAAGTGAGTTATTAGTTTAATAAAATAATATTTTGGGCTCATTCTTAATTATATTTAAATTTAGGGCTTTAATTAGCATTTAAAATTGAGTATTTAATTAATAAAAGGTTTTAAAATTTATTTATTGAATTTTTATTTTTATTTATATTATTTTAGACTTAGTTTAAATTTTTAATTAATTTTTAGGTTTAATTTTTAATTTTGTCACGTTTTACGTATTTACGTTCGCGTTTTACGTCATATCGTCGTAGTGTAATCATAATCGTAGCAAGTCTTTTATTTTTCTCTCTTAAACCAAAAACGACACTAATCCAAACTTTTGATTTTACATAATTGGCACCGTTGATTTTACACCTCCTTCGAGAACGAACCCACATTTATTCGGTTTTACGTTTTTCCTAAAGCGTAAGACTTAATACTTGCCCCTCATACGCGTTTTTCCTAAAACGTGAACGAAAATCCTACATCAATTTTTGGCGCCGTTGCCGAGGAGGTGTTTTTGAGTTGCCATTATTATTATCGTGTTTGTGTGAGTAGTGCATTTTTGCTTTTCAATTTTTGGAAATCGTAAATAAGGTACATACTCATTTTTGTTATTATTCCTTATTATATTATAGTATCCAAATAAAACGTGTTTAATTTTCCTAATTTATACACACAACAATTATTTTACTATATTGTAGATATCCCATTATCGTTTTCGTTTTTTCTTGTGAATATATTACTATATTGTACTTACGTAGAACAATAAATATACAAGTACTCCAAAAGCGTGAAAACGCAACCTTGATTCGGGATTTCATCACTCGATCATTGTATTCGAATCTAAAGCAAAAGTTTAAAAGGCAAAATAGATAAATACTTTCGTGAGGCTTAATTTCAATTAACACAAACTATAAGGTGGGTATAAGGCGGCTGTATTTCACTACCTAAAGGAAAAAGGCTCTTAAGTGCTTAGCGCCGCCTCGTTTCCTCCGCTTGCTTGTGCGTGTTTTGAGAAAGAGAGCTAATCGAGGGTTTGCCGCCCAAGTATTATCAACGTATCATATATATTTGCTGTGTTTTCAAGATTAAACCCTCTTGAACGTTTTGGTGTTCCACCAACGTTCTAAAGTCATCGAAGGCGCTCACTCCACATGATCGTTTTCATTCTTTGAGGCTACTTTAATCGAGAAATCGATTCGAGGGGAGATTTGTAGATTTGAGTCTACGTAATCGAAAAACAAAAAAAACTGAATAATCGAAAAACCACTAAAAGAATCTTCTTTGCTACCCCCCCCCCCCCCCATTCTACGCTTAGTGCATGCACACTCGATCGAAGGGTTATTCTAATGCTAGCGACGCTTCGAATCGACGCCATCGTAATCGAAGGAATCGACGACGTAGACGAGACTTAGAAACCGACGTTCCTAATATCGTTGTTAAAGGGACCGTAGAAGAGATGGACGACAATCGTTCGATGATGGAATTGCTCCAAGCGCCCACCGAGGGTTATGGAGACGCGATCGTAATTCCCGCTATCGAAGCGGAGAATTTTGAGATTAAGAGCGGAATGCTTTCGTTGATACAAGCTACGAAGTTTCGAGGTCGTGAAGCCGATAATCCTCACGACCATATTCGGAATTTTAATCGTCTTTTAGCCACGAGCAAGTTTAAGAACGTCGACACCGATGTCGTCAAGTTTATGCTTTTTCCGTACTCGCTCGATGGTGCCGCCAAGGATTGGTACGAGAAAGAGCCACCTAATTCGATAATTATGTGGAAGGATATCGTTTCCAAATTCGTTAATCAATTTTTCCCACCGTCTAAGACGACGTTTTTCAAAAATGAAATTACGAGATTTGAGCAAAAACCGAATGAATCTTTTAGAGACGCGTGGGATCGTTTTAAGGAATTGCTTAGGCAATGTCCTCACCATGGATTTTCCGAGTTGCACCAAATCGATACGTTTTACAACGGTCTTAGTATTCAAGAACAAGATTTGTTGAACTCCGCCGTCGGTGGCAACTTTTTGTGTTAAACTCCAAAAGAAGCATCAATGATTATCGAGAATCGATCAAAGGTTTACCAACTCCGCAACGCACGAGTGTTGCCAATGTCGCCAATGTTAGTAATTATAATCGTGATATTGAGAGAGTTGATGCGAAATTCGACAAGTTGACGAATGTGTTTACGTCTTTTCTCGTTGAAATGCAAAAGAAAGACGCTCCCGCTACGGGGAAAGCGGTTGAGACTTCGTGTACGTTTTGTGGTGGACCTCATAATTATTACGAGTGTGCGGCTACGGATGGCCAAACGTCGAATGTGAGTACGTTAAAAAACAATTTTTCTAATCAAAATCAAAATAACGCCAATCCATCACAACAAGGAAATTATAACCAAGGCAACAATTTTAATCAAAACTGAAACAATTTTCAAGGAAATAATCAACAAGGAAATTTTTCGAATCAAAATCAAGGTTATAATCAAGGTTGTATTTTAAATTGGCAAAATCGAGACAATAATCAAAACTCGAATTTTTCAAACAACAACAATCAATGAAACAATTTTTCAAGTGGTAATATGAGACGATTAGAGGGAGAAATTGGTACTTTGAAAAATTACTTTTCTAATACTTTGAAATTACAAAACACGAAGATTGAGCAAGGACAAATTGATATTAAAAAGATGTTTTCGGCTATTATGAACAAATCCTCGGGTGCTTCATCGAGTTCGTTACCTAGTGACACCGTTGCAAATCCGAAGGAACAATGTAAAGCTGCCTCGTCTCATGGAAAAAGTCATGTGATTACCCCTACCCTTGATGGATTTCGTGTTGTTCCTTCTTATCAACCCTCGACTTCTAAGATGTCTTATTGTTCTAAAGTCGATGGGGTGAACGTGTCGACCAAGGAAAAGAGTGCACACACTCGTGTACCTCAAATTCTATCCACGGTTTAAAAAGAGAGTTTTATCGAACTTACCAAAGTAACCCTTGAAGAAACTTGTGCATCGATCTTTCTTAAAAAACCCAAAAGGCATATGCCGAGAAAGGAAGAGGATCCGGGCCAATTTCTACTACCTTGTGATTTTTCCGAGATTGAGGGATGTTTAGCCCTTGCCGATTTAGGTGCTAGCATCAATCCCATGCCTCACTCTCTATGGAAATTGATGACATTGCCTAATATTACCCCCACGAACATGACAATCGAGCTTGCAAATTGTACTCCACTTATACCAATTGGAATAGCCGAGGATGTCTACGTTAGATTTGGAAAGTTTGTTTTTCCCGCGGATTTTGTTATATCCGATTACGAGTGTGACCCTAAATGTCCCATTATTTTAGGCCGACCATTTTTATCGACGGCTCGAACCGTAATCGACATCCACGAGGGGAGACTTACTATGAGATATGGGGAGGATAAAATGGATTTTTTCACGAGTAAATCCCAAGTGTCTTATGATAATGAAAAAACCAAGGTTTCAAAACCTAATGTTTCAAATTCTGATGATTTCAAAATGTTTACTTTAGCGGAAACTATAAGGCTTAATGCATGTTTTGAAAGAATTAATAAAAACGGTTTTAAAGATGATGATTTTAATGATAAAGAATACGTGTACCTAATTCAAAAGGGTATGTGTAAATTTATGAATGAAAAATCACTTTGGGATGTATTCGATGAAACAAGTGAACGACCAATTCCGAAGGGCGACGTTAGTGCCATCACGACAGTGACCAAAATGGGCTCGTCTTCACCACCTTCGAAGGACCACGTCTTTGAGGCTTCAACTTCTAACTCCATCGAAGTGCCTCCTTTTCCTAGCCCAACACCCGTTGAGGCTAAAGGTTTTATCGACATCGATCCTCTCGTTTTAGAAAAGTCACCTAAGCATAGTCATTTGACTTGTAAGACCATGGTTGTGAGTGCTCACATCGACTCTTTCTTTGACGATGACGATGGTGATTTTGCCGTGATTGATCACGTACTTCGAAATCCACATGCAATTTTTGATTCTCCTAAAAAGAAGTGTGTGAAGTACGATGATTACGAGTTTGATCCTGAGATTGAGGAAATCATTGAACGAGAGCTAGCTCTTTTACCTCCACTCCCACCTACAAGTGAGGTTGATCTTTCCAAAATCGAGGATGAACTAAATGAGTTGGAACGTCTTATTTTTTATGACGAACCAACTCATGTGACCCAAAATCTAATTCTCGAGGAGTTACCTAATCAGCACTCCTCAAATGAGAATTACGTTTACCACATTCGTGAGGATTTCACTTATCAACAATCCCCACAAATGAATGATGGTTACGTGCTTGATCGTGATCTTTTCGAGAGAGTTTCTAAGATACCCAAGGAGGGGAATGACAAACCTTGGTTTGACAAGCCTATCTTTGATGAAGAAATCGATGAGATCGACGTCCATGAGGATGACGAATATGTTGACCCCGAGAGGGCGGTGTTCTTTGTTGATTGACGTTTTGAGAATTTATACAATCCACCACCCCCTAACCGTGACTTAAATGTGAAGATTTTTAGCGTGACTAATGTTGAGTTTGAAACGCCAAATATTTTCGACATCATAAAATCGGGTTTTCATAAAGAGTTTTTGAACAATGAAAAAGGGAAATATTTTAAATGTGATTTAAAAGATTTTTCTACTTTGCTAACTCCGTCATCACCGCGTTTTATGAGTGCTACCACCTCGTCTACTCCTTTTGATGACGGTTTGTGTGAATCTAGTGTGGGGGAAGCCCCTTATGTTCCCTCACATTTCTCCACCGAGGACGAGATTTATGATCCTGGAATTGCTTGTAAAGGGAAAACTCGGTCTTCCACCGATGCAATAAGTGGAAAATCTTTTCGTTTGCTTGGTGTGAGTCTACCTCGAGTAGCTTCTAAGTTTGACGTACCCATTGCCTCACCTTTTTACTGTTCATCTCTTTTCTTCTACCCCTTTGGGGTTCTAGCACATGTTGGAGTGGCGTTGTTTCGTCTTTCATCCGAAAATGAGGACGCTATCTTGACCCCGGTATACGTTTATCGGGTTTTTAAAGTACTCCATGTACTTTTAGGCATTGTTTATCATGTAAGCCCCACTAAAAATGATCATACCATGATTATCCCTAAATGATCACATTTATGGGGATTCGAGTCGAGCTTTTGACTTGGTTATCAAAAACAAGATTATTAGAAATACGATTATAACGCATATTAGAAGTATTGGTCACTCCAACAATAGTATTAAACATTGTAGGCTCGTAGTTAGTTATTTACTTAGTATTGTGTAAACGCCTAGCCCATGGAAATGTCCATGGGTTGGAAGGCCCAAGCCCACCAAGGCTTGGGTATATATAAACCCTTTCCTTTGAAGGAAAGGGTGTTGGTTGTTTTATTTTCTCAAGGAATACACATAGTTTTCTCTCACTTCTCTCTCTAGTTTCTCTCTCTAGAAAAACATCAACCCTCTTGAAATACAAAGATTATCATATTTCTACAATTGGTATCAAGAGCTATGGGATGAAATAAAGATTGGTTTTGTGTTGTTCATACTTTTCTAAGTGTGTTCATGTGTTTTTGATTTATTTTACCAAAGTTTCAAATTTTTTTCGTGTTTTGTGGTTCCAAGTGATCTATATCTCTTCTAAATAATTTTAGTAACGATTTGGAGACATTTGTTTAGTTAGAATCACGAATTCCAAGGTAAAAATCCATTCTTTCTTGTTGCTTCCAAGTCTCGGATTATTTTTGTGTTACGATAAGATTTTTGTGATTGCATAAACCCTGGGGGTTTCTACTTGCGATCCAAAGTCACGATGACATCCTACGATCACCACTACGATCACAACTACGTTCCCAAGTACGATCACGGTTACGATCAAGTGAGTACGATCCTAAAGTACGATCATAAGCCACGATCACGAGTACGATCGGTGAGTACGATCGGGGGAGTACGATTAGAGTACGATCAGTGGTTACGATAGGTGAGTACGATTGGTGAGTACGATCGTTGGATACGATAGGTGAGTACGATCAGTGGACACGATAGGGGAGTACGATCAGTGAGTACGATAGGAGTACGATTAGTGAGTACGATAGGAGTACGATCGGTGAGTACGATAGGAGTACGATCGTAAAGTACGATCAACCATAATTTGCAACACTTAGAGGATTTTTTCAACTTCGCATTTTTTGGAGACGTTAACAAAAACACACAACCAAAAGATTATAACATCTTTATTTAAACAACACTAAAACATATAATCTTACTTCATTGCTCGATCATTTTGATAATCTTTTTTCAAGTGTTCAAAAAATGAATCCTCATTCATTCATGCCAACAATGACATCGCTTACCGATATTTCAATCATATCGGGTATCGACACTCACCCACCGTTGCTCATCAAAGACTTATTTGAAGCATGTCAAGGTCGCATGAAACCCACTGGTAGTACCTTCACTTCTAATGGAACTACGTGCCCTTTAACTAGGATCACATCCACGGAAATTAGGTCTCAACGTCCTTTAAATAGGAACACTAGCACTAAGAAATGGAAAAAGCGCCCTTTAACTAGGTCTATCCCCACTATTGTGCCTACCAGTGAAGAAGTACCTCAGGATCTTAGACAACTAGAATCTATGCCGACATTTAGGAAGCAAATCTGGAAGCCTAAGATTTCTTCGGTTAGCAAATCTAAGATAAATATATCTGTACCTACTAACACAGAGGAACTACTAGATTCCGATACATCGTCTTTGTCTGGTGATATTTTCAGGTGGTCCAAATCATCCTCTGGTACTTGAACTCTAGATGCTCAAAGCATATGACCGGAGACCGCTCGATGCTCAGAAATTTCTTCAGCAAGTTTCTAGGAACGGTGAAATTCGGCAACGACCATATTGCGAAGATCATGGGTTACGGTGAATATCAAATTGGGAATGTTACGATTTCAAGGGTATATTATATGGAGGGACTTCGTCATAATTTATTTTCAGTGGGACAATTTTGCGATTCAAACCTTGTGGTGGATTTTCGACAACATACTTGCTTTATTCGCGATCTTGCATGAAATGATTTGTTAATAGGTTCTCGAGGGGATAATCTCTACACACTGTCCATTCAAAACATGATGGCTGCTTCTCCTGTATGCCTTCTTTCCAAAGCATCTAAGACCAAGTCATGGTTGTGGCATCGTCGGTTATCTATTCTTAACTTTGATGCTATAAACCATTTGGCTAAAAACGAACTTGTCCGTGGTCTTCCAAAACATAAGTTCGACAAGGATCATTTATGTTCCGCGTGTTCTTTGGGGAAAAGCACCAAGAAATCATACAAACCTAAAGCTGAAGACACCAACCAAGAACCACTATATCTTTTGCACATGGATCTTTGCGGGCCTATGCGTACGGCTAGTGTGAGTGGTAGATAATACATCCTCGTCATGGTGGATGATTTCTCTAGGTTTACATGGGTTAAGTTTTTAGCAACCAAGGATCAAGCACCAAATTATATTATTACTTTCTTAAAGATGATCCAAGTACGTCTTAATGCTACTGTTCGCCGCATTCGTACTGATAATGGAACTGAGTTCGTTAATCAAACTCTACGAGACTATTATGAAAAGGTCGGTATTTCATATGAAACTTCCGTCGCTCGCACTCCACAACAAAACGGTGTCGTGGAAAGACGTAACCATACACTAATGGAAGCTACTAGAACTATATTGATTTATGCGAATGCTCCTTTATTCTTATGGGCTGAAGCAGTGGAAACCGCATGTTATACCCAAAACCGCTCCATCATTCGTAAGCGCCATGGAAAAACTCCATATGAGCTACTTCATGGACATAAACCTGATATTTCATTTCTTCATGTGTTTGGTGCACTGTGTTACCCAAATACTAATAGTGAGAATTTGGGCAAACTTCAACCGAAGGCTAATATTGGAATTTTCATTGGTTACTCACCCGTAAAGAAAGCTTACCGAATTTATAACCGTCGTCTTGGCAAGATACTAGAAACTTTGGATGTCGATTTTGATGAGCTGACAGCGATGGCTTCTAAGCAACACAGCTCTGAACCCGCACTTCATGAGATGGGAACCGGTACGATTAGTTCCGGATTAACTCCCAACAATCCTACTTCTCCATCATTTATAGCACCTACAAGGCCCGAGTGGGATGAGTTATTTCAACCTATGTTTGATGAATTCTTTGATCCACCTAGTAAGGATTCTCCATGTTAACCACATAATATTCAAGCTAACAAGAGGTGATCCGGAGGTCGGGGAGGATAAAAGAAATGTTTAAACATTTTTAGAGAGAGAGAGATAAAGCTTGAAAGTAGTGTGTGTATTTAGAGAGAGAAGTGAAATACACAAAATAAGAAAAGCCTCACCCCTCCATGGAAGTATGGAGGGGTATATATAGGCTAAACAAGAGGTCACTTTGAAAACATGTCAATAGTAGTCCCTCCACGTTTTTCCTATCTGAATCAAATGTAATTCCGTAAATGGCACTCACATTTTAGGGCTAACAATCTTCCCCCAATGTGGAGACATACGGAATTACTTAAAATGTTCCTAACAAGTAAAAATACAACAAAATAAAGTCTTCCAAGGCGCTTCCAATGTTGAGGATGTCTTTTAATTCTTCTTGTCTCCATAACTTGTACCTCAGCTTGAGTCCTCTTTGTCTTTGCTTGTTGTGGAACAATTGTAATATGCATGATTTGGATTAACTTCCCCCTAATTCATGCAGCATGTATTAAAAAACTTACTTCATGGACTTCTTTTTGACGAAGTTTCTGAATCAGCTTCCCCCCAAACCAATATATGTATCTTAAGCAGATTCTGACACTTTGATGTAGTTTGAACAATCTTCTAGCTCATCGGTTTAAGTGCACAGCGGAAATTTGTAGAAGAACCACACCAAATAACACTGCTTCTATACTGTTTCATGTCGTTTAGGTTTTGGTGATAATCCGTTTGGGGTAACATGCAGGAAATCAACAACAATTCCTCTCGCGCCTGTAGAATACTTCATAAAAATCATATAAAGTAAGTAGATACCATTCCATGTACACTACTTCCCCCCTGGAAGTTGATCCGATTACTTCAAAGTACACGATCTTCCCCCATGATGATTTCGAACTCTCGGAGGCATCATTATCGTGGACGTCCATATACTCTAGAAGTTCTTAGTCTTAAGCAAATGTCTTGAAAATTTTTGAAAGTTATTGAGAAACTTCGAAAATTTTTGCTTAGACTATGAAGTACCATTGTCGTTGTGATGCTCATAAATATCCCGTGAGAATTGATTGCTGATTCCATCTCTCTCTGTCTAACTAACCAACCTCGAATTCATTCGGCTATTTTTTGTGACCACATGTGAAGTAAACCCGATATTCAAAACTTGAAACTGAAGTACAATCCCCCAAATTTGTTATTGAAGCTTGCACTTGTGTCGATTGAAGAACGGTGCAGAAACAAGTTTCTTATACCTCTTGAAGTTATCCACACGAGCAACTGCGTGTGACACCCAAAAATGATAGTTATCCATGTCGTCGACCATCCACCCCTTGACAGTGGAAACTAGATAATTCAAGTCTCAATCATAAATATTATCGCCCAAGCAAGTCATCAGTCGATAGACTGGGTTTGAAGAAAAGGGGTAGAAAAATAGAAAGAAGGCTCGATGATGAAATAAGTAGACGCCTTCATGAAATCCCACTTCAACTTCAAATAAAGAATACCAAATCCACTTCGCGATCACTTCTCTTAGTAGAATCAAAACAAGCAGTTGTCGTTAAAGTGAATCTTATATCGGATCGTTTTAGCGTTAAGTGTTTTGTTTGCTTTGGTGTTGTGTGTTGAGAATGTCATTAACTAGAACGAATTATGTAATGAATTGTCATTAAAGAACAAAATTTGTCTAGATAACTTGTCGTTTAAGCCCAACGTTAATCATATGCCCAACTGATGCGCGGATCGACCTAAAATTTTCTATGTCGTTTAAGCACTTTCGATCGAAACATAAAGAATACCCGCCATCAAAAATCGTGTCATCATAGCCCGAAAAATAAAACCTGGTCCACTATCAAACTTCACGGTCCAACCAATAACAGTCCAATACAGATTTTATAAACTAGCCCAATTAGATAATATTTTCGGCCATGTTTAAAGTGGTAAACCAGCACATAAGAAATTATAACCCTAAGAAATAGGAGTTATAAAAAAGCTTAACCTAATCTCATTATTTCTCAAAACCACGCATCAACTTTCTAATCTGCTTTCATGGAGAACTCCGCCCCATCTCATCTAATCCCATATCTGTCACACAAAAAAAATCATCTCAATCAATTGATCAATCCAAAACGAATCTGTCCATCTCTTTTCAACTCGAACCCAATTAATCCAATCACTTCAGCTTTCAATCGATTGACCAATATTCCCAAATCAATTTGACCACATCTGAAACCTACACGTTTGCTTTTCTTAATCTATTTATAACACGAGACCAAGAAACCGATCCACAGTCCTTTGATACATCGTTTCGGCTTCAAGGTCCATAAATATAAAGTCTTAAAGGTCTATGTTTGACCTCGGGTAGGTTGATTTATATGCATGGTTTGAAAATACCGAAACAAAGAGTGTAATAACATGTTTGTTATCTTACATTCTTTATAGTTCGAATATAAAAAAAATGGGTCTATGATGATTATTATATTCGTGTATGAATCTTATAAAGGTTTTGACATGCAATTGCGTCACACGAATTATAACTGAGATCTTGATTAGATTTTGTCAAGTGGTTTTTGAGTCTAGAAGTTATGGGATATAGGAGACGATGGGATATAGATAGAGTTGGGTTTTGATTGTTTGATGATGTTGTCGTGGTTTTGGGGCTGATTGGAGTTATAAAGATGTTGTGAAGGAGATACGATGGGTTAGGATTAGAAATAAAGTTGGTGTGAATGGTTTTATGGTCTTGGTATTTTCTGGTTTAGTCATGATGTCACAATGTTTTCTTTTTTTAAAAAACAGTCATCGTAGTGATCTTTTTATACCCATCGCAACATAAAAATATGGCCATCGCAGTCAAATTAGAACCACCAATCGTAATGTCATCGTAACATGAAAATACCACCCATCGCATAGACTCATCATAGCGACTCATCGCAGCGACTCATCGCAGCGACTCATCGCAGCGACACATCGCAGCGACACATCACAACGACTCATCGCAGCGACTCATACCAGCGATTCATCGTACCCATCCATCGCAATCAATGCGATCAAAAGAAGCCATTGGGGTCTCCCATCGTAACACACCATCGGAATGACTATCTGAAGATACCATCGCAAAGTGCACCCATATTTTGAATCTGAGAATCCCATCGTAATAAGCCATCGTGAAAGGTTTTTGACCAAGTATTTTGAAGCCCCGAAAAAATGGATATGTTCCATTTGATTTTGTCCATATCCCCACCATAAAAAATCAAGAAATAAACAATGAAAGAAGGGACAAAAACAGATAACCGGGTATAAAAAAATTTGACAAAAGATGTATGATAAGGCACTTTTGACACAGATTCAAAGAAAACTTGATATAATGGGACGCGGACAGATAGGAAATAGATGATAATGAAACAAAAGTTGATATTTCAAGATATGAACTAAGAAAAGAAAGAAAAAAAATACCAACCGTGAATCGTGAATCAGAATCATAACACGAACACAAACCACAACACGAATACAAAAGAATGAGAAAACTAAAACACAAAACACCCCCGGTTAGCTCTGATACCAATTGTTTATCGTGTACTTTGAAGTAATCGGATCAACTTCCAGGGGGAAGTAGTGTACATGGAATCGTATATACTTACTTTATATGATTTTTATGAAGTACTCTGCAGGCGTGAGAAGAATTGTTGCTGATTTCCTGCATGTTACCCCAAACGGAGTATCACCAAAACCTAAACGACATGAAACAGTATAGAAGCAGTGTTATTTGGTGTGGTTCTTCTACAAATTTCCGCTTTGCACTTAAACCGATGAGTTAGAAGATTGTTCAAACAACATCAAAGTGTCAGAATCCGCTTAAGATAAAGATATTGGTTTGGGGGAAGCTGATTCAGAAACTTCGTCAAAAAGAAGTCTATGAAGTAAGTTTTTTAATACATGCTGCATGAATTGGGGGGAAGTTAATCCAAATCATGCATATTACAATTGTTCCACAACAAGCAAAGACAAAGAGGATTCAAGCTGAGGTACAAGTTATGAAGACAAGTAGAATTAAAAGACATCCTCAGCATTGGAAGCGCCTTGAAGACTTTATTTGGTTGTATTTTTACTTGTTAGGAACATTGTAAGTAGTTCCGTATGTCTCCACATTGGGGGAAGATTGTTAGCCCTAAAATGTGAGCGCCATTTACGGAATTACATTTGATTCAGATAGGCAAAACGTGGAGGGACTACTATTGACATGTTGTCAAAGTGACCTCTTGTTTAGCCTATATATAACCCTCCATACTTCCATGGAGGGGTGAGGCTTTTCTTATTTTGTGTATTTCACTTCTCTCTCTAAATACACACACTACTTTCAAGCTTTATCTCTCTCTCTCTCTAAAAATATCTAAACATTTCTTTTATCCTCCCTGACCTCCGGATCACCTCTTGTTAGCTTGAATCTTATGTGGTTAACACTCCAGCACCTGCATCAGTAGCTCCGATTCCCGAAGTTGTTGCTTAAGATAATGGAAATCAGTCCGAGGCATCTACTGTTACAATTGAACCAGATGTCCCATCCTCCACCAATTCACAAACTACAACTGAATCATCACCCCCACTTGTTCCAAATGATGTTGAAGAGGATCACTATGATCACGATTTGGAAATTGGTCACTTCTAAGAGCTTCCTTTCTTTGGTTCACAAATACCTGAAAACCCTAACGGTGCGTCTACCTCAGAGGAATCTCCTGCAATCGTTCACTTCTGACCACCAAGGATTGAAAATCACAACACCAAATGGACAAAGGATCACCCAATCCGAAATATTATTGGTGACATTGATCGACCAGTATTAACACGCCACCAACTCCAAGAATATGCATTATATTGCTACTTTGATGAATTTCTTTCTGACATTGAACCTAAAAATTGGCAACAAGCTATGACACAATCATCTTGGATTGAAGCCATGCAAGAGGAACTTAATGAATTTCAACGTCTTGAAGTGTGGGAATTAGTTCCTTTACCCAACAACGTTGAAATCCTTACATTGTTGTGGGTATATAAGGTTAAACTCGATGAGTTGGGTGGAGTGTTAAAGAACAAAGCTAGATTGGTTGCTAGAGGTTACAAACAAGCTTTGGGTATTGACTTTGAAGAATCCTTTGCTCCTGTTGCACGTTTGGAGGCGATTAGACGCGTGGTACGATCTCCTATCGTCTTATCTCATCTCGAAAGGCTTCTCCAAAGGCAAAGTGGACCCAACATTATTCATTCTCAAGGAGGACAATGACATGATACTGGTATAAATTTATGTTGACGATATAATATTTGCTGCCACTACTCAAAGACTGTCTGACCATTTTGAGAAAATTATGTCCACACGTTTTAAGATCGATGATGGGAAAATTTTCATTTTTCTTAGGGTTGCAAATTTCTCAAAATCCCAGAGGTATCTTCATTAATCAATCCAAATTTTCTCTTGAATCATTAAATAAGTATCATTTTAAAAATTATGACCCCGTGGATACTCCAATGGTGGAGAGATCCAGGTTAGATGAGGATAGGGATAGGATAGCTGTCGATCCTAAACTTTACCGTGGAATGATCGACACCCTTCTCCATCTGACTGCTAGCAGGCCTGATTTGCAATTTGCTATATGCATGTGTGCTCGGTATCAGGCTCGGCCTACCGAAAAGCACTTACATGTTGTGAGAAGGATTTTTTGGTATTTTAAAGGAACACTTCATCGTGGTCTGTGGTATCCGAAGGATTCCTCTATTGCACTAATATCATATGCAGATGCGGATTATGTTGGGTGTCAAGATACTAGACGTAGCACTTCTGGCAGTGTGCAACTTCTTGGAGATAGAATGGTTAGTTGGGTATTAAAAAGGCAGAAAAGCGCTGCTATATCAAGTACAGAGTCTGAATACATTGCTATGTCCGGTTGTTGTGCACAAGTTCTTTGGATGAGATCACAATTAACTGACTATGGTCTTGGATTCAATAAAACTCCGATGTACTGTGACAATAAAAGCGCCATTTCTCTATGCTGCAACTACGTTCAACAATATCGGGCAAAGCACATTGACATTCGCTACCATTTCATCAAAGAGAAAGTGGAAAATGGATTGATCGAACTGTATTTTGTCAACACTAAGTATCAGCTGGCGGATATATTCACAAAGGCCTTAGATCGAGGACGTATCGAGTTTTTGATCGAAAAGTTAGGCATGAAATCATTCTCACCAGCGACACTTAAGGAGTTGGCAGAAGAATCTGCAGAATAGTGGTGGTAAACTATTCTAGAGTATCCTTTCATCGTGATCTTGTATATTATCATATATATTTAAACCGCCAAAAGAAAAATACAAAAATATAAAACATACAAAAACCATAAAAAAATAAAATCAAGGAAATCCAAAAATATTTTTCATTTTAAATCGGACATGTCTTTTAGTAGGTAATATTTACGGCCTTAGAAATATCGATTAAAATTGACACGACGCCATAAATAGAGTCCGTATAAAAGTTTTACATATTTTAAAACATGCCCATATAGCTTGTAGTTATTTCAGACTGCAACCCGCTTTTCGCATTAAAGTCACGTATTTTCTTACGAAAACGTTGGCTCACAATGAGAATTAATTTTCTCGGGTATGGTTTACTTTAAAGTCATACAAGGGATCAAGTTTACTTAATAACTTGGTCTAACATAAATTTGTGTACGTTTCAGTGCACTTATTTTGTTACAATAAGAGAAATCTTATTGCCACCAGAATCGTTCCATAAATCACAAAACGGAAAAATGTTCATGGATTTTTGGTCTCTTTAAAAAATCATTGACTACAGCTCTTTAACTAGAAAACGGGTCAGTGTTTAAGGGGGAGCAAATATCAAATCTTTTTTGAATTGAATAAGTCTTCAACACGGGTGTCTTTTGAAAATGGGTTTATTCTGAAACATGGAAACTGATAATTGTCTTCATATGCTTATGTGTAACTTGTGTGGTATGTGGTTTGTCGTTAGGAATTTGAAATTTTGCGTTAGGTGTATGTGTTCGTGTTTGTTTTCAAAGATAAGACGTTACAGGTTAAGGTGTTTGTTAGTTCATGTGTTTTTACAAGTGTTAAATTTACATCTTAATCCTTGGGGGTAAAAACTACACAATTGCAAAAAGGGGGACCAAGTTACAATTTCTTGCAACTTTGTTTGACCAAAGTCAATTTATTCCCCCCTCCCCGTCTTTCTTCTTTACTGTAAAACACACAACACAAACAACACTCCATTCACCATTGATAAAGCTTCGCATCTTCATATTTGACTGCTGTTTCTGCTACACAATCTAGGTACCATTATCATCGTGTCTTATTTAGATGACCATTTTATATTTTCATCATAACTCGAACCCGTATAAATCGACCACACAAATTAGGGTTTTTAGATTCTTGATGAAAATGATTATTAAGTGGTGGGATTTGTTCATCTAACCTAGATATACATTGGTTTTACCCAGTTTTTCCTAAAACATCTTCTATGTCCCGTAATCAAGGTCAACATATTTGCTTAGTTTATATCGCCTAGAATACGATGACTCACCACTGCGATGGGTTCATTGCGATGGCTCGTTGCGATGGGGTTCATTGCGATGGGCGCGTTGCGATGGATTCGTTGTGATGGGTCCGTTGCGATGGGTCCGTTGCGATGGGTCCGTATAATGGGTCCGTTGCGATGGGTCCGTTGCGATGGGTCCGTTGCGTTGGGCTCATTGCCATGGGTTCAATGCGATGGACTAGCTGCGATGGCTTCATTACGATCCCATGTTGCGATGGTCAATGCGATGGCTCATTACGAAAGACAAACATTTGCAAGGTTGTTTAGATATGTTTAGTACTACGATGGACTTAGTATTGCAATGCCTTTGCTTTGAATGACTTTTAGATTGCGATAAGGGTTTACATTGCAACATATGTTAGGCTTGCGATGGACGTTAAGTATTGTTCACATTATTAACATAACAAAGACTGATCTAATGAATTCGGCCTAGACAGCATTCCCACTTTATTAGGCTATAAGAAAATTAGGGCCATTAAAACGAAACCAAGTTATATTGGAAATAATTAATTTTATCTCATAAGAATACTTGAAAGGTTTCTTATTACAGGAGTTCATCCTATTTAATAAGTTGACATTTCTGTAAACAAAAGAGATACAAATTACTTATTCAATGTCTTGTGTTTTGTATCCAGGCCATGGAAGACAAAGTCTCATATTGTCTAACCCTGAGTTCAAGCCTACTGAAATTTGGGTTGAGGAGACTCCAAAAATTACTGAAGTAGTGGTTGAAACTAAACCAAAGCCTACTGAAGTTGTGGTTGAAACTAAACCAAGACCTACTGAGGTTGTGGTTGAAACTCAACCTAGACCTACTGAGGTTCTGGTTATGACAACCAGCAAACCCAAATTTTCAAGGAACTAATGCTAGGTCGTTATCTCCTTAGAATAAATTGTCTATGGTATATCTTTCATAATTCTAAGTGTGAATTTGAATGTATGAACATATTCCATATGAACTATGTATGTATCATGCAATCATATTTGGTGACTTTTGTTATTTTATTCCTTATGCTTAGGATTACATAGTTTATGAGATATATATATATATATGTGTATATATCAAATGTGCATGTGTTTATCTAAAGCAGGAAAATATCGTTAACCGAAGAACAACAAAAACAACTAGATCTTGTCCTTGTTCCACTTAATGCCAGAATGCAACATGCACCAAACAATTTTCGTCTGAAAGACGATTTTGATCCTACTTTGCCGGCATTCAAAATTGCAACGGACATCCTAGATTGTTCACCAATAAAGGACGCATTACGTGTCACTGCATCAGTTCCTGAAGTATACATGCACGAGTTTTGGGCAACAGCTACAATTACACAGGCAAAACAATTGTCAAAGAAGATTATCTCTTTCACACTCAACAACAAAGACTTGGCACTTGAATTTCGTCAATTTAGGCAACTATTCAAGCTTCCTAAGTTAGCAAAAGGAGAACACTTTGTGCCTGAAAAGATACAGATGACTTGCTTCGAGTAATTCGAGAATTGAATTATGAGGGTGAAATTGGTTTTCTATCTCAGTTTAACACGTCACATATTGGGCAACCCTGGAAAGCAATTGTCACTATCTTAGTAAAATGCCTTACTTCCAAGATTCGTGGATCAGACGCAATGAGACCCTCTCAGGCAATTATCTTTTGGGGTCTCTACATTGGATCTAAAGTAGACTATGCACTACAACTTTGGGAGGAATTTTGTCATCAATTCATAAGTTCCAAGAGGAAAGCGGTGCATCTCCTATTTCCAAGGTTCACCAAACTAATCATCAATTTCTTCATGAAGAGTGACCCAGCTATTGATCCTCGTGGGAATTTCATCTATCATACTCAAGATAGTGACGATTTGTTGGATACTATGACTGCGGATAATCAATTTACAAAGTATTCACTCAGACTAGCTCCAGTGCCAGACATCATGATGATGAAGGAATCAAGGAAAGTGATCACTACCAAGAGATGCTACTGGATATTGAAGCACAGTTCAAAAGAGCAAATGCAAATCCCTCTGAGAAACAATCAGAGAAGCAAAAGAGTTTCCAAGCGCCAATCGACTGCTTCCTCAAAAGATAAAGGCACAGGGAAAGAGCAATTAGTTGATGAAGATGATGAAGAAGATGAGATGATCCACACGGATGTTGAACAGGAAGAAGTATCTCTAAAGTGGACAAAGAGAGCAAAGCAAACCAAAGGTAAAGAAGCACTTGTTGCTTCAGATGAACCAGCTCAACAAACCATTTCTGAAGCCAAACAACTGCGTATCACTCTTCAGCAAAGCAGAGAGGAGGATTTTGCAACATCCAAAGGATCAGGCTCAACATTGTTTGATGACTTACAGGAACTTGGTGAACCTGATGCTGATATTGCCTTCTATGAAGATCCTAATGAAGAAGATGTTGATAACTTCAATTTTGAAAGTCGTGAGCAGAGTGAAGAGGGTGCTGGCAGTGACAACACAGAAACAAATTTGCTCTATCATGATGTCAATATCACCACATCTTTACCGGAACCAACTAACACTGTGATTAACGACGATGCTCACGTAACTCTCATTACAGGAACTCAACTTCAAAGTAAGTCTACTTCTGGCTCTGATGATGTTATGAAATATCTTAATTTTGAAGGGGAGGGTGTCGAGGATACAAATATTGATCCATCGACAAATGAAAATATGGTGGATGTTCCTATAACTTTTGTTACATCAACTACCATTCCATTACTAACCACCCCGTCCATCACTAATGTCATAACACCAGCTATCACACCAGTACCTAGTGAACAACCTGTATCAACTACCGCCCCAACTACTGAATCTACACCGTCATCAATCGTTGAACAACCTGTATCAACTACCGCCCCAATGACTGAACCAACACCATCACCTATCCTTGAACAACCTGTATCATCCACCACCACTCTAACACTCGTGGTTACACCTCCACCATTAGTACAACAAGTATCATCTACCTCCAACCCATTCCTCACAGTCAGTGATCCACTAATTCAGACTCTTCAACAATAGCTCGAGGCTCAAGCTAAACAAATAGCAGCCCTAAATGAATGAATCACCAACCCTGACACACAAACCCTCAAGGAACCGCAACCTGACGAGCCTACACTTAAGAAAATATCTAACAGCGTTTCTAAACTTAAAAGTCAACATAAAAAATTTATTGGAGAGAAGAAAACTCGTGACAAAGAGAATGCTGCCTTTCTTGGGTCAATTAATGATAATATGACCAACATCATTCGACGTGAAGTACAGTCATATGTTGATCAGGAACTACCAAATCTTTTTAGTACTGGTTTATCTACCCTTCAACTAATGAAATTGTTGCAAACACGACTGAAAGATATGGGGCCTCGTAAATCAAAATATAAACGCAAAGTTCTACAATATCTCAACAAAGCAATCATTAAAGATACACCTGGAGATACTGAAGACTCTAAGTCTGAGGATGAAGTCGAGCTAGAGGAGGAAGATAACGAGGGTAACGGTGATGAGGATGATGGTGATGATGATCAAAATAAGGAAGAGGATGAGGAAGACGAGGATGAGGAAGAACAGGATAAGGATAAGGATGAAGATGAACAAGAGAACGAGGAAGAAGAGGATGAGGATAACAAAGAAGACGAGGACAAGGATTCAGATGGGGATGAGGATGATGATGATGATAATGATGAAGGGAATGGAACCAAAAAGGGTGATACGAATGACAAAACGGGTACGAATGGCGACGAGTCAAATAAGGGTGAAGGCGATAAGGAAACTGAGAAAGGTATTGAGGAAGCTGAAGAAAGCGTTGCTCAAACTGCAGAAAAGACGATGGACGCTACTGTACCAGAATTCTATTACTACTTCTCACAACGAATCTACTGACACGGGTATATCTACTGAACCAGATTCTACTACTACTTCTCACAACGAATCTGTAGAACCTATGCAAGAAGACGAAATTCCAGTCTCTATGCCCAATGATGATATACCGATGACACAAGAATAACCTTCAACAGCATCTTAAGATCAGCATAATTCGGATATGGAAGTTGAAAACTTAAATGTACCAGAACCGGCTTTTGATGAATCTGTTATCATCGATGACATGGTACAGGAGCAACTCTGGCTTACAAATGCATCACCACAACATCCTTTCGCCACATCAACAGAAATGGAACTTACTCAATACCTAAACAATCCAATCGATTTCTCGGCCTTTCTAAGGTATCATCATGGGAAACCAACAATGAATCCGGATCTTATCAAAATGGCAGCCGCAGACTTGTACTTCTTCGATACTTTGAAGATCAGCCATAATGAGGCTGAATATCACTTAAATGAGCTTACAAAGGCCATGAGAGCGACGACTACGGGAATTCAGACTCTAGTGTTACGACCTCTTACACCCACAGTCATCGCCGGTTCTACAATGATTCCATTAGAATACTTTGTATCTCATGATCTCGAGTATCTTGAAAAAGGCGCAAAGAAATATGCCACATCACTTACTATGATCAAGGCTATCAATCTGGAGAACGTACCGTGGATTGAAGATAAAGTACCTGATGCGTTATGGAGAAGGAAGTTGCTCAAGTTTTATGATATTTATGCATCACTTGGCATCTCTCACTGGACTCCAAAGAAAAGGTTAGCTTACAATCACTTCCATCGTCCAAAGAGAGGTTCTTCTATTGTTACAGATTATAGAGTTAAAAGCATACAAAGAGCAACTACTCAGACTGTATTCGGTTATGATTACTTGAATGTAATCGTGTTCAAACGTACTGATGAAAAAGAATACAGAATTGACGAAAGTGATCTCCAGTACCTTCGCCTTGAAGACATTGAAGATCTTCTGTTGTTATTGGCTTAGGAAAAAGTCGACCATTTACCACCTGAGATAGTCATTTCGTTGAGCTCCAACTTTCGTCAATATGCTAGAAAAATCGTCATCAAACACCTGGTGGAACATTTTCAACTTGGAGTGGAGAGCTTTCAAAAGCAGCTAAACTTGCAACGTCCCCATACAACACCGCTCAGTAATTTCCACAAGGACAAAAATCCTTACATGGGAACCACGACACCGGAAGCAGGGATATTTTATCCGAATGAGACTGGCGTCATGAAGTTTATGCGATTCTCCGAACTGCACAAATTCAGTGATGGTACGCTCAAACATGTTCGTGATAATCTGACTGTTCTCAATGCCGACCTACCACTTCCAGCAGTCAAGTACACCTGGACGAGCCAATGCAAAAGAGGAGCTAAGTACACGATCAAAAAAATCGATGAACTTTTAAGGAAGCGTCGGTTGCTAAGAAGTGTGGAACGATTCGTAGGTGGAAGACCATATAGAGCTCACCATAGGTTCACGGAACGATCTATTTAATTATGGATCGTCTTATATCAGGTCAACTCCATATGTCTATTATCGTGAATATGTTAATTTATGTATAATCAGCTTTTGTGGCATGTTGTAGTGTGAAAGTATGATATTTTTCAAGAATTTCTCTCGAGATTCTAAATCTTTCAAACATATCGTACTCGAGCACTACAACTAACCCTCATTAATTTGAGGGGGAGCATTGATATGTTCTTTGGCCAGCATCTAATTTCATTTTATTACCCAAAGACCAGTTAATCCGTTAATATCCAAAATATTGATGGTTAACATTTTGGATAAGGGGAGAAAATGGGATTAAGGAGACTTGATAATATATTTGGCTAAACATGAAAAAGACTTCAAGTATAAATCAATTTAATATGTGTGTTGCACATGTTAAGGGGGAGCATTTTTGTTGAACAAAAACACTTAAAGATACAAAATTTTGATATTTATATCGCAAGTATCTTAAGTGAGTTTTCAAGGATTTTTCATGGTGACAAGTACTTACCCAAAACACACTTAATTCACGACGGATATGGTGACAAAAGGGTGGTAGGATTAGGTGCTAGTCCAATGATTCTTCCAGAACTGGAGGAATCTTCCCAAGGACAATTCCATAGTTAGAAAATAGAAGTCCTTAAGAAAGATGGAGAATGGAATGTGAACGTAGCTGAATGCCGACCAAGTACTGATGCTAGCACTGAAACAATCAAAACAAGGTGCTAGTAATGATGTATTGGTAAGCATTGAAGGGGTTGAATAATAAAAAAGAAATGTAATGATAAAGGGTGTAAAGAAAGAAGTCATCCTTACAATTTAGGCAGAAACCGGGTCAACTCATCTTGAAGACAAATATCATGGACCCAGTGATGCGATGCACAACCCCTCCCAGCCAACTCAAATATCTCTCAAAAGATATTTGTTTTAATGTCACGGAGTTCAACACCTTATCTATCGGTTTATTCACTCTGAATAAATTGATATTGAAAAGGTGGCAATCCTCTCCAGCCTCCGCTCACCAAAACAAAAATGCACTATTGAGTCTAGAGCCACGAGATCATCAAAAGTCTCATTAGGACACAATTTCAAAACAAGAAATATTTTTTATGAGTCCTACGCAATATTCTTGTAATATTGCCAGAACATCTGAGTAATACGAAAGTATTACAATGAAGATGGAAATCCTGCTTGAGCCAACATCAAACAAGCTCATGGTAGGTGACACGTGCGGTTCTTTAAGAACTAATCTTGTGATAACTGGAAAGAAATGATGGTTTAACTCTTAATTGAGATTAAACTTATTCCAGGGCCTCTACGCATTATCCAAGTGATCTTGCTAGAACACTCAGAGTGGCACTCTTTAGTGTCCACAATGACGAATGGAAATCCTTCCAGTATCAACATCAAACAACACTGCGGTAGGTGACAAGCAAGATTCTATTTTGAATCAAGCTCGTGACAACTAGAAAGCAACGATGGTGAAAATCTTATTTGAAATTCACTTGTTCCAGGATTCATGAATTGACGGCTTCAGTCATAAGGATATTTATTATCCAAGTGATTCACTCTTTATGTTCGCAGTCAGCTTTGGACGGTCGAGTAAAGAGAACGGGTTTACCCGCGAAATCTTGTCAAGGAGACCTTTAATTAGAGCTACCTGTCACAAGTACGATATTTATTATCATCCAACGGTCTTCACCGACCGGAGGTAAAATGCTACCGAATTAGAATGAAATGTCAAAGCCATTTTATTCGTGTCTTATTATGTTGCTGCACTTGAAGACGGTGGCGTAGTGGTGTACCAGTTGAAGTCGTCCTCACATACTTATTCCTTCTGTATCAAATATCTCAGCAAATTTAAGAAAGTCTGACCTAAAAGTCTTCCGCTGTATCGACTCTGAAACTTTCAAGAATTCATCAAAGGATAGGTATGTGGGACATGAAGTCACGAAGAGGCAGATATCACAAGAAGACAAAGACTACACGTGAAAGGCCAAAAGAACATGTTCCAAGCAAAAGCCTGATGCTATTCAACACAAATTCACAAAAGAAAGAAAAGAAAGAAGAAAAGAGAAAAACAACTACGAGCTCAAGACGAAGAATTAGTATAGTATGCTAGGTTTAGGACATTGTAATTTGGAGTGACCTCCCTTAGGGGGAGATTGTTGGAAATACATTTTTAACGTATATTAGAAGTATCGGTCACTCCGAAAATAGTATTAAACGTTGTAGGCTCGTAGTTAGTTATTTACATAGTATTGTGTAAACGCCTAGCCCATGGAAATGTCCATGGGTTGGAAGGCCCAAGCCCACCAAGGCTTGGGTATATATAAAACCTTTCCTTTGAAGGAAAGGGTGTTGGTTGTTTTATTTTCTCAAGGAATACACATAGTTTTCTCTTACTTCTCTCTCTAGTTTCTCTCTCTAGAAAAACATCAACCCTCTTGAAATACAAAGATTATCATATTTCTACAAAGGTGCCTCGTGGGGGATTCTCATTCTTATCCTTGTACATATTATCGCTTTCGTAGTAAATGTAACGAGGGGACTTGTGCTCTTCCAACCTTTGTTTCGTGGTTGTTGGTGATTGTGATTTATTAGGTTCATCGTCGTCATTGAAACCTCTTGTGTTTGTTTTACGGATCACTCGAGCTTCGATCGTTGCCTTTGGAGATTCTGATATCCGATGATATCCTTTTATGTTCTAACGTTTATCTTATTAGCATAATTCATAAACGGCTTTTAGGTTATTCGTTTTACCCTTTCCATGTTCGAGATTAAGCATTCGACTTCGTCTCTAATATGGGGGTGTTTTCACCCCTAGACTCGAAACATTGAGGACAATGTTTAGTTTTATTATGGGGGGTGAGTAGATACTTCACCTTGCTTACGTCACCACGCAACCCAATTTTCATCTTTTTGTTATCGTTTTGCCGCAAAATAAGGCTAAACATGGCCAAATTTTAAAAAATTTCGTATTATGCATAACTGTTTAAGACACGAATGTAGGTTTTCTGATGGTGATAATAAGAGTAATTTTTGACTCGGCCGTGCATGTTGAGCACTTAGCTTGATTCCTTAACTTTTTAGGCTAAGTCTCTTAAATGAGGATGAGAGATGATAGAGTTATTTATAAGTCTCGTAATCTATCACGATCTCATGTGTAGTATTTATTAGCTTATTCTCCCACGCTTTTGTTTAAATAAATGCAATAAGTAAGGTCGTACGATTTAAAAGGTTTCTTAGCTTCTAGCCCAAGATCGTTTAAAAGTTGCTCGTGTTCGAATAGAGTTTATAGCCAAGGCATAAGTTATTGAAGTGGGATGCGAAGATTGGCAAGTTCCAAAAAGTCCCTAACAAGGCATGAGGAGCTACATTTTGCTGCTAAAGATCCAAGATGATGTGAAGTATCATTGTTCCAAAATCAATATGAAGGATCGAGACACACGACAAGAAGCAATATACTCCCCTAAAGATCATAGAGAAGTCTATCCAAAAAGATCCTAACAAGGTATGAGGATAAATATATCCAAGTCCTAAAAGGAGGCGGATCGTTGTATATCATAATCCCAAATTACGATTGAAGAAAAATGATGAAGTCGTGGTCCAAAAACGTCAAGTGAAGAAATTCTATATATGAAGACCATTATTTCAAGAACGTCTTCCAAGATTTGAAGTATGAAGTACATGCCAAATATCGATCAGAGAAAGGTCTCAAATCGTGAAACGAGTTATGCCAAGATATTAACTTAAGGAGATTACGAGAAGCAGTTTTAAAAGATCGTGTCCTTCGGCTAACTATCGATTAAATCGTGCTACTTTATTTTCGGCCTAAATAAATTATCGAAATAAGTCAAACATGTATCCTCGTGATCATTAAGACAACAATAAAATATAAGAGATACCAAGTAGGAATTAGGGAGTTTAGGTGTGTAATTAACACTCATGAGATATGATCGTGTTGCTAACTTATAATAACAATGATCTCATTACACGCTTAGCATGGAATTAGGTGCAAATCGAGGACGAAAAAATTATTTCTAACGAAGCATTCATTTGTTCTTGTTCTATGATCCCAAAAGTCACTTAATCGTGATGAAAACATTACATTATGTCTGAAACACGTGTAGTAGTTTATTTAAGTTTACGTTTTCAATAAATGTCATAATAAAATGAATTTTGGGATTGCTATGATACTTAATTCTAGCATTGCGTGAGGCACGACAATGGTTTAGTATGGGGGAGTGATGAGACTGCAATTATACATAGTCTCATCGTCCAAATCGGGCTTAAAGCGCTTAAAATATCATCAAAATACCCCAAAATATGCTTGTGGTTGTTCATTGTGTATTTTAGGTACGGATATCGTGAAATCAACAAAAGATCACGAGAATGAAGCAAAAACGAACACGGGAAACGAAACCGCACAAAAAACCGGACCCGAATCATGAAATTCCATTCAAGTCCTTGAAGTTTGAAGATTTGGCAAAAATGGTCCCTCAAGAATTGAAGACTTTTCATATTATACCCTTGCAAAACTCAATTATTGCATTATGGTCCCTAATATTTTAAGATATTTCATTAAAGGTCCTTGAAGATTGGTCAAATTACAATAAATGCCCTTGGTACATATTTGATAAACTCTTGGTGGCCAAAGTATGAAGTTTCAAACTTCTTTTACAAAGGGGTATTTGATTATGGTTGTTTAAAACTTATATGACAAGAAGTTGGAAAGCAGGGGACCAAAATGGCCAGACAACAAAAGATGAAGTAACCACTCACCAACTTACACGTGTCCCACTCACTAATTCTAACGAATCACCACCACCCCAACCACCACGTCATCACCCACTAACCCTAAAACAATCTACTAAACTGATTAAATCAGTTTATTAAGTTTTCCCACTAAAACACATTTTTAAATTAACCCAATCCCAAAACCAGATCAAAACCCACCTTAATCACCCATAAACCTTAAAAATTCACCAGGTCCTAATCAACCCATAACAAAGGGGTTTCCGTTCTAGCCTTCCAGAACCATGATTAAGCTTACCCTCAACACAACCCCACTCTCATTTATCCCTTCCCGTGACCCAAGTGGCCCCCACACGTGTCACCTGCTCCTCCATTTTGGGCAAAAAGTGAATCCTTCAGTACATCAACGTCCCACGACAAATACTTGGTCCCTAAGGAGTGCAATCAACGTTCAAGATCAAAAACTACTGCTGGCCATAGTACACAATCACATGAATCCGATTTTTGACCAAATTCAAATTCCAAGTCAAGGGGCATTTCTGGATTTTCTATGTATTAGGGTTTAGTATTTTTTCATGTTTCTAGAATTATCCATGTAGGTGTATAAATATGAGTGTCCTGTGCTCATATTGTTTTGTTCCAGATTTTTGTATGTTTAAAGTTTATTAATGAAAATGAAAGATTTTACTTCATACAAATTCTGAGTTCCAAGTTTTCTTTTAATGTTTCAGTAGTTTAACAATTTACTTTCATTGCAAGTTTTTAGTTAAAGTTTATCAAAAGTTTGTTAAAAACATGTTCTAAGATTTTCAAAAAGTAAATCAAGCTTAAAGTGGAAGTGAAAGTGGAAGCTTTAGGTTTGGTTTGGTTTGATAAAATCTGGTTAATTTAGTTTCTGTCAAAGCATTTGGTTCACAAGGTTTCGAGTTTAAAAGAATTTTCAGAAAAAATCTTATTTTTCTTTACTGATTTTTGTCTCACTGTTCACATAAGCTACCAATAAGCTGCTTGACAAACTGTTTATTGGGCACTTATTGAACTTGAAGTTTGCTTCTTGGTTTAGTGGTGTTGTGCAGGAACAAAGAAACAAGACCCCTCATCCCTATTCATTTTCTTTCCAATTCTTGTTTGAAGATATTGAACCCTTGGGTCCTTTATGGATTCCAACCAACAGGGTAGTCTCTACATGTTGTCATAAGCTCACATCAGCTCTAAAAAGACCTAGTAGAAGGCATCAGCCAGGTAGCTTTTGGCTTGAACCCTGCTTACTTTTTTTGTGAATCTGTGGATTTATGACAAAGTGTTAGTATACCTGTTTTCATTACTTGTTTATGATTGTTGAAGTTGTTGATACATGCTAGCATAATTTATAATAGGTTTAAGGTTGATTTATATACAATCTGTTTGCAAATAGCCGTTTTCAGAAAATATTGGGGTGTTTGGGTTTAGGGCTTTGATTGGTTAAGGTGACACTAAACTAGTCTAAAATCTGTCTAAACATACTTCAATATATTTAAGTGGGTGATATCATTATTTGGTTTTCAGTATTGTATGTTAAAATAGGATTTGCATGTTATATCATTTGGTAAAATCAGTTAAAAATCAATAAGGGTCAAAACAGATTTGTTTTAATGAAATTTGACCACCAAATCTTCGAATTTGTTAGAGAATAGGTTAAGTTAGGATTGTGAGTTTGTTAGTTGTGATTTGGTTAGGTGTTGAGCAAGTTATCAGTAGCCAAAACTTACTAAATTGCCAATTGAATCAACTTACTGTTTACAGACCTACCTAGAACACACCAGTAACCTTATTTGGATTTGCGTTTTTTATTGTTTATGTTACTCCCCACAACCCAACTAGTTGTGGGTGTGCCTTTGGTTCCCAATAAAACCAAGAAACGAAGAAGCTACAAGCCAAAAAGTCACCAGATCTCATTTTTTGTTAAAGCAGTGGGAACAAAGTTCCCACTGCCAGTGTTAAAGTTCCCACTGCTGGGGATAAGGACAAAACCAGTCCAAGTGTCACTTTCAGTTCTTGTTCTTTTTTTCTTCAGTGGACTTAAATTACTCTTTTTAAGTAATTTTATTTTTCTTATTTTTGTTATTTTATTTTAAAATTTTCATTTAGATTAATTTTAATTTCATGTTCATTTTATATTTTTTTAGATTAAATCTGGTTTTAATTAGTTTTAATTATTTTTGTTTTTGTCTTTTAGTGCAAAATCTTTATATTTTTCCTTGTTTAAGAATTTTATTTTAAGATTTTTAGATTAAAATTTTTTACTGTTCACCTTTTTAAGTATTTTTTAGAATTAATTTAAGTTTAATTAGGATTTAATTCAAACTGTTTTGTCTTTTACTGTAAAAATTTATTGTTTTCAACTTTTTAAATTTTTCTACTGTTTAGTAATATAAATTAGGATTTTTCAAATAGTAAGTTTAATTTTAGCATTATTTTATTATTTTTAATCATTATTTTATTATTTTTAACCATTATTTTAGTTTAAAAATTGTTTTTAGCCTGTAAAAAATAGAAAATAGTTTTTAAAATTTAGGAAAAATACTTTTTAGTATTTAAATAATATAAGTGAGTTATTAGTTCAATAAAACAATATTTTGGGCTTTTTTGTTAGTTATATTTAATTTTACGGCTTTAATTAGCATTTAAAAGTGAGTATTTAATTAATAAAAGGTTTTAAAATTTATTTATTGAATTTTTATTCTTATTTATATTATTTAGACTTAGTTTTAATTTTTAATTAATTTTTAGGTTTAATTTTTAATTTTGTCACGTTTTACGTATTTACGTTCCTGTTTTACGTCATATCGTCGTAGTGTAATCATAATCGTAGCTCGTCTTTTATTTTTCTCTCTTAAACCAAAAACGACACTAATCCAAACTTTTGATTTTATATAATTGGAACTTAACACATACACCTCCTTCGAGAACGAACCCGCATTTATTCGGTTTTATGTTTTTCCTAAAGCGTAAGACATAATACTTGCCCCTCATACATGTTTTTCCTAAAACGTGTACGAAAATCCTACATCAGTCGCATACTTTAATAATATATCAAAGTATAAACTTATACTTAATATAATCAAAATCAACAAGGTAAAACAAAAATAATTTCACAAGGATAATCCATACAATTGATATTACTAGACACTTTTACAAAGTCTCCTTTACTAGACAACACCTCCAAAACAATTTTGCTGGAACATACCGAATGTTCAAGTTGTTTTCCCATACTTAGACAACTCCGTTTTTGACGAAACTTGTTGACAAACTAACATATAACATATATAACACTCAGTTCAAATTTTATTCAAAAATATTACTCCTAAGACCTTCTACTCAAAGCATCTTTGACTTCAAAATCTCGGATAGTTTTGTACTTTCGACTTATAAAAACATTTTGACCAACTTAAGCAATACTAGTTTCAAATTCGAAACTTGATTGTAAAAATAGACTCAAAAGATTACATTGAGGCCCTGATGACCATCCTTTGAACATTTATACAACTCTAGCTATGGTCCCCAAGATTTGACCCAATATAGACAACAATTAAGTATTGTGTCGATACGCATCTCCCGATATACGAATAATCAAACTAGCGTATCTTCCTCCTCGTTTGGAGTTGGAAGGCCCAATTTATACCAAATAGAAGCTCTCGACTTCCTCTACAACACTATCCTATATTATCAAGATTTTATAAAACTTTGACCTACGAAAACACCCCTAAAGCTGCTGGTCAAAAATAGACTTTTAAAAATCATATTAAACCATTATTTTGACCTATTTTAACATCATCCATACCCCTAGTATTAACTATATATCATCCAAATAAAATTAAAACAACCCCTAATAACTTGCATATCATCTTTTAATAAAAACAAAAATAAAAAATCTATACATAAAATGATCAAATTTTATATAAAATAACAATAACAACACATGTACTTATAAATTTGGGATCAAACATCACCAAATTTTCTTGAAGAACAAAAGTTATTGGATGTTGATAAAATTAGTACCAAAATAATCACAATAGAATTTTAGGAATGGGATATTTGTTGGTTTTTCTTTAATTAAACTACAAAAAATTTAGATGATGATTTTGTGATGAAGGGGTGACGGTTTTAGAGAGAAAACAAGGAAGAAGTGTGTGTTTTAATGATAAAATGAGGTAAAAAGTTAGGTGAAATGTATATATATATTAGTGGTTAGGGTAAAAGTTGTAAATATTGAATAGCTTTGGACTAAAATATAACATTTAAGTTAAAAAGCGGGAAATGACTATTAATCGACTTTTCAAAAATTCCCAGAGTCGGGTTTCGTAAAAATACTTTTTAAAAGTTTAAAAACACATGAAAAATAATAATGTAACGACTTAATATGCATTTAAAACAAATAATCGAAAATATTAAACATCAAAACAATCGATAATAAAATGTAAAATTTTGGGCATCCGCCGGTATCGTGATCACTAGTAGTCCTTGTTACTTATCAAGACATAAAAATAAAATGTTCAATATCTGTTTTAACTTAAACTGTTAAACATAATAGTATTTAATGTTATAAAATACTTCAAAAATACTTGAAAAGTAGGATTAAGTAATGACCTTATTTTTGCGGGTTTTCACTGAATCCGTATGTCACGCTTCCTTATTAGTGTCCTTACACATTACGAGATCCACGTATCTCAACTACACTGTATTGGAGAGGCAAAAATATCCAACTTTGAGGTTAACTATCGCACCCTAGACATAGAACCAACTGTGAATCTATTCCGTGTTTTCTACCAACGCCTTCTGTCGAATGGATGGGTGTCGTTTGCTAAGCGAAAGGGTGGTCTCCGATGCTACGTCGAGAAGGTGGACTCACAGCAACTGGAATGACTCCTTCTTCTGGCTTGATAATGTTTCGTACCCATTCCAATACCCATTCATGACCTCCGGAACGTTGAGGAAAGATCTAATGCCTGGCCCCACCACGTATAGTGCCGTAGATGCTGACATTCTAAACAACAATCACATTTCCATTCAGGCGTATCATGAAGCCCTGTTGTGCATTTTGGGACTGACTCGCGTAATCATATGTGGTGAACATGAAGTCCCATACTTCCGTGATCCTCCTGGCCAGGGTTAGTGGTCCCCTCAACGTTATTCATAACATTTTGTAAGTATTTTTCCCTTTCAACTATCTAACAAAATTCTTTGCTTGGCAACAATGTTTGATGCAGTGATGGATGTTCTTGACCTTGTCTGTGAGATATTTCCCAAGGATCTCAATGTGTTTGCGCACACTCTGAGGGAGAATGAAGAGTCGCTACGGGTTCACGCAAAGAGGAATACGATGGAGCTTGATGTTGGAGAGGCAGCAACTACCCACGCGCAGGAGGATATGGCCGTAGGGCAACAACAACAACAACAGCCACAACTACAACAACAACCACCACACCAAGAGGAAAGTCCATCTTTGTTAGAGTTTAACTTTTCTGAAAATGCTGAGATTTACGTCGAGCAGTTTGAGAAGGAAGAGGAAGCAACCATTAGTCTGTCCCGAAAGAGGCAAAGGAGCTCCCCTACCACCTCTCAGAAGTCTGCTAGAACAGAAGGCGGGCCGTCCCTTGCAACCACCACAGGGCCACAAGATGAAACCCCCGCATGGCTCCCTTTCGAGGAGGACACCGACGACAACTTAGATGGGACTCCCCCACAAACTCCACCCGCCATCGTCAAGCTAAGGTAAATCTTGTGAAATATTTCCCCCTATGTAACTGGTCATCACTTTGCTTATATATAGCTAACTTTCTCATTTTCGTTATACAGTATTGACTAGGATATTCCATCTCCCGCAGATGTTGGCGCGACTCCCCCTCCAAAGGACACATCTGCAGCAGGGGGAAGTGCGCATGTGGATGATCCCACATTTGACCCATAGTGGAACCTACCATGGTCTTCTGACTTGACCAATGCTTTCGATTGTGCTAGCTTCCTCGACAACATTGTGCCTCCCGGGCAGGAAAATGTTCTTTATGGATACAACGATGTTGCTGTTGCTGATGAGGTGAACTTTGTAGTGTCACAAAACGTGACTCTGTTGTCACAAGTGAGAAGAAGGTTTGTGGAGCTGTCTGCCCAAGTCAAAGCTTCAGAGGAAGAACTTGCCAGAGCTAGCAAAGAAAAAGCCAAGGCCATTCATGATCTGCAAGGAATGATCGCTTAGGAAGTGGAGAGGGGAAAGCAAGATGCTGATACATGCAATCTGTATGATGACCGAGGAGAGAAATATCCTTGCTGCCACTCTATTAGAATAGCGCGCCCAACTGAACCAACTGAGGGCTTCCAACGAGGATACGATGAAGTCTTTTGAGGTATATAGACACCAGTTGTTTGTTGTTGTGGATTCATTGGGTGCGCGAGTAAAGGATAGCATAGGGGACCTTGTGGATTAGCTAAAACGCATGAGTGCAGAGTTTGATGAAGACCTGTACCCACGCCTTATGCGTGAGGTGGCAGAAAAGCGATGGTTGTTGCACCGTGGCCTGCGCCTAACGGCGATGGGTGCTCTCGAGGATCAGACTCTACGGGCCACCTTTGCCCAATCCATCATAGCCGTAATTAATGAGGGAACCTCAACTGGTTGGGAGAAGTCCCATAAAGCTGACCTGCTGAAGACAGAATTGAAGGATGTTATACTTTATGATCCTTTTGAGAAGGCCAAGACTACCGCTTCTATGGGAAAAATGAAGGTATATCCCATTCCTTCTTTTGGTCTAGGTAGTGATGATGTGGAGCTCCCCTTAGAGACGGTGATGGAAGGGTTAACCTTAGCCCGTCACAAGTGTGAGGGCGCCGAGACCCAACCTGACTACCATCTAAAGCCCTCCAAGGAGTAGTTTATGGTCCTGGTGTTTGCTCACCCGCGTGATGCGGATAACCCATTCCATATTGTGAAGGAGGTCCCCCTATCTGAAGTGCTTGTCGCGTACGCTTGTCGTGCCACAGCGAAGAGGGCCATAATGCGTCTGGAGGCTTCTTCGTCTGCTGGTGCTGAGCATCTTTTCGTTATGGTCCCTGTGCTCCCATTGCCTTTATTAGAGAGTGACGTACAGCTACTTGAGCTGATGGACAACAACATGAAGGAGCATCGGGAATCCCCTATCGCCCGCTTGTCTTGAAGATGAAGTAATCCTTTTCCGATTCTGATCTTTTATCGAACATGTCATGTAATATTTGAACAATTTGTTATCTAATATTTGTATGTGTGTATGTTCGCGCTTCTTATGTAATAACTTCAACATTTTGTGTATATGTCTTAGCTTTTGTTCCGTGCATAAAGTTTGTAACACGGTATTGTTTGATTTATGAACTTAGTGTAATTGCATAAATGGTCCATATGGGTGAGGCAAACTCATTACGTACGATATACCGCTACTACCACAGGGACAACCAAGGGAGGTTGGCCTGTTGTTAGGGGTGCACAAGTGTGTTTTCATTCATCGCAGCATCATTGTGCTGGCTGTAAAAAACTTGCTACGACGTCATTAATAGCAAGGGTCCTAACAAGGGTACATGATCCATGGTCGATGGGGTTGCATCCCTCTTACACGACAAGTCTAATTAGTAGCTTAGACCCTTTCCTCTATTTCTCCTAGAAACGTTGTGTACGCGTACGCTAGTAGGCATGAAGTGATTATACAAATATAAATAATAAAAAAAATGTTTTAGAATGTGTCGTGGAACTAGCTAGCGACCACGACTTTTATTAATACTTGCAAGATTATAAGTACATGATAATTAAATAAAAATGAAAACTATACATGTGTTAAAGGTAGCAGTTTTTCAGATGGCAAATATTCCAATTCCTTTGCAAGTCGCGACCTTCCATGTTGCGCAGCCCGTACGCACCATCTCCCAAAGCTTCTGTCACTGTGTAAGGCCCCTCCCACTTGGGTCCAAGTTTGTTTGTATTCTATGCGCGGCTAGCTACGTTGGCGTGGTATACAAAGTCTCCAGGTATGAACGAAGTCTTTTGCACCCTAGCGCCGTAGTAGGCTTTCATTATTGATTTTGCCCTAGCTTCATTGATCGCCGCCAACTCTCGTCTCTCATCAATTATGTCCAAGTTCAAACGCAATTCGTCGTGTTTCGTGATCATGTCGACTTCTGTTGTGCGGAGCATTGGCAATATCTATCTCCGCTGGGATAGCCGCCTCTGTCCCGTATGTTAGGGCGAAGGGGGTATCTCCGGTTGCTGTTTTTATCATGGTGCGGTGCGCCCATAGCACGTGTGATAATTCATCAACCCATTTCTTGTTCTCCTCTCTAAGTCGTTCTTTAATTCCGTCTCCCAGGCTCCTATTCGCTCTTTCAACTAACCCGTTAGATTGTGGTTGGGCTACAGATACGAATCGCTGCCTTATGTTTTTTTTTCTTTGGTAATGGGTTACCCCGGTAAATATATTAACCAAAAAAGCGTTTAAGTACAAAGGAATGTGGCTGAGATACCACATTAACCTCAAGCTACATGCAGCTTGTTAACAAAGACTATGAAACATCAAAAGCCCTAATCGAATCTAGAAGACAAAAGTAAACTAGATAAAAACCAAGATGTGAACATGAAACCGCGCACACTCTTCAACATCCAACACCACCATGAGAGGAGCAGGATGAAACCAAATGAGTCTGCCTCCTTAAAAAACCTTACCAAAGAAAACCCAATGGGAAAAACCTTAGACAAGGAAAAAAGAGTACAACTCTCACCCGACACACCTATCATGGAACAAATCTTGAGCTCAGAACCCTCCATTTGTCAAGCAGCAAACTTGTCCTGATAGATAATTTCTTGAAACGGAAAGAAATCAACTTCAAACGAATAGTATCACATAGAATCTGAAATAACTGATCAACAGACATCCGCTTCTTCTTGAATAGTCTTGAATTTCGTTCCATCCAAATAAAATAAGCAGTAGCAGCCAACACAAGACGAGCAAGAATACTAACACATGATTTCCCATTCGAAACATGTGCTAATATATCATCAATACGAGGGGGAACAGTATCCATACCACACAAGGTCCGAACCTTAGACCAAACCTGCATAGAATAAGAACATTCAAAGAAAAGATGGTCATGGGAGTCCTGCACCAAACTACATATAGGACACCGAAGAAGGCTTAAATCCACCAACGGGACAACATCCGATTGCTTAAGCCTATCCGGCGTCTTCAATTTCCTTCTAACCACTAGCCACAAATTAATAGAGTGACGAGGAATACAATGAGAAAACCAGACAGCTTTATACCAATTTACTTCCATAGGCTGATCACGTATGGAATCCCAAGCTAACGCCACAGAAAATGGCCGAGAAACACCACTAATATCCCTCGATAGCAACTCATCTTCTTTGTCATCATTAATAATAGGCATAGGTATAGAAACAATATTAGGAAATCTAGTATTCCAATCTGCGGCCACTGCCAAGCACCATCAATGATAAGATCCCTCACCTTATTAGATAAAAAGAACCCCGATCTATTGATATTACGGACCGTGAGGATGTCCCGTAGAGGACATAAATCTGCCCAATTATCAATCCACATATAAGCAACTCTACCATTATTAATATTATACCATACAAACATACGAACACGTGGTCTGATTTAGAGAAGTTTTCTCCAGCCCCAACTCATGTCACCAATACAAGGAACATCCCAAAAGCTTCTATCCTTTAACTTGTAAGAATAGATCCATTTGACCCATAAAGAATCTTTACGAGTCAAAATACACCAAATATGAGAAACCATTAAAGCAACATTAAAGTCAGCAAGCTTACGAATACCAAGGCCACCTTCATAAAATGGAGTACAGACAGAGTCCCAAGCAACTTTAGCCTTACCCTTCTTCATTTCACCTTGACACCATAAGAAGCCTCTCATAAGCTGTTCCAAATCATGAATAATCCGCACAGGTAAAATAAAGACTGACGCCCAGTAAATATGCATAGAAGATATGACTGAACGAACTAACTGGAGTCTTCCTGCTAAAGAAAGAAATTTATTGCGCCAATCATTAACTCTACTCTCAAGCTTTTCTACAAGGACCTTACAGTCCCTAATCGCTGCCTTATGTTGTTTTTCGCACACCGGTCTTTAAATGGGTTCTCCGCGAATTGTTTTCCATTATCAGAGACAATTTCCCCAGGTAGCCTAAAGCGACATACTATATTATCCCAAACGAACATTTTTACTTGGTTGCCAGTTATTGTTACTACAGCTTTGGCCTCGATCCACCTCGTGAAGTAGTTCATTGCCTCTATTAGGAACTTAATCCCTTTGGCTACCATCGGGAAAGGGCCTGTGATATTGGTTCCCTATTTATAAAATGGCCAAAGAAAGGTAATGGGTGTTAGTTCTTCCTTGGGCAGGCGTGGCACTGGTCTGTGCACTTGGCAGTCATTGCACTTTAAAATGAGTGTCAGTGTATCCGAATGCATTGTTGGCCAGTAATTTCCATTGGGAGCGCTTTTGCAACCACTGACCTGTTGATCCCAAATTTAGATAGGTTTAGCTTTGTGTTAACGAGATTAAATCAAGTTTAACACGTAGAGAAACTTTGTTGTATTGAACAATCTAAGTGTTATGCGGAATTTAACACTTAGAACAAAGAACAAAACAAAGTAAACCAAACTTTCACTTTGATTAATAATAATAATGAATGATTAAAATGCAAGTGTTATGAGATATATGGAAGAGGTGTGTGAAAGGGATGTGTCTTATGTCTAACCGTAAGGCCTCCTTTTATAGGTTTAAGGAGCCTTGTACAAAAATCTAAGATCAACAATTTTAGGAAGAGACACAAGATAAACATACTCAAATTACTTATTGACTAAATCTTTTAAGAATATTATAATATATTCCGAATTCTTGACTTTGTGTTATGATTTTTCTTGTCAACGCCTTGATAATTCTTATCAGCGTCTCACCTGTTAGCGCCTCAACTCTTCTTGTCGGCGTCCAAGTTCCTCTTGCCAGCGTCTAGGGACTTGGTCAATTTTATTCCCAACAATCCTCCCATAAACTTAATATCTACTCTAGTAATCAAGTTTCTGAATTAAATAAAACATACAGAGAGGATTCTTACAAACATGCTCTATCCTTCAATTTGAGTATGAATAAACCTCAAAAAAAGTCAACACTCAAACTTGATCTTAATCATCTTTTGCAATACATCTTATAACACTCCTCCCCTTTTTAAGACTCCTCTCCATGATTAGTATCAAAGAACAGAACCATGAATATCCTCCATAGCTTCATATCAGCTTTCAAAACAACAAGTCTATTAGTTCAAAATAGTGATCCTTGACAATTTGTACCAGTTCTGTATTTTGCTTTTGCAAGCTAATACAGATTTTTGTCAATTCGATTAATGTCAAAGGTATCATACTGTCCTCGTCCACATTCGGGAAATGAATCCTCAATGTTGATTCATAGGACATGGGGATGGAGTTACCGATGATAAGACTGACTTGACCTGCATTAAAGCTAGTGCCAATAGTCTCAGCCATCTCCATAACACTATACACCTTTGTGAAAGTGATCTCTGCTGCTACTAGATGTCAATCACTAGGAAAAACATCTCAATGATCATTAGGCTTCCAGATATCCAAAAATTTGAAAAATGAAAGGGTGATGAAACATTTTTGGTCTATAAAGAAGTTTAAAAATGACATCAGCTAAGATGGCATATCATAAAATGTACTTGAGAATGCATAAAACCTTAGTTAAAACACAAACAAAGGTATGATAGACACATATGAACTCTAGAGTCCTTTGTTCACAAATGCCCCAAATAGAAAGTTAACTCATATAAAACCTTTGCAACTCCCCAAGTAACCCAAATATATACCCAAAGTCTCCCAACCGACCAATCCCAAATCTAGGTCAAATGTCTTGGCAGCATGCATGCAAAATAAACTACGTGCATGCTATAGTGCCTCGAGATTTAGAAATTCCAACAATTTCATAAGGAAAGAGCCTTCATTATTTCTAACCCCCACTCACCAGTGGACACAATCTAGAATTGTGCAAGAGTGCTCTAAGAGTACCCAAAAACCTAAAGGTTTACCTCCCCTTAAAAGAAGCATACAAATCATTATATGTGAAGAAGTAAAATTTTATTTCAAGATATGAATGTAAACATTCAAACCATCATAAATAAAAGTTTGCAACTCTGTATCCATCCAAATGTAGCTCCACATTCCTGCATAGTTAGACAAAAACCACAAAAACACACCAACAGAGGCTACCCTTTCCCAAAATAATGGGTAGAGATAAAATGTCAGTGGATAAAAATAATAATAGTGAAAAGACCAAAAATGCATGTTCCTTGAGCATCCACTATCCCAGTATCATTAATCATTAACCTGCTTTTGGATAGTCTGCTCAAAAAGAAAACAAATTAGTTTTCTTTGGAGATCCAAGCCTTTTCAGACTTGGATCTATCTAGTTGTTCAACTAGAATGGTCTTATTCTTTACCACAAATCCCTGTTCATCCCTTTGTGACCTAAACACCCAATTTGTTCCAATAAGACTAGTAATGACCTTCTCAAGATATTTAAATCTATTGCACGTCATTGAAATACCATTAAAATTAGAGTTTTTATCTTGTTTAGGTTTCTAAGTTAAGTGGGATGATGCTTTAGACCCTTGACCTTTATTAACCAAGTATCTTCGTTTATATGGTCTAACATAAGGTCTGACATCAGCTAGTTGTGGCATTTTCAAACCAAACTTGGAGCTGTCAGCGTTGCATTTGATCCTGTCAACGTTGAATTTGTTCTTGTCAGCGCTGAATTTGTTCCTGTCAGCGCTGAATTTGCTCTTGTCAGCGCCTAAATTAGGGTTTGCTACAGGAACATACTGTCTGTTTGACCAAGTGTTGGTCTTTTGAAAGGGTCTTTGACCTTGGATATTAGCTGCCTTAGAGAAGAAAGGAGCTGGTCTAGTAGCCTGTGGTCTAGTGTAGACAAAAGGTTTATGATTGACATAGGGTGACCTATTGTCAGCGAATGAATTGTATCCACTGACACAATTATAGGCCAAATGAGAAAAGCTTCCACATGAATAACAAGCCTTTTTGGACACAAACTTAGGCCTAGACTGATAAAACTGTAACACCCCCACAAAATGTTATGCGCAGCGGAACTACAACATTTGGGTGCTACTCAGTTATCATTACACACAAGATATATCGAACGACTCTAAAGAGACGTCAACTTAAAACTTGAATTAAAAATTGTTAAATGATACATGTCCACGGTTTTTCCAACCCCACTTGGTACAACAGAGTTTAGCGTTTTCGGTCCCCATGAATCTCAACCCAAAAATTTCAGTTTCACAACAACATAACATTAAAGTTAAAAATGTTTAAGTAGGAAAGGGAGGAAAAACAAGCAGACTCCAAGCCATACACACAACATCCATCCCATGCACGCTCCATGCTACACTTCAGCGGTTACCTGAAACACATGCCAAAATTTGGTCAACGAAAACGTTGAGTGGAATTCATAGGTTTTACAATTCATTTTGAACGTATGTGAAATAAAAACCATTCACGATCATTCATAGACTTGTCGATTAAACAATCTATATTCAAGATACTGACAATTGTGTTTAAGCTCATGACACTAAACCGTTAACTCAATCACCCGCGTAATAATTACCGGCGTGATTCAGATGAAACCATGGCCCCTAATAAGGCATCAATTGCAATTATACCTTATCTCTTATCACAAATTATCCGTCCGCAGGGGGTATCAACGTACTAGCCCTCGTCTCGGATAGGGTAGTCAACCCATAGTACTATCACTTTGTATAAGCGGCTATTTCCCCCTTCGCAAGGGCAAGACAATAGTTAATAGTTCATGAAATTAGGGTCTTTTGCAACTAGGTACTCAACACAATTTCAAAGGCGACATTCGGGACCAACAATCATTCATGACATACGTTCATTTTAAAAACTAGCATGCATTTCCCTCGCGGGTAAAACAGTTTGAAATAATAATAAGCGAGGCTATAAATTCACACCTTATATATCAAGTAGTCGGTAGTTCGAGAGATGATCACTGACGACGATACGGATGCCCGGGTAAATCAACACCTATCAACCAAATAACGCGTAATGAGTAATCTCATTTTAAATACCTTATGGTACTGTATAAAATACATAGATACTAGTCACTTAGGACAATTACAACTCACGCCAAAACAAAACAACAAGCATCACTCATTTTACACCATTTGTTCTTATTATTTACTTCATCCATTTTTTTACTCATTTTCGCCGATACTTACCGAAAGTACGGGCTGTTTTACTATATTTAACCGTTCTTATAAAATTTGACAAAATTCTCAAAAATACTATAAGACCTGTAGATAACACATATTTAATCCTAATAAAATTTTTTACTTCTACGACCCGTTACTCAACGCTTTTCCAAAAACTACATTTTTCGGACAGAAATTGTACTTCGACCAACTTGGACTTCTTTGACCTATTTGAAATGCACCTTTGACCTCTTTGACTCCTAATTCCACTTATAGACTCAATTACACAGGTTTGTGACCAAAATTTGACCTTTGACCTTTTACCAATTCATACTTGTGGTCCTCGGGATTTGACTAAAACTAAACATAAATTCGGATTATGAAAGTTCTCGTCTTCCGGTACACGATCTTTAAAACCTCATAACTTTTGGCTCGTTTGGAGTCACGAGCTCTACCTTATACCAAATTAAAGCTAAGAAGACACTCTATGACTACATTTAGCTATCTAGACCTGTAGGAAAAATTATTTTTACGAAAATGTCTTAAACTTTCTTCCTAAATTTAACCATACCAAAATCACTCCTACACTTGTTTTCAAACCCATTAATCATTACTAGGCTTCATCCTAAGCATTCCCAATCATAACCAAACACTAATTTCAGTTCCTAACCCCTATTGATCATCAACCTCATAAGCTAAAAATCAAAAAACAAACATGCAAACACTTGTATCCATCTAGAACATCAATAAACACAAAACCAAACACAAAACCAATGCTCAAAACATCAATCACCATGGCTCCCCAAACACCCCCTTTAGCCGTGGGGATTGGGTGACCAAATCACCACAACCAAATCAATTTTGGTGGGTTTGTTTAGTGATTATACCCTCATTTCACATGAATCTAACATGCATTAATCCAATTAACCTCAAAAACGAGTTTGAATGATCTTGAAAATTTTTGGAAAAATTTTTGTTAATGCATGTTTGAAATAACCATGGATTAACACTCACCAATGGATTTTAGAAGGTGGTCTAAGGTTAGATTTTGTCAAAACTCAAAAAAAATGGTGGATGGTGGTGGTTTGGGGGTTTTGGCCGTCGGCCTAGAGAGAGAGAGGGAGTGTTCATCTTTTTTTTTTTTGTGAAATGTTGTGTGTGTGAGTTGCTTCCCCCTTTTGTGAAATGGGAGGGACTAAAGTGCAATTTCACCTTTCTTTTGGCCTTAAGCAAAAACGACACCAAAACTTTGCGGGATTGATTCACTAGTCATTTTAGAAAATTTTACGGGAGTCGGAAATTATCCCAAACACTCCAAAATACTTTTGGGATACTTTAAATGTACTCGGAAAGTTATAAAACTCACCCGACTCAACTTAACACGAACCGTAAGTAAAATTCTCGAAAAATTACATTATCGATAAATCGTCAATAATTATAGAAATTTGGGCATCCATCGGGATCGTGTTCGTCCTCGTCCTTCTTGAATCGTCAATCGTAAAAATTATAACCTCGAACATCGGCTTTAATCAAAATACTTATATATATATAGAAATTAAAATTTATTAAAAATTTCAAAAATTAGCGTAATTTAGGGTAACGTTAATGACCTCGGTTCTAGGGTGTCACATCCACCCCTCCTTAAAGAGAGCGACGTCCCGGCGCTCGCCTCCTCTTATACTCACATTTCGTTCCGCTGGAACAGATGAGGATACCTTTCCTTGAAAAAGTCCTCACATTCCCAAGTGTATTCCGGTCCATGCTTAGAATTCCATCGAACCTTCACAATGGGAATTCTACTACGCTTCAGCCTCTTGACCTCTCGGTCCATAATTTCCACAGGTTCTTCCACAAAATGCATTTTGTCGTCCAGTCGAATCTCGTCCAAAGGAATCACCAATTCCTTATCCGCCAAACTCTTCTTCAGGTTCGATACGTGAAACGTGTCGTGAATAGCACTAAGCTCGCTCGACAACTCTAACTTGTACGCTACTGGTCCAATTCGTTCAACGATCTTAAATGGTCCAATATACCTCGGACTCAACTTTCCTTTCTTCCCAAAACGAATTACACCCTTCCACGGCGATACCTTGAGCATAACCATATCTCCGACTTCAAACTCCAACGGTTTCCTTCTTTTATCGGCATAACTCTTCTGTCGGCTTCTCGCAGCAAGTAGTCGGTTCTTGATTTGCACAATCTTCTCTGTCGTTTCTAAGACCATTTCGGGTCCAGTCAATTGACTTTCTCCTACTTCACTCCAACACACAGGCGATCTACACTTCCTTCCATACAATGCTTCGAACGGTGCTGCCTTGATACTCGCATGGTAACTATTATTATACGAAAACTCCACTAGAGGCAAGTGGCGTTCCCAACTTCCTCCAAAATCAATCACGCATGCTCGGAGCATGTCCTCCATCGTCTGAATAGTTCGTTCACTCTGGCCGTCAGTTTCCGGGTGATAAGCCATACTTAAATTCAATTCAGTGCCCATCGCACGTTGAAGCGATTTCCAAAATTCCGAAGTAAATCTACTGTCGCGATCCGAAATGATCGATAACGGCACTCCATGTCTGCAGACGATCTCCTTCACGTACACACTGGCTAGCTTTTCCATGCTGTCCGTCTTCTTCATAGGTAAGAAATGAGCAGATTTCGTTAATCTATCCACTATTACCCATATCATATCACATCCACTAGGAGTTCTAGGTAAACCCGTCACGAAATCCATAGCGATTTTCTCCCATTTCCATTCTGGGATCTCTTGTTGTACCAACAATCCAGACGGTTTCTTATGTTCTGCTTGAACCTTCGCGCAAGTCAAACACTTACTAACGTAACGAGCAATATCCGCCTTCATATTCGGCCACCAATAAACTTTCTTCAGGTCATGATACATTTTATCCGATCCAGGATGTATCAAATATTTCGACTTATGCGACTCGTTCATAACCAATTCTCGTACTCCAGGCTTTCCTTCCTCAGATGAACACAATGGTAACCAAATCCGATTCTCGAAATATCACAGTCCGTCTGACCTAATCACGAAAATAGGTTTCAACATTCTTCCCAAGTTCTCAGCTTTAATATTCCCTTTCATTAGTCCCCTCTCTTGAGCCTTCAGTATAGTTTCGGTTAAATCAACGCTCTCAGTCATCACCAAAGCTCTGACTCTCAAAGGTTTCTCTCGTTCCTTCCTACTTAGTGCATCCGCTACAACATTCGCCTTGCCAGGGTGGTAGAGAATTTCGCAGTCGTAATCACTCAGTAGTTCTACCCATCGTCTCTGTCGCATATTCAACTCCTTTTGATCTAAAATGTGTTGCAAACTCTTGTGGTCAGTGAATACAACACACTTCGTCCCATACAAATAGTGTCTCCACAACTTCAACGCAAAAACTACAGCTCCTAATTCCAAATCGTGCGTCGTGTAGTTCTCCTCATTCTTCCTCAGTTGCCTCGATGCGTAAGCTATCACCTTTTCACGCTGCATCAATACCGCTCCATAACCCTTACGAGATGCATCACAATACACTACAAAGTCTTCGGTTCCTTCAGGCAATGACAATAGCGGTGCGGGACATAACTTGTCCTTGAGCGTTTTGAAAGCGAGTTCTTCCTCATCTCCCCATTCATACACCCTATTCTTTTCGGTAAGCTTTGTCAATGGTTTTGCAATCAACGAAAATCCTTCAATGAACCTTCGATAATACCCAGCTAAACCAAGGAATTGTCGAACTTCAGTCGGCGTTGTCGGTGCCGACAATTCCCTGATCGCTTCGACCTTGGCAGGATCCACGCGAACTCCCTTGCTATCAATTACGTGACCTAGGAATTGCACGGATTCTAACCAAAACTCACACTTCGAGAATTTCGCATACAGCTTCTCCTTCTTTAACAACTCCAAAATCTTTCTCAGGTGCTTCTCGTGCTCCTCCTTACTCTTAGAGTAAATAAGTATATCATCGATGAAAACAATAACAAACTTATCTAGATACGGCTTGCACACGCGATTCATAAGGTCCATGAATACAGCAGGCGCGTTCGTCAACCCAAACGGCATCACTCGAAATTCAAAGTGTCCATACCGCGTACGAAAGGCAGTTACAGGAATATCCTCCTCTCTTACACGTAGTTGATGATACCCTGATCTTAAATCGATCTTTGAGTATACACTGGAACCTTGTAATTGATCAAACAAATCGTCAATCCTCGGCAATGGGTACCGATTCTTAACCGTCAGCTTGTTGAGTTCTCTATAGTCAATACACATCCGAAATGAACCATCTTTCTTCTTCACAAACAACATTGGCGCTCCCCATGGTGATGAGCTCGGCCTAATAAATCCCTTGTCCATCAATTCCTTCAGTTGATCCGATAACTCCTTTAACTCGCATGGTGCTAAGAAATAAGGTGCACGCGCAACCGGCGCAGCTCCTGGCACCAAATCAATTCGAAACTCGACCTCACGGGTGGGTGGTAAACCCGGCAACTCGTCTGGAAAAACATCCGGATATTCGCAGATAACAGGTACCTCTTCAATCCTCGCCTCTAAATCACTATCACTCGAAACTTGTGCCAAAAACACATCGCATCCGCTCTCTACATACTTCATCATTTTCAAACAGGAAATCACTTTCAAACGAGAAGTGCATTCGTCTCCCTTCACAGTCAAGACTTTATTCCTCAACGGAATCTGAACTAATCTCTCGCCACAGACGATCATAGCACTGTGCGCCATTAGCCAATCCATTCCCACAATCACGTCAAACGATCCTAGCTCTATAGGCATCAAGTCGATTTTAAAAGCGTAATTTCCTAACTTCAAGGTACACCCTTTCAGTATAGAATTCGTACTAACAATTTTTCCATCGGCTAACTCAACGTTATAACTAGTCGCTAACAACACCGGTTTTCTATCGATATGACGACTAAATTTAACATCTACAAAACTCTTGTCAGAGCCAGAATCAAACAAAATACTAGCATAACAAGCGTCTAGCAAAAACGTACCGGTAACCACGTTAGGACCCTGTGGTTTATCAGCCGTCCCTACTTGATACACGGCAGCAGCATTGTTACCTCCCCGCTTGTTTCCTGCCTTCGGGCAATTCACTTGCATATGGCCTCTCTCTCCACATCCAAAACATCCCCTCATTCTGATAGCATTCGCCCCAGTGGCTACTCCTCTCGTTCGGCAATCAGACATCCTGTGACCTGCTTTTCCACAGTTGCCGCATGCAGGCGGGCAATTCCCTACATGGTACAAGTTGCACCTACCACAGTGGGGATTCACTTTTACTCCTCTGGGGTTTGTCACAGCTCTCATCCCTTCATTCCTTCGTTGGTTAAACTGCTGATTGCGGTTCTGACCATGGTTGTTTCGATTTCCACCTCGGTTTTGGCCCTGGGATTGATTGCTCTGTGCCGCTTCCCATTTCCTCTTATTTCCTTCAGCAATGAAGTTCTTCTTTTCCTGGAGCTTGACATCCATCAATGCGTGAGCCATCTGGACCGCTTCATCAAACGACCCAGGTTTAGACGAAGTCGTCTCACCCTTGATATTACTGGATAAACCTTTGATGTACTGTTTCATCTTCTTGGCATCATTGGCAAAAATGTCTGGACACAAAAGGCTTAGTTCATTAAACCTCCTGGTGTAAGCAGCGATATCATTGTTCTTCAAGGTCAGGTGCCTCAACTCATCTTCCAATTGACCCAATTCCTCTTCCGGGCAGAACTTCTTGGTCAAAAGAGCTTTTGTTGCAGTCCATGTTCTTGCATTCGCTACAGCCAATCCAACAGTGGCTACTTGGGTGTTCCACCAACTTAATGCATCGTCAAGAAACGTAGCAGCCGCAAACTTGACCTTGTCCGCTTCTGAACAACCACTAATCTCGAAAGTACTTTCAACCTTTTCCAACCATCTCCTAAGTTCTAGAGCTCCACCAGTTCCACGAAATTGCGTGGGACCGCATTTCATAAAACTAGAATAAGTACACTCTCTCGGGGCTTGCTGTCTCCCCGCGTTTCTACCCTGGTCCGGATTTCTTCCTGCTCGGTCTGCTTCTAGCGCATTTGCTATAGCTTCCTGAATCATTATGTTCACACGATCGGCGGTTAGCTTTGGAGGCATGGTGTGTTATCGAATATCTCTTTCTGCAAGACATGGAAAATAGAAAAACAATGTAAGTATACATGTCAAGATTAAGATGGATTTCTCTTTCAAGACATAATATAAATACAACGACACATCACTATAGAGTTACTAATATTCATCAATTCACATCACAAAAGATCAAATTTAAGACATATCACAGATCATGAAAGGTAAACATGGATTGTATTGATAATTAACCAAAATTGTGACAAGTATTGCCACTACAATCATTCACCATAAAACTTAAGTCCTCAAGTTTTTCGTCATAATGCCATCATACAAAAGTCTAAAACAGTTCTATTACAACGATCAAAGATAAAATACAAGACAAGCAACTAGGCATGTGGTGATCCACACGGCCTCTTGGATGGCGGTTTGTCATCATCTTCCTCGGGTTCCTCTTCGCTATCATCCTTGTCCACATCATCCATTTTTCTCTTTCCTTTGTCGTTCGGCCCACATTCAGTCTCCTTTTTCGTCCCTGGCGTAGACCCACACTCAATCGCTACCTGATTTCCCACAGTAATACAAGCACCTCTAGTAGGCGGCTGAATCATGAAGTCATTCGCTTCCATTTCCAAATCGTCCACAAATCTCCAATCTGGGGGCAATGATGCTCTCACTCGATGCTCCCAACTCTGCATCCTTGACAATCTCACTTGATCTTCCCTAACACGGTCAAGACTAGCGCTCAAATTCGCGACCATCGATCTTAGACTGTTGATATCGCTTTTGTTTACATTTCCATCATACTCAATTCTTGCAGTCCTTTCCAACAGTCTTTGGTGTTCTCTTTCATTCTTATCAAACCTCTTAATTACCCTGGTCTCAACTACAAACCGCTCATACATCAACCTATCCATCCTCCTCAAACGACCTGCGGGATCCCAGTAGTGTCTTGGTCTCGGAAAGTAGACCCTTGCGATATTCTCATGAATCGATTGCGACTTGGATGATTTGCTGGACTCTGCACCGCTCCCATTACTTACTCGAACAAATCCTGGCACTGTTCTCAAATAGTCCTTACAATTGTCCATCGGGCGATTAAAGGGTTGCTGCTCATATCGATCGGTTGGAGGTACTTCATAACCCTTTGGCGAATTCGGAGATTGAAACAAATCAGGTTCGGTCTGACCTACAGCATTCTCGGGAATGCCATCATCCATTAGTTCCTCGGGCTCTTCCTCAGAATCCTCACTCTCATCACTACTGATGCTAAAATTTTCCACCTCACTTTCATCATTGTCATTTTCCGGCCCTATTTCCTCTTCTGGAGCGATCCATCCATTGTCATTATCCGGCGGGTTCGGAGGAAACGGTCCCCCTTCGTGACCTACGACGTAATCGTTTCCATTACCATTAGGCGGTACCTCGGCCATTCCTGCAATAACAGCGAATTTTGGAGGGTACATAAGTAATTATACAATATTTATAAATACATGCATGCAAATGCAATGCAAAGGTGGTACATATGCCCAAAATGTAATAATATGATGCTCATGCATGATTAATACAAAAATTACGATGTCGGATATTCCACGTATAATTTCAACGTCTACATATAGTAATTTCCATACTTACGTAATAATTACCCACATATATACTTCAACTCAAAAGTATACGTCAAATGCCATGAATACAAAAATAAATCTTACTGGAGCCATGCAGGATAGTTGTGTGTGCTTGGACCATTTCTTACGACACCAAAAGTTATAGTTTAGGATTTTCAAAAACGACCTAGTTCTCTATAACTCATGGCTCTGATTACCAATCTGTAACACCCCCACAAAATGTTATGCGCAGCGGAACTACAACATTTGGGTGCTACTCAGTTATCATTACACACAAGATATATCGAACGACTCTAAAGAGACGTCAACTTAAAACTTGAATTAAAAATTGTTAAATGATACATGTCCACGATTTTTCCAACCCCACTTGGTACAACAGAGTTTAGCGTTTTCGGTCCCCATGAATCTCAACCCAAAAATTTCAGTTTCACAACAACATAACATTAAAGTTAAAAATGTTTAAGTAGGAAAGGGAGGAAAAACAAGCAGACTCCAAGCCATACACACAACATCCATCCCATGCACGCTCCATGCTACACTTCAGCGGTTACCTGAAACACATGCCAAAATTTGGTCAACGAAAACGTTGAGTGGAATTCATAGGTTTTACAATTCATTTTGAACGTATGTGAAATAAAAACCATTCACGATCATTCATAGACTTGTCGATCAAACAATCTATATTCAAGATACTGACAATTGTGTTTAAGCTCATGACACTAAACCGTTAACTCAATCACCCGCGTAATAATTACCGGCGTGATTCAGATGAAACCATGGCCCCTAATAAGGCATCAGTTGCAATTATACCTTATCTCTTATCACAAATTATCCGTCCGCAGGGGGTATCAACGTACTAGCCCTCGTCTCGGATAGGGTAGTCAACCCCATAGTACTATCACTTTGTATAAGCGGCTATTTCCCCCTTCGCAAGGGCAAGACAATAGTTAATAGTTCATGAAATTAGGGTCTTTTGCAACTAGGTACTCAACACAATTTCAATGGCAACATTCAGGACCAACAATCATTCATGACATACGTTCATTTTAAAAACTAGCATGCATTTCCCTCGCGGGTAAAACAGTTTGAAATAATAATAAGCGAGGCTATAAATTCACACCTTATATATCAAGTAGTCGGTAGTTCGAGAGATGATCACTGACGACGATACGGATGCCCGGGTAAATCAACACCTATCAACCAAATAACGCGTAATGAGTAATCTCATTTTAAATACCTTATGGTACTGTATAAAATACATAGATACTAGTCACTTAGGACAATTACAACTCACGCCAAAACAAAACAACAAGCATCACTCATTTTACACCATTTGTTCTTATTATTTACGTCATCCATATTTTTACTCATTTTCGCCGATACTTACCGAAAGTACGGGCTGTTTTACTATATTTAACCGTTCTTATAAAATTTGACAAAATTCTCAAAAATACTATAAGACCTGTAGATAACACATATTTAATCCTAATAAAAAATTTTACTTCTACGACCCGTTACTCAACGCTTTTCCAAAAACTACATTTTTCGGACTGAAATTGTACTTCGACCAACTTGGACTTCTTTGACCTATTTGAAATGCACCTTTGACCTCTTTGACTACTAATTCCACTTATAGACTCAATTACACAGGTTTGTGACCAAAATTTGACCTTTGACCTTTTACCAATTCACACTTGTGGTCCTCGGGATTTGACTAAAACTAAACATAAATTCGGATTATGAAAGTTCTCGTCTCCCGGTACACGATCTTTAAAACCTCATAACTTTTGGCTCGTTTGGAGTCACGAGCTCTACCTTATACCAAATTAAAGCTAAGAAGACACTCTATGACTACATTTAGCTATCTAGACCTGTAGGAAAAATTATTTTTACGAAAATGTCTTAAACTTTCTGCCTAAATTTAACCATACCAAAATCACTCCTACACTTGTTTTCAAACCCATTAATCATTACTAGGCTTCATCCTAAGCATTCCCAATCATAACCAAACACTAATTTCAGTTCCTAACCCCTATTGATCATCAACCTCATAAGCTAAAAATCTAAAAACAAACATGCAAACACTTGTATCCATCTAGAACATCAATAAAAACAAAACCAAACACAAAACCAATGCTCAAAACATCAATCACCATGGCTCCCCAAACACCCCCTTTAGCCGTGGGGTTTGGGTGACCAAATCACCACAACCAAATCAATTTTGGTGGGTTTGTTTAGTGATTATACCCTCATTTCACATGAATTTAACATGCATTAATCCAATTAACCTCAAAAACGAGTTTGAATGATCTTAAAAATTTTTGGAAAAATTTTTGTTAATGCATGTTTGAAATAACCATGGATTAACACTCACCAATGGATTTTAGAAGGTGGTCTAAGGTTAGATTTTGTCAAAACTAAAAAAAATGGTGGATGGTGGTGGTTTGGGGGTTTTGGCCGTCGGCCTAGAGAGAGAGAGAGGGAGTGTTCATCTTTTTTTTTTGTGAAATGTTGTGTGTGTGAGTTGCTTCCCCCTTTTGTGAAATGGGAGGGACTAAAGTGCAATTTCACCTTTCTTTTGGCCTTAAGCAAAAATGACACCAAAACTTTGCGGGATTGACTCACTAGTCATTTTAGAAAATTTTACGGGAGTCGGAAATTATCCCAAACACTCCAAAATACTTTTGGGATACTTTAAATGTACTCGGAAAGTTATAAAACTCACCCGACTCAACTTAACACGAACCGTAAGTAAAATTCTCGAAAAATTACATTATCGATAAATCGTCAATAATTATAAAAATTTGGGCATCCATCGGGATCGTGTTCGTCCTCGTCCTTCTTGAATCGTCAATCGTAAAAATTATAACCTCGAACATCGGCTTTAATAAAAATACTTATATATATATAGAAATTAAAATTTATTAAAAATTTCAAAAATTAGCGTAATTTAGGGTAACGTTAATGACCTCGGTTCTAGGGTGTCACAAAAACCCTGTCCCATTAACACTTGCTTGGCTTTGGGGTGACCTAGCTTTTCTATACATTTGAGCATACTTAACACTAGGTTTTCTCTTAGCAGGAGAGCCAAGATCAACAGGTTTTCCAGTAGTGGGGATGGTCACAACAATGGGTGTAGATTCAACTGGACTCTCACTAAGCATCCCACCCTTAACAAACAAAGCAGGATTGGCTTTCTTCCATTATTCTAAATCAGTCAACTTCTGCTTATACTCCTCTACTGGGGTAAGAACTCTAGGTGGAGGAATAAATTCCTTTTCTTGGAGTTCTAGTATACCAGTCCAAGACAAATCCTTTCTCAGGACACCATAGAAGTTCCCAGCAGGTGGTGGAGTAGCAGTATAATCTTTCATCCCAATACAAGACAAATACCTAGAATCCCTTTGTTCACTAACACATTTTTCTAGGGTTTGAGAAGCTTTATCAAATCTTTGAATTTTAAGATCTACATTATCTTTGTTTTTGATTGCCTCATCTAACTTAGCTTGTATAACACCATTGGATCTCTCCAAGATGTTCCTTACCTCAACACTAGCTTTGAGGTCATGAGACAAAACATTAATTTGATCTTTTAGATCAAACTCCATTTTCTTATATTCAGAAATAGTCTTTTCAGTTTGAGCAAGTGCCACTAGATAATTTGAAAGTCTAGCTTTTACGTCAAAAACATCTGATTTCAATTTTACAACTTCTTTATTAAGTCTTTCAGTATTTAACCTACAAGAAGAGTCATTACATACCTCATTATCAGATGACGAAGATGAGTTGGAACTTGTGGAACTTGAAGTAGACTTGGCCTTAACTGAAAACATCATCAGACTTTTCTTCACCTTCTTCCTTAGCCTTGTTCACCTCACGATATTAGATCTTGTTCTTAAAATCAAAGTTTCTCAACAAGCTCTGATACCACTTGTTGATCCCAAACTTAGATCGATTTAGCTTTGTGTTAACGAGATTAAATCAAGTTTAACACGTAGAGAAACTTTGTTGTATTGAACAATCTAAGTGTTATGCGGAATTTAACACTTAGAACAAAGAACAAAACAAAGTAAACCAAACTTTCACTTTGGTTAATAATAATAATGAATGATTAAAATGCAAGTGTTATGAGATATATGGAAGAGGTGTGTGAAAGGGATGTGTCTTATGTCTAACCGTAAGGCCTCCTTTTATAGGTTTAAGGAGCCTTGTACAAAAAGCTAAGATCAACTATTTTAGGAAGAGACACAAGATAAACATACTCAAATTACTTATTGACTAAATCTTTTAAGAATATTATAATATATTCCGAATTCTTATCTTAATATTTTGTCCACCAGCTTGAAGAATTCATCATTGGCAGATTTAGTCCTTGACTTTGTGTTATGATTTTTCTTGTCAACGCCTTGATAATTCTTATCAGCGTCTCACCTGTTAGCGCCTCAATTCTTCTTGTCGGCGTCCAAGTTCCTCTTGTCAGCGTCTAGGGACTTGGTCAATTTTATTCCCAACAATCCTCCCATAAACTTGATATCTACTCTAGTAATCAAGTTTCTGAATTAAATAAAACATACAGAGAGGATTCTTACAAACATGCTCTATCCTTCAATTTGAGTATGAATAAACCTCAAAAAAAGTCAACACTCAAACTTGATCTTAATCATCTTTTGCAATACATCTTATAACACTCCTCCCCTTTTTAAGACTCCTCTCCATGATTAGTATCAAAGAACAGAACCATGAATATCCTCCATAGCTTCATATCAGCTTTCAAAACAACAAGTCTATTAGTTCAAAACAGTGATCCTTGACAATTTGTACCAGTTCTGTATTTTGCTTTTGCAAGCTAATACAGATTTTTGTCAATTCGATTAATGTCAAAGGTTTCATACTGTCCTCGTCCACATTCGGGAAATGAATCCTCAATGTTGATTCATAGGACCTGGGGATGGACTTACCGATGATAAGACTGACTTGACCTGCATTAAAGCTAGTGCCAATAGTCTCAGCCATCTCCATAACACTATACACCTTTGTGAAAGTGATCTCTGCTGCTACTAGATGTCAATCACTAGGAAAAACATCTCAATGATCATTAGGCTTCCAGATATCCAAGAATTTGAAAAATGAAAGGGTGATGAAACATTTTGGGTCTATAAAGAAGTTTAAAAATGACATCAGCTAAGATGGCATATCATAAAATGTACTTGAGAATGCATAAAACCTTAGTTAAAACACAAACAAAGGTATGATAGACACATATGAACTCTAGAGTCCTTTGTTCACAAATGCCCCAAATAGAAAGTTAACTCATATAAAACCTTTGCAACTCCCCAAGTAACCCAAACATATACCCAAAGTCTCCCAACCGACCAATCCCAAATCTAGGTCAAATGTCTTGGCAGCATGCATGCAAAATAAACTACGTGCATGCTATAGTGCCTCAAGATTTAGAAATTCCAACAATTTCATAAGGAAAGAGCCTTCATTATTTCTAACCCCCACTCACCAGTGGACACAATCTAGAATTATGCAAGAGTGCTCTAAGAGTACCCAAAAACCTAAAGGTTTACCTCCCCTTAAAAGAAGCATACAAATCATTATATGTGAAGAAGTAAAATTTTATTTCAAGATAGGAATGTAAACATTCAAACCATCATAAATAAAAGTTTGCAACTCTGTATCCATCCAAATGTAGCTCCACATTCCTGCATAGTTAGACAAAAACCACAAAAACACACCAACAGAGGCTACCCTTTCCCAAAATAATGGGTAGAGATAAAATGTCAGTGGATAAAAATAATAATAGTGAAAAGACCAAAAATGCATGTTCCTTGAGCATCCACTATCCCAGTATCATTAATCATTAACCTGCTTTTGGATAGTCTGCTCAAAAAGAAAACAAATTAGTTTTCTTTGGAGATCCAAGCCTTGTCAGACTTGGATCTATCTAGTTGTTCAACTAGAATGGTCTTATTCTTTACCACAAATCCCTGTTCATCCCTTTGTGACCTAAACACCCAATTTGTTCCAATAAGACTAGTAATGACCTTCTCAAGATATTTAAATCTATTGCACGTCATTGAAATACCATTAAAATTAGAGTTTTTCTCTTGTTTAGGTTTCTAAGTTAAGTGGGATGATGCTTTAGACCCTTGACCTTTATTAACCAAGTATCTTCGTTTAATTGGTCTAACATAAGGTCTGACATCAGCTAGTTGTGGCATTTTCATACCAAACTTGGAGCTGTCAGCGTTGCATTTGATCCTGTCAGCGTTGAATTTGTTCTTGTCAGCGCTGAATTTGTTCCTGTCAGCGCTGAATTTGCTCTTGTCAGCGCCTAAATTAGGGTTTGCTACAGGAACATACTGTCTGTTTGACCAAGTGTTGGTCTTTTGAAAGGGTCTTTGACATTGGATATTAGCTGCCTTAGAGAAGAAAGGAGCTGGTCTAGTAGCCTGTGGTCTAGTGTAGACAAAAGGTCTATGATTGACATAGGGTGACCTATTGTCAGCGAATGAATTGTATCCACTGACACAATTATAGGCCAAATGAGAAAAGCTTCCACATGAATAACAAGCCTTTTGGACACAAACTTAGGCCTAGACTGATAAAACCCTGTCCCATTAACACTTGCTTGGCTTTGGGGTGACCTAGGTTTTCTATACATTTCAGCATACTTAACACTAGGTTTTCTCTTAGTAGGAGAGCCAAGATCAACAGGTTTTCCAGTAGTGGGGTTGGTCACAACAATGGGTGTAGATTCAACTGGACTCTCACTAAGCATCCCACCCTTAACAAACAAAGCAGGATTAGCTTTCTTCCATTATTCTAAATCAGTCAACTTCTGCTTATACTCCTCTACTGGGGTAAGAACTCTAGGTGGAGGAATAAATTCCTTTTCTTGGAGTTCTAGTATACCAGTCCAAGACAAATCCTTTCTCAGGACACCATAGAAGTTCCCAGCAGGTGGTGGAGTAGCAGTATAATCTTTCATCCCAATACAAGACAAATCCCTAGAATCCCTTTGTTCACTAACACATTTTTCTAGGGTTTGAGAAGCTTTATCAAATCTTTGAATTTTAAGATCTACATTATCTTTGTTCTTGATTGCCTCATCTAACTTAGCTTGTATAACACCATTGGATCTCTCCAAGATGTTCCTTACCTCAACACTAGCTTTGAGGTCATGAGACAAAACATTAATTTGATCTTTTAGATCAAACTCCATTTTCTTATATTCAGAAATAGTCTTTTCAGTTTGAGCAAGTGCCACTAGATAATTTGAAAGTCTAGCTTTTACGTCAAAAACATCTGATTTCAATTTTAAAACTTCTTTATTAAGTCTTTCAGTATTTAACCTACAAGAAGAGTCATTACATACCTCATTATCAGATGACGAAGATGAGTTGGAACTTGTGGAACTTGAAGTTGACTTGGCCTTAACTGAAAACATCATCAGACTTTTCTTCACCTTCTTCCTTAGCCTTGTTCACCTCACGATATTGGATCTTGTTCTTAAAATCAAAGTTTCTCAACAAGCTCTGATACCACTTGTTGATCCCAAACTTAGATCGATTTAGCTTTGTGTTAACGAGATTAAATCAAGTTTAACACGTAGAGAAACTTTGTTGTATTGAACAATCTAAGTGTTATGCGGAATTTAACACTTAGAACAAAGAACAAAACAAAGTAAACCAAACTTTCACTTTGATTAATAAGATTAATGAATGATTACAATGAAAGTGTGATGAGATATATGGAAGAGGTGTGTGAAAGGGATGTGTCTTATGTCTAACCCTAAGGCCTCCTTTTATAGGTTTAAGGAGCCTTGTACAAAAAGCTAAGATCAACTATTTTAGGAAGAGACACAAGATAAACATACTCAAATAACTTATTGACTAAATCTTTTAAGAATATTATAATATTTTCTGAATTCTTATCTTCATATTTTGTCCACCAGCTTAAAGAATTCATCATTGGCAGATTTAGTCCTTGACTTTGTGTTATGATTCTTTTTGTCAACGCCTTGATAATTCTTATCATCGTCTCACCTGTCAGCGCCTCAATTCTTCTTGTCAGCGTCCAACTTCCTCTTGTCAGCGTCTAGGGACTTGGTCAATTTTATTCCCAACATGACATGGGTCCTGCGTTCATGCCGCAAGATCCCATGGTTGGAGGAACGATCGTTTGTACTGGATCCCATGCCTAACCTCAAACTGTCTCGAGCGTCTGCGTATGCGTCACGCCTCGGTTTCGTCCGACGGGAGTAATCCATTTGTCAAGTATTCCATGATCGGTGTTATCCATGTAGGACATGCTTCTTCTACAACCGATGCAACTTCCTCCTCCCTTATGGATTTTTCTTTGAGGATTTCCACCAACACTTGCTTAGATAAGTGTGCGAAGCTGGTGGATGCTATCTTACTGAGGGGGTCAACTTTTTTGTTCTCCCCTCTTGGTACTTGACGTATCAAGAACTTATTGAAGCCCTTGATTAATGATTTAGCTTTCTGTAAGTATAGTATCATATTTTCCTCCTTAGCTTCATACTCGCCTAGTATATGATTCGCCACCAAGCGGGAGGTCACGTTTGCCTCAAGATTGCGCACACCCATACTGGTTGCGATCCGCAGGCCTGCTTTGAGTGCTTCATACTCTGTTTCATTGTTTGTTGATGTGAACTCGAAACGTAGTGCGTATGTAAATTCCATACCTTCAGGGTTGGTGAGAATAAGGCATGCGCCCGATCCGTCTGTACAGGAGGATCCATCCGTGAATAAGATTCATGGTTTTTGGTCATCCTCCTCTTGTATGGATGTATGTTCACCTTCTTCGAGTTTTTCAATGATGAAGTCTGCTAGAATCTGCCCTTTAACAGCGTTGCGCGGTCTGTATGTGATGTTGTGTTCTCCTAGTAGAACACTCAACTTCTGGAATCTGCCTATTTTCTTTATTAGCTGGTCTGTAATGACCACTATTGGATGCGCTTGAAAATATCGTCGTAACATTTTTGTTGCAAATATCAGTGCTAATACCAATTTCTCCATTGATGTATAATTCAATTCTGAGCTTTGTAAGGCTCTGCTTATGAAATACACTAGTGTCTGCACGTTCTCTATGTCCGTCATTAGTACTGTGCTGATCGCTCCATGTGTAGCCGAAAGGTACACTATCAATTCTTCTTTCGGCCGAGGTGCGGCCAACGTGGGCAGCGAAGCTAAATGTTTCTTTAGCTCTTCGAAGGCTTTTTATGCTTCTTTTGTCCAATTGAAGTCTCCTTTTTATGCATTTCTTGAGTGTTTTGCATTTCTTAATGTGGTATTTCAGCCACATTCCTTGTACTTCAATGCTTTTTTGGTTCTATTTACCGGGGTCATTGTTACCCTTTTACCAAAAAAAGACTTCTTGAGTGTTTTTATCCATTTAGTGATTGTACTTCCTCTTTTGTCTTTGGGCTTTGGAGTTGTATGACCGCGTCCGTCTTATTTGGAGAAGGTTTAATACCATTAGGTTCTATCATGTATCCTAAGAACATGCCTTATGTAGCTCCGAAAGTGCATTTGTCGGATTTAATTTCATGTTTATATCCCTAAGCGCAGAGAAGGTTTCCTCTATATCACGGATGAGTTCCTCTTTCGTATGACTTTTTATGACCAGGTCATCAACGTACACCTCCATGTTGTAACACCCCCAAATTTATACAACTCAATACAGCGGAAGACTCGTTGGTGTTACGGGATAGTACATTACTCACATCATAGACAATGCATAAAAATCGCGTCGTTTAATAATAAAAGCATTTCCATTCATAAATATCAAAGTTTCATCGGTCCCAAGTCATATTATTTCATACAAAGTTTTACAAAGTATTTGAATGGAAAATATTGTTTAAGTGCGGGCCATGAATTCTTGTCGTCTTCCCGAGAATTACCTTCAAGTACCTGAGATAAAATATGTTAAAAGAAAATGTCAGCGATAACGCCGAGTGAATTCATAGAGTTTAATAAATTCCATCAATATAATATCAGTATAAAAGTATTACTGAAAATCATTTTGTACAAATCGTTTTGATAGGCCATAAAATAGCCAAAGTAATTTTATACAAATCGTCATCAAAATCATAATATAGGCATTTTCCTTAAAAACCATTATACGAATCATTGTCGTTAAAAACACCATACAATACGCCTTATGACGTTGTATGAAAATAAAAACCGTTATATGAATATGGTTATGAAAACCAAAACACGAACATAATATCAATAGTATGACCCCGTATTGCTAGTCAGGCAATACTTCGTAATTCGGTGTGTCTAATAGTATTTCGTTAGTTTTTGGATTATTATAAGCCGCATGACATTGTTACCTTACTAAACCAACAACGGGTAGCTAACCCGATACCAATTTTGCCCATCTAAAGTAGCGTGTCGTCACAAAGGTCACGCTATGGAAATCTTCTCATACATAAATTCGCTTACCAATCAATGTGGCATGACGGGGATCAACCGTCAAGGCGCGAACTGGGGTGATCGTCCCCAAATAGTACTATTAAATGCATAAGCGTCTACCAAATCCCGGTAGTTCACAATTCATGCTAATGGGACTTTTAGTGACATAACCTAACTTTAATAATCCATTTTATTTCATCTATCGGGTCCTTTAATCATTTATCGGGTCATACAATCGGGTCATTCAATCATTCGGGTCCAAAATCAATAAACAAACAATCGGGACAAATGGTGTCCTATTTTATAAAAACTAACATGTTATCTCCCTCGCGGGTTTACAAAACATTTATAAAAACATTTAAAAGAGTGCGAGGCTATGAACTCACGTTGATATGGGAAGGCGGGTTATCGACAATTCGGACGTACGGTACGTGCTTCAATCATGGAAACCTAGACAAATAATACTCGTCTTAGACTTTTGTCCAATGACTTTATAGAAATAACAATTATGTATACATATGATGATTATATATATATGATGATCAAGTGGGTTTACATATTCTCGTTTACTCATTTTAGTGCTATATGTCGATAACTTTTATACTAGTTTACTAGTTTTACCCTTTTACGTGTTTTAGGTCCAATAAGCCTATTATAAGTTTATTAACTTGTATTAATCCATTTCATACTTATATTATCAGTATTTAAACTTTCAAGTTGGGCCCAAATGGGTTAAGCCCAATAAGTTCTTTTTATGAGTGTTTATCTTATTTAGTCCAATTATTAGCCCAAGTATTAGTTCAATATGTTTACTTAGCTCGTTAATGTCCGTATGCCCTATAGTTCGGGTTTTATAGGTTTTTACTTGTTATACAAGTCTATATATCAGTATATAAGTTTTATAAAGTTTTCATTAGACGGGTCCAACCATCTAAGTTTTATTTAACAAAAACGTTAATTTTACGGCAATAGCCGAAAAAGTCGTAAAAATCATGTTTATAGTTTTATATCTTATAAGACATAACAAGTTACCATTTTTATAAAATGTCCACTTATTTAACCTTTAACATATTTATATAAATAAAATTCATGAGTTAGTGGCTTTTAACTTTACATTTTATACAATATAATTTTGAGTGCTTATATAATAGTATTATACTTTATTTTTCAAAAATCTGATTTTTATCTTCACTTTCACCAAAACTGCCATATCTTGAGTTCTATATGCAGATAGAAGCTCAAATATTTATCACATAAACTACCTGATATGTGCTATATTTAACTCTTCTATAGCTACGGTTGGATCATCTTCTAAGTATTTTCTAAAAATCGTCCAAAACAGTGAACTCAGATTTGTACCTTAAACTTGTTTTGATCATATCTCACTCATTATTTTAATTCCATTGCATGGCCAACTCTCACATGTGTACAAGACATATAGCTTACTGTAAATGGATTCTACTTCATCATTTTATCAGTCCATGACCTGTTTCTTTACTGTTTTATACAGCCATCACTTTTAACCAAGATTTTAACCTTGTTCTTTATAGTTTTTCACCTTTTAATCATGTTTATCAACACAAAATCCCCACATTACATTTTTATCATCATATAATCATCATATACATATACAATAGGAAATAAAATACATGTTTACATAATCAAAATAACAAGAAGATGAGGAGGACAATCTTTATACCACCAAGTTGATGTAGGTTATGAGTTTGACATGGATTTGGATGAAGAAACTTGTGCATAGCCAAGACCATCTTCAAGACCACCATTCTTCATATACTCCTTCTGGAAAATCAGCCTCAAGACACCAAGGAAACTCCTCCATGGATGTTATAATCACCACCATTCAAGAGAGCTTCAAAAGGGCTTCAACATGTGTATGAATAACACATGAGTTCATGGATGAAATTGATCAAAAAGGGGTGTTATGGTGGAGATATGGGACGGCATTTTTAGAGAGAGGGAGGAGAAAATGAAGTTGTTTGCATGGTGAGAAGTGAGGAAATGGTTTTGTGAAGGTTGTTTTGTTGTAGTGGAAGCTTACTTTGTAAGCTTAGCTTACACATGTAAGTGCTAAGCTAACACTTTGACACCTCATATAAGGTGTTGTAGCTAAGTGTTGGCCGGTTTTGGGGGTGGGACAAGTGTCCCACTTGTCTCATCCCTATTTATTTACGGGTACTCCTCGATTCTAGTTTCCTCGATTTGCGTGCCCTCGGGTCGTTTTACGGAAAACGTTTTTATAAATTATGAATCAACGTCATAAAACGAATCCAATAAAAATTGTCTCATCAAAAACGGAGTTCGAAAACGTAAATACGTAATCCTAAGGTTTCTGGTTTAGTCGTAAAGGACGTTAAAAATAAAATCGTAAGTCCTAATCTCTTCTCGTAAATTTGTGAGTTTATGAACTAACACAAATTTAAAACTCCAAAATAATATTCACGGATAAAATTATTTTCTGAAATGTCGGACTGTCACAAACGACGGTGTATGTAAACGTAAGCACGTAACGTTGAATCCTCTGGTTTAGACGTAGTCGATGCTACTTCAAGACGTAAATCCAAATTTCTTCCCAAAAATAAGTGAGTTCATATTGTAACATTAAAATAATGTTTTCAAATAAATATTGAGAATAAAATATCAATCATAAATTGACGGATTGTCACAGCATTTACCCCTAAACAGGATCTTTGTCCTCAAAGATCATCTTACTACTCGCTTCTTATAGAGTTAAAGCCATGTGGGTATTTCCTCCACATTCGGTCTTTTCTCACAAGTGTAATTCATTACAATACGCGAGTTTCATCAAACATAACTACGGGAATAAGATCAGGCTAAATGTTGACTTACTTTCTCTATCCATGATGTTCACGGGTTTCTGATGAATGTAACTTTTCGCCAATCTAAGCTTTACTAAGAACAATCAGATTTTCACTGGATAGATATTCCATCAAGTTCGATTTACGAAACATAATTCACGCAGCTCTTGAAGTCCTAGGGTAGATCCAGCTTGTATGCCTTTCAAACCAATCTTTTTACATCATCTCTATGGTCCCATACAACGGGGACTTATATCCCATGATTTGTCAGATCATGAATTCATTTTTCCAAGTTTAAAAATTGTGGCATAACTTTGCTACCCATCTGGCACTTCAAGATCTACATTTCATATTCACATAACCTCCTGCCCACTATCGGCAGTTAATAATCAAATCCTAATTTCAACAATCAATTCAGATCTCGCGGGTCGGGTATTTTGTAAGGTTAGGTTCGCCATCATAGGAAACCTTAAACCTAAAAGACATGTCCAACTCACAATGGGTGTATGTCGGGTGTCTTCGTCTCATCTCTTGCTTACAGATGCTCTATTATAGATCCTAACAAGATTCAATCTTAATCCTAATACGATGATTATCAAAGATAATCTTTCCAAAGGAAAATGATTATGCGGTCTATAACCAAAGGTCAATCATTCAAACATAGAACAACGCTTATAGTATTTAGTATCGTTACTTTACCTCGTCCCTTCGATTGGGGTGGTACATAGTACTCTCATCAAGGTTCGTTCTCAATGACTTCTGAGCAAACCTCTAGAAATTCGATGCGAAGCGAGGATCTTGATATATAGATGATCGATACAGGCACACTATGTTTATATAACTTCCTTTAAATAAAAGAGTCTATTTCCTTCATCAATATTCTATCATTAACGAGAATGATATTAGCAGATTTGGTCAGTCTGTCGACGATGACCCAAATCGAATCAAATTCAGATGATGACCTTTGCAATAGCTAGACGTTTACTAATGTATGAGGCGATGTCTGCCTTCATAATTTCCATCAGTACAACTTCTTTAGACAAAGATACTTTTAGTCATAAATGACATAAATAGAATACTTATACTTACAAATTCCAACATAACTATATCTCACAATTTCCCATATTTAGGCAACCATAAACGGCCTTTTAAAATATTTAACGCTATCGGCTTCTCAATTCTGATGGTTCACATTAGCCGCGAACCCCTTTTTATTATCTATATTATCCTTCTTACAAACATCGCTTATTTTTATATCGTTCGGCAATTTATTTTGCACCTTCATTATTAAGGAACACGTCCTAATGGATTCTTTATCCTTCTTATAAACATCGGCTATATTTTAAATTATTCGGCAATTTGCACATTCATTATTAAGAAATACATTCTAATTGGTTCTTTATCTTTTATACATAATGCGTCGGTATCTATATTCACTTCTCATTATGATATAATTATCATGTCCACAGTTCACTCAGATATTCTTTCTTCATATATTCTATGTTTTAGTTTCATCTCAACTATTATTTTTTTATAAGTTTTTCTCAATCCGGCGTTTAAAGCGTCGATAATTATTATAACTAATTAAATAATTATTAGTTACTTTTTATGAAGCGTAACATAAAAGTTTTAAATTTCTTAGTTCGACCAATTATGTAAAATGTTCAAAAATAAATTTGAATTTAATTAACACGATTTATGTTGATTTATCGAAAATAATAATTAATAAGATTCGTAAATGTTCGAAAAACCTTTGTTTATACTTTGGTCAAAGTTTTTCTTAGTTTGAAAAGCAAAAATTGTCGTTTTAAGTTTTCAGGTTATGGTATAAATGGTTTTACTCAGTCCTTCTTAAGTTATCTTGAGGTATACACAAACATTTACCCCTAAACAGAAGTTTAGTTAAATGGTTTGTGTATAAGGGAATAATCCCTTTAAAAATCCTTTGTTAAAACATTTGTCAAAACATATTTGCATTTTCTTTTTGGTAAAATCCAAAGTCTGAAAAGGGCTCTTAATTTTTGAAGAGTCTATATGCATACATCTTACCATTATTAATCCAACGGTCATTTTATATAAAGGATCAAGTTTTTTTTTCCTAAGCGTTAATGGTTCTAATCTTTGAAAAGTCAATATAGCTTCCATTATCTATTAATCACATGGTTAAATCATGTAAAGAATTAAGTCTTAAGTCTTATGTTAAATATTCAAAGTACAGATTTTATCGTTCGGCCCATTCAGGGCAATCTATAAATAATTATTAACTCATTCTTATTCTTATAAACAAATATATAGTCCTTAATGATCACGAGCATGAATTTATCAAATTACAGCCTACACACGTGATTCATCATAATTATGAATACTACATGTGCATTGTCAATCCAAACGACATCACGTGAAACTCATAACGTTCATCACAAGTTCGGGATGTGATGATTGGAATAGATAATCTTCTTCGCAGATGCGAAGTTGATAATAACCATGCCGTGGATCAAATTTTTAGAACCTTCTAAATGATCGAACAAATCTTCCATTTCGAGTTATGGATATCGCTTTCGATTGTCAATTTACTCAGTCATAGTAATCTATAAATATAAGGAATGATAACACCATAGCTCTTCAGGATGACAGGCTTGGTACAATAAAATCTTTCTCTGACAACTCTCTCAGTTGTACGGTAATTCCTTTAATTTAGATGGCGCTGACGTATAGTGTACAAGCCACAAGTGCAGCACTGAAAATGTAATCAATACCAAATTCAACTTGCCTTAATGGCGAAAGTCTAGGTAATTCATTAACAAATACTTACTAAAGTTTCAGATAACGAAAACATCTTTTAATAAATTCATATTAGGTTCTTTCTAGATTATAATATCTATGACTAATTCACAACCATTCATGGTATAATTTCAAGTCTAAATGCAGGATATCGTCATCCACCAAGAATTATTTAGATCAATTTTGATAATCAACATCTTATCATTTAGGGAATTCTACTCGAGTTCCCATCAATTAAGACAATGTCGTCATGTCATAATCAATCAATCCATTCTACTGGCACTATCAAATTTCCAGTTTTATTGCCGTCGATAAGATGTGAACTTCTCAAAAGACTAATAATTACTCATGATCCTTCACAAATTCAGGGATGTATGGAGACACAACTACTATTAAAAGAGTAAGGTCAACGCATAATCTATGCGAGAGAATTTCAAATCGGACACAAACGAAAACATTTAACGAATATGAATATATACCATGTTTTCATAATTTGAGTACGCATTCGAAAGCTCCTCGGATCGTTACCCAGGTCGTTCAAATGAAATCAAATCATAAGAAATGATAAGAACGTCAATACTTCCAGTCGGGTATCAACACTCGGTAATCAGATACTTTTCCTAAGAATCTCGCTACAGGAGAATTGGACAAGAAAGAATTGTCAATTGTCAAATAAGACAATTTCCACAGATGAGTAAATTCAACTCAGAAGAATAGATGCTACAGGCACATATGTAGGTGTCCCTAACACTTTGTCCCTATTTTTCACTTCTTGCAGATCTCATAAAATTTAATCTTTCACAATCTTCAAGGAAAATGTAGTGTTTATTCATTAGTTTTATGGTGACTACTAATCAGCCTTGCATGGTCCATTCCAAATTGTATGTAGGCGCGCAACTATATACAATTTCAAGATTAACGATGCAATACTCAGTTCGTCAAAATTTTATCATCATGTTTATAATAAAAACATTTTCATGCTTAATTCTTAAATAAGAATCAAAATAAATTTACAAAGATTTTCCTTGTTATGAAAACAATTAAGTTTTCCAAGGTGTTTCATAAACAACTTCATTTCGATAATGATTACTTATAAATCTTACTTTAAATAATCCATACGGTGATTGAAAACCCAATTTTTCTCAAGGGATACCGTTTTAACTTATAAAAACAATTAGTGATCTGCAAAAGAGTGATGAAAAGTTGTTCACCAAGAACTAACTACGATATGATAGGAAATGAGCTTAGCCAAATAATCATGAGGTTCATGACCTCGATGGCACTCACGAAGAACGATTCACAACGTAACTCAAATCAAGATGAGTACTTGTTCAATGGTTGCATCACTAATGCAAACATTAGGATGAAGCAATAAAAGATAGATAACATCGATACATGTAGGATTTAGCAATCAAAGGTAGTCTTTTCATTAATCACAAACAAGTCAAAATTGTACCGTAACACATTACGCGTCACTATGTCATACAATTCTTAGAACTCATCCTACCAACTGATATCTCAGTTAAGTTAGGGATTTTTAAAAGATACCACAATGAATACTAATCTACAAGAGTCATTAGGTGTCCCACCTGTCCCGGAAGATCATCGGTCCTAATTCAGAAGAAGATTTCTTCAATTTATTTATTGGACACTGGGCATCCTCGTTAGTGGACAATGGCCTAGGAACAACACTTAACACGAATTCAATAATCATTTAAAACCTTATAATTCAATTACAAAACTTAACGACTTCCTCTTAATAGTTTCTTATTCCATACGGGTTAAATTTTACTTTGTTCAAGTTTCAACCAATTTTATACTCAATTCAATATCCTACCTCATTTTCCAATACTTTCAACCTTATTCATAAACCTTATTAGGGCAATAAAATCTCGATATGATCAACACTTACTTTCCGATCCTATAGCTCTTACAACAACAATTATCAAATGAGTCACTAGTATGAGATGACTCATACGTTCAATTAGACTTCTCGGAAAGGTATTAGTGGCATGAGGCTTTTGGGTAATGGTTCCAATGACAGCCTCAAGTGCAACATTCACCCTTTCGATTTCAATTTAAGAATTAGATGACAACAAATAAGATGACATCTTTCTAGGCGGTAACGTTTTGTCAAACTTCACTCTATAAGGAAAGATCGTCATGACATCGATATCAGATTTAATCTCGCCAATTCTTTTTCAATATCACAATCAACTAATATCTACATTTCTACGAATATCAACCATTTATTGGGATCATAAATATCCACAACTTGGTTTAGATCTAGGATAGCTAGAATTCCTACGAGAATAGCTTCGATTAATTTACTAGGGGAGTTAGGGTTACTTGTGACAATCTACGTCGTATAAATACCTCGTATAAAAATCGAAATAATCATCAAACAATCATGTAATAAAATTACATCATATATATATAATCCAAGTTATATATATATTAAAATAACACTTCTCAGTCTTGGCCTTGTCGGTAACTCGGGAATTCTTCGGCACCGTTATAGTCAAAAGATTTTTAGACATTTTTAGAAAAATGTTTATAGTTAAAAGATTTTGAAATGTTTTATTCAAAACCTTGGTTTTAAAAATCTTTCGTTCTCTATAACGAGAGCTCTGGTACCAAACTGTAACACCCCCAAATTTATACAACTCAATACAGCGGAAGACTCGTTGGTGTTACGGGATAGCACATTACTCACATCATAGACAACACATAAAAATCGCGTCGTTTAATAATAAAAGCATTTCCATTCATAAATATCAAAGTTACATCGGTCCCAAGTCATATTATTTCATACAAAGTTTTACAAAGTATTTGAATGGAAAATATTGTTTAAGTGCGGGCCATGAATTCTTGTCGTCTTCCCGAGAATTACCTTCAAGTACCTGAGATAAAATATGTTAAAAGAAAAGGTCAGCGATAACGCCGAGTGAATTCATAGAGTTTAATAAATTCCATCAATATAATATCAGTATAAAAGTATTACTAAAAATCATTTTGTACAAATCGTTTTGATAGGCCATAAAATAGCCAAAGTCATTCTATACAAATCGTCATCAAAATCATAATATAGGCATTTGCCTTAAAAAACCATTATACGAATCATTGTCGTTAAAAACACCATACAATACGCCTTATGACGTTGTATGAAAATAAAAACCGTTATATGAATATGGTTATGAAAACCAAAACAAGAACATAATATCAATAGTATGACCCCGTATTGCTAGTCAGGCAATACTTCGTAATTCGGTGCGTCTAATAGTATTTCGTTAGTTTTTGGATTATTATAAGCCGCATGACATTGTTACCTTACTAAACCAACAACGGGTAGCTAACCCGATACCAATTTTGCCCATCTAAAGTAGCGTGTCGTCACAAAGGTCACGCTATGGAATCTTCTCATACATAAATTCGCTTACCAATCAATGTGGCATGACGGGGATCAACCGTCAAGGCGCGAACTGGGGTGATCGTCCCCAAATAGTACTATTAAATGCATAAGCGTCTACCAAATCCCGGTAGTTCACAATTCATGCTAATGGGACTTTTAGTGACATAACCTAACTTTAATAATCCATTTTATTTCATCTATCGGGTCCTTTAATCATTTATCGGGTCATACAATCGGGTCATTCAATCATTCGGGTCCAAAATCAATAAACAAACAATCGGGACAAATGGTGTCCTATTTTATAAAAACTAACATGTTATCTCCCTCGCGGGTTTACAAAACATTTATAAAAACATTTAAAAGAGTGCGAGGCTATGAACTCACGTTGATATGGGAAGGCGGGTTATCGGCAATTCGGACGTATGGTACGTGCTTCAATCACGGAAACCTAGACAAATAATACTCGTCTTAGAATTTTGTCCAATGACTTTATAGAAATAACAATTATGTACACATATGATGTTTATATATATATGATGATCAAGTGGGTTTACATATTCTCGTTTACTCATTTTAGTGCTATATGTCGATAACTTTTATACTAGTTTACTAGTTTTACCCTTTTACGTGTTTTAGGTCCAATAAGCCTATTATAAGTTTATTAACTTGTATTAATCCATTTCATACTTATATTATCAGTATTTAAACTTTCAAGTTGGGCCCAAATGGGTTAAGCCCAATAAGTTCTTTTTATGAGTGTTTATCTTATTTAGTCCAATTATTAGCCCAAGTATTAGTCCAATATGTTTACTTAGCTCGTTAATGTCCGTATGCCCTATAGTTCGGGTTTTATCGGTTTTTACTTGTTATACATGTCTATATATCAGTATATAAGTTTTATAAAGTTTTCATTAGACGGGTCCAACCATCTAAGTTTTATTTAACAAAAACGTTAATTTTACGGCAATAGCCGAAAAAGTCGTAAAAATCATGTTTATAGTTTTATATCTTATAAGACATAACAAGTTACCATTTTTATAAAATGTCCACTTATTTAACCTTTAACATATTTATATAAATAAAATTCATGAGTTAGTGGGTTTTAACTTTACATTTTATACAATATAATTTTGAGTGCTTATATAATAATATTATACTTTATTTTTTAAAAATCTGATTTTTATCTTCACTTTCACCAAAACTGCCATATCTTGAGTTCTATATGGAGATAGAAGGTCAAATTTTTATCACATAAACTACATGATATGTGCTACATTTAACTCTACTATAGCTACTGTTGGATCATCTTCTAAGTATTTTCTAAAAATCGTCCAAAACAGTGAACTCAGATTTGTACCTTAAACTTGTTTTGATCATATCTCACTCATTATTTTGATTCCATTGCATGGCCAACTCTCACATGTGTACAAGACATATAGCTTACTGTAAATGGATTCTACTTCATCATTTTATCAGTCCATGACCTGTTTCTTTACTGTTTTATACAGCCATCACTTTTAACCAAGATTTTAACCTTGTTCTTTATAGTTTTTCACCTTTTTAATCATGTTTATCAACACCAAATCCCCACATAACATTTTTATCATCATATAATCATCATATACATATACAATAGGAAATAAAATACATGTTTACATAATCAAAATAACAAGAAGATGAGGAGGACAATCTTTATACCACCAAGTTGATGTAGGTTATGAGTTTGACATGGATTTGGATGGAGAAACTTGTGCATAGCCAAGACCATCTTCAAGACCACCATTCTTCATATACTCCTTGTGGAAATTCAGCCTCAAGACACCAAGGAAACTCCTCCATGGATGTTATAATCACCACCATTCAAGAGAGCTTCAAAAGGGCTTCAACATGTGTATGAATAACACATGAGTTCATGGATGAAATTGATCAAAAAGGGGTGTTATGGTGGAGATATGGGACGGCATTATTAGAGAGAGGGAGGAGAAAATGAAGTTGTTTGCATGGTGAGAAGTGAGGAAATGGTTTTGTGAAGGTTGTTTTGATGTAGTGGAAGCTTACTTTGTAAGCTTAGCTTACACATGTAAGTGTTAAGCTAACACTTTGACACCTCATATAAGGTGTTGTAGCTAAGTGTTGGCCGGTTTTGGGGGTGGGACAAGTGTCCCACTTGTCTCATCCCCATTTATTTACGGGTACTCCTCGATTCTAGTTTCCTCGATTTGCGTGCCCTCGGGTCGTTTTACGAAAACGTTTTTATAAATTATGAATCAACGTCATAAAACGAATCCAATAAAAATTGTCTCATCAAAAACGGAGTTCGAAAACGTAAATACGTAATCCTAAGGTTTCCGGTTTAGTCGTAAAGGACGTTAAAAATAAAATCGTAAGTCCTAATCTCTTCTCGTAAATTTGTGAGTTTATGAACTAACACAAATTTAAAACTCCAAAATAATATTCACGGATAAATTTATTTTCTGAAATGTCGGACTGTCACAAAAGACGGTGTATGTAAACGTAAGCACGTAACGTTGAATCCTCCAGTTTAGACGTAGTCGATGCTACTTCAAGACGTAAATCCAAATTTCTTCCCAAAAATAAGTGAGTTCATATTGTAACATTAAAATAATGTTTTCAAATAAATATTGAGAATAAAATATCAATCATAAATTGACAGATTGTCACACATGTTATGCCCAATCTGACTGTCAAATGCCTTATCCACCAGCCGTTGGTATGTAGGACCCGCGTTCTTGAGTCCTAATGGCATTTTTGTGTAACAGTACACACCCTGACTAGTGTGAAATGATGCCTTCTCTTCGTCCTATTCTGCCATTTGTATTTGGTGGTATCCTTTATATGCGTCCAAAAAAACATATAAAAGGATATTTGCATAGCGATTCGACTTTCCAGTCTATTTCAGGGAGCGGATAGCAACCTTGAAGACAAGCTTTATTAAGATCTATGAAATTAACGCACATGCGCCAGCTGCCATCGTGCTTCTTGACCATCACTGGATTGGAGAGCCAGTCGTGGTAGTAGACTTCTCGCATGATACATGCGTCCACCAGTTTTTTACTTCATCTAGTATTGCTTTACTGCGTTCTGGGGCTTGTCTTCTTTTCTTTTTCCTAACCGGTGTATACGCCTCGCGGATCTTTAAACTATGCTTGGCTATGGACTGGGGCACGCCCGTCATGTCTTTTGGTTCCCTTGTAAAAATATCCAAGTTAGCCTTTAAAAGTTGGCACATGTATGATTTTCCTTTATCGGATAGTGTTCCCCCAATTGTTATCTCTTGGTCTGGGTACTCTGGGTGAATTTTCACCTTTAAATTTGGCGGTGAACTTACTTTTGGCTCTGCCATCGCTCGCGGTGGTTCTGTAATTATGTTACATTTTGTGAGTGGCACGACTGTATTAAAGATCATCACTATTCCTCCTTCCACTGGGAAGTTCATCATGTCGTGGGTCGTGGAAGGTACTGCTCGCATTGCTAAGATGGAGGGTCACCCAATGATCCCATTGTACTGTGACGGGGATCGTATTATCAGAAAATTCATTGAGACTTTTGTCGAGTGCTTGTCATCTCCTATCGTTACGACTAGTTTTAACTGGCCTAGAGGCCATACTGCTTCTCCACTGAAGCGAATGAGTGGTGAAGTTGCAGGTACCATTTGGTTTCTTATCTCCGGGCTTAATGTTAGAAAACAATGATCATACATGATTTTCGCCGATGATCCATCATCCACGTACATGCGATGAATGCTATGACCACCATTGTTCACTTCTATTACTAATGGGCCCTCTTTTATTGTATTCGCACTGAGGGGGGGGGGGGGGGGGAAGATGTCTCTTCCTCTGGAAAATCTTTGGCTCACCTTTTGCTTAGTTCTTCTTTGCCAAGTTTGTACCATGTAGACGGTTGCGACTGTATCAACTAGCTTTTGTCTTCCGCCTTCTAAGACCTCTTTTATGAGGTCGTTCAGCTTTCCTGCTTGCACCAGGCTTTCAATGTGCTTTTGTAGCTGGATACACTCGTTGGTAGCGTGTCCCTTTTCTCCATGGTATTTGCAGTATCTATTGCCTGCGCGCCTTTCCACTGGAGTGACCATTGGTAGTGGTCTTGGGAAATTCGCTCCTTCTGACACGAGGAACTCTCTTGGGATTAGCTTTAGTGGTGTGAATTGAAAGCTGCCGATGCGCCCTTCTTTTTTATTTCCTTTATTTTTAAGATCCCGGGATCCACCTCGCGTATTGTTTTGCTTATTTTGCACATCACGAGTTCTATAGTTGGAAGTATTTTGCATGGCTTCCGTGGCAGCAGATTCTCCCTGTATGAAGGATCTCACCTTTCGCATTACTCTTTCCAGTGATACATCGCTCCTGTCGTACTTTTTTTGTTGTACATAATTTCTTTTGAATGCCTTTCGTAGTACTTCAAATCCGCTTATTTTCCGTGGTGGGAGACGTCAAACCAGTTCCACGCATTTCCTACAAGTTTAGAATTGAACACATTACACCATATAGGTTTGGTCCATTGCTTAATTCCTGCTCGTGATTCGAAGACCTTCAAGTGGGCTTCTGTATCTATAGTGCCATCATATGTTTTGACATTTGTTGGCATGCGACGCTTTGTTGTGTCAGGATAATACTGTATATTACTTGTGAAAGCGTTTTTTCTTCCCCTTCTCCATGGTTGCGAGAAGTCTCGATCTTTTCTTTTACGCGAATAAAGGGCTCGCTCTTCTCCTTTTAGATTTTCCGGAGTGGAGTACATGTGCCCTTGTTCTGTATGGTGACTGTTGATCGGCTCTGAATTTGATGAGTTATCATCTGAGGATTGATAGCGTCTTGCACGCCTTTTTTTTTTCACGACCTGCTGGTCCTTTATGTATTTAGTGGCGAGCGGGAGCAGAGCTTCTAAGTTATTTGCTATAAATTCTTCCATTTCACGCGCATATATAGCAATTACTTGCTCACTTTCCTCAGATGTGAATTGTAGCTTCCATTTATCTTTGTTGGGAGGAGGCTGAGCTGATCTTAGTTCTGTGTCACTCTCCTCTATGCGGGTAGGGGAGTTGACAATGGAGAGCTCGCTCCTCGAAGAGTTGGTTTTACTACATCACGATTATTTGTGTTACTGGCTGATTCGTGGGTGTTCCCCATGGATATGATTTGCCCATCTATCGTCAGCGACCTTCGGCCACCTCTATCCGTTCCTTTTCTCGTCATGCTTAGAATTTAATGTAGGGTGCCATGGATGGTGCTAACTTGTTGATACAAAATTTGGGTGGACCTAGTTGGACCCGATTTAGGCTTAATTCGGGGTCTTGTGGGTTCTGGCTCTTGCACCAAGTGAATCTTGTTTAAGGACCCTGGACACTAAGAACAGACACCGTTAGGCTTACCATGGGCGCTTGTCCCACGATTAGACTCCAACGTGAGAGTAAGTAATCGGTTTGAGTATACATGTGAGGGTTTAGGGTATTGTGTGTATCGTACCTTTGTGGAACCTTCGGGTTTCTTTTATACCCGAGAGAGTTCTGGCTGGGCTCTCCTACTCTTGCGGCCTAAGGAAGAGATAATGACCCAGAATAGCTTGATCTTTATTGCATAACCAAGGTAAGTGTATATCTCTTATTTTAGGCGAATATAACTATAAAATATATTATATTCGGTCTTTATCATGTCGCGCTGCGACGAGGACTTGACTAAGTAACCATTCGTCGTGCGCTAATGGTTTATTGGGCCTCCTGGGCCTTGCACGTGTTGTGCAACGACAATCCATTCCCAGTGGATACGGGTAGTACCCGTAGGTCGGGTTATACAACCCAAATAGGGACTATACATCATCAAGTATCAAGAAGGATTGTGAGAATAATGTAGTAAGAAGGTTGGTTCTTGGAGGACTACCACAGTCCTAAACAAACAAACAAAGAAAGGTATGTCTTCTATGATCCCTGTATAAACACACAGCAAACAACAAATAATGCAAGCTCACAAAACCTAATCACAAACTTTTTGTCAGAAAGTTTGTGGATTTAGCTTTTTGGAGTAGTGAATTCAAACAATAAATAAACAAAAAGATAATGAAAGATCTTTGAAAATTCCAAATTTAAACTAGACTTGTAATCAACAGGGAATAATAACAGCCGATATCAACTATTTGGATTTGTTTGGTGCCAAACGAATCAATCCAAAAGCTTATATAATCCGGATCTCAAATAGTTTTTACAAGGTTTTGAAATTTTTTTGATAATAAACATTAATGAACAACTTGCAGAAAATAAAGTCTACACCAAGATAAATCAACAAACACTGGAACTCAGCCTTTCTTGTAAGATTAAAATTTAAGAAATATTATTTATTAATTTTATGAAAAACTATAGTAAGCTGGAACAAGTGAAATAAGGGATACATGCACCCTTATATACATGATAATGGAAGGATCAAGAGAACATGAAAATAACTAAACCTTAGCTTTCTGTTTTCTAGAATTGCCCTTAAGCTCAAATCTTGAAAAAGTCTTGGGTCCCATGTGAAGGTTGTTGTTGATGAGCTGTTGTTTGACCAATCTTGGTCGTTTAAGATGCCTTTGGGAAGAATAAAAACATCTTTGAACCGTTAATGGAATTTGGAGATTATCTCTTTGCCTCTTTTGAACAAACAGGGGTGCAGGGATGTCTCGTGCGGTAAAGCCCGCTTTAAATCCAGGAACATTAATTACACGCAGTCTCAGAATTAATTAAAACATTACGTAATTATTTATTCAAAATAATAAATAATATCAATCATTCAAGTATTGCCTATATTATCCATTTAGTGAAATATAAAATACATGTTAATTTATCACGAGAATTTATTAACACGTACACGCACGTTAAATATTAAACACGTAGCGAAAACAGAAAATATGCATGTGTTTGATGATGTGCCGCAGCTTTAAAACAAAAGAAAAATAAATTGGGCTTTAAGCCCAGCCCATGTGGGAACTAAAACAACCAGGGGAAAACTTGTACTCATTTCAAATCAAACAAAGAAAAAAAATAGTGTTTGTTTGTGTGTGGGAGTCACCGACAGAAAAAAGCAAAAAGGGGAGACGGGTTTTTGATTTTTGATTTGTTGATTTGGAGTATGTTGGTTAATAGCAGTGGAAACCGAGACCTCTAAGGTCTCATTGGGTACTTATGACACAGCAGGGGAAACCCAACACCTACCAGTGAGAACCGTGGCTATTCAGTGGCAACCAAACAACAAAGGGGGCTGCTGGCCGCCGGTACAAACCAACAACCACCGGCTGTTGGTGAGGTTTAGGGTTTTGATGTTTTGTTTAGTGCGACCGAGATGAATATCTCGGTAGGCTTGGGTTTTTGTTTCAGCTCGGGTTCGGGTTACACAAATTTTATAACGAGAGGCGCATGGTTTAGCATTTTTAAAAGAATTAAGCTTTTAATTTAAATAATCAAAGTATAAATCATTTTAATTTAATTTAATTAACATTTATTTAAATTATTCATGTTTTACTAGTTTATTTATTTAATACTTGATTATAATTAAATAATTAGATTATTTATGAAACCATTTACGGAAATCTTTCTATTTTGGGTAACTTTCTAATTGAGGAAACTTTCTATGTTTAGCAGGTTACTTATAACCGTAGAATAATACGAGAATATATGCTATACACTAATCAGGAATACATGATATACATTAAGAAGAAATACATGAGAACAGTCTGAGTTACAAGATTATGCACGAAACAGTAAAACAATACAAGAACATGTAAATCAAGTTAAGAACAGTAAGAATCAGTAAAAATAAACAGTAATCAGAAAACTCATTCATGTCCTTTATTCATGTAGCTATTGTGAAGTAAGAGTAGGAGTTTCATATTTTTCCCTTCAGACAGTTACTGGGCAAAAGGTACGGATTTCTCGTCCTTCAGTCTGGACTTTTCTTTCTATGCACAATTAGGATTCCCCGTTTGCAGCCATCTGTTTTCCCAGTTATATGTTATAAAACTTTAAATGATTTACCATGATAACTATTTTAATTTCCTGAGCTTTATATACAAGCATGACCAATTCCATCTAGTTACGGAGGTACCGTAACCATGACACTTGAGGCACCAGTGTCATGACTACTCTTCGAGGGAGTGATTTCTCGTAGCGTTCCTTTTATTTCAGTTTGCCTTTTATCAGTATATTATCAGTGGGGTGTATGGGTGCATCCTATTTTATTAGTTTACAGTTAGTAGGTGAATATGGTGTGTGCTCTACATCCTTCACATTGGAGCTGATCCCTCCACCTAGTTTATCAGTTAGAGGTGACCCTTCTGACAGCATGACGAGGTCACCCTTCTAAGTATTCATGCTCACGTTGTTATATTACATGACCTGTATGAGCTCTTGGAACTTAAAATATAGTACATGCATGTTTTCAAATTTAACAGTTAATAGTTCAGTTTTACAAGTTATAAACCGGGTTTTCCAGGACATACACAGTTTCCACTGCATTTTACTTATCAGTCTTTTAGTTTCAGTAGTTGTCATCTGTTTCATTTTCTGTAATTCTTATTATTCTTTTATATCAATGGGCGTTATGCTCATCCGTAGTTTCTTTTCATGTTCAAAACGGCAAGTACACAAGGATGCTCTTAGGATTCTGAGAGTATTTGTATTTGGATGGAAGCTATCCCGACTTGTTTACTTTATGTACTTCATACATTAATTTGCTTGTTTGGACATTATTTAGTCATTCCTTTCAGTATTTACTTTCACATGGTTGAGCTTATGTTTAGACTACCGATGTTTGATTTCGGTATTTCTTTTATGGTCAGTTAATGTTTTTAAGGCATTTACCTTGCATGCTTTGATGACACGCCATAAATACATGTAACGATACATTTATCCATGTGAGGTGTTACACGTGTGGGCCCCATTGGTCACGGGTTTTGTGAATAGGGGTGGGGTTGTGATGAGGTTAAGGTCTATTAATGATCTGGTAAATTAATTAGGTTATTGGCTGGTAATTAAGGGTTTATAGGTTAGGGTTCATGTGTGGGGAGGAGGGTGTATTTAGGGGTTTTGATTTGCACAGTGTAGGTTTAGTTGGAAATTTGGGTTTATTAAATATTAATTCACACAAATTAAATAAAAACGTGGGGTGATGTCGGTTTAGGTGGTGGACCGGGTAGAAAGAGATATTGGTTGTGGGTTGTGGTGGATTGGGCTCAGTCGTTTGAAAATGGGTAGGGGTTTTAGTTTTTTTGGTAAAAACACCGCTTCAGCTATCATCATTTGTCCTTATAAACAATTTTAAATACCCATTCCTTTGTAATACACTTTGGGCTAGTTGTTAAATTTGCCACAACTGATTTTACAACTTTGAACAAGGGCTTCTAATGCAATTTGGCCATTCTTTGAGGATTTAATTTGTAATTTCTTGAAACTTTAAGGTCCCAAATGTAATTTTGAGGATTTACAAGGGTTAAAAGTAACAAGTCTTCCAAAGTTCATGGACCAATCTTGACAAATCTTCAAACTTCAATGACTTATTTGGAAATTTATTGCTCGGGTTCGGTTATTTATGTGGCTTCGTTTCCTGTGTTTGTTTTTTCTTGTTTCTTTTGGTCTTTTGTTGAATTCACAATATCCGTACCTAAGATACACAATGAACAAACACAAGCATATTTTATGGTATTTTATGACATTTTTGTAAATTTTAAGCCCGATTTGGACGATGAGACTATGTATGAATGCAGTATCATCAATCCTCTTGATCTCCTTATTTACTTGTCCAAAGAGAAGATCACTCACATATTTGTGATGTGATTAAAGATGAAGCTCTGATGAATCTCATCTTTTCTTAGATCTAGTCATGTTCATCATTTGTTTATTTGAGTCTTGTGTAGCTCCAAGTTATTTGCGTATACTTGGATGTGTCTTGTGTTGTAATGAGTCTTATGTGTAAGCTATCACTAAACTAGAAAGGCATGTAATTGTGTGTATGTGTCTTGTGAGTCCTCACTCAACTATAAAGTGAAGAGTCGTGAAGATTGGTTCTAGCTTTGGCTTAGAGCTCGACATCTAGCCTTGTGTCGGAAAAGAAGATGGGTGAGATGATTGGTTCTAGCTTTGGTGTAACACCCCCCTATTTTTACCTTGACGCAGTGGAACATCATTTTGGGGTATTACTTCATGGAATAAAAATGACAATAATAGAACACAACTCGAAAGAGCGTTTCAATAGTCTTTATTTATTCATTATCAATTATCAGTATCAGAGATTTTAAATAAAACAGTTGTGCATACTATAGACATCACAGATTCCCGAGATCTAGAAAATAAGTTTGAATGATATTTATTTCAAGTCTATATCTCTCCACATCATCCTTATGGTGCTCCAACCTAACAATCATCAATACCTGAGATATATGCTTAAAATGAACACAATGGTTGAGTGAATTCATAGGTTTATAAATCATTTTGAATACAAGGTCCTTTACCTAAGCTACTTTGTTATTCGCCCACATATAAATATTCATGTTTAAATTGCACTAAGCTTATGATACCGCGTCTAGACATATCTAAAACCAATATATTACACTTATGTAGGTTATGAGACTGCAATTATACATAGTCTCATCCTCCAAATCGGGCTTAAAACGAGTAAAAATGTCATAAAATACCATAAAATACCATAAAATATGCTTATGTTTGTTCATTGTGTATTTTAGGTATGGATATCGTGAATTCACCAAAAGATAACAAGAATTAATAAAAACGAACACGAGAAACGAAGCTGCACAAAGATCCAGACCCGAATCATGAATTTCCAAAGAAGTCCTTGAAGTTTGAAGATTTGTCAAGATTGGTCCCTCATCTTTTGAAGACATGTCACTTTAGACCCTTCTAAATCTCATTTATACAAGTTAGGTCCCAAAAGTTTAAAGAAATGCCATATATATCCGTTGAAGAATGCCAAATGTGCAAAAATAACCCTTTATTCGATGATTACGAAGATTGGAGGGTCAAAATCTCATTATCCCAAACTTATATACAAAGGATATGGAAATATCGGCTGGAAACTTGGAATGCATAGCTTTTGGGAGTTCAGGGACCTAAATTTCCATATGATAAACTCCTACCTGGTTTAGCCCATAATAAACCCAATACAAACCCATCAGCCCATCTCTTATACCAAGTCCATACTACAAAATGATTGTAGTAAAATAGGACCTTTTAGGAAAAGGCGTAAAAGCGGTAAGTATTAAGTGATGATTTATGAAAATCAAACGCTAATGACCCAATTAAGTTCGTTTCCCAAGGAGGTATATGTGTGTGACTAAAATTCAATGATATTTGAGATTAATATTTGAAAGAAGGGGATGAGAAAATAGAATGACGAAGACGTGAAAATTATTACTAAGACGATTAAAATAAAAACCGTAAAAGTGCTAAAATAAAAATAAATTCTAAAAATTCCCAAAAAATTACCAAAAATCAAATTAATTAAACTAAGAGTTTACAAATGATCAAAACTTTTTCATACCTTTTAGTTAATTATATATTAATTTTTAAATGCTAATTAAAGCCCTAAAAATCAAAATAATTATTAAAAAAGCCCAAATAAAGATTCTTCACTTTGTAAACCTCTAAAATGACCAAATAAGAATAAAAACTACTTTTATGAATTTTTAAACTAACTAAAACTATTTAAAATGATTAAAATCTATTAAAAACATAAAATAAATCTAGAAATTAGAAAATGATGATAAAATTAATCTAAGAGTCGAAAAAATCCTATTTTAATGTATTAAACCTAAGAAAAATATAAAAAGTGCAAAAATGTGAAATTTGAAATTTAATAATAAACTAATATTAAAATAATATTAAAAATCCAAAAATTATAAAAAATTCTAAAAACTTGCAAACTAGTTTATTTTAACCTAAATAATCAGAAAATGAAAGTTAAATTACCAAAACACCCCTAATGGGCCCCCAAATGGGCTAAACACCAAAACAGACTACTTAAATGAGCTTAATGGGCCCAAAAAGTTCAAACTTAACCAAATGGGTCGAAAATCACCAGTCTGACTTAAAATTTGGTTTTAAGCACAAAAGTCTAAAGGCCCAAAAGCTGAAAATGTGCTTATCACAGCTTAAATGGTCAACAACTTATTCTTAATAGGCCAATAAGCCCATTAAGCCATAAGCTAATGCCATAAGCTCTAATTTAACACACAACATCTTATTGAGATTCTAAACGAATCTGCAAAAAGAAATTTTGAAAAAGCTCAAGTAATAAGCCAAAACTTTGAAAAGAACTTTTTCACAAAACGACAAAATAGTTGGGTTAGAGTTCTAGGGCGTTTCAGAAGCTGATTCTTTTTGCAAAAGCTCACAAATAGCTTAACTAAGATAATCAATCATAAAATTCACAAAAAGCCAAGTAGAATAAGCTGTTGGAGCAAATAAGCTGGCTGAAAAAACAAAATAAGCTAGTTTCCTAGCAAAAGCTTAACCAAATGACTTGTAACTTCTAAAAGATGATATTAAGCTGAGAAAAATGACACCTATCACAAAAGCCAAGTTGTTGCATGTACCAATAAGCAGTTCTAAAAAATAAGCCAAATTGTGCTTATTTGACCAAAAGTCAAAGTCCACCAAAATTCACCAAATGCTTAGGGATTGTTTGTAACCTTGTTTTAAGCAACTTTTTTGAAGAACTTAAGGTAGAGTCCTTGTGAATCAAGTGGTCAGTTGACCAATACTTGACAGATTTTGGGAAAATAAGGCCAATAAGCCAGTTAGCTTATAAGCCAGCAATAAGGCAAACCAAATAGCAAATAGCACTCACAAGCAGCCCAATAACAAGTTCCAAGTAGTTAAGCAACAAGGCATTAACTAGAATAACAAATGCAAGCCCAAATTGAGGTGGTCACTTTGCTGATGCAAATGACCACTTTAGCCAACTTTGATAAGCTCTAGCACCCACAATAAGCCACCAAATTCAACAAACAGATACTGCACAGATAGCTTATCACCTAAACTCTTCCCAAACCAGATTTCAGACCTTAGATCCAACAAACAAATATTTTATTAGATCTGATGTGTTTGACCAAATTCAAACCAATTTTATCAGATTTTTCCAAAACTTTGAAATACTTATCCAAACCTCTAGATACTTAACCAATGACAAAAACTAGTTGCATATGACTTGTTTAGACTACCCAAGCCCTAAGAACCAAGGGCACAAGGCCACAAGGCCTTATGATCCCAAAATCCAAACAGCCTTGTTTTAGTCCTTTTTCAAACAAACTTTTTAATTTTACAAACAACCTACTGTTTTATTGGTTCAATTACCTCAACTAGGTGACAACTAACAGATACCAACAATAAAACACAAAGCACAAACTCAAGAACACCAAATCACATGGCAAAGTTCATATCACACATAAACATAAAAAATTTTAGAGGAAACTTAAAAAGAGCTTATACCTATCCCCTACAACTTCCTAGGGAGATCAGCTATGCTCCTTGGAGCACTCTCAACAACTAGAGAGTGACCAAGGTCCTTGAACAAAGAAGTTGATATGTGCTTTGGTTGATGGTTCAAAGCAGAACCTCAAGGGCTTGATTTCTTCAAAGGTTGATAAACCTTCACTAGCTTGGTGTCAACAAGCTTGCAAGGGCTTATAGCTTTTGGATAAGGGTTAGTACAAGTAAAATAGCAAAAACAGATGACCGATTTCAAGGTTTTTTTCAAACATGAAATCCTTAACAAAAATAGACGTGCTTTAACCACAATATCAAAGCACCTTTATAACATCAAATGGAACTCAGAATTACCCTTAAACAACACCAACTTTCAAAAACATCAAAAGGAATTACAATTTTCTTAAAATACCAACTTTTATTAATTTTAAAAATGAATTACAATCTTTAAAGAGTAAAACTGGAACAAAGGCCTCACCACAGGTTGGGGGTCCTTTTATAGAGTACAAGAGATGATTCTAGAACTAGAAATACATGAAACCCTAGCCTAGAATTCCCAAAAATGCCCTTTAATTTCTTGAAGGCGTTTGTTGTTGTTGAGTTGTCCAAATGAATCCAAGTCGTTTATTTTAGCTTTGGGGCCAAGCAAGGAGTGTTGGCTGTTGATTTGGCCACGTGTCATTCCTTATAGGTTAAGGTGTGATATGATAGGTGGACGGCTTGAATGGTGGGGTCCATTGGGTGATGGGATTGGTGAGTTTAGTGTGTGAAGTGAAGCGTGGGAAGGTTAATTACTTTTGGGTGTGGGTAATTGAGATTAACCCTTTCTTTTGTAAAAAGTTATGCTGGGTGGGATGAACATGAATAGTGCCACGTTTGATCCGAAAAAGGTTGGTTGTGTTTGTTTGGCGCGTGTTTTTGATTTGAACTTTCAGAAATGACATTATGAGTCCTTGTGTTTTGGGAAAAGTGGTAAATCAAGTTTTTCAGCCTTCATAACCCGTTTTCCTTTGTTATTTAAGTTTCTAACTTCACACTTTTGCCCCAAAACTTTGTAACAAGGGTTTTAAGGGTTGTTTTTGCCATTTTTGCATAGTTTGAGGACTGATCTTGGACATTTATCATCTTTGAAGGCCTTCAATGTATCTTTGACTTCATGAGGGGCCATTATTGACAATTTAGAATTGTTGAGGGACTAAACTTGCCAAATCTTCAAAGTTGAAGGACCTTTTTGTAGTTTTGACAAACTTATGGGACCAAACTTGTAATTATGAATATACCTGGGTATTAAGTGTCATTTCTTCATCAGTGAGGGATTAATCTTGTACATCTTCAAGTCTTCAAAGGTTTTTCTTTGATAAATCCATAACTAGGGCCCGGTTTATTGTACGGCTTCGTTTCTCGTGTTCGTTTTTCCTTGTTTCTTGTGATCTTTTGTCTTTTTCATGATATCCATACCTAAATCACACAAGTAAACAAATACAAGCATATATATCGTATATTTATGACATTTTATGCATTTAAAGCCCGAAAAGAACGATGAGATCATGTATAAATGCCATCTCATCACTCCCCCATACTAAGCCATTGTCGTGCCCTCACGCAATGCTAGAATAAAGTATCTAAGCATCACCAAATTTCACATTTATTACCCTTTATCGAAAAGTAAAAGACTTGCAACAATACTACGCAGATGTGTAAAGACATTATGTATGATTTTCATCACGTGTGTGACTTTTGGGGTCAATGAATAGAAACAAATGAATGTCCCATAGAGTAAAGTTCGTCATCCTTGATTGTCATACATTCCATGCTAAGTGAAAAAACAAGATCATTGTTGGTACAAGTCACAATGCTAACACTACTCATACGTTCAAATTGTGTAATACTTTTTCTCCCCGCAATCCTAGCTATTATGAAAAGAAATGGGTTTCTAGAATTTTTTAACTATTTGTCATGGATCACAAGTGATTCATATTGACTTATTTGAGTATTTATTAGTCCGAAAGTAAAGTAGCATGATTTAATCGATAGTTAGCCGAAAGACAAAATCTTTTAAAACGGCTTCTCGAGTATCTCCTAAATTCATATCTTGGCATAACTCGCTTCATGATTTGAGACCTTTCTCGGACCGATATTTGGCATGCACTTCATACTTCAAATCTTGGGAAGACGTTCTTGAAATTATGGACTTCTCTTCATATTTTGGAATTTCTTCACTTGACGTTTTTTGAGAGACTCTTCATACTTGGACCACGACTTCATCATTTTTCTTCCATCTTTATTTTGGACTTTGATATACAACGGTCCGCCTCCTTTTCGGACTTGGATATATTTATCCTCATTACCTTGTAAAGGTCTTTTTGGATAGACTTTCTCCATGATCTTTAGGGGAGTAAATTTTTTTCGTCGTGTGTCTCGATCCTTCATATTGATTTTGGAATAATGATACTTCACATCATCTTAGATCTTTAGCAACAAAATAGAGCTCCTCATGCCTTGTTAGGGCCTTTTTGGATCTTCACCAATCTTTGCATCCCGCTTCAATAAGTTATGCCTTGGCTATGAACTCTATTCAACCCCGAGCAACTTTTAAACGATCTTGTGCTAGAAGCTAAGTAAGCTTTCAAATCGTACGACCTTACTTATTGCATTTATTTTTATTCCTAATGCATTGATCTTATGGGAGAAAAAGCCACAATTAAAAACATATGAGTGATTGAAGGTGGTCTGGGTATACGTAGGTTGGATGAATTTAACGCAGCCCTAATGACGTCGCATGTATGGAGTATTCTTCTTAAAAGAGAGACTCTGTGGGTGCGTTGGATTTATGATTATAAATTGAAAGATAGAAGCTTCTGGGATGTTCCATGTATTGGTGATGTTAGTTGGAGTTGGCGTAAGCTTCTTCAGCTTCGGACTATTATTCGACCTTTTTTTGGCACCAAATTCATGATGGTAGAGATACTTCTATGTGGTTTGATAAATGGGTTGATGAATGCCCAATTCGGGATACTATTTCTACTAGACATATTAATCGTTCAGGTTTTGCTTTATCGGACAAGGTAAGGGATCTTATTCTGAATGGAGCATGGAGATGGCCGTTGGACTGGTATGATCGATTCCCGAATATTGTTTCTATACCGGTTCCAATGATTAGTGATAATCGTAGTGATAATATGGTTTGGCGGGACTATAATGGGATTGATCGGCCTTTTTATGTGGCTGTCGCATGGGAGTCTATACGGATGAGGTCGAATAATGTCACTTGGTTTCATGTCGTTTGGTTTCCGCAGTGTATTACGAGACATGTGATTCACATGTGGTTAGTTCTGAAGCAGAAATTGAAAACACAAGACCGCCTTAAGCAATGGGATGTTGGGCCTCATGTTGATCTTTCTTTGCTTAAGTTCCCCTTATGTAATCAGGTCCCTGACTCGCATAATCATCTTTTCTTTGAATGTTCTTATTCTACACATTTTTGGTTACAATTGCGTGGGAGGTGTGGAATGCACAATATTTCTCCGCGTTTGATTGATATTGTTGAGTTTATTAGACTCTTAGCTAAGGGGTGTTCGGTTGTTAGTATCATTGCTCGGGTTGTGTTAGCAGCTTCGGTCTACTTCATTTGGAGAGAGCGAAATAATAGGCTTTTAAACAAGAAGTCTTTGACTGTTGCTAAGCTTGTGACTTCAGTTTGTGATACGGTTCGGCTGAAGCTTCTCACTTTTAAATTCAAGAAGATTTCTTCAGTGTCTCTAGTGATTCTTGAAGATTGGAAAATCCCTAAGGTGTGTATTGATCCTGATGGGAGTGCTGGGTAAGGGCCGTACTCTTTTTCCCTTTGCGGGGTTTTTCCCATTAGGTTTTTCTTGTAAATGTTTTTTAAGGAGGCGGCCTTATTTTGATCTTTTGCTCTCTTTATGTTGCTGCTGGTATGGTGCGTTGGTCGCATGGTTTCAAGAATTTTTCTTGTTGGCTTTTGCTAATGTTGCATTTATGTCAATCAGTAGAAGTATGTATTAGGTTTTGGTGTTTCATTTCCTTTTGTTAACAAGCTGCCTGTAGCTTGCGGTTAATGTGGTATCTTAGCCACATTCCTTTGTACTTCAACGTTTTTTATGGTTAATATATTTACCGGGGCAACCCTTTACCAAAAAAAAAGTTTTTGAAAGAACATTTTCATGTTCTACGTTTAGCATGATAACTTGTCTAACTCTATCATTTCTTGTTCTTCACTATTTAAAGACCTCTAATTAAAGAGACTCGTGAATACTTAGGCATGCAAGTCAAAATTAAGCCAAATTTGGATTAGCTTTCATTAAGACTATATCAAATCGAAGTTTTAGGTTTTCAAGCTACGTATAGGATCTTGCACTATCTTGGAGTTTTTCAAGTTTAGAGAATGCATTTTATAGTTCCCTTGATAAGTGACTTCCTAGGATCAATTATAGGAACTTGCGAAAAGTTCTTGTTCTTAACCGGAATGAGCTAAGACTTTTTGCGTTTTAAAAGTTCCCTATATAAAAGTCTAGAAAAGCTTGATTCGAGCGGGTTAAGGAATATAAAGGGCTCCAAATGCCCATCAAGTAAAAAAGTAGCTCTTATTCTACCCATCAGAAAATATACATTCGTGTCTTAAAACGCTTATTAAAACTAAGAAAAAAATTTATAATTTGGCCATTTTTAGCCTTATTTGCAACAAAATAAAACAAAACGTTGAAAGTTGAAAAACGTGAGGGCGTAGCAAAGCAAGTATCTATTCACCCCCCATACTAAAATTAAACATTGTCCTTAATGTTTCGAGTCTAAAGGTGGAGCACCCCCATACTAGAGATGAAGAATCGAATGCTTAGGATCTAGCATGGAAAGGGTGATCAACAATATATCCAAAGCCGTTTATTAATTATGCTAAAAGATAATTGTTAGAACAATAAAGGATATGTCATGGATTCGTGAAAAACTTCTTCAAGCAAACGATCGAGGCTCACGAGAACGAACACGAGAGTCTTCAATCGTTGTGCTGATGATGATCAAGATAACACAATCACAAACAACCACGAGACAACGAGTTGGAAGGGCACAAATCCCCTCTCATTATTTATTAGAAAGCATAAAAAGGATAAGCATGGGATTTCCCCCACGAGGCACCTCGTTTTTGATTACCAAGTTATGAGCTCGACTCGATCCCCTCAATGCTAATTATCATTGGGGAAGGTGACTTGGTCGAGGTCGTCCAATGAAGGAACTTCCCCACCAAAGTAGTGCTTAAGCCTATGTCCATTCACCTTAAAATTAGGACCATCATTTTGAGCTAGCTCGATGGTCCCATAAGGAAACACTTGTGTTACGTTGAAAGGACCCGACCAATGAGATTTCAATTTCCCGGAAAATATCTTTAATCTAGAGTTAAAAAGTAACACTTGATCACCAACGTTAAAAACCGGTTTTTAATCTTTGCATCATGAAACTTTTTAGTCTTTTCTTTGAAAATAAATGATTTTTCATAAGCATTATCTCTTAATTCATCCAATTCATTCAATTGTATTTTCCGATGATCTCCTGCGTTATTTTAATCAAAATTAGCATGCTTAAGGGCCCAATATGCCCTATGCTCCAATTCAATGGGCAAATGACAATTCTTTCCATAAACCAACTTATATGGAGTACAACCGATAGGTGTCTTATAAGCTGTCATAAAGGCCCATAAAGCGTCATCGAGTTTGTCGGACCATGAAGCACGGTTTTCTCCAATTGACCTCTCTAAAATCCTCTTCAATGCTCGGTTTGAAACCTCGACTTGCCCACTCGTTTGCGGGTGATAAGCCGTAGAAATACGATGAGTAACTCCATATTTCTTTAAGACCTTCTCGAATTGGTCATTACAAAAATGGGTTCCACGATCGCTTATAATAGCGTGAGGGGTTCCAAACCGAGAGAATAGTTGCTTCAAAAACTTCACTACCACACGAGCATCATTAGTAGGTAAAGCCTTAGCTTCCACCCACTTAGAAAGGTAGTCGACGGCGACGAGGACATACTTGTTACCATGAGACGATGGGAACGGCCCCATAAAGTCTATGCCCCAGATGTCGAAAATCTCACACACTTGAATTATATTTTGTAGCATTTCATCACGTTGAGACGATTTTCCTTGACGTTGGCGTGAATCACACAACTTCACAAGTGCGTGTGCATCACGATAGATAGTAGGCCAAAAGAAGCCGGCATCGAACACTTTCTTAGCCGTGAGATTAGCACCGTGGTGACCACCCGTGGGTCCCTCATGACAAGCTCTAAGGATGTTAGAAGCTTCGACACCAAAAACACAACGCCGAACGAGTTGATCCGCACAAACTCGAAAAAGATAAGGGTCGTCCCAAAAATAGAACTTGACGTCACGAAAGAATTTTCTCTTTTGTTGTGTCGTCATACCGTTGATTATGAAGTTCCCCGCATGGTAATTTGCAATGTCAGCAAACCATGGGGTGGTGTCTTTAGAATTCACTACACCGAGAGTCTCAAGAGGAAATGTTTTGGTGATTTCCTTGTTCTCGAAAACATCTTTGTGAGGATCTTCTAGGCGAGAGAGATGATCGGCCGCTAGATTCTCGGCTCTTTTTTTGTCAAGCACGGTGACATCAAATTCTTGGAGGAGGAGAATCCAACGAAGCAATCTCGGCTTAGCATATTGCTTAGCTAAGAGATACTTGATAGCCGAATGGTCGGTATATACGATGCTTTTAGTTAAGACGAGATAAGGTCGGAATTTCTTAAAAGCATAGACCACGGCAAGGAATTCCTTTTCTGTTGTGGTGTACTTTAATTGAGCCTCGGTCATCGTCTTACTAGCATAATGTATAGGAAGGAAATGATTTTCATAACGTTGCCCTAAAACGGCCCCTATAGCATAATCACTTGCATTGTACATGATTTCAAAGGGTAATTCCCAATTAGGAGCAACAAGAATGGGAGCTTCGGTAAGTTTCCTTTTAAGAGTTTCGAAAGCTCTAACACAATCCTGATTGAAATTAAAAGGAGCATCCTTCTTGAGAAGGTGTGTCATAGGTCGAGAGATTTTCGAAAAGTCTTTGATGAAACGACGATAAAAGCCTGCGTGGCCTAGGAAACTCCTAACTCCCTTGACTGTTTTGGGATGAGGTAACTTGGCGATGACGTCTACCTTAGCTTTATCGACCTCAATCCCTGCTTTCGAGACCTTATGTCCTAAGTCGATTCCTTGTTTACACATAAAATGACATTTTTCCCAATTAAGCACAAGGTTGGTTTCTTCACAACATTTTAACATTTGCTCGAGATTAGATAAACACGATGTGAACGAATTGCCAAACACCAGAAAGTCATCCATAAACACTTCCATCGACTTCTCGATCATATCATGAAAAATAGCCATCATACACCGTTGAAATGTACCCGGTGCATTACAAAGTCTGAAAGGCATCCTACGATAAGCAAACGTTCCATAAGGACACGTAAACGTAGTTTTTTCTTGATCACGAGGGTCGATAGGGATTTGAAAGTAACCGGAAAAACCATCTAAAAAGCAATAGAATTCATTTCGCGCGAGTCGCTCCAACATTTGATCAATGAAGGGCAGAGGAAAATGGTCTTTACGAGTGGCGTCATTTAACTTTCGGTAGTCAATACACACCCTCCAACCGGTCACAACACGAGTGGGAATTAACTCGTTGTTTTCATTAGGCACAACGGTCATTCCTCCCTTTTTAGGGACACAATGGATTGGGCTCACCTTTAACACCCCCAAATTTACACGCAGCGGAATACAACTTTGGGTGCTAAACAATGATACAAAACACATAATTTATAAAGAACGACTCGAAAAGAGACGTTTTAAATTTATCGTTCCTAAAACATTTGTCAGAGTAGCGTAGTCCCAAGACGTCGTAACCAAAGTACAACCAAAACAAAAGATTTAAATTGTTTTGAACATAAGGAACGACAAATATTCAAAGAGTTTATATACAAAGTAGTGCACAACATTCATTTCCGTGGCTTCCAAGCTTCAGCCTTCTTGATTACCTGAAATACATGTGAGAAAATCATCAGCAAAAATTTGCCGAGTGAATCTATAGGTTTATATAATCATTTTTGAACACAAGCAAAGATTATAAGTTTGTGGCATGCTTGAAGGCAACAAGCATCTAATAATTTGCATCAACAATAATAATTGTATTTAGCATAAATTGCAATAAGCTCATGGAACCGAGCCCTTAGACACTCCCTTTAGAGGTCTGATAAGACAGGAGATTTATTAATTGTCAGTTACCTCCAGATTATTGGTACATTGCCGTATACCTGACTTCTTAATACAATATGTTCAAACAGTGTGGAGGTCGGGCCTAAGCTTCTATGACAAGTCCACAAAAACTGAACCGGGGCGGCTTCCCCCATAGATCTATTAATTGTACTAGCGGTTAACCCATCATAGGTTAATTAACGGTCCATAATTGAGGCTTTAACAAAGGCAATCACTTAATGCAATTTAAAGGCAACCACGGGTCCATTCATAAAGGGACAAGCATACCATGAAAATCTTGTGTTCTAAGTTTACAAAACATGTATTCCCCCTCGCGGGTTTTAAAATATTTGAATGAGCTCAAACGAGGCTATAGACTCACCTTAGTACGTATAGTAGTTGAAGACAATCGCCGACGATAGTAGATGCCCGATAATCACGATAACCGCAACCTAGCAAATAAGGTGCGTACTTTAATAATAGACTCGAGAAATAAACGATACTTAATAAAATCAAACTCGAACTCATAAAACCACAATACACTCACAAGTAAACGATATAAATAACTTTATTATACTTCACTACTCATTTACTTTTCCATTTTATACTTTTAACAAAATCCACCGGTACATACTACATGTACTAGCTTATTTACCCCTTTTAAACTTGTCGACCGTTTATGAAACGACTCAAAAAGCTAACTTACTATATATAGAAAGTCCTCCTACAAGTTTATCAATTGAAATTACTTTTAAAGTCCTTTACTCGACTCATTTTTAAACCACAAAATCCGGACAGATTTGCGTTAATTTTTCATACGACCGCTTTAACTTATTTAAACGACTCCGTTAACAAAAACGACACTCGGGTTTTAAAGTAAACTCAACCTAATATATAAATACCTCATTATCAGTAGGTTACACATTTTAAAACATCCATTTAGAGTCCCCGGGATTCGATCCAAATATCGACAACAACTATATGTAGTGTCGATACTCGTCTCCCGGTACACGATTATTCAAAACATCATAACTTCGCGCTCGTTTTGAGTTAGAAGCTCTACCTTATATCAAATCGAAGCTAAGGAAATTATCTACAACCCTAGACTATAAGTTTAGTCATTTTCAAAACATAAAAATTCGGATTTCTCAGTTTACTTACTGCTATAAAATGGGTACCAAAAACTTGTACAAAATCAACTTTTTGACCACAACCAACCATAGAAATGGTCCTTCCTATACTCTAATATCATCATACATCCACCATAACATCAAAATCATAACAAAAATAAAAATCTTTGGATCAAAATATAATTTTTAACAAGATTTCTAGCAAGAATCCCCATGGATCATGCTAAAAACACCATGCATGACCATGGCTTCCACCTACTAACATCATAAAAATAAAAAGTGCTTGCATGTGTAAAATTTTTATACCTTTGTGATCCTTGATCAAAAATAAAGATGGGTCTATGCTTGGTTTAGCTAGATTCAACCTAAATCTTGAGATAAATTGAAAAATGTTTGGATTTGGTGTGGGTGTTGGATGTTTCGGCAAAAGCAAGCAAGAAAGAGAGAGAGAAAAAAAATTTGGAAGTGAAAAGTGTATGTGTGTGTGTGTTTATTTTATTTAAATTTTAGTTAGTGGGGTGAGGGCTTTTGTGCAATTTGGCAAGAGTTTTGGGTTTAAAATGCAAATAATTAGCAAAAAGGTGGGAAATTGTCACTAGTCAATTTTTGAAAATATTTACGGGACTCGGGTTTCGTAAAAATACTAAAAAGTTTAAACGCACAAGAAAAATAATGATATAACGACTCGATACGTAATAAAAATGATATCGTCGAAAATACTAAATATCGAAACGATCGATAATGAAATATAAAATTATGGGCATCCGTCGGTATCGCGATCACTAGTAGTCCTCGTTGCTCGTCAAAATATAAAAATAAAATATTTAATATCGATTTCAACTTAAACCGTTAAACGTAATAATATTTAAGATTATAAAATACTTCAAAAATATTTGAAAAGTAAGAATTAAATAATGACCTTATTTTGCGGGTTTTACATCCTCACCACCTTAGGAGAGCACCGTCCCGGGGCTTACTTCTCCTTAGGTCCGTCTACGAATAAATGTGGATACTTGCTCTTGAAGTAGTCCTCACGCTCCCAAGTGTATTCGGGTCCACGTCGGGAATTCCATCGCACCTTCACTATCGGGATCCGACTTTGCTTAAGCCGTTTCACCTCTCGATCCATAATCTCCACCGGTTCTTCAATAAAATGTAGCTTGTCGTCCAATCGAATCTCCTCAAGTGGAATTATCAAATTCTCGTCCGCCAAACACCTCTTAAGATTTGAAACGTGAAAAGTATTGTGAATAGCACTTAACTTCTCTGGCAATTCCAACTTATATGCCACAGGACCAATTCGATCAATAATCTTGAATGGACCAATATAGCGCGGACTAAGCTTTCCTCGCTTGCCAAATCGAATTACTCCTTTCCAAGGTGATACTTTCAACATAACCATATCGCCAATATCGAATTCCAATGGTTTTCTCCTCTTATCCGCATAACTCTTCTGCCTACTACGAGCAGTCAATAAACGATTCTTAATTTGCACTATCTTCTCAGTCGTTTCTCTAACCAATTCAGGGCCCGTCAGCTGACTTTCTCCAACTTCACACCAACCAACTGGTGATCTACACTTTCGCCCGTAAAGTGCTTCAAAAGGCGCCGCCTTAATACTTGCATGATAACTGTTGTTGTATGAGAACTCCACCAAAGGTAAGTGACGATCCCAACTACCTCCAAAATCCATTACACACGCTCGTAACATATCCTCCAAGGTCTGAATAGTCCTCTCACTTTGTCCGTCCGTTTCCGGATGATACGCAGTGCTCATATCCAACTGAGTCCCCAAAGCTCGCTGAAGCGATTTCCAAAACTCAGATGTGAACCGACTATCTCGATCAGAAATAATTGACAAAGGAACTCCATGTCTACAAACAACTTCCTTCAAATACAACCGAGTAAGTTTGTCTAAGTCATCAGTTTTCTTCATCGGCAAGAAATGAGCCGACTTAGTCAACCGATCAACAATCACCCAAATCGTATCATAACCACTAGAAGTTCTCGGAAGTCCCGAAACAAAATCCATAGTGATCCTCTCCCATTTCCATTCTGGGATTTCAGGTTGTTGCAGTAAACCCGAAGGTCTCTTGTGCTCAAACTTCACCTTCGCACACGTCAAGCATTTACTAACATAAGTAGCAATGTTAGCCTTCATATTCGGCCACCAGTAACATTTCTTCAAGTCTTGGTACATTTTATCCGATCCTGGGTGAATCGAATATTTAGACTTATGAGATTCGTGCATAATTAGATCTCGCAGTCCTCCATACACCGGTAACCACACACGATTCTCGAAATACCGAATTCCGTCATCACGAATTTCGAATATAGGTGTCATCCTTCTACCCAAGTCTTCATTTCTCACATTCTCTTCCTCCATCGCCGTAGTTTGAGCTTTAAGTATTCGATTAGATAAATCAGAATAAGTTTTCATAGCTAAAGCTCTAACCCTTTTGGTTATCTCTCTGTCCTTCCTACTAAGTGCATCGGCAACTACATTCGCCTTGCCGGGATGATAGCAAATTTGAATGTCGTAATCACTCAACAATTCTACCCATCTTCTCTGCCTCATATTGAGCTCCTTCTGATCTAGAATATGTTGCAGGCTTTTATGATCGGTATATACCACACTCTTTGTACCGTAGAGATAGTGTCTCCAAAGTCTAAGAGCAAAGACAACAGCTCCTAATTCCAAGTCATGTGTAGTATAATTCTCCTCATGCTTCCTCAATTGACGAGATGCATACGCGATCACTTTCTCCCTTTGCATCAACACAGCACCAAAACCCTTACGCGATGCGTCACAATATACCACAAAGTCTTCAGCTCCGTCAGGCAAAGCCAATATTGGTGCAGAACACAGCTTCCGCTTCAAAGTTTGGAACGCTTCTTCTTCTTCTGAACCCCATTCATACTTCTTGTTTTTTTCGGTAAGTCTAGTAAGAAATTTAGAAATTAAAGAGAACCCTTCTATAAGTCGCTGGTAGTATCCAGCTAATCCCAGGAATTGTCTAACTTCAGTCGGGGTCGTAGGCGTAGCCCAATCTCTAATAGCTTCAATTTTGGAAGGATCAACATGAACACCGCTACTATCGATCACGTGCCCAAGAAATTGGACTGAATCCAACCAAAAATCACACTTGGAGAATTTCGCATACAACTTCTCCTTCTTCAACAACTCCAAAATAATCCTCAAATGACCTTCATGCTCCTCCCGACTTTTGGAATAAATCAGGATATCGTCGATAAATACAATCACAAACTTGTCGAGGTATGGTTTACACACACGATTCATTAAGTCCTTGAATACCGCAGGTGCGTTAGTTAACCCAAACGGCATTACTTGAAATTCAAAGTGTCCATAACGCGTCCGAAAAGCTGTAATAGGTATGTCCTCCTCTTTAACACGAAGTTGATGATAACCCGATCTCAAGTCGATCTTCGAGTACACACACGAACCTTGAAGTTGATCGAACAGATCATCGATCCTAGGAAGTGGATAACGATTTTTAATAGTTAACTTGTTCAACTCTCGGTAGTCTATGCACATTCGGAACGATCCGTCCTTTTTCTTTACGAACAATACTGGAGCTCCCCAAGGTGACGAACTTGGTCTAATGAAACCCTTCTCCATTAACTCCTTTAACTGATCTGCCAACTCCTTCAACTCCGACGGTGCCAAACGATAAGGTGCACGCGCCACCGGTGCAGCTCCCGGCACTAGATCAATCTTGAATTCGACTTCTCGCTGAGGCGGAAGCCCTGGCAAGTCATCGGGAAATACTTCAGGAAAATCACGAATGACCGGAACATCTTCCACACGCCTATCCGGTAGTTCCTTCTCCACTACTTGAGCCAAGAACAGGTGACAACCTCTTTCTACATATTTCCTCGCCTTGATACAAGATATCACCATCAAACGAGATCTACCAACATCACCTTTAACTACTAACACCTTACCCTTAACCGGTATGTGAACAACTTTCTCCCCACATACAATTACCGCATCATGAGCAACCAACCAATCCATACCAACAATCACATCAAACGAACCCAAATCTATCGGCATCAAATCAATTTCAAACAAATGATTTGCTAATTTCAAAGGACACTTCTTAAATATAGTGGTAGTACTAACTAATTGTCCATCAGCTAACTCGACCTCATAACTAGAATTTAGGCTTGTTGGCTCAATATCTATTAAACGACTAAAGGAAGTGCTTATAAAGCTCCTATCAGATCCTGAGTCGAACAACACACTAGCATAACGATGGTTGAGTAAGAACGTACCCGTCACCACATTTGGACCTTGTGCCTGATCCGCATCCTTAACAACATAAACTGCCCCAGTAGTTTCACCTGCTTTCCTGTTCTTCCACTTTGGACATTGAGGACGAAGATGATCACGTTCTCCACATTCAAAACAAGCCCTGATCGGAATAGCATTCGCTCCAGTAGCAGGAACCCTTGTCTTACATTTCTCCGCAGCATGACCAACCTTTCCACATTTAGTGCACCTTGGTGGACAATTACCAAAGTGACAAGCACCACAATTCTTACATTTCTGAGCTGGTCCCCCATGATCAGCATTGCCATTCTTGTTAGTCGCAGCTCTAGCCCCATCATTTCTCTTCTGATTGTACTGCCTATGGCGGTTACCACCTTGATTACCACTCTGAGAATTCTCCCATTTCCTTTTACTACTTTCAACAGCTTTCTCAGCCCTATCTTGAACTTTCTCCCCCATGAGTGTATGAGCCATTCTTACAGTTTCAACAAAGTTCTTCGGTCGAGATGAAGTTGTCTCACCTTTAATGTACCCAGGCAACCCTTTGATGTATTGATCCATCTTTTTCTTCTCAGTAGCAAAAGCATCTGGACAAAGCAAAACCAACTCATTGAATCGGCTAGTATATGCAGCAATGTTATTATCCTTCAACTTCAGATGCCTCAACTCATCCTCTAAAGCAGACAACTCTTCTTCTGGACAGAACTCCTCTTTCAACAACCTTTTAATTTCATCCCAAGGTTTCCTGTTTGCAGCTTCTAAACCAACTGTAGCAACTTGAGTCTTCCACCAGCTTAAAGCTCGATCCTTAAAAGTAGCAACTGCGAACTTAACCTTGTTCCTTTCTGAGCAATCACTAATTTCAAATGTTGTTTCCGTTTTCTCAATCCACCTGAATAATTCCAGTGCTCCACCAGTTCCTTGAAATACAGTAGGTCCACACTTCATGTACCCAGCAAAAGTACATTCTTTAACCGCAGCAGCAGCCTGAGCAACCTCATCCGCAGGATTCTCAGCTGCACCTGCTCCTCCAGCAGCTGCATCAGGTCCCGCAGGTTCACCTTCACCTCCAGCACCCGCACCTCCAGAGCCACCTGCTCCTTCAGTGTTAACACGCGCAGCTCTATCCGCAGCCAATGCTTTCGCAACCTCTTCAGCAACTAGCCTTGCAATGGCATCATTTGTCATTCTCCTAGGTGGCATGATTCTGTCACATCACAAAGAGAAAAGATAAAATGAATGAGTTAATTGTATTCATGGTATAGTCATATCATGTACAAAATCAATCATCAAATGCATACACATTATCAATACAAGGATTCACAATCATTATAAGGATCAAAGGAAACTATTATCATCGATCAACAAGGAATGATCTTAAAGACAACTAGAGCACAATGACACAAAATAATAGACACTAGTCACGTGGGGATCCACATGGCTTAGTTGACTGTGTCTCGCTTGCAGTAGTGAAACCTGCTTCCTCCTCATCGAAGACGTAATTTGACGGTGGTAAATTTCACAAAATGGGTATAAGGTCATAATAAAATGAAATAGGATAATTTCCAAAATTTTAAATAAATATAGAAAATCCTTCAAAATAAATACAGGAAAAATTCCAGAAATATATTTAAGTAAATCATTAATAAATGATAACTCTTATCGAAAAGTTTAACGATATCAATACATATTGATAAAGGTTTATAGTATTTATTTATAAATACTTAGCAATAAGGCATACATAATAATGTATACTAAAGTTGTAATCCCAGAAGTAGCTTGAACCTGAAGTCACGCGAAATCATGTGCACCGACTCTTTGAAAAATAAAAACCGACAGTTATAGTTTAGGTTTTTAGAAAAAGACCTAGTTCTCTATAACTCATGGCTCTGGTACCAATCTTTAACACCCCCAAATTTACACGCAGCGGAATACAACTTTGGGTGCTAAACAATGATACAAAACACATAATTTATAAAGAACGACTCAAAAAGAGACGTTTTAAATTTATCGTTCCTAAAACATTTGTCAGAGTAGCGTAGTCCCAAGACGTCGTAACCAAAGTACAACCAAAACAAAAGATTTAAATTGTTTTGAACATAAGGAACGACAAATATTCAAAGAGTTTATATACAAAGTAGTGCACAACATTCATTTCCGTGGCTTCCAAGCTTCAGCCTTCTTGATTACCTGAAATACATGTGAGAAAATCATCAGCAAAAATTTGCCGAGTGAATCTATAGGTTTATATAATCATTTTTGAACACAAGCAAAGATTATAAGTTTGTGGCATGCTTGAAGGCAACAAGCATCTAATAATTTGCATCAACAATAATAATTGTATTTAGCATAAATTGCAATAAGCTCATGGAACCGAGCCCTTAGACACTCCCTTTAGAGGTCTGATAAGACAGGAGATTTATTAATTGTCAGTTACCTCCAGATTATTGGTACATTGCCGTATACATGACTTCTTAATACAATATGTTCAAACAGTGTGGAGGTCGGGCCTAAGCTTCTATGACAAGTCCACAAAAACTGAACCGGGGCGGCTTCCCCCATAGATCTATTAATTGTACTAGCGGTTAACCCATCATAGGTTAATTAACGGTCCATAATTGAGGCTTTAACAAAGGCAATCACTTAATGCAATTTAAAGGCAACCACGGGTCCATTCATAAAGGGACAAGCATACCATGAAAATCTTGTGTTCTAAGTTTACAAAACATGTATTCCCCCTCGCGGGTTTTAAAATATTTGAATGAGCTCAAACGAGGCTATAGACTCACCTTAGTACGTATAGTAGTTGAAGACAATCGCCGACGATAGTAGATGCCCGATAATCACGATAACCGCAACCTAGCAAATAAGGTGCGTACTTTAATAATAGACTCGAGAAATAAACGATACTTAATAAAATCAAACTCGAACTCATAAAACCACAATACACTCACAAGTAAACGATATAAATAACTTTATTATACTTCACTACTCATTTACTTTTCCATTTTATACTTTTAACAAAATCCACCGGTACATACTACATGTACTAGCTTATTTACCCCTTTTAAACTTGTCGACCGTTTATGAAACGACTCAAAAAGCTAACTTACTATATATAGAAAGTCCTCCTACAAGTTTATCAATTGAAATTACTTTTAAAGTCCTTTACTCGACTCATTTTCAAACCACAAAATCCGGACAGATTTGCGTTAATTTTTCATACGACCGCTTTAACTTATTTAAACGACTCCGTTAACAAAAACGACACTCGGGTTTTAAAGTAAACTCAACCTAATATATAAATACCTCATTATCAGTAGGTTACACATTTTAAAACATCCATTTAGAGTCCCCGGGATTCGATCCAAATATCGACAACAACTATATGTAGTGTCGATACTCGTCTCCCGGTACACGATTATTCAAAACATCATAACTTCGCGCTCGTTTTGAGTTAGAAGCTCTACCTTATATCAAATCGAAGCTAAGGAAATTATCTACAACCCTAGACTATAAGTTTAGTCATTTTCAAAACATAAAAATTCGGATTTCTCAGTTTACTTACTGCTATAAAATGGGTACCAAAAACTTGTACAAAATCAACTTTTTGACCACAACCAACCATAGAAATGGTCCTTCCTATACTCTAATATCATCATACATCCACCATAACATCAAAATCATAACAAAAATAAAAATCTTTGGATCAAAATATAATTTTTAACAAGATTTCTAGCAAGAATCCCCATGGATCATGCTAAAAACACCATGCATGACCATGGCTTCCACCTACTAACATCATAAAAATAAAAAGTGCTTGCATGTGTAAAATTTTTATACCTTTGTGATCCTTGATCAAAAATAAAGATGGGTCTATGCTTGGTTTAGCTAGATTCAACCTAAATCTTGAGATAAATTGAAAAATGTTTGGATTTGGTGTGGGTGTTGGATGTTTCGGCAAAAGCAAGCAAGAAAGAGAGAGAGAAAAAAAATTTGGAAGTGAAAAGTGTATGTGTGTGTGTGTTTATTTTATTTAAATTTTAGTTAGTGGGGTGAGGGCTTTTGTGCAATTTGGCAAGAGTTTTGGGTTTAAAATGCAAATAATTAGCAAAAAGGTGGGAAATTGTCACTAGTCAATTTTTGAAAATATTTACGGGACTCGGGTTTCGTAAAAATACTAAAAAGTTTAAACGCACAAGAAAAATAATGATATAACGACTCGATACGTAATAAAAATGATATCGTCGAAAATACTAAATATCGAAACGATCGATAATGAAATATAAAATTATGGGCATCCGTCGGTATCGCGATCACTAGTAGTCCTCGTTGCTCGTCAAAATATAAAAATAAAATATTTAATATCGATTTCAACTTAAACCGTTAAACGTAATAATATTTAAGATTATAAAATACTTCAAAAATATTTGAAAAGTAAGAATTAAATAATGACCTTATTTTGCGGGTTTTACATCACCCATGAGCTATCGGAGATAGGATAAATCATTCCCGCGTCAAGGAGTTTTAAAACTTCATTTTTGATGACATCGTGAATTTTGGGGTTTACCCTTCTTTGCCTTTGAATTGTGGGTTTGTAGTCCTCCTCCATTAAAATCTTGTGAGTACAAAATTTTGGGTCAATACCCTTAATGTCGGAAATTTTCCACGCAATTGCCCCTTTATGAGCTTTAAGAATTTTCAAGAGCGCGGTTTTTTCATCATTAGCAAGACCTTTTGCAATAATAACCGACAACTTGTCATCACCTTCCAAGAATGCGTATTCAAGGTGTGATGGAAGATCTTTCAATTCAAGGATAGGCGGTTCATCGATTGAAGATTTTTGCTGAACACTCATAACTTCCATCGGCGGAAGAGATGGTGGAATAGAAGTATCATTACTAATAATCACCTCATCTTCATTGTCGATTTCATTTGAAGTAAAATCGCCTCCTTGGAATGGAGTGAGATTTGATGTGGAATTAGCAAGAATTGGATCCAAAATAGTGGGATTGCCACTTGACGAGCTATCGGAAAAACCTAACACTTCTTGTGAAAACTCATCGCAAACCACATCAATTAAGTCGATGTGATTGATTGTAGTGATTGCATACACATGAGAAGGTTTTGAGGTTTGAGTAGCGTTTATAGCAAGTTCCTCTTCGTTGAATCTCAAAGTAATAGTTCTTACATGAACGTCGATAAGCGATCTCGAGGTGTCTAAAAATGGACGACCTAAAATTAGAGGAACTTGAGGATCCACGGGGATGTCAAATACTATAAAATCAACGGGATAGTAGAACTTCCCCACTTTCACGAAAACATCCTCGGCTACTCCACATGCTAAAATCGTAGAATGATCGGCCATCTCGATAGACATGTTCGAAGGAGTAAGAGCCGGAAGCGAAAGCGATTTCCAAATGGAAAATGGCATCAAATTAATGCTCGCACCAAGATCGGCCAAGGCGAGGCATTCTTTCATATCTTGTATATCGCAAGGAATGAGAAACTTTCCGGGGTCACCAACTTTTTCCGGTATGCGGTTAAGATAAACCGAAGAACAATTAGCAAGATTTGAAAGCTTTTCCTTATCGTTCATCATATCTTTGAAAGTGGAAGCGAAACGAGGCATATATAACAACGCGTCGGCTAAAATTACATAAAAATGAACTTGTTGAAACATTTTTATAAAAAGCTCGATTTGTTGTGTGTTACGTTCTTTCAATTTCTCTTTGTTTCATCTCGAAGGGTAAGGTCAGGGTGGTGTGGGTTGGACATTAGGCAACGGTCTTGGAATCTCGGGTTCCATGATTGGTATTGGTTCAACCGTAGTTGTGGCATGAGCGGTACTTCGTAGGCATTTAATATGCTCCTTTTCGACCATCACCTCGGGCTCTTTATTGATTTCCTTCTCCGTAGAAGTACTTGGACGAGAGATTGGTTCTTTGAAAGTTTTACCACTACGTGTAGTAATAACCTTCATTTCTCCCTTTGGGTTTGCAATGATATCACTAGGAAGACCATCCGAGGAAGAGGGTTTACACGTGATTGTTTCAAACATTTTTGCCATTCGCTCTTCAAATTTTGATTGCCTAGCATCCGCTTTTAACAATTCTTGCTTAATATCATGTTGTCCTTGTTCCATCTTTTGTTGATTTTGTTGAAGACGTTGAACGTTTCCTTCCATTTTATTAGCATGAGTCTTAAGTTCATTAGCAAGTTCGTTTTTAAGCTTGTTTTTAAACTCGGATCTTAAGCTAATCATTTCACGTTTCATATTATCAAACTTAGCATGATTTGCCTTAGCATAATTCAAAAATTCTCCTTGAAGATTTTTGGTGTGATCATTTTGAAAACCTTGTGTAGTAGTTTAAAAATCCCGGTTTTGGTTTTGATTTGCAACTTGTCCATTCCCATTTTGATAATTCCCTTTGTTATAGTTACGTGAATTTCCTTGATAACCACCATTTTGGTTGTTGTTTTGATAGTTGTTAGTATTTTGATATGGTGGAGCTTGATTTGGGCGGGAACCTTGGTCGTTTTGGTTGTAAGTTCCCGTTGCTACGTAAGCACTCTAAGTGTTACCACCGGCGGTAATGCACTCGGAAAGATCATGAGCTCCACCACTAGATAAACAACTCTTATCAACCGCTTTAACCGATGCGGAATTCAAAGCATCTTGTGCTTTCCAATGAGTCATAAGATTTGAAAATCTATCGAAAAACCGATTTTCCTCATTTGCTTCATCATGTAAGGCATTAATGTGACAAGATGATGACGATGATGACGAACCCATATTGGCAACACTCGGTGTGTTACGAGGGTTATAAACCTTAGATCTATTCTCGATAATCTTTAAAGCTTCATCGGTCGTTTTCCACAAAAAATTACCACCCACGGCGGCATTCAAATAATCTCGTTCATGATCATTAAGCCCATTATAAAAAGTATATATTTGATGCAATTCCGAAAAATCATGGTGTGGACATTCATGTAACATTTCCTTAAATCGTTCCTATGCCATTGAAAAACTTTCATTATTTCGTTGTACAAACCTTGAATTCTCATTTTTCAAATGTGTTGTTTTTGATGGTGGAAAAAATTGGTTCACAAACTTAGAAACGAGATCACCCCATGTCAAAATCGAATTTGGCGGTTCTTTCTCGAGCGAAATTTTAGCGGGTCCATCTAACGAGTATGGAAACAACATCATTTTAATGGCGCCATGTGTAACATCCTTAAACTTGCTTGTTGCGGTGAGACGATTAAAATTCCTTATGTGGTAATGCGGGTTGTCTTTTTCATGACCTCTAAACTTATTTGCTTGCAACATCAACATTAAACCCGTCTTAATCTCGAAATTCTCCACAAGGATGGCGGGAATCATAATAGCTTCTCCAAAACCCTCGGTGGGTGCTTGAAGCAACTCCATCATAGTACGATTAGCTATGGCGACTATTGGTTCTACAACGGGTTCGACAGTTGGAGTTTGTTCTTCAATCAATGACTCTTGATTTCCTTAACTTTAGCGAAGTTTACGAGCTCGTTTTGCTTGATTACGAGTTAGCATAAACTTGACGTAGAATGAGAGGTGAGCAAAGAAGATTCTTTTTGGGTGTTTTGTGGATTTTCTATTTTTTGTGTTTTTGATTGTTTTTATTTTTTTGGATTTTGTGTATCTTCGTAGACAACAATCTACAAAATCTCTCCTCGAATCAAACTCTTGATTAAAGAAGCCTCAAAAGAATGAAAATGATCATGTGGAGTGAACGCCTTCGAATGACTTTAGAACTTTGGGGAAAACCAAATTGTTCAAGAGGGTTTAATCACAAAGAAAACCAAGCAAATATATATGATATGTAATAATACTTTGGGCGGCAAAACCCTGGATTAGCTTTCAATCTCAAAATAATCACAAGCAAGCGGGGAAACGAGCAGGCACGAAGCACTTAAGAGCCTTTTTCCTTAGGGTATATTTTATAATACCCGCCTTATACCCACCTTATAGTTTGTATTTTTCAAAATCGAGCTTCACGAAAGTATTTATCTATTTTTGCCTTTTTTTTGTTTGAGATTCGAATACAATAATTAGGAGATCAAATCCCAATTAAGGTTGTGTTTTCACACTTTTGGAGATATTTTGATTTTGTTGTGATACTTAATACAATATATTAATAATAATTTCACAAGAAAAACGAAAAAACCGATAATACGTATTAGTGGAGTTCTACTAATACAAATACTATTTATGGCTAATATGAAAACAAAATGACAAATTAATCATGACACACCTCCCCGGCAGCGGCGCCAAAATGATTATAGTAAAATAGGACCTTTTAGGAAAAAGGCGTAAAAGCAGTAAGTATTAAGTGATGATTTATGAAAATCAAACACTAATGACCCAATTAAGTTCGTTTCCCAAGGATGTATATGTCTGTGACTAAAATGCAATGATATGTGAGATTAATATTTGAAAGAAGGGGTTGAGAAAATAGAATGACGAAGACGTGAAAATTATTACTACGACGACTAAAATAAAAACCGCAAAAGTGCTAAAATAAAAATAAATTCAAAAAATTCCCAAAAATTACCAAAAATCAAATTAATTAAACTAAGAGTTTACAAATGATCAAAACTTTTTCAAACCTTTTAATTAATTAAATATTAATTTTTAAATGCTAATTAAAGCCCTAAAAATCAAAATAATTATTAAAAAGCCCAAATAAAGATTCTTCACTTTTTAAACCTCTAAAATGACCAAATAAGAATAAAAACTATTTTTATAAATTTTTAGCTAATTAAAACTATTTAAAAAGATTAAAATCTATTAAAAACTTAAAATAATTCTAGAAATTAGAAAAATGGTGATAAAATTAATCCTAGATTGCAAAAATCCTATTTTAATGTATTAAACCTAAGAAAAATATAAAAAGTGAAAAAATGTGAAATTTGAAATTTAATAATAAAATAATATTAAAATAATATTAAAAATCCAAAAATTATAAAAAAAATCTAAAAACTTGCAAACTAGTTAACTTTAACCTAAGTAATCAGAAAATGAAAGTGAAATTACCAAAATATCCCTAATGGGCCCCCAAATGGGCTAAAAACCAAAACAGACTACTTAAATGGGCTTAATGGGCCCAAAAAGTTTAAACTTAACCAAATGGGCCAAAATCACCAGTCTGACTCAAAATTTGATTTTAAGCACAAAAGTCTAAAGGCCTAAAAGCTGAAAATGTGCTTATCACAGCTTAAATGGTCAACAGCTTATTCTAAATGGGCCAATAAGCCCATTAAGCCATAAATTAATGCCATAAACTCTAACTGAACACACAACATCTTATTGAGATTCTAAACCAATCTGCAAAAAGAAATTTTGAAAAAGCTCAAGTAATAAACCAAAACTTTGAAAAGAATTTTTTCACAAAACGACAAAATAGTCGGGTTAGAGTTCTAGGGCGTTTCAGAAGCTGATTCTTTTTTAAAAAGCTCACAAATATCTTAAATAAGAATAATCAATAATAAAATTCACAAAAATCCAAGAAGAATAAGCCGTAGGAGCAAATAAGCTGGCTGAAAAAACAAAATAAGCTAGTTTCATAACAATAGCTTAACCAAATGACTTGTAACTTCTCAAAGATGATATTAAGCTGCGAAAAATGACACCTATCACAAAATCCAAGTTGTTACATGTAACAATAAGCAGTTCTCAAAAATAAGCCAAATTGTTCTTATTTGACCAAAAGTCAAAGTCCACCAAAATTCACCAAATGCTCAGGGATTGTTTGTAACCTTGTTTTAAGCAACTTTTGTGAAGAACTCAAGGTAGAGTCCTTGTCAATCAAGTGGTCAGTTGACCAATACTTGACAAATTTTGGCAAAATAAGGCCAATAAGCCAGTTAGCTTATAAGCCAGCAATAAGGCAAACCAAATAGCAAATACCACTCACAAGATGCCCAATAACAAGTTCCAAGCAGTTAAACAACAAGGCATTAACTAGAATAACAAATGCAAGCCCAAACTTAGATGGTCATTTTGCTGATGCAAATGACCACTTCAGCCAACTTTGATAAGCTCTAGCACCCACAATAAGCCACCAAATTCAACAAACAGATACTGCACAGATAGCTTATCACCTAAACTCTTCCCAACCCAGATTTCAGACCTTAGATCCAACAAACAAAGATTTTATTGGATCTGATGTGTTTGACCAAATTCAAACTAATTTTATCAGATTTTTCCAAAACTTTGAAATACTTATCCAAACCTCTAGATACTTAACCAATGACCAAAACCAGTTGCATATGACTTGTTTAGACTATCCAAGCCCTAGGAACCAACGGCATAAGGCCACAAGGCCTTATGATCCCAAAAATCCAAACAGCCTTGTTTTAGTCCTTTTTCAAACAAACTTTTTAATTTTACAAACAACCTACTGTTTTGTTTGTTCAATTACCTCAACTAGGTGAAAACTAACAGATACCAACAATAAAACACAAAGCACAAACTCAAGAACACCAAATCACATGGCAAAGTTCATATCAGACATAAACATAAAAAAATTTAGATGAAACTTAAAAAGAGCTTATACCTATCCCCCACAACTTCCTAGGGAGATCAGCTATGCTCCTTGGACCACTCTCAACAACTAGAGAGTGACCAAGGTCCTTGAACAAAGAAGATGGTATGTGCCTTGGTTGATGGTTCATAGCAGAACCTCAAGGGCTTGATTTCTTCAACACAAGCAGCAAACAACCTATCCAAAGGTTGATAAACCTTCACTAGCTTGGTGTCAACAAGCTTGCAAGGGCTTATAGCGTTTGGATAAGGGTTAGTACAAGTAAAATAGCAAAAACAGATGACTGATTTCAAGGTTTTTTTTCAAACTTGAAATCCTTACCAAACATAAACGTGCTTTAACCACAAGATCAAAGCACCTTTATAACATCAAATGGAACTCATAATTACCCTTAAACAACACCAACTTTCAAAAACATAAAAAAGAATTACAATTTTCTTAAAATACCAACTTTTATAAATTTTAAAAAGGAATTACAATGTTTAAAGAGTAAAACTAGAACAAATGCCTCACCACAGGTTGGGGGTCCTTTTATAGAGTACAAGAGATGATTCTAGAACTAGAAATACATGAAACCCTAGCCTAGAATTCCTAAAAATGCCCTTGAAGTGCTTGAAGGCGTTTGTTGTTGTTAAACTGTCCAAATGAATCCAATTCGTTTATTTTAGCTTTGGGGCCAAGCAAGGAGTGTGGGCTGTTGATTTGGCCACGTGTCATTCCTTGTAGGTTAAGGTGTGATATGATAGGTGGACGGCTTGAATGGTGGGGTCCATTGGGTGATGGGATTGGTGAGTTTAGTGTGTGAAGTAAAGCGTGGGAAGGTTAATTACTTTTGGGTGTGGGTAATTGAGATTAACCCTTTCTTTTGTAAAAAGTAATGCTGGGTGGGATGACCATGAATAGTGCCACGTTTGATCCGAAAAAGGTGGGTTGTGTTTGTTTGGCGCGTGTTTTTGATTTGAACGTTCAGAAATGACATTATGAGTCCTTGTGTTTTGGGAAAAGTGGTAAATCAAGTTTTTCAGCCTTCATAACCCGTTTTTCTTGGTTATTTAAGTTTCTAACTTCACACTTTTGCCCTAAAACTTTGTAACAAGGGTTTTAAGGGTTGTTTTTGCCATTTTTGCATAGTTTGAGGACTGATCTTGAACATTTCTCATCTTTAAAGGTCTTTAATGTATCTTTGACTTCATGAGGGGCCATTTTTGAAAATTTAGAATTGTTGAGGGACTAAACTTGCCAAATCTTCAAAGTTGAAGGACCTTTTTGTAATTTTGACAAACTTAAGGGACCAAACTTGTAATTATGAATATACAAGGGTATTAAGTGTCATTTATTCATCAATGAGGGATCAATATTGTACATCTTCAAGTCTTCAAGGGTTTTTCTTTGATAAATCCATAACTAGGGCCCGGTTCATTATACGGCTTCGTTTCTCGTGTTCGTTTTTCCTTGTTTCTTGTGATATTTTGTCTTTTTCACGATATCCATACCTAAAACACACAAGTAAACAAATACAAGAATATATATGGTATATTTATGACATTTTATGCATTTAAAGCCCGAAAAGAACGATGAGATCATGTATAAATGCCATCTCATCACTACTCTTCCCCCACGTCATCACTCCTCATCACCCCCTCCATCTACTCACACTATCCCACCTCACCACTGAAATTTTATGGACTTATATTTGTCGTGTGATAGGATCAAACTCGAGATTACGAGATTGCACAAAATATGTAAAGAGTTAATTTATTTAATAAATATATTTATTGTATTTATTAACTTATTTAATAAATATATATTTATGTATTTATTAAATTAAACCAAGACACAACTTTAACTATTTTTAAATAATTAAGAGTTAAGTATTAGCGGGCGTTAAATAAATATATAGTAAGTAAATAAAAATAAAGAAGTTTAGAAGGTTCTAGAACACCCTAGAGGGGTGTTCTAGACGTCGGTTATGGAGGAGAAAAGGAAGGGGAAAAACTTTCCTTTTATTTGTTTTTGGATACATGACTAGGCCTATATAAACAAACCTAATCCTCATAATTCAAGATACACAAAAAAAAATCTCTCATCGCCCCTCTCTCTCTTTGCGATCGCAAGCTAAACCTACAAAGGATTTTTGGTTGGTTTTCTTGTTTGATCAAGTTTACTTATTATCTAGTCCTAACCCCTCTCTAGGGTTGTTGGGTAGATTGCGTTGTAGCTCAGTTTACACGTGCTAGAATCACGGTTAGCTTGTTGTATTACGTGTGTACAAGATCGTAATATAGTCTTACTTTAGACTATATCTTTATGATATACGGTATAAACCGGAATTGGTGATTCGTTCTTCGTCTTGTGGATTTGCTTTAGCGTAAAGGTATGTAACACTAATTCGATTATCTATAATTGTGTTATTATTATGATCTTATTAAATCGCTTCCGCTATGTGTGCTTTGATCTCGTTTAGGGTTTTATATAATTGTTATGATGTTAATAAACCTCCAGTGGTATCAGAGAGTCGTTTTAACATGTTATTGTTGATCCCAAACTTAGATCGATTAGCTTTGTATTAAACGAGATTAAATTAATATTAACACTTAGAGAAACTTTGTGTATTTAACAATCAAAGTGTTATGCGTAATTAACACTTAGAACAAAGAACAAACAAACAATGTAAACCGAACTTTCACTCTTGATTGATAATGAAACTTGCGTACAATGAAAGCTGTAAAACTTGTGAAAACTTATTAAAACTGATAACTGATATATAACTATGAACCCTACGACCCCCTTTTATAACACAAGAAGACGTGTACAAAGGTCTACCTATCAACTATTCTAGGTAAAGATAATTATAGAAAATACAATATTGTTCATATCTTTAATTCAAATATAAAACATGTAGACTAAGTATTATCAGTGGTTGAACTTCTTCTTTTCAGCGCTAGAATATTTCTTGTCAATGCTCATCTGTCAGCGCCTTGTTTACTCTTGTCAGTGTCCAAGTTCCTCTTGTCAGCGTCCCAGTGACTTAGCTAATTTTATTCCCAACAATCCTCCCCTAAACTTGATATCAACTATATTAATCAAGTTTCTGAATAAAAACTAAGTACAAGGAGGATTCTTACAAATACAAACTATCTTTTAATTAGAAAATGAACAAATCTAACTTAATCCGTGCTAACATCACTAGTATAATCAACCTCTAACTGTGTAGAGACCATCATCTTCAAAACATCCTTAGACATAGGATATTCAACATCAACCAAAAGATATTCTGAGAACTTTGAGGTGCTAAGATGATATATACCCACAGCTGAATATAGAGGCCACTTCAAACCACTAATATCATCCAGATCCAACCATATTGGATCAGCTTCATCTGGAGCAATCATTCTCTTGAATGTTGTCCAAATCTTTATTCCGTTTGCTGAAGAAGGCTCTTCAGCTTCATATTTGGTCTTCATCAACTTCCACAAATCTACCAAGTCTTCTCTATCCATACATGCAAACAATGAAATCAAGGAAGTAAAAGTATGTACCTTGTCACCATGTTTGGTGATCACCCAGAAACCACTTGCATCTTCTTCATACTTGATTATTGGGTTTCTGAAATCAAAAGGTAATACTTCTGCAACATCTGAAGCCTCCAAAGGTGAAAGCTTTATACTCTTTCTTATCACAGCTTCACTTGGATTCAATCTATCAAGTACTAGAAATTTAATGTGAATTCCCTTCTTCACTGGCCTTGGCACAATGGAAGCCCTCTTGATCTGCATGTTTTCTTCAATATCTTCTTTCCTTTCATCAGAGAGAAATCTGATTGTATTTGCCTCACAAACACGTTCCCAAATAGGATATGCATAAAACTCTAATTCTTCAAAGGACATACTCTTCAATCTCTCATAGGTCCATCCTCCTTGATGACACCTAAGAAGCATATAATAGAGCTCTCTTCTATCCCTTTTGAGCTCAGAAAGTACCTTACTAGAGTTATGCTTCTAGATCACCTTGCAATCCTCTTGAACCCTCAACAGAATTTCCAAACCCTAAATTTTCCCAGTAAGTGACATGTCTGGATTCTCTACAATTGAAGATTCCCATGAAAAATACATATATACTACTTCAGGCATATCAAAATCTACCTTCATCTTCAACTCCCTAAGCTTTTCCCTAGCCAGTTCATCCTCCCCATACTCCAACCTTTCTGGTTCTTCAATTATCATTACACTAGAACCAGAACTCTCATCATCACTACCATCTTTAACCCTTTCAATGGTAGTCTCCAACATATCCTGTTCCTCAAAGGTGTGCATCCAAAACAGAATCAAAATGTACCGAGCTACATCCTTAGGTACTTGAACCTCTTCCATAATCCCTTTAACCTTATCCAGAGCTTCAATAGTTGTTAAAGTGATTGATGGTACATGTGTATAAATATCTTTGATGATAACTGGTGGTTGGTATACACCAGTCATACCTGCAAGTCTGTCAGCGTCTGATTTGTTCTTTTCAGCGTTCAAATCTTGAATGTCAGCGGCTGAATCTGTGACTTTCTACATCATCTCTACAAATAAAAGCTTATTGGGAGTAACCAAAGAAACATCAATTGCTGACTTCTCTTTCAAACTTGTCAATGCCTCAGCTATCTCCCCACTCCCATAAGAACCACCTTCTTGTGAGCCCTTTTCACTCACATGTACCTGTTCATCCTCCCCTTTGGAAGAATCCTCCTACCTTCTTCTAGTATTGGCAACCTCCAAAATAACTATCCTCTCCCTCAATGACTTGAGTTCAAGGCCTTGACCTATGACAACTTGTACAAGGTCTGCATTTTGCTTTTGCAAGCGCATGCAAACCGCCGTGAATTCCATTGCTGATAATGGTTCCAGTATGCCCTCCTCTATTATGGGGATTTGACCCCTCAAAAGAGATTCATTGGGCATAGATGTGGTCTTAATGATGTTGGGACTGTCATGACCTGTTTCTAAGGCAGTATCAAAAGTCCCAGTCCCACCCATGTCACCAACCACACTTGTGGTGGTGGTTCCATCTGCTACATGTCTAGGACCACCAGATGAGAACACTCAAGTAGTCCTTTGGCGTTTCTCAAACCTATAGTCATGAGGTTCTGAAGATGAAGTGGAATGGGAGTTTGTTTGGATGTGAGGGTCTGTTTGGGTGTGGGGAATATTGGTGTCAGCGTTTGGGTTGGTTGTGTCAGCGCCCACATTGTAAGTGTCAGCGCCTGAGGGTTGAGGGTCAAGATCCATGTGTTGTGGTGATGGAGGTTGTTCTGGTAGTGGGTCTGGTTGTGGTTGAGGTTGTGCAGCTGCCTGAATGACAGCTAGCATGGCTGGGGTAAGGGGTAGGTCTCTGAAAGGAGGGGTATTCATGTTGCCAAATACAATTTTCTTTTGAGTAGGTGATGTTCGTTTGCAAGTCTTAATTTTTATTCAAGATATTACCACGCAAATGACTAGAAACATAAACACGGGCAAGTATACCCTTTCATGTATATCATAGCTTAATGGTAAAGTCTAGTTCGTTCCACGGGATTGTTGTTATCAAAATATAAAACAATTACCTCTAGAGTGTCACAATTTCTAAAGATATACTTAACAATTGGTATCAAAGGGTGCGTTTGGCTAAGGTCATAACCATATGATAGATAGGTAGCAATGATGAATATAAGCAGATAAACAATGTAAGACAACATGCCGATTACTAGTCGTGCATGCAACATCTAATTGATATGACAAGAATCCGACTGAAGACTTTGTTATATCAACAGCATTAAGAAAGGTTTATGCTTGATTTCGATAACTAAGGTAGTAGATGAGATTATGCAAGAGTTGGTATATGTTTTAATCCACTAATCGCGACAAAAGTGATTAACAAGAGTCATTTACTACATGACATGAAACTCATCCATTCACATGAGTACTAGTCAATGATCATGGATGAATCGAACATATAACAATGGTCTTACATAATAACATATAATACATGAGCATCTAAATCACACTTATAGTCAAGAACACAGGGAAAAAGTGCGCCGCACAAAACTAATTGTGCGCCGCACTTTGCCCCAGCAAAGCTAAAAATCATATCTAATCATAAGGCTATCAAACTTTAACCAAGTTCACATCACACTACTCCATAATAACAATAAACAAGATCATTTCAACAATATGTAAATCAAAGTAAAAGATTAACATAATTTAAATAAGAATTATACCACAAGGTTTATTCAATAATTGCTCCAAAGGTTTTATAAGCTTTTGAACTTATTACAAATGGCTGCCAGAAAAATCCCTTCTTCTCATTACCCAATTTTCTTTTTCCTTCAATCTGAATACCTTATAATGATGTTGTTTTCTCGAATAATTACTGATTATTCTTTAATTAACAAAGTCCTTGTTTGGTTGATTGATTTTAGGGTAATTTAAATTGGTTTTTATTTTAGTTTTTTTTTGTCGTCATTGTTTTTTGCGATTGTTTGTTCTCTTGTTCTTCTCGGTGTTTAATTGTTATTCAATTGGTCGGTGCTCGTTTGTCTAATTCTAAGGCTTCATGTGATTGGGCTGCTATAGTCTAGGTCGGTGGAGTCTTAATATATATTGGGATCACGTGTCACTGGGACAATTTTATTCGTTTTGGTTATTGGTGTGTCGCATTTATTTGTTTTTTAGGGCTACGGTTTTGGGGATGGCATTATTATCATTGGTCGGCTGACATTCATTGGTCCGCTTGGTTTGGTCGATTGAAGCTTCCGTTTCGCATATATCATTGTTAAGTACGAATATGGAATGATGTGATTAAGGTATCTAATCTTAAGGTTTTAGTAACGTTAGAGGAGATATCTAATTTGTTTTCTGTTCCTTTGAATACTGTGCGTGACATTGAAGTGTTTGCAAATGGCGTTAAGGCAAACAAATTTCCTAAATGGTCTACTTTACCTAAGGAGACCACTATGCTTTATTATGAAGTCTTGTGTGAACGCCATAAGAATCTAACTAGCAGAACTTCTTCACTAAGTTCAGGTGGTTCGAGTGTGCACTCTGCACAAATGGCTAAGGAAACAGATGACCCTATTACAAATGTTTCCTCTTCTTGTGATGTAGTTTTGGACCTTACAGCTAAGGCTACAACCATTAATGGTATGCAACCGTGTAATCTACATGAGGTTTTGAAATTATTTGGTGTAACGATTTGCACGGTTGGTGATGCGGGTGAATTTATGCATGAATTAAGAATGAAGAAACATCCTTTGTGGGAATTGATCTCACATGACCGTGCTAAATAAATTCTGGAGTTACTTTGCAAATTTGAAGCTGATATGGTTACGTCTACTAATGGAGGTATTAATGTAGTCTCTTCTTCGTTTAATTCTGAAAATGTCTGTGAAGGGGTTAATATCTCTATTCCTAGGAAGGTCGTTGAAAAAGTAAATACTCGCTACCACAACACTTTATATGGTTACTTTCTTGGTAAAAGGATTGAATTTCCTGTGGTTGAGTATTTTGCTAAGAATAACTGGCCAAAACATGGTCTTAAGCGTATCATGATGAATGAGAAAGGTTTTTTCTTTTTTCAATTTGGGTCTAGTGAGGGTCTTAATGCGGTTCTGGAAGGCGGTCCGTGGATGGTTCGTAATTCACCAATTTTTCTTAAGAAATGGACTATGAAAACGAATCTTCTAAAGGAGGAACTAACTCGTATTCCGGTATGGGTCAAGTTTCATGATGTCCCGCTACATGTATTTGAAGAGGAAGGTATTAGTTTAATTGCTTCATTTCTTGGTAAGCTTATTATGATGGATAATTATACTGATCCTATGTGCAAAGAGTCTTGGGTTCGTTGTAGTTTTGCTCGTTGTCTTATTGAGATGAATGCTGATTCAGAGTTTATAGATAACGTTACTATTGGTGTCCCTGATCTTGAAGGCTCTGGTTGTACTAAGGAATTAATTCGTGTTGAATACGAATGGAAACCGCCTAGATGTCATACTTGTAATATTTTTGGTCATTCCTTTGATTCGTGTCCGAAAAATGTTAAACCTAAACCGGTTGAAAATGTGACAACTCATGTTGATAATGATGGATTCCAACAAGTGGAAAGCAAGAGGAAGAAGTACAAAGGTAATTTAGGGAATCAAGTTCCGAGAGGTGTTCCATTGAGCAAGGGTTTCCAAACAGGTAAGACGGTTGTTTTTCGTCCAAAAACTCACTTGGATACTACAAGTACGAGTGGTGATAATAGTAGTAAGTTGAATACTAAATCTGGTCAATTGCAGCAGTCTAGCAATCCTAATGGTCCGAACAAGGGTAAAGCTCAAATGAGCAGTGTTTCTACATCTAATAAATTTTCATCTTTGTCCATGCCTGGTATTGACGAAGGGGTTCAAGTAAGTGAGGAAGATAATGAGGAGGAGGGAGTCGAGGTCGTCTTTAATGAATCGGTGAATCTTCTCAACACTAATATCGGGGCAAGCACTCCTTCTGGCCGATCCCATGTTGATATTTTATTATTTTCCTCGTAACTTTATGTTATCGTCTTGGTTTTTGTCTAGTTTATACATTTTCAGTATCCTAGACTAGACTAGTTAATGTTTATGGCCTGTCATAAACATTTTGTTTAACAAGCTGCCTGTAGCTTGCGGTTAATGTGGTATTTCAGCCACATTCCTTGTACTTCAACACTTTTTTTGGTTCTATTTACTGGGGTCATTGTTACCCTTTTACCAAAAAAAACTTATTACAAATAGCTAGCAACACTTCTGAGTTCCTTGTTCCAGTACCAATAACATCAACCAGCTAAGGTTTACCAACTCTAGTGACTATGATCAAGGATTTGGAAAAATCCTTGATTCTTAGATTCTCCTAAACAATGGAGAAAGTATGGAATGATATATTTTATGCTTGGCCTATGGGTCCTATTTATAGTTACATTTTCATAGGTTAGAAGCTCTGGAAGTATATCAAAGGTTCTCCCATAATAGCCATGCATAATTGCACTTAATTATGTAACTGCAGCAAAATGTGCGACGCAGTTTTCCAATTGTGCGCTGCACTTCTTCAGGTGTAAATGTGCGCCGCACTTCTTGTAATTCTCCAAAATCGGGGTACTTTGAATGTGCGCCTCACTTTTCCAGTTGTGCGCCGCACTTTGGCTCCATTTCAGCATAATTCCTGTTGGGAATAAATTAAGGCCAGATCACTTGAGCGCTGACAAGAGTAAAACAAGCGTTGACAAGAGCAATACAAGCGCTGATAGCTCAAGCGTTGACAAGACAAAGTCAAGCGTTGATACATTGAAGACAAGCACTGATGGGAAGATATACTCTACGCGTTTATTGTATTCTAGATTACTTCTAGTAAAGATAGGAACAACAATGTATTTTCTATATTTATCTTTACCTAGAATAGCTGATACGTAGATTATTGTACAAGGCTTCTTATGTCTATAAAAGAAGACCTTTAGGTTAATGTTTCATATAAGTTTTCATTCGTAAACTACTTTCATTGTAAGCAAGTTTGATATCATTAATCAAAGTGAAAGTTTGTTTATATCATTGTGTGTTCTTGTTTAAGTGTTAATTCCGCATAACACTTAGATTATCATAAGCATATACAAAGGTTTATCGAAGTGTATTACTTGATCTAATCTCGTATACATAAAGATAAATCAATCTAAGTTTGGGATCAACAAGTGGTATCAGAGCTTGTTGAGGAACTTTTGATCTTAAAGAACACAAGAACCCTAAAAATCACCAAAACCCTAATTTTCTCAAAAACCCTAACAACATCATGTCTGAAGCAATAACCTCCTCCTCCTCATCTTTACCAAACATCAAGATTCCCATGCTTGATGCAACCAAATTTGATTTGTGGAAATTCAACTTTGAGCAATATCTGGGGATCTATGACTACACACTCTGGGAGATCATTGAATATGGAAACACATTCGATAAAGCCCAAAAGATTGCTGATGCTATTACTCAAAGATCAGCTGTTGCTGGATGTTCTGAAGAAGATAAGCAAGAAAAACCTGGAGATGGTAGAGCTGTGTCTGCTGATGACATAGCAAAGAAAAGGGTCGACATGAAAGCTCTAAATATTCTGAAAGTCTCTTTGGGACAAGAGAACCAGCATAAATATAGAGGCTATGAATCTTCTAAAAACCTTTGGGAAGCTCTTGAAGTTGCATATGGTGGCAATGCAGACACTAAGGAAGAGAAGAAAAAGAAACTCATGCATGATTACGCTGTCTTCAAGGCTCAACCCAATGAGAAACTAAGTAGTGTGAGAAGCAGATTGCTTGACATTACAAGCAAGTTGTCCTTCATGGGGACACAACTTGGTGATGTTGACATTAATGCTACCTTTCTTAAATCTGAGTGATAAGGGCAGCCATGATGGTCAATCTTTGGATGTTGCTGAGGCCCTTACAACATTGAAGAAACAAACAGATTTTGATACGTCCTTAGTTTCTCCTACCAACTTAAATTTATCATTTACAGCCATGATGGAGGAGATTGCAAAAGGCGCTGAGACAGGAAATTTGGGCGTTGACAAGGAGAATTTGAACGCTGACAAAAATATTTTGGGCGCTGATAGAACAAAATTGAGCGTTGACAGACCTGGACATGAGGGTGATGTATCCCAGTCATCATCCATCATCAAGGAGGTTTCTTCACATGTATCACCATCTACCTTACCAACAATTGCACCATCAGATAAGGGTAAAGGAATTATGGTAGAAGAGATTGTTCCAAAGGATGCAGCTCAAGTTGAGTTTGATAGAAGATTGGCTGCACAAATCATAGAACAAGATATAAAGAAGGTGAAAGAGTCACCATTTGTTGTTACTTAAGAGGAAGGAAGTGATGGAGCTAGCTCAGACTCAAGTGTGATGATTATAGAACCAGAAAGACTTGAGTATGGAGATGAGTTGGCTGAGGAGAAATTGAGAGAGTTTAAATTGCAGGTTGACTTTGACATGCCAGAGGTGGTTCAAATGTATAATGCCTGGGAAGAAAGATGTATGGAGAATCCACACTTGACTGTTTCTGATCAAATATGGGGTTTGGAGATTCTCCTCAGAGTTCAAAAGGATTGCCAGGTAATTTTGAAACACAAGGCAAGCAATATTCTCTCAGAGTTGAAAAGGGATAGAAGGGAGCTATACTGCATGTTGCTCAGATGTCATGGAGTAGGATGGACTTACCTGAAATTGAGGGCATTGACATTTGATGAGTTGGAATGCAAGGCTTATCCCATTTGGGTGAGAGTGCAGGAAGCAAACACTCTCAGACTTCTTTCTGATGAAAGAAAGGAAGAACTTGTAGAAGAAATGGAGCTCAAGAAAGCTATATTTGTTCCCAGACCAGTGAAAAAGGGAATTTCTCTTGAGTTTCCCAAAGATATGGATCCACTATATCCAAGTGAAGCTGTTATAAGAAAGAGCCTCAAGCTCTCACTATTAGAAGCTTCAGATATGGTGCAAGTGTTACCATTAGATTCCAGAAACCCAATTGTGAGCTATGAAAAAGATGAATGTGGGTTTTGGAAGATTGGCAGATATGGTAAAGAGGTACACACTTTTACCACTCTCATATCTTTGTTTGCAAGTTGTGATAGAGAAGACTTGGTTGATCTATGGAGGTTGCTAGAGACCAAGTATGAGGCTGAAGCACCAACTTCAGCCAATGGAATAAAACTGTGGTCCACATTCAAAAGAATGTGTGGACCAAAAGATGAGGTTCCTGCTATTTGGAAGGATCTTGAAGATGACCTCAGTGGTCTTCAATGGAGATTATATTCAGCTGCTGGTGTTTACCATTTGAGTTCTACAAAGTTTGCTGAGTATCTACTTGTGGATGGTCAGTATTTCATATCCAAGGCTATTTTGGAGAAGATGAAGGACACTCAGCTGGAGATTGATTATTAAAGTGACGTGGCAAAAGACTTGATCAGATTTATTCATTACCAATATGAGAAGGTTTGTAAGATTCCTCCTAGTCCTTAATGCTTATTCAAAAAATTGATCATAAGAGTGGATATCGATCTAAGTCTTGGTGAGGCATGGAAGATTGAGGCAAGATCTATTCTTGCCAATAATACTTACAAGAGTTCCATGTTTGATGACATCTACAACAAACTGAGGTTGTTAGAAGATGAAACTCTCTTAGAGCATGGAAGCAAGTCTACCAACAGTAACATGGCCTTTTTCTCTCATAGTGAAGGTCAATTCAATCAGAAGGACTCTTTCATGCATCCAGTTACTGGATCATCTTGTATCAGCGCTGGAGCATGTCCTGTCAACGTCTCCTTTTCAGACGCTAACACATTCAAAAGTGACTCACCTAGAGTTAAACCTGTTGGTTTAGATTTGGATACTGTATGTGCTTATATTGCTTCTTTGCCCAATGGTTCAATGATTACATATGAGGACCTTGAGAAGATAAGTGATGAGCACTTGGAAGAGATGGACATTAAGTGGAACATGGCTCTTGCTAGTATAAGAGCAAATAGGTGGAACAGAAGGTTTAAGAAGAAGATGACCTTCAATGCAAAAGACACAACTGGATTTGATAAATCCAAAGTTGAATGCTACAACTGTCATCGTATAGGGCACTTCATGAGGGAATGCAGATCTCCTAGAAGATCTGATGCTGGTAAACCCTCAAGTCAGGTTGTTAAAGCTCAGGATTCCAAAGCCATGGTTGCAGTTCAAGGAATAGATGGTATGGGATAAGATTGGAGCTATCTGGCTAAGAATGCTGAAGAGGATAAAGCTTTGGTTGTTGAGGTTGAAGAAGAAGGGCATGTTGAATATGCTCTCATGGCACACTCCTCCTCTTCATCTGATAATGAGGTATACAATGATGCTTTTTGTAGTAAAGGTTGTAGGTTAAACACTGAGAAACTTAACAAAGAGGTGTTAAAATTATTAGGTGATGTGAGTACTGAAAAGTGCAAACTGTCTAATTAGCAAGTAGCTCTCACTCAAACTTAGAAAACAGTTTCTGAATACAAGAAAATGGAATTTGACTTAAAAGATAAAATAAATATTTTAAAACATGAGTTAAATGCTAGTATGGATATTAGAAACATCATGGAAAGGGTTAATGGTGAGTTACAGGCTAAATTAGATGAGGCCATTAAGAATAAAGATAATGTTGGCCTTAAAATTCAAAGATTTGATAGAGCCACTCAAAGCCTAGGAGACTGTGTGGGTAAACAAAGGGATCCTAAGGACATGACTGGGATTGGGATGAATGATTACTCTCTGGTTCCACCACCAGCTGGTGACTTCTATGGTGTCCAACAAAAGGACTTATCTTGGACTGGTTTGCCAGAATTCCAAGAGGAGGAATTCATTCCTCCACCAAGAGTTGTCACTCCAGTTGAAGAGTATCAACAAAAGTTGACTGACCTGAATGAATGGAAGAAAGCTAACCCTACTTAATTTGTTAAGGGTGGCTTGCTATGTGAAAGTCCCAATGAGTCAACTCCTATTAAGGTTACCAACCCAATCACTGGTAAAGCTGTTGACCTAGGCTCAAACACTGATAGAAAACCTAGCATTAAATATGCAGAGATGTATAGGAATACTAGGTCACCCAAGAGCCAAGTTAGCAACACTGGAACAGGCTTCTTCTCTTCTAGACATAAAGTTGTGTCTAGAAAAGCTTGTTACACTTGTGGTAGCTTTTCACACTTGGCATACAAGTGTGTCAACGCTCCCAAAGCCAGTGCTGACAGGAACAAATTCAGCGCTGACAGGAACAAAGTCAATGTTGTTAGGAAGTCAAACGTTGTCAGACCCAAACCTTGTGTGCAGCAAAGTCCACAAGTGATTAGACCTGCCCCATTCTTCACTAGAGGGTCTAACACTCATGGACAAAGACCATTTCAAAATACAAACACCTGGTCAAATAGGCAATTGGTTTCTGTAGCAAACCCTAGGTTCAACGCTGACAAGGGTAATCTCAGCGTTGACAAGACCAATTCCAACGCTGACAGAAACGTGACCAGACCTAAATATTTGCAACCACAGGGTAAGGGGTCCAAAGCTTCTTCAAGCTTAACATGGAGACCCAAGAAAGATCAAAACCCTAATGAAAATGGGATTTCAATGACCTGCAACAGATTTAATAACATTTCAAAGGTCATTACAAAACCTATTGGGGTTAACTGGGTATTTCATCCTAAGAAGGATGAGAATGGGGTTGTTGTGAGAACTAAGTCTGTTCTTATTGAACAACCAGATGAATCCAAGTCTTTTAAGACTTGGGTTCCCAAAGAAAACTAATTTGTTTTCTTTATGTGCAGGGCATTCAAAAACAGGTCAATGGTTATGGATATTGGGATAGTGGATGCTCAAGGCACATGACTGGGAAGGAAGACTATCTGACCAACTTCACTCCCATTAAGGATGGTGATAAGGTTTACTTTGGAGGCGGATATGGTACTATCACAGGCAAAGGAACCCTTCTCACCAAGAATTTGCTTTTTGAGAACGTCTTTCTGATAAAAGAACTTGATTACAACCTTTTTAGTGTATCAAAAGTTTGTGATAACAAAAATAAAGTTCTGTTTACTGATACTGAGTGTTTGGTGTTAAGCAAGGATTATAAGATCCCTGATGAGAAATATATTGAATATAGAACACCTAGGCATAAAGACATATATAATGTGAATTTGAATGGGATTAGAATGAACAATAATATGTCTTGTTTTTATGCTAAAGCCTCAGTAGATGAGAGTAATTTATGGCACAGGAGACTAGGGCACATAAATTTTAAAAATATAAATAGGCTTGTGAGACTTGGCTTGGTTGATGGCTTGCCTGAGAAGGCCTTCCACAATGACCACTCTTGTGTTGCATGTCTTAAAGGCAAGCAGCACAAGGTCTCATTTAAGTCCAAACAGGTGCATACTAGTTCTAGGCCTCTTCATATGCTACATATGGACCTCTTTGGTCCAACCAATATAGAAAGTTTGAATGGTAAGTCATATTGCTTTGTCATCACAGATGACTTTTCTAGGTTTACTTGGACATTCTTTCTAGCTATGAAGAGTGAGACAGCTGATATTCTAATTGATTTTATCACTCAGATTGAGAAGAGGTCTGGCAATGAAGTTAAAATGCTTAGGAGTGATAATGGTGGATAATTTAGGAATAAGAAGCTAGATGATTTCTGTGCCAGGAACGGAATTACTAGGCAATTTAGTATTGCTAGAACCCCACAACAAAATGGGGTTGCTGAGAGGAAAAATAGAACCCTAATTGAAGCAGCCAGAACAATGTTGGCTGATGTTCATTTTCCTATAGCCTTTTGGGCTGAGGCTGTTAATACAGTTGTTATGTTCAAAATAGAGCATTAGTTAACAAAATTCAGAACAAAACACCTTATGAGTTACTTTGGGGAAGAAAACCTAATATTGGTTTTCTCAGACCTTTTGGTTGTCATGTAGTAGTTTTAGATACTAGTGATGCCTTAGGGAAATTTAGTGCAAAAGGTGATGAGGGCTACTTCATGGGGTATTCAGTGCAGAGCAAGGGATATAGGGTTTATCTTAAAGAATAAAAACGTATACTTGAAAGAGTACATGTTAGGTTTTTAGAAAATAAACCTAGTGATCCTGAAAGTGGTCCTAATTGGTTGTTTGACTTGGAACCTTTGTCTAGAACTTTAAATTATATGCCTGTCACTAATCCAGACATTGTGAAGGTAACTTCAAATGTTATGGAGGAACAAGTTGTTGATGTTTCAGGTACTCAGGTTCATGAAAAGGTTGGATCACAAGCAGAAAAGACATCTCCTATCCCAGAATATGTTACAATTCCCATTTGGACAGATGCTTTTGCTGCTGGAAAAGATAATGGTGGTTTCCAAGTACCACCAGATACAAACATGCATGGTCCTTCAGGCACTGACAAAGGCAAATCTAGCACTGACAAGACCAATTCAGACGTTGATGGTTCAGACGTTGACAACAACAGTTCAAGCGTTGTCAGCCCAAGCGCTGACAAACAAGGTTCATGCGTTGACAACACTTCTGCACATCTTTTCTCTTCCATTTTTGAACAAGGTGAACCTTCTAATGTATATGAAGAGGTTCATCCTCATGTTTATGTAAGAGAGTCTGATGAAGAAGATATTGGCAACATGGAGAATGAGGTTGAGGACACCATACTTTTTGAAGGAGGAGTTCTCACTTCCACTATGAAGAATCACCCCACTTCTCAAATCATTGGTGATATTATGACTCCAGTTCAGACCAGAAGAGCTCATCAATGTTTTGGTGTGTTTATTGACAATATACACAAGAAGGTTGATACCCCTCTTGTGCAAGCATGTTTGTTTGCCTGTTTTCTGTCACAACAGGAACCCAAGAAAATATTTGATGCTCTCAAAGAACCAAGTTGGGTGGAAGCAATGCAGGATGAGCTTCACCAGTTTGCAATTCAGGATGTTTGGGAGCTGGTTGATTGTCCCAGATACGTCAGACCTATAGGGACAAGATGGGTTCTAAGGAACAAGAGAGATGAAAGAGGCATTGTGGTCAGAAACAAGGCAAGGTTAGTGGCTCAGGGATATACACAAGAGGAGGGGATAGACTATGAGGAAGTCTTTGCACCAGTTGCAAGGATTGAAGCTATAAGGATCTTTTTAGCCTATGCATCTTGCATGGGCATCACTGTCTATCAAATGGATGTCAAGAGTGCCTTCCTCTGTGGAACTATTGTTGAGGAAGTATATGTGATGCAGCCTCCTGGTTTTGAGGATCCAGAGAATCCAGATAAAGTGTATAGAGTCAAAAAGGCTATGTATGGCCTTCATCAAGCCCCTAGAGCATGGTATGGTACTTTTTCTACCTATTTGGTGGACAATGGATTCAAGAGGGGCACCATAGATCAGACACTGTTTACAAAGAAGAAAGGCAAGGATGTGTTGCTTGTCCAGGTCTATGTTGATGATATCATTTTTGGGTCTACTGATCCAAAGATGAGTGAGGATTTCTCCAAGCTTATGACAGACAAATTCAAGATGAGTGCTATGGGGAGATGAACTTCTTTATTGGTTTACAAGTTCAGCAGAAAGAAGATGGTATCTTCATCTCCCAGGATAAATATGTGGCTGAGATCTTGAAGAAGTTTGGCTTTTCTCCACATGAAAAGAGGGCTACTACTCCTATGGATAGAGAACACCCTTGGGGAAAGATTAGAGATGGGAAAGATGTTGATGTCAGGCACTATAGATCCATGATTGGGTCCTTGATGTATCTTACTGCCTCCAGACCTGACATCATGTTTGTTGTGTGTGCTTGTGCACGCCATCAAGTGACTCCCAAAGAATGTCACCTTTATGCTGTGAAGAGGATCTTTAGGTACCTAATATGCTATCCTGGTCTTGGTTTGTGGTACCCAAAGGATTCACCATTAGAGCTGATTGCATATTCAGATAGTGATTATGGAGGTGATAAATTTGATAGGAAATCCACAACTGGTGGATGTCAGTTTCTTGGGAGCAGTTTGATATCTTGGCAATGCAAGAAACAAACAGTGGTGGCTAATTCTACAACTGAAGCTGAGTATGTGGCTGCAGCTGCTTGTTTTGGACAAGTTTTATGGATTCAGAACCAGCTGTTGGACTATGGGTATAATTTCATGCATACCAAGATATTTGTTGACAATAACAGCACTTTATGCATCATTAAGAATCCTGTACATCATTCTAAAACTAAACACATAGAAATTAGACACCATTTTATAAGAGATTGCTTTGAAAAAGGTTTAATACAACCAGATAGGGTTGACACTGAGGAAAATGTGTCAGATTTACTAACTAAACCTTTTGATGCTGGGAGGTTTCAATACTTGGTAACAAGTATTGGAATGGTCAATCTCACATAATATGTGTTTTGGATTCTTTTTGTAAAAGTATGTACAGAATGATGCATTGTTATTGGTCTTATTAATGATTTAGATTTTCCACTATATTTTCCTAACACTGACAAAGGTTGCTTGAACGCTGATAAGTGTTTTTGTAACGTTGTCAGCAGTATAATTGTCTAACGCTGACAAAGCTTCCCTCAACGCTGTCATGTGTTATCGGGGCGTTGTCAGCAACAATGTTAGTTTTGTGGTTTTCAATCTAAATGTGCAGATGGTGTTAGTAGTATACCATTGGATACAGAGTTGCTTATGGATCAATGGAGAAGCATTTGGACAAGTTTTTATTTATGGATGATGGTTGGAATTTTAAATTCCTATCTTGACATAAATTTTTATGTTCATGCATATTTTTGGCAAACTTATGTATCATAGTTTAAGGGGAGGTTTTAGGAACCTTTAGGATATTTGGGTACTCATATGATACTCTTATCACAATTCTAGATAGTGTCCACAGGTGAGTATGAGTTAGTTTTACCAAATCATGAGGCACTGTAGCATGCAAAGTTGATATACTATGCATGCTGCCAAGACATTTTTGGCCTAGAATTGGTTGTGGTCTGTTGGGAGACTTGGGAATAATTTTGTTATGGGATTTACCTGGGAGTAACAAGGAATTTTATAAGGTAACTTGGTTGTTAAGAGTTTTGGTTAGCAAGGGACACTAGAGGACTGTTATGTCTATCTTGCTTAAGCAAGTGTGCATAACTGGACAGTGCTTGCCGCCCTATAATAATTATCAGCTTTTTGGTTATCTTCTCTATGATAAAATACTTTGTTAAGGCCATTTTTCATTTTTAAACATTTTTATTTTTGGACGCTGACAAGAATTTTCAAAGCGTTGTTGTGACCAATTTAGACGCTGACATGGCTATAGGCAAACGTTGACAAGATTATAGCCGTTGGGCGTTGATAGGTTATTTTTGACCGTTGACACTCAATGGGTCCTACCCAGTTGTTACTTTTTGACATATTTTTAGGCCGTAATTTTGGGAGTTGTTACTTTTCATTTAATGCATGAGATAAACTTATAATTTTTCTATATTTTCATGATTACCTTTTGAAAATACTTTCCTATTTTTGGGCCTATCACATGCATTTTCTTCTCCTATAAATTTGGCTCCTATTTTTAAACAGGGTATCTATACTTCTTGTCTAACATAATTTTCTCTTATCACTTCATATTCATAAATCAATTTTAACAGCTTTCAGCAATGGCACCAAAGTTTAAACCATCAGAATTGGAATTGGGGTTCAGAACTCAACACAACATAATCGAGTATCTTGAAGCTGATGATGCTCTGTTTCCTCAATACACACAAATGGTGGCGTATTTGAACGCATCTCCTCTTAGGTATGCTCTTTCTCATGCACCACTCATTCCAGTCACACATATTAAACAGTTTTGGAACACTGTTAGTTCCTCAACAGTTAATAGAGTGACTACATTGACTTCTATTGTTCATGGGAGAACTTGGGTGGTTACTGAGGCTTTGGTACGCCAAGCCTTGCATCTTGATGATGCAGATGGTATAACCACCCTTCCCATTAATGAAATAGAACAAGGTCTAAGGGCTTTGGGATATCCTTTTCCTGATGAAGGTACTCTAAACAAGTATCATAAACAGGAATTTCCTCCAGCCTGGAAGTACCTCATACATGTCCTCCTTCAATGTTTGAGTCCCAAATGTACTACACACAATGAGATCAATAGATCTATTGCTAGTGCTATTGTGTGTATTGCAACTGGGCAAAAATTTAATTATTCTAAAATGATTTTTGAGGGCATGTGTAAAAATAAGGGGAACAAAACGACTTTAGCTTATCCTCGATTTTTGCAAATGGTTTTTGATGTTCAAGGATACTGCACAAGGGACCATAATGATTTTTATGAGATCCCTGTGCAAAAGAAAGCTATTTTTATGAAGATGAACTCACCACCCCATCGTGACCTACCCTTAACCCAAGCTATGCTTGCTGTCATAGCAACAGCTCAACCCCAACCAGACCCCAAACCACAAATTGACCCAATACCTGAACCATTACCTTCACCTAAACATATGCAAATTGACCAAGATCCCTTCAACGCTGACACATTAAATGTTGGCGTTGATGTGCCTATTTCCAACGTTGACACACAACCTTCCCAAACCCAAACATCCCTTAACCAACCCACATCCACCCATTCTTCCACACCATCTTCCACACCCCCTGAATATAGGTTGATGAAACGCCAAAGGACTACTGGAGTCTTCTCCTCTGGTGGTCCTAGCCATGTAGCAGAGAGAACCACCACCACAAGTGTGGCTGGTGACATGGATGAGGCTGGGACTATTGGTTCTGGCTTAGATGCTGGCCAAGGCAGTCCCACCATCATTAAGTCCTCATCCATGCCCAATGAATATGACTTGGGAGGTCAAATCCCCATTTTAGAAGAGGGCAGACTGGAACCAATGACTCTTATGGAATTGACGGCAGTCTGCATGAGCTTGCAAAAGCAAAATGCAGACTTAGTACAAGTTGTCAGCTCACAAGGCCTTGAACTCAAGCAATTGAGGGAGAGGATTGTTGTTTTGGAGAGTGCTAGTGCAAGGAGGGGTATGGAGGAATCTTCCAAAGGGGAGGAAGATCCAATAAATCAGAGTGATAAGGGCAGCCATGATGGTCAATCTTTGGATGTTGCTGAGGCCCTTACAACATTGAAGAAACAAACAGGTTTTGATACGTCCTTAGTTTCTCCTACCAACTTAAATTTATCATTTACAGCCATGATGGAGGAGATTGCAAAAGGCGCTGAGACAGGAAATTTGGGCGTTGACAAGGAGAATTTTTTTTTGGGTAAAGGGGAATCCAAACCCCGGTAAAATATATTCCCAAAAGCGTTGAAGTACAATGGAATGTAGCTGCAATGCTACATTAACCTCAAGCAAATGCCTGAACAACCACTACATCATATGACATGCCATACGATCCTAATAAACTATTACAAAACAAAGAACACCAATAGGAAAGAACCACCTAAAGGTGCATGAACAATGTAAGTAAAACATCATCGCGGTTAGCACTTGGAGCGAACATCAGGCTGACGAGAACCATGCCGATCATCAATCGATATGACTTCTTCAACCTCACTATCACTATCATTAACCACATCTTTCTTGGTTTTAAAACCATCCTCCCAATCTGTACCATCATCCATCTTATCCCAAAGAGCACCAAAAGAGTTATGAGAACTCTTATCCTTATCATTCGTCTTAGTTACAAAACTCGATGTTTTGTTATTCAAGAAACCCTTTTTAAGCATCGGGGCTGCCTTCTTAGGATTCTGACCCGTAGCATTTGTTTTAGAGGTTTCTCCTCGCTCAACATTACGAAACTGAAGATTAAGGGATGGTTTTGTTAATTTAATACCTGCAACTTGTGGTTGCTTCTTCTTACCTTTATTCTTCTTGTTCTTGACCACCTCAAACCCATCATCCACCGCATCCTTAGTAGCAGGAACAACCACTTCCTTGTGCACTTTCGGACACATATCACTAGTATGATCAAAGATCAAGCATGTAGAACATCTTGGAGGTCTCCATTCGTACTCAATATCAATCGTAACCAATGAATGCCCATTATCACGACCTTTAGGGACAGCAATTACCATTGAATCCAATAACTCCATATCAGCTGAAACCTCAACGAGCGCCCGAGCATATGTACTACGACCCCACGAGTTAACACACATATTGCTCGTGTAGGAATCCAACATAATAGGTGTGCCAATTTGGGTCGTGATAAGACTAAGACCAACCTCCGAATAAGCAACAATCGGCACATGATGAAGCTTAACCCAAACAGGTGCTTTCTTGATCTCTGCCTTTTTCAAATCAGTGGTAGGGGACCAAATATTCAGGATCAAAGGAACTGTCCTAATCAACCACGGGCCATTTCCAAGAACTCCTTCCATTCCTTCCTTCGTATTGAATTGGAAAAGGAAGAAATCCTCATGCAATTGAACGCGTATCAAACCAAACCTTGCCCATGAGGAGAATTTGAACGCTGACAAAAATATTTTGGGCGCTGATAGAACAAAATTGAGCGTTGACAGACCTGCACATGAGGGTGATGTATCCCAGTCATCATCCATCATCAAGGAGGTTTCTTCACAGGTATCACCATCTACCTTAACAACAATTGCACCATCAGATAAGGGTAAGGGAATTATGGTAGAAGAGATTGTTCCAAAGGATGCAGCTCAAGTTGAGTTTGATAGAAGATTGGCTGCACAAATCATGGAACAAGATATAAAGAAGGTGAAAGAGTCACCATTTGTTGTTACTTCAGAGGAAGGAAGTGATGGAGCTAGCTCAGACTCAAGTGTGATGATTATAGAACCAGAAAGACTTGAGTATGGAGATGAGTTGGCTGAGGAGAAATTGAGAGAGTTGAAATTGCAGGTTGACTTTGACATGCCAGAGGTGGTTCAAATGTATAATGCTTGGGAAGAAAGATGTATGGAGAATCCACACTTGACTGTTTCTGATCAAATATGGGGTTTGGAGATTCTCCTCAGAGTTCAAAAGGATTGCCAGGTAATTTTGAAACACAAGGCAAGCAATATTCTCTCAGAGTTGAAAAGTGATAGAAGGGAGCTATACTGCATGTTGCTCAGATGTCATGGAGTAGGATGGACTTACCTGAAATTGAGGGCATTGACATTTGATGAGTTGGAATGCAAGGCTTATCCCATTTGGGTGAGAGTGCAGGAAGCAAACACTCTCAGACTTCTTTCTGATGAAAGAAAGGAAGAACTTGCAGAAGAAATGGAGCTCAAGAAAGCTATGTTTGTTCCTAGACCAGTGAAAAAGGGAATTTCTCTTGAGTTTCCCAAAGATATGGATCCACTATATCCATGTGAAGCTTTTATAAGAAAGAGCCTCAAGCTCTCACCATTAGAAGCTTCAGATATGGTGCAAGTGTTACCATTAGATTCCAGAAACCCAATTGTGAGCTATGAAGAAGATGAATGTGGGTTTTGGAAGATTGGCAGATATGGTAAAGAGGTACACACTTTTACCACTCTCATATCTTTGTTTGCAAGTTGTGATAGAGAAGACTTGGTTGATCTATGGAGGTTGCTAGAGACCAAGTATGAGGCTGAAGCACCAACTTCAGCCAATGGAATGAAACTGTGGTCCACATTCAAAAGAATGTGTGGACCAAAAGATGAGGATCCTGCTATTTGGAAGGATCTTGAAGATGACCTCAGTGGTCTTCAATGGAGATTATATTCAGCTGCTGGTGTTTACCATTTGAGTTCTACAAAGTTTGCTGAGTATCTACTTGTGGATGGTCAGTATTTCATATCCAAGGCTATTTTGGAGAAGATGAAGGACACTCAGCTGGAGATTGATTATTCAAGTGACGTGGCAAAAGACTTGATCAGATTTATTCATTACCAATATGAGAAGGTTTGTAAGATTCCTCCTAGTCATTAATGCTTATTCAGAAACTTGATCATAAGAGTGGATATCAAGTTTAGGGGAGGATTGTTGGGAATAAATTAAGGCTAGATCACTTGAGCGCTGACAAGAGTAAAACAAGCGTTGACAAGAGCAATACAAGCGTTGACAGCTCAAGCGTTGACAAGACAAAGTCAAGCGTTGATACATTGAAGACAAGCACTGATGGGAAGATATACTCTACGCGTTTATTGTATTCTAGATTACTTCTAGTAAAGATAGGAACAACAATGTATTTTCTATATTTATCTTTACCTAGAATAGCTGATACGTAGATTATTGTACAAGGCTTCTTATGTCTATAAAAGAAGACCTTTAGGTTAATGTTTCATATAAGTTTTCATTCGTAAACTACTTTCATTGTAAGCAAGTTTGATATCATTAATCAAAGTGAAAGTTTGTTTATATCATTGTGTGTTCTTGTTTAAGTGTTAATTCCGCATAACACTTAGATTATCATAAGCATATACAAAGGTTTCTCTAAGTGTATTACTTGATCTAATCTCGTATACATAAAGCTAAATCGATCTAAGTTTGGGATCAACAATTCCATCTTTAGCCCATTTATTCTTTATTTCTTTAATCTTTTCCTTCATGGTTTCTTTCTTAGCTACAATACAAACAATATCCTTTATTAGTATCAATTCAACACATAATTTATTTATTTACATAGCAAACAAGGACAAATGCATCATTACAAACATGTATAAATGAGGCATTATCACATTCCCCCATACTAACTTCTTGCTTGTCCTCAAGTAAGGTAAAAATATATTTTTAATAAGTGTCGAAGGAATAGATAAAGCCAACAATCGAAAACAAAGGTAACGCCATAAAACACCTCACGAAGTAGATATTTTTATTTCACACACTCTCCTTATTATGGGTAGATTATCGCTCAATAGCACGGTCATGAGAAGTAAATTACCATATGCTTGTACAAGGAACTAAACTAAACCAAATTTGGCGCAAGCACCAAGTAAAATATTAAAGAGGTATTTTTCAAAAACTTTTATTATCATCGCATGTTTAAAGAATAAATAATACATCATCTTTTATCATGTTGTTGCTTTTTGAATTCATAACTTAAAACTTCTTAGGCTTCCATTTGCCTTTTATTCCTTTTTTAACGATCTTTTAGGAGAACATGTTTTCCCCCATACTTATGATATACGATCATATCGCAATATGGTTTCCAACAATATATAATCATCTTAAAACATCGGCAAAACTTTCAATATTTTCTCTTTTTCTTTATTTTGCCTCTTTATCATTTAAAATACCTTTTATCATACAAGTATGATCCCACTATGGTCTCATAAGGATTACCAAGCACAAGTTCTAGAATTAAACTAATCATCGGCACACACAATTTGAAATGTAAATAACGTTATCAATTCCGAGTCAAAATAGCTTTACAATTATAAGAATTATCAATCCTTCGAAAAAAACTTTTTTTTTTAAATTGTACAAAAAAAAATTTAATTCGCCCAGAAAGTGCGGCACACTTTTTGAAATGTGCGGCGTACTTCTGGGTACAGAAATTTCAGAAAACTTTATTTCTTAAAAACAAGCTTTTATTCGATCTTATTTTCACTCAATCACCCCCATACTTATTATGAGCATTGTCCCTAATGCTAAACATAAGGAAAAAATAAAAACTAGAGGAAAATAAGAATAATACTCCCCTTTTATTCCAAGTCGTGAGCAAAGCCGAGGTCTTCAATCTTCTCCTAAGTTCGCCTTGACTCGCTTATTTTCTATAAATTAACACAAAGAATATATACAAACATATTTCACATACCAAATGAAAAATAAAAATCCACACACACAGTATTAAGTTGTCCTAAATGCCAACAAAGGCATATTACAAAGCCCAAATAAATTGTTTTCAAATTGTTTTCAAATGTGACTAACACAAAAGTCACACACATACGAGGCTTCACATATCCTCTTCAGTTTCATCATTCCTTGGAGCTTGAGATTGGTGAAAATGTGGTGGATAGGGTGGTGGTTGTTGGGTGTAGTAGAATGGCTCGTGGTGATATTCGGGTGGTCCATAAGGTCCACTCATTGGAACATGATATTGTTCCGCCATCCTCTCAAAAACTAGAGTGTATCGATCCATACTATAACATTGGCGCTCCATCATAAACCCAAGTTGGTCTTGCCTAACCTCCATCCTTCCCATTCTATCACAAACATCTTGGAGTGATGCACGAGGAGCTCGCGCCATACCTACACGAGGTGCTCTAACAGGCGTGTCTTCTCGGATCAACCTTTCATCCGCTCAAATCAAATCTCTCAAGGTAATTCGGTCAATGGTATCACACACAATCGGTGGACTAAGACTACTCATAACTTGATCACTTAAAAGCATCATTCTTCGAGCTAACCTAGTCCTAAATTGTCCACACACAATCATACTACCCGCTTGACTCCCATGACCTTTCCTTTCATCGATTTTGCTATCACCCAAGCCACATTAGCGTATTGCTCACGGTTCTTGTCCTAGACATGCTCAATAACCACAAATCATTCTTTTTTATTTTATCATACCCCGTGGTTCTTTGGCAAACGACATAAGCAATCATCTTTTGAAGCACTCTCAAAAGTGGACTAGAAATTCTAGTGACCGAGCTCCTAGATAAGCTCAATGGTTCCTCATCCGGGAAAATTGATGCCCAAAATTCATTAGCATTAAAATTTCCATGATCACGTCCCCCTCCTTGGAAATATACCTGAAATCCTTCCTCCCTTCGCTCATCTCTATTATACAAATCCAAGTACTTAGCAAATTCAGTAACACTCTCAAAATTCATATCGGTACAGCGGAAGAGTCTTTAGAGTGTTACGGGATAGCATAATAACTCCAATCATAGACAACACATAAAAATGGTTGTACAAGGTTTAACATACATTCATTCTATAAAAAGTTTCAAGTGTACAACAGGTCCCAAATTATACAGGTCATTAAGTTTACAAAACATAGATCAGATGAACATTTTTATTATTATGTGGGCCATCAGAGTCGATCTCCATCCGAATTACCTTCAAGCACATGAGATAAAAACATGCAAAAATCATATCAGCGAATGCCGAGTGAATTCATAGAGTTTAATAAAACCGTTATATAAAACAATCGTTGAAATCAGAACACAAGTATAATATCAGAAGTAAGTCCTTGTATTGCTAGTCAAGCAATATATAAAGCAAAGCATACATCTTAAACCGTCCATGAGACCGTAGTCTCAAATTACCATTATAAGTAATATTATTAACGTTATTTGCATCATATCATATCGGATATTTAGATTACATTGGATTATTATTAGCTGCATGACATTGTTACCTTACTATCACAAACAACGGGTCGCGAACCCGACAAACAATTTGCCCATCTAAGTTAGCGTGTCGTCACAAAAATCACGCTATGTAAATCTTCTCATACATAAATTCGCTTACCAATCAATGTGGTACGACGGTGAGCAACCTTCAAGGCGCGAACTGGGGTGATCGTCCCCAAATAGTACTATCATATGCATAAGTGTCTACCAAATCCCGGTAGTTCACAATTCATGCTAATGGGACTTTAAGTGACATAACCTAACTACTAATAATCCTTTTTATCTCGTTTATTGGGTCATAGCATCATTCGGGTCCATATCATTAAGCATAACATCGGGACTACTTGTCTTCTATTTTTATCAAAAACTAGCATGTTATCTCCCTCACGGGTTTATAAATCATTGTATAAAACATTTAAAAGAGTGCGAGGCTATGAACTCACGTTGATAATGAAAGGCGGATTATCGGCTACGGGCGTGCTTGGGTCACGGAAACCTATATAAATAATAATCGGTCTTAGACTTTTGTCTAATGACTTTATCAAGATAACAATTATGTATACATATGATGATTTTATACATATGATGATGATCAAGTGGGTTTATACATTCTCATTTACTCATTTTAGTGTTATGTATTGGTAACTTTTATACTAGTTTACTAGTTTTACTTATTTACATGTTTTAGGCACAATAAGCCTATTATAAGCCCAATACCTTATATTAGTCCATTTTACACTTTTATTATCAGTATTATACTATACATGTTGGGCCCAAGTGGGTTAAGCCCAATAAGTAAGTTTATAAGTGTTTAGCCAAATTAGTTGGATTAATAGTCCAATAAAGCTAACTTGGCCCGTTAATGTCCATATGTTATATAGTTCGGGTTTTATCGTTTTTTACTTGTAATAGGTACTTATATATCAGTATATGACTTTTAAAAAGTTTACATTAGACGGGTCCGACCGTCTAAGTTTTATTTCACGAAAACGTTAGTTTTACGGTTTTAGCCGAAAAGACGTAAAAATCATGTTTATAGTTTATAACTTATAAAACTTATCAAACTACCATTTTTATACAATGTCCATTTATTTATCCTTATAAATATTTATATAAATGTAATATATAAGTTAGTGGGTTTTAATTTACATTTTATACTATATTTATTTGAGTGCTTATATAATAGTATTAAACTTTAATTTCACAAAATCTGATTTTTAGTTTCACTTTCACCATTTTTATCATATCTTGAGTTCTACAAGGAGATAGAAGCTCATTTTTTGATGACATAAACTTCATATTTTTTTGTATAAATAACTTAGTTTTAGCTACTGATCAATCCATGTCTAAGTATCCTTAACAGTCCTTACAAAACAGACTATTCAGATTGATACACTAATTTTGTTTTTATCATATCTCACTCATTTTGATGATTCCATTGCATGGCCAACTCTCACAAGTATACAAGACCTAATAATTACTGTATATTGATTCCAATATGCCATTTTAACAGTTTATTATTTGGTTAGTTACTGTTTTTATACAGCCAACTTATTAAGCAAGATTTTAACCTTTTTACATATGGTTTTCTATCTTTTTAATCATGTTTATCAACACTTGATCCCCACACAACATTTTTATCATCATATATTCATCATATACATATACAATAGGAAAGAAAATACATTTGATCTTTACAAAACTAACAAAGAAAATGGAAAGGATGATCTTGTTTACCAACCAAGACTATAACTTGTTTTTGGATGACAACTCCTTGAGGTACACCAAATTTATCTTCAAGATCATCAACCACCAAGAATATTTGTTGAGAAATCAGCCCTAGGACACAAGCAAATCACCTCCTTTGATGTTATAATGATAACCAATTAACAAGGCTTCAAGGTTTCTTCATTATATGTGTAGATAACACAAAGTTTATGGCTAAAATTAATCAAATAGGGGTGAGTGTTCTTGATATGGGACGGCAATGGGGGAAGGATGAGAGAGTTTTGTGAGTATTTTGCATGTGTTGCTATGTGTAGATGGTTTGGTTTAGTGGTTTTGAGGTGTGATAGCTTACATGTTAAGCTTAGGCTAACAAGTGTTAGCTTGTTAGTTATAACTTTGACACATCATGAGGTGTGGTGTCAAGTTTTGGCCGTCCTTTTTGAGTGGGGTGGGATAAAACTTGTTTTGTCTCATCCCACTAATTTATAGGTATTCTTCGATTCTAGTTTCCTTGATTTACGTGCCCTCGGGTCGTTTTACGAAAAACGTTTTTATAAATTATGAATCAACGGCACAAAACAAATCTAATAAAAATGTCTCATCAAAAACGGAGTTCAAAAACATAAATACGTAATCCTAAGGTTTCCGGTTTATTCGTAAAGGACTTTAAATTATGCACGTAAGCCCAAATTTAAATTCGTAAATTGTGAGTTCATCAACCAACAAAAAAAAAGTTTCAAAATATTATACGAAAAAATAATTTACTACCTGAAAATGTTAGATTGTCACAGCTTTTCCTCCTAAAAGGGATCAACGTCCTCGTGATCCGTTTCATTTTGATGTCTGTTTCTTAATGAAATGAAAGAGGTGCGGATATTTCTTCCACATTTCATCCTCTCGTTCCCAAGTAAATTCCGGTCCATGCTTTGAATTCCATCGGATCTTGACAATAGGTATCCGACTTTGTTTCAGTTGCTTTATCTCACGATCCATAACCTCTACGGGTTCTTCGATAAAATGCAACTTCTCATCTATTCAAACCTTATCCAACGAAATTTTCTCATCACTCACTGCTAAACATTTCTTCAGATTAGATACATGGAATGTGTTGTGAACACCATGAAGTTCTGGGGGTAACTCTAGTTTGTAAGCCACCGGACCTACTCTAGATAAAATCTAAAAGGGTCCAATATAGCGCGGATTCAATTTCCCTCGCTTTCCTAATCTTATGACGCATTTCCATGGCGATACTTTCAACATTACTCGGTCACCCACTTCAAACTCCATCGGTTTCCTCTGCACATCCGCGTAACTTTTCTGTCTACTACGGGCAGTCAACAACCTATTCTTAATCTGAACTATCATCTTCGTAGTCTCCCGGATCAATTCCGGTCCTGTGAGCTGGGTATCCCCAACTTCACTCCAACATACAGGAGATCTACACTTCCTACCATACAAAGCTTCAAACGGTGCTACCTTAATACTAGCATGGTAACTATTGTTATACGAAAACTCTGCTAAAGGCAAATGCTTATCCCAATTCTTACCAAAATCTATCACACAAGCTCTCAACATATCTTCTAGTGTTTGTATCGTTCTTTCACTCTGCCCATCAGTCTGGGGGTGATAAGCAGTGCTCATGTCGAGATTCGTTCCCAAAGATCTTTGGAGAGATTTCCAAAAATTCGATGCGAATCTAGGATCTCGATCTGAAATGATCGATACAGACACTCCATGCTTGCATACAACATTCTCAAGATAAATACGAGTCAACTTCTCTAGTGAGAACTGCTCTTTAACCGGAATGAAGTGTGCTGATTTGGTCAGTCTGTCGACAATGACCCAAATCGATTTATTACCAGATGATGTTCTAGGAAGCTTGGTGATAAAGTCCATCGTAATTCGCTCCCACTTCCATTCAGGAATCTTTGGTTGTTGAAGTAGTCCTGATGGCTTCTGATGTTCAGCTTTGACTCTAGCACAAGTCAAGCATTGAAGAACATACATAGCAATATCAGCTTTCATATTCAGCCACTAGTACAACTTCTTCAAATAATGATACATTTTATCAGATCCATGATGAATGGAATATTTAGATTTATGGGATTCTAACATAATCAAATGTCTTAAGCCTCCAAACTTAGGTATCCACATACGACCTCTTAAGCATTTCACTCCATCAGCTCTAACCTCTAAAGGATCTCCTTCTCCTCGGAACTCTTCATTAACGGAATTTTATTTCTTATAGGCTTCTATTGCGCATTTCTAATTTGCTCAGGCAAATTATTGTGCACGATCAAGACTAAAGAACGTACCCTGATAGGCTCTCTATCTTTTCTTCACAACGCATCGGCAACAAAATTGGCTTTTCCTGGGTGATATTTTATATCACAATCATAATCACTTAACAACTCTATCCATCTACGTTGCCTCATGTTCAGTTCCTTTTGATCGAGAATATATTGTAGGCTTTTGGGATCGTTGAATACCGTACACTTGGTGCCATACAGATAATGTCTCCACAACCTAAGAGCAAAAACTACAGCTCCTAACTCGAGATCATGAGTAGTATAATTCTCCTCATTCTTCCTTAATTGCCTAGAAGCATAAGCTATTACTTTTTCTCGCTGCATCAAAACAACTCCATAGCCTCTAAGAGATGCATCACAATATACTACAAAATCTTCACTTCTGTCGAGTAATGATAGAATTGGCGCACTACATAATTTTTGCTTCAATATCTGAAATGCTCCATATTCTATACTTCCCCAAACGAAAGGTTTATTTTTCTGGGTAAGCTTAGTCAAGGGTTTAGCTATTAAAGAAAATTCTTTAAGGAATCGCCTGTAATAGCCAGCCAATCCTAAGAACTGTCGCACTTCTGTTGGCGTTGTTGGTGCAGAACAATTCTTAATGGCTTCAACCTTTGCAGGATCAACATGAATTCCATCCTTGTTAATCACATGACCAAGAAATTGCATTGAATCTAACCAAAAATCACATTTTGAAAACATAGCATACAACCTTTGATCCTTTAACAAACTCAAGATAATCCTTAAATGTTCTCCATGTTCATCTTTATTCTTAGAATAGGTTAGAATGTCGTCAATAAACACAATCACGGATTTGTCCAGGTAGGGTTTGCACACTCGATTCATTAGATCCATGAAAACCGCAGGTGCGTTAGTTAACCCAAATGGCATTACTTGAAATTCATAGTGTCCATAACGAGTTCTAAATGCAGTTATAGGAATATCTTCTTCACGGACGCGAAGTTGGTGATATCCAGACCTCAAATCTATCTTAGAATACACACTAGATCTTTGTAGTTGATTAAATAATCATCAATCCTTGGTAAAGGATATCGATTTTTAATCGTCAACTTATTCAATTCCCTATAATCAATGTACATACGGAAGATCCATCCTTCTTCTTAACGAACAAGACTGGAGCTCCCCAAGGCAACGAGCTCGGTCGAATAAAACCTCTATCAGACAACTCCTTAAGTTGTTCAGATAACACCTTTAATTCAGAAGGTGCTAATCGGTATGGCGCACGTGCCACCGGTGCAGCACCAGGAACTAAATCGATTCGAAAGTCAACTTGCCTTATCGGTGGAAGTCCGGGTAAATCTTTAGGAAATACCTCAGGAAATTCACAGATAATAGGTACATCTTCCAATCGTTTCTCCTTAGACTCATTTCCGGTCACGTGAGCTAAGAATAACTCGCAACCGTTCCTGATGTACTTTTGGACTTTAATACATGAAACGATTTTCAAACGGGATTCACCTCGATTACCATCAATTACTAACGTCCTATTCCTAAGAGGAATCTTAACCTTCTTTTCTCCAAATAAAATAGTAGCATTATTCAAAGACAACCAATCCATACCAATGATAATATCAAAAGTACCTAATTCTATCAACATTAAATCAATCGGAAAGGAATAGTTCAAGAGATTTAGAGAGCATCCTTCTAATAGCTTATTAGTTTTCACTAATTTACCATCAACCAATTCCATATCGTAACTGGTGTTTATCTCAACAGGTTCAATGTCAATAAGGGCACTAAATTTAGTGGATACAAAGCTCCTATCAGCACCTGAGTCAAATAAAGCAACAACATAATGATTGTTGAGTAAAAACGTACCAGTAACGACATTCGGATCCTCTTTCTTCACCTCGACTGTTCCAAGTTGATAAGCACCACCCTGGGGGTTTCTTCCAGGTACAATCGCTTTCAACTTAGGGCAATCAGATTTCTTATGACCCTCTTCGTTACAGTTAAAGCAAATGATTCCCTTCTTACACCTTTCAACTTTGTGTCCAAGTTTTCCGCAATTTCGGCACTTCCAGCAGTCGCCAGCATGCCTCTTGTTGCCACACTTAGGACATCTTTCATCGTTGCGCGGTGTGTTGTTGGTAAGAGCATTTGTATTCCCCTTTCTCTGGTTCTGACGGCGATTGAAATTCTTCCTATACACGATCGCCATCACACTTTCTTTTCTCACCAGTACGTGCTTCATCTTCCCTATCCTGAATTATTTGCCCAATGAGTTGGTAAGCCATTCGAACACCATCATCAATGGTCAGTGGTTTTGATGATGTCACGTCCCCCCGGATGTTCTTGGTCAACCCGTTAATATATTGTTCAATTCAGATCTCTTCGGGTTCCACCAATCGAGGACACATCAAGGCCAACTCATGGAATCGGTTCGTGTAACTATCAATGTCCACACCTTTCATTCTCAGATGAATCAACTCTTGTTCTAACCTAATGATCACACTATGGGGACAGAACTCCAAAGTCATCAACTTCTTCATTTCAACCCAAGGAGTAGCATTAGCAGCATCAATACCCATGAAAGCAATTCTCCTGTTCCACCAAGTCTACGCACGACCTTTAAGAGTAGCCATAGCAAAAGTCACCTTATCTTCCTCATTAAACTTACTAATCCGAAACACCGACTCAATCTTCTCAATCCACTGGCTTAATCCTACAGCACCTTCAGTTCTAATAAAAGGTAGAGGTTCACACTTCATGAACGTCACATAAGTACAACCACCAACTTCAGGTGCATTAGTTCCAAGTCCTCCTACATTTCCTCCAGCATTAGCATTCACATTATTAGCATTCACATTCACATTAGTACCACCAATTCCACTACCGCCAGCTCCACTACCGCCAGCTCCATTTCTAGCATTTGCCATAAATTCAGTCATAGATGCGGTAACTTCCTCCGCAATAATCCTACGTACATCATCCTCAGTCACAGCTTTCTTGGGCGGCATAGTTCTATAGTTTCACAATTTCAAAGTATTAAGCATTCACCCAACAAGGGATTCGTATAAGATGGCTTGAATTCATAATTAAGATACAAATAAGGCACAATATGGAATTCAAGACAAGATACATATTTCATTGGATTTGAAACAAAAGCATTGTCTTAGTTTACATTCCATATCAAAGTTCTAGCACTATACATACTCAAAATTTGTGCCAGATCTACTAACTAATAAGTCGGTTCAGTCAAAGTTACAAAAGGTACAAAAGATACAAAGGTCACTACTAAATATAGACTGGTCTACTGAGAACCGCCAGATGGTCCATCATTAATCGTCTTGTGTATTTTCGTCGGACTATCACAAGACACATCTTTAGCTAGGCGCTTACGGATCACACCTCTTTCAACCATATCAGCATAAAATCTACTGTTCCAACCCACATATATAATCAACTCTTTCTCAGCTTTCTCACGCATCGCACGAGCTACACTCAACTGAATCTCCACAGTATTCACCTTCTTCTTCATTGCAGCAAACTCACCCCTTTCTAACACAGATAACCTCCTAAAAGCCTCATTCAAACCACGCTCTACATCAGTCAAATCAAAATTAAGCAATTCCCGCTCTTTCTCACCAACCTTAGTCTTCGACTCCAAAAAAGCAACATGAGTCTGAACAACACCTAATCCAACCTCTGTCATACTACTCTGAGCACGGGAAGCATCTAAATCACGTCTCAAGGCCCAAGGTGCAAGACCATCAATATGAGTAGCCTCTCGAACCCTAGACGACTCTCTTATCACATGTCTAAGAGTAGCAATACCATCAGTACCATCAGGTGCATCATCATCCTCATCATCCTCTGATTCAGAATCAAATTCAGACGATTCAGACATTTCATCTCTAGGTAGCTCAATCTCAGAATCAGACCAATAAGCTGGAGGGGGTAAGGGCTCTCCCTCCGGAACATCGTAAGGGTAAATAAGCTCAGCCTCATCATCATCATCAACCTTATCGTCTATACCTATATACTCATCGACATCCTCGTCGTCATCCTCATTATCTACATTATCTATCCAAATCTCATCATTATTCTCAATACCAACATTATCATTCTCATTTACTACCATATCAACCTGAGGGGCAATCTAATCTCCTAGTCCTATCTCGGGCTCGGGATCCTCAAATGGTTCCTCCTCATCATCATCCATATCATAATCCACCAAGTCTAAATAAGGGTTATCATCTACATTAAGTTCGGGAATAGCATGGTTCTCTATAGGAATATTAGGGTCAGCCATGACAATCTGCATTTATATATATCTCGTATTAGCATAGCATACTTATTAAACAATTACATACTAAAACCACGATATATATGCATATTGATAGGTGTGAAAACACCCATCCTTTTACCACTTATTTCTTACTAAAACAAGACCATAACGTGTATTTAATGTCATTTGTTTGGAATTATGCGTGGTTTGTGTGTTTGTTATGTTTTCAAAGCCAACCGGATAAATATTGAAGAAAACATGGGATTGCACGGGTTTTATCGAGGAAAAAGACGAATAGACGAAGTCTATAGTCCAAGAGATGCAAAAGATTTGAAGTCAATGGGCCTATTTGAAGATTTATCGAAGAAAAGGACCAAAGATGGAAGATTTACACATGTCGAAGAAACTCAAATCTATTAAATGAAGAAATTAAAAGACGAGTTGAATTTATTCGTCGACAAATCCCGAATCGAAATCGAAAACGTCAACTTTTCTGAAAAGACGAGAAGACAAAAAGGAAGGGAGAAAGCCCACTCACCAACCAAGGGAGAAGCCTATAAATACTCCTCCCATTCACAAATTTCCACTAGTCTTCTCTTTCTGTTACACTTTTCCTAGTTCGTAGGAAGAACCATCTCCCTTAAGGAGTGGTTTTCATTTTTCTTTGATTTCTTCATGAATCTTGTAAGTTTAATCCTTTCATTTTGTTTGTTGAATCTTAGATCATTAATACAAGTTTACTTTTAATCTTTCCATCATCTTGTTCTTCGTCTCTTGGTGATTTAAAGTTCTTAAGTTTTATTTTATTGGTCTGATCATAAAAAGTAAGTGGGTTTTGTGTTTTTGTTGTTTTGGATTGATGCTTTCTATGAGTAAATGATTAGTGGATAAATTGGTTTAAGTTTGGGTTTAAAATTTGTTTGATTTTTGGTTTAAAATTCGTGTTTTAGAATCCCCTGTTCTTCGCATTTTTTTTACTGTGTTCGCCCAGTTTTATTCCGGATAGAGGTTCTTTGACTGTGTTGGTTCGGAATATCAATTATTCCGGATCAAGGTGTGATTTTGTTGTTTATTCGGAATACCCGAATATTCCGAGTAGGAGCTACTATTCCGCATAGGGTTATTATTCCTCATAGGTCTATTATTCCGCATATCCATATTATTCCGCATAGGAGCAAATATTCCGGATAGAGCAGTTTTTTCGAGTAGAACAATTATTCAGGATGGGATATTATTCCGTATAGCCATATTATTCCGCATAGGAGCAAATATTCCGCATAGCCGTATTATTCCGAGTAAGGGCAAATGTTCCGGATAGACTAAAATATTCCGAGTAGAGCAGACATTCCGCATAGACATTCCGAATAGAGTTTTCCAGTTTTGTTCTGCATGAGGAGAGATATTCCGAATAAGTTGTTTTCTCCACGTTGAGGTACTTACTTTTTTATTTAAATTCTGTCTTTATTCTCAGTTATTATCTTTAGTTTAATTTTATTACTTCTAGCACTTATCATTTTAGTAGATTTAAACCAAAGCTCCCCTTTTTATGCACCAATTACAACGATTCCACTTTTGACCGTGATCGATTCGAGAAGATACTGAGAATGAAACAACGACATATATCAATTGGGTACGAGCATCGCAAAGAAAGATCTTGCAAGCAAACCTTTTTATTAGCTAACCAAAAGTAAGTTATTAATATGGCGCCGCTGCCGGCTCTTTTCGTAAGGATCAACGGTTTCTTGTGAGAAAAATTGGATTTTGGGATCCGTTCTTTCGGGAACGTTATTTTCAAGCACAAAAATTTTCCAAAAACCCATAAAAATATAAAATTTTCAAAAATACAAAAACATAAAAAAATAAAAACTTATAAAAACCAAAAATATTTTCTCTTGCATTTTCTTTTTAGTGTATGCGTACTCGATCAACGTCTTATTCAGAGCCCGAGACTCTCGAACAATTAGACATGGCCGGTGTACACAACGACAATAATAATCCACCCCTCCCAAACAATAATAATCCACCCCTCCCAAACAATAATAATCTACCCCACCCAAACAAGAATAATCCACCTTTACCCGACCTACGAACCATGGAGGAGCTATGTCAACCCACCATGAACGGACGTGGAGGCCCGATTGCGCCGATGTATGTCACGGCTCAGGAGTTTTCGTTGAAGCATCACATGATCCAACAAGTGCAAACTAACCCATTTCGCGGAATTCCGGATGATGATGCCAACAAACACCTCGACAAATTCATTACCATCACCCAAAGCATGAAGTCCCCCGGTGTTTCTATGGATGAACTTCGCCTCCAACTCTTTCCCCACTCGCTTTCTCACCATGCCGAAAAATGGTTTGACCGTCTCCCAAAGAATTCTATTCATACTTGGAATGACATGACTCAACGCTTTTTGTCGCGCTACTTCCCACCATCCATGGTCACGAGCCTTCGTAACCAAATTAGTAGATTCATGCAAGACAATGATGAATCGCTCTTCGATACTTGGGAACGATACAATGATTTGATCGACCGCTGTCCAAATCACAACATGCTCCCCGTCACTCTCATTGATACCTTCTACAATGGTCTCACTTTTCGTGATCGTGACACGATCAACGCCGCCGCCGGTGGTACTTTTATGAAAAGGAGACCGGAGGAGTGTAGAGAGTTGATTGAAAACATGACTACTCACCACAAGAATTGGGATTCATCCGCATCCTCAAGATCTAACCCGAGAGTCAATGTTTCTTCTACTACTTCAAATCCTGAGATGACTTAAATTTCTCGACAACTCGCTGAGATGAACAAGAATTTCATGACCATGGCCACAAACCACTTTCAACAAGCTAAAGCCGTTGCTATTTCTTGTGACACATGTGGTGGTCCTCATTCTTATAATGATTGTCCTTTTACCCAAGGCAATTTTTCTGAAAACGTTAACGCAGCTTACGGTACTTATTCTACGGGAGGCTATCAAGCTCGCCCTCAAGGAGACTGTAGCTTGCTAAGTTATCGTTCCAACAACTATCTTGCTCCACCCGGTTTCCCTCCTCCAAACCAAAACCAACAACAAAGCTATAACCAAAACAATCAATCCCAACCTCGTGCTACCAATCAATATCAATCCCAAAGAAACCCATACCCAACTCAAGGAAATTCTCAAGCGTACCAAGCTCCACCTCTCAATCAACCGATGGCATTAAATCAAGACGTCGAGACGCTCATGAAGACTAATCGAGAGATGGTGACGAATCTTCAGAGTCAATTTGTAAACTTGAAGAATGACATGGCGAAACAAGGGAGCGATATTCGAGCCGAGCTAAGGAATGACATGGCAAAACAAAGCAATGAGATCCGTGCAGACATCAGAGACTCTTTCAGCACTCAAGCGATTAACATACGTGATATGATCGGTTCGCTCATCCAAGTTAATCAACCCTCTTCTTCGGGTACTCTTTCGAGTAACACCGTTGCGAATCCAAGAGGGGAGATGAAAGCAATCACCACTCGTAGTGGAAAAGGTTATACGGAACCCGAGCTTCCTACACCTCCACCCGTGATTGTGAACAAGGAAAAAGAGCAACTTTCCCCACCTCCTTTGCCTTCTACCCCCATTTCCCCACCACCCGTGGTTGTGAGTGATCCTACTCCCCTAAAGCCTTATTCTTCATCCAATATACCTTATCCTTCAAGGTTGAGGAAAGAGAAGCAAAAGAGCAATGATGATATTCAAGTTTCGAACTTTCTAAAAATGTTTAAACAATTGAATTTTAACATCTCCTTTGCCGAGGCTCTCGCTCACATGCCTAAATACGCTAAGATGTTTAAAGATCTTCTATGTGACAAGGAGAAGCTTCTTGACATTGCTCAGACCCAACTTAATGAGAATTGCTCTGCCGTTCTCTTAAGGAAATTGCCCACCAAACTTGGTGATTCGGGTCGCTTCTTGATTCCTTGCAACTTCCCGGGAGTAGAGAATTTCATGGCCTTAGCCGATCTAGGTGCCAGTATAAACTTAATGCCTTTAAGTGTTTGGAAGCAATTATCTCTCCCTGAGCTAGTCCCCACCAAAATGACTTTGGAATTAGCTAACCGTACGGTTGATTATACAGTGGGGATAGCCGAAGATGTCTTTGTTGGCGTTGACAAATTCACCTTCCCGTCGGATTTTGTTGTCGTTGACTACGAGATGGATCCTCGTGTTCCATTAATCGTTGGACGTCCATTGCTGAGGACCGGTGGTATGTGTGAAAACACACATCTTTTCTACCACTTAATTACAATAATAACCGGACCAAAACGTGTATTTTATGTCTTTTATGTCGGAATTATGCGTGGTTTGTGTTTTTGTTGTGATTTAGGACGAAAAGGTGAAAAGTGGAGAAAACACGGGAATTCACGGGCATTGACGGACTTTTATTGAAGAAAAAGATGAAATACGCAGTCTAGAAGTCAAGAGTGCAAAAATAACGGAAGTCCAAGACCAATTCTGAAGATTTATCGAAGAAAAAGTCAAAAGACGGAAGTTTATCAAAAGCCGAGGAACTCAAGTCTTATTTATCGAAGAATTAAAAGACGAGTCCAAAGAAATCCCGAGCCAAAAGTCATCAACATTCCAAGATTAACAAAAAGATTAAGAAAGAAGGACTTAATGGGCAATTAAGAAGAAAAGGAAGAAGGGGAGGAAGCTTCCTCTAACCACTCCCCTAATCACCTATAAATACCCCTCTTATTCATTCATTTACTCTTGTTGGCTAGATTGACAAACTAGTTCTTCCACCTTTATTTTATGCACATTTAATTACTTGCACATTTAATTACTTGTCTTGCACCTTTAATACCTTTAATTTTCAAGTAAGTGTCTTTTTTAATTACTTGCACCTTTACCTTATCTTGTTAATCTTCTTCTACCTTTCTTTAATCTTTTATTTACACGTTTTCATCTTGTTAAGTTGTTTAAAGATTTGATTTTTATGCTTTTGATTGTTTTAAATCTCTTATTTTCATAGCTTATTTGATTTATTTTCAAGTTTATATAGTTTTTACAAAAGTTATTTTTATATAAAAAGTTGTTTTTCTTAAAGTTTATTAATTTCGTGTCTTAAAAGTTTTTAACTTTCAGTTTCGTAGCTTATTTTTACACGTTTTTACCTTAGGATTTAGTCTTGTGCTTATTAGAAACTTAGCTTATTTGTGTAGCTTATTTTGTGAACCTTTCCCCGTTTTCCGATCGTGACAATCGGAAAAGGGTTTTACATTCCGACCATAGCTTCTAGCTTGGTCGGAAAAGGGTTTCATCTTTCCGATTGGTGGACTTTGGTATTCCGATCGAGGACAAGGTAAGTAGTATTCCGATTGGGGTCCAGTGACAGTTATTCCGATTGGTGCACTTCGCCATATTCTGATTGAGGTGTTATTTTGGGTATTCCGATCGTAGGTAAGGTGACAGCTATTCCGATCAGGGATTCCGATTAACATTCCGACCAAAAGTTTTTTTTTTTATATTCCGATCAGAGTAGGTTTTATACATTCCGATCTGAGGATAAAGTTTGGTTATTCCGATTGGGTTAAGTGACATATTCCGCTTGGGGTTTTCCGATCTTCATTCCGACAGGTAAGGGGAGTATATTCCGACGTGTTTGATTGGAATATATTCCGATTGGGAGTTACTTTTAGTACTTTGTCTTGTTTTATTTTTACGTTATCATTTTCTATACTTGTCTAATTTTAATTCTCGTCACGTTTTATTTTAAGTCATTTAATTATTTACTTTCCATCAAGTTTTTTTAAATATCGCACCTTTCTTTTAATTAGACTTAGATTTATTTTCACGTTCTTTTAATACTTGCCCTTTACTTTAACGACATTTACTTTTAAGTCTTGCACATTTAAATTTAAAAACAACCAAAAATATTCTTTTTCACCAAAATAAAACTGAGTCACATAGAGAATCTAGATCAATTCGATTAGACACACATCAACGAACTTAAACGAACTAATTTTTATACGGGCCAAAAGCCTTGTATTAAATGGCGCCGCTGCCGGCTCTTTTCGTTAAGATCAACAGTTTTCTGTGAGAGACACGTTTCTTTTTGGGATCCGTTCACTTGTGAGCGTTATTTTTCTTGCATAAAAAATTCAAAAACCATAAAAATTAAAAATTATAAAAATCCAAAAAGATTTTATCTTTATCGTGTATATATATTGTCTTTGTGTTTGGTTTTGTTTTCTTTTGCATTTTCAGGTGTATGCGTACTAGATCTTCTAATTATCAAGAGCCCGAGCCTCAAGAAGATTTAGATATGGCAGGTGTTAACAACAACATTCCACCGAACCTCAATAATAATAATAACAACAATGCTCTTCCACAGCCCGATCTTCGGACCATGGAGGAACTTTGTCAACCAACCATGTTTGGACGAGGAGGACCGATTGCGCCGATGCAAATCAACGCTCCTGAGTTTTCGTTGAAGCACCACATGATTCAGCAAGTACAAACAAACCCTTTTAGAGGATTGCCTGATGATGATGCCAACAAACACCTCAACAAGTTCATTACTATCACCCAGAGCATGAAGTTGGCTGGTGCCACAATGGATGAACTTCGCCTACAACTCTTTCCACATACCTTATTACATCATGCCGAGAAATGGTTTGATCGTCTCCCGAAGAATTCTATTCACACTTGGGATGATATGACTCAACGCTTTTTGTCGCGCTACTTTCCACCATCCATGGTCACAAGCCTTCGCAATCAGATCAGCGGTTTCATGCAAGACCCTGATGAATCTCTTTTTGACGCTTGGGAGAGATATATTGTCTTGATCGATAGATGTCCAAACCACAACATGCTCCCTGTGACATTAATCGATACTTTCTACAACGGTTTGACTTTTCAAGATCGTGATACGATTAATGCAGCCGCCGGTGGCACATTCATGAAAAGGAGACCCGAGGAGTGTAGAGAGCTAATAGAGAACATGACTACTCATCACAAAAACTGGGATTCCTCTGCTTCTTCAAGGAAAAACCCGAGAGTCAATGTTTCTTCTACCTCAGCAAACCTTGAGATGACCGAACTCACCCGCATGATGACTGAAATGAGCAAAAGTATTACGCTTCTCGCTTCAAATCAACAACAACAACAAGTTAAAGCGGTTGCTACTCTTTGTGAAACATGCGACGGTCCTCACCCATACACCGATTGTCCTTCGACACAAGGAAATCCGGAAAATGTGTATGCAGCTTATGGTAATTATTCACCGGAAAATTACCAAGCTCGACCTCAAGGGGATAGAAATCTGGTGAGTTACCGATCCAACAATTACCTTTCACCCGGTTTTTCTCCTCAAAACCAAAACCCCGCCAACAACTACACTAGAAGCAACCAAATCCCACCAAGAGCTTCTAATCCTTATCACCCACCCACCCAACAAACCCCACCCATTAATCCCGATGTTGAGGCCATCATGAGAACCCAAGGTGAGCAAATCAAGAACTTGCAGAGCCAAATTATCAATCTGAAAGGAGATATCACAAAGCAAGGAAATGAGATAAGATCTGAGCTTCGAGATAACATTCAATCCTCCTTCAGCAATCAAACCAATGATTTGAAGAATATGCTTGCTAGTTTCTTGCCCGCCGCTCAACCTTCTTCTTCAAGTTCTCTACCTTCAAACACCGTCACTAATCCGCGAGCCAATGTGAGTGCTATTACTACTCGTAGTGGAGTCACCATCGTAGGACCACCAATCCCACTACCATCATCTACACCTCCTCCACCACCATTTATCCCTACTCCTCCTACACCTAGTATTAGTGCACCATTACCGTCTCCGCCTCGACGTGATGAAGTTCCCATGAATGATCCTTCAACATCTCAACCTTTACCTACACCCGCACCTTCACCCTCCAAACCCAATATCCCTTATCCCTCTCGTTTAGGCAAGTCCAAAATGCTAACCAAGGAGGACTCAGAAGTGTCACGCTATGTGAAGATGATTTCTCAAATGAACATCAACATTAGCTTTCTTGAAGCACTTGTCCACATGCCCAAATTTGTCAAAGCATTTAGGGAATTGCTTAACAAGAAGGAGAAGCTGATTGAACTCGCCAACACTCGATTAAACGAAAACTGCTCTGTAGTTATTCTTAAAGAACTTCCGGAAAAGCTTGGAGATCCCGGTCGTTTTGTGTTGCCTTGCGTGTTCAACAAAACTGAAGAATTTACTGCCCTTGCTGATCTCGGGGCTAGTATTAATTTGATGCCACTGAGTGTTTGGAAAACACTATCATTGCCCGACCTCACTCCAACAAAGATGACTCTTGAGCTTGCTAATCGCACTCTCGCTTACCCCGTTGGTATAGCCGAAGACGTGTTCATTAAAGTTGGCGCATTTACTTTCCCGGTCGATTTTGTCGTAGTTGACTATGAAATGGACCCTCGTATTCCTTTAATACTTGGTCGGCCATTCTTGAGAACCGGACGAGCTTTAGTGGATGTTGCCGAAGGAGAGTTAATCTTAAGAGTCGGGGATGATGCACAAGTTTTCAAAATGGGGAAGCTTACTAGTACAACTTTTGGAGGCCGAGAATCAGTGAATATGATTACTCTGCTCGATGACTTTACCGTCTACGACAATCCTCTATTCGACTCTTGCATCGATAATCCACTTTTTCATGATGATGTGGATGATTCTCTCCCTACTTTGGAAGCTTATCCCATATATGATTCGTCACCGGTCTTTGATGCTTATGATGATGATGATTCTAGCTCAGATTCGGATGATTTTGATTGTACTTCTGAGTATCCCGAGCTGCCCACTTTCGATGATTTTGATGAGGCTGATACTCTCTCGAGCGATTCTTCACATGCTGAAGATCCTCCGCCATCACTAGATCCTACTTTGGACGATTACTCATTTGAGGAAGATTTCTCTAAATTTCTCAACACTTACTTCCCTCATGAGAGTGGTGCACCTCCTTTGGACTTTGAAGATTATCGTCTTAATCCTACTTTGGATTTGAAGAAAATTTTGTCAAAGGAGAAGAAACCGGTCGACACCGAAATCCGTTGCACGTATGATTTAACACCTCTTTGTCCCCCTTCTGAGGACGAGGTTGTGCTTCTTTGCGGATCTTCTTCACACTCGGCTGAGCCTGAGTGCTATTTTCCCCTAAAGGAAAAGGTGTTCGACCCTGGTATTGAAATTCTGCAGCCATCTCAGTATCCACCTGATGAAATAAAAGGAAATATCTTTGGAACTTATGGAAATCTTCTTGCACCACTTCAACCTTGCTTCCACCGTGCTCCATTGCTGCTTAAGGGAACCTTGCCTAATTTTCTTTGGCTTGCCTTGTTCACCTTAAGCTCGTTCTTATTGATGGATGAAAACTATGTTTTTGATCCTGGTGGATTTGTTTCATACTACTTCCGTTGATGATCAAGGTCGAGTCAGGCTCACGACTCGGTTAACAAAAACCAAGCGCTTCTTGGGAGGAAACCCATGCATATATCCTTTCGCTTTCTTTACCATAAGTGTAGGGGGGGCCCTTTGGATTGCTATTTCCTCTCCTCACTTCTTAATCAGGGATTCGAGCTTCAATGATCCACTCTTGATGATTCTTGACGACCCGTGATTCCGTGTTCTACTTCTTCCCGGTTCTATCCTAAACTCTTTTCGATTCACTATTTTCTCAATATTAAAATAGGAATCTCTTTAGTTGTCTTTTCCTTAACGAGATTTAAACAACGTGCACAATGTCCTAAGTGTAGGGGAGTTTACTCCCACATGCTTAAACATTGAGGACAATATTTATCTTAAGTGTAGGGGGGATTTCTATCGAAGTTAAGTGGTTTTTTCCTTGTATTTGTCCTCATTTTAACCGGAAAATTAATTTTTCGACATTTTTCAAAATTTTTGATCTATTTTGGCCTATTAGTTTTCCCTTTTGTATAGTTATTTTCTTTCTTTGTTAGAATAAATTTTTAATAAGTGGTTTTAATTTTCAAACGTTGTGAATATTTTGACTCAACCCGAGTCTACTCTAGCTAGTATCCTTAACATGTTTAAGTCAAGTTTTGCTAGGCTTTTATATAGGGAGCTATAAAACGCGAAAGTCTTAACTCTCACGGGTTAAGAACAAGAACTTTTCGCAAGTTCCTATAATTGATCCTAGAGAGTCGTTTATCAAGGGAACTTTAAGATGCGATTTCTAAACTTGAAAAAGTCTAAGAATTTGCAAGATCCTATAGGCGACTCGAAAACCCAAAACTTTGATTTAATAGGCTAAGTATCCACGAGTCTCATTACTTGAGATTTTAAACTGTGGAGAACGAGAGATGATAGAGCCAATTATAAGTTCGGTATTCTTTCGTGAATTTATGTGAGTTAATTATAAGCCTATTCTCCCATCGCTTGCTAATAAATTTATCTGCTAATAAATAAGGTTGTACGATTTGAAAAGTTACTTAGCTTCTAGCCCCAGATCGTTTAAAAGTTGCTCGGTATGGATTAGAGTTCATAGCCAAGGCATAACTTATTGAAGCGGGATGCGAAGATTGGCGAGTCCGAAAAGGCCCTAATAAGGCATGAGGACTATGTTTTGTTGCTAAAGATCCAAAGTGATGTGAAGAATCATTTATCAAAAATCAATATGAAGGATCGAGACACACGACGTAAAGCAAAACTCCCCAAAAGTCGTGGAGAAGTGTATCCGAAAAGACCCTAACAAGGTATGAGGATAAATAGATCCAAGTCATAAAAGGAGGCGGATCGTTGTATATCAAAGTCCAAAATAAAGATTGGAGAAAAATGAAGAAGTCGTGGTCCAAGTATGAATCTCTCAAAACTTCAAAGTGAAGAATTCCTATTATGAAGAGAAGACCATTATTTCATGAACGTCTCTCAAGATTCACTTTATTTTCAGACTAAATAACTATCGAAATAAGTCGAACAATGCATCCTCGTGATCATTCAAGACAACAATAAAATATAAGAGATACCCCTAGGAATAAGGGAGTCTAAGTGAGTAATTGACCCACATGAGTTCGTGTTAGTTTACTAACTTATAATAACAATGATCTCGTTTTTAAGCTTGGTTTGGAGAAAGTGAAAAGTTGAGGATGATGATTATTCATGACATTTCCAAAACCCAAGGTATGCTTTTGATTTCTTTATTTTGAATAATTATAATTTTCTATCTCTTTAATAAAGGCCAACGTGGATTAATTTTGATGAAAAGTGTAAATGTGCTTTGTAACTAATGCATTGCATGAGGACATTGCAATGGTCAAGTGTAGGGGATTTGATATGTGTGAAAACACACATCTTTTCTACCACTTAATTACAATAATAACCGGACCAAAACGTGTATTTTATGTCTTTTATGTCGGAATTATGCGTGGTTTGTGTTTTTGTTGTGATTTAGGACGAAAAGGTGAAAAGTGGAGAAAACACGGGAATTCACGGGCATTGACGGACTTTTATTGAAGAAAAAGATGAAAGACGAAGTCTAGAAGTCAAGAGTGCAAAAATAACAGAAGTCCAATACCAATTCTGAAGATTTATCGAATAAAAAGTCAAAAGACGGAAGTTTATCAAAAGCCGAGGAACTCAAGTCTTATTTATCGAAGAATTAAAAGACGAGTCCAAAGAAATCCCGAGCCAAAAGTCATCAACATTCCAAGATTAACTAAAAGATTAAGAAGGAAGGACTTAATGGGCAATTAAGAAGAAAAGGAAGAAGGGGAGGAAGCTTCCTCTAACCACTCCCCTAATCACCTATAAAAACCCTCTTATTCATTCATTTACTCTTGTTGGCTAGATTGACAAACTAGTTCTTCCACCTTTATTTTATGCACATTTAATTACTTGCACATTTAATTACTTGTCTTGCACCTTTAATACCTTTAATTTTCAAGTAAGTGTCTCTTTTAATTACTTGCACCTTTACCTTATCTTGTTAATCTTCTTCTACCTTTCTTTAATCTTTTATTTACACATTTTCATCTTGTTAAGTTGTTTAAAGATTTGATTTTTATGCTTTTGATTGTTTTAAATCTCTTATTTTCATAGCTTATTTGATTTATTTTCAAGTTTATATAGTTTTTACAAAAGTTATTTTTATATAAAAAGTTGTTTTTCTTAAAGTTTATTAATTTCGTGTCTTAAAAGTTTTTTACTTTTAGTTTCGTAGCTTATTTTTACACGTTTTTACCTTAGGATTTAGTCTTGTGCTTATTAGAAACTTAGCTTATTTGTGTAGCTTATTTTGTGAACTTTTCCCCGTTTTCCGATCGTGACAATCGGAAAAGGGTTTTACATTCCGACCATAGCTTCTAGCTTGGTCAGAAAAGGGTTTCATCTTTCCGATTGGTGGACTTTGGTATTCCGATCGAGGACAAGGTAAGTAGTATTCCGATTGGGGTCCAGTGACAGTTATTCCGATTGGTGCACTTCACCATATTCCGATTGAGGTGTTATTTTGGGTATTCCGATCGTAGGTAAGGTGACAGCTATTCCGATCAGGGATTCCGATTAACATTCCGACCAAAAGTTTTTTTTTATATTCTGATCAGAGTAGGTTTTATACATTCGGATCTGAGGATAAAGTTTGGTTATTCCGATTGGGTTAAGTGACATATTCCGATTGGGGTTTTCCGATCTTCATTCCGACAGGTAAGGGGAGTATATTCCGACGTATTTGATCGAAATATATTCCGATTGGGAGTTACTTTTAGTACTTTGTCTTGTTTTATTTTTACGTTATCATTTTCTATACTTGTCTAATTTTAATTCTCGTCACGTTTTATTTTAAGTCATTTAATTATTTACTTTCCATCAAGTTTTTTTAAATATCGCACCTTTCTTTTAATTAGACTTAGATTTATTTTCACGTTCTTTTAATACTTGCCCTTTACTTTAACGACATTTACTTTTAAGTCTTGCACATTTAAATTTAAAAACAACCAAAAATATTCCTTTTCACCAAAATAAAACTGAGTCACATAGAGAACCTAGATCAATTCGATTAGACACACATCAACGAACTTAAACGAACTAATTTTTATACGGGCCAAAAGCCTTGTATTAACCGGCCGCACTCTCATTGATGTAGCCGCGGGCGAAATAATCATGAGAGTTGGTGACGATAAAATTGTCTTCAACATGGGTAAGATTTCTAAGAAACCTTATTCATATGAGAGTATTAATGATATTGATGTTCACGATGAGGCTTGTGAAGAACATTTTCATGATGCTTGCAAAAGTACTCTCTCTTCTCTACCCAATGTTGAAACCGTTGCCTCAATTGCTCCGGCATTGACTCCTTTTGGAGAAAGTGACTTGGATGATTTCGAAGCTAGCTTGGGTCCTCTCGATATTAAGTATGATGATTCTTCCACTAATTGGGATGAAGACATTCGTACTATTGAGAGACTTCTCAATGAAGACCCGTTTTCTCCTCCCTCTCCTAAAGAGGTTACTAATGATGATCCATCGTTAGTTTCACCATCTATTGAGGATCCTCCTACTCTCGAGCTTAAGGACCTACCTCGTCATCTAGAGTACGTTTTTTCTTGAAAACAACGAGAAGTTACCGGTCATCATCGCGAAGGACCTGAAAGAAGAAGAAAAAGCCCGACTTATCGCCGTGTTGAAGAAACATAAAAGAGCTATCGCTTGGAAAATCTCCGACATTCGCGGAATTGATCCTCACTTTTGCACACATAAAATTCTCATGGAGGACGACTTTAAGCCCACAATTCAAAGCCAACGAAGGGTGAATCCTAAAATCCATGAAGTCATCAAAAAAGAGGTTATCAAACTTCTTGATGCGGGTATGATTTACCCTATTTCGGATTCACCATGGGTTAGTCCAGTCCATTGCGTGCCTAAGAAAGGTGGAATCACCGTTGTGCCCAATCAAAACAACGAGTTGATTCCTACCCGTCTCGTTACTGGGTGGCGAGTTTGTATAGACTACCGCAAACTCAATGATGCCACGAGAAAGGATCATTTCCCTCTTCCTTTTATGGACCAAATGCTTGAACGTTTAGCGGGTAATGAATATTACTGCTTTCTTGATGGTTTCTCGGGTTATTTCCAAATACCCATCGATCCCTAAGATCAAGAGAAGACAACATTCACTTGTCCCTATGGCACATTTGCTTACAAAAGAATGCCTTTTGGCTTATGCAATGCCCCCAGGACTTTCCAAAGGTGCATGTTGGCTATCTTCCATGACATGGTTGAGCAAACCATGGAAGTCTTCATGGATGATTTCTCGGTCTTTGGGGATTCTTTCTCTTCTTGCCTTGCCAATTTAGAACGTATGCTTAAGCGGTGCGAAGACACTCGTCTTGTACTGAATTGGGAAAAATGCCATTTTATGGTAAAAGAAGGCATTGTGCTAGGACACAAAATCTCTAAAGCCGGTCTTGAAGTCGACCGTGCTAAAGTGGATGTCATAGCCAAATTACCTTCACCTTCAACCGTGAAGGGTGTGAGAAGTTTTCTGGGTCATGCGGGCTTCTATCGTCGATTCATTCAGGATTTCTCTAAAATCGCTCGCCCGATGACCCACCTCTTGGAAAAAGATACTCCTTTTATCTTTTCTAAAGAGTGCATCGAAGCCTTCAATCTTCTTAAGGATAAGCTAACTAAGGCACCGGTCTTGGTTACCCCTAATTGGGAGCTACCCTTTGAGTTGATGTGCGATGCTAGCGACTTTGCTATTGGTGCAGTTTTGGGACAAAGGATCAACAAACACTTCCAACCAATCCACTATGCTAGCAAAACAATGACGGGGGCTCATTTGCATTATACGACAACCGAAAAAGAGCTGTTAGCTGTTGTCTATGCTTCTGAAAAATTTCGCTCCTATCTTGTTTTATCCACCACCATCGTATACACGGACCATTCCGCGTTGAAGTACTTGATGACTAAACACGACTCTAAGCCAAGACTTCTCCGCTGGGTTTTACTCCTTCAACAATTCAACATTGAAATTCGTGACAAGAAGGGTGCTGAAAACCTAGCCGCGGATCATCTGAGTAGACTTGAGGATCCATAACAAGGGGATCATCCGAAAAAAGATATCAATGACTCTTTCCCCCTTGAAACCTTAATGTCTATAAATCTTAATCTGGATGACACCCCGTGGTTTGTCGACATTTCCAACTACTTAGCGGGTGGTGTTCTCATCAAAGGGTTAACATCCCAACAAAAGAAGAAGTTCTTGAATGATGTTAAGACTTACTTTTGGGATGACCCTTTTCTATTCAAACAATGCGCTGACTTGATTATTCGCCGATGTGTTGACGGACCAGCAGCTTTTGACATTCTCCAAGCTTGCCACAAAGGACCCACCGGTGGCCACTTTGGTCCCAACTACACCGCGAAAAAAGTGTTTGATTCGGGATTCTATTGGCCCACCATTTATCGTGATGCTCACGATATGGTTAAACATTGTGATGCCTGCCAAAAACAAGGCAAGATCACACATAAAGATGAGATGCCTCAAAATTTCATACAAGAATGTGAAATCTTTGATGTATGGGGCATCGAATTTATGGGACGATTCCCTTCTTTTAAAGGCAACAAATACATCCTTGTCGCTGTCGACTACGTTTCTAAATGGGTTGAATCCAAAGCTTTACCCACTAACGACGCGAGGGTGGTTTGTAATTTATTGAAACAACTGTTTGCTCGATTCGGTGTTCCTCGTGCTATTATCAGTGACCGCGGGACTCATTTTTGAAACGATCAATTTGCAAGAGTCATGGCTAAGTATGGTGTCAATCACCGTCTTTCCACCGCTTATCATCCTCAAACCAACGGTCAAGCCGAGATATCCAACCGTGGATTGAAGAGAATTTTGGAACGTGCTGTGGGAGAGCATCGTGCCTCGTGGGCCGATAAACTTGATGATGCTCTGTGGGCTTTCTGTACCGCCTATAAGACACCGATTGGTTGTACACCTTATCGTCTTGTGTACGGGAAAGCCTGCCACCTCCCCATCGAGCTGGAACATAAGGAATATTGGGCCTTGAAGTGGGCTAACTTCGACATCAACAAAGCCGGTGATCTTCGCAAGATTCAACTCAACGAGCTACAAGAATTGAGGAATGAATCTTACGAGAACTCATTGATCTACAAGGAGAAGACCAAGATTATCCACGATGCAAAAATTAAGAACCGAGAGTTCCACGTTGGTGATCAAGTCTTACTTTTTAACTCTCGGTTGAAGATCTTCTCGGGCAAGTTGAAGAGCCGCTGGTCTGGTTCATTCACCATCGCCAATGTTTTTCCCTATGGCACCATTGAGCTTTCTCAGCCAAATGGGCCCAACTTTAAGGTGAATGTCCAGCGTTTGAAATTGTACTTTGGTGAGGACATCTCTCATGAGATGATTCCACCCCTCACCACGTTTCCCTTGAATTAGTTCGGGACCGAGTCAGGCTCGTGACTCGGTGAACAAAAACAAGCGCTCCTCGGGAGGCAACCTGAGTATCTATCCCCCTTTCTCGTTTTTCATCCTAAGTGTAGGGGGAGCTATATAGGTTGCTTGTATTTGGATGGTGATGTGATTACAGGGACAAGTGCATTCTTGGAATCTTTGAAGAACCGTGCTCCCATGTTATCCGCAATACCGATTCTATCTCTCAACTATCCTGATTCAATTATCCTCATACTTACATTTGAAATTGATCACTTTAGTCGTCCCCTCCTTAGCTTGATTTAACCAACGTGCACAATGTCATAAGTGTAGGGGAGATTTTTCCCCCATGCTTAAACATTAAGGACAATGTTTATCTTAAGTGTAGCGGGGGCTTCTATCGAAGTTTTAAGTGGACTTTTCCATTAAAATGCCTTCATTTAACCGGAAAATCATCTTTTTAAGCATTTTTCAAATTTTAAGTTAACTTTGGCCATTTAGTCGTAATTTTTAAATTTTTATCTTTTTTTGGTAAAAGGGTAGCAATGACCCCGGTAAATAGAACCAAAAAAAGCGTTGAAGTACAAGGAATGTGGCTGAAATACCACATTAACCGCAAGCTACAGACAGCTTGTTAAACAAAATGTTTACGACAGGCCATAAACATTAACTAGTCTAGAATACTGGAAATATATAAACTAGACAAAAACCAAGACGATAACATAAAGTTACGAGGAAAATAATAAAATATCAACATGCGATCAGCCAGGAGTGCTTGCCCCAATATGAGTATTGAGAAGATTCACCGATTCATCAAAGACGACCTCGACTCCCTCCTCCTCCTCATTATCTTCCTCGCTTACTTGAGCCCCTTCGTCAATACCAGGCATGGACAAAGATGAAAATTTATTAGATGTAGAAACACTGCTCATTTGAGCTTTAGCCTTGTTCGGACCATTAAGATTGCTAGACTGCTGCAACTGACAAGATTTAGTATTCAACTTACTACTATTATCAGCACTCGTACTTGTAGTATCCAAGTGAGTTTTTGGGCGAAAAACAACCGTCTTACCTGCTTGGAAACCCTTGCTCAATGGAACACCTCTCGGAGCTTGATTCCCTAAATTACCTTTGTACTTCCTCCTCTTGCTTTGCACTTGTTGGAACCCATCATTATCAACATGAGTTGTCACTTTTTCAACCGTTATAGGTTTAACAATTTTCGGACAAGAATCAACGGAATGACCAAAAATATTACAAGTATGACATCTAGGCGGTTTCCATTCGTATTCAACTCGAATTAACTCCTTAGTACAACCAGAGCCTTCAAGATCAGGGACACCAATAGTAACGTTATCTAGAAACTCCGAATCAGCATTCATCTCAATAAGACAACGAGCAAAACTACAACGACCCCAAGACTCTTTGCACATATTATCAGTATAATTATCCATCATAATAAGCTTACCAAGAAACGAAGCAATTAAACTAATACCTTCCTCTTCAAATACCTGTAGCGGGACATCATGAAACTTAACCCATACCGGAATACGAGTTAGTTCCTCCTTTAGGAGATTCGTTTTCATAGTCCATTTCTTAAGAAAAATTGGTGAATTACGAACCATCCACGGACCACCTTCCAGAACCGCATTAAGACCCTCACTAGATCCAAATTTAAAAAAGAAGAAACCTTTCTCATTCATCATGATACGCTTAAGACCATGTTTTGCCCAGTTATTCTTAGCAAAATACTCAACCACAGGGAATGCAATCCTTTTACCAAGAAAGTAACCATATAAAGTGTTATGGTAGCGAGCATTTACTGTTTCAACAACCTTCCTAGGAATAGAGATATTAACCCCTTCATAGACATTTTCATTAAACGAAGAAGAGACTGCATTAATACCTCCATTAGTAGACGTAACCATATCACCTTCAAATCTGCAAAGTAACAACAGAATTTCTTTAGCACGATCAGGTGAGATCAATTCCCACAACGGATGTTTCTTCATTCTTAATTCATGCATAAATTCACTCGCATCACCAACCGAGCGAATCGTTACACCAAATAATGTCAAAACCGCATGTAGATTACACGATTTCATACCATTAATGGTAGCAGCCTTAGCTTCAAGGTCTGTTTCCTTAGCCATTTGTGCAGAGTGCACACTCGAACCACCTGAACTGAGTGAAGAAGTGCTGCTAGTTAAGTTCTTATGGCGTTCACACAAAGCTTTATAATAAAGCATAGTGGTCTCCTTAGGTAAAGTAGACCATTTAGGAAATTTGTTTGCCTTCACACCATTTACAAACACTTCAATGTCACGCACAGTATTCAAAGGAATAGAAAACAAATTAGATATATCCTCTAACGTTACTAAAACCTCAAGAGTAGACACCTTACCCGCATCCATCCAACCTGTAAACAATGGCTTATCACTTTCATTGCTCGAATCCACCATAGCTTCAACAAATCGATCAAACAAACCACTAAATAATAACCCAACGCACTAGTAGCAAGAGCACAATTTATTAAAAACAAAATACTGTTAGCCGACGACAAACCTTGCGATTAATAAATGCTGACGGATGATGTTCAGTAATTGCAAACTCCAATGCAATTAATGCTGACAAACCTTCCAATGCGATTAATAATGTCAAGACCTGAGCCGCCCCTTCCAATGCAATTAATAATCAAATTCAAGGTCAGCCGACCACTCCACAAAGTCAGCCGCCACTCCAATTTAATTAACTAATGACCTGCGATCAATGTCAGCCGACCTTCAATGCAATAAATGATCAAACTTGCGATTAAATAACCCAAAAAATACTCAGCCGCCCACTTTATTAATCCAATTAAGGTCAGCCGCCAATATGTCAACCGACCCTTCCAATGATTAAAGCTCAAATTCAGCCGACCAAAAAGAGCTATGTCAGCCGACCAAATTAAAACTAATAGCAGCCGTTCAAACCTAACCCTAATTTACGAGAACACATGAAACACAAAATAGCAACGATCGTGCAGGAACCCAGTGAACAAACACACGAACCGACCTAGAACAAAGCAAAATCGCAAGCAACAATGCGAATCAGAAAAATTAAAAAAACCCAATAATCTAACTCTAAAATCGTGCAACCTAATAAGGACTGTGTTAACTCAATAATAATACAAGATTAAATAAGAAAACATCATCATTAGAAGGTATTCAGATTATAGGAGTTAAAAAATTGATTCAAACAAGAAGGGAATTTTTATCGTTGCTTTCATATGTATATATCCCGCAATAAAGTCAAAAATATTAATAAAGTGGTGTAGCTAGTTTTGAAATCTTTGACATATTAGGCCCGTTGCGATTATTTTGACTCAACCCGAATAGACTTATCCAAGTTTATTCTAGCTAGTATCCTTAACCATGTAGACCTTAATTGGTTTATTAGGCTAAGCATCCACGAGTCTCATTACTTGAGATTCTAAATTGTGGAGGACGAGAAATGATAGAGTCAATTATAAGTCGGTATTCTTGCACAAGCTCAGTTGGTGTAATTATTTTCCTATTCTCCCATCACTTGCTAATAATTTATCTGCAATAAGTAAGGTCGTAAGATTTGAAAGGTTACTTAGCTTCTAGCCCAAGATCGTTTAAAAGTTGCTCGGTAATGATAAGAGTTCATAGCCAAGGCATAACTTATGAAGCGGGGCGCGAAGATTGGCGAGTCCAAAAAGGCCCTAACATGGCATGAGGATTCCATTTTATTGCTAAAGATCCAAGATGATGTGAAAAGCATTATTCCCAAAATCAATATGAAGGATCAAGATTCACGACGAAAAGCAATCAACTCCCATAAAGATCATGGAGAAGTCTATTCGAAAAGACCCTAACAAGGTATGAGGATAAATAGATCCAAGTCCGAAAAGGAGGCGGATCGTTGTATCTCAAAATCCCAATTAGAGATTGAAGAAATAATCATGAAGTCGTGGTCAACAATGTTGGAGTACCCCTCAAAAGTCTCCAAGTGAAGAAACTCTATTAACGAAGAGAAGACCATTATCTCAAGAACGTCTCTCAAGATATGAAGTATGAAGTACATGCCAAATATCGGCCCGAGAAAGGTCTCAAATCGTGAACCGAGTTATGCCAAGATATGAACTTTTTGATATCCCGAGAAGCAGTTTTAAGAGATTTTGTCCTTTAGCTAACTATTAATCAAATCGTCCTACTTTGCTTTCAGCCTAAGGAAACTATCGAAATAAGTCCAAAAATGCATCTTCATGATCATTCTAAGACAAAAATAAAATATAAGAGATACACCTAGGAATAAGGGAGTTTAAGCATATAATTAAGCCATGTGTGTAAGTGTTTGAATTGCTAACTTATAATAACAATGATCTCATTTTTAAGCTTAGTTTGGAGAACGTGAAACTTGAGGGTGATAAATCTTCGCATCACCGAAGCCCTAATGTAAGTCCTTGATCTCTTTGCAAGTTATTTCCATATAGCTATTTTCAAGTGAAAATGGTTTCTATCCTTTTGTCTCTTTTAAAGTTTTAATTTCTCTTAGTATTTAAATTTTTGTTTAGTAGTATTTTAATAAGGCCAAGGTTGATTGATTATGAGAAAAGTGTAAATTTGCTTTATCACTAAGCATTGCATGAGGGCATGGTAATGGTTAAGTGTAGGGGATTTGATAGGTGTGAAAACACCCATCCTTTTACCACTTATTTCTTGCTAAAACAAGACCAAAACGCGTATTTAATGTCATTTGTTTGGAATTATGCGTGGTTTGTGTGTTTGTTGTGTTTTCAGAGCCAACCGGATAAATATTGAAGAAAACATAGGATTGCACGGGTTTTATCGAGGAAAAAGACGAATAGACGAAGTCTATAGTCCAAGAGATGCAAAAGATTTGAATTCAATGGGCCTATTTGAAGATTTATCGAAGAAAAGGACCAAAGATGGAAGATTTACACATGTCGAAGAAACTCAAATCTATTAAATGAAGAGATTAAAAGACGAGTTGAATTTATTCATCGACAAATCCCGAATCGCAATCAAAAACGTCAACTTTTTCTGAAAAGACGAGAAGACAAAAAGAAAAGGAGAAAGCCCACTCACCAACCAAGGGAGAAGCCTATAAATACTCCTCCCATTCACAAATTTCCACTAGTCTTTTCTTTCTGTTACACTTTTCCTAGATCGTAGGAAGAACCATCTCCCTTAAGCAGTGGTTTTCATTTTTCTTTGATTTCTTCTTGAATCTTGTAAGTTTAATCCTTTCATTTTGTTTGTTGAATCTTAAATCATTAATACAAGTTTACTTTTAATCTTTCCATCATCTTGTTCTTCATCTCTTGGTGATTCAAAGTTCTTAAGTTTTATTTTATTGGTTTGATCATAAAGAGTAAGTGGGTTTTGTGTTTTTGTTGTTTTGGATTGATGCTTTCTATGAGTAAATGATTAGTGGATAAATTGGTTTAAGTTTGGGTTAAAAATTTGTTTGATTTTTGGTTTAAAATTAGTGTTTTAGAATCCCCTTTTCTTCGCATTTTTTTTACTGTTTTCGCCCAGTTTTATTCTAGATAGAGGTTCTTTGACTGTGTTGGTTCGGAATATCAATTATTCCGGATCAAGGTGTGATTTTGTTGTTTATTCGGAATACCCGAATATTCCGAGTAGGAGCTACTATTCCGCATAGGGTTATTATTCCTCATAGGGCTATTATTACGCATAGCCATATTATTCCGCATAGGAGCAAATATTCCGGATGGAGCAGTTTTTCCGAGTAGAACAATTATTCAGGATGGGCTATTATTTCGCATAGCCATATTATTCCGCATAGGAGCAAATATTCCGCATAGCCGTATTATTCCGAGTAAGGGCAAATGTTCCGGATAGACTAAAATATTCCGAGTAGAGCAGACATTCCTCATAGACATTCCGAATAGAGTTTTCCAGTTTTGTTCTGCATGAGGAGAGATATTTCGAATAAGTTGTTTTCTCCACGTTGAGGTACTTACTGTTTTATTTAAATTCTAGCTTTATTCTCAGTTATTATCTTTAGTTTAATTTTATTACTTCTAGCACTTATCAATTTAGTAGATTTAAGCCAAAGCTCCCCTTTTTATGCACCAATAACAACGATTCCACTTTTGACCGTGATCGATTCGAGAAGATACCGAGAACGAATCAACGACATATATCAATTGGGTACGAGCAACGCAAAGAAATATCTTGCAAGCAAACCTTTTTATTAGCTAACCAAAAGTCAGTTATTACATATATATAAATTAAATTTTTTTTTTGGTAAAAGGGTAACAATGACCCCGGTAAATAGAACTAAAAAAAGCGTTTAAGTACAAGGAATGTGGCTTAAATACCATATTAACCGCAAGCTACAGGCAGCTTGTTAAACAAAATGTGTATGACAGGCCATAAACATTAACTAGTCTAGTCTAGGATACTGAAAATATATAAACCAGACAAAAACCAAGACGATAACATAAAGTTACAAGGAAAATAATAAAATATCAACATGGAATCAGCCAGAAGGAGTGCTTGCCCCGATATTAGTGTTGAGAAGATTCACCGATTCATCAAAGACGACCTCGACTCCATCCTCCTCCTTATTATCTTCCTCGCTTACTTGAACCCCTTCGTCAATACCAGGCATGGACAAAGATGAAAATTTATTAGATGTAGAAACACTGCTCATTTGAGCTTTACCCTTGTTCGGACCATTAGGATTGCTAGACTGCTGCAATTGACCAGATTTAGTATTCAACTTACTACTATTATCACCACTCGTACTTGTAGTATCCAAGTGAGTTTTTGGACAAAAAACAACCGTCTTACCTGTTTGAAAACCCTTGCTCAATGGAACACCTCTCGGAACTTGATTCCCTAAATTACCTTTGTACTTCTTCCTCTTGCTTTGCACTTGTTGGAATCCATCATTATCAACATGAGTTGTCAAATTTTCAACCATTTTAGGTTTAACATTTTTCGTACAAGAATCAAAGGAATGACCAAAAATATTACAAGTATGACATCTAGGCGGTTTCCATTCGTATTCAACACGAATTAATTCCTTAGTACAGCCAGAGCCTTCAAGATCAGGGACACCAATAGTAACGTTATCTATAAACTCCGAATCAGCATTCATCTCAATAAGACAACGAGCAAAACTACAACGACGCCAAGACTATTTGCACATAGTATCAGTATAATTATCCATCATAATAAGCTTACCAAGAAATGAAGCAATTAAACTAATACCTTCCTCTTCAAATACTTGTAGCGGGACATCATGAAACTTGACCCATACCTGAATACGAGTTAGTTCCTCCTTTAGAAGATTCGTTTTCATAGTCCATTTCTTAAGAAAAATTGGTGAATTACGAACCATCCACGGACCGCCTTCCAGAACCACATTAAGACCCTCACTAGACCCAAATTGAAACAAGAAAAAACCTTTCTCATTCATCATGATACGCTTAAGACCATGTTTTGCCCAGTTATTCTTAGCAAAATACTCAACCACAGGAAATGCAATCCTTTTTCCAAGAAAGTAACCATATAAAGTGTTGTGGTAGTGAGTATTTACTTTTTCAACGACCTTCCTAGGAATAGAGATATTAACCCCTTCACAGACATTTTCAGAATTAAACGAAGAAGAGACTACATTAATACCTCCATTAGTAGACGTAACCATATCAGCTTCAAATTTGCAAAGTAATTCGAGAATTTCTTTAGCACGGTCATGTGAGATCAGTTCCCACAAAGGATGTTTCTTCATTCTTAATTCATGCATAAATTCACCCGCATCACCAACCGTGTGAATCGTTACACCAAATAATTTCAAAACCTCATGTAGATTACACGGTTGCATACCATTAATGGTTGTAGCCTTAGCTGCAAGGTCCAAAACTACATCACAAGAAGAGGAAACATTTGTAATAGGGTCATTTGTTTCCTTAGCCATTTGTGCAGAGTGCACACTCGAACCACCTGAACTTAGTGAAGAAGTTCTGCTAGTTAGATTCTTATGGCGTTCACACAAGACTTCATAATAAAGCATAGTGGTCTCCTTAGGTAAAGTAGACCATTTAGGAAATTTGTTTGCCTTAACGCCATTTGCAAACACTTCAATGTCACGCACAGTATTCAAAGGAGCAGAAAACAAATTAGATATCTCCTCTAACGTTACTAAAACCTTAAGATTAGATACCTTAATCACATCATTCCAACCTGTAAACAATGGCTTATCACTTTCATTGATCGAATCCATATTCGTACTTAACAATGATATATGCGACAAGGATGCTTCAATCGACCAAACCAAGCGGACCAATGAATGTCAGCTGACCAATGATAATAATGCCAGCCCCAAAACCGCAACCCTAAAAAATAAATAAACGCGACACACCAATAAACCAAAACAAATAAAATTGTCCCAGTGACATGTGATCCCAATATATATTAAGACTCCATCGACCTATACTATAGCAGCCCAATCACATGAAACCTTAGAATTAAACAAAAGAGCACCGACCAATTGAATGACAATTAACCACCGAGAAGAACAAGAGAAAAAACAATCGCAAAAAAACAATGACGGCAAAAAAAACTAAAATAAAAACCAATTTAAATTACCTTAAAATCAATCAACCAAACAAGGACTTTGTTAACTCAAGAATAATCAGTAATTATTCGAGGAAACAACATCATTATAAGGTATTCAGATTAAAGGAAAAAGAAAATTGGGTTATGAGAAGAAGGGATTTTTTTGGCAGCCATTTGTAATTATCAATATATAAATTAAATTATATATATCAAAATATATGTCTTCTCAATAGGGCTTGTTGGTAACGTCGGAGATCTTTGGCACCGTTATAGTCAAAAGATTTTTCAAATATTTTCTCAAATGTTTATAGTTAAAAGATTTTGAAAAGTTTTGTTCAAAACCTTGGTTTTTAAAATCTTTCGTTCTCTATGACGAGAGCTCTGGTACCAAACTGTAACACTCTCAAATTTCATATCGGTACAACGGAAGAGTCTTTAGAGTGTTACGGGATTGCACAATAACTCCAATCATAGACAATACATTAAAATGATTGTACAAGGTTTAATATACATTAATTCGATAAAAAGTTTCAAGTGTACAACAGGTCCCAAATTATATAGGTCATTAAGTTTACAAAACATAGATCGAATGAACATTTTTATTATTATGTGGGCCATCAGAGTCGATCTCCATCCGAATTACCTTCAAGCACCTGAGATAAAAACATGCAAAAATCATATCAGCGAATGCCGAGTGAATTCATAGAATTTAATAAAACCGTTATATAAAACAATCGTTGAAATCAGAACACAAGTATAATATCAGAAGTAAGTCCTCGTATTGATAGTCATGTAATATATAAAGCAAAGCATACATCTTAAACCGTCCATGAGACCGTAGTCTCAATATTACCATTATAGGTAATATTATTATCGTTATTTTTATCATATCATATCGGATATTTAGATTACATTTGATTATTATTAGCCGCATGACATTGTTACCTTACTATCACAAACAACGGGCCTAAAACCCGACAAACAATTTTCCCATCTAAGTTAGCGTGTCGTCACAAAAATCACGCTATGTAAATCTTCTCATACATAAATTCGCTTACCAATCAATGTGGTACGACGGGGATCAACCGTCAAGGCGCCAACTGGGGTGATCGTCCCCAAATAGTACTATCATATGCATAAGCGTCCACCAAATCCCAGTAGTTCACAATTCATGCTAATGGGACTTTAAGTGACATAACCTAACTACTAATAATCCTTTTTATCTCGTTTATTGGGTCATAGCATCATTCGGGTCCATATCATTAAGCATACCATCGGGACTACTTGTGTTCTATTTTTATCAAAAACTAGCATGTTATCTCTCTCGCGGATTTATAAATCATTTTATAAAATATTTAAAAGAGTTCGAGGCTATGAACTCACGTTGATAATGAAAGGCGGATTATCGGCTACGGGCGTGCTTCGGTCACGGAAACCTATATAAATAATAATCGGTCTTAGACTTTGTCCAATGACTTTATCAAAATAACAATTATGTATACATATGATGATTTTATACATATGATGATGATGATCAAGTGGGTTTATACATTCTCATTTACTCATTTTAGTGTTATGTATTGGTAACTTTTATACTAGTTTACTAATTTTACTTATTTACATGTTTTAGGACCAATAAGCCTATTATAAGCCCAATACCTTATATTAGTCCATTTTATACTTTTATTATCAGTATTATACTTTACATGTTGGGCCCAAGTGGGTTAAGCCCAATAAGTGTCAATAAGTAAGTTTATAAGTATTTAGCCAAGTTAGTTGGATTAATAGTCCAATAAAGCTATCTTGGCCCGTTAATGTCCATATGTTATATAGTTCGGGTTTTATCGGTTTTTACTTGTAATAGGTACTTATATATCATTATATTACTTTTAAAAAGTTTACATTAGACGGGTCCGCCCGTCTAAGTTTTATTTGACGAAAACGTTAGTTTTACGATTTTAGCCGAAAAGACGTAAAAATCATGTTTATAGTTTTATAACTTATAAAACTTATCAAACTACCATTTTTATACAATGTCCATTTATTTATCCTTATACATATTTATATAAATGTAATATATATAAGTTAGTGGGTTTTTATTTATATTTTATACTATATTTATTTGAGTGCTTATATAATAGTATTAAACTTTAATTTCACAAAATCTGATTTTTAGTTTCACTTTCACCATTTTTATCATATCTTGAGTTCTACAAGGATATAGAAGCTTACTTTTGGTTGACATAAACTTCATAATATGTGTTACAAATAACTTAGTTTTAGCTACTGCTCAATCCATGTCTAAGTATCCTTAACAGTCCTTACAAAACAGACTATTCAGATTGATACACTAATTTTGTTTTGATCATATCTCACTCATTTTGATGATTCCATTGCATGGCCAACTCTCACATGTATACAAGACCTAATACTTACTGTATATTGATTCCACTATGCCATTTTATCAGTTTATCATTTGGTTAGTTACTGTTTTTATACAGACAACTTATTAAGCAAGATTTTAACCTTTTCACATATGGTTTTCTATCTTTTTAACCATGTTTATCAACACTTGATCACCACACAACATTTTTATCATCATATATTCATCATATACATATACAATAGGAAAGAAAATACATTTGATCTTTACAAAAATAACAAAGAAAATGGAAAGGATGATCTTGTTTACCAACCAAGACTATAACTTATTTTTGGATGACAACTCCTTGAGGTACACCAAATTTATCTTCAAGATCATCAACCACCAAGAATATTTGTTGAGAAATCAGCCTAGGACACAAGAAAATCACCTCCTTTGATGTTATAATGATCACCAATCAACAAGGCTTTAATGGTTCTTCATTATATGTGTAGATAACACAATGTTTATGGCTAAAATTGATCAAATGGGGGTGTGTGTTCTTGATATGGGACGGAAATGGGGGAAGGATGAGAGAGTTTTGTGAGTAGTTTGCATGTGTTGCTATGTGTAAATGGTTTGGTTTAGTGGTTTTAAGGTGTGATAGCTTTCATGTTAATCTTAGGCTAACAGGTGTTAGCTTGTTAGTTATAACTTTGACACATCATGAGGTGTGGTGTCAAGTTTTGTCCGTCCCTTTTGAGTGGGGTGGGACAAAACTTGCTTTGTCTCATCCCACTAATTTACGGGTATTCTTCGATTCTAGTTTCCTCGATTTACGTGCCCTTGGGTCGTTTTACGAAAAACATTTTTATAAATTATGAATCAACGGCACAAAACGAATCTAATAAAAATTGTCTCATAAAAAACGAAGTTCAAAAACGTAAATACGTAATCCTAAGGTTTCTGGTTTAGTCGTAAAGGACGTTAAATTATGCACGTAAGCCCAAATTTAAATCCGTAAATTGTGAGTTCATCAACCAACACAAAAATAAGTTTCAAAATATTATATGAGAAAATAATTTACTACCTGAAAATGTTAGATTGTCACAAATTCATTCAAAGTCTAAGAATGTCCCTTCCCAAAAAGTCTAAAATTCAAAATCTTCTTAGTCAACAACTCATCTCCTTCGGCATCCTCATCAAAATGAAAAGTAGAGAAAAACTCGAGAACAAGCTCCGCATAGATCTTCTCCCTACAAGTAAAAGCACGTATCCAAGCATTGGATTCAAATAAGACTTCATTATCTCCAGCCTCTATCACTAATATCTTAAGCATCTCCCTTATTTGAGCTTCACAACCAAGCTCATTCAAAACTCGAAAATCCACAATGCTAGGTGCAAAAATTTGTTTTGGCAATAAGAGAGCATTATTGTAGATGGTTTCGATATCGCTAGTACATCCAGGCCAGTTCAAAAATTGGTGATTCGGTGTTCCCATGAGTGCGGCAATTGCCGATTCGGTAGGCCTTCGCTTCTTTCCTCGGCTTGACGAGCCAGTTTCATAATTTCCAGAACCTATATTCTGCAAAATTTCATCGCATAACAAACATGTATTAACAATAGATAAGCGTTAGTGGTCAACGGTCTCCATATGGTTGTGTTTTGATCATTCTGTTTGTTTTCCAGACGAAAAGTGCGGTGCACAATTTGGAATGTGCGGCGTACTTTCTGGGGAAATTTCATAAAAGTGCGGCGCACTTTTTGTAAAGTGCAACGCACATTCTGGGTATTACAACATATGTCGGGGTAACACTAGTAGCTAACCAAGTCCGCAAACTAAATGGTTACAAACTAATAACAATGGCTAGAATCGAACACTTACCCATTCCTAATTCGTTCTAATCCATGACATTGCTTCATCTCTAAGATTTTTAAAACCCTCTTTTTTTATGTTTTTCAATTTTATCTAATAATCTAATTACCTCCTAATCTATTTCTACATTCCTAATTCCTAATTGAATTATAATTCGTTCTTCAATTACTAAGAACCCTATTGAAAATTAATCAAAAAATTAAAAACTAATCAAATTAAACAAATATGAATTAAATATAAGAACTTACCCTAGACATGATCTCAAATGTGAAATTAGAGTAAAGATTCGAAAATATTTTTGGTGATGATTAAAAATCGTCAGGTGGATTTTGTTGTTTTTGTGTGTTTTTTTAAGTTTCTAATGGGAAAACGGGATATATACAAAAAATCCGCCCAGAAGTGTGGCGCACTTTTTGGTTTGTGCGGCGCACATTCTGTGCATCCAGACATGTTCACTGTATTTTACCTTTTAAGTATACAAAACACAAAATTTAAAAAGAAAACCTCCAATTTCATTCGATAGAAATAAAAAGACACTAGGGAGAACATTCCCTACTTCTAAGACCATCCTAAAACTTCTAGGACTCTTAGATATTACTTCGTTTTATTGATTATCTACATAAAAAACGATAAAAATGCATAAACGTAACTAGGAGCCAATTATGCACTCCTCTTTTCTTCCTTTCCTCTTAGTTGTAGCAGAAATTTAGAGGTGACATGATATCACTCTCCGTGTAACGTCCCGAGACCTCTCTATTGGTGTCCTTTGTCTCGTACACTTTTATGTACCTCTTTCCACATGGATCAACAATGACTATGGCAAAATGCCATTCACTATCTCCATCTTTAGGAATATTCTCAAATTCTCAATTGTTCCCCACTTGCCAATCTTTGTATTTCAATGATACGGGAAGTACTCCAAGCATCCCCACAATTTTCTTGTACACACAAATATCAAAGAAAGGGTTATGGTAGCTCCTTTCACTTAGTGAAGCATCAAATAGTTCTTCCGGTTTCGTCCATGGTTGCAAATGTGTTCCATAAATCGGCATACCATTTTCATCTTTTTTCACGGTGTAGTGCTTATCATCTTCATCATCACTACCATCATGTTTTTTCGCTTTTAGCACATTATGTGTTTGATGGACAAACCCATCAAAGCTAGTCATGATAGCTTTTCCAACATCTACCTTTCCACCAACGGTTTGCAAACACTTCCTTCCAACCACTAGTTAAATGTCTCGATCAATAGGAATATCGAGAAGCATAAATTTTGCTAGTATTGTGGTTGTCCCTATTTGGCATAGAACTCCAAGCAAATGCCCAAATCCCTCCGCGTATGAGTGATCAAGCATTTTTATTCGATTAAACCTTGGTTTGATTCTTCCAACATCTAACATTTTGAAAATTCCAAGTGGCATGATATTAACATTCGAACCGGTGTCTACCAAAGCATTGTATGTAGTTTTACCTTCCAACCTTATAGGTAGGACAAAATAAGCCGGATCATCTTTTTCTTTCATTACTTTGTGTTCATGGAGCATTTGGATTGCCACATCCTCCTATTCCGAGGTTAATCAATCTTCAATCTTCAACTGATCAAGCAAGACCCCATCGACAATCATTTTATACTTATAACTATATTTTAATGTTTCAATAATTGGTCGATTCATGTTTAAAAACATCGCTCTTTCATCAACGTCTTCCCTTAACTCTTCCATTGTTAGTTCTTCTCTAGTTAAGGGTTTATTAAATGGTGAGAGAAGGTCCTTCACCATTATAGTTTAATCTGTAAGCATGAGCGGGCTATTTTCCTTTGTTTCTCTTGCCTTTTTCCATATTACAAACAAATCTAGGAGCACCAACTCCCTCGTTTTCAATAGGTGCTAAGTCATCAAAGTCGAGATTATCAAGTATCTCGTCAATTTCTTCTAAGTCTAAGCTTTCATGCACTTTTGGCCATAAGGTGAGTATGCCATAAATGATATCAATTTGTGCATTGGCTTGCTTTAGGAAAGATCTCCCAAATATTGCACACTGTTCACAGTCATCTTCTTCCTGATTGACGAAGAAGTCAACGAAAAACAATTCTTCCTTGATCATAACAATGAGCTTCTTATCTATTTCTTTGTCCCCATTACGATGCGTTTTGTAGGTTAAGACAAGCTCCACTACAAATTCATTGCTAACAAAACTTCTCTCCATTTCCAAGTCAACTTGCCCATCATAGGCAAATTTACCTTCCACGTGACAAGGCATTGAGTATTTTTCACTAGGTGTCAAGTCTTCCAAACGATAGAAAGTTAGGACCTTTTGAATCTCGCTATCGGCTGAGTCCTTACATTCAGATCCTGTCCATTCTCCTTCCGATTCAATTTTATCATTTACGCTAATATGCTCATCCACTCGTAAGCATAGTCTACCCAAGCTAGTGTTTGGATCCATCTTAAAACAACAACACATCAAAAGAAACATTAGTATGTTAGTGCCATAAAATCCAAATGACATTTCATATCCTGTATTCTTAAGGCAACTTATTAGTTTTGTTGAAAATCTCTTTTTAAATGTGTTATAAGCAAATTTTGTGTTCTGCTTTCCCAGTTGTGCGGCTCACTTTTGAAAAGTGTGGCGCACTTTTGCGCGATATAGAAAAGCCGGCGCACTTTTTGGAATGTGCGGCACACTTTCTGCAAAGATTTTTTTGTTCACAACTATATGATCTATATACTAATCAAACAATCTTATAAGACTTTTTTCATAATACTTCCTTAACAAGTAGTCAAAATAAGAAATAGTGACCAAATTTTGTAAGATGTTCTCAAGTATTTTGCAAGAAATAACTATTTTTTCATTTCCACTTGTTTCCTCATTTTCTTGTATCTCAAGGTTGTTAAAAATTCCAGAAAAAATACCACAAATCATGATAAATATCAAATACGACATACCAAAGCAAATTATTCTACCAAAGAGTAAATCAAATAGAAAATCAAATTCTGAAAGAAAATATTTTTGATTTTTCTTGAAATGCAATATTAACAAACACAAAAGCTCAAAAAGCATAAGCACACATAAAGCAATTCTCATGTTTTCAGCAGTAAGTGTCGAGAGTAAAAGGTTTTGGTGGTGTTTTGGGATTTTTTCTACCAACATTTTGTAAATGCGTACCAAATGTGCGGCGCACTTTATAACTATTTTGTTAAAAACTTTTTCAGATTGCCAGAAATCTGTACGGCGATTTAAAATTTTTGTTTACCAAGTATTTCAGAATGTTTCAAAATAAATAACTAATCAATCCCCGGCAGCGGCGCCAAAAAACTTGATGTTCGTTTGCATGTCTTAATTTTTATTCAAGATATTACCACATAAATGACTAGAAATATAAACACGGGCAAGTATACCCTTTCATGTATATCATAGCTTAAGGGTAAAGTACAGTTCGTTCCACGAGATGTTTGTTATCAAAATATAAAACAATTACCTCTAGAGTGTCACAAGTTCTAAAGATACACTTAACAATTGGTATTAAAGGGTGCGTTTGGCTAAGGTCATAACCATATGATAGATAGATAGCAATGATGAATATAAGCACATAAACAATATAAGACAACCTGTCGATTACTAGTCATGCATGCAACATTTAATTGATATGACAAGAATCCGACTAAAGACTTTGTTATATCAACAACATTAAGAAAGGGTTATGCTTGATTTCGATAACTAAGGTAGTAGATGAGATTATGCAAGAGTTGGTATATGTTTTAATCCACTAATCGCGACAAAAGTGATCAACAAGATTCATTTACTAGATGACATGAAACTCATCCATTCACATGAGTACTAGTCAATAATCATGGATGAATCCAACATATAACAATGGTCTTACATAATAACATATAATACATGAGTATCTAAATCACACGTATAGTCAAGAACCCTAGGAAAAAGTGTGCCGCACAAAACTAATTGTGCGCCGCACTTTGCCCCCGCAAAGCTAAAGATCATATCTTATCATACGGCTATCAAACCTTAACCAAGTGCACATGACGCTACTCCATAATAACAGTAACCAAGATCATTTCAACAATATGTAAATCAAAGTAAAAGATTAACATAATTGAAATAAGAATTATACCACATGGTTTATTCAATAATTGCTCCAAAGGTTTTATAAGCTTTTGAACTTATTACAAATGGCTAGCAACATTTCTAAGTTCCTTGTTCCATCACCAAAAACATCAACCAACTAAGGTTTACCAACTCTAGTTACTATGATCAAGGATTTGGAAAAATCATTGATTATTAGATTCTCCTAAACAATGGAGAAAGTATGGGATGATATAATTTATGCCTGGCCTATGGGTCCTATTTATTGTTACATTTTCGTAGGTTAGAAGCTCTGGAAGTATATCAAAGGTTCTCCCATAATAGCCATGCATAATTGCACTTAACTATGTAACTACAGCAAAATGTGCGCCGCACTTTTCCAATTTTGCGCCGCACTTCTTCAGGTGTAAATGTGCGCCGCACTTTCTAGTTTGTGCGCCGCACTTCTTGTAATTCTACAAAATTGGGGTACTTTGAATGTGCGCAGCACTTTTCCAATTGTGCGCCACACTTTGGCTCCATTTCAGCATAATTCCATCTTTAGCCCCTTTATTCTTTATTTCTTTATTCTTTTCCTTCATGGTTTCTTTCTTAGCTACAATACAAACGATATCCTTTATTAGTATCAATTCAACACATAATTTATTTATTTACATAGCATACAAGGACAAAAGCATCATTACAAACATGTATAAATGAGGCGTTATCAGTAGGGACCTCACAAAAAATTTCATGATCCCTACTGCAATACCTTAGTTCATCAAGAACCAGTTGTAAAAACCTTGGGTGAGCAAGAGTCATCTTGTTAAACTTGTTGTGACACATGCCATCAAAAATCATTTTGGAAAAATTAAAGTTTTGCCCATTTGCAATGCAAACAAGGGCACAACCGATAGTTCGATTGATTTCATTGAAAGAAGAGCACTTGGGACTCAAACAATGGAAGAATGACATGTATCTGGTACTTCCAGGCTGGGGGGAATTGTTTTTTAGTATATTTGTTTATAACCCCAACTTGGGGAAAAGCATAACCCAAGCCTCGAAGCCCTTGCTCTAGCTCTGCTAAGGGAAGGGTTGTTATACCATCAACATCATTAAGGCGTAATGCTTGACGAACTAGAGCTTCAGTAACAACCCATTAAACCCCATGAACAGTACCAACCAATGTAATCACTCCATCAATGGTTTTGAAACTAACAGTGTTCCAAAACTGCTTGATGTGTGTGATAGGGACAACTGGAGTATGAGAAAGTGCATACCTTAGAGCAGAAGCCTTCAAATACCCAATCATCTGAGTGTACTGGGGGTGCAAAGTATTATCCTCTTCCAAATAAGCCACCATGTTGTGTTGGCTTCTGAACCCCAAATCCACATTAGCAGGTCTAATCTTTGGTGCCATTAAGAATGATTTGAGAAAACTGTGATATGTTAACAATGGAAGTATGAAGGTTTGAGAATTTTAGAAATCAAGAAATAGTAGTTACCCTGTCTGAAAGAAAGAGGCAAATTTAAAGGAGAGGTATAAACACAAGATTGGTTGAAATATGAAACAGTTATATTCAAAAAGTAATCATCACAATCTTGAAAAATATATTACTTATCTCATTCATTAATTAAAAGTTACCAACTTGCTAAAATTACGGCCCATATTTTCGTCAAAAATAACAACTGTGTGGACCCCAATGTTTTTCAACAGTCAAAAAGTAAACATCAGCGTGTAACGGCTATATTCTTGTCAACGTTGAAATTTTGCCATGTCAGCGTTCAAATTGGTCTTATCAGCGCTGGAATTAAACTATGTCAGTGAAGATAACTCTTATACTGAAAATAATTATAAGGTGGCAAGCACTGTCCCATCATGCACACTTGCATAAGCAAGATAGACATAATTGTCCTCAAGTGTCCCTTGCTAACCAAAGTTCTTAACAAACTCTTTGTAACTTCCCAGGTAAGCCTAATTAAAATGTTCACCAAGTCTCCCAAGCGACCAATCCCAATTCTAGGCCAAAACGTCTTGGCAACGGGCATAGTATATCAACTTTTCATGCGACAGTGCCTCAAGAACTAGAAATTCCAATTCTTACTCACCAGTGGACACAATCTAGAATTGTGATAAGAGTATTTTAAGAATAACCAAAAACCTAAAGGTGTCCTAAACCTTCCCTTAAACTAGGATATACATAGTTGCAAAAGAAAAAGCATATGACAAAAATTTATTTCAAGATAGGAATGTAAACATTCCAACCATCATAAATAAATTTTGACACATTCCTTGTATGCTCCAAAGATCCATAAGAAACTTTGTATCCAAGATAACAATGCTCATACTTCCTGCATGATTAGATCAAAAACCAGAAAACTAACATATTGCTGTCAGCGGCCATTTTAACACTTGTCAGCGTTCAAATAACCATTGTCAGCGTTTGAAAAATAAAGTGGAAAACGTAATACTTTACAAAGACAAATAACAGTAAACATCCTATACATACTATATAATGATTTCAAAAACATATTTAGGTGAGATTGATCATTCCAATGCTTGTTACCAAGTACTGGAACCTCCCTACATCAAAAGGTTTAGTTAAAAGATCAGCCACATTTTCTTCTGTGTCTACCCTATCTGGATGTATAAAACCTTTTTTCAAAACAATCTCTTCTAAAATGATGCCTAATTTCTATGAGTTTTGTTTTAGAATGATGTAAAAGATTCTTAATAATGCATAATGTACTGTTATTATCTACAAATATCTTGGTATGCATAAAATTATACCCATAATCCAACAGCTGGTTTTGTATCCATAGAACTTCTCCGCAACAAGCAGTTGTAGCCACATACACTGCTTAAGTTGTAGAATTTGCCACCACTGTTTGTTTCTTGCGTTGACAAGATATGAGTTTGCTCCCAAGAAATTGGCATCCACCAGTTGTGGATTTCCTGTCAAACTTATCACCTCCATAATCACTGTCTGAATAGCCAATAATCTCCAATGGAGAATCTTTAGAATACCATAATCCCAAGGTGGGATAGCACCTAAGGTATCTAAAGATACTTTTAACAGCATGAGGATGACACTCTTTAGGAGTTACTTGATGGCATGCACATGCACACACAACAAACATGATATCAGGTCTAGAGGGCTATAAGATACATCAATGAACCAATCATTTATCTATAATGCCTGACATCCACATCTTTTCCATCTCTATTCTTTCCCCAAGGTGTTCCCTATCCATGGGTGTGCTAGCCCGTTTTTCATGAGGAGAAAAACCAAACTTCTTCAAGATCTCAACCACATATTTGTCTTGAGATATAAAGATACCATCATCTTTCTGTTGTACTTGTAAACCTAGAAAGAAGTTCATCTCTCCCGTTGCACTCATCTTGAATTTGTCTGTCATGAGCTTGGAAAATTCTTCACTCATCTTTAAATTTAATGATCCAAAGATAATATAATCCACATAGACCTGGACAAGAAGAAAATCCTTGCCAATCTTCTTGGTAAATAGTGTCTGGTCTATGGTGCCCTTTTAAACCTATTATCCACAAGATAATTGGATAATGTACCATACCATACTCTTGGGGCTTGATGAAGTCCATACATTGCTTTCTTGACTCTATACATCTTGTCTGGATGCTCCGAATCTTCAAAACCTGGAGGTTGCATAACATACACTTCCTCCTCAATTTTGCCATATAAGAAAGCACTTTTCACATCCATTTGATAAACTGTGAAACCCATGCAAGAAGCATAAGATAAGAAAATCCTTATTGCTTTAATTCTTGCAACAGGTGCAAAAACCTCTTCATAGTCTATCCCTTCTTCTTGTGTATAGCCCTGAGCAACTAAACATTCCTTGCTTCTGACCATAATCCCTCTTTCATCTGTTTTATTCCTTAGAACCCAACGTGTCCCAATAGGTCTGACATACCTTGGACAATCTACTAGCTCCCACACATCTTGAATTGCAAACTAATGAATCTTATCATGCATTGCTTCAACCTAGCTTCGTTCTGTAAGAGTTTCAAAAATTTTCTTGGGCTCCTTTTGTGACAAACAACAGGCAAACAAACATGCTTGCATAAGAGGGTATCTTCCTTCTTGTAAATATTAGCAATGAATCCACCTTGAGTCTAGTGATTTCTCCTTGTTTGGACAGGAGTCTGAATATCACCAATTATTCAGGAAGGAGGATGATCTTTTGCCATCTTTGTAAGTATTCCTCTCCCAAATAGTATGTTGTCATGTATAATGGACTCCATGTTGCCAATATCATCTTCATTGCCACTCCCATCCCTACTTGAATTGACATCTTGATTGGGTATGGGATCTTCAACATGTTCAAACATGTTTGTGTTGGATGCTACTGCTTATTTTATTTAGATGGAACGTAATTCAAGACTATTCAAGAAGAAGCGGATGTCTGTTGATCAGTTATTTCATATTCTATGTGATACTATTCGCTTGAAGTTGATTTCTTTCCGTTTCAAGAAATTATCTACCAGGTCAAGTTTGCTGCTTGACAAATGGAGGGTGTCGAGCTCAAGATTTTTTCCATAATAGGTGTGTCGGGTTAGTGTTGTACTCTTTTTTCTTTGTCCAAGGTTTTTCCCACTGGGTTTTCTTTGGTAAGGTTTTTTAAGGAGGCAGACTCATTTGGATTCATCCTGCTCCTATCATGGTGGTGTTGGATGCTGAAGAGTGAGCGCGGTTTCATGTTCACATCTTGGTTTTTATCTAGTTTACTGTTGTCTTCTAGATTTGGTTAGGGCTTTTGATGTTTCATAGTCTTTGTTAACAAGCTGCATGTAGCTTGAGGTTAATGTGGTATCTCAGCCACATTCCTTTGTATTTAAACGCTTTTTTGGTTAATATATTTACCGGGGTAACCCATTACAAAAAAAAAAATTCCAAACAGGCTGCCAGCGTCTGAATTCAACGTGTTAGCGTCTAAATTTGCTTTGTCAGCGTCTGAATATGCATGCATGAATTCATCAACTGGTTTTTCTTGTGGTCCTTCTTCCTCCTTTCCAGCAGTAGCAGATGCTTGCACAAACCCATCAGTCCATATAGGTATGGTGACATAATCAAATATAGGAGTTGGCTCAACTGCATGTGATCCTTCTTCTTTAGCAACCCATGTACCTGAAATTTCAACAATAGGTTCTTCCAAAACATTTGGATCCTTCTCCACAATGTCTGGATTAGAAACAGGCATATAAATCAAGGACCTAGATAATGGTTCCAAATTAAATAACCAATCTGGTCCATTCTCCGGATCACTAGGCTTACTTTCTAAAAACCTAACATGCACGTTTTCAAGAATTCATTTTCCCTTCTTGTTGTAAACCCTGTACCCTCTGTTGTTCATAGAATAACCCACAAATATCCTTCATCGCCTTTTGCATTAAATTTTCCTAAGGCATCACTAGTATCTAAAATCACTACATGACATCCAAAGGGTTTAAGAAAGTCTATATTAGGCTTCCTTTTCCAAAATAGCTCATAAGGTGTCTTATTGTGGATTTTGTTGACCAAAAAGCAATAGGAAACTTAGCTTCCGCTAACATGGTCCTAGCTGCTTCTATTAGTGTTCTATTCTTTCTTTTAGCTACACCATTCTGCTGTGGAGTTCTAGCTATGCTAAACTCCCTAGAAATTCCCTTATTGACACAAAAGGAATCTAGAAGATTGTTCCTAAACTCACCACCATTGTCACTTCTAAGAATTTTAACCTCATTACCCGTTTTCTTCTCAATCTGTGTGATGAAGTTAATTAAAGTCTTAGCAGTATCACTCTTTAAGGCTAAAAAGAAAGTCCAAGTAAACCTAGAATAATCTTCAGTGATAACAAAACAGTAAGATTTACCATTTAGGCTTTCTATATTGGTTGGGCCAAATAAGTCCATATGTAGCAAGTAAAGTGGTTTAGAACTAGAATGCACACTTGTAGACTTAAAGGATACCTTATGATGTTTGCCTTTAAGACATGCAACACAAGAGTGATCATTGTGAAAAGCCTTTGAAGGCAAACCATCAACAAGATCATGTCTCACAAGTCTATTAATGTTCTTAAAGTTAATGTGCCCTAACCTCCTGTGCCGTAAATTACTTTCATCAACTAATGCTTTAGCATAAAGACATGACAGAGTTTAGTTCATCTTAATCTTTTTAGATTAAAATTATAAATGTCCTTATGCCTAGGTGTTCTATACTCAATAAACTTTTCATCAGGAATCTTAAAATCCTTACCTAACACCAATCATTCAGTACTAGTAAAAAGAACTTTATTTTTGTTTTCACAAACTTGTGACACACTAAACAAGTTATAATCAAATTCCTTTACCAGAAAAACGTTTTCAAAACACAAATTGTGTGTGCTAAGAGTGCCTTTACCAGAGATGTTACCATATCCTCCACCAAAATACACTTTGTTACCATCTTTAATGGGGATAAAATTTGTCAAATAATATTCCTTCCTTGTCATGTGCCTAGAGCATCCACTGTCCCAATATCCATGATCATTGACCTGCTTTTGAATGCCCTGCACATAAAGAAACAAATTAGTTTTCTTTAGGAACCCAAGCCTGTGTAGACTTGGATTCATGTGGTTGTTCAACAAGAACTGACTTATTCCTTGTAACAACCCCTTGTTAATCCCGTTGTGGCCTGAACACCCACTTTACCCTAATTGGTTTAGTAATGAACTTTGAAAGATAACTAAACCTATTGTAGGTTATAGAAATTCCATCTGAATTAGGGTTTTGGTCTTGTTTAGGTCTCCATGTCAAACTAGAAAAAGCGTTAGACCCCTTTCCCCTAGGTTGTAAATACCTATTGTTACTTGGTCTAACACAAGATCTAACAACAGCTAGTTGTGGAATTTTCATACCAGACTTGGATCTGAGCGTTGAATTTGTTCCTATCAGCGTTGAATTTGTTCCTATCAGCGCTGAATTTGTTCCTGTAAGCGCTGAATTTGTTCATGTCAGCGTCGAAATTATGGTTTGCTACAGGAACCCATTGTTTGTTAGACCAAGTGTTGGTCTTTTGAAAGGGCCTTTGTCCATGAGTATTACTCCCTTTAGAAAAGAAGGGACCTGGTCTAATGGTCTGTGGACTTGTTTGGACAAAAGGTCTGGGTTTGACCATGGTTGACCTATTGTTAGTGGTGAATTTAGAGCCACTGACACACTTATAGGCCAAATGAGAAAAATTTCAACATGTGAAACAAGCCTTTATAGACATAGCCTTAGGTCTAGATTGAAAGAACCCTGTCCCATTAACACTAGCTTGGCTTTAGGGTGACCTAGTTTTCTATAAATTTCAGCATATTTAACACTAGATTTTCTCTTAATTGGTGAGCCAAGGTCAATGGTTTTTCTAGTGGTAGGGTTGGTCACAGTAATGGGTGTAGGTACAAATGGACTCTCACTGAGCATTACACCCTTAACAAAAAGAAATTGGTTTGCTGCTTTCCATTGTTCAAGATCAGTCACCTTCTGTTGATATTCCTCAACTAGGGAAAGCACTCTAGGTGGAGGAATAAATTCTTCTTCTTGGAGTTCTGGGATACCAGTCCAAGAGAGATCCTTTCTCTGGACACCATAGAAGTTCCCAGCAGGTGGTGGAACAACAACATACTCATTCATCCCAATCCTAGACTTGTCCCTAGGGTCTCTTTGTTCACTGACACACTTTTCTAGGGTTTGACTAGCTTTATCAATATTCTCAATTTTAAGCCCTACATTTTCTTTATCCTTAATGGCTTCACTTAACTGAAGTTTCACATCTGCTCTAGATTTCATTAGAGAATCCCTAAGTTCATTACTAACTTTGAGATCCCTAGTCAAAATATTAATTTGATCTTTCAAGTTAAATTCTATTTTCTTATATTCCTCGATCGTCCCTTCAGTTTGTGCAAGAGCCATTTTATAGTTTTCAAGTCTAGTGCTTATGTCTATAACATCTGATTTTAACTTTACATTTTCTTTGTTAACTTTTTCAGTGTTTAATCTACACCCTTTACTACAACAAGCATCATCATATACCTCATTCTCTGATGAAGATGAGGATTTGGCCATGAGAGAAAAGTAAACATGCTCTTGTTCTTCCTTTCAGCAATCAAAGCTTGATTCTCTACCACATCCTTTACCATAAAGCTCATGTCCCATCCAACGCCATCAATATCTTGCATGGCGACCAGAGCCTTTGGCTTAGCATCTTCAACTTTGATGATTTGGCTTGAATTCTTTCCAGCATCAGATCTTCTTGGAGATCTTCACTCCCTCATGAAGTGTCCCGTCCTACGATAGTTATGGCACTCAACCTTGGATTTATCAAATCCAGCTGTGTCTTTAGCATTAATATTCATCTTTCTTCCAAACCTCATGTTCCATCTGTTAGCCCTTATGCTTGCAAGTACCATATTCTACTTGATATCCATCTCTTCTTTATCAGCATCACTGATTTGCTCAAGATCCTCATAGGTAACTAAGAAACCATTGGGCAATGTAGCAATGTATGCAAATATTGTGTCCAAAGCAATACCAGCAGGTTTAAGACTGGGTGATTCAACATTGTATGTGTCAGCATCAAAATTCGAGCCGCTGATAAAGGTTGATCCACCGCTGACAAAAGTTGATCCAGTAACAGGATGTACATTCAATCTACTAACATATGAGTCTCTTTTAGTGGTTTGAGATTCACTATGTGAGATGAACGCCATGTTCCCAGATATTGACTTGCTTCCATGTTCAAGTAAGGTTTCACTCTACAAGAGCTTTAGCTTATTGTAGATATCATCAAAGGAAGCACTCTTATGTGCATTGGTGGCAAGGATTGATTTGGCTTCAATTTTCCATGAATCACCAAGACCTCTAAGGAATGTAGCAATGATATCAGCATCTTCATGTTCCGTTCCCATAAAAGAAAACTTGCTACTGATGTCTAGAAGCTGACTTCTTACCTCACATAGCTTCTCATGGGGATGAGCCTTAAACACATCATATTCACTCAAAAGTTGCTTCTTCCTTTATTTGGACGTATCTACATTACCACCATAGGTGACTTGAAGAGCTGCCCAAAGATTTTTAGCAGAATCAAAACTTTTGTATTTGTGTTGATTCTTTGGACCCAAGGAGAGTTCAAGAATGTTTAATGTCTTCATGTCATTCCTTCTCAAGGCTATATCAGCGGTTGAGATAGCTCTTCCATCTTAAGGTCTTTCATTAAGGTCTGTATCAGTTGAACCATCAGCTGCTCTTCTTGCTGCAATAGCAACAGTAATCATGAATGCTTTATCGAATTGATTGCCATATTCAATAACTTCCCAAAGAGTATGGTCATGAACTTGAAGATATTGTTCAAAATTGAATTTCCATTGTTCAAAGTTGTCAGGGTCGAGCATAGGGATTTGAGGTTGTGATTTGATGAGGATGAAGAATCTGTGGTAGACATCTTGTTTGGTTTTAGGGTTTTTGGTGTTTTGGGGTTTACTGTTCTTTTAGATCAAAGTTCCTCAACAAGCTCTAATGCCACTTTTTGATCCCAAACTTAGATCGATTAGCTTTGTGTTAAACGAGATTAAATCAAGATTAACACTTAGAGAAACTTTGCGTATTTAGGAATCAAAGTGTTATGCAGAATTAACACTTAGAACAAAGAACAAACAAACAATGTAAACCAAACTTTCACTCTTGAATGATAATGAAACTTGCGTACAATAAAAGTTGTAAAACCTGTGAAAACTTATTAAAACTGATATATAACTATGAACCCTACGACCTCCTTTTATAACACAAGGAGACGTATACAAAGGTCTACCTATCAACTATTCTAGGTAATGATAATTATTGAAAATACAATATTGATCATATCTTTACTTCAAATATAAAACGTGCAGATTAAGTATTCATTTCAGTGGTTGAACTTCTTGTTGTCAGCGCTTGAATATTTCTTGTCAGTGCTCATCTGTCAGCGCCTCGTTTACTCTTGTCAACGTCCAAGTTCCTCTTGTCAGCGTCCCAGTGACTTAGCTAATTTTATTCCCAACAGTTATAATTATCGAAAATCTAGAGTTTTTTAACTAATAATTGTTTTGAGTTAAAACTACATGTTTTTTAGGTTTCTTAAAATTAGGGTTTTATTTTTTAAAAATTAGGGTTTTTTGGCCGATTTTTAATAAAAAAATAATTGTTTTGAAACCCTAAATTATTTGTGGGATAATTTTAGATTAAATTGCATGATTAATTGTTATGTCATGTATGGTTACGATTCGTAGAGATTTAATTGTTAAGATTTGTGGGGAAGTCTATGATAACCTGCATGTTTTCATGGATCGTAAAATTATATGGTTATATGATTTTATGTGCTACGTGAATATTTGATTCAATAAATCTTGAATTAGGGAAGACTTTTATATAAATATAAAGACCTAGATTTGATGATTATTGAATAAATTGTATGCATGTGGCTATATGATTTATTTATTGCACATATAAATGTTATTATGTGTTTATGATTTAGTTTTTTTACTTGTTATATTAAAAATTGTTGAATTGTTGTAAACAAGGGTTTTTTTAAAGAAATAATATGGACTAAATCGTATTAAAATAATGATTTGTTAGCGATTTAAATTACATAAGATTACATTGATTGGTGAATTGCAATAATAATCTAACGGCCAACTCCTTTTGACAAACTATAAAGTGGGTTTAACGTACCGCTGGTCATGTACCCAGTTATGGAAGGAGGTTTTATGCCATTAGTCACTGACCAAATTCTCGGCTCGCCTGTGCGTCAAATTGAAATTACTTACGATTATTAATTGAATTGTACCTTAAGGGTGATATACCACAAATTCACATCCGAAACACAATGAATAAGGTATTGCTTTGTGCGTAGCCGAGTTCTAGCAAAAGTACGTTGTAAATAGTTGTGGGTAAATTCTTTAATTGGTTTGACCAATACCTCAACATAATTTATTTAGAAATTTAGTCTCGTGAAAAAGTTTACTAAATGTTTTATCAAACTTATGTTATGGAGTTTTATGCATGCTTCTCCATACATTGATTTTGACATCGAAATTTATACCCTTAAAAATTAAGTCGAATACTCCTAATTGACGAACACTTGAAAATACTACGTCATCAAATGAGATTTTTGGGTGATGTTGTGATGGAGAGAAAACTTCCATAGAATGAGAATACGTATGATGGTTTTACGTTACTCAGATTAGACGACTTAATTAAGTTACTCAGTGAGATCTGGAAACGTAAGGCATTCAGAAGGGATGCAACATGTTTACGTTACTCAGATTAGACGACTTATGTAACACCCCCAAATTTACACAATTCAATATAGCGGAAGAGTCGTTCGTTTTACGGGATAGCACATTACTCACATCATAGACAACGCTTAAAAATCGCGTCGTTTAATAATAAAGCATTTCCATTCATAAATATCCAATTTACATAGGTCCCAAGTCATAATATTTCATACAATTTTTACAAAACATTTGAATGGAAATTGTTATTTAAGTGCGGACCATGAATTCTTGTCTTCTTCCCGAGAATTACCTTCAAGTACCTAAGATAAAACATGTTAAAAGAAAAGGTCGGCGAAAATGCCGAGTGAATTCATAGAGTTTAATAAACCATTAATATATCACTGGTATATGTAGGATTGTAAATCTTGCTTATGTGTTAGAGAGAGAAAGAGATAGAGAGATGGTGGATTACACACACACTTAGAGAGAGAAAGAAATGTTTACTATGTGAAAAATAATGAAACCACACACCCTCTCCATCAAAGGAGAGGGTTTATATACCCAAGCCCTTGTCATGGGCTTGGGCTTACATTTGGGCCGGCCTACACATGTTGTAGGCTAGGCTTGATGTTGTTTGATAAATAAAGAAAGTTAACTAAACTACGAGCTATTACATGGACTATTAATGGAGTGATCGATCCTTCTTAATACGTAAAACGTATTTCCAACAATCTCCCCCTAAGGGAGGTCACTCCAAACAAGGGCGTTACCCAAGTTACAATAATAAAATAAACCTAGCATACTATGCTTGTCTTGAGCTCGTAGTCTTCGTCTTTCTTTTTCTTTTTCTTTTCTGGTGAACATGCTGATATGATCTTTGATATCAATCTTGAGCATTAATCTCTTGCCTTGATCTTGTGCATCCATCACTTGTGATCTTCGCCTCTTCGTGACACCATGTCCCACATACTTATACCTTATTAATTCTTGAAAGCTTCAGAGTTTGATACAGCGGAAGACTTAACTTTTGGGCTTTCTTGAATTAAATGAGATATTAAGTGCATAAAGTATAAGCATGCGGGGACGACTTCTTCTTGGATTCCGCAACGCCACCGTCTTCAAATGCCGCAACATAAGTAGACATGAACGAAATGGCTTTGAACATTTCATTCTAAATCGGTAGCATTTTACCTCCGGTCGGTGAAGACCGTTGGACGATATTAGATATCGTACCCGTGACGGATAGTTTCAATTAAGTAACTTCCTGACAGGATTTCGCGGGTAAACCCGTTCTCTTTATTCGACCGTCCAAAGCTGACTGCGAACATAAAGAGTGAATCATTTAGATAATAATATCCGCATGATTTGAAGCCGTCAATTCAGATTCCTGGAACAAGTGAAATTCAATTAAGAACCGCACCATCGTTGCTTTCCAGTTGTCACGAGCTTGATTCGTATAGAATCTTGCAAGTTACCTACCAGTGCTGTTTGAGGTTAACACTAGAAGGATTTCCGCTCATCACTGTGAACACTAAGGTATCACTCTGAGTGTTCTGGCAAGATCACTAAGATATTGCGTAGAGGCCTGGAACGTGTTTAAATTCAGTTAAGAATTAAACAGCTGTTGCTTTCCAGTTATCACAAGTTTGATTCATAAAGAATCGCACAAGTCACCTGCCATGAGCTTTTTGATATTCGCTCAAGAAGGATTTCCATCTTCATTGAAAATACTTTCGTATTACTCGGATGTTCAGGCAAGATCATGAAGATTTTGCGTAGGACTCTTAAGTTTCTTACTTTTCACAGTGTGTGAAGAAGCAAGGAAATATGGAAGTGTGTCCTAATGAGATATTTGATGATCTCAAATGGCTATAGACTCGATCGTGCACTTTGGATTTTAGTGATCAGAGGCTGGAGAGGAGTGCCACCTTTTCAATACCAATTTATTCAGAGTGAATAAATCAATAGATAACGTGTTGATCTCCGTGTGATTAAAACAAATATCTTTTGAGAGATATCTGAGTTAGCTGGGATGGGTTGTGCATTGCATCACTGGGTCCATGATGTTTGTCTTCAATATCGAGAATCATTAAATGATCTCAATAGCATATGTGTTGACCCGGTTTCTGCCTATGTTGTAAGGAGGGCTTCTTTCTTTACACCCTTTATCTTTACAATTCTTTTTCATTCTTCAACCCCTTCAATGCTTACCAATACGTCATAACTAGCACCTTGTTGTGATTGTTCCAGTGCTAACTTAAGTACTTGGTCGGCATTCAGCTACGTTCATAATCTTTCTCCAACTTTCCTAAGGACTACTATTTCTAGCTATGGAATGTCCTTGGGAAGATTCCTCCGGTTCTGGAAGAATCATAGGACTTAACCTATCCTACCATCCTTATGTCACCACAATCTTCATCGTCGTGAAATAAATGGGTTTTGGGTAAGTATATGTCACCATGAAAATCCATTTTGATATGAAAATCCGTTTTGCTCCCCCTTAACATATGCCACGATATTCGAAAACATTTCGCACATGTCGGGATGAGCCAGCACATTAAGTCAAACCATTTGTGATAATATCCCATACTAAATCACATTTTCTCCCCCATATTAAAAAGATTAACCCAATCGATGTTTTTAATATCAATTAATTTAATGAAGTTTTAACAAAGGTTTTGGGAAAAAATGCAAGTCCATTTTATCTTCATGATATCAAACGTATGAGATATGATACCGATTTGTAACATGATCACATATTCACCATATTAGAAAAGATTTGACAAGGTTGGACCTGATATATGAGAACATCATATGATAAGATCAAATGGTTCTTGTCAGCATATGTTGGTCACCTTGTCACGTCTGAAGTCATCTCTTGACACCACATGTACGATTGGTATTGTTGTCTTGACACCAACTTGTGAACTAGGCACGTTCGGCATCGAAGATTCTGAATGCTTGACAATTGCTCCCCCTCAATTGTTGACCCGTGTTCTATTGAAAGAGCTGTAGTCGTCGGTTGAGTAGTCGCATCGTCGAGTATGTAGATACCAATTGTAGATAGCTATGGTTTTAGAGATGATAGCTTCATAAAAACAAGACTTCTCTTGTTTTAACAAATAAATGCACTGAAACGTACATGGATTTGTGTTAGACCAAGTTATAAAGTAAACTTGATCCCTTACAAGGTTTTAAAGTAAACCTTGCCCGAGAAAATTAGTTCCCGTTGTGAGCCAAAGCTTTCATAAGAAATACATGACTTTAATATGAAAACCGGGTTGCAGTCAGAAATAACTACAAGCCATTTTGGCATGTTTTATGAAATATTTACAACTTTTGTACGAACTCTATTTATGGCGCCGTGTCAATATTAATCAACATTTCTAAGGCCGTAAATATTATCGTACCAAAAGACATGTCTTAGAAAAAGAAAGTAAAAATATTTTTGGATTTTTCTTAATTTTTCAATTTTTATGGTTTTTATATGGTTTTATAGTTTTGTATTTTGCTTTTGAGGATAAAAATATAAACAATATATACAAATGATCACCAAGGATACGGAGAATAGTTTTACCACCACTATTCTTTCGCTTTATCTGCTAGTTCCTTTAGAGTCTCAGGCGAGAAAGTTCTCATTCCTAGCTTGTCGGCCAAAAATTCAATTCGAGCGCGATCTAAAGCCTTCGTGAAAATATCCGCCAATTGATACTCAGATCGGACAAATTAAAGCTCGATTACTCCATTTTCCACTTGATCCTTGATGAAGTGGTAGCGAATGTCAATATGCTTCGACCGGGAGAATTGAACGTTGTTGCAGCATAAGGCAATTGCACTCTTGTTGTCGCAGTACATCGGAATTTTGTTTAAACCTAGACCATAGTCGGTTAATTGTGATCTCATCCAGAGAATTTGAGCACAGCAACCGGACATAGCTATGTATTCTGCTTCCGTACTTGAAATTGCAGGGCTTTTCTACCTTTTTGATGCCCAACTGATTAGTCGATCTCCTAGTAGTTGCAAAGTTCCACTCGTGTTACGTATTGTATCTTGACAACCCGCGTGATCCTCATTTGTATATGCCATTAGTGCAATAGAAGAGTCCTGGCACACATACATATAGCAAACTGAAGATCAGGTCGACTGGCTGTGATATACAGAAGAGTACCGATCATTCCACGATACAGTGTTGGATCAACGGCAACTCCATGTGGATCTGCATCAAGCTTAGTTCGTTCCACCATTGGAGTGTCCACGGGGTCACAAGATTCCATCTTGTACTTCTTAAGTGATTCAAGGGCATACTTGGATTGATTGATAAAGATGCCTCTGGGACTCTGAGATATCTGAAGACCTAAGAAGAATGATACCTTTCCCATCATTGACATCTTAAACTTGGAAGACATGAGTGTCCCAAACTCATCCGATAAGGTTTGGGTCGAGGCTGCAAATATAATATCATCAACATATATTTGTACCATAATCATATCTTTACCTCGTTTCTGAATGAACAGCGTGGGATCCACCTTGCCTTTAGCGAAGCCTTGCGTAATGAGGAATTTTGACAAAAGATCATACCATGCGCGAGGAGCTTGCTTCAACCCATAGAGAGCCTTCTTAAGCTTGTACACATGATTAGGATAATTAGGATTCACAAAACCATTCGGTTGTTGAACATAGACCTCTTCCTTGAGTTCACCATTAAGAAATGCCGTCTTCACATCCATCTGATAGACGATCATATTCATATGGGCTGCATAAGCGAGGAATAGTCGAATAGCTTCCAAACGGGCAACAGGTGCAAAGGATTCCATAAAGTCGATGCCCAATAATTGCTTGTATCCACGAGCTACTAGTCGAGCTTTGTTCTTTAGTATTCCGCCTAACTCATCGAGTTTCACCTTGTAAACCAATTTCAAAGTGAGTAACTGTACTTGATCCGGGCATGGGACAAGTTCCCAAACATCAAGACGTATGAATTCGTTAAGTTCTTCTTGCATAGCTTCTATCCAACAGGATTGAGTAAAAGCTTGTTGCCATGTCTTAGGTTCAACTTCTGTGAGAAAAGCATCAAAGTGACAAAACAATGCACTTTCTTGTAACTGACTTCGTGTGGATACCGGACGATTAGGGTCACCAATAATAGAATCTATAGGATGATCCTTTGTCCACTTGCTGTCATGTTCACGAATCCGTGGATTGGAGTAAACCGTAGTTGGAGCTTCTTCTGAGGTGGACGACCCAACTTGATTAGAGGCGGGAATCGGTACACCAAAGAATGGAAGTTCACGCATTTGAGCGAATTCCAAATCGTGATCATCATCATCCTCTTCATCATCAATAGGCATGACATGGGTAGTTGAAACATGTGTTGGTTGAGAATTACTTGTTGAAGGTACATCTTGACCAATTGTAGGTGCAGATGCAACTGATTGTGCAACGGTTGCTGGAGCGACAACTTCGTTTACCGGAGCTATTACCTCAGGTTCTGGAGCAACAATACTTGGAGGAGTAAAGAATTCATCAAAGAACGGTTGAAACAACGTGTCCCAGTCATTCCTAGTAGGTGGTATAAATGATGAAGTAGGGTTGTTTGGGACAAGACCAGAACTAATGTTACTGGGTCCCATTTCATGAAGTACGGGTTCAGAGCTTCTTTGCTCAGAAGCCATTGCTGTCAGCTCATCAAAATCAACATTCATAGTTTCGAGGATCTTGCGAGAGTTACGGTTGTAGATTCAGTATGCCTTCTTTGCGGGGGCGTAACCAATGAAAATACCAATATCAGCCTTTGGTTGAAGTTTTCCCAAATTGTCACCATCATTATTTGGATAGGAAAGAGAACCAAATACATGAAGATATGATAAATCTGGTTCTTTTCCATGGAGAAGCTCATAAGGTGTTTTACCATGGCGTTTACGAATTAGTGACCGGTTTTGGGTGTACACTGCTGTAGATACTGCTTCTGCCCATAAGAACAATGGAGCCTTTGCGTAAATTAACATCGTTCGAGCAGCTTCCATAAGTGTGCGATTTCGCCTTTCAACGACACCGTTTTGTTGTGGAGTGCGAGCAACGGATGTTTCATGAGATATTCCAACTTCTTCATAATAATCACGCAAGATTTGATTCACAAATTCGGTTCCATTATCTGTACGAATGCGTCAGACAGTAGTGTTGAGACGCACTTGAATCATCTTGAGAAATCCGATGATGAATTTAGGTGCCTCATTTTTTTGCTTTAAGAAATTTCACCCATGTAAACCGAGAGTAATCATCGACAATGACGAGGATGTACTTTTTGCCACTAAGACTTTCAACACGCATTGGCCCACAAAGATCCATATGCAACAGATAAAGTTTCTCTTGGTTGGTGTCTTCCGTCTTGGGTTTGTATGATTTCTTAGTGCTTTTCCCCATTGTACACGCGGAACACAAATGATCCTTGTGAAATGATAGTTTAGGAAGACCACGAACAAGTTCATTTTTCGCCAAGTGATTGATAGCGTCAAAGTTAAGATGAGATAACCGTCGATGCCATAACCATGACTTAGTCTTCGATGCTTTGGAGAGAAGACATACGGGAGAAGCGGCCATCATGTCTTGTAGAGACAAAGTATACAAATTATTCCCTCGAGTACCTTTCAATAAATCAACCCCTTCCAAATTAATAAGACATAGGGGCGATTTCTCTCCCCTAGGGGGGCGATTTCCGGCCACCATTCTACCTAAAATTCCGGCTAAAAAACCCTAGCAACCGCCTCTCTATCTTATTTGTTATTAATTTCTTTTTTCTTGATTTAGGGTTTCGTTTGGTGCTTCTGATTAAGGTTACCATTCGTCTCATTGGATCAGATCTAGGAATTTTTGGCCGTAAGATATGCAATCGGTTCAAGATTTTTACTATTGTAGAATGGTTGTGCTTTGGTTTCTATCTGTTTATCTAATGGACATCGCCCATCTCAAAACCCTAATTACCCTTCATTCATTTTTGATTCTTCATTAGGGTTTCGATTTGGTTTGGTTATTCTCGATCTCTGTTTTGTTTGTACATCTATATGGGTCGATTGGTCGACTGCGTGGAGGTTCTACTCGTGGGATCCACGCATGGTATCGCATCGGGTAAACTCTTTAATTAGGGTTTTTATTGACAGGTTGTTCATCTTAAGGGTTGCGATATCAATCCTGGGGATCGTGTGCTTTGTTATCATGGTTACCACTGGTTCGTTTAATCTTATGATTCGGGTAACATGATCCTACTCGCTAAGAGTAGTTACGAGTGGTACTCGTTTTTTGATCGTTGGCAAAACCTTTTAGGTTTGTTTTCATGATAACTTGAGCAAGGTTGCTACGATGTTCAGGATGTCTATGTTTGTTGTTCGTGATCTGGAGGTGCATGCATGAGTGCTTTTTGTTGCTATGGATTGGGAGAGTCGGCTGGTTCGATACCCTACACTTCTTAGGGTTTCGGTTTGGTTATTACCATGTGGAGGTCACGTGATTGATCTACACGGGTTGGCATTATGCAGTAATCATGGCGTAACACTCGGAAACGCTTTTCTGGAAACGAAATTACTGTTTTGGTTTTTATATGTTGGAAAATCGGCGGTGTAATGTTTATTTATATTTTTTTTCCAATGTATTTGGTAGTCATAAGAGTGGCATGTTATTCTTATGTAAGTTTTGTGGTTTGTGCACATTGTGTATGTGCTGGTTGTAGCCCATGTAACGGGCCGTGATGTAGGACTTCACCTACATCCGTTTGTACTTCAACGTTTTTTGGTGTAATATATTTTACCGGGGTCAGTCCCCTTTACCCAAAAAAAAAAAACCCCTTCCAAATTACGAATGAAGCAGGTATGCTCTCGAAAAGCAACTTCTAGGTTTGCATCACAAAATTGTCCCACAGAAAATAAGTTGTGACCAAGACCTTCCACATAATACACTCTTGAAATTATTACGTTCCCAATATGATATTCACCATAACCCATTATCTTTGCAATATGATCATTACCAAATCGAACCGTACCAAGAAACTTGCTGACGAAATTTCTGAGCTGAGAGCGATCTCCGGTCATATGCTTGGAGCAACCAGAGTCCAAATACCAGAGAACAATTTGGACCACCTGTTTTCAATCACAACAGTAGACAATGCATTGGAAACTATTGGTTCCGGAGTGTTAGCAGATACAGATATGTTATTATCAGAATTGCTAACATTTTTGTTATCCTTAGATTTCCTGCATTTTCTAATGTGAGTTTTAGCATTTACAGGTTTTACTGTTCCAATTTTTTGAGGTTTTGGAGTATTAGCGGGCACTACAGTGGGAGTAGACCTATTTAAAGGGCAGTTTGTTCCTACAGTAGTGTTGGTGTTCCTAGTTAAAGGATACACTTGTGTTTTGGTAGCCTTGGTACTCCTAGTTAAAGGGCACACTTTCTTCGCTTTAGTGGGAGTGATCCTAGTCAAAGGGCACGTATTTCCTACTATAGTGAAAGTTCTACCAGTGGGGCGCCACATCCAGCCAACTTGGGTTAACACTTTCCCAGTCGGTTTCCATTCTAATCCATTTTTCCGGGCATACATCTCATTCACATGGTCAATAAGGCAAGAATCATGACGACTAGAAAACATACATTCATTGCAATTCCAACATTTCAAATTAGAATTCACAGTAGGCTTAGAACGCTGCACAACCGCAGAACCTTTAGGTTTAGCTACATGATTCTTTTTATTCAAAACAGAAATAACATTCCTTGGATGGGCTTCTACTTTCTTCTTCACTTGACAACTAGATGGGGGCAAGATCCTATCATTCTTCTTGTTTCTTTTAATCTTAGATCTTTGAGCCTTAGTAGTGGTGCTTACTCCTGTAGAAGGCAACACGGGAATATTAGAAGCTGGTTTGGATTCCGCCTTATCTTTAGTGACTAAAGTTTGAGATGGTTTAGTCCTAGGGCCCTTGTTAAGTGGTGTGACGGCTATTAGGTTCCTTTTGATTGCACTAGAGGATGCTGCTGAGACAGTGGCTGTGTTATCCACAACATTCTTACCTTTTAGAGTAAGAAGTGTTTCCTTTAACTCAGCCAAGACCAGATTCTTATCACAAATTTGTTCCCTCAAATCAGATATTTCCACCGACTTTTGATTCAATTGTTCAATCAATGATTGATTCTGTGCAGTGGTGTTAGCATATGCGGGCTTTACTGAATCGAAAAGTCGTGTATTTTTCTTTTTTAAGTTATCAACTTTGGACAAAATCTTGGAAACTCGATTATCTAGATCAAGTTTAAGATTCTCAGCGGCCTCAAGTACGTTCACACAGTTAAGCTCCTTAGATTTCTCTATGTCTATCGACAAATATTGAGCGACCTTGTCCCTTGGCTGACGCTGTTTTGATTGTAAATTCAATCGAAAATTCTTTTCAAAGTTTGCATCATCGATATTAACACCTTCGAATGACGTTTCAAAGATTTCTTGAATAAATTGTTGCTTGCATTCAAGCGAAATACAATGTGTTTGAATCTCATCAAAACGTTTTGAAAGCGAAGAATATGAATCTTGAAGCTTTAAAAATTCAGCGTGAGATTCGTGACAAGTACTATCTACCACATTATCCACAGTTTCAACATTATGCACAGTAGAATCATTATCAACACGTTTATTCACACAGACGGAAACAATATCATGAGACATCACTTGCTTCAGAAGCTGATCATTTTGGCGTGAAACTCGTTCTATTTCAAGTAAACTGTTTTCATAAGCGTCATCCATTTCATTGAAAACACGTTTAACTTCTTCTATTTCCAAATACAAATCATGATCAAGATTACTAAGACAAGCTTTAACATTCTTTACAAATGGAATAATTTCGTCTCGAAACGCAGCTCTAGTGTGCTCAAAGTTCCATTCACCTTCCGTTATGGCCGAAGCCGTCGTACGTTCCAAAATGACCTTGTCAAAATCGGCTAAGTGTTGGTGTACCGCATTTAAGTTAACGGACGGCTTACTTACCGGTGGAATTAACTTCGTTAAATCCTTTTTGACAAGTGTAGGAGACGTACTGGGAGGGTTTTCATTTGACAAACTTTGGGGCACAAGAACTGTCAATTCAGCTAATTCCTTTTGTAAGCGAATGCGGGTCTTTTTAGAAAATTGATCTTTGTTATGTTGATCATAATCAATTGTATGGAATTTTGAAAGCATTTTAGAATGAGTTTCATCCGCAAGTGACTGAGTCGCGTCAGAACTACGAACAAAAGGTGCTTCTTTCGATTTGCCAATTATGGTCATATCATAAAGACCGGGAATATATTCCTGAGCTTGTTTTGCATAACCGGGATTAGGTGGTAAATCTTGAAGACGCTTAAGTTCGAATTCTTGAAATGATTTAGTTAAAAGAGGAACCTTTTCTGTGGAAGCGTATTGTTTTAAAAGCTTTTGTTCCTTGAATTTAAGAAGTTTGGTAGCATTAATTTCTGATTCAACCTTTTTAGACTCGAGAGTTTCGAAATCCATTTTAAGTTTCTGAAAATCATTGACAACCGACTCTTTTGCTTTTAATTCATTGGAAAGATTAGCTTTTAATGATTCTATTTCTTTAAAGTGTTCAATCTTTTCAAAACGAAATTGGTCAAATTCAGAACATGTTATTTTCTCTGCTTGAGGGACCATTTCAAAAGCTTTGACCTTTTCTTTATGCAACGCAAGCTCAGCAGTTAGGGTGGAATTGGTATCTACAGATTGTCTGAGGGCCATATGCATTTGATCAATAATATGTTTAGGCACCATGACCAAATCATGTTGAGCATAAGATTCCATACCCGTCGTAGTATTTGGTTGAGGTTCACTCAAATGTGTTGGATTGGGTACCACATCATTTGAATTACTAGTTCCCGAATGTTGTTCGAGGTTGTCATTTTCATGCCCAACTTGATGTTGGTTATCATCAATATTATTAGATGTGGTTGGTACCTCATTGATGACATCAAAACCATAGTGAGAGAGATTAGCAACGAGAGCAGCTTGGGCAGAGTGAAAGTCATCACAATCAGAATCATATGCGTCAAGGTCATCTACTTGATAAGCTGCATTAGAAGTAGAAACGACTGCAATACCTTCAGTATCTGCTGCCCCTGGGTCTGCAAGAAATGCTAACTCCTCTGAATCCAAGATCTTCCCCTTAGACTGAGCATCAACCAAATACATCTTCTCACGAAACCATGCATCATCCCTCCTCCTTTTCGGTTGAGTGCATTCCCTAGCCATATGACCTTGTCCTCGGCAATTGTAGCAAGTCACAACCTTTTTAGGACCACTAGGACTTCCATTTCCATTAGCTTGAGAATTCACAGCTTGATTGTTCCCAGTCCTTGTAGGAGGTCCATATGAATTTTGCCTTCCCTAAATAGGTTGCACCGTCACTTGACCATCTTGAACAGTGGCTTGTTGTCGAGGATTTGAAGAGTTGCGGAGCTGATTGTTTGTTGGTGGAAATCCTCTAGTAGCAACAAGTTTTGACAAGTAAGCAGTGAGATGGTTTAGAACATCAGCTGGCATATCATTTGGAGTAAAGACCGGTGCTTGGATTGGTGGAAGTTCATTAGAGTAAAAAGCCTGTGCTGGTTGTGCTTCTATTGGAAAATATCCTTGCTGAGGAGTATAACCCATTGGAGAAGTGTTGGCTTGTGATGGTGATGTCTGATATTGTGGTTGCTGTGAAAAAGATTGTTGATGAACACTTTGTTGATATTCTTGCTGTGGCATCATTGGTGGTTGATAGGATGGTTACTGATAGATGTGTGGTGGTGGCTGCTGCAAGTATGATGGTTGTTGATAAGTATAAGCCATGTTTTGTTGAGAAGCATACATTGCAAGTGGATCATGAACTTGAGGTGTAGACAACCGAGCCTCGATCACATGGCATTCATGTTGTTGAAGAAAAGCTTGAAGTTGATCCACATTGGTGTTATGCAAGTCCTTAGCCAATTTAACATCCGTCACGTATTTTTTCCATTCTGGAGGAAGAGTGTTCAAATACTTGGTGTTCAATTGAAACGTAGGAATCGCCATGCCATAGATATTTAGCTCATTCAACAATAGGGTAAATCTCAGATAGTAATCATTGAGAGTCTCCCTTGGCACATAGGCAAACTTATCAAAAGTATCATAAAGCTTACACTCTCGTTCTTGTTTAGTTAATGAGGTGCCTTGCATGAGAACCCGAATTCTATCCCATAACTCTTTGGCAACTTTATGTTTGCTGACGAGTTTGTAGACATCTAGAGGAATGGCTTGGAGGATGATGTTTGTTGCATACTTATCACATTTATCTTGGATCTTCATATCTCCAGTCAACTCACCCGTTGTCCGAGGACGAGTAGTCGTACCTTCCGTCACGGTACCATAATCTAATGGTCCATTGAGCACCGATGCCCAAATTAGATGTCCATTCTCCTTGTTCAACATATAAAGTTCCATTCGGGAAGCCCATTCCTCATACATAGTCTTCACCAACATTGGTGGACGATTATCCGTAAGAGATGTGTACTCCATTTCAATAAGTTAAGATTTACAAACGTTGATCGATCAATGAAAGAAAGTAAATGTGTTTGTTGTTGTGAGTTGAAGTCGAGAAACAATGTTAAAATCCCCTAAAATATGTTCTCAATAAACCAAAAATTCCAAGTCAAAATTACACACGAAATTTTTTAAGGAATAATTTTGTTATCGGAATGTGATCGGAATAGTGATCGAAATATCAGTCGGAATAGTGATCGGAATATCAGTCGGAATCTCCCAAATCGGAATACCTTGATCGGAATGTACCTAATCTGAATACCAAATCTGAATACCAATCGGAATGCCGTGATCGGAACTGAATACCAATCGGAATGTACCTAATCTGAATATCAAATCTGAATACCAATCGGAATGCCGTGATCGGAATACCCAATCTGAATACCAATCGGAATGTACCTAATCTGAATACCAAATCTGAATACCAATCGGAATGCCGTGATCGGAATACCCAATCTGAATACCAATCGGAATAGCTAAAGCCTATTCCAATTACACTGATCGGAATGTACTATAAACCCTTTTCCGATGACCTGATCGGAATAATTCCCACTTTTCTCGGACAAAACTCAACCAATTCGTGATTTTAAGCCAAAAAATGATCAAAACACCCAAAAATTTTGTGTTTTTAGCCAAAGTAACTATACCAAATCCCTACCACAACTATGTAGAAGATTTGTATCAAGAAAAAACCATCAAAAACACAAAAAAAAATTTGGACGTGTGAAAATGGATCAAAAATGGCGTATGAATCAAGAACACAAACACATGAACAATACAATCATCCCATGGCTCTTGATACCATTTGTAGGATTGTAAATCTTGCTTATATGTTAGAGAGAGAAAGAGATAGAGAGATGGTGGATTACACACACACTTAGAGAGAGAAAGAAATGTTTACTATGTGAAAAATAATGAAACCACACACCCTCTCCATCAAAGGAGAGGGTTTATATACTGATAGGTGTGTAAACACCCATCCTTTTACCACTTAATTCTGGCTAAAACAAGACCAAAACACGTATTTAATATCATTTGTTTGGAATTATGCGTGGTTTTTGTGTTTATTGTGTTTTCAGAGCCAACCGGGTGAATATTGAAGAAAACATGGGATTGCACGGGTTTTACTGAAGAAAAAGACTCGAGATAAAGTCTATTGTCCAAGAGATGCAAAAGATTTGAAGTCACTGGGCCTATTCGAAGATTTATCGAAGAAAAGGACCAAAGATGGAAGATTTATATAAGTCGAAGAAACTCAAGTCTATTAAACGAAGAAATTAAAAGACGAGTTGAATTTAATCGACGATAAATCCCGATCAGAATCGAAAACGAAAACTTTTCTGAAAAGACGAAAAGACAAGAAGAACGGGAGAAAGCCCACTCACCAACCAAAGGACAAGCCTATAAATAGGCCACCCCTCACACTTTTTAAGGGCTAGCTTTCATTTTCCTTTTTTCCACTTCTTTGTTTCGTAGCTTCACCAACACCATTAGGGTGTTTGGTGATTTTTGATTTTTCCTTTCAATCTTGTAAGTGTTAATCATTACTCTTGTTACTTTTCTATTAATCTATCAATTCCATCTTTTCATTTATCTTGTTCTTCATCATCTTCTTTTGCAAGTTCTTAAGTTTTCCATTTGATTCAAGTTTGATCTTAAAAAGTTGTTGATTTAGTGTTTTTATTGGTGGGATTTGTTGTCTATAGTATTTAAATGATTTGTGTTTAACTTGGTAAAACCTTTTTAAGTATTGGGTTTGATTTTGATTAAAATTCGAGCTCCTTGTTCTTCGTTGTCTGCTACTGTTCTGGGTTTCCAGACTTCCGAACCAGCTAAAACTTCTGAACCAGCTAAAACTTCCGAACCAAGCGTTCATTCGGAAAGTTCCGAACCAAGCATTAAGTTCCGAATGAGTTTGAAGTTCCGAACCAATTTTTGAAGTTCCGAATCAATTTTTGAAAAACTTCCGAATCAGTAAGTTCCGGATCAAGCCAAGACTTCCGAACCAAGCACCTTCATTCGGAAGGTTCCGAACCAAGCAAGAAGTTCCGATCAAAGCCTTCATTCGGAAGTCCTAAACTTCCGAACCAAGCCAGAAAGTTCCGAACCAATTGCTTTTCAAAAGTTCCGAATGAATGAACAGTAACTTCCGAATGAGTTGTCTTTGAGTAAGTTCCGAATCAAGGGTAAAAGTTCCGAATCAATTTTCTTGTAGTGTTACTGTTTTTCTGTTTTACTGTTTCTTTACGTTTATCTCACAAATTATATTTTATATTTCATACTTTGATTTCAATTTTAATTTTGATCCTAATTTCACTTTTAATTCACATTTTTATTAATTGTTATTAAAGTAATCGTGTTTGATTTAAATTTCCATTTTAACATAAAGTAGATTAGAAAACCAAACCCTTTTATTTAGTAACCAAGAACAATCATTCCACTTAAGACTGAGATCAATTCGAGAGGATTCCGAGAAATTAGAACCATACAAAAAGCTAATATCAAATGGCGCCGCTGCCGGCTCTTCTCGTTAAGATCAAAAGTTTTTTGTGAGAATTTGGATTTTGGGATCCGTTCCCTGTGAACGTTACTTTTTCATCAAAAATTTTCAAAAACAACTAAAAAATATAAAATTTTCAAAAATACAAAAAAAAAAATTAAATAAATTAAAAACCATAAAAACCAAAAATATTCGTGCTTTGCTTTTGTTTGTTCGTTCTTTTGCAGGTGTATGCGCACTCGATCCACGTCATATCAAGAGCCCGAGCCTCTCGATCACTTAGACATGGCCGGTGTACCACCTCCAAACAATAATAACAACAACAACATGAACAATAACAACAACAATGAGCCCCTTCCGGATAACCGCCCAATGATTGAATTGCTGCAAGCTCATGTCGATGGCAACACGGATCCAATTGTTATACCACCAATTGCCGCCAACAATTTCGAGCTAAAATCAGGCTTTATCCAGATGGTCTCCGCTCAGCCGTTCTTGGGACGAACCATTGATGATCCACATGACCATATAAAGAGATTCTTGCAACTCACCAACACGGTCAAATTCAATGGTGTTCCACAAGAGGTTATAAGGTTACAACTTTTTCCTTTTTCTTTAGAGGGACAAGCCCGGCATTGGCTTGCTAAAGAACCGCCACAGAGTATTCTCTCGTGGACGGATTTGGAAACAAAGTTTATCAATTACTTTTTTCCACCCTCTCGTACTACCACTTTGCGGAATGAGATCATAAAATTTGAACAAAAGTACGATGAGTCATTCAGTGAATCTTGGGATCGCTTTAAAGATCTTTTAAGAAAATGTCCACAACATGGTTTTACCAAAGTACATCAAATCAATACTTTTTACAATGGTTTAAGCATGAGTGACCAAGATTCACTGAACAGTGCCTCGGGGGGTAATCTATTGGCTAAGACTTCCAATGCTGCTTGGGACATCATTGAGAATAAATCTCGTGTGCAAACCAAGAGTGTTCGGACCAATGTCGCTAGTGCTAGCACTAATGACAGCGACAAGCGACTTGACAAAATCACCACGCTTCTTGAATCGCTTGTCACCCACACCGTCAGCAACAACAACAGCAACAACGCCAAAAACGCACAAGTGAACGCTGTCAGCCAACCTTGTGAAATATGCGGTGGTCCTCACTCTTACACAACTTGTACCGCCACCCAAGATTACTCTGTTGAGAATGTGAATGCGGCATATGGCACCTATCCTCAACCTGCTTATCAAGCCAGACCTCAAGGTGACCGTAATTTGCTTAACTATCGATCAAACAACTATATTTCACCACCTGGCTTTCCTCCTACCAACCAAAACCAACAACAAAACCTTAACCGCCCTCCTCAACAACAACAACCTCGACAACCATACATCCCACCTCACAAGCAGCAACAACCACCTCAACATAACAATCAAGTCTACCAACAACCTGCTTACCAACCACCTGCATACAATGCTCCTCCCAACCAAGCCACCACTGCATTACACCAAGAGGTTGCAACCTATATGAGGACCAATGATGTGATAGTGGGAAATCTCCAAGAGGAAGTGCGCAATTTGAAAGCAGACTTGGTCAAGCAAGGAAACGATTTGAGAGCCGATATGAGAAATACGTTGGATAGCCAAACAAATGACCTGAGGAACATGATGGCTAGTTTCTTCCAAGGTAATCAACCCTCTTCTTCGGGTACTCTTCCGAGTAACACCGTTGCGAACCCAAGAGGGGAGATGAAAGCAATCACTACTCGAAGTGGTAAAGGTACCAAGGAACCCGAGCTTCCTATACCTCCACCGGTGATTGTGACTAAGGAGAACGAGTCACCTGCTCCCATTCCTCATCCTTCTCCTTCCCCAATTTCTCCACCTCTTCATTCTACCCCTCCTCCACCCGTGATTGTGAGTGATCCTATTCCCCTAAAGCCTTCTTCTTCATCCAATATACCTTATCCTTCAAGGTTGAGGAAAGAGAAGCAAAAGAGCAAGGATGATATTCAGGTTTCGAATTTCCTTAAAATGTTCAAACAACTGAATTTCAATATCTCCTTCGCTGAGGCTCTCGCTCACATGCCCAAATACGCCAAAATGTTTAAAGATCTTCTGAGCGACAAGGAAAAGCTCCTCGATCTCGCCAACACCCAACTTAATGAGAACTGCTCTGCAGTGCTCTTGAGAAAATTGCCAATCAAGCTTGGTGATCCGGGTCGTTTTCTTATCCCTTGCAATTTCCCGGGAGTAGAGAATTGCATGGCCCTAGCCGATCTAGGTGCCAGTATTAATCTCATGCCTCTAAGTGTTTGGAAGCAATTATCTCTCCCAGAGCTAGTCCCCACCAAAATGACTTTGGAATTAGCTAACCGTACGGTTGCTTATCCAGTGGGGATAGCCGAAGACGTCATTATAGGAGTCGACAAATTCACCTTTCCTGCTGATTTTGTTGTCGTCGACTACGAGATGGATCCCCGTGTACCACTGATTGTTGGTCGTCCATTCCTTAGGACCGGTCGCACTCTCATCGATGTTGAAGCCGGTGAGCTTATCATGAGAGTGGGTGACGATAAAGTAGTCTTCAACATGGGAAAGTTGTCTAACCAGCCTTATTCATATGAGAGCGTTAATTGTATTGACGTTCTTGATGAGGCTTGTGAAGAACACTTTAATGATGCATGCAAAAGTATTCCTACCTCTCTTCCCACTGTTGAGACCGTGTCCTCCATTGATTCATCGTTGTCTCTATTTGGAGATGGTGATTTATTTTGGAACAATCTTGAAGATACCATGGGAGATGCGAATTTAGCTACTAATGATTCTCCTATCGATGGGGATGAAGACATGAATTTCTTTGACAATCTTCTCACCGAAGACAATCCTTCGCCTCCGTGTCCCACGGTCATTGCTATCGATACTCCGACTTTGAAAACGCCTCCCGTCGAAAATCCTCCGGATTTGGAACTTAAGGAGTTGACGCCTCATCTCGAGTACGTGTTCCTTGACGACAACAAGAAGTCGCCCGTCATTATTGCAACGGATTTGAAAGATGAAGAGAAGACTCACCTCGTTGCCGTGCTGAAAGCTCATAAGAAGGCTATTGCTTGGAAAATCTCGGATATTCGTGGAATTGATCCTCACTTCTGCACGCACAAAATTCTCATGGAGGACGACTATAAGCCCACTATTCAAAGCCAACGAAGGGTGAATCCAAAAATCCATGAAGTCATCAAAACAGAGGTTATCAAACTTCTTGATGCGGGTATGATTTACCCTATTTCGGATTCACCGTGGGTTAGTCCAATCCATTGTGTGCCCAAGAAGGGCGGAATAACCGTTGTTCCCAATGAACACAACGAGTTGATTCCCACTCGTCTCGTTACTGGGTGGAGAGTTTGTATAGACTACCGCAAACTCAATGATGCCACGAGAAAGGATCATTTCCCTCTACCTTTTATGGACCAAATGCTTGAACGATTAGCCGGTAATGAATATTACTGCTTTCTTGATGGTTTCTCGGGTTATTTTCAAATACCCATCGATCCCCAAGATCAAGAGAAGACTACATTCACTTGTCCCTATGGCACTTTCGCTTACAAAAGAATGCCTTTTGGCTTATGTAATGCGCCCGGGACTTTCCAAAGGTGCATGTTAGCTATCTTCCATGACATGGTTGAACAAACCATGGAAGTCTTCATGGATGATTTCTCGGTCTTCGGGGATTCGTTCTCTTCTTCCCTTGCCAATTTGGAACGTATGCTCAAACGGTGCGAAGACACTCGCCTAGTTCTGAATTGGGAAAAATGCCATTTTATGGTAAAAGAAGGCGTCCTGCTTGGACATAAGATCTCGAAAGCCGCTCTTGAAGTTGACCGTGCTAAAGTCGATGTTATCGCAAAGTTTCCTCCACCTTCCACCGTGAAGGGTGTGAGAAGTTTTATGGGTCATGCGGGCTTCTACCGTCGATTCATCAAAGATTTTTCTCAAATCGCTCGCCCGATGACCCACCTCTTGGAAAAAGATACTCCTTTTATCTTCTCCAAAGAGTGCCTTGAAGCCTTCAACTCGCTTAAGGATAAGCTAACTAAGGCACCCGTCTTGGTTACCCCTAATTGGGAGCTGCCTTTTGAGTTGATGTGCGATGCTAGTGATTTTGCTATTGGCGCGGTTCTTGGACAAAGAGTGAACAAACACTTCCAACCGATCCATTACGCTAGCAAGACAATGACAGGGGCACAATTTCATTATACGACAACCGAAAAAGAGCTTTTAGCTGTTGTCTATGCTTTTGAAAAATTCTGCCCCTATCTTGTCCTTTCTACCACCATTGTGTATACCGATCATTCTGCGCTGAAATACTTGTTGACAAAGCAAGATTCCAAACCAAGACTTCTTCGCTGGGTTTTGCTGCTCCAGGAATTTAAAATCGAAATCCGCGATAAAAAAGGAGCAGAAAACTTAGCCGCGGATCATCTCAGCAGACTTGAGGATCCTTACCAAGGGGATCATCCGACCAAAGAAATCAATGATTCTTTTCCCTTGGAGACCTTAATGTCTATAAACTCGAAGCCGAATGAAACCCCGTGGTTTGCAGACTTTGCAAACTACTTGGCGGGTGGAATTCTCAAGGAAGGGTTGACGTCCCAACAAAAGAAGAAGTTCTTCACCGACATCAAGACTTACTTTTGGGACGACCCTTACCTATTCAAACAATGTGCTGACCTGATTATTCGCCGATGTGTTGATGGACCGGCAGCGTCTGAAATCCTTAATGCTTGCCACAAAGGACCCACCGGTGGTCACTTTGGTCCCAACTACACCGCTAAAAAAGTGTTTGATTCCGGATTTTATTGGCCCTCCATATATCGTGATGCTCACAATATGGTCAAACGATGTGATGTTTGCCAAAAGCAAGGCAAAATCACACATAAAGACGAGATGCCTCAGAATTTCATTCAAGAGTGTGAAATTTTTGATGTTTGGGGTATCGACTTTATGGGGCCATTCCCTTCGTCTAAAGGAAACAAATACATCCTTGTAGCCGTTGACTACGTTTCAAAGTGGGTTGAAGCCAAAGCTTTACCCACTAATGACGCAAGGGTGGTTTGTAACTTTTTGAAAGCTCTTTTCGCTAGATTCGGTGTGCCTCGTGCCATTATTAGTGATCGTGGGACTCATTTCTGCAATGACCAATTTGCTAGAGTCATGGATAAGTACGGTGTAAACCATCGTCTTTCCACAGCCTACCACCCACAAACTAATGGCCAGGCTGAAATATCCAACCGAGGACTTAAGCGAATTCTGGAAAGGACTGTGGGAGAGCATCGTGCCTCATGGGCTGATAAACTTGATGATGCTTTGTGGGCTTTCCGTACTGCTTACAAGACCCCGATCGGCTGTACGCCTTATCGTCTTGTGTACGGGAAAGCGTGCCACCTCCCCATTGAGTTGGAGCACAAGGCTTATTGGGCCTCGAAGTGGGCTAATTTTGATATAAACAAAGCCGGTGACCTACGCAAGATCCAACTCAATGAGCTGAATGAACTCCGTAATGAGGCTTATGAAAATTCTTTAATCTATAAGGAAAGGACTAAGCTCATTCACGACTCTAATATTAAAAAACCGAGAGTTCCATGTTGGAGACAAAGTCTTACTTTTTAACTCTCGGTTGAAAATCTTCTCGGGAAAGCTCAAATCTCGTTGGTCCGGCCCATTCACCATTGCCCAAATTTTTCCATATGGTACTCTCGAGCTCGCTCAACCTAATGGACCCAATTTTAAGGTGAATGGCCAACGAGTGAAGTTGTACTTTGGTGAGGACACCTCTCATGAGGTGATTCCATCCCTCACCACGTTCCCCATGAACTAATTTTGGGTCGAGTCAGGCTCGTGACTCGGTTATCAAAAACAAGCGCTCCTCGGGAGGCAGCCCGAGTATTTATCCTTTTATGTCTTAACCCCCTAAGTGTAGGGGAGCCTGTATACGTGTTTGTCTTTGTATGGTGATTACAGGGATAAGTGCACTCTTGGAATCTTTGAAGAACCATGTTCCCGTGTTATCCGAAATCCGGTTCTATCTCTCAACTATCATGATTCAATTTTCTTCATACTCACATTTGAAATTGATCACGTTAGTCGTCTCTTCCTTAGCTTGAGTTAACCAACGTGCACAATGTCATAAGTGTAGGGGAGACTTTTCCCACATGCTTAAACATTGAGGACAATGTTTATCTTAAGTGTAGGGGGGACTTCTATCGATGTTTTAAGTGGACTTTTCCATGAAAATGCCTTCAATTAACCGGAAAATCATATTTTTCAACATTTTTCAAATTTTTTATTAACTTTGGCCATTTAGTTGTAATTTTTAAATTTTTATCGTTGCTTTCATATGTATATATTCCGCAATAAAGTCAAAAATATTAATAAAGTGGTGTAGCTAGTGTAGAAGTCTTTGACATATTAGGCCCGTTGCGCTTATTTTGACTCAACCCGAATAGACTTATCCAAGTTTATTCTAGCTAGTATCCTTAACCATGTAGACCTTAATTGGTTTATTAGGCTAAGTGTCCACGAGTCTCATTACTTGAGATTTTAAATTGTGGAGGACGAGAAATGATAGAGTCAATTATAAGTCGGTATTCTTGCGCAAGCTCACTTGGTGTAATTATTTGCCTATTCTCCTATCACTTGCTAATAATTTATCTGCAATAAGTAAGGTCGTACGATTTGAAAAGTTACTTAGCTTCTAGCCCAAGATCGTTTAAAAGTTGCTCGGTAATGATAAGAGTTCATAGCCAAGGCATAACTTATGAAGCGGGGCGCGAAGATTGGCGAGTCCGAAAAGGCCCTAACAAGGCATGAGGATTCCATTTTATTGCTGAAGATCCAAAGTGATGTGAAAATCATTATTCCTAAAGTCAATATGAAGGATCAAGACTCACAACGAAAAGCAATCAACTCCCATAAAGATCATGGAGAAGTCTATCCGAAAAGACCCTAACAAGGTATGAGGATAAATAGATCCAAGTCCGAAAAGGAGGCGGATCGTTGTATCTCAAAATCCCAATTAGAGATTGAAGAAATAATCATGAAGTCGTGGTCAACAAAGTTGGAGTACCCCTCAAAAGTCTCCAAGTGAAGAAACTCTATTATGATGAGAAGACCATTATCTCAAGAACGTCTCTCGAAGATATGAAGTATGATGTACATGCCAAATATCGGCCCGAGAAAGGTCTCAAATCGTGAACCAAGTTATGCCAAGATATGAACTTTTTGATATCCCGAGAAGCAGTTTTAAGAGATTTTGTCCTTTAGCTAACTATTGATCAAATCGTCCTACTTTGCTTTCAGCCCTAATAAACTATCGAAATAAGTCCAAAAATGCATCTTCATGATCATTCTAAGACAAAAATAAAATATAAGAGATACACTTAGGAATAAGGGAGTTTAAGCATTTAATTAAGCCATGTGTGTAAGTGTTTGAATTGCTAACTTATAATAACAATGATCTCGTTTTTAAGCTTAGTTTGGGGAACGTGAAACTTGAGGGTGATGAATCTTCGCAGCACCAAAGCCCTAATGTAAGTCGTCGATTTCTTTGCAAGTTATTTCCATGTAGCTATTTTCAAGTGAAAATGGTTTTCTATCCTTTTGTTACCTTTAAAGTTTTATTTCTTTAATTTTTGTTTAGTAGAATTTAAATAAGGCCAAGGTTGATTAATTATGAGAAAAATGTAAAATTGCTTTATCACTAAGCATTGCATGAGGGCATGGCAATGGTTAAGTGTAGGGGATTTGATAGGTGTGTAAACACCCATCCTTTTACCACTTAATTCTGGCTAAAACAAGACCAAAACACGTATTTAATATCATTTGTTTGGAATTATGCGTGGTTTTTGTGTTTATTGTGTTTTCAGAGCCAACCGGGTGAATATTGAAGAAAACATGGGATTGCACGGGTTTTACTGAAGAAAAAAAGACTCGAGATAAAGTCTATTGTCCAAGAGATGCAAAAGATTTGAAGTCACTGGGCCTATTCGAATATTTATCGAAGAAAAGGACCAAAGATGGAAGATTTATATAAGTCGAAGAACCTCAAGTCTATTAAACGAAGAAATTAAAAGACGAGTTGAATTTAATCGACGACAAATCCCGAATCAGAATCGAAAACGGAAACTTTTCTGAAAAGACGAAAAGACAAGAAGAACGGGAGAAAGCCCACTCACCAACCAAAGGACAAGCCAATAAATAGGCCACCCCTCACACTTTTTAAGGGCTAGCTTTCATTTTCCTTTTTTCCACTTCTTTGTTTCGTAGCTTCACCAACACCATTAGGGTGTTTGGTGATTTTTGATTTTTCCTTTCAATCTTGTAAGTGTTAATCATTACTCTTGTTACTTTTCTATTAATCTATCAATTCCATCTTTTCATTTATCTTGTTCTTCATCATCTTCTTTTGCAAGTTCTTAAGTCTTCCATTTGATTCAAGTTTGATCTTAAAAAGTTGTTGATTTAGTGTTTTTATTGGTGGGATTTGTTGTCTATAGTATTTAAATGATTTGTGTTTAACTTGGTAAAACCTTTTTAAGTATTGGGTTTGATTTTGATTAAAATTCGAGCTCCTTGTTCTTCGTTGTCTGCTACTGTTCTGGGTTTCCAGACTTCCGAACCAGCTAAAACTTCCGAACCAGCTAAAACTTCCGAACCAATCGTTCATTCGGAAAGTTCCGAACCAAGCATTAAGTTCCGAATGAGTTTGAAGTTCCGAACCAATTTTTGAAGTTCCGAATCAATTTTTGAAAAACTTCCGAATCAGTAAGTTCCGGATCAAGCCAAGACTTCCGAACCAAGCACCTTCATTCGGAAGGTTCCGAACCAAGCAAGAAGTTCCGATCCAAGCCTTCATTCGGAAGTCCTAAACTTCCGAACCAAGCCAGAAAGTTCCGAACCAATTGCTTTTCAAAAGTTCCGAATGAATGAACAGTAACTTCCGAATGAGTTGTCTTTGAGTAAGTTCCGAATCAAGGGTAAAAGTTCCGAATCAATTTTCTTGTAGTGTTACTGTTTTTCTGTTTTACTGTTTCTTTACGTTTATCTCACAAATTATATTTTATATTTCATACTTTGATTTCAATTTTAATTTTGATCCTAATTTCACTTTTAATTCACATTTTTATTAATTGTTATTAAAGTAATCGTGTTTGATTTAAATTTCCATTTTAACATTAAGTAGATTAGAAAACCAAACCCTTTTATTTAGTAACCAAGAACAATCATTCCACTTAAGACTGAGATCAATTCGAGAGGATTCCGAGAAATTAGAACCATACAAAAAGCTAATATCATATACCCAAGCCCTTGTCATGGGCTTGGGCTTACATTTGGGTCGGCGTACACATGTTGTAGGCTAGGCTTGATGTTGTTTGATAAATAAAGAAAGTTAACTAAACTACGAGCTATTACATGGACTATTAATGGAGTGATCGATCCTTCTTAATACGTAAAACGTATTTCCAACAGTATATATAATCGTTACCGAAAATCATTTTATACAATTCCTTGTCGTAGGCCATATAATAGGCCAAAAACTTTTTATACAAATTCTTGTCAAAATCATAATATAGGCTTTTTCCTTCAAAACCATTATACGAACCATTGTCGTAAAAACATCATACAATACGTTTTATAACGTTGTATAAGGTGTAATACAAACCGTTATATGAAAATGGTTGTGTAAAACCAAAACACGAACATAATATCAATAATAAGACCCCGTATTGCTAGTCAGGTAATATATCATAATTCAATGCGTATAGAAGTATTTTCATTATTGAATTATTATAAGCCGCATGGCATTGCTACCTTACTATAACAAACAACGGGTAGCTAACCCGAAACTCATTTTCCCATCTAAAATAGTGTGTCGTCACAATAATCACGCTTATACAAATCTTCTCATACATAAATTCGCTTACCAATCAATGTGGCACGACGAGGATCAACCGTCAAGGCCCGTCAAGGCGCGAACTAGGGTGATCTTCCCCAAATAGTACTATTATATGCATAAGCGTCTACCAAATCCCGGTAGTTCACAATTCATGCTATTGGGACTTTTAGTGACATAACCTAACTTTAATAATCCATTTCATTTCATCTATCGGGTCATATAATCATTCATCGGGTCATATAATCATTCGGGTCCAAATCAATAAACAAACAATCGGGACAACTGGTGTCCTATTTTATTCAAACTAACATGTTATCTCCCTTGCGTGTTTATAAAACATTTCATAAAAACATTTAAAAGAGTGCGAGTCTATGAACTCACGTTGATGTGGGAAGGCGGTTATCGGCGATTTGGATGTACGGTACGTGCTTCAATCACGGAAACCTAGACAAATAATACTCAGTCTTAGACTCTTGTCCAATGACTTTATAAAAACAATGGCTATGTATATCTATGATGATATCATGAGTATGATGATGATCAAGTGGGATTGTACATTCTCATGTACTCATTTTAGTGTTATTTGTTGACAACTTTTATACTTGTTTCACTAGTTCATATTCTTTACTTGTCAAGGCCCATTAGGCCCATTATAAGTCCATTACCTTATATTGATCCATTTTACACTTTTAATATCAGTATTATACTTACAAGTTAGGCCCAAGTGGGTTAAGCCCAATAAGTAAGTTTATAAGTGTTTAGCCAAATTAGTTGGATTAATAGTCCAATAAGGCTAACTTGGCCCGTTAATGTCCGTATGTTATAAAGCTCGGGTTTTATCAGTTTTCACTTGTTATATAAGTTTATACATCAGTATGTGAGTTTATAAAAGTTTACATTAGACGGGTCCGACCGTCTAAGTTTTATTTGTCAAAAACGTTAATCGGTTTTAGCCGAAAAGACGTAAAACTTATGTATATAGTTTTATAACTTGGAAAAACATTTATACTTGTAATTTATATAAAATGTCTCATTTTAATATCAATATAGATAAATTTTTATTTATAATTATTAGCAACTAGTGGGTTTTATATATGTATATTTTATAAATACATAAATTTTGAGTGCTTATATTATATATTATTTATTTATAAAATCTGTCCTAAATATTCAGTCCACTAAAATGTCCATATCTAGAGTTCTATAAGGAGATAGGACCTCAAACTTTTTTGGCAGAAACTACATGATATGTGCTTCATTTAACTCTGGTATAGCTACTGATGAATCAGCATCTAAGTATTTTAATAAAGTCGTCCAAAACAGTCTATGCTGATTTACACTCCAATATTGTTTTGATCATATCTTACTCATTTTTAGGATTCCATTGCATGGCCAACTCTCACATGTGTATAAGACTTATAACTTACTGTATATTAAGTAATATGTGCCATCTTTACAAGTTATCATATGGTCATCTTCTGTGTTATACAGCCTACTTGTTTAAGCAAGATTTTAACATTCTTTCATATAACTCTTAATCATTTTAATCATGTTTATCAACACAAGATCCCCACACAATATTTTTATCATCATATATCATCATATACATATACATTAAATAAATAAAATACAAGATTACATAATCAAAATAACAAGAGGATAGGAAGAAACAATCTCTATACCACCATTAGTGATGAAAAGATGATTTTTTGATGAACAAGGCTTGGATTTTGATGGCAAAACTTGTGATAAACCAATATCATCTTCAAGTCCACCAATCTTTATAAACTCCTGGTGGGAAATCAGCCCTAGGACACCAAGTAATCTCCTCTTTGGATGTTAGAATGATCACCAATCAATAAAGCTTCAAAGGGGCATCATCATGTGTATGAATAACACATGATTTTATGGCTAAAATTGATCAAATGAGGGTTGTTGTTGATGATTTTGGGACGGAAAATGAGAGAGAGATGGAGAGTATTAGAGTGGTTTACATGTAAGTATTGTGAGGAAATGGTTTTGTGGAAATGGTTTTAAGAAATTTACATAACAAGTGTTGGCTTGTTTAGGAGGTTTTGACACCTCATGGTGTGTGTTGGAGACCATTTGTCCGTCCCATATAGTGGGGTGGGCAAGTGTAAAACTTGTCCCATCCCACTAATTTACGTGTACTCCTCGATTCTAGTTTCCTCAATTTGCACGTCCTCGGGTCGTTTTACGAAAAATGTTTTTATAAATTATGAATCAACGGCACAAAACGAATCTAATAAAAATTGTCTCATCAAAAACGGAGTTCTAAAACATAAATACGTAAACCTAGGGTTTCTGGTTTAGTCGTAAAGGACGTTAAATTATTCACGTAAGTCCTAATCTCTTCTCGTAAATTAGTGAGTTTATGAACCAACACAATTTAAAAATTCTAAAATAATATTCACGGATAAATTTATTTCCTGGTGTGTCGGACTGTCACCAAAAACGGTGTATGTAAACGTAAGCACGTAACGTAGAGTCCTCCAGCTTAAACGTAGTCGATGCTACGTCAAGACGTAAACCCAAATTTCTTCCCAAAAATGAATGAGTTTATAATATAACATTAAAATAATGATTTTAAATAATAATTGAGAATAAAATATTAACCATAAATTGACTGATTGTCACAGCATTTACCCCTAAACAGGATCTTTGTCATTAAAGATCGATTTATCTTACTAATTGCTTCTTATAGAGTTAGAGCCATGTGGGTATTTCCTCCACATTCGGTCTTTTTTCACAAGTGTAATTCATTACAATACGCGAGTTTCATTAAACATAACTACAGAAATATGATCAGGCTTAATGTTGACTTACTTTCTCTATCCATGATGTTCACGGGTTTTTGATGAATTCAACTTTTCGCCGATCTAAGCTTCATTAAGGAATAGTCAGATTTTCACATGATAGACATTTTATCAAGTTAGATATACAAATTATAATTTACGCAGCCCTTGAAGTCCTAGGGTAGATCCAGCTTATATGCCTTTCAAATCAACTTTTTACATCATCACAATGGTCCCATACAACGGGGACTTATAACCCATGTTCTTTCAAATCATCAATTCATTTTTCCATGGTGAAAAGTTTTGGCATAACTTCACTACCCATCCTGCACTTGAAGATCTACATTTCATATTCACATAACCTCCTGCCCACTACTGGCAGTCAATAATCAGATCCTAATTTCAACAATCATTTCAGGTTTCGTGGGTCGGGTATTTTGTAAGGTTAGGTTTGTCATCATAGGCAACCTTAAACCTAAAAGACATGTCCAACTCACAATGGGTGTATGTAGGGTGTCTTCATCCCAACTCCTGCTTACATATGCTCTTATATTTAGATCCTAACAAGATTTGATCTCGATCCTAATACGATAATTATCAATGATGATTTCTCCAAAGGAAAACGATTATACGCTTTATTACCAAAGGTCAATCATTCAAACATAAAACAACACTTTTAGTGTTTTGTATCATTACTTTACCTCGTCCCTTCGATTGGGGTGGTAAAAAGTACTCTCATCAAGGTTCGTTCTTAATGACTTCTGAGCAAATCTCTAGAAATTCGATGCGAAGCGAGGAACTTGATAGAGATAATCGATACAGGCACACTATGTTTACACAACTCCTTTGAATACAAAGAGTCAATTTCTTCATCGAGAATCTATCATTAACGGGAATGATATTAGTAGATTTGGTCAGTCTGTCGACGATGACCCAAATCGAATCATATTCAGATGATGACCTTTGCAATAGTTAAACGTTTATTAATGTATGAGGCGATGTCTGCCTTCATAATTTGCCATCAGTACAACTTCTTCAGTTAAAGATACATTAAATCATAAATGGCATGAATAAAATACTAAATCTTAAAGATTCTAATATGACTAAATCTCGAAATCCTCCATATTTAGGCAACCACAAGCGGCCTTTTATACATTTAACGCCATCGGCTTCTCAATTCTAATGGTTCACATTAGCCGCGAACCCCTTTTATTATCTATATTATCATTTTTACAAGCATCAGTTATTTTTAAATTGTTCGGCAATTTATTTTGCACAGTCATTATTAAGGAACACATCCTAATCGATTCTTTATCCTTTCTATATAATGTGTTAGTATCTACATTCACCCTTCCTGGTGAAATAATTATCATGACCACAATTTCACTAAGAAATTCTTTCTTCATATTTTCTAAGTTTTAGTTTCGTCTCAACTATTATTTTTATCAGTTTTTGCTCAATCCGACGTCTAAAGCGTCGATAGTTATTACAAGTAATTAAATAATAAATATTCAATTTTTATGAAATGTAAACGTAAAAATTTTAAATTTCTTAGTTCGACCAATTATATAAAATTGTTCAAAATAAATTTGAATTTAATTAACACGATTTTTGTTGATTTATCGAAAATAATTAATAAGATTCGTAAATGTTCGAAAAATCTTTGGTTATACTTTGGTCAAAATTTTCTTAGTTGGAAAGCAAAAATTGTCTTTTCAAATTCCAAGTCTTGGTTTAAATGGTTTTCTCAATCCCTCTTAGGTTGTCTTGAGGTATACACAAACATTTACCCCTAAAGGAGTTTAGTTAAACTATTTGGGTATGAGGGAATAATCCCTTAAAAATTCCTTTGATAAAATATATGTCAAAACATTTTTGCACTTTCTTTTTGGTATAATCCAAAGCCTTAATGGCTCTAATCTTTGAAGAGTCAATATAGTTTCCATTATCTATTAATCACACGGTCAAATAATATAAAGGATTAACCCTTTAATCACATGTTAAATATTCAAAATACAGGTTTTCGTTGTTCGGCTAATTCAGGGCAGTCTATAAATAATTATTAACTCATTCTTATTCTTAGAAACAAACAAATGGTCCTTAATGATCACAAACATGAATTTATCAAATTACAGCCTACGCACATGGTTCACCATATTTATGGATGCTACATGTGCATTGGTCAATCCAAACAACAAAACATGAAACTCATAATATTCATTACAACTTCTAGATGTAGTGATTGGAATAGATAATCTTCTTTGCGGACGCGAAGTTGATGATAACCATGCCGTGGATCAAATTTCTGAATATACACTAGAACCTTGTAAATGATCGAACAAATCTATCATCTTGGATAGTGGATATAGATTTTGATCAACAATTTACCTAGCTCACAATAATCAATAAACATAAGGAATAATAACACCATAGCTTTTCATAATGACGAGCTTGGTAGAATAAAAGCTTTTTTCGACAACTCTCTCAGTTGTACGGTAACTCTCTTAATTCAGATGGTGCTGAAGTATAGTGCACATGCCACAGGTGCAGCACCAGGAATATAATCAATACCAAATTCAACTTGCCTTAATGGCAAAAGTCTAGGTAATTTACCAGTAAATACCTCTGAAAGTTTCAGATTGCGGGTACATTTTTTTTTAAATTTAGTTTAAGTTCTTTCTAGATTACAAGATCTATGACTAGTTCATAAGCTTTCACGGTATAATTTCAAGTCTAAACGCAGGATATGGTCATCCATCAAGAATTATTTAGATCACTTTTGATAATCAACATCTTATCTTTTAGGGGATTTCTACTCGAGTACCCATCAATTAAGACAATGTCGTCATGTCATAATCAATCAATCCATTCTATTGGCACTACCAACTTTCCAGTTTAATTACCGTTGATAAGATGTGAACTTCTCAAAAGAATAATAATAACTCATAATCCTTCACAAATTCAAGGATATCTGGAGACATAACTAACATCAAAAGAGTAAGGTCTACGCATAATCTACGCGAGAGAATTTCAAATCAGATACAAACGAAAACATTAACGAATATGAATATATCCCATGTTTTCATGATTCGAGTACGCATTCGAAAGCTCCTCGGATCGTTACCCAGGTCATTCAAATGAAATCTAATCGAAATAAATGATAGGAACGTCCATACATCCAGTCGGGTATCAACACTCGGTAATCGGATACTTTTCCAAAGATTCACACCACGGGAGAATTGGACAAGGAGGGGATATCAAATGTCAAATAAGACAATATCCACAGATGAGTAAATTCGACTCAGAAGAATAAATGGTACGGGCACATATGTAGGTGTCTCTAACAATATGTCCCTATTTTTTCACTTCTTGCAGATCTCATAAAATTTAATTTTGAACAGCTTCAAAGAAAATTTAGTGTTTATTAATAATTTCATGGTGACTACTAATCAGCCTTGCATGGTTCCTTACAAATTGTATGTAGGCGCGTAACTATATACAATTTCAAGATTAACGATGCAATACTCAGTTCGTCAAAACTTTGTCATCATGTTTAAAATAAAAATATTTTCATGCTTAATTCTAAAATAAGAATCAAAATGAATTTACAGAGATGTTCTTTGTTGTGAAAATAATTAAGTTTTCCTAGGTGTTTCATAAACAACTTTCGTCCGATAATGATTACTTATAAATCTCACTTTGAATAATCCTTATAGTGATGAAAATTCAATTTTCTCAAGGGATACTTTTTTAACTTATGAAAACAATGAGTGATCTACAAAAGAGTGATGAAAAGTAGTTCACCAAGAACTAACTACAATATGATAGGAAATGAGCTTAGCCAAATAATCATGAGGTTCATGACATCGATGGCGCTCATAAAGAATAATCCATAATGTAACTCAAGTCGAGATGAGTACTTGTTCAATGGTTGCATCACTAATTCGATCATTAGGATGAAGCAATAAAAGATAGATAACATCGATACATGTAGGATTTAGCAATCAAAGGTAGTCTTTTCATTAATCACAAACAAGTCAAAATTGTACCGTAACACATTACGTGTCACTATGTCATACAATTCCAAGAACTCATCCTACCAACTGATGTCTCAGTTAAGTTAGGGATTTTAAAAGATACCACAATAAATACTAATCTAAAAGAGTCATTAGGTGTTCCACATGTCCCGAAAGATCCATCAATCCCCATTCAGAAGAAGATTTCTTCATTTTATTTCTTGGACACTGGACATCCTCGTTAGTGGACAATGGTCTAGGAACAACCCTTAACACAAACCAACAATCATTTAAAACCTTATAATTCAATCACAGGACTTAACGACTTCCTCTTATCAATTTCTTATTCCATACGAGTTAAATTTTGACTTTATTCAAGTTTCAACCAAATCATACTCAATGAGATATCCTACCTCATTCTCCAATACTTTCAACCTTATTCATAAACCTTAAAAGGGCAATAAAGGCTCGATATGATCAACACTTAATTTCCAATCCTATAGCTCTTACAACAACAATTATCAATTGAGTCACTAGTATTAAATGACTCACACATTTAATTAGACTTCTCGGAAAGGTATTAGTGGCATGAGGCTTTTGGGTAATGGTTCCAATGACAGCATCAAGCGCAACATTCACCCTTTCGATTTCAAATTTAAGAATTGGGCGACACCAAATCAGAAGACACCTTTCTAGGTCGTAAGGTTTTGTCAAACTCCACTCTATAAGGAATGATCGTCATGACATCGATATCAGATTTAATCTCGTAAATTCTTCTTTAATATCACAATCAACTAATATCAACATTCCTACGAATATCAACCATTTTGTTGGGATCATAAATATCCACAACTTGGTTTAGATCTGAAATAGCTAGAATTCCTACAGAAATAGCTTAGATTAATTTGTTAGGGGATTTAGGGTTCCTTGTGACAATTTACGTCATATAAATATAGAAATAATCATCAAACAATCATGTAATCAAATTACATCATATATATATATATATATATATATATATATATATATATATATATATATATATATATATATATATATATATATATATATATATATATATATATATATATATATATATATATATATATATATATATATATATATAATCCGAGTTATATATATATTAAAATAACACTTCTCAGTCTGGCCTTGTCGGTAACTCGGGAATTCTTCGGCACTGTTATAGTCAAAAGATTTTTAGACATTTTGAGAAAAATGTTTATAGTGAAAAGATTTTGAAATGTTTTATTCAAAACCTTGGTTTTAAAAATCTTTCGTTCTCTATAACGAGAGCTCTGATACCAAACTGTAACACCCCCGAATTTACACAATTCAATACAGCGGAAGAGTTGTTGGTGTTACGGGATAGCACATTACTCACATCATAGACAACGCTTAAAAATCGCGTCGTTTAATAATAAAGCATTTCCATTCATAAATATCCAATTTACATAAGTCCCAAGTCATAGTATTTCATACAATTTTTTCAAAACATTTGAATGGAAATTGTTATTCAAGTGCGGGCCATGAATTCTTGTAGTCTTCCCGAGAATTACCTTCAAGTACCTGAGATAAAACATGTTAAAAGAATAGGTCAGCGAAAACGCCGAGTGAATTCGTAGAGTTTAATAAACCATTAATATATCACTGGTATATATAATCGTTACCAAAAATCATTTTATACAATTCCTTGTCGTAGTCCATATAATAGGCCAAAAAACATTTTATACAAATCCTTGTCAAAATCATAATATAGGCTTTTTCCTTCAAAACCATTATACGAACCATTGTCGTAAAAACATCATACAATACGTTTTATAACGTTGTATAAGGTGTAATACAAACCGTTATATGAAAATGGTTATGTAAAACCAAAACACGAACATAATATCAATAACAAGACCCCGTATTGCTAGTCAGACAATATATCGTAATTCAATGCGTATAGCAGTATTTTGATTATTGGATTATTATAAGCCACATGACATTGCTACCTTACTATAACAAACAACGGGTAGCTAACCCGAAACTCATTTGCCCATCTAAAACAGCTTGTGTTCACAATAATCACGCTTATTCAAATCTTCTCATACATAAATTCGCTTACCAATCAATGTGGAACGACGGGGATCAACCGTCAAGGCGCGAACTAGGGTGATCTTCCCCAAATAGTACTATTATATGCATAAGCGTCTACTAAATCCCGGTAGTTCATAATTCATGCTAATGGGACTCTTAGTGACATAACCTAACTTTAATAATCCATTTCATTTCATCTATGAGGTCATACAATCATTCTTCGAGTCATATAATCATTCGAGTTCAAATCAATAAACAAACAATCGGGACAACTGGTGTCGTAATTTATTAAAACTAACATGTTATCTCCCTCGCGGGTTTATAAAACATTTCATAAAAACATTTAAATGAGTTTGAGGCTATGAACTCACGTTGATGTGGGAAGGCGGTTATCAGCGATTTGGATGTACGGTACGTGCTTCAATCACGGAAACCTAGAAAAATAATACTCATTCTTAGACTCTTGTCCAATGACTTTATAAAAACAATGGCTATGTATGTCTATGATGATATCATGAGTATGATGATGATCAAGTGGGATTGTACATTCTCGTGTACTCATTTTAGTGTTATGTGTTGACAACTTTTATACTTATTTCACTAGTTCATCTTCTTTACTTGTCAAGGCCCATTAGGCCCATTATAAGTCCATTACCTTATATTGATCCATTTTACACTTTTAATATCAGTATTATACTTACAAGTTAGGCCCAAGTGGGTTAAGCCCAATAAGTAAGTTTATAAGTGTTTAGCCAAATTAGTTGGATTAATAGTCCAATAAGGCTAACTTGGCCCGTTAATGTCCGTATGTTATAAAGATCGGGTTTTATCGGTTTTCACTTGTTATATAAGTTTATACATCAGTATGTGAGTTTATAAAAGTTTACATTAGACGGGTCCGACTGTGTAAGTTTTATTTGACTAAAAGGTTAATCTTTCGGTTTTAGCCGAAAAGACGTAAAACTTATGTATATAGTTTTATAACTTGGAAAAACATTTATAATTGTAATTTATATAAAATATCTCATTTTAATATCAATACATATAAATTTTTATTTATAATTATTAGCAACTAGTGGGTTTTATATATGTATATTTTATAAATACATAAATTTTGAGTGCTTATATTATATACTATTTATTTATAAAATCTGTCCAAAATATTCAGTCCACTAAAATATCCATATCTAGAGTTATATAAGGAGATATGACCTCAAATTTTTATGGCAGAAACTACATGATATATGCTTCATTTAAATCTCTTATAGCTACTGATGAATCAGAATCTAAGTATTTTAATAAATTCGTCCAAAACAGTCTATGCAGATTTGCACTCCAATATTGTTTTGATCATATCTTACTCATTTTAGGATTCCATTGCATGTCCAACTCTCACATGTGTATAAGACTTATAAATTACTGTATATTAAGTAATCTATGCCATCTTTACAAGTTATCATATGGTCGTCTTCTGTTTTATACAACCTACTTGTTTAAGCAAGATTTTGTCATTCTTTCATATAACTCTTAATCATTTTAATCATGTTTATCAACACAAGATCCTCACACAATGTTTTTATCATCATATATCATCATATAAATATACATTAAATAAAGAAAATACAAGATTACATAGTCAAAATAACAAGAGGATAGGAAGAAACAATCTCTATACCACCATTAGTGATGAAAAGATGAGTTTTTGATGAACAAGGCTTGGATTTTGATGGCAAAACTTGTGATAAACCAATATCATCTTCAAGTACACCAATTTTTATAAACTCCTTGTGGGAAATCAGCCCTAGGACACCAAGTAATCTCCTCTTTGGATGTTAGAATGATCACCAATCAATAAAGCTTCAAAGGGGCATCATCATGTGTATGAATAACACATGATTTTATGGCTAAAATTAATCAAATGAGAGTTGTTGTTGATGATTTTGGGACGGAAAATGAGAGAGAGAGAGAGAGAGAGAGAGAGGGAGAGTATTAGAGTGGTTTGCATTTAAGTATTGTGAGGAAATGGTTTTAAGAAGTTTACCTAACAAGTGTTGGCTTGTTTAGGAGGTTTTGACACCTCATGGTGTGTGTTGGAGCCCATTTGGCCGTCCCATATAGTGGGGTGGGCAAGTGTAAAACTTGTCCCATCCCACTAATTTACGGGTACTACCCGATTCAAGTTTCCTCAATTTGCGCGTCCTCGGGTCGTTTTAAGAAAAACTTTTTTATAAATATGAATCAACAGAAAAAAACGAATCTAATAAAAATTGTCTCATCAAAAACGGAGTTCAAAAACGTAAATACGTAAACCTAGGGTTTCCGGTTTAGTCGTAAAGGACGTTAAATTATTCACGTAAGTTCTAATCTCATCTCGTAAAGTAGTGAGTTTATGAATCAACACAATTTAAAAATTCTAAAATAATATTCACGGATAAATTTATTTCCTGGTGTGTCAGACTGTCACCAAAAACGGTGTATGTAAACGTAAGCACGTAACGTAGAGTCCTCCAACTTAAACGTAGTCGATGCTACTTCAAGACGTAAACCCAAATTTCTTCCCAAAAATGAATAAGTTCATAATATAACATTAAAATAATGATTTTAAATAATAATTGAGAATAAAATATTAACCATAAATTGACGGATTGTCACAACTTAATTATGTTACTCAATTGTATTGTTCGACAAGTCGCTATGTTGAGTACATTCATTACTAGCGTATCAACTGATGTAATGAATCTATGTCAATATAGTTCTAGAATTCAAGGAAAATAATATGGTTTACTATACCAAGGTAATTTTATTTTCTTGATATTTTGTTATTGAAAATACTAATATTTGAACTTATATATGTAGAAGTGGCTCAACCCACCAATAACACTATAAGTTTTGTGTTCAAATATTTCTTTGAATGTCCTGAACTTACTGGCCCAAACATTAATGATTGGTACCGTTCACTAAGGTTTGTCTTGAGAGAAGCGGGTACTATTGATATCTTGACTACTCCAATATTCGGAGGATCTTGCTGAAGGAGCATCTGATGCGCAAAGGCTTGAACACGCTGCTAATGTTAAGAAGCAGTCTAAGGTGGCTTGCTTATAGCTAGGTAAATGGCTCCTCCACTTCCACAAAAGTATAAGCTATTTTCACCAAAGAGAACGCTTTATGAGGTCAAGGCTATGTTCGAGAAGCCACAAGATGTGGAGATCTACGACTTAGTAGATGATTTTCATAGCTGCAAGCAAGCTTTAGGAAAGTCTGTAAGTGCCCATTACTTGGAGATGAGGGGTTATATGGAAAAACTCATTGCACTAGGACAACCCTATGATCATAATATGGCTATCAACTTGATCAATAGGTCCATTAACAAGGATTTCAATGATTTTGTTCGAAACTATAATATGCATTGTACGGGGAAGACAGTTAATGATTTGCATGCAATGCTCATTGACTATGAAAAGGGGTTAAAAGATGTACTAAGCATACAAAAGGGTAAAGTAAGTAAGTCACACTACTACAAAAAACGCTAAAGAGACCCCCTTAAAAAGACTGGTTATGAAAAAACATGTCTCTATGACCAAAACTGGTGGGAAGGGAATGCATGGAAACTGGTTTTCTTGAAAAAAACCAGTCTCCATAATGTGAATTCTAAAGAAACCGGTTTTTAAGATGCAACCAGTCTTTTTTATAAAAGTAAAGACACTGGTTTTTACGTAACAGCAGGTCTCTATGTGTTAGTTTTATGGACACCATTTTTTATATAAAAAAGCAGTGTTTTTACACATTTTAAGACATTGGTTTTTAAAAAACCAGTCTTGTTTTATTTTAATAGATTGTGGTTAATGTAACACCCGAGAATTTTTCGTATTTTAAATAATAATAAATTATATTCCGAAATTCATTTTTGAGCGTTACGTAACGTTTATTAAAAATGAGAATATTTAAGTGAAGTCCACGTTTAAACAAATATGACGAGAAATGTAAATAAATAAGTTACACTTTTAGCCCTCAACTATATCCACCTATACATTTGTTTTTAATATAAATTAAAAATTCATAATATTTCACCTCATTTTTCTTACTCTAACCCTAAATAAAAACACACACATAACCCTAGCCATTTTCCCGGCGCCTACACTTTTTCCGGTCATTTTTTCGGCCACCAAAAAAACAGCCACTATCACCTATAATTAATAGATCAGATTAAATCTATACCAATCTATGGATTCACACCACTCCACAACCATCATCACCATCATATACCATGGACAACTCTTCAAATGGCTCAATCTGAAAGTGGCTATTTTGAATTAGTTTTAGTTCTTTGTGGGTCGATTTGTGTTATCCCAAACAGGTCAAATGGCTCAATCTGGATATTTTATATAAAATGGGAACCGGCCAGTCAGTTTGAAGTTTGCCTAAAGTCTATGTCAATGCATAATTGCATATACAGTATTATACAATATACTACTGAAGTTCCAGCATTCATAAAAATCTTTTTTTTAAGTAAAAGACTTTTAAGCATCACATGTTAGTATTTATGGAGTACTTAGTATTTAATACTCCGGACATTATCATCAAGTAAGGACAGGCCTTTATCAAACAACCGAAGGGATCAGCTATCTTGAGGCCAAGCATTTGCTTCTGTTGAATTACTGCCAGTCACTTGTATACTATTTACTTCGCAAAGCAAAAGGACTTCCAATTCAGGGACATCCTCTTGTTCACAGTCTTATAGAGACGAGATTGTTTTTGGAGAAGGTCAATCTCATTTGCATCTTTACTCGTATTCCCGCTTATACTGCATTTTGTAAATATAACGTGTATTTGTGACATCATATTGTTTCTAAAAATTATACAATGTGCAGATACGTCCAATTGATAAGAAGTTGCAATACCAAATTCAGAAACTAACAAGGGTAACTGGGAATTCGGGTGATGGCAATGTTGACAAGAGCTCTCATGAGGCAGATGATTCTTTGAAGCTTCGACCAAACCCAGACATGCTTATACCCAAAATTACTTCTGAGGTGAGATATATTATCTAGATAATTACCTATAGTTACAAGTTGAGGTAGCTAAAATGATCTATTTGACTGGTTTTGTTTTTGTTATTCTACCAAAAGATATAAAACATCACCTGAATCGACCCATGCATAAGTAAATGGGCTGAAACTGCCACCTTCGTACCTATGTTTGAAAGTAAATGTTTTCACCGCCTTGCTATCGAGTATAAAAATGGAAAAGGTTACTGAAAAAGGGTTGTGTCATGTCGTCAAGGGAGATCAATACGCTCAGTTATGGTTTTCTAACCACCATGGTTACTTGCAATGCTGTTTATATAATTATCACAGAAGTATGTTTGAAATTTATGCTCTTTATTATAGGATGGTGATGGAACATATCGACCTCCAAAGATTGCACCGGCATCAATGGATGAAACTAAGACCTCGAAACAGGAGAGGAATGCGTCAAGAAAAGAGAAACAAGCATTCCGTCAAGCTCTGCAGAGTGAATATGCTAGGGATTTAATGAATTATCTCGAGGGAAGACCTGAGGAGGTCTCTATTTGTATTCACTGATTTTTTCTTTTCTTCATTTTGTTCTATTGTATTTATAGCTTTATTTGGTTGTTTGAAAAAGGTGAGGGAGGTTATTGGAACTGAAGATAGAGAGGTGACTAGGTACAAGGCGAAGTTGGAGGACCGTGCAAGAAGGGAAGAGGAACTTTTCACACGTGCTCCTCTTTCAAGTATGGAAAAGAAGAAGCTCAAACATATGCGCAAGTCAAGATCTGGGTAAATTCTATTTTAATACAAATCATAATAAATGGGTCGATTCGGGTTATATATGATTTCTATCAAGTAATCAGAGATTCTTTTTTTAGCTCAAGTGGGAACGGGTCACATGTGTTAATATTTGCCAGAATTGTGTTTATTGCAGCATATAAAATACTAAAATTATTTAAAAATTCGGTATTTTATAATCTCTTTTTGGCAATCTCCAATCATATTAGACTTGCAGTTGTAGGTGTTCGTTTACATTTTTAATTGAAAGTACTTACCTTTTTTCAAATGGTGTTACAGGTCGTCTGGTCTGGCTGATAGTTTTTACGATGATATAAAATCCTTACCTCTAGAGGACGGTGGTGGTGGCCCAGAAACATCTTTCTTGGATTCAGACGGGGGTGACAGGAAGTTCAAGAGACGCAAGGTATCTATACTTGTATACTAGTAGTAGATTATAAAGTAGGATATCCCCCTCGTAATGATTTGTTGTGTTTAGATACAAAATTGGTTCATTTACAACTTTTTAATGTGTTAACAGAGGAGGCATTAGGAGCTAGTGACTGCACTTAAATTGAGAAGCTAGGAGCATGTTTTAATCTGGATCGTAAGTCATTTTTGGTTAGTTCATGGAACATTCCCGTGTCAAAGAAGTCAAAAGGGATGTAGAGGTCGTTCACAGATTAAGCTCTCGAATACTTATTGTGTTAATTTGATTAAACTACTTGTAGGTACCGTGAAATAACGAGCGTCCGTTGGATAACAAAGAGTTGAACGTGATTGTTGGAGTTTGATTTACATTGTGGCTACAAGTTAAAAAAAAACAAATTTGATTCGAAATATGTATTTGACAATTTTAATCCTTCCAATTAATAAAATTGTCTTTATTTATATACATTTGTTGTTTATGACAATTCAAGTCCTTTAATTTAGTTTTTTATAGAATTCTTGTATTTAAATTATTTTATTGTAGAGGGTTAAATTTATAAAATTTGGAATTTAATAAAAATTCTAATTTTTTTTAAAAAAATTAATTAAAAAGAGATTGGTTTTTAGAAGAAAAAAACACATGTTTTTACTCCATAAAAAGACTAGTTAGATGCTTTTAAAAAGACTGCTTTCTGGAGATTAGTATGGAGACCAATCTCTAAAGAGACTTGTTTTTATGAAGATAACCAGTGTCTATTCTTTTAATAGAGACTGGTTTCAAAACCAGTCTCTTTATGTTTCGAGCAAGGAGATCCTCCACATAGAGACGTCCTACAAAACCAGTCTCTATTGCCTTTTTGGACCAGTCTCCATGGACTTTTTTGTAGTAGTGTCAAAACCGCAAGTTAACAAGAAGAAAGGCAAAGGGAAGGGTGATAAGGGCAAACAAGTTACGACTTATTCAAAACCTAAGAAGAACTTTGTAAAGAAGAATAGATCTCATAAGGATGAGACTTGTCACCATTGCAAGGCAAGTGGTCACTGTAAGAGGAATTGCCCTCTTTACCTCGAAGAGTTGCCCGAAATAAAGAAGAAGTCTGAGCAGAGCGCTGCAGCTTCAGGTACTTTATTTATGATTGAATTGTTCAATTTAACATACAAATTAAATTCCTGGGTATATGATACGAGATGCGGTATTAACATTTTTAATACGCTGCAGGGATTTAATCTGGAAAGGAAGCTATCCTATGGGGAACAATTTTTGCAAGTGGGCAATGGTGCACAAGCAGCAGTTGAAGCTATAGGACATTTAATTTAGTTCTACCTTTGGGTTTAGTACTGATTTTAAATGATTGTGATTATGCGCCTACAATTGTTAGGGGTGTTATTTCCTTTTATTGTTTGTTGAATAAATTATTCGTTCACACTATTGATTATAATGGAATTTTTGTTTGGAAAAATGGTATTTTCTATTTTAATGCAATTTATGTGAATGGTGTGTTTGAAATAGACATGCATCATAATGAATCCATGAATAATAAATTTGTCTTTAGCATGAATAAGAAGAGAAAGTTTGACAAGAACTCTTCTTATCTTTGGCATTGTAGACTTGCCCATATCAGGAAGACTCGTATACAAAAGCTTCAACGTGAAGGTCTTTTGGAAAATATCATTGATGAATCATTTGATAAATGTGAGTCTTGTATCTCGGGAAAGATGACCAAGAAAACTTTTAATAGCAATACTGAAAGAGCTACTGATCTACTTGGTTTAATACATACTGATGTATGCGGACCACTTAGACATTTTTCAAGGAAAGGTGCTAGCTACTTCTTAACATTTACGGATGATTATAGCCATTATGGTTATGTTTATTTACTTAAACATAAACATGAGGTATTTGAAACATTCAGAGTGTTAAAAGCAGAAGTAGAACTGCAACTAGGAAAGAAGATTAAAGCTCTTCGTTCTGATAGAGGTGGTGAATATTTATGTCAAGAGTTAATAGATTATCTAAGTGAGAATAGAATTGTTCAACATCTTACTTCTCCCTATACTCCACAACAAAATAGTGTATCGGAAAGGTGATATCGTACATTATTGGATATGATGCGATCTATGTTTAATCTTACAACTACCTTTATCCTTTTGGGATTATGCTTTAGAGTCTACTGTTCGTATTTTAAATATGGTTCTCACAAAGAAGGTGTTGGTCCCTTGTAATTCGTTATTACTTATTAACTTAAGTAATAACTCTTTACTTCGACTCAAGTGTGTTGTTTTAACGATAGATAAGAACTATGAAAGATTAAAACAACAATACCAATATACTTTTCAACGTATAAACTTTTATTATAATCAAATAAAGAATCTATAACCCAATTTGTTTGTAGAATAACAAAGTCATTGAATGACAATGGGTTGTGATCTCCTCTACTTAAACGTCTAACCAAAGTTAAAGTCTAAGCTCCAATCTAAACATTCATATGCATCTTGGCTATATTGTTTAGTTGGTATCGAGAGAGAAAGGTTTTCCAGAGTTTAAGATCTTGTATTGGTTAACCCTTTCTCTCCCAATGTACAATCCTTATATAGGCAGTGTGAATTAAGGTTTGCATTTTGCATGTTTCAATGCATGGGTTTATCCAGTGGGTGGTTGATGCCCATGCTGGATAAACAGTACAAAGTACATATTAAACTATTCTAGAAAAGATAAAGGTTGTACTTATATCTAAGTATACAAGCAACCTACTTTGACTTAAAGTTATCTTTTCCCGCCTAATACAAACAATCTGAATACTGAAGAGTCTTCAGTAGCCTAGAGGAGATCGACATCATTCAGTTTGGTATTGTCAAGCCAAACTGAACTGAAAGCCCTTCTTCAGTCCTTGTTCTTCAGCAACTAGACCGCCTATTATTTGAAGCGAAGACTCCTTTGTCTTCCAAGTTAACTGGAAGTGGAGTGCTGAACTTTCTTCAGCTTTAAAGTCTTCAGTAGGAACTTTGTTCCTCTGGTCATCCTTCAGCAGACTGGCCTTACTGCTGAGCATGAAACACTTAGGGGGATTTTATACTCAAATCCCAGAGTTGCTTCAGGGTCAGTTAATACAGAACCAACAATCTCCCCCTATTTGGATATACAAATAGCCTAAGTCTAATGTAAGTAGTAAGTGAGCATAACAACTTATTCTTACTTGCACTGAACAATTAATAACTTATAAACATCAGATAATCATTTATTCAATAACATTACAAATTACAAAAAAAATCAATATAAATGATTATTCAATTCTCCTTAAGGCCTAAGTTCTTCAATTATGGAAGTCTGAGTTAATCGATCTGAGTTTCTGTGGTCCAATATAGCAACCAAGCACATGCTGAAGGTTTTAGCAGCATCAGTAAGTCCTGGACCACCATGAAGAGAGTAAAAGATCCTTTGAAAATTCGAGAGAAGTTCATTGTTCATTTCATCAAGATCACTTATGCCCACAAAGTCTTGACATTCTTGATGATTGAACATAATCATTCCTAGTTTTGGTTCGTCCAGTACATGACCAGGGAGATGATTTTGAAACTGAACAAAGCCTTTTTATTTCTTTGTAGTGACAAAGATGTCACCCACTTCAGGTTGTATCAGATTTGCTCTTTTGTTCAGCTCCAGTATTGGATCTTGATCTTCCAGAGAACATGAGTGTTGATGTTCAGAATCTTACCCAGTCTTTCATGATTTCTCATATAGTGCTCGATTCTGGTGAGAACTTCATCCCATCTCTTGGATTTTCTTTTCTCGATCATCACACTCATTTCAATCCATTCAGTGTAAGAAAGTTCTTTTCCTTGAAAGTTTTCAAGTATCTCATCAGTTCCATCACCCCTATAGAACTTGAGATGGATGTCATCTTTGCTGGTCAGCATATCAACATTGGTGATTGGTGAGATATTTCTTCTGTTAAGCCTTGATTAACAAAACTTTTCATATAACACTTTCTTCTTGATGACACTTTCTACTTCTTTTCTTTTGGTAATGGGTTACCCCGGTAAATATATTAACCAAAAAAGCTTTACGTACAAAGGAATGTGGCTGAGATACCACATTAACATCAAGCTACATGCAGCTTGTTAACAAAGACTATGAAACATCAAAAGCCCTAACCAAATCTAGAAGACAAAAGTAAACTAGATAAAAACCAAGATGTGAACATGAAACCGCGCTCACTCTTCAGCATCCAACACCACCATGATAGGAGCAGGATGAATCCAAATGAGTCTGCCTCCTTAAAAAACCTTACCAAAGAAAACCCAGTGGGAAAAACCTTGGACAAGGAAAAAAGAGTACAACACTCACCCGACACACCTATCATGGAACAATTCTTGAGCTCGACACCCTCCATTTGTCAAGCAACAAACTTGACCTGGTAGATAATTTCTTGAAACGGATAGAAATCTACTTCAAACGAATAGTATCACATAGAATCTGAAATAACTGATCAACAGACATCCGCTTCTTCTTGAATAGTCTTGAATTACGTTCCATCCAAATAAAATAAGTAGTAGCAGCCAACACAAGACGAGCAAGAATGCTAACACATGATTTCCCATTCGAAATTGGAATAACATGAGCTAATATATCATCAATACGAGGGGGGAAAGTATCCATACCACACAAGGTCCGAACCTTAGACCAAACCTACATAGAATAAGAACATTCAACGAAAAGATGGTCATGGGAGTCTTGCACCAAACCACATAAAGGACACCGAAGAAGGCTTAAATCCACCAACATGCCAACATCCCATTACTTAAGCATATCATGCGTCTTCAATTTCCTTCTAACCACCAGCCACAATTTAATAGAGTGACGAGGAATACAATTAGAAAATCAGACAACTTTATACCAATTAACTTCCATATCCCGATCACGTAGTGAATCCCAAGCTAACGCCATAAAAAACGAACGAGAAACACCACTAATATCCCTCCACAGCAACTCATCTTCTTTGTCATCATTAATAATAGGCACATGTATAGAAACAATATTCGGAAATCTAGTATTCCAATCCTGTGGCCACTGCCAAGCACCATCAACGATAAGACCCCTCACCTTATTAGATAAAGAGAACCCCGATCTATTAATATTACGGACCGTGAGGGTGTCCCGTAGAGGACATAAATCTGCCTAATTATCAAACCACATAGATGCAACTCTACCATTATTAATATTATACCATACAAACTTACAAACACGTGGTCTGATTTGGAGAAGTTTTCTCCAGCCCCAACTCATGTCACCAATACAAGGAACATCCCAAAAGCTTATATACTTTAACTTGTAAGAATAGATCCATTTGACCCATAAAGAATCTTTACGAGTCAAAATACACCAAATATGAGAAACCATTAAAGCAACATTAAAGTCAGAAAGCTTACGGATACCAAGGCCACCTTCATAAAATGGAGTACAGACAGAGTCCTAAGCAATTTTAGCCTTACCCTTCTTCATTTCACCTTGACACCATAAGAAGCCTCTCATAAGCTGCTCCAAATCATGAATAATACGCACAGGTAAAATAAAGACTGACGCCCAGTAAATATGCATAGAAGATAGGACTGAACGAACTAACTGGAGTCTTCCTGCTAAAGAAAGAAATTTATTGCGCCAATCATTAACTCTACTCTCAAGCTTTTCTACAAGGACCTTACAGTCCCTATACAGAAGCCTGGAAGAGATTAGAGGAACACTAGGGTATCGGACAGGTAACTCGCCTTCAGCAAAAGGCATTATATGTAAAATAGTGCTTTTAACAGCAGTGGAAACATTGTAGAAGAAAACAGTGCTCTTAGGGATACTTGGAACCAAACCAGAAGCAATTTTAAATTCCTCCAAAGCATCCATAATAACTTGCACAGAAACCAAATGACCACTGGCAAACAAGAAAAGATCATCTGCAAAGCAAAGTTTAATAATTCGTTGCTGCTCACACCGGTGACGAAAATAAAAGTCATCACCATCAAGAACCCTTCGCTGCAGCATAAGAGAAAGAACTTCCATAACCAAAGTGAAAAGATACGGAGATAACGAATCAGCTTGTCGGAGACCTCTCTTTCCTTGAAACCAACCATATAAATTACCATTGATACAAATCGAATACGACATAGTAGAAACACATGTTATAATCCAATCAACCATTATATGATGAAAACCAAACCCAATCAGAGTGTTACAGAGAAACTGTCAATCCACCGTATCATAAGCTTTTTGAATATCAACTTTAAAAGCACATCTTGGCGGACCAGAATTTTTGTGATAGTTTCTCATCAATTCCTGCGTCAATAATATATTATCCGAGATCCTGCGGCCCAGAACAAAAGCTGATTGATTAATATTAACCAAAACCCCCAAATCCCCTTTAATACGGTTAGCAATAATCTTGCTAATACATTTAAAGATAACATTACAACAAGAGATAGGGCGATAATCAGTAATCTTGTCAGGAACAGTAACCTTAGGGATAAGAGCAATGATAGTATGATTAACCTCTTTAAGTAGTTTTCCATTAAAGAAAAACTCCCGAATAGCACATGTAAACTCATCACCCACAATATCCCAAGACTTCTTAAAAAACGCAGCAGTAAAACCATCCAGCCCAGGCGCTTTATCATCACTCATGGAGAATAACGCACTCTTAATTTCAGAATCAGAGATGACTCTAACCATATGGGCAGATTTCTGAGCACCAAGCTTTCGAACAAACAAATCAGACGTATTAAAAGAACCTGAAACACTTGCCTGACCATGAAACTGCTCGTAATGAGCAACAAAAGCTCCAGGCACAGCATCTCCATCATGAAGCACATTATGAGAATCACGAACCATTTCAATACGATTACGAGTCGTCCTACTCTTAAGACACTTTCTACTTCAACTTTCCCAATTTGTTCATACAAGCTTAGCTTCAGATCTCTTAGCTTTTCTTCTTGCTGAAGCTTGTATAACTTGTCAAGTTCTTCTTGAGTGGTCACTCCAGCTCTGATTAAACGATCATTCAGAGTAAAGTCTCCTTTGTTTTTGGGTATAAGGGGAGGTGAACCACTATTAGTTGCTTCCCTACTTGTGGTTAGCCCTTGCATATGATCATCTTTGGCTGATGACTCCTCCTTACCCTTTGTTGGGCTCTTTTCAGTGATAGGTGACTCATAGATAATGGATTGTTTCTGAGCCTTCATTTGGGCATGATTCTGAAAGAGCTGCTGGATTTTGTTTTTCTCCCCCTCAGCAGAAGACTGCCCAGCAGCTTCTGATGACCCATCAGCAGGGAAGAGGCCACAAAAATGATTAAGAGTGGTAGTTACCTTGGCCAACATGGCTGGAACAGTTTCAAGAGCTTGTAGCTTCTGCTGAACTTCATCAGATATGGTCAGCTTTTGTTTCTCCAACAACACCACTCTATCTTTGATCATTGACACGGAATCACACAAAGTATTAACTTAGCCAGGAACTGGTGTGAATTATGGTGGAAACTCCATGGAAGCACCGTTGATGGATTCCATAAGAGAGGACATCTCTTGCTTTAAGGAAGTGGTTGTGGCCATATCTTGGACTAAAGGCTTCAAAGCAGCAATGATGACATCCTTGATTTGTTTAGGAAAAGGAGGAATTGGTCTTGCTTTGAGAGTTGAGATTTCAGTGTCAGCAAGCACCTTTTCTTCCTTCATTCTGGCCACCTGTGATTGAAGAATCAACACGTGATTTATTAATTCTTTTACCTGTTCAGTTCTGGGGGAAGGTGGCTTTTGTGTTGCATCAGTAGTCTCTTCATCACTGTCATCTAGATTGACTAGAATTCTTTCACTGAACCCTAGTTCTTTTTCCAAATCAACCCCAGACACGCTGAAAACAAATGTAGGCAAGTGTCCTACCTTGGATCTAATGGTGAGATTCACTTCCTTGGGAATCTTCTGAGCATCATCTTTAGTGTGTGGATCAGTTTCAAACCCTTCACCACCAGGGTTGGTTTGACCTGATGGATCCTGAGAAAGTATCCCTGATAAGTTTAGATCAATGATAATGATTTTGGTTCCTTCAGTAGAACCCTGTTGTAGGGGAGCTATATCATTAGAAACAGATAGGCCAGGGTCAGCATCAGCTATTGGATTTGCTGACACATTATTCCCTGATACAGACTCAGAGTGACAAGTGATAGAAATTGGTAATGAAGTATGAATTGTATTCAAAATGAGAGTACATACCAATGCTGACTCCACACTATTGAGTTGAGGGTGAGCTCCATCTTCACCCTTCTCTCCTAAAGAAGTTGAGAGAGGGGTTGCCTTCTGGGCCTCTTTATGCATATCACCTCCAGTAGAGACTAAAGGTGACGACTAGATGTGGTTCTTGTCCTTGACCAGGGACTTGGTCTTCTTCAAATCATGGCCTTGGGAATCATCATCAATCTTTTTTGAGGAAGATTGTGTGAGGGTTTTCCTCTTTATAGACTCACGTCTAACCTTCTTGGTATTAATTGACGTTTTCTTCTGACGAGGTCCAGATGAAGCTCTAGGCTTTTTGCGTTTTAGATCCCCTTCTCCAGTCGGAGAAGTGTCTTTGGGAGCTTTGTACACTACTGGACCATCTGTTGAGCAGATGTCCAACATAGTTTGTGTAAATGGAGGATCAATGGTGCTGATTGGAATGTTCCAGCGAGTGAGATCAAAGGTCTTAAAAATTAGTTTCTCTCCATTGATTTTTGAATAGTCATTTCCAAGATGGTCAGCAAAGATGAGAGATAGAAATCTGGTGTAAACAACGTTTTTCTCTCTAGTCTTTTTCTCCAGCTTCCCATGGAGATCTTCAAAAATAATCCTCCCAAAATCCGCTTTAACACCCTTGGCGAGACAGTATAAAATAATAGCATATTTTTGGTTGATCTGGTCAAGACCTCTAGTTCCCCCCCCCCCCCAAACATTCAATAAGAATGGACATCAACAATTTCCATCTTGGTGGCAAAGAACTTCTTTTTAACCCCTCCTTTTCAGTAATTTCTTCAGTATACCCAAATAATCTAACCCCAAAATCATCAAGTACAGCTTCATAATCATTAGGGTTTTCCAAATAATCTAACCCCAAAACTTTCCTAAATAACTTTAACCCAAATCTACCATGAATCCCAACCGTGGTAGAATCAAACTCAATGGACTTATTGTTGTTAGAAGCCTCTGTTGTGAACCAAAATTATTTTAGTACATTTTGAAACATCATCCCAGGATCCTCAAATAAAGCATACCTTAAAACGCTTTTGGATAGATAAGTCAAAACTTGTTCCCCAGGAACAGACTTAATGGATTCAGGTTTGTGCAAGGTGATGTTGTTGGGTTTGAAAAATATTTCATCAATGGGAAAGTTAACATGAGTTAATGGGTTGAGAGTGATCTTGATAATCTTTGGAGTGGAAGATGATTCAACCATTGATGTTTCTGTGTGTGTTTTGAAAGAGAGAGAGTTTGTGTGTATTTTTTGGAAGAAAAGATTTGTAAGCGTGGAATGAAATCCAATTGTTAGGGATTATATAAAAACCTTAACTGATTTGTAAAAATTTCTAAAACCATTTGAAAAAATTATAAATCTTTTAGGGTTTCTTTTGAACATTTGGCACAACTTTCTCATTAATGTTCTGCAAAAAGGTATGATTTCTGTTGCTTTGAACAGTGAAAAGGCCCATGTGTCAGGGAGTTGTTGATTGTGGTTGGAGACGTTTGTAATTTACTTAATTAACAAATGACACCTTTTTGAAAGAATGTTTGTTTTATTCACAAGAAAAATTCAATGCCATTAACTCTTTTGAATCACATGATTGATAGGTTTTAAATGTTGTTGCTTAGATATGCTGAACCTGATGGCAATACTTGTGAGCTTTTATGCGTCAGATGAGGCGACAAAACCCCATATACATGTTCACATAAGTGAACAAGACGTATGAAGTTGCACGCTTCTCTACTCAGGCCTAGCTACTCAGTTGTATTTAAAAAAAAAATTCAGCATTGCTGAAGGAATCTTTTGATGACTCGTGATTATTTGTTCTGCTTCAGTGAATCAGATAAGGCGACAAAACATTAATCAAAATCTTTTATGAAATGCTGAACATTCAAGCTTCTTCAGTGAATGCTGAAGGTTCAGGTTTAGTATCATTAATATTCAGCATACGAAGCTCCATTATCAATCTTTTGAAAGTTTGTTCATCCAATGGTTTGTTGAAGATATCAGCCAACTGGTATTGAGTGGGGATGAAATGTAATTCAATGTCCCCTTTCACAATGTGTTCTCTGATAAAGTGATATCTAATATCAATGTGTTTTGTTCTTCACTGGAGGACTGGATTGTTGGATATTGCAATAACACTAATGTTGTCACAAAAGATTGGTACCTTTTCATATTCTATGTCATTATCAGCCAGTTGCCTTTTTATCCAAAGAACATTGGCAGAACATCCAGCAGCTGCCATATATTCAGCTTCTGCTAAAGACATGGCAAGTGTTTGTTACTTTTTAGCATTCCAACACACAAGTTTGCCACCAAGCAATTGGCAGGCACTAGAAGTGCTTTTTCTGTCTAAATTGCATCCAGCATAGTCAGAATCTAAATACCCTTTTAGATCAAGACCTAAGGATTTGGGGTACCAAAGACCTAGACTTAGTGTACCTTTTAGGTATCTGAAGATTCTCTTTACAGCAGTTAGGTGTGATTCCTTTGGATCTGCTTGGTATCTTTCACAAAGGCATGTAGTGAATTGAATGTCAGGCCTGCTTGCAGTTAAGTACATGAGTGACCAAATCATACCTCTATACTGAGTCTCATTGAATGATTGTCCATTAAGATCAGGTCCTAAGTTGTTAGGGGGTACCATTGGAGTCTTTACTGAAGCACAATTGATATCATACTTCTTCAGCAGATTCCTGACATATTTTTCTTGATTGATGGAGATTCCTTGGTCAGATTGTTTAATCTGAAGACCAAGGAAGTATGTGAGTTCTCCTATCATACTCATCTCAAACTTGCTGGTCATAAGCTTGGCAAATTGTTTGCAAAGTTTCAAGCTTGTAGAAACAAAGATTATGTCATCCACATAAATTTGTACAAGAATGGTGTCAGTTTTAGATTTATAGATAAACAAGGTGTTATCTATTTTTCGTTTGACAAATTTATGTTCAATGAGAAATGTTGAGAGAGTTTCATACCATGCTCTTGTGGCTTGCTTCAGTCCATACAAAGCTTTGTAAAGCTTGTAGACATGATTTAGGTATTTAGTACTCTCAAAGCCAGGAGGCTTAGTAACATAAACTTCTTCTTTTAGGTCACCATTTAGGAATGTAATCTTGACATCCATTTGGTAGATGATGAAGTTCATGTACGTGGCATAAGCAAGGAAGATTCTTATGGCTTCCATACGTGCAACTGGATAAAAGGTTTGATCAAAATCAAGACTAGGCTCTTGATTGAATCCTTGGGCCACCAGCCTAGCTTTATTTTTGGTCACTGCATTGGTTTCATCTCTTTTGAGCTTGTAAACCTATTTGGTGCCAGTGGTTGATTTACCATATGCAAGAGGAACCAATTTCCAGACTTGGTTTATTTCAAATTGGTTGAGTTCCTCTTGCATTGCATCCACCCATCCAGGGTGTGTGAGTGCTTCAGAAACCTTTGTAGGTTCAATTTCTGAGAGAAAGTTTGCATAGAGGCATTCTCCAGATGAAGCAGCACTCAGTTTCTTTGCCATAGATCTAGTGACTCTACCTTCACCGGGATTTCCTATTATGTTCACCAGCTGTATGTGACTATTTTTAGTCCAAGATTTTTGTGGAGCTGGAGAATAGGCACTGGTATCATGATTAGAGCTAGAGCTTGGAAGTCCATGACATGTACTTGGACTTGGATTATCTCTAGTGCCTACTGAAGGATATTTAGTGGACAAAGGTTCAATCAATGAAGGGCTTCCTTCTTGGTCAGAAGCAACATATCCAAGACCTAATTCCATAGAGATGGTAGGAGAGCTTTGAGCAAGGGGCTCAGATTGTTCATCAGCAGCTGCATATGATTGATCATATTGATCATGTGTGTCAGCATGCTAATTGTTTTGAGACTGACCATTTTTGTCATTTGTGTTGCTTTGCTGATTATTTTGATCACTTTGAGACTAATCATTATTTGATTGACATCCATCAGTATGTGATACTGAGGGATTTGCTTTTGTAGGACTTGTCAAATCTTCAAATGGATCAATATGAGGGACAGGGTTGCTTGTTTGATATTTTTGAGAAGGCTTATAATGTTGAAATTAATCAGATGGATAATTGTGAGATTCATGAATATGAAGTTCATCATCTGATGGATTTATAAAAGTGAGAGCTTCAGAACTTTCATTGAAGGTGATGTGTTAGGTTTCTTCAATATATTGTCTTCTTGTTTTGAAGACTCTATATGCTTTAGATACTAGAGAGTATCCAAGGAAGTAACCATCATCACATTTTTCATCAAACTTTCCACGGTGATCCTTGTGATTGTGAATGAATACTGGAAACCCAAACACATGTAAGAATGAAATGTTTAGAATTCTCCCCCTGAAGACTTCATAGGGAGTCTTCATGTGTCTCTTCACAATGATGGATCTATTTTGAGTGTAGCAAGCAGTGGCTACAGCATCAATCCAAAAATGTTTAGAGAGAGTAGATCCAGCAAGCATTGTCCTTGCTTCTTCAATCAAAGTTCTATTCCTTCTTTCAGCCACACCATTTTGTTCAGGTGTGTAAGGAGATGAGAAAATTTGGGAAATTCCTTTGTCATCACAGAATTTGATCAGTGTGTGATTTCTGAATTCAGTGTCATTGTCAGTTCTGAGTTGTTTGACATGAGTGTCATTTTGATTTTCAACTCTTTTGATGAAAGACATAATGGCATCTGGTGCATGGCTTTTCTTTGTCAAAAAATATACCCAAGTGTACCTAGAGTACTCATCAACAATAACAAGTGTGTACTTTTCATGACAAATGGCCCTAGGTGATACTGGGCCAAATAAGTCCATGTGAAGCAAATGAAGACTTTCTTTGATTGAGAAAGTTTTCTTTGTTTTGAAACTGGCCCTATGGTGCTTCCCATTTTCACATGATAATCATGGTTTGTCCTTGGAATAGACAACTGAAGGAAGACCAATAACAAGATTTTGTTTTGCCAGCAGAGTTATTGTTTTGAAATTGAGATGTGAGAGCCTCTTATGCCAAAGCCAATTGGTAATATTGGAGGCTTTAGCAAAGAAGCATGTCTCCCGAGTAGAGTTAATGTTCATGACATAAACATCTTTGACTCTTGGAGCAATCATCACAATTTCATGATTGGAGTTAAAGATTGTACCTTTTTTGTCATAAAACAAGACAAGATACTTTACATCACAAAGTTGACTTAAGCTGATGAGGTTGTGCTTCAATCCATTGACATATGCTACCCTTGAGAAAACTATACCATTGCATTTTACTGAACCAAATCCTTCAGTAGTAGCTGATGAGTTATCACCAAAAAAAACTTTAGGATCTTGTTCCTCCTTATACTTGTGAAGATAACTTTTGGTGCCAGTCATATGCCTTTAGCAGCCACTATCTAGTTACCAAATAGGCTTCCTGAGATCACAATGCACAAGTTAAGGAAATTGTCAGTTTTGTTTTAAAACCCACCTTTGTTGGGTGGGGGTTTTAGATCTAGAAGGTGTTCTAGATCTGAAGGGTCCTCTTGTAGAGGGTATGTGTGATTGCTCAGAAGAAGAAGAGGTCTGAACAGCTTTTGCTTTCTTAGCCTGGAGGGCTTCACCTCTTCTGAACCACTCTATATGGTTGTGATCAGATGTACTGTGGACATCGCTTCTACAAGTCTCACAACATTTGGTAATAGAGTTTGGGTTTCTTGGATTAATACCTCTTCTGAGTGAGATGATTCGATAATGTCCATGAGTGTCATGGTCATAACTTCCACAAATATTACAAACAGGGTAATAGTGGCAGTCATCTGGGTGATGATTACCCATACCACAATGAATGCATGGTGGGAAAGGCATATTTCGCCTGGATTAAGATGCTTCAGTATTCTGAGAATTAGCACTAGTTTTGGCCATTATATACTGAGTATGTTCATAAGTGTGATTATCATTCATCTGACATTGAGTACAATAAATCAATCTTAAGCAAGTTTGAGTGAGATGGTTGTTTAGACCACATAACTCACAAGCCCTTTTAAATTGTGTCTTGTACTTTAAATGAGGAGAGTCTAAAGGTTCATCTCTAAACCGAGTTGGTGTTTGCTGCTGCCTGAGTTGCAATTTAAGATCATTGATCTCTTGAATGACAAGAGACATTCTCTTATCTTCCTCAGATCTGGCATTCTTCAGTTTATTTGTTGAAATTGAAGAGGTAGTTACCATATGTGAACCTTCAACATGAGCTGAAGAGTTCTTTGAAGTGTCAATTTTGACATGTTTGGAAGAACTACCTTTGTGTGTGGTGTGTGACTTGATGATTGACTAGATAGTTTTGGGTCCAATAGAGAGTTCAACACTAGCCAGCTTCTCCAAAGGAGGAAGTGGGGTACTTACTTCATTCTCTAAATCATCATCTGAGTAATCCTTAGTTACTGAGGACTCAACTGGTGCTGAAGTGTCAACACTTGCTTGAACCTCAGGAAGAAGGATTCGTCCAGTGTCATGATTTGGTAAATTCTCTTCACCTGACCTTTAATTTTTAGGGATCGATCTACCATCCTCATTTGAGGCTTTGACAAAGACAGTAGATTTGGTGCTGGAGGATCCTTCAGCTCCAAGCATTTTCTTCTTTTGAGAAGGTATTTGTTCACTTATGCATTGATTTACCCTATCCGAGTTTCTAAGCCAAGATTTAACAATATCTTTTGCTTCTTTTAGTTCAACTCTTAGGGAGTTATTTTCCTCCAAAATTTCTTTGTTCAACTGTTGAAAAGTAAGAATATCAAGTTTAGCTTCTTTTAGCTCTATTTGCTTACTTTCAAAATCTTCAAGTTTTAGAACAAGTTTATGAAATTTTTCAAGCAAATTGTTTCTTTTCTCTTTAATAAATTTTAGATCAATGATGTCATCTTTATCTTCTAATTCAAGAAGAGTTTGTACCTTTTTTATTGTGACATTGACCCATTCACCATTTCTGGCACTTTCTCTTGCCACAACATTCGAATTAGCCCATCCATCATCAGCAAGTGCCATTAGCACTTTCACATTAACCATTTCATCATCATCTAAAGAAAATTCTTCCTCATCCCATTCATAGGCTTTAGCAACAAGTCCTTTGTTCTTGTCTTGCTTGGGAGTCTTGGATGAGGAGCTTTCAGTACTCATTAAGGCCAATCTTGCCTTGATTTCTCTGTATTTGGCCTCAAACTCTTTTGTTGGTCTGAGTTCAACCCTGTTTTGTTGAAATGAAGTAGAAGCAATTTGTTTTGGTTGAAATGATGATTTACCAGATGGTCTTGATTGAGCCGGTGAGGAATATGAAGGGAGAGATGTTTTTAAATAACAATCCCTAGCATAGTGAGCAGTCTTCCTACATTTATTGCATTCAGTGTCAACTGAAGCTTTTGTGGAGCTGGAGAACTTGCCTCCTTTCTTAAAGAACCTTCTAGACTTGGCCAGAAGTGCCCTTTCACGAAATTCCTCTTTGAGGTCATTCAGATATTCCACACTAGATCTAGTGTCTTCCTCATCATCAGGACTATCTTGGTAGTCTTGAATGACAGCCTCACTGAAGAAGGCTGTGGACAAGGGTGTAGCAATGGTTAATGCTTTACTCTTGCTTGAGCCTTCATAAATCCTATCAACTAGGTTTTCTTCATATTTAAGTTTCCCAAGCTTTGGTAGAAATTGAGCCACTTCTTTGACAATGCATTAACAAAAAGTGTGTTGATTTCAAGTTTTGAAACCTCAACACCATCATTCACAAGTTCATTCATTAGTGCTTTATATCTGGTGAATCTCTGTGTGAGGGTTTCCCCTTCTCTGTGATTGAAGGTGTTGTATTAAAGCTTTAAATCCATGATTCTGGTTTCTTTTACATCAAAGGGTCCCTCATGGTAAAGAATAAGGTCCTCCCATGTAGCTTTGGCTGTTTTGCAATTTACAACAGAATTCGTTTGGTCATCTGGGAGCACAGACATGATGAGACTTTTGAGACGCTGATCTAGGTTAACAGCTTTTATCTCATCAGCAGTTCATTCTGCTTTAGGTTTTCTATTGTCCCCAACCATGTGAATAAAAGGACAATTTTCAATGATTCCAATGAATTGAGGTTGAATTCCAACCATGTGGACAAGAAACCTCTTCTTCCAATTTGTAAAATTGGCTACCTCTAGTACAGGAGCAGCATTGAGTTGGCCACCCTTATATTCTAGGGTTTGTGGTATAACTTGAACCATTTTGGATATTGATTTGAAAACTTTTAAATGAGCAGTTTAATAAAATAAGAGTTTAGCTAATCAATCTGCTCTAATACTACTTGTTGGTCCCTTGTAATTCGTTAGTACTTACTAACTTAAGTAATAACTCTTTACTTCGACTCAAGTGTGTTGTTTTAACAATAGATAAGAACTATGAAAGATTAAAAAAACAATACCAATATACTATCCAACGTATAGACTTTTATTAGAATCAAATAAAGAATCTATAACCCACTTTGTTTGCGGAATAACAAAGTGGTTGAATGACAATGGGTTGTGATCTCCTCTACTTAAACGTCTAACCAAAGTTAAAGTCTAAGCTCCAATCTAAACGTTCATATTCATCTTGGCTATATGGTTTAGTTGGTATCGAGAGAGAAAGGTTTTCTAAAGTTCAAGCTCTTGTATTGGTTAACCCTTTCTCTCCCAATGTACACTCCTTATATAGGCATTGTAAATTAGGGTTTGCATTTTGGATGTTTCAATGCATGGGTTTAACCAGTGGGTGGTTGATGCCCGTGCTGGATAAACAGTACAAAGTACATATTAAACTATTCTAGAAAAGATAAAGGTTGTACTTATATCTAAGTATACAAGCAACCTACTTTGACTTAAAGTTACCTTTTCCCGCCTAATGCAAACCATCATAATACTAAAGTGTCTTCGGTATCCTAGAGGAGATCAACATCATTCAGTTTGGTATTGTCAAACCAAACTAAACTGAAAGCCCTTCTTCAGTCCTTGTTCTTCAGTAACTAGACCGCCTAGTATTTGAAGCGAAGACTCCTTTGTCTACTAAGTTAACTGGAAGGGGAGTGTTGAACTTTCTTCAGCTTTAAAGTCTCCAGTAGGAACTTTGTTCCTCTAGTCATCCTTCATCAGACTGGCCTTACTGCTTAGCATGAAACACTTAGGGGGATTTTATATTCAAATCTTAGAGTTGCTTCAGGGTCAATTAATAGTGACCCAACAGAGGGTCGATAAGACACCATATGAACTATGGCATGGCAAGAAGCCATATTTGTAAAACCCGCATGCTTTTACCATGAATAGTACCCTTAAGATCGTACGTACATGATTAGAACCTTCCTTTTTATAGCACGTTTATGTTTCATGAACAAGAATTACAAGTATTACATACGTGTTATAACACGATAAGTATTTATTACGTATGAACACACGATAATTATTCCAATAATAATTTTAATCACGAACATACGAACATGAAATCATGAACGTAAATTAATCACGAGCTAATATTACGTAATGTATATATATTTATTACGAACACGAATAAATATATTAAGTCACGATCGATAACTAATTAGAACACGTAATTTACGAACACGAGAACATACTATTATTTTACACACGGAAAAAGGTACGGGTTACCCCATGTGGGGCCCCCTACCCGCGGCTACACAAGAAACATGGGCTTAGCCCATGTAAATTTTACTAACTAGGGAATTTAGGAGAAACATGTTCATTATTTACAAAAGTTAGAAAATAAGAAAAACCCTAGTGTTTCTTTTCTTTGCTCCTTTTTGGCCGCCGGGTTTTAGCATAACCAAGGGTGATTCGGGTTGATTTTGATCTTGGAATTATTACAAGGAATCGTGTGTGTTCATCCTTCTTGATTTCACGTAATCGGTATAACCTTTAACCTTTTCTTTTTATGTTTTGATTTATCGAATCACATAAAATCATGATGTTTTTAATTAAACTAATTAAAAACAAGTATTTTAAACATGTTAATAATCATGGGGTTTAAATCAAATCAAGGGTTTAGGGGTGTTTGTTGTTTATCCGATGCCTAACCGAGCCCCAAATGGGTCTCGGCTTGGCTTATTTTGCACCACCGAGACCATATGGTACTGGTATGGTGGTGGTGGTCTCACGACAGTAGCAAGGCAAGGGGAAACCCCGACCTCGGTCGGGGTATGTTGATGGTTACGGGTCCGGTTCATGAATCATTTTTTTTGCAAGGTTTATGATTTTTACAAGTTATGTTATTTTTTTAAGACTTAAGTTAAATTAATTAAAAGCATGAACATGATTAATTTAATTTACATGACTTAGGTTATTAATTTAATTATTAATTCATGAATTTTAACCTAAGTATCTATTATGTAATTAGACTATATAATTAATTAATTATTAAAATCATGACTCATAATTAATTAATTTACATGTCTTGGGTTATATTATTAATAGATAATAATACATGTTTTAACCTAAGTATTTTATCATTATTTAATTAAAATCATGTTATATTTAATTAAATACTTTAACTTATAGTTTATTTAATTTACATGAAATAATTAATAAACTATACTATATAATCACATGACTTAGAATAATAATCAGAAAACACTTAAGCTTATATGATTAGCTTAATTATCCTGCTTATATCTAATTTTGGAAACTTTCTATTTTTAGAAACTTATTTAATTAAGGCAGCTAATCTATTTATGGAAACTTTTTATTTTTAGAAACTTATCTTTTTAAGCAGTAATTCTATTTTTGGAAACTTTCTATTTTTGGAAACTTTTTATTTTTAGAAACTTTCTATTTTTGGAAACTTTCTATTTTTGGAAAATTTCTATTTTTGGTAACTTTCTATTTTTTGAAACTTTCTTTTTCAGGAAACCTGCTATTTTTAGAAAGTCACTTATTATTACACAACAAGTATAATAATACATGAAATACAAGTAATACTTAATCAGAATAGACAGAATATATGATAAACACAGTATAAAGCTCAAATCAGTAAAACATGACATGAATACATATAAAACAAGCTAAGACATGATATAAAACCAGTTACGTACTCAGTAATCAGATACTTATACACGTATGTATTTATGTAGCATTAATGATACCGAAGTAGGACTCTCTTCCGTTCGTCTTCTTCGTTCACTTGACATAAGGTACAGATTCTCCGTCCTTTCAGTATGGACATTCTTTCCTTATTAGGATTCCCCGTATGCAGCCAACTGTTTTCCCTATTATATGTTTTATATGTTTTGATTGCTTATGTTTAATAAGAATAACTAAAGCCATATACATGCATGACCAGTTTTACCTAGTTATGGAGGTACCATAACCATAACACAAGAGGCACTGGTGTTATGACTTCCTCACGACGGAGTGATTGCTCATGGCGTCCCTTTCAGCTTTTGGCCATTTATTATATTATCAGGTGGGGCGTATGGGTGCATCCTAGTTACATGTTTTCAGCAGATTACTCAATGTGAATGTGGTGTGTGCCTTGTATCCTCCACGAGGAGCTGATCCCTCCTACCCAAAACCAGTATATTAAATTAGAGGCAGCCCCTCTAATTTGCATGACGAGGTCACCCCTCCAAGTATTCATGCACGTTGATATTTCATCCTATATTGGCTAACGGTAAAATATGTTAAACAGTTTTCACAAGATAAATATAAGGCTTTTTAAACTATAAAACCAGTTTTACTAAGATATAACCGGGTTATCCAGGTCTTAGTTTCTTCCGCTGTTTCATGCTTTTATGCTTATATTATTCATGCTTTACTTGTACATCCGTGCACTGAGCGTATTACTCAGCCGTTTTCCTTTTCATGTTCCTAAAACGGCAGGTACTCAGGGACACTCGTAGACTTTAAGGGTACGTGCGTATGGACTGGAAGCTTTCTAGCCTTCTTTACTTTATGCATTTATCTATACTTTGATACTCATTTCATGGACATTGTTTAGTCCTTTCGTTTATAGTGCTTATGTTTGTGTGTGATGAGTTCTACTTTTGGACTACCGATGTTTGATTCTGGTATTTCCTTTATGGTCATGTAATGTTTAGACATTTATCCTTATATGCTTTGATGACACGCCATAATCACGCTTGACATTCCATTTATCAAAATGGGGTGTTACAATTATGGTATCAGAGCCAAGGCTTCGACCTGTAGGCTCTCAAATATGACCTGTGATTAGTGGGTTTTCACTATGGTCTTCCTAGAACTGACAGTCGGTTTTCATGCATTCATTATTTTCATGCATACATATACATGTCATTGTCGTATGTTTATGACTAAGTAATGGTTGGTACAGGACTGGCCCTATTTAGTCGCATGTGTTTTATCGAAACTTTTAAATTTGGGACCGACCCATATGCGTCCCCTCGCCATGTCTTTTGTTTTGAGTGAACTGACCATAGGCGTTCACTCTCGAACATACAAAAGTTTTCATAAAACTACATCATGCATTCATGTACAAAATTTTCCTGCATAAAATTTTTCTCATGATTTATTGGTATAATTTTTTTTTTTCATGTATATAGTTTATGTTTTGATTAGTTTAATCGTGCATTATATGTTATACTGTCAGATGGCAAAAACAAACAATATCCGGGAGATGGTTGCAGCTGCCAATGCAGATTTGCAAGACATCCTTCATCAGAACGACAACTACCCTGCCCCGCCTAGCATTTTTCCCACGGAAGGAAGGAATAGGCTCATGAGAGAGTACTACACCATTAGACAGCGACCTGAGGAAGACAGCAATGACTTCATGCAGCGTTTCCTTCGATTCGCCGGTGTCCTGAGAGCAGTTACGGGCACCACTGAAGAGCAGGCACAACATTTTCGTTGGGCCCTTACTCCAATGATTGCCAATAACTTAGAAGGTGCTCCGTTGGATACGGTAGCACAAGTGGATGAGGCAGCACGTAAGCTGGAGATGCTGCAGGAGAGAGATGAGTTCGGGGAAGCAGAGAGACCCGATAAGAGGTAAACATTCATATTCTATCAGTGACCAATCCGTATTCTTTCAGTATATATCAATATTTCATCTCTTTAAATTGTATCTTCCAAGTAGAAGACTGGGGACCTGTCTCAGCCGGCTACTCAGCAGCAGCCTAATCAGCCCAAGGGAAACGGTCAGACTATCGACCGTTCTGCTACGGATAAGCGTGGCGGTAATGATAATTACCTTAACAACGCTGGACACTCCAACAGCAGCAGGTCCTTATACTTACGCATTTTCTTATGATTTCATGTTATAACTCATAATTCTGACAAATTAGCAAATCTTCTACGAGGAACCATGGAAACGATAGGGACCAGAACCAGAGAGGTTCACAGCCTAGCCATCCAGCTATCACTGGTATTCAATCTTATGATTATCCGCATTGTCATTTGTACCCTATTATCATGTCTCATGTATAATGTCTTATCAGGTTCTTAGCTAGTCAAGACACCTACTGGAGGATATACTAATCCTCTTTGCTCTACTTGCCACCGTAGGCACCCAGGGCCATGTCGCCGTGACAGTGACTCATGCTTAAAGTATGGTCTTCCTGGCCATCGCATGAAGGACTTCCGCAAGGGCGAGATGGAGGGCACATCGGGACATGCTGATACCAAGCCGCCTCCTACCACTGGACGCGTCTACACGACATCTCGAGATCAGGCCAACAAGTCTACAGGTACCATCACTGGAATCTTGTATATGTATGGTCAAGATGCATGTGTTCTATTTGATACGGGTGCTACTCACTCGGTCATTTCTACTGCTTATGCCAAGAATGTTAGGATACTCCCCATGCCACTAGAGAAAAGACTCAGTATTTCCACGCCTTTGAGAGACTATGTACTTATCACCCATGTGTACAAGAGTCTTCCCCTAGAGGTTGACGACAAGGTTCGTCCTGTTGACGCACTTCCGTTGGACATGAATGATTTTGACATGATTTTGGGCATGGACTGGCTATCCAAGCATCATGCTACCATAGACTACAATTCATATCGAGTGATCTTCGGTGATGTTAATGCACCAGAGTACATTCATAATGGGTTTGTACCCGGCAGATCTGTACAAATCATATCAACCCTGCAAGCACGTGCACTACTGTCACATGGATGCGAGGGTTATCTAGCTACGGTTCATGACATGCATGCTGAATCCCCATCAATTCAGGATCAGCCGATAGTGTCAGAATTTCAAGATGTATTCCCAGAAGAATTTCCGGGCATACCACCTGCACGTGAAGTGGAATTCAATATCGAGCTCATCCCAGGAGCTGAGCCGATTTCCAAGGCTCCTTATCGCATGGCTCTCATAGAGTTAAAGGAGCTGAAGGATCAACTGCAAGAACTTTTAGAACGAGGTTTCATTCGACCGAGCGCATCTCCATGGGGCGCACAAGTCTTATTTGTTAAGAAGAAGGACGACAGTATGGGTCTTTGCATAGACTATCGCGAGCTCAACAAGATTACCATCAGGAATAGGTATCCACTGCCACGTATAGACGATCTGTTTGACCAACTCCAAGGGGCCAAACATTTCTCCAAGATTGATCTAAGGTCAGGCTATCATCAGCTACGGGTTAAGGAGCAGGTCATCGCCAAGACTACTTTCCGTACATGCTATGGCCACTACGAATTTGTAGTCATGCCATTCGGCCTGACCAATGCTCCAACAGTGTTCATGGATTTGATGAACAGAATCTTCCATGAATTTATGGACAAGTTCGTCATTGTCTTCATCGATGACATCATGATTTTCTCAAATTCCAAGGAGGAACACGAAGACCATCTTCGTATAGTACTACAGATTCTTCGCTAGAAGCAGTTGTATGCTAGATTCTCCAAGTGTGAGTTCTGGTTAGACAAGGTGGCGTTCTTAGGTCACATTGTATCAGTAGAACTAATCACTATGGATCCAGCGAAGGTTGAGGCTATTACTAAGTGGCCAAGGCCGACATCAGCGACTGAAGTCCGTAGTTTCTTTGGCTTAGCTGGCTATTACCATAGGTTTGTGGAGAACTTTTCCCGCCTAGCACTACCATTGACCAAACTGATGCGGAAAGAGGAGAAATTCGTCTGGACTGAAGAACAAGAGAAGAGATTTGAAGACCTGAAGCAGAAGTTAGTATCTGCACCTATTCTTACTCTCCCATCTGGTACGGGTGGATTTCAAATCTACAGGGATGCATCGGGGAAGGGACTTGGTTGTGTTCTCATGCAACATGGGAAAGTGATCGCGTACGCTTCACGGCAGCTTAAGCCTTATGAGGAAAATTACCCTACGCATGACTTGGAACTTGCTGCATTCGTGTTTGCATTGAAGATATGGATGCACTACTTATATGGAGAATCATGTGACATTTTCACGGACCACAGGAGCTGGAAGTATATCTTCACTCAGCGTGAATTGAACATGAGGCAGAGGAGATGGTTAGAACTGTTGAAGGATTATGACATTAGTCTGCAGTATCATCCCGACAAGGCGAGTGTAGTAGCAGATGCACTTAGCAGAAAGTCTAGAATGATCAACGGCATTGAGATTGAGGAAGAAATCATAAGAGACTTGGAGCGACTAGACATAGAGATCATGGTACGTGGACAGCATGGTTACTGGGCTAATCTTAGAGTAGAACCCGAGTTACTCTCTAAGATCAAGGAAGCTTAGAAAGATGATGGAGAAATCTGGGCGATAATTTAGAATTTGGAGAAGCAGCCATAATTCAGAGTAGATGCAGATGGTATCTTATGGCAGGGCAAGAAACTTTGTGTTCCTGATGATCAAGAACTCCGGGAAGCCTTGTTAGCTGAAGCTCATATCTCCCCATTCTCTATACATCTTAGTTCGACCAAGATGTACCATGACATCAAGCAGTACTTTTGGTGGAGTGGTATGAAACAGGATGTTGCCACTTACGTCTCCAAATGTCTTACCTGCCAGCAGGTTAAAATCGAGCATCAGCGATCTGGCGGTCTCCTTCAACCGTTAGATATTCCAGAGTGGAAGTGGGACAAAATCACCATGGATTTTGTTATTGGTATTCCGCAAACCAAGAGGAAGCACGATGCAATTTGGGTTATCGTAGATTGACTTACCAAATCAGCTCATTTCTTACCGATCCGCAAGGACGATTCGGTCAGTAAACTCGCCGATACGTATAGAAGAGAGATCATGAGACTCCACGGTGCTCCATCCAGCATCGTCTCAGACAGAGATCCTCGATTCACTTCGCGATTTTGGAAAAGTCTGCAGAAAGCTTGGGGTACACAACTTAAGCTTAGCACGGCTTTTCATCCTCAAACAGACGAGCAGTCAGAGCGAACGATTCAGACATTGGAAGACATGTTGAGGTCATGTGTGTTGGAATGGACGGGTGATTGGGAGGATTATATCTGTTTGGTGGAGTTTGCATACAACAACAGTTGGCACGCAAATATCAAGTGTGCTCCGTTCGAGATGTTGTATGGCAGGAAGTGTCGCGCCCCAATCTGCTGGGATTAGGTTGGTGAGTGAACACTTGAAGGACCAGAGATCATACAGTTGACTAATGAGAGGGCCGTAGTAGCTAAGCAGAAACTTCAAGAAGAACGGTCACGTCAGAAGAGCTACGCGGACAAGCATCATAGGGACATACATTTTAACGTAGGAGATCACGTTTTCCTTATGGTTTCTCTGGCACGTGGTGTCAGACGTTTTGGAATTAAAGTGAAGCTCAGTCCTCGATTCATCGGACCGTTTGATATCATTGAACGAGTCGGTAAAGTATCTTACCGTTTAGCGTTACCTCCACAGCTTTCCCATGTACACAATGTGTTTCATGTGTCCTTACTCAGAGGGTACTAGTATCATCCCATTCACATGGTTCAGTATCCACTAGAACAGATTCGTGAAGATCTCACTTTTATAGAAGAACCCGAACGAGTTCTTGACAGACAAGAACGAGTCATGAGAAGGAAGACGATTCCATTCGTCAAAATCCTTTGGAGGGATCATACCGAGCGGGAAGCCACTTGGGAAACAGAGGAGTCTATCCGGGCTTCTTACCCTCATTTCATATTTTGAATTCAGGTATGTTCTTCTTTTCCAGTTTACTTTATCTATAATTCGGGGACAAATTATTCTTTTTAGGGGGGAAGAGTTGTAAAACCCTCATGCTTTTACCATGAATAGTACCCTTAAAATCGTACGTACATGATTAGAACCTTCCTTTTTATAGCACGTTTATGTTTCATGAACAAGAATTACAAGTATTACATACGTGTTATAACATGATAAGTATTTACTACGTATGAACACACGATAATTATTCCAGTAATAATTGTAATCACGAACATACGAACAAGAAATCATGAACGTAAATTAATCACGAGCTAATATTACGTGTGTATATATATTTATTACGAACACGAATACATATATTAAGTCACGATCGATAACTATTTAGAACACGTAATTTACGAACAAGAGAACACACGAGACCACACTATTATTTTAGACACGGAAAAAGGTACGGGTTACCCCATGTAGGGCCCCCTACCCGCGGCTACACAAGAAACATAGGCTTAGCCTATGTAAATTTTACTAACCATGAAATTTAGGAAAAACATGTTCATTATTTACAAAAGTTAGAAAATAAGAAAAACCCTAGTTTTTCTTTTCTTTGCTCCTTTTTGGCCGCCGGGTTTTAGCATCACCAAGGGTGATTCGGGTTGATATTGATCTTGGAATTATTACAAGGAATCGTGTGTGTTCATCCTTCTTGATTTCACGTAATCGGTATAACCTTTAACCTTTTCTTTTTATGTTTTGATTTATTGAATCACATAAAATCATGATGTTTTTAATTAAACTAATTAAAAACAAGTATTTTAAACATGTTAATAATCATGGGGTTTAAATCAAATCAACGGTTTTGGGGTGTTTGTTGTTTAGCCGATGCCTAACCTAGCCCCAAGGAGGTCTCGGCTTTGCTTATTTTGCACCACCGAGACCATATGGTCTCGGTATGGTGGTGGTGGTCTCACGGCACTAGCAAGGCAAGGGGAAACCACGACCTCGGTCAGGGTAAGTTGATGGTTACGGGTCCGGTTCATGGGTTTTAATCACGGGTCCGGTTCATGAATCATTTTTTGCAAGGTTTATGATTTTTACAAGTTATGTTATTTTTTTTAAGACTTAAATTAAATTAATTAAAAGCATGAACATGATTAATTTAATTTACATGACTTAGGTTATTAATTTAATTATTAATTCATGAATTTTAACTTAAGTATTTATTATGTGATTAGACTATATAATTAATTAATTATTAAAACCATGACTCATAATTAATGAATTTACATGACTTAGGTTATAATATTAATAGATAATAATACATGTTTTAACCTAAGTATTTTATCTTTATTTAATTAAAATCATGTTATATTTAATTAAATCCTTTAACCTATAGTTTATTTAATTTACATGAAATAATTGATAAACTATACTATATAATCACATGACTTAGAATAATAATCAGAAAACACTTAAGCTTATATAATTAGCTTAATCATCCAGCTTATATCTAATTATGGAAACTTTCTATTTTTGGAAACTTATTTAATTAAGGCAGCTAATCTATTTATGGAAAATTTCTATTTTTAGAAATTTATCAATTTTAAGCAGTAATTATATTTTTATAAACTTTCTATTTTTGGAAACTTTCTATTTTTAGAAACTTTCAATTTTTGGAAACTTTCTATTTTTGGAAACTTTCTATTTTTGGTAACTTTCAATTTTTGGAAACTTTCTATTTTAGGAAACCTGCTATTTTTTGAAAGTCACTTATTATTACACAACAAGTATAATAATACATGAAATACAAGTAATACTTAATCAGAATAGACAGAATATATGATAAACACAGTATAAAGCTCAAATCAGTAAAACATGACATGTACACATATAAAACAAGCTAAGACATGATATAAACCAGTTACGTAATCAGTAATCAGATACTTATACACGTATGTATTTGTGTAACATTAGTGATACCGAAGTAGGACTCTCTTCCGTTCGTCTTCTTCGTTCACTGGATGTAAGGTACGGATTCTCGGTCCTTTCAGTATGGACATTCTTTCCTTATTAGGATTCCCAGTATGCAGCAAACTGTTTTCCCTATTATATGTTTTATATATTTTGATTTCTTATGTTTAATTAGAATACCTAAATCTATATACATGCATGACCAGTTTCACCTAGTTATGGAGGTACCATAACCATAACACTAGAGGCACTGGTGTTATGACTTTCCCACGGCGGAGTGATTGCTCGTGGCGTCCCTTTCAGCTTTTAGCCATTTATTATATTATCAGGTGGGGCGTATGGGTGCATCTTAGTTACATGTTTTCAGCAGATTACTCAGTGTGAATGTGGTGTGTTCCTTGCATCCTTCACAAGGAGCTGATCCCTCCTACCCAAAACCAATATATTAAATTAGAGGTAGCCCCTCTAATTTTCATGACGAGGTCACCCCTCCAAGTATTCATGCACGTTGATATTTCATGACCTACATTGGCTAACGGTAAAATATGTTAAACAGTTTTCACAAGATAAACATAAGGCTTTTCAAACTATAAAACCAGTTTTACTAAGATATAATTGGGTTATCCAGGACTTAGTTTCTTCCGCTGTTTCATGCTTTTATGCTTACATTATTCATGCTTTACTTGTACATCCGTGCACTGAGCGTATTGCTCAGCCGTTTTCCTTTTCATGTTCCCAAAACGGCAGGTACTCAGGGACGCTCGTAGACTTTAAGCGTACGTGCATATGGACTGGAAGCTTTCTAGCCTTCTTTACTTTATGCATTTATCTATACTTTGATACTGATTTCATGGACATTGTTTAGTCCTTTCGTTTACAGTACTTATGTTTGTGTGTGACGAGTTCTACTTTTGGACTACCGATGTTTGATTCCGGTATTTCCTTTATGGTCATGTATTGTTTAGACTTTTATCCTTATATGCTTTGATGACACGCCATAATCACGCGTGACATTCCATTTATCAAAATTGGGTGTTACAATATTTGTCTTATTTAAAGGTCTTGGGTTGCGAGGCGTATGTGAAACATGACTCGGGTGACAAACTCCAACAATGATATGTAAAATGTATCTTTGTAGGATACCCTAAGGAAACTATGGGTTACTACTTTTATTATCCACCTGAGAACAATGTGATGGTTGCTAGGTATGAAGAATTACTTGAAAGTGATCTTGTAAATCAAGAATTCAGTGGGAGAAATTATGATCTTGAGAGAGTCATATACATACATTACCTTCTGAAAATACTAGCGATGTAATTCCTGTAGAACCAGAAAGTCTGGCGGTTCCACCAGAATTAGTTCCTCTGCGTAGATTTGCAAGGATTAAAAACGCAAATAGAAATATATGTCTTAACATAGAGGATGATGATGAAGTATTGGATCTTGGTGAGCCTACTAATTATAAATCCGCCATACTTGATCTTGAGAAGGATAAGTGAATGGTTGCTATGGATGAGGAAATGAAATCCATGAAAGTAAATGATGTTTGGATTCTTGTAGATCAACCACCAAATGCTAAAGTAGCGAGACATAAGTGGATATACAAGAAGAAAACCGACATAGACGGAAAAGTACAATCCTATAAAGCTCGTTTAGTAACTAAAGGTTTTACTCAAACTTTTGGCGTAGACTATGAGGAGACATTTTCTCCTGTAGCATACTTAAGAGCTATTAGGATTCTCATAGCTATAACACCATACTATGACTATGAGATATGGCAAATGGATGTTAAAACAACCTTCTTGAACGGTCGCTTAGATGAAGACATCTATATGCATCAACAAGAAGGGTATGTTGATCCTGAGAATCCATGACACGTGTGTAAACTTCAAAGATCCATTTATGGTTTGAAGCAAGCATCACGTCAATGGAATTAGCGATTTGATGAAGAAATAAAAAAGTTTGATTTTATTCAAAATCGTGATGAGCCATGTGTATATCACAATGCTAGTGGGAGTGATGTAGTATTCCTAGTCCTATATGTTGATGACATATTAATGATGGGAAGTAACATTCCAAGACTTAAAGCTATTAAGGATTATCTTGGTAAATGTTTTTCTATGAAGGATTTAGTAAAAGTTGCATACATTCTAGGAATTAACATCTATCAGGATTGGAAAAGACGGTTAATTGGTCTAAGTCAAGATGCTAATATAGATAAGATATTGAAGAAGTATAACATGCATTATTCCAAGAAAATTTTCAACCTATGGAAGTTAAGCATAATCTGACTCATAAGATGAATGCATCAACTCTTGAAGTGGAGGCATACATGCAGAAGGTGCCTTACGCTTCAGTTGTAGGATCTATTATGTATTATGTTAGATGCACAAGGCATGATGTGGCGTTTGCTCAGAACTTGGTCAGTAGATACCAACAGAATCCAGGGAAGCTCCACTAGACTGTTGTTAAACATTATATGAGGAATATGAAAAGAAATGTTTTGGTATTCGGAGGGTACCCATATACATAACTAAATGTGGTTTGGATTATGAATTTTATTGGAGATCTTGGGATGATGCTTGCAATAAAAGAACCTAATAAATATGTATTGCGACAATTCTGCTACAATAATATTCGCCAATGATTCTGGAGTTGTGAAAGGCGCCAGACACTTTAAACGTAGACATCACTACGTCCGAGAACAAGTTGAAGCTCACGAAATCAAATTAATAAAATTTCACACAGATGATAACGTAGCTGATCCTTTAACTAAGGCTTTGCCTAGACCAAAGGTAGTTAAGCATGCCAAGGTGATTAGGCTGCAACTAGCTAGCAAACTCATGCAATAAATCTGTGATTAGTATTTGGATAAAGGATGTTATGACATTATTATTTAATAAAATAAAGATTAGGTTTCGTTCATTCTTATTATTTAATTGTGTATCATATTTTATATGTTTTAATCCATGAATAAATTGTTATGCTAAATGTCCGTTGTCGATTAATAATAGTGGAATATTATTAAGTTAAGCCAAATCAAAATAGCGATATAGTATACTTGAATGTATATTGACCGATTTTGGATGATATTCGATGAATCGAATATTGGACTTATCCCAACTATATGATTTTACCTTGTGGATCTTTGGTTTAACAACCCCAAATTTACACGCAGCGGAATATATCTTTGGGTTCTAAACAATGGTAAAATAACACATAATTTATAAAGAACCACTCGAAAAGAGACGTTTCAAATTTATCGTTCCTAAAAAATTTATCAGAGTAGCATAGTCCCAAGACATCAAAGTACAAAACATAAGATTTATATTGTTTTCAGCAAAGGAACGATAAATATTCAAAGAGTTTGAACAACAAAAGTAGTGCACAACTTCTTTCCTGTGACCTCCAAGCTTCCACGATTACCTGAAATACATGTGAGTAATATAGCATAAATTGCATTAAGCTCATGGAACCGAACCCTTAGACACTCCCATATCAGTCTAATAAGACGAGAGATTTATTAATTGTCATTACAAGGCACATTGCCGCGTACCAGACTTCTCAATACAATATGTTCAAACAGTAGATGTCAGGCATAAGCTTCTATGAACAAGTCCACACACTGAACCGGGGCGGCTTCCCCCATGGATCTATTAATTGTACTAGCGGTTAACCCATCATAGGTTAATTAACGGTCCATAATTGAAGATTTAACAAAGGCAACCACTTAATGCAATATAAGGCAACCACATGTCCATTCATAGAGGGACAAGCATATCAAAACAACTTGTGCTCTAAGTTTATAAAAACATATATTCCCCCTCGCGGGTTTTAAAATCATTTAAATACTAGTATAAAGCGAAGCTATAGACTCACCTTAGCCAATAGTGGTAATGAGACGATCGCTGACGATTAGTGATGCCCGTTTAAGTACGAAAACCGCAACCTACCAAATAAGGCGCGCTCGTTAATAATCGACTCAAGTATAATTTATACTTAAATAATACGAAACTCAAAATTTACAAAACCAAGACAACTCGAAAGATCAACAAGCAAGTGATACTATTACATCTTTCTTCATGTACTAGTTTTCCAAACTAGCACCTCGGATATTGATCCATCTCAAGATGCCAAATTAACACGGGTCTAGTACCCAATACGGGTATTAAATCTCAGAATATACATTCAAGCCTAACACTTATAACCTTCTGGAATTTCAGAAATTAATAGGTTAGTCTCTCGCCGCAAACTATGACGCGAGGTTAAGTACCTCCCAAAAGTAATCAGCCGGTACTTACCAAAAGTAAACGCTGATTTACCATACATAAGCAACTCCGTTTTAGACGAAACTTGGTGACAGACTCACTTATAACCTGTATAAGACTCAGTTAAAAATTCATTCAAAAATATAACTTCTAAGACCTTCTGCCTGACACACCTTCGTGTTATAAAAATCGGACAGTTTTACGCCTTTGACTTGTAAAACCATTTTGACTTGTCTAAACAACTCCATTTACAAAACCCACACTCGGGTTTCGTAAAAAGTTAAAACGCTTCATAAATATAATAATAAAGCTTCAACACGACTTAAAACGTAATTAAATCGAAAACATCAAAATTATTAAATATCGAAACAATCGATAAAAAACGTAAATTTTCGGGCATCCGTCGGTATCGCGATCACTAATAGTTCCCGTTACTCGTTAAAATATTAAAATAAAATGTTCAATATCGGTTTCAACTTAAACCGTTAATCGTAATAGTATTTAACGCTATAAAATACTTCAAAAATATTTGAAAGATAGAATTAAATTATGACCTTATTTTTACGGGTTTTACATCCTCACCACCTTAACAGAGCACCGTCCCGGGGCTCGTTTCTCCTTATACACTCCTTTTCGAGATTTATTTTAAACTCAAAATTAAATAAGTGATCTTCAATACGAGGAATACAACGAGATAGAATAAATACGATAAACGCATAAATGGATAATATGTGGTAACATGATTTATGGTTGACGATCGACAAGGGATCTTGAATCACGTAACCGTGAAACATAATAATTCACATTAGGAGAAAAATGAGAGCGAAGAATGAATTAACTATTAACATTAAAATAAGGGTTGTCACAATTATCCGTCCCGGATTTGGTATTACCTTAAAACTCGATTGATGTACTTTCTTGAGAAAGTTATTATATTAAAAATAGAAGTAAAATAACATCACAATTTATTTTGGTCGTCTTAAGGAATTTTTGAAATAATTACATGAATTTATTAATTAAACTCGTATTGATGGTGACAATTAGAATATATAAGTCCCAAGTTATTTTAAATCATTATTAGAAATATAAATTAAACCGATAATTTCATTAAATTAAAAGTAGAAGTATGATAAAAGTCCATTGGTTCAAAAGATAGAGCATATTTTCATTTTAAACATTAGTTTTAATTATACAAAAGATGATGTACAGATTTGATTGTTACTTGTGATAGTTATTTCAGAAATTAAAAATCCTTGGAAAAATGTATAAAAGTTCCATAAAAATTTTATAATACGTTGTAGAAATACATAAAGATGTTTATTATTTCAAAACAAACATGAGATATATTCGGGTTTCAAAACGTGACAAGGTAACAAACAAATACGAATGGGAATAATGGTCAACAAATAGTATGAAATCAACGGTACAAAAGGGGATGAAGCAAATGTCGGATGAATTCTTAAAGAAAATAATAAAATAGAGGCGTTGATGATAAGACGATAAGAAACATTAAGTTTAATAAGTTGCCAATTTCGATATTGCGGCTAGTGGTTCACCAATATCAGCTCATTAACTTCGAGGTGGTCGATACACGATCCAAAATAAGATCCACACAAAAAATTTAATCAATTAAAATTCTTAATAATCACTTGCAGTTAAAATAAATCAAATGAATAATGTTAGCGTTTAAAGAGAGAAGTCAATGCGGTTCACAAGAGTGGATTTCGAGACAAACGAGAGTGACGGACGTCATCCCAGATATACGGAAATCCCTCTAGTGATAATTCATTATTCACGTCCAGAGACATTCCGAAGATCTATCAAATCGCATAAAGAACATTGGACGAGAAGGAAGGATAAAACATCGAGACTTTCTCCTTTATCAACGGTCAGTAATTAGATGAACGGTTTAAAAGAATCCAGCTATAAGATAAAATGAAGTAACAAGTAGAAAAACGATCGTTGAGTAAAAACGTACTCCTAAGCGCATAATTCGTTCAAGAAAAGGTAAGAAAACGTATGCGGACGCATAGAAATTATGCTACATGCATAAAATATAAAGGTTTTCAAAACTTCTATTGACTTTATTTCATTTCATTTATTTTATCATAAATACAAGTAAAAAGTTGATTATTATCAAGACTTTAAGGTGACTACTATTCAGCCTAGCATGGCTCCTTCTAAATTAGACATAGGTGATCAGGCCATGTATAATTTAGGACTAGCAATGCAGTGCTCAGTTTCGTCGAACCAGTTTTACGATTCTTATGTTTATGTATAAACGGTGTCATTGGTAACATAGAAATTAAAATACTTTATAAAATTCTTAGGAAGTGAGTAATTTGCGAGATAAACAATAAGCAACTTTCAATGTTAATAAGAGTATTTTATAAGATCAAAGTGAAAACAATTTGTGAAAATAATTGTAATAAAAATGTCAATTAAAATTATAAGGTGACATTTTGATGAAGTATATAATAACCAAAGGTCTGCAAAAAGTTGCAAATAGTAGCTCAAAGGAAAACCAATGAAATGGTCACGAGTTAATAAGGTTTCAAAAGGTTATAAGGTTTAGACAGAATCGCCATGAGACACGTGATAAAAATGTCGACGAAGAATGTGAAGACAAAACTTCAAATCTCAACTCATATCATTGGTAGGTTAGAAGAAAAATAAAAATAAAAATAAAAATAAAATTGAATGACAAGTGAGTCATATATATAAAAAGAATAAATCAATCCACATGTGTACTCATCGTAAGCTACTCGACACAAAAGTGCTTTTAAGAAAAGTATATTATTCGTTTTCAAATTAAACAACTAATCCGGTAATTGTTAATCCTATAAAGTTTCTATTTTTAAACATTTTCACATGCAACAAGTATTCTTTAGTTGTAAAATAATACTCGTTAATATTTTACGATCTCATATGAACTCAAAAACGCTTAGAAACGTTTAAAAACCATATTCCGAATTTTTCTATCAGATTTGACTTTTAGATAAGAGCGATTAATTTACCCGTTAGATGACATTCTCCAAGACTCGGAGGCTAAAGCATTTTGATACAAAACGAAGTTTCAAACAACTTTCTAGTTTTACCCGAGACCTTAAACCCAATGTAAAATGACAAAAATACCCTTGCAGTTTTGTGCATGTTTGACTATTTTATTTTAAAAACGCAGGTTTTACTTTTAAGTTTTGACCTGTTTATTATCCCCCTACATTTTCTGCATAAAATGTATCATTCGAAACTTCCTAACGACTCAAAATATATATACACAAATGTCTTGTGAATTTTACAACAATGAAAAATAAATCTCATAATGAGCATCAAATAAAAATATAGCATAATAAATGACAGAAGATGCTTTGAGGTAACCAACGTGAAATCTAAGAAGCAGAACGGTGCATGACGTCCATGGCTTTGATTTTGAAATGTAAGGTAGACAAATCTCCTTGGTGGCACAATTCTCCAAAAACACAAAGCATAACGAGAAAAGAATAGAACATTAGCTAATCGCGCTCTCGGATAAAAGTATGTAAGGTCATAGTATAAAATTTTTGCATTAAAAGCAATTCGAATACCTCAAAATGAATACAGAAAGATCTTGGAAATTCATTGTATTTATTTAAATTAATCGTTAATAAATGATAAACTTTTATCGAAAAGTTTAACGAAATATATATCAATAAAGGGATCCTAGATATAAATATATATCTAAAGGGATCATAGTATTTATTTATAAATACTTGACAATAAGGTACACGTAATAACGCATATTAAAATTGTAATCCCAGAAGTAGCTTCAACTTAAAGTAAGGCGAAGTCATGTGCACCGACTCTTTGAAAAATTAAAACTGACAGTTATAGTTTAGGTTTTTAAAATAAAGACCTAGTTCTTTATAACTCATGGCTCTGATACCAATCTTTAACACCCCCAAATATACACGCAGCGGAATATATCTTTGGGTTGCTAAACAATGGTAAAATAACACATAATCTATAAAGAACGACTCGAAAAGAGACGTTTCAAATTTATCGTTCCTAAAACATTTATCAGAGTAGCGGAGTCCCAAGGCATCGTAACCAAAGTACAACCAAAACTAAATATTTATATTGTTCTAAGCAAAGGAACGTTAAATATTCAAAGAGTTTGAACAACAAAAGCAGTGCACAACGTCATTCCCGTGACCTCCAAGCTTCCACTTCTTGATTACCTGAAATACATGTGAGTAAAACGATCAGCAAAAATGTCGGGTGAAATCTATAGGTTTATGTAATAATTTTGAACACAAGCAAATGTTATAATTTTGTGGCATACTTGAAGGCAACAAGCATCGAATAATAATTTGCATCAACAATAATAATTGTATATAGTATAAATTGCATTAAGCTCATGGAACCGAACCCTTAGACACTTCCATATCAGTCTAATAAGACTAGAGATTTATTAATTGTCATTACCTCCAGACTATAGGCACATTGCCGCGTACCAGACTTCTCAATACAATATGTTGAAACAGTGTATGTCAGGCATATGCTTCTATGAACAAGTCCACACACTGAACCGGGGCGGCTTCCCCCATAGATCTATTAATTGTACTAGAGGTTAACCCATCATAGGAGAATTAACGGTCCATAATTGAGGATTTAACAAAGGCAATCACTTAATGCAATTGAAGGCAACCACGGGTCCATTCATAGAGGGACAAGCATACCAAAACAACTTGTGTTCTAAGTTTATAAAAACATGTATGCCCCCTCGCGGGCTTTAAAATCAATTAAATACTAGTATAAAGCGAGGCTATAGACTCACCTTATCTAATAGTGGTAATGAGACGATCGCCGACGATTAGTGATGCCCGTTTAAGCACGAAAACCGTAACCTACCAAATAAGGTGCGCTCGTTAATAATCGACTCATGTATAAGTTATACTTAAATAATAAAAAACTCGAAATTTACAAAACCAATACAACTCGAAAGATCAACAAGCAAGTGATAATATTACATCTTTCTACATGTACTAGTTTTCCGAACTAGCACCTCCGATATTGATCCATCTCAAGATGCCAAATCAACACGAGTCTAGTACCCAACACGGGTATTCAATCTCAGAATATATATTCAAGCCTAACACTTATAACCTTCGGGAATTTCAGAAGCTAATAGGTTAGCCTCTCGCCTCAAACTATGACGCGAGGTTAAGTACCTCCCAAAAATATTCAACCGGTACTTACCAAAATTACACGCTGATTTACCATACTCAAACAACTCCGTTTTCGAAGAAACTTGGTGACAACCTCACTTATAACATGTATAAGACTCAGTTAAAAATCATTCAAAAATATTACTACTAAGACCTTCTGCCCGACACACCTTCGTGTTATAAAAATCAGACATTTTTACGCCTTTGACTTGTAAAACGATTTTGACTTCTCTAAACAACTCCATTTACAAAACCGACACTCGGGTTTAAAAAAAGACTCATGACCTGAGGTTTAGAAAATTACAACAGCCCTTGATATTTCAAAACTCATTCTATAGTCCCCGAGGTTCGATCCAAATATCGACAACAATTATATACTGTGTCGATACTCTTCTCCCGGTACATGAATAATCAAAACATCATAACTTCTCGCTCGTTTGGAGTTAGAAGTCCTACTTTATATCAAATCGAAGCTAAAGAAAATCTCTACCACAATATCACATCATCTTATCTTATATCCAGACCTAAGACCACTAAAAAATGCCTTAAAGTCATTGACTTAAAATGGCTACTTAAAAATCATACTAAATCAACATTTTAACCCATTTTAATAATTCATATACTCCTAATACCATCTATCAATCATCTACATCAACCCTTCTCAATCCTATATCACTTGCATGTACATATATTCAAAACAAAAATTAAAAATCCATACATGCAATCATTAAAAACAAGTAAAAACATGATAAACAACATATTTTTACTATAAGAATAGATCAAGCACTACAAGATTTCATGAAAAATAAAAACATGGTGCATGTAGGTAAAATTGATATCAAAAGAACCACCTTTAAAAATCAAGGATATGACATTGTTTACTTTATTCAAAGTCAAGCTAGATCAAAATCATCAAAGGGGTTTTTGGGTTGAGTTTGGACGGCAAAACACCAAGGGAGAGAGAGGTTTTCTGATTTTTTTTTAAAAATGAATTAGTGGAAAGTTTGGTGAGATATTTTATTTTTATAGTAGGTAGTGGAGGGACTAGTTTTGCCAATTGTGCATAGTTTTTGACCAAAAAGTTATTAAAGAATTTAACGGATAGAAAATGACTATTAGTTAAAGTTGAAAATATTTATAGTACTCGGGTTTCCAATCGTTAACACCCCTAAATTTACATGCAACAAAAGATATCTTTGGGTGCTAAACAATAGTAAAATAACACATAATTTATAAAGAACGACTCGAAAAGAGACGTTTCAAATTTATCGTTCCTAAAACATTTATCAGAGTAGTGTAGTCCCAAGACATCGTAACGAAAGTACAACTAAAACAAAAGATTTATATTGTTTTAAGCAAAGGAACGATAAATATTCAAAGAGTTTGAACATTTGTCATAAAGTAAATCATAAATAGTTATCCTTAGACATGAGATACCAGGAAACTGTTATGAATCTAGTGCATCTTTGTGGAATAATCTAACGCTAAACGTAATTGGTAGCTATAAGGATTATTTTCGGAAGTGTTGCAAAATTCGTAAGTTTTGCTCGTAGTCAATATGGAATTTATTTCCTCCAATTTCGTTTGGGATTTTAATACAATTAGGCCCCTCGTGGGATTAGTAAGATGTTTGTGTGGCCACACCCAAATTTGTTTTGGTAATCTTGATGAATTTGTGAACGAGAAACAAAATGGTTAATGAAAGGAATGACTGACATCCATATCCGTATTAACGTTGTATTAGAAATAAAAGGATAATAATAATAATGAATAATTAAAAGGTTTTGTCCAGGAGACCTTACTCGAATTGTACTAGAGACATTGCTACGCGTAACTAGAAGCTAGTCAATGTAATCACGATATTCAAAATATGTCCAAGTGGGAGCTGAAAGTTTATGGACTTATACTTAATAGTCGTGTGATAGGATCGAAATCGATATTATGGGATTGCACACAATACGTAAAGAGTTAAATTATTTAATAAATATATTTATTGTATTTATTAATTTATTTAATAAATACATATTTATGTATTTATTAAATTAAACTGAGACATAACTTTAACGATCGTTAAATAATTAAGAGTTAAGTATTAACGAGCGTTAAATAAATATATAGTAAGTAAATAAAAAGAAAGAAGTTTAGAAGGTTCTAGAACACCCCAAAGGGGTGTTCTAGCCGTTGGTTATGGAGGAGAAAAGGAAGGGGAAAAACTTTCCTTTTATTTGTTTTTGGATACAAGGCTAGGCCTATATAAACAAACCTTCTCCTCATAATTAAAGATACACAAAAAATATCTCCTCTTCCCTCTCTCTTTTTGCATCGCAAGCTAAACCCACAAAGTGTTTTTGGTTGGTTTTCTTGTTTGATCAAATTTACTTATTATCTAGTCCTAGCCCCTCTCTAGTGTGGTTGGGTAGATTTATTACAAGAGTTGTAGCTCGGTTTACACGTGCTAGAATCACAGTTAGCTCGTTGTATTACGTGTGTACAAGATCGTAATATAGTCTTACTTTAGAATATATCTTAGTGAATACGGTATAAACCCGAATTGGTGATTCGTTCTTCGTCTTGTGGATTTTCTTTAGTGTAAAGGTATGTAACACTAATTCAGTTAATTATAATTGTGTTATAATTATGATCTTGTTAAATTGCTTCCGTTATGTGTGCTTTGATCTTGTTTAAGGTTTTAAATAATTGTTATCATGTTAATAAACCTTCAACCACAGCCTACACGTCATCCCTCCTTAATACTTAACCCACGTTTATAGAAACTTTGTTTAATAAAAAATGGGGGAAACACTTACTATTCATAATCTTCCCCAAACACCCTAGCCTAGAACCTTAATTCCCAAATACCTAATTACCCTATATTCCACCTCTTAATCATCCAAAAACCTAATTCAACTTAACTTCACCACAACTCCACTTTCCAAACATACCCACATGGGCTGTTGTCCCTTTCCCAGACCTCCCCTTCACAAGTTTTAGCTACACAACAAATGCGGTACAGTGGATCTATGGCTCTTAGTGATTGCTTAAGGTCTACAACAACATTGGACGATTGTGATCTTTTCTCAACAGCTAGCACCACTACATTCCAAGGTTGTATCACATGGGTTAGTAGTTTGACTAATGACCTTGGATTCAAATTTCAAACTCACAAGGGTATTAAAGGAAGATCAAGGATTAGGGCTTAGCTGTTTTTATTCATTCTAGAGAATTCTGTAAGACTATATAAAAGGCAAGAGGTCTAGTTCATAATTCTTGTTCCACTTTATATCTTGTTTTAAAACCCGCATTAAAATCCTATGAACAGTATACATGAACAGTAACTACATGAAAACACGATAAAAATAAAACTTTCCAGTTATAACATTATTACACGTGTCACGACACTACGAACATTTACAAATATTATAAATGTGACACGATCACGATAACCAAATTCAATATAAATAAAACACGAACGTACACGAATATTTTACTTAACATAAAAATGCTTCGACTTTCCCTTTGGGGCCTTGTGTAGCCGCGGCATAGCAAGAGAGAAAGGAAAGATGGGCCTTTTGGCCCATGACCCATGTTAAGCCCAAGATAAACAAATCTACAGGGGATTGATTTCCTCATAATTTTAGATTAAACGAAAAATAAAGAAACCCTAGTTGGTCTCCTATTGCCGCCTTCCTAGAACCAAGAAAACAAGGAGGAAGATTTTGGTTTGATCTAAACAAATTTGTGTAGTGCTCGTGTTCATAAACCTTTAATCAATCATTTGGTAAACCTTTTCTTTTTAATCCTTTCTATTCTTTTATGATGATTTCATGTGAAAACCTTTAAAAAAAGATATAAAAACATGTTAGGTTGATCAAGGATTTATGTTTAAGGGTTGTTTGGTTTAGGTTTGATTAGGCCGAGACACAATCGAGACCTTCAAGGGTCATCAATTTAGGTCTCGGTTGTGTTGGTTTAGCTCGGACACGCGACGAGGGAACCCCGACACTAGGTCAGGGTATGTTTAAAGCCTTAGTTTGGTTTACTTAGTATCAACCGAGACCCCCAAGGTCTCGGTGGGACTTTGGTTCGGCCGGGTATGAAAACAGTGGGAACCGGCTCAAGCCGGTGGGATATTTAGGCAAGTAGTGGCTAGCCGATTGCTAACCAGGGGGAACTTTAGCCACTAGCAGTGGCAGCCGGGTAGCCACTGACGGGCTGTTTTGGTTTGGTTACTTGATTCAGCTTATATGTAAACACGGACTCGGTTCGAGAACTTTATAAAATTAGTTTTTACCATTTAATTACATGACTTAGGTTAATTAATTATTTTAATAAATTATGTTTTAACCTAAGTATTATATTTAATTAAACTAGCATTTTAATTAAATTCATATAGTATATAGTTATTAAATTTAACCAAGTTAATTATTTAATAAGCTATAACCTTAAATCATGACGTGTGTTTTACTAATAAGTTAACTTATATTTTTCCAGCTTAATAATCCAACTTATTTCCATTTTTGGAAACTTACTATCTTTGGAAACTTTCTCATTTAGGAAACCTGTTATTTTTAAAAAGTTATGTAGTATTACAATACAAGTATTATAATACACTAGGACATGAATAATACATAACAGAACATCAGAAAACTACAGATAATACAGTAAACAGTAAAACATGACAGAATAAGTATAGCAAGATAATAAATCACAGAACCAATAATATACATGTATCTCAGAAAACTCATTCATGTCCCTATTCTATGTAGTATGATCCTTCAAGGCGTAGTAGCTTATTCATCCGTTTCAGTTAGCTCTTGTTGTACTAGAGGTACGGATTTTCTGTCCTTCAGTAAGGACAACCTTTTCCTTTATTAGGATTTCTCGTATGCAGCCAACTGATTTCCCCGGTAGTTACAGATTAAATACTTATGTTTTATTAGTTACCTTAGCTACATACATGCATGACCAGTTTCACCTAGTTATGGAGGTACCATAACCATAACACTAGAGGCACTAGTGTTATGACTTCACCATGTCGGAGTGATAGCTCCTGGTGTCCCTTCCAGTTATTTTGCCATTATTATATTATTATTATCATGTGGCGCGTATGGGTGCATCATGGGTTTAGTTTCAGTCAGGATTTCATGGTGAATGTGGTGTGTGCCTTGCATCCTTCACAAGAGGCATCCCCTCTAATTACATGACGAGGTCACCCCTCTAAGTATTCTTGCCCGTTGTTGACCTCATGAGCTATATTGGCTTTTGGTATATTGAACTAATACAGATTTTCATAAGTAAACATAAGCTATATTTTCAGAATATAAAACCAGTCATAGTTGTTCCAGGTTTTCCAGGACTTAATTATTTCCGTTGCTATTCATGCTTTACGGTTCTTTATTATGTTATGTCATATATCCGTGCACTGAGCGTATTTCTCAGCCGTTACTTTCTTTCCATGTCCCAAAACGGCATGTACCTAAGGTTAGACTAGAGCATTTGGAGGACATGCATAGGATGGGAGCTACCTTAGACTTCTTATCCTTTTGCCTTCATATATTTATGCTTGTTTAATCTTCCTTTAGTTCATTTATTTTATTTATGTTTTGGGCTTATGTTTGGGAACCGATGTTTGATTCTGGTTATCCCTTTGGTCATGTGTGTTTATGACATATTACCTTGCATGCTTTGATGATACGCCATAATTATCCCGTGATATTCCATTTATCAAAATGGGGTGTTACAATTATGGTATCAGATACAAGGTTTCGACCTGTAGGCTCTCAACTTGACCTGTGACTAGTGGGTAGTTACCAGGATCTTCCCAAGCCGACGTCTGATTTCCACATATTGATATTTTTCAGAACCTCGATGTTTTAACCATGATGTTTTCTTCGGAATTGTTTTACTAATATGGATCGAACAACTGTCATCCATACGTAGTTACATGTCATTATTTTAGGCATGATGTTTTCTTTTGAATTTTGTCTAGTATGAACTGAACGACAATAGTTCATGCTTAGTCACATGTTTTCAGTTATGTTTAGACAGTTGGTTTGCATTCATTCATTTCATGTATTTATTCATGCATTCATCTCATATTCGCTGGTTTATGACTAAGTATGGGTTGGTACAGGACTGTCCCTATTTAGTCGCATGTGCTTTTATCGAAACTTTTAACTTTGGGACCGACCCATTGGCGTCCCCCTCTATGTCTTTTGTTTTGGTGAACTGACCCTAGGCGTTCACTCTCGCGTATATAAAAGTTTTATAAACTGTATCATTGCATTTTAAACTGTTTCGTGCATTATAAACTGTTTCATTGCTTTATACATTGTTTATGCATTTTATGTTTATCTCATATTATTTCAGACTTAGCATTTATGTTACATTGGTTGCATTGTGAAACGACTCATAGTCGTCCACACTATTAACTTTCAAATTTTATTTCATTTCAGCCATAACTTTTCACGTTCCATCATTTATTGTTAAGATTTATGTCAATTATGTTGTCATGCTATCAAGATTAATTTTGTTTCCATACTGATGATGTGTTATACTCATTGAAGAAATTTTGTTCCGTGCTCCTTCATGTTGATTTTGCTTCACGTTAGACATTGATAAATTGTATTTAGTCATGCTATCATGATAGTCATGGTTGGTTTCCCTTGATCATGTTTTCATGTTGGCAATCATTCGATTTCGCTTAATCGTGTTTTGTATCTCTTATGCGACTAGAAGTATGTCTACGCTAAATTAGCTAGGCTATTATGTGTCCATTGGTCGTGTTAGATGATTGACATCGTAACGACCACCTCATGTGAATCCCATGTGTACTCAATGTACCATGTTTACTTCATGAACCATACACCAGACGTATTTCAGAATCTGCACTCCATGTGTGATACTAATCCATATCAATTTTCTCAGAGATTTTGCTTCTCACCAATGTTGTTTAAATAATGATACCACTCTCAGCTTGGATATTTTACAAAACAAAGACGAAGGCGATAGATCGATGCAAACCGACTAGAACTATATTTAAACCACCAGATGTACCGTTTCATTTCACATTCTTACCTTTTCAGATTGTATGTCACATGATTATTCAGTGGTCTTTCCAGCATATGAGTGGAATACCGGTACCAGCCGACCACTTAGTTGGAAGGTTACATGAATCATAGTCATATTAATCACCGTCATGGTACTGACAATCAAAAAGGTAGTGAAAACTACCATGACAGCAAATACCATGACAATAACGATAGAAATTCCGTTTACAGATGTGATCAAAGGATTAGAAATCTAACCGATTCGCCAAGTTTTGGTGTGATGACCTGAGATATAAACTTCATTGTTTCATATCTCGAGACTCATGTCAAGACATCCGCCAAGACACATGTCTCACGTATGTTTTTCTGAAGAGACGTGTCAAGACACCAGTCAGGACACTTATCATACGCATACTTTCTTAAGACACGAGTCAGGACACATGACTTACGTTTATCATCTGAACCAGCCTACGTAATCCAGAATACACCCCCAAGGAGTATAAACATTCGGTTGTTCCATGAATGATTCAGGTCATAAGAATTCTAGCCTCATCAACGGAGTGTTGCTCACGTTTGAACACGCAGTGTTCGTTCTGTAGGAGACAGGCGAAGCACATTCTGTAAAATTACTACGTTTTACTCCATGTATTAGTATGGCACTTTCATCATTTTATTTCATATTTCATATATCCATAAGGACGCAACTCGTGTCATCCATGTACACAAACTCAGTCATTCAGTATGACGGTAGGATCCAATCTATTAACGCATTTCCGTCCGACAGATGGGAGTTAAATATGATTTTGTTTATGGACTATGAACAACAACCCATGCTGCGATAAGCCGTCATTCATATTAGATTATGTACGACAATGCTCAGGCTCCTGGATACATTCAGCAGGGTTTTCCATCAAGAAAATCTGCACAAGTCATTTATGTTTTACAAACATATGATCGTCATTTCATGGCTGAGAATATTTTCTAGCTATTATTTATGACACGACTTCTGAAACCCCTCTTACCCAGAAACAGCGAATATTCCTAAATTTCTAGACGTATTTCCAAAAAAATCTCTGAATATACTTCCTATCTACAAGGGAGCATAACATCAAGCCGGTTATGGAGCAGAACCAGTTTCCCAAGGCTCTTCATAGCATGAATTTCTTGAACTAATGAGTTGCACGTTCAGCTGCAGAGATACCTAAACAAGGTTCATCCATCATATGCATTACTCTGATGGGCACTGGTCCCGTTTATTTAGGAGAAAGGTGGTAACATGAGATTATGTGTCTACTACCGTCTATGTAAACAAATCACCGTTCATGATCGTTATCTGCCTCCACGTATTGAAAACGTATACGATCGACTACAGGGTGCTAAGCAATTCCCCAAGAACAACTTACATTCATGCTGACAACAGTGGCGAGTAAAAGAACAGGACATTTCCATGACTGCTTTTCGCACACGATTTTGGTCATGCTAGAATTCATGATTTTGTTTTAGTCTTTCGAATGATTCAACAGCATTATAGATTTTAAATGGAGTTTCCCATGAGCTCATAAATGAATTCATTATTGTTTTATCATTTACAATCCTATTTTTCTCTAAGCCTAGATAAGGGTATGAAGACCATAGTCGCATTACGTTGCCGATTTTATGACTGCAGAAATTTCACCCGAAATTTCTGTAAGAATCCTGGTTGATTACAGTGACACACTGAATCACATTGATTCTCACGGTTAGTCTTACCATGAATCAGCTTATACGTAAGGAGAGAATCCTACACTAAGTTATGTGTTCCTAGGAATCTGTTAGCACCTATGTAATAGATTTTGTAATAGATGAACTAGGAGGTATGTAGTTCCTCTTGGTCCTAGTAGTAGGAGCAACACGTGCTCCTGGTCTAGTGGAAAGTCAAACAATATTATTCTTAGTAGTTTGTTAGGATATGCATGAGATATCTTAGGAAAGGATATGCATATCAGGAATTACATGTTTTATGTTTAATGTAGTTTAGGGTTTCCTTGTAGTATAAAAGGAACCCATTGGCAGAAGGGTTAGACACACCTTTCACTAGTATTCATTTCATATCAATAGTATAAATCCTTAGTAAGGATCAAGTTATTTAGTTATTCTGTTTCTTCTTGATCTTAGTATTTGTATTCCGCACTTATACTTTGTATTTCATTAAGAGTCTCTATGTGAATAGACTTGTGATTACAGAAGTCGTTCACCATCCTTAACAGGCTACAAGATCCACATCTAGTGGACACAACAATTGGTATCAGAGCCTGAGAGAGTCTCTACACAAGAAGAACCATTTTTTTTAACCATTTTGTCTAATCATGTCTGCTTCTAGTTCTACAGAAACTGGACAATCAAGCACCACAACAACACAGCAAACACAACAAATCGTTGCTACTCTTTCCAATACAAATGGAAAATTCCCACTCCTGAAGAAGGAGAAGTATTATAGCTTGGCCATGAAGATGGAGTGTTAGATCACCAACACTGATCTAGACCTTTGGAAAATTGTTCAGAATGGCAACAGTAAGAAGACTACTGGTAGAGACAAGAATGGTAATATCAGCATTCTAGATCCTAAAACTCATGAAGAAATCACTGCTGTTCAGAAGGAAATCAACGCAAAAACTATTTTTCTTCAGTCTCTTCCTGATGATCATATGGGTGGTTTCTATCACTTGGATGATGCTAGAGAGATTTGGAATGGGATCAAGGCAAGATTTGGAGGGAATGAGGAATCCAAGAAGATGCGCAGATCAATGCTGAGAGATGAATTTACAGAATTCAAGATTTTTGAGACAGAAGGTCTTCATCAAGGCTATGATAGGTTTCAAAAGATTCTCAGCCAATTGAATCAACTTCGCTCCAAACCTGAAAATGAAGATATCAATGCCAGGTTTCTTAGAGCCCTGCCTCATTCATAGAACCAGGTAGTCATCTCTCTAAAGGCTAAAGGTAGACTTGAATATCTTTCTTTTGATGACTTATTTTACAAACTCAAAACTTTTGAGTCTCATGTGAGAGGGTACTCAAGTGATTCCTATTCCACTCCTGCTAACTCTGCTTTTGTGAGTTCCATGGGCTCTAGTCCAAAGTCTTATGCCAATATCCTAAGATATACTTTGTCATCCCAACATACTACTACTCCTTAATCAAAATCCAAGACTAGTAGCATGGTAGAAACTGTTCTTCACTATTTTGTTGCTGATGTTGATCGACAACAAGAGATAGCTTTGATGATTTCAAACAGGTTGATAAACTTAACTTGAATGAAATGGACCTTAAGTGGCAGATGGCTATGCTCACTTTCTGAGTTCATAAGTTTGAAAAGAAGGCTGGTAGAAAATTCAGCTACAACCCAAGAGATCCAGCCAGGTTTCATAGGAGCAAGGTCAAATGTTATAACTGTCAGCTGCATGGACATTTTGCTAGGGAGTGCCCTAACAAACATGACCGGGAAAAGAACAGGTATTCAACTTTCAAGGTTCAAGAGCTCAAGGATTAAAAGAAAGCTTTGGTGTCAGTTGATATCATGGTCAACTAGAATGAGCATGAGACTCCAGCATTGGAATCAGTTGAGTCCTCTACTGATGTGTTTTCTATGATTGGTGGTCACATATCTGATGTAGAGGAAGCAGAGGAATTTTCTCTTATGGGAATCTCTCCTCAGGTACAAAATTGCCCTCTTGGTTGTAATGATAAATACTCAGACCTCTTAATTCAATGTAATGAACTAAATGCTCAAAATGACAAATATTTTTTAGAAGTTCAAGCTTATAAGAGTTCTCTAAAAACTTTATAACAACAAAAGAAGTGGCTTCAAAATACTCAACTTGAATATGAGGATAAGATTCGAGTGTTAAGCATTGATATAGAGAATACCACTAACATGCTTAAATATACTGAAAAACTTAAGACTGAGAGTATTCAGGCAAAACAAGAAATGAAAGAAAAATTGGATGCTACACTATTAAGATTTGATAAATGGCAAAAAGCACCCAAGAATCTTTCCAAGCTAATAGATAGTAGCATGTTTGGTAGAACTAAGAGAGGGTTAGGTTTTGACAAATATATTGGTCCAGATGATGTTTTTGATTTATCCTTTTCAAGTGTCTTTGATCCTGACAAAGAGGAGGAGGGAAAACCTAGTTACAATAGGTTTAAACCAGCTGCAGGAATGCATGTTGTTCCTCCACCTCTTACAGGAACATTTATGCCCACATCCATGCATACAGACTTGGATGGATCACAGATGCATGAGTCTTCCAAAAGCTCTACTAATACTAATAACTTTGTCTGTTGTACTTTCAGTGACAAGGCAAGTGACTATGCATCCTGTAGTTTAAGTGAAGAGTCAAGACCTTCGAGTCCCAAGACAAATGACACTGCTACTACTAGTGCTAGGATGAGTGATAAGAGAGTTGCTACTGCTTCTACTTCCATTGTTTTTATTCTAGTTTGTTGAAACCTGGGAATGTTGATTCTCCTATTGTGGTTTGTAATAAGAATAGCAGTTTAAAACAATGTCATTTGAATAAAAGGTCTTTTAAAACATGCTTTGTTTGTGGTAGTACATTTCATTTGATTAAAGATTGTGATTTTTATGATCAAAAACCTCTTGGTTATCAAACTTATGCTACTCCTGGTGCACCAGGAGCTGCTTCTATTGGCCTGGGTTTTGCTTCTAAAAAATTAAACCCATGTGCCCAATCTTTTCCTTCTACTAGAAGGACCTCTCCTTCAACTTATACTTCTTGGAGGAGCAATGCCTCTACCCCTAATAGTCCAACCAGCAATTATTTTTAGAATTTTAATCAGAATTATGCTACTACTTCAGACCAAATGCATTTTTTTTGGTAAAGGGTTTCCTCGGTAAATATATTAACCAAAAAAGTGTTGAAGTACAAAGGAATGTGGCTAAGATACCACATTAACCGCATGCTACAGGCAGCATGTTAACACGTGATTATGTCATGGCATAAACACAAACTAATCTAGAACTACAATGCAAGTAAACTAGAAAGAAACTAAGATGCAAACATGAAGTCACACAATGTTTTCAGCTTCCACCAACAGCACGAAAGGAGCAAATGATATCCAAATGAGCCTGCCTCCTTAAAAAACCTTGCCAAAGAAAACCCAATGGGAAAAACCTTGGATAAGGAAAAAAGAGTACAACCCTCACCCGATACTCCCATCATGAATAACTCTAGAGCTCAGCACCCTTCATTTGTCAAGCAGCAAACTCGACCTGGTAGACAACTTCTTAAAACGAAATGAAATAGATTTTGTTGTTAGGCCCTCAGCAGGTTGTTCTTGGTCACAAAACCACACCCATATGATGCACAGGCAACACAAGAACAACAGTGGATCTCATCAATCTTCCTGGCTATCTACTAATGATCCACAAGGCAGACTCAAGCCAGAAATGGTTTGGGTCCCCTTAAGACACTAACTTTTACATATAACTTTTGTGTTGTTGTAGATTACTCCATACCAAGATCCATCTCTTGGAATAGTAGATAGTGGATGCTCTAGGAGCATGACAGGGAATAAAGGACTTTTGACTAACTTTGTACCATTTCAAGGCGGGAAGTTGTACTTTAGAGGTGGTGAAGGAAGGATCTCTGAAAAAGGAACCATTCAGACCCCTAACCTTAATTTTGAGCAGGTTTACTATGTGGAAGCACTTCAACACTTCAACTTGATTTCTGTTTCTCAGATTTGTGACAAGAAACAGTTTGTCCTCATTACAAATACTAAAGCACTAGTGTTGTCCAAAGACTTTATGTTAGCGGATGACTCCTATGTTCTACTCAAAATCCCAAGAAGACATAACCTCTACAGTATCAAGATGAATGAAGTTAATCCTACTGGTCAACTAGCCTGTTTGGTTTCCAATGCATCAAAAGATGAAGGAACCAAATGGCATAGGAGGATGGGGCATGTAAACTTCAAGACCATTCACAAGTTGACGAATATGAACTTGGTATCTGGTTTACCTCCCAAAACTTTCTGGAATGACATCAATTGCCTTGCTTGTAGCAAAGACAAACAACACAAATCAGCCTTCAAAGCCATTACTGCTCTCAGCTTAATAACCAAACCATTGCAGCTACTACATATGGATTTTTTTGGTCCTACCTCTATTCGGAGCATTGATCATAAACACTATTGTCTTGTTGTAATTGATGGATATAACAGGTTTACGTGGGTTTTCTTTCTGGCTGCTAAACGTGAGACCTACTCCATTCTCAAAGACTTCATTGCACTCATTGAGAATCAGTTTTCCAAGAAGGTGAAAGGTATTCGTTGTAACAATGGAACTGAGTTCAAGAATGCAGACCTCATAGCACTTTGCAATTCCAAAGGTATCAAAAGAGATTATAGCTCTGCCAGGACTCCTTAACAGAATAGTGTTGTAGAAAGGAAAAACAGGACCCTTATAGAAGCTGCAAGAACCATGCTTGCTGATTCCAAGCTTCCAACTATGTTTTGGACAGAAGCTGTCAACACTACGTGTTATGTGTCGAATAGGGTTTCCATTACCAATCCACATAAGAAGACTCCCTATGAGATACTGACAGCCAAAGTCCCAAGCATTACACATTTGAAGCCATTTCGCTGTCCTATCACCATTCTCAACACTAGTGACTATTTGGGGAAATTTGATGGCAAGGCGGATGAAGGCTACATTGTGGGATATTCAGCTCACTCGACAGCCTATAGGGTATACAATCTCACTGCCAAGCGTGTAATTGAAACTATTAATCTCATGTACTTTGAGGAGAAGACAAACATCCAAGCAAAGGTCCTGAATGGTATTTTGATCTTGACTATCTCAGTGATTCATTGGGATATTTTCGTTTCAAAACTAACCAAAATGCAGGACCACAAGTGTTTGTGTCTTCTAGTGCAAGTGCTACTTCTAGCTCTTCGGACTCAGATGATGATGATGACATTTTTCTCATACTCTCCTATTCCACCACAGTCGCTCCCGACAACACGGCTACTCCTGTTGGGTCTACTTCATCAGACATAATGGACTCACAATGAGCTCTTGATACATTGATTAAGCAAAAACAGGATGCTACTACTGCAGCTACTCAAGGAGGCTTTGAGTTTCCTTTGGATACTCTTGTTGTACCAGTTACTCCTTGTGATCCTATTGTTACTTCTAGTGCAAGTTCAACACCTATTGGATGTCCTATTAGTGGTCCAACTTCCACAACTAGGTTCTCTAGTCCTTCTGACCTAGGAAACTATCAATAGAAGTCGTCTACTATGCTGGATGATATTCATATGCAACCAATAGACGGCATTTTCGACTCTGCTTCATATGATGATGGCATAGTTGGGGTCTTAATAACTTGTTACCCGAAGTAGAATTAGCTCCTACTCCTATTCAGCAGATCCATAAAGTGCATCCTACTACTCAAATCATAGGAGATCCTGGTTCTACTATCAACACTCGCGACATGTATAAGAAAGCAACTTCTGGTCATCATGCTCTTGTGAGCTACATTGAAGACCATAAGCGTAACAATCACACAGATTTTCTTCACTGTTTGTTTGCTTGTTTTCTGTCAAAGGTGGAACCTAGGTTTGTCTCACATGCTCGTGAGGATCAGAGTTGGGTGGAGGCTACCAGGAAGAGATGCAGTAATTCTTGTTTCAGAATGTTTGGATCCAAGTTGATTTACCAGATGGCAAGACAGCAATAGGTACCAAATGGATTCTTAAAAACAAGAAAAATGCAAGGGGCATTGTGGTGAGGAATATGGCTAGACTAGTAGCACAAGGTCACACTCAACTTGAAGGCATTGATTATACTGAAGTTTTTGCTCCCATTGCAAGAATTGAGGCCATTTGTCTGTTTTTGTCTTTTGCTTCTTATATTGGCTTTACGGTTTTTCAGATGGATGCAAGAGTGCATTTCTATATGGAAAGATTGGCGAGGAAGTTTATGTCACTCAACCTAAGGGCTTTACGATTCTTTCCTCCATCAAGAACCGCTGCTTTGTGAAACTTAATTATTGATTTTCAACAAAAGAATGATCAAACCTTTAGTGATGCTTGGGAAGAGTTCAAGGAGTTATTGAGAAAATGCCCCAATCATGGATTCAACCAAGTTCATCAAATCAACACCTTTTACAATAGATTAAGACCACATCATCAAGATTCCCTGAACTCCTCCGCGAGTGGGAATATTCTTTCCAAATCCACACAAGAGGCATGGGATATTATTGAGACCAAATCCATGGTGCAAACATATAACCAAAGAGATGAGAGGGTGCATGTGGTGCAAGAGGGTGCTACTCAACCAATTGACAAGGTATTATATCAAAAGGTTGATACTATTAGTGATATGGTTTTGAAACTTTGTGAAATCACCTTGAACAATAGTTCCACCAATAATGTCAATGCTATCACTTCATCTTGTGAAACCTGTGGAGGCCCTCATTCTTCCCTACAATGTGACAAGGTTCAAAATTTTCAAGGTGAATGTTATGCTTATCAAGATGAACATAGAGAGCACTTCAAACCTAACATCAACCCTAACAATCTCTCTTACAAGTCAAATAACTACCTTGCTCCACCCGACTTTCCACCCCAACCACCCACCCAAAACCAAACAAACTCTCCTAAATTGCTTCAAAGAAATCAAGGGCCTATGCCGAATTACCAAGGACACAACAATTATAGAGCACCCAATAACTTTCAACATCAAGGAAACAAATTTCATGCAAACAATCTAGGATTTAACCAACCACCTCCACCTTTTCATCATCAAGTACATCATCAAGGATACAATCAAGGATATGGGCAAAATGATACCTTTGAGCTACTTAAAAAGATGAACCAAGAAACCAAAAAAAGGATTTGTGATAGTGGAAAGAGAACACAAGATCAAATAAGAGCTATGAATGAGGAAACCAACAAGAGGTTTATGATGCTTCTTAATCAAAGGCCACAAGGTGGTCTACCTTCAAACACACAAACAAATCTAAGGGCTAATGTTAATGCAATCACAATAAGGAGTGAAAAGACAACTATTGATCCTTCATTGCCTCCTACACCTCTTTTGGTTAAACCTACTATGGTTCCACCTTGTGATAAGCCTACAACATCAAACCCAACACCTTCAAGCTCTACGACTTCAACACCTACACATTCTCATCCTACGCCTACTACTCCTTTACCTTCAACACCTATCAATGAAGAAACCTACAAAGACAACCCTTCAACAATAACTACTCAACCTACACCAAAACCAAGTCTTCCATACCCATCAAGATTGAGAAAGGAGAAACTTAAAAACAAGAATGATATTCAAGTATCAAACTTTTTGAGAATTTTCAAGCAATTAAACATTAACATATCCTTTGCGGAAGCTCTTGCCTATATGCCAAACTTTGCTAAAATGTTTAAAGATCTCCTCTCAAACAAGGAAAGGTTGGTGGATATGCCTAACACATCACTTAATGAGAATTACTCCGCTGTGTTACTAAAAACTCTGCCTAGAAAACTTGGAGATCTTGGGCGATTTTTGATCCCTTGTAATTTTCCCGGGGTGGAAAATTGCATGGCACTAGCGGATCTTGGGGAAAGCATTAATCTCATGCCTTTATCGGTTTGGCAAAAACTCTCTCTTCCCGAGCTCACTCCTACTAGGATGACCCTTGAGTTAGCAAACCATTCCATAGCTTATCCAGTAGGCATTGCGGAGGATGTGTTTGTAGGGGTTGATAAATTCACGTTCCCTGCGGATTTTGTAGTTGTTGACTATGATATGGACCCGAGAGTTCCTCTTATTGTTGGTAGACCTTTCTTGAGGACGGGTCGTACTCTTATTGATGTGGCGGAAGGAGAACTAATTATGAGAGTTAAGGATGAGAAAGTAGTGTTTAAGTTGGGGAAAGTTACTAAGAAATATCAAAGTTGTGAAACAATTAACATAGTGGATGTTCTTGATGAGGTGTGTGATCAAAATTTTCATGAAGCTTGCAAGAATGATAGTGAGAAAATGCCACATGTAGAAACCGTTGCCTGAATTGCTCCCTCCTTAACACCATTTAGAGAGAGTGATTTCCTCTTAGAGGAATTTGAGTCTAACTTCCTTGGTGATGATGATTCTCCCATAAATTGGGAAGAACACATTCTAACTATCCAAAAGTTTCTTAATGAGGATCCCATTCCTTTACCTACTCCACAAGAAGTTACCAATGATGATCCATCCTTAGTGAAACCTTCCATTGAGATTCCACCTTCCTTGGAGCTAAAGGATCTTCTATCCCACCTTGAATATGCCTTCTTAGAGGAAAAGGACCAATTACCCATTATCATAGCAAAAGACGTGAAAGATGATGAGAAGGAAAAACTCATAGAGGTGCTTAAGAAACATAAGAAAGCTATAGCTTGGAAAATATCCGACATAAGGGGAATTGATCCAAATTTTTGTACACACAAAATCCTTATATAGGATAATTACAAACCCGCCATTCAAAACCAAAGAAGGGTTAACCCAAAAATCCATGAGATCATCAAAAAGGAAGTTATCAAACTCCTTGATGCAGGTATGATTTACCCCATTTCTGACTCTCCATGGGTTAGCCCGATGCATTGTGTTCCTAAGAAGGGTGGAATCATCATTGTGCCTAATGAGAACAATGAGCTTATCCCTACTAGACTTGTCACAGGTTGGTGAGTTTGTATTAACTATAGGAAGCTCAATGATGCTACTAGGAAAGATCTCCCATTACCTTTCATGGACAAAATGCTTGAAAGCTTAGCGGGAAATAAGTACTATTGCTTTCTAGATGGATTCTCGGTTTATTTCCAAATACCCATTGATCCAAAGGATCAAGTAAAGACCACATTTACTTGTCCCTATGGCACATTTGCTTATAAGAGAATTCCTTTTGTCTTGTGCAATGCACCGGGGACATTCCAAAGGTGTATGGTGGCAATCTTCCATGACAGGATTGAGCACACTATGGATGTTTTCATGGATGATTTCTCGGTTTTTAGAGATTCATTCACTTCTTGTCTCTCCCATTTAGAACGTATGCTAAAGAGGTGTGAAGAAACACGTCTTGTTCTAAATTGGGATAAGTGTCATTTCATGGTCAAAGAGGGGATAGTTTTGGGACATAATATATCCAATAAAGGTTTAGAATTGGATCGAGCTAAAATTGATGTTATTGCCAAACTTCCCCCACCTACCACGGTGAAAGAAGTTAGGAGCTTTTTAGGTCATGCGGGTTTCTATAGACGTTTTATATAAGATTTTTCTAAGATAACAAAACCCATGACCCAGATCTTGGAAAAGGAGGCTCCTTTAATATTCACACAAGAGTGTTTAGACTCTTTTGAGATTCTTAAGGAGAAGTTGACACAGGCTCCAATTTTGGTTTCACCAAATTGGGATTTGCCTTTTGAACTCATGTGTGATGCTAGTGATTATCCCGTGGGGGCCGTTTTGGGACAAAGAGTTAATAAGCACTTCCAACCTATACACTATGTGAGTAAGACAATGACGGGTGCTCAACTTCATTATACCACTACAGAAAAAGAGTTGCTTTCTATTGTTTATGCCTTTGAGAAATTTAGGCCTTATCTTGTGCTTTCTAAGACCATAGTGTATACGGATCATTCCGCTCTCAAGTATCTCATGACAAAGCAAGATGCTAATCCTAGGCTTTTGAGATGGGTTTTATTGCTACAAGAGTTTTCCATAGAGATTCGTGATAAGAAAGGAGCCGAGAATTTAGCGGCAGATCACTTGAGTAGACTTGAGCATCCTTTTCAAGGTGAATTACCTCATAAGGAAATTAATGAATCCTTTCCACTAGAGGAGCTCATGTCTATCTCTTCACAAAAGGATGCCAACCCATGGTCTGCGGATATTGCAAACTATCTTGTGGGGGATATGCTTATAGAGTGTTTAACTTCCCAACAAAAGAAAAAGTTTCTAAAGGAAGCAAAATACTACTTTTTGGATGACCCTTACCTCTTTAGGAAATGTACGGACCAAATCATAAGACGGTGTGTAGATGGGCCTGAAGCATTTAAGATCTTAGAAGCTTGTTATAAAGGACCTACGGGGGGCCATTTTGGGCCCAAATACACGGCCAATAAAGCCTTTGATTTGGGTTACTATTGGCCTTCGATTTACAAAGATGCCCAAGAGATGGTGAAATTTTGTGATGTTTGTCAAAGAAAAGGAAAAATTAATCAAAGAGATGAGATGCCACAAAATTTCATACAAGAGTGTGAGATTTTTGATGTATGGGGTATCGACTTAATGGGACCTTTTCCATCATCAAAGGGAAATAAGTAGATACTCGTAGCCGTGGAATATGTTTCAAAGTGGGTTGAGGCTAAAGCCTTGCCTACTAATGATGCTAGCGTTACAGTGAAGTTCTTGAAGCAATTATTTGTTAGATTTGGTGTACCTCGGGCTATCATAAGTGATCGTAGGACTCATTTTTGTAATGATCAATTTACAAGAGTCATGAAGAAGTATGGTGTTAACCATAGAATTTCTACCGCGTATCACCCTCAAACCAATGGGCAAACCAAGGTCACAGATCGTGGTTTAAAGAGAATTTTAGAGAGAACAATGGGAGAGCATCGAACTTCTTGGTCGGATAAGCTTGATGATGCTTTGTGGGCTTTTAGGACAGCCTTTAAAACACCAATTGGTTGTAATCCATATAGGCTTGTCTATGGAAAAGCATGCCACCTCCCATTCAAGTTAGAGCATAAGTCTTCATGGGCTCTCAAATGGGCTAACTTTAATTTAAACCAAGCCGGTTCATATAGAAAAGACCAACTCAATGAGATTGATGAATTGAGAGACAATGCCTATGAAAACTCATTGCTTTATAAGGAAAAGACTAAGAAATTGCATGATGCTAAGATCAAGAACCGTGAGTTCAAAGTTGGAGTGTCGGTTCTCCTCTTTAACTCAAGGTTGAAACTCTTTGCGGGCAAGCTTAAGTCAAGATGGTCTAATCCATTCACCATTGCTCAAGTATTTCCATATGGGACTATTGAGTTGTCACAACCAAATGGCCCAGATTTCAAAGTGAATGTCACCGTGTTAAGCATTACTTTGGGGAGTACATTTCTGTAGAAATGGTCCAAGAGATCCCCATTTTCCCTATGAATTCATTCATTGTGGTATGAGTCGAGTTAGAGACTCCATAAATCAAGTTTGAATAACTAGGCTTAGAGTTTTTAAACTAGAGTGTGGTAGGATAGAAATAAAGGGTTTATAGTTGAGAAGAAGTGAACGGGGATGCCTCTCTTTTGTCTTCTTGATGTTTGTATGGTTGCTCTCTCTCATTGCATGCATTGGAGCTTATGGAGGAGGACCGTGTATCGGGTTCACTTCGTTACTATTGTAATTTTCAAACCACATTGTGCTTAAAATGAATTCACTATAGTTGACCTTTCCTTAGCTTGGGTTAAGCAAAGTTATCAATGTCATAAGTGTAGGGGAGTTTACTCCAATACTCTTAAACACTAAGGACAATGTTTATCTTATTTGTAGGGGGGTCTTCTATCGAAGTGACCTTACCTAGAACTTTGCTATTGACTTCATGATAACTTGGAAATTAATTATTCAAACATTTTCAAATTTTTGATCTACTTTAGCCACCAAAAATATGCATTCGTAACTTTTGCATTAATCATTTTTCATTTACATAACACATTTGCATTGTATATATGTCTTCTTTTATTTTTCATCAAAAAAATATATAAAAAATATAATAAAGGACATGGTTTAACAAATTTAAACTTATTTGACATATTAGGCTTGCCATGGATACCTTGACTCAACCCGAGTTTGCTTATCCAAGAATTCTCTAGCTAGTATCCTTAAGCATGTAGACCTTTATTGGTTTATTAGGCTAAGCATCCACTAGTCTCATTATTTGAGATTTTAAACTGTGAAGAACAAGAGATGATAGAGTTTGAAGTAAGTGTTAAGGACTAGATAAACCTCATATTAATTAATTGTGGCTTTTATATCCCCTTTCGTATCCTTTACTTTCTTGTCAACGCATGTATATATTGTTAATAAATAATCAAGAACGGTTTTAATTGGTTTGTAGTCTCTTATGTATTTTTTACTAATCATTCTTGGTTGGTATAAGTACGTCTTAAGATTCTAAGTTAGAACGTTTTATGTGTACTAGACTTATGTCATGCTTAATACTTAGCGGGTGTTTTCCCTTTTATTCTTTTCAACTTTCTTTGTGCGGATTGAAGAAAATAAGAGCGGCTTATAAAAAAAATGAGAGGCCAGAAAAAAAAAAGAAAAAGAAAAAATAATAATTATACAAGACTCCCAAGAGGGGCAGTGAAGTGTTAATTATAGTAGCTATTGAATTCTAATATTACTCTCACAAGGGTTGCAGGGATTTAATAGTTGCTCTAATCTAATATTACCTTGACGGGTTACGGGATTGAAAATCCAAAGTCTCAAAAAGGCGGAGGATATAAATTATTGCATGAGTTTTATTTTTCTTTACCTAGCGAGTGTGTAGCTACTTATTAATGCATGACATAAGGATCTTACACATAAGGCGAATGACTTATTATTTTGGGTCGGACTTATATCAATTGTGGGCGGTTTTTCAAGTAATGGATAAGATGGTTACTTAGGATTAAAATTGTGCTTCCTTATTTTGAGATTTTACACTTATTTTATTTCACGCTTTAAAACTGACAAATTTGCCTAAAATCAATTTGCTCAAATAATAACCGGTCTTATAGGCATAATAAGTGGGGGTATAATGGTAACACAATTAATCTATATGAATGATTTGATGCACTTTCACTTGCGGAAAACAATGATCTTGTTTTTAAGCTTGGTATGGGGAAAGTGAAATTGGAGGATGATAAGTGTTCATGGCACCAAAGCCCTAATCTAAGTTTTTAATTTATGTATGAGTTATTTCCATCAAAACCATTTCAAGAACATCCAAAAATATATAAATAGAATTGCTTTTCTTTGCATTGCTTTGTATAAAATCAAAATCATGCATCATATAGTGTAGAGTAGTGTAAAAGCATCCCATATTGGCCAAGGTGGATTTTTTTTGGTAAAAGGGTAACAATAACAAAAAAGCGTGAAGTACAAGGAATGTGGCTGAAATACCACATTAACCGCAAGCTACAGGCAGCTTGTTAAACAAAATGTTTATGACAGGCCATAAACATTAACTAGTCTAGAATACTGGAAATATATTGGCCAAGGTGGATTAATTATGAGAAAAGTGTAAATTGGTGCTTTAAAATGTGGCATTGCATAAGGTCATGGCAATGAACAAGTGTAGGGGATTTGATATGAGTGAAATCTCATATCAATTATATCACAAATCACCGTAAAACACAAAGCAAAATACCTAATTTTGATGTATAAAAGAAGTATTATGGGTATGTTTTGTTGTTTGTGCTTGTGTAGGTAAAAATATACAATATCTGAGCAAACAAAGGAATTCAAGCTTTATTGATTAAGAAAAGAAAAAAGGAGGATGAAAAGTGACAAGCCTTTTAAAGTCAAAGGACCTTTCTTGACAACTTTCAAAGATGAACGACTAAAAGTGTTACTATGAAAAAGTCAAGAACAAAGTCAAACTTGTTCAACTATCAAGTCAACAAGTTCAAGGATCATTATTGTGCAAGTTTGAAAGTCAAAGGGCTTAAAATGACAAAGAAATGAAGATCCTAGCTCAAATCAACATTCTTCTAAACAACAAGGACTAAACTTGCCAAAATTAAGTCAAGTTTGCTTGTAATCTGAGTTATACATAACCAGCCAATGAAATGAGCTCATTTACTTCACACGGATAGCTACATGGGCGCCACATCACCCACTAACAGCCGCCTCCCATTTATTACAAAATCTGAATAGTAACCCCACTATCCATTATTTCCACCAATAGAAAATCAGTTATTTGATAATGATCTGAGTGAAACTCTCTCTCCCAATAACAACACAACACGTGTCTCATTCAAACTTAAACAAGCCCAAAATCAAGATCGTGAAGGAGTGGATTCAAATGAAGTGTTCTACATGAAAACAACTCAAAATCAAAAGACAAAGCTATCCCATGTGGTTAATTTAGCTGAAAGTAACTCAAATGAAAAGCCCTAATTTTGTTCTTCGACGGCTATCATCAATTGGCAGATTCATGACACGTGGAAGCTTGGGATTGGCTCCAACACGTCACTTACCTCCAACAAACTCCTACTTAACTCTATAAATAGCCCAGATCGTTCTTCAATTTTGTATTGTACCTAGTGTGTGAATTTACACACACTTCACTTTTTCTCTCAACTTTCAGTTAGAATCCTAGTTAGCTACTAATCTCAAAAGTCTGATAAACTCTTGAGTTAGTTAGTTTAGTTGTAACAGATTGTAACAAACATCCACCATTAATAAACCTTCGATTTTCATTTCCCACTCAAGTTCACTTCTCATTTTTTCATTATCATACCAATTCTGTTACTGTGTGTTTCTATTGATCATACTTGATCAATAGAACTTGTTGATGTGTTTTGGAAGATTACCAGTTGATACCAGTTCAGACTAGTTCAGTTCATAGCCAGTTATAGCAGATGATGCAAGGGAGATTAGTTCTAGATGATAGTGATGATTTGATGATTAATGGTTGTTGATTGTTGGTGTTTGAGTTTATCATAGTTGGCTCAGCGCCTAACTACTCCAACAAAGGTGGCTTCAAGCTAAAAGGCATCAAATTACTTGTTTTTGTTCCACTAAAGAGTTTTGCCTTGCTAAATTCTTAGATACATAGCTTACCTGCTATATTGTGTTTGATTTAGTGTTAATCCATTGTGATAGCTATAATCTGATAGTTGTTAGCCAACTGTTTTGTTCCTAATCAGTTCTAGCTTTAAATTTGTTCTTATTCAGCTTAAATTTTCATCAGTTGGTGATTTAGAGTTTCATAGTGTTAACCTTTTGGTATTTCAAAAGCTTTTGCTCAAAAAGTCTTTACAAACTTTTCATGTCAGTTTTAAACTAGTGTTTGGTTAAAAGGAGTTTTTGTAAATCAGTAGTTAAGATTTGTTGTTTTGGATTCATTTACATTCAATAGGTCAGTGTAAGTCTTTACAAAGTTTTGAGGTCCAAATTATTGTCAAAAAGGCAATTGGCAAGTAAAGAGTATGGGTCAAGTGTTCATCAGTGAAAACTAGCAATCTTTGATCGTGTGTCAAATCTTTGTTTGTAGATGAAGTTACCTGAATTTTGTTCTCACTTGTAGTCCAACTTATAAGCTTTCAGAATTGATAAGTAAGACAATACATTTTGTTGATTTGAACTATAAACTAGCTTAATAATAAGTTGTTGAGCAAATTCAGTTCCATGTGAACAAGTCCAAATGCTTATCTCATTCCCACATTTCTACTTCACAAAACTAGCAATTTTCTTTCACAAAACTATGCACAAACATGAGTTAAGCGATTTTTGAGAAAACCAGCTTTTTGAAATTTCTTGATCAATGAATGTCAACAATAAGCCATTTTTGCTTATTTTAAGATTCCAGCTTATTGGCTGGACCATTTTCCAAGTTTCTTGACATTGCTTTCCTTTTATCACCAGCTTAATCATTTTCAATCAAAAAATCAAAGTGTGATTGATTAGAATAGCTTATAGCTTAACCTTGGCTTATTCCGATAAGCTACTCTACGTTTTAGCATAATCCAGCTCATTTCCTTGAATACACCTAGCTTAAATCCAATTTGAAGAGTTTTGCAAAAGATTAGAACTGTTTTGGTTAAGTAATAAGCTCAAACGAGCTGATTGAAATCCTTTTGCCCGTTTTTGGTTAAATTCCTTGTTTAATTACAACCAGGTCCCTAAACTTTCTGAATTGGTTAAATAGCTTTGTTAATTTCAAGTTTTCTAGGGTTTACAATATTCAGTCCTTTAATTTTCAGTTTGTTACAGTTTGGTTATTCAGTTTTGGAATTTGTTAGTTTTTTGTGATAGTTTGTTATAATTTTCACTTTTAGTCCCTATACTTACTGAATTTACACATTTAGTCCTTGTACTTATATTTTATTTAAATTTTTGAGTATTTTTACTATAGTGCATTAAAGACTTGTACATTGTGCTATAAGTGTGGTATTTGCAACTTGTTTTACGGTTACATAGATATACTATTTTTCATTTTTTACGCGATTGTTTGAAATATACATAGATACCAAATACCTTTATTAACACCAAAAACAAATTAAAACTTGATTTTAATTGGACTCTCAATTTGTCGTGAGCTTGGAAAAACTAACTTGAATAAGATCATATATTAGGACACACGAAAAGAGATATGAAATAGAAGGGTGTGAGAATGGGTGGGACACAAAAACGATGAGGTACCCAAGGTAAGCTCGCACCGTAAGTATAGAAAAGTCTTCCATTGACTACATCGGTGGAAGCCCGAGATTTACCCTTAAACATGATACCGGGGTCAAAAATCTCGTCCTCGGTGGAGAAACGAATGGGAACAAGTGGGGCTTCCCCCATACTAACTCCATAAATACACTCGTCAAAAGGGGTAAATGTAAAAGTAGTCTCACCAAAGGGTGGTTTAAAAATTTCCAAATCAATTGATGATTACATCGAGTTAGAGACGTATTTTAAAGGTGGACACAAATTTTTTCCCTATTTCATCTTTAAGTTTCTCATTTTGAAAACCCGATTTCCCATTTTTAAAGTTAAAAAACATTAGGTGTCTCTAAAACACATTTTGGCACACTAAAACGCTTAGGCGTCTCTAACTCACTAGGCACACTATTCGATTTAGACGTCTCGAAAATAATGCTAGGCACAATAGAAATTCGAAAATTTAAGTCGTGGGTGGTGGGGGCAAACATAATGGTCATCACATGAAGGAATGTTAACGCTCGCGATCTCTTCATCATGAACAGGCTTGTCGAACCATGGTTTTCCAAAGCCATCATCATAGTTTTTGTAGACATCGGTTGATGAAGCGAAAAATTCCTTCGTTTTCCTAAAGATAAAAATCGAAGAAGAAACGGTGTCGGTGACCTCCTCCAAAATAGGCTCTACAAGAAACGGATCGTCAAAAGTCAAGGAAATAGCATTAACGCGTCCCTAAGGATTTAAAACTTGATCATCTTTGAAAAAAGACGGATCCACAATTTTCCTTAAAAGTTTATCGTACCCTTTCATGTCAAAATCTTTTGAAAAAGTTTTTGTCATTAGAATGAATAACTTCTAAGTCGTTTTTAGCTTTTCCTAAAAGTGCATGCGCGATTAATAGGGTTATGTGAACCATTTTCTCCTAAGAAATATGTTCCTTACTCAGTTTTAACACGATTATCTCGTCCCCAAATTTCAAAGTGATCCCTATAGCGCTCCAAGAATTAAACGATAGAGGGTAAAGAAGCAGAATTAAGTGATAAGAAGAAAACGAAGATTATTTTTCTTTTTTGATGGTTTTTTAATTTTTGATGGTTTTTTAATTTTTGATGGTTTTTTAATTTTTTTTGATTTTTGGGTATTACGTAGAAATTAATCCAAAAAAATTATCCACTGATCAAAGGTCTCAATTAATGAATCCAAAGACAATAAAAGTAATCACGTGAAGTGAAAACCTTCGTCGACATTAAAACGTTGGCGGAACGCCAAAACATTTCGAGGTTCAATAATTAAAACTCACAAAATAGATATATTTTTTGAAAGGCAAACCCTTAATCAATCGTCACTAAATCGATACACACAAGCGAGCGGGGAAAACGAGGCGACGCGAAGCACTTAAGAGCCTTTTTTCCTTAGGTCGTGAAATACGACAGCCTTATACCCACCTTATAGTTTGTATCAATTGAGATTAAACTAAAGAAGAGTATTTATCTATTTTGTCTTTATTTTTTTGAATTTGATACACTTAATAATGACCGAAACGCCCACTATTAAGGTGTGATTTCTCGCGTATTTTGATAATTATTGTTTATTGTAGGGAATCTAAGTTTAGTAGATTCCCTGTATCATAGAATTAAACACAAATCAAGCTGTTAGATATTAACTTTCCTGTGCCTAGGAGGCAGGAAAGTATCGCAAGACTCACAAAGATCTAAGTCTCTGAGAGCAACCTCAGAGGAGTCCATGTCAGAGACATTGTCAAGGAAGTCGAAGATTACTTGAAGACATACTCATTGGATGTGATGGATAACAGCCAAGATGTATCAGGGACTCCGAGGGGTTGAGGGTTAACAGGGGTGGCAATACACTGTTAACACTCATTACACTTTGGACATACCTTAGTGTGTACGAGACTATGAAGAAAAGGGAAACTGTGTCAGCTCTGTTTCCCTAAAGCATTGTGGCATACTACCAAGAATAGAAGAGCATCGTGTGACAGAAGTCTGACAAGTGTCTGTCTAGTGTAGTCACCATCCACCAGTACTTGGAGTCAACCTCGTACCACTATAAATAGGATATGTAGCCTAGCGTTAATGTTCAACACTTTGATAGAATTCACACATTAACTCTTAGAACTTATAGAACCAAACGGCTGCGACTGTGTTCATAAGTGAGGTTTTAGTTTGTTCAAAGTGTGCACAACACATTGTCATCAAACGGTGTTATCAATAACACTTGTAATTCTTTATTATACAATAATAAGTATTACGTTTGAAAAGTAATTAAGTGTGTTGATTAGTTAAGTTTATTGTTTCAAGCATAGTTTAGGGACTTTCAATTGGTATCAGAGCTTGTTTGATATTAAAACCTTCATAAACATCGTACCAAGTTTTATAATCAAGATCCACCATGCCTAAAACAAGAAATACACCACCGTCTTCTGGGAACAACAACAATGCACCACCAACATCACCAAGACTCACTCCTCCACCTCCAAATGAAGATGATTTACCTCAACTTCTTGACTCAAGAGGCGGATCTCGTGTCACCAATGTACCAGTCTTTGATGAAGAAGATTTTGCAAGTTAGAAGAGTCAATTCCTCGTGTATCTCGACGGACTTGAACCATTTCTTCTAGAAATTCTAGACAATGGACCTTATGTTCCCATAGCGCTCACCTCTACTGATGAGAATCCTCTTCCCAAACCTCTCAAGTAGTGGACTCCAACTAATAGGAAATTGGCAAACCAAGACAAACGTATCAAGAGGATCATTATATCCTGTCTTCCCAAACACATCATGAAGTCTGTAATTCAGTGTCCTACAGCCAAACAAATGTGGACAGACCTTATCCTTGGTCATGAAGGACCCTCTGAAACCAGAGAAACCAAGATTCAGGCACTCAGACTTCAGTTCAATGCTTTCAAGGCACTTGAAGGTGAAAAGGTTCAACAAACATATACAAGGCTGAAGATTCTTCTCAATGACCTTGCAATGAATGACGTCACCATTGGTCAAGCTGAAGTTAATGCCACATTTATCAACAGCCTTCCAAGAAAATGGCTGAGTATGAATCAGACTCAGAGAGCCAGTAACTCAATCAAGAATGACATCTTAGCTCAGCTTTATGGAAAGTACAATTATGAAGAAGGGCTGATTGATACCATATACAAATCAGAGACTGAAAGATTTGTAGTTCAGGGAGCAACTTCCAAAGCTTTGATTTCTACCCCACACCCTTTTGACAGCGACTTTGATGTTGAAGAAGACACATGCAGCAGCCAAGAGTTCTTGACAGACCTTAATGCTGAATTTCATGAAAGAGCCTTGCTAGCTAATCAAAGGAGATTCTACAAAAGATCAGGGAGAGTAGGATCAGCTAGCAAACAAACCGACAAATCAAAAGAAACTTTCTTTGCCTGTGGAAAACTTGGACACTTTCAAAAAGACTGTCCTTCCATAAAGACATCCTCACCTTCTTATACATCATCTTCCACCGAACCTTACAAGTTCAAATCACAACATAACAACTCATCTCACCAATTCAACTCCTAAAAAAATGAGAAGAAGGATTACAAAAACAAGTATAAGGCACTTAAAGCTGAGTTAGAACAAATGAATTTGAAGCTTGAAGCTCTGTCTAAGAAGAAAGAGGGTGATAAAAAGACAGAGAAAGGGTTGGTAGCTGAAGCATATTATTGGAATGATGAGCCGCTGACCTCAGATGAGGAGGATACTACTAGAGTCAGGAGTTTCATGGCAAAAACTGAGGATGAACCAGCTGTTGGGAAAGGAGATGCAAGATCAGGACAATGGGTTGACATCACTACGAAAATGGTACACAGGCTTCTATCTATGTCTGAAAGTGATGAACGCAAACATGTCCTTGATTACACCATTGTTGATTTACACTTTGTTGAGGAACAAAGAAAGAACTTGCTAGATAAGTTTCACTCTGTTAAACATGAACTTTTAACTGCTAAGGCTGAATGTGAAACTCTCAAACAGGTTAATTCTGAAAAGATATCTCTTCAAAACGAAGTTAATAGGTTAACCTTAAATAATAGTGCCTTAAATGATCAAGTATCTGAATTAAATAAGGTTACAGAAAAATGGATATGTAGTAGGTTCACTATAGATGAATTGCTTAATGATGAACTACCTACTGATATTAAAAGGGATATCTCTGCCAAGAAAAATAAGTAGAAAATTCTCATCAAACCCAAAGAGATTGTTTTCAAATCTACAAAGACAATTCATATGTCAGATGCCCTCTTGACTGATGTGCCTGTCTCTGAAGATGTGGTTTATTTACCACCCTTACCAAAACTCTCAGGAGTTGAACCCAGCAGCTCTTCTAGAGGAGCTAAGGCTGAACCCAAAGCAGAAGTTGAGAAACCACCAGCTAAGGTATTTGATGTTCCTGCTAAACAATCAGTTAAGCAAGTTACCTTTAAGCCTGTCTCAACTAAATCTGTTAACAAAGTTGATTCCTCAACTAAAGAACGACTGTTGTCATTAATGAAAGAAGTAGAACTCTTGAAACAACATATTAAGCCTTCCGTTGAATGCTCTACTTCCGATGAACCTAAGTCTATTCTAGGAGAACCCAAAGGTGAAAGGATAGTCAAACCTGACTGCAATATTTGTAGAAACTCTCATCACATGACCATAGATCATGATAGACAAATGGCTATTAAGAGAGCTCAGACACCTTCTAGGGATAGACAACATGCTTCTAGGAGACAAGTAGGTAACTACAGACCTTATCCTCCTTGAAAATTTTGTGGATTCACAGATCACCACTCAGATGGGTGTAGTGACTTTCCAGGATGTGATATCTGTGGAAGGTTCACCCATGAGACAGCTAACTGCCCTTCCCATCATCAAAAGTTCTACAGGAACTCAAGAGTTGCTAATCAGTAATTCAGGGAACCCACTGGAAAGTGGGTTCACCATAGGAACTAACTTATTTCTATGTATCTGTGCAGAAACATCTTAAGGAATTGGTATGGTATCTAGACAGTGGCTGTTCTAGACACATGACAAGGATTCGACAATACCTACACAGATACTCAAAGGAGCCAGGTCCTAAAGTGGTGTTTGGGGATAATTCTTCAGACGAAACAGAGGGATGCGGCTCAGTGAACTACAATGGGATAACTTTTACAAGGGTTGCATATGTGAATGGTCTTAAGCACAATCTTATTAGCATCAGCCAATTGTGTGATGCTGACTACAAGGTTTTATTTACTAAGACTCGGGGAACCATATTCAATAAGAACAATGATGTTGTGCTTATTGCACCAAGAAGGAGAGATGTGTATGTCATCAACATGGCTACTTGCTCTGAAGACAGCTCCAACTGTTTTCTAGCCAAAGCCTCTGAAAGTGTCAATTGGTTGTGGCACAAAACATTGTCTCATCTTAACTTTAAGAACATCAACAAGATAGCCACACAAAACCTGGTTGCTGGTCTACCTTTAGTGATGTTTTCTAAAGATAAGACTTGTTCAGCTTGTGTCAAGGGAAAGCATCACAGGTCTTCTTTTAAGACCAGACAATTATTCTCTATCGACAAGTGCTTAAATCTCCTTCACATGGATTTGTTTGGACCTGTCAAACCTCAGACCATTAATCACAACAAATACAGCTTGGTCATAGTTGATGAGTTTTCAAGGTATACATGGGTTTTCTTCCTCAGAAGGAAAAGTGATGTTGCTGATACCATCATGTCCTTCATCAGACAGGTTGAAAATATGAATGATGTTAGAGTCAAAGCTCTAAGAAGTGATAATGGTACCGAATTCAAGAATCAACAACTTGAAGACTTTTTTGATGAAAAGGGAATATCACAAAACTTCTCTTCAGCTGGCACCCCTGAGCAAAATGGTGTGGCTGAAAGAAGAAAGAGGAGTCTGATTGAAGCAGCCAGAACTATGTTAAATGGTGCAGCTTTACCAAAGCAATTTTGGGGAGAAGCTGTTCACACTGCTTGCTACACCCAAAATAGGTCAATCATTGTCAACAGACATGGCAAAACTTTTTATGAAGTTTTAAGAAATAGAGCTCAAGACGTCAGCTATTTCCATGTTTCCGGATGCCCTGTGTTCATTTATAACTACAGGGATAAACTTGGAAAATTTGATGAAAAAGCTGATGATGGTTTCTTTTTAGGATACTCTCCCGCTGCCAAGGACTTTAGAGTATTCAATACTAGAAGACAAGAAGTAGAAGAAACCTTTCATGTCAGATTCAATGAAGACGATGATGTCATACAAAGAACAGGAACAGAGGGTGATGAAATTGATTTTAATGAAAACATGTCCTTCCCAAGTTATGAATTCTCAAAACCAAGACCTACCTGTCATCGCCATCATTACTCCAACACTCTCACTCCTTTTGTTCCTGATTTTGACCCTCTATCAACACACAACATTGAAGTTCCTTCTTCTCAAGAACTTGATGAAGAAGAACCACAACCTTCTTGTAGTCCTTCTTCCTCAACTGCTGGAGATGACTTACCAATTCTTCAAATCCCTAAAGACTCTCCTACTGACAATGAATCTGTACCCCTTGATATAGTTGAAGTTGACACAGATACTTAGGTCATCTTTGAAGAAAGTCCTCCTATTCAGCAAGATGAAACTCAAATAGTGCAAGCTAACCCCACAGACGTCCCTGTCCATGATTCCCCAACTCCTCAAACTAAATGGTCACGAGATCAACACATTCTTCTTGTCAACATTATTGGGGAAACTAATGCAGGGGTTAGTACTAGACAACGAATTCATGACTCGGAGTCAGCCTCAACCAACGAATGTCTCTTTGCTGAATTTCTCTCTCAAATTGAACCTAAGAGAGTAGCTGAGGCTCTGATGGAAGCCGGGTGGGTAGCTGCTATGCAGGAAGAAATTAATCAATTCAAAAGGAACAAGGTATGGACTCTAGTGCCAGCTCCACCTGGTAAGAACATCATAGGCACTAGATGGATTTATAGAAATAAGATGGATGAAATTGGAAACATCATCAGAAACAAGGCCAGGCTGGTGGCACAAGGGTATACACAGACTGAAGGGATTGAATATGACGAAACGTTTGCTCCTGTGGCAAGACTTGAAGCCATAAGAATTTTCCTTGCTTATACTCCATATATGAACTTCACTGTGTATCAGATGGATGCTAAGAGTGCCTTCCTCAATGGAGATTTGGCTGAGGAAGTATATGTTGCACAGCCTGAAGGATTCGAGAACAACGAGTTTCCTAATCATGTGTACAGACTACACAAAGCCATGTATGGACTGAAACAAGCAACAAGAGCATGGTATGAAACTCTTTCTAATTTTTTAACTGAAAATAAATTTGTTAGAGGTTCCATTGATAAAACATTTTTTACCTTTAAGGACAAGAGTGATTTCATCATTGTGGAAATTTATGTGGATGATATCATCTTTGGGTCAACTAATGTTAATCTTAGTAAACGTTTTGCTAAATTAATAACCAAGAAATATGAGATGAGTATGATGGGTGAATTAACTTACTTTTTGGTTTTTCAAATTAAACAATGTCCTAAGGGAACTTTAATTTGTCAAGAAAAGTATGTTAAAGATTTACTTAAAAAATATGAATTAGCTGACTGTGCATCAGTGAATGCTTCCACCCAACAACTTGGGTCCTGATGAGTCAGGGGTCTTTGTTAATGAGACTTTATACAGAGGCATGATTGGGTCACTCATGTATTTAACAGCTAGTCGTCCTGATATCCAATTCTCCACCTGTCTCTGTGCAAGGTACCAAGCTAACCCATAAGAATCCCATCTAGTGGTTGTTAAGAAAATTTTCAGGTATCTCAAAGGAACAACTTCCCTAGTTCTATGGTATCCCAAGGAATCAGGCTTTGATCTCAAGGCCTATTTAGATTCAGACTATGCTGGAAGTTGTATTGACAGGAAAAGTACCTTAGGTAGTTGTCAAATCCTAGGAGGAAAATTGGTTGGATGGAGTGCTAAGAAGCAAAACTCTGTGGCCATGTCATCAGCTGAAGCAGAATATGTTGCTGCCACCAGCTGTTGTGCTTAGGTGCTCTAGATGAAGAGTCAATTGGCTGACTATGAAATCCTATATGACAAACTGCCAATTTTCTGTGACAACACCAGCGCCATTGCCATCTCCAACAACCCTGTTCTTCACTCTCGAACTAAACACATTGATATCAGGTATCATTTTATCAGGGATCACATAATGAAGGGAGATATTGAGCTGCATTTCGTTCCCACTGAGCTGCAACTAGCTGACATTTTTACAAAGCCTTTGGCTGAACCTTCGTTCAATAGGCTAGTTGCTGAGCTAGGGATGCTTAATATCTCAAAGCCTGTGGCTTGATAATTAATGTGTTCATTAAATGCCAGATTAAATATTAAATGTTTTTCACATGAAACTAAGTAGTTACTTTCTAAATAAATGCTAAAAAACATTCCCCATATTTAATTATTTCTTTTCCGAATAATGAGGAGACAAATGGTTTTGAAAGGTCAAGGGACCCACTTATGCAGTCTTTTTCCACTACGCATTAAATGCGTTTGAATAACTGTTTCAAATTTTTGAATATAAATATTGTCTCACGTTTCTTCTCACCTACCACTATTCTTATTTCTCACATCTCGTCTCTCTCTCTAAGCTTTCTCTCTCTAAACCCTTCCACCATTTTCGTTTTTCTTCAACCTTGAATCCATGGCGTTCCCAGTTCCCAAGGCTTCAAACGTCACCTTCGAACTTAATGAGAGCTTCCTTGCTTCTAACAACTCGATTGGATGCCTCAAGGCTCCTAACGATTCCTACACAGATCTGGTGAACTTTATGAAGAATTGTGATGTAAGTGAAGCACTCACAAAGACCCCTGATAGGTGTGAAAACACCCATCCTTTTTACCACTTAATTACAATAATAACCGAGCCAAAACGTGTATTTTATGTCATTTATGTCGGAATTATGCGTGGTTTGTGTTTTTGTTGTGATTTAGGACGAAAAGGTGAAAAGTGGAGAAAACACGGCATCCACGGGTTTTTATCGAAGAAAAAGACGAAAGATGAAGTCGAAAGATCAAGAGTAGAAAAAGAACGGAAGTCCAAGACCAATTCTGAAGATTTATCGAAGAAAAATTCAAAAGACGGAAGTTTACTAAAATCCGAAGAACTCGAGTCTTATTTATGAAGAAAATTCAAGACGAGTTCAAAGAAATCCCGAGACAAAGTCATTAAGTCTAAAATTAACAAACAATTAAGAAGAAAAGGACTCAAGTGTGCAAATAAGGAAAAGAGGAAAGAGGGAGGAAGTTTCCTAAGCTCCTCCCTTATCACCCCTATATATAGTTTAGGCTAGTTTCATTTTCAAGTTGTTGGGTGGTTTGACAAACCACTCTTCCACCATTTTCATTTCTTGTTAATTAATTTCTTGCATTTTAATTACTTGTTTTGCACCATTAATACATTTAATTTTCAAGTAAGTTTTCTTTTATTGTTCTTGAATCTTTACTTTTCTTGCTTAATCTCTCATCTTCCTTTCTTGATTCTAGTTTACTTTTGGAGCGAATTACATATGATCCGTGTTGTTCATTAATGTTTTCGTGCTTAAAAAGTTCATCTTTTTATGGTTTGATTTAAAGGTTTGTTTATTTTAAGTTTGGCAAAGTTGTTATTTATGCTTATTGGTTCCGTTTCATTATTGTTTTCGTTCTAGTTTTGGTGTGAGCTTATTACCATAGCTTATTACTTGCTTTTCTCGGATCCCTTATAAATCGGAAAGGGTATTAAACCCCTTTCCGGTCGCATTATTATGACCAGCACCCTCTTTCCGATCACCAGATCGGAAAAGGGTTTTCAGTATTCCGATTATGTTGGTTTAGTATTATTCCGATCTGGCTCAATTTTAAGGATTCCGATTGTAGGGTTTTGTTCACATTCCGATGGGACAATTTACGTTATTCCGATCAGCTTGTTTTGTTTATATTCCGATTGCACCACTTTCTCTATCTTTCCGATTGGGGCAATATTCCGACCGGGTGGAGTTGTCTACATTCCGATCAACCGATCGGAATATATTCCGATCTGGACTATTTTAGGCATTCCGATTGCAGCTTTTCGATGGGTACATTCCGATCGGATTCCGATCAGATTCTGATCGGGTGTATTCCGATTGGGTGTTTTTGATTTGTTTTAGTATTTTGTTTTAGTTAAAGTGTCAATTTTTCTCGTTTTATTTTTAGTCTATTTTAATTTCGTTTTACATTTCTAGTCAATTGTCAATTTACTTTTCGTTAAGTTTTAATTTTACGTCATTTAATTTCTCGTCATTTAATTTCAAGGTTCTAACTATTGCATCGTTTTACGTTTCAACTAGTTTTAGCTTTAATTACTCGTCATCTATTTTTAAGTCTTGCACATTTATTTTACCAAAACCAAAAATTTTATTTTCACCAAGAACAACTAATCTCACACAATTAACCGGAAATCAATTCGAGAAGATACCGAGAAAACAAACTTTTTAATTAGCAAAAATCTCAATATAAAATGGTGCTGCTGCCGGCTCTTTTCGTGAGGATTAAAGGTTTTTTGTGAGAGACGCGTTGGCTTTTGGGATCCGTTCACTTGTGAACGTTATTTTTCGTGTCCAAAATTTTCAAAAAATCCAAAAACATTTAAAAAATCTTTAAAAGCATTTCTTTTTCAAAGTTTTGCACCAAAAATATTCTTCTTGCTTCTCTATCTTTCTTTATGGATTTTTATGTCCATTGCGTCGGGTGTGGGAGACGATTGTACGGGAACGACTCGTGTCAATGGTGTACATGTGAGCGGTGCGGAAACGATATCGACAATACACAATTCCTATTCGGATTTTGTCCTTTGTGCAACTCGACTAATTCTTCCTTTTTGAACCCACCTCCTCCTGTTCCCCCGTGCATCTATTGTGGAAGCGATTATCATTAGCATGTTTCGTGCCCGGTTCAATACCCGCATGGTCACGAGCAAGAACCGGGGTACAATTATGAAAATGGTAATAGCTATCCACAAGACGCACCCAGTTTCTCTCCATACCCATGGTGCTATATTTGTGGGGGCCCTCACGATGCTTCTTTTTGTGATCCGTCGTAAGTCTTTGAGAAAGTACCATGCTATCATCCTAGTGTCTATAACTTTGAGCCCCCACATCACACCCTCAATCATCAATCCTCTCAGCAAACTAGTCTTGATCAACAACTCACTTCTTTGAATGGCATTCTAGAAAGTATAGCTCAACTTCGAGCTGACTTGCATCCGGAAAAGCAACCTTTGCTTGATGTGGACGAAACCTTGAAAACCACCGACACCTTTTTGAGCCAATTTAGTCGTTTTCCCTTCTTTTCTACACCAAAATGTTTAATTACAGCGTGGGATAGAATTGGTGAAATTGAACATACTCGGGGAGATGAACAACAAAAGTTGTTGCATGAGCTTCTTAAAGATGTGGAGGTTATCAAGGAAGAGTTAGCCGACTACATCACTCCTAACTGGACTCGTCCCATCTATTATGATGATGACGACGACGATGATGTCTACACTTTCAACCAATCTTCTGAAGTTGCTGCTCCTACTGTCGATGTTCCTACTGCATATAAGGATCTAGATTCGTTGAATGAGCTTAGTGATGTTGGTCTCGACAAAGTATTGGATGATGAGGTTTGTGACTTACCTACTATGGAGCCTGAGGACGACGTTACTCTTACGGAAGAGGTCGATCCTAGTGATGACGATTCTTCTCTCTGCTATGAGAATTTCACTTTTGAAATTTCTCAATCTCCACCGGGAGATGCGGACGATGACGATTTATTCTCTCCGGTCTACGAGAAGTTCACCGATGAACATGATCTTGTGGATAAGGTGGAAGACGTGCTTCTTCGCGATAGATTACGGAAAGTTCATCTTCTTATTGCTCAAATCGAAGAGTTGACTTCTCCTTCTCTTTCCAAGTCTTTACCTCCATCTATTCCTCCCGTTGAAGATAATGACCCATTGCTGGAAGAAATCGATATCCACTCCATCCCTCCAGGTATTGATGATTCTGACACGGAGGGGAACATTATTTTTGATAATTTGCTGCAGGAAGATATTGTCCCAAGTCCCCCTCCCGAGCACTTTTCATCCTCCCCTTTAGCCACTATTTCGGAGGATGAGTGCTTTGACCCGGGAGGTGACATTGATTATGCTATGATTGATAACAATACGGCTTTGCCGCTTGCTCAGCATCCATTGTCTTTGGGGGAGGACAATGTGCTTACTTTACCCACCCCAGCTCCGGTGGATCTTGATTTCACATACTTTATGTATGTTGAAAGGACATTTCTCCCATACAAGACTTATCCCTCCGCCTCTCCTTTGTTGATGTCAACCGGGAATGAGGAAAAGGTCTTTGATCTCGGTATAACATTCGAGGCTTCCCCGTGGACCATTTAATTCAGGGACAAGTCAGGCTCGTGACTCGGTTAATACAAAAACAAGCGCTTTTTGGGAGGCAACCCAATTATCTATCTATTTTCACCATAAGTGTAGGGGGAGCCCCGTGGTGTTTCTTGCTTTCTTTCTTATCATGTGCAGGGATTAGAGCTTCAAAGACACACTATTGATGATTTTTGACGAACCGTGATTCCGTGTTCCCTTCTTCCCGGTTCTATCCTAAACTCTTTTCGATTCACTATTTTATATTTCTTAATATTAAAATAGGAATCTCTTTAGTTGCCTCATCCTTAGCGAGATTTAAACAAAGTGCACAATGTCCTATGTGTAGGGGAGTTTACTCCCACATGCTTAAACATTGAGGACAATGTTTATATTGAGTGTAGGGGGGACTTCTATCGAAGTTAAGTGGCCTTTTCCTTGTATTTGTCCTCATTTTAACTAGAAAATTTGATTTTTCGACATTTTTCAAAATTTTTAATCTATTTTGGCCTAGTTGTATAGTTGATTTTAACTTTGTATAGTTATTTTCTTTCCTTATTAGAATAAATTTTTAAAGTGGTTTTAATTTTCAAACGTTGTGAATCTTTTGACTCAACCCGAGTTTACTTATCTAAGTTTACTCTAGCTAGTATCCTTAACGTGTTTAAGTCAAGTTTTGCTAGGCTTTTATATAGGGAGCTATAAAACGCGAAAGTCTTAACTCTCACGGGTTAAGAACAAGAACTTTTTGCAAGTTCCTATAATTGATCCTAGAGAGTTGTTTATCAAGGGAACTTTAAAATGCAATTTCTAAACTTGAAAAAGTCTAAGAATTTTCAAGATCCTATAGACGACTCGAAAACCCAAAACTTTGATTTAATAGGCTAAGTATCCACGAGTCTCATTACTTGAGATTTTAAACTGTGGAGAACGAGAGATGATAGAGCCAATTATAAATTCGGTATTCTTTCGGGAATTTATGTGAGTTAATTATGAGCCTATTCTCCCATCGCTTGCTAATAAATTTATCTGCAATAAATAAGGTTGTACGATTTGAAAAGTTACTTAGCTTCTAGCCCAAGATCGTTTAAAAGTTGCTCGGTATGGATTAGAGTTCATAGCCAAGGCATAACTTATTGAAGCGGGATGCGAAGATTGGTGAGTCCGAAAAGGCCCTAACAAGGCATCACGGCTACATTTTGTTGCTAAAGATCCCAAGTGATGTGAAGAATCATTTATCAAAAATCAACATGGAGAAGTCTATCCGAAAAGACCCTAACAAGGTATGAGGATAAATAGATCCAAGTCCAAAAAGGAGGCGGATCGTTGTATATCAAAGTCCAAAATAAAGATTGGAGAAAAATGAAGAAGTCGTGGTCCAAGTATGAATCTCTCAAAACTTCAAGTGAAGAAATTCCATTATGAAGAGAAGACCATTATTTCATGAACGTCTCTCAAGGTTTGAAGTATGAAGTCACTGCCAAATATCGGTCCGAGAAAGGTCTCAAATCGCGAAGCGAGTTATGCCAAGATATGAACTTTATGAGGTCCCGAGAAGCAGTTTTAAAATTTTTTGTCCTTTAGCTAACTATTGATTAAATCGTTCACTTTATTTTCGGACTAAATAACTATCGAAATAAGTCAAAAATGCATCCTCGTGATCATTCAAGAAAACAATAAAATATAAGAGATACCCCTAGGAATAAGGGAGTCTAAGTGAATAATTGGCCCGCATGAGTTCGTGTTAGTTTACTAACTTATAATAACAATGATCTCGTTTCTAAGCTTGGGTTGGAGAAAGTGAAAACTTGAGGATGATGATCATTCACGACATTTTCAAAACCCAAGGTATGTTTTTGATTTCTTTACTTTGTATGTTTATAATTTTCTATCTCTTTATTAAAGGCCAACGTGGATTGATTGTGATGAAAAATGTAAAAGTGCTTTGTAACTAATGCATTGCATGAGGAAATTGCAATAGTTAAGTGTAGGGGATTAGATAGGTGTGAAAACACCCATCCTTTTTACCATTTAATTAAAATAATAACCGAGCCAAAACGTGTATTTTATGTCATTTATGTCAGAATTATGCGTGGTTTGTGTTTTTGTTGTGATTTAGGACGAAAAGGTGAAAAGTGGAGAAAACACGGCATTCACGGGTTTTTATCGAAGAAAAAGACGAAAGATGAAGTCGAAAGATCAAGAGTGGAAAAAGAACGGAAGTCCAAGACCAATTCTGAAGATTTATCGAAGAAAAAGTCAAAAGACGGAAGTTTACTAAAAGCCAAAGAACTCGAGTCTTATTTATGAAGAAAATTCAAGACGAGTTCAACGAAATCCCGAGACAAAGTCATTAAGTCCAAGATTAACAAACAATTAAGAAGAAAAGGACTCAAGTGTGCAAATAAGGAAAAGAGGAAGGAGGGAGGAAGCTTCCTAAGCTCCTCCCTAATCACCCCTATATATAGTTTAGGCTAGTTTCATTTTCAAGTTGTTGGGTGGTTTGACAAACCACTCTTCCACCATTTTCATTTCTTGTTAATTAATTTCTTGCATTTTAATTACTTGTTTTGCACCTTTAATACATTTAATTTTCATGTAAGTTTTCTTTTATTGTTCTTGAATCTTTACTTTTCTTGCTTAATCTCTCATCTTCCTTTCTTGATTCTAGTTTACTGTTGGTGCGAATTACATATGATCCGTGTTGTTTATTAATGTTTTCGTGCTTAAAAAGTTCATCTTTTTATGGTTTGATTTAAAGGTTTGTTTATTTTAAGTTTGGCAAAGTTGTTATTTGTGCTTATTGGTTCCGTTTCATTATTGTTTTCGTTCTAGTTTTGGTGTGAGCTTATTACCATAGCTTATTACTTGCTTTTCTCGGATCCCTTATAAATCGGAAAGGGTATTAAACCCCTTTCCGATCGCATTATTCCGACCAGCACCCTCTTTTCGATCACCAGATCGGAAAAGGGTTTTCAGTATTCCGATCATGTTGGTTTAGTATTATTCCGATCTGGCTCATTTTTAAGGATTCCGATTGTAGGGTTTTGTTCACATTCCGATGGGACAATTTACGTTATTCCGATCAGCTTGTTTTGTTTATATTCCGATTGCACCACTTTCTCTATCTTTCCGATTGGGGCAATATTCCGACCGGGTGGAGTTGTCTACATTCCGATCAACCTATCGTAATATATTCCGATCTGGACTATTTTAGGCATTCCGATTGCAGCTTTCCGATGGGTACATTCCGATCGGATTCCGATCGGGTGTATTCCGATTGGGTGTTTTTGATTTGTTTTAGTATTTTGTTTTAGTTAAAGTGTCAATTTTTCTCGTTTTATTTTTAGTCTATTTTAATTTCGTTTTACATTTCTAGTCAATTGTCAATTTACTTTTCGTTAAGTTTTAATTTTACGTCATTTAATTTCTCGTCATTTAATTTCAAGGTTCTAACTATTGCACCGTTTTACGTTTCAACTAGTTTTAGCTTTAATTACTCGTCATCTATTTTTAAGTCTTGCACATTTATTTTACCAAAACCAAAAATATTATTTTTACCAAGAACAACTAATCTCACACAATTAACCGGAAATCAATTCGAGAAGATACAGAGAAAACGAACTTTTCAACTAGAAAAATCTCTACATTAACCCCAAACATCTTCTACCAAGAATACCTTAGGGAATTCTGGTATTCTGCTGAAGTCATTGACGACACCATCACTTTTAGCCTCTCGTGCAATGAACACCCCTTCGCCTTCTCTCTCAAAGACTTTGCAAATGTGGATGGGCTAAGACATGGAGATGAATGCCTGAAGGTTGTAGACAAAAAGGCTGTAAAGGACGCCCTTGCCACACTTAAACCTATTTATGATGTAAACCCAGCTCTCACTCCTGCTGAAGTTCTTTCCAAGTCTCCCCTGAATATCAAATACTTTTCCCCTATGTGGCGTGTCCTCTTCACTCACATAGTCAAGTTCCTAGGTGGTATGCAGGGTTCTCAAGACTAAATGTCTTTTAATCACCAATCCATTGCTTTTGGGCTGATCTGGGGCACAGACGTTGATGTTGGAAGCATACTTTTCTCAAACCTTGTGGAAAAGCTTAAGGGACCAAATCATGTTAGGGAGAAGAATATCTGCTATGTTCGCTTACTTTATCTTCTCTTTGAAAGCCTGTTGGGTGATTGCTACCACAACTCTGCACTCACATACCTGAAGCCTTATCGCATTACTGGAGCTATCTACATGGAGATTGGACCTGAAGATATCCCTGCTACTTCTCACATGCTGAACATTGCCAATAAACAACCTTCTGTTGTGAAGTCCTTGCTCCCTTCCTCTGAGAAGGTGAATACCTCTGATGTGTCTGGCAAGTCTGCGTCTTTGACCTCTGGGCAGCACACCACGATGTCCAAGGCAACAACTGGCCAACAACCAAAGAAGAAGAAAACCCATCTTCTTCCCAAACAAAAATTGTTGCAAAGGCCAGGGTAAAGAAGAAGGTGAACCTCTCATCCTCCTCTGTTTCGAGATTCCTGTGGATTCAGAGACTTCAGCTGACCAACAACAAGGGTCTAGCATCTCGATGTCAGCCGAGACAACAGGGAACCTGCCAAATACTGTTGATATCGCACAGGTAATCAGTCTAATCATTTTTAGAGGTCCACAAGCAGCCACTCTCAAATGCATGTAGGTGTGAGTGGTAAAGTTAGGGTTATCCTCGACCCATAGGAGTCTTCGTATGCACTTAGAAATCATTTAAGACTTCTATACACCCTGTCCAACCACTAGGGAGTGATTCATTTCTGTTTATAAAGCACCCCGATGACCCTGCACCCTCTAGACAGTATTCAGGCAAACAACAATCTGAATACATATATGTCTCGACCTATAGTAGTTGTACCTCACACAGCCTCTTGGTTCCCTTAGAAAAAGAATCCCAAAAGTTTACTTTTAGGGGAGCTGAATAATCATCCTCAGCTCTCCTAGGGACAGCGTTACAAGACGACCTTACACTACATCTTTTTCACACTTAAAATAATCCCAAAGGATTTTCCCTTTCAGGGGGAGCTGAATCATCACCCTCAGCTTTCCTAGGGGCAGCGTAACAGGCGATCTTTACCTACATATGTTTCACACTTAAAAGAGTCCCAAAGGTTTCTTAACCTTTTGGGGGGGCTGGATAATCACCCTCAGCCTTCCTAGCGGCAGCGAATGGCGATCCTTAACAACATATGTTTCACAAATAAAAGAGTCCCAAAGGTTTTATCCTTTTAGGGGGCTGAATAATCACACTCAGCTTTCCTAGGGGCATCGAATGGCGACCATTAACCACATGCTTTTCACTCTTAAAAGAATCCCAAGGATTTATCCTTTGGAGTGGCTGAATAATCACCCTCAGCCTCTCTGGGAGAGCGAACTGGCGACCATTCCCCTTATTTATTTCACTGTTACTAATTTAAAACAACTTGCATGCTGATGTTGTACAACCAAAAATTGAATCTCTGGAGCAGCCAGATAAAGAAGCTGATACATTGATTCAGGATCAACCAAACAAGGAAGAGCGTGCCTGATGTTGAAGAGGATGTGTTCTCCTTAGTGGATGACTTCTCTGAACCTGAATCCATGCCTGATGATGAGATTCTCCCTGAGGGGATGATTGAGGAGGAGGAGGATGAAGAAGATGACGACCAGCAATCTCTGTCTCCTCCAAAGGAAATCGCTGCATCCACACCAGCTGTTGATACCACTCCTCCTCCCAAGGAAGTTGTAGTAACTCCCACCTCTACTACCTCTGTCACTACAGTCTTCCAAAGACCTGCATATGATCCAATAGCTGAATTCTTATTGTTTGATCACCCTACCCAAACCAACTTTGATATATTGCCAAGGGAGGATGATTATGCACAACAAAGTCTGAACATCCATGATCTTAAGCCTGAACACCACCAATCAGACATGGAACGCCTGTCAAGAAAGCTGGACATCATAAAATCTCAAATGCATTCTTTCACTGTCAACTTTCCGAGGATCATAACACAGGCGGTTAAGGATGCAGTCACTGAACCTATCAAGGATGGTACAAGAAAGGGAGTGTCCCAAGGACTTAGTAATTTGTCCACACGTATCAAAGATGCCATCGTCACAGAGGTCCCTACACTTTTCAATACTCCTGAGTTAACAATGCATAGAGAGTTTGAAGCTGTACAAAACATGTAACTTCGTCACACCAACTTTATCATTGATCGTGTTCATCACAACACAAATGGCAATTGCAACCACCTGCTGAAAATTGCCAGAGCTTCAAGAACCAAGCAACGAGAAATGGCTGCCTCTGTTGAGCAGATTGCTAAGCACTTTCAGGCACGTTCATCCAAACGTCTGAAAAGACAGGCTGAACGTGAGGGGGAGAAGGAAAAAGTACTTAATCTTGAATCTGCCAAACAAAGCTCAGACTCTGCTGACAACACTATCCCTTCACCTATCCCTCTCCAAGTCATCACACCAATAATGATACCAGATGATGAGGATGAAATTAAGGGGGAGCAACAGATAAAGGATGGAGTTGATTCATCAAATCCCTGACTCTGGTTAACACCAGCGAGGTTGTGGATGATGGTGAACCGGCTGCCAAGAAACTCAAGTTCACTGTTAGCTCCCTACCCAAAGCTGTACAAACCCAAGCTCAGATGGCTTTTCTCAAACAAGCTAAAGAGCTAAAAAACACAAGTGTGGTATCCTTTGTCTCAAAGATAGGAAAGGAAATAGTTATGGTAGACTCAGACGCCAAACTAAATAAAATAGCTGCGACTGTGTTCATAAGTGAGGTTTTAGTTTTTTCAAAGTGTGCACAACACATTGTCATCAAACGGTGTTATCCATAACACTTGTAATTCTTTATTATACAATAATAAGTATTACGTTTTAAAAGTAATTAAGTGTGTTGATTAGTTAAGTTTATTGTTTCAAGCATAGTTTAGGGACTTTCATTTATTAATTGTGGTACGTAATTTCAATATATTATTCACAAGAAAAAAAGGAAAAATGATTTTGTGTTAATTGATTTCAATTTAACACTTTTATTTATATATATGGTACTATAATAGTAGAAATATAACAAAAAGAGTATACGATATGTACGCTACCAAAAATGAAAGGAAAAAACGTACTACTCAAACAAACACGATAGTATAATATGGCCAAACACCTCCCCGGCAGCGGCGCCTAAATTGATGTACGTAAATTACATACTTTTAGGGAAAAGCGCATAAATAGTAAGTATTAAGTCAACGCGCCTAGGAAAACATGAAGACCGATATTGCAACTTCGTTCTTGGCGGAGGTGTGTGTATGAAAGACCCGCTTTAAAATACCTTAGAACATTAAATGCATGAAAATACGGTTAAGTTTAAATATTACAGTTAATTAATATATGACACAAATCATGAATATTTAATACGAATGTTACGTATATTAATTTATTTCTACAAGTATTACCTATATTAATATTATTATTAATACACGACATGTAAAACATGAACACACTCGATAAATATTTAAGCATGAAAAACGAAAACAAAAGAAATAAAGGGGTGTGTGTGTGTGGCGTCCAAAAGAAAAGAAGGGAGGGCCTTGGCCCGGCCCATTAGCTATCCTAATTGGTAAATAACAAAATCTAGGGAAATCATTCATTAATACTTTTTCAGGAAAACAACAAAAACCTTAACTCTTTTTTCTTCTTCCTTTTTGCCGAGGCACACAACACCAACACAAGGGGATTTTTGGTTATGATCTTTTGAATAATACGGTATTGTGTTCGTGGTTCTAAATCCTTTAATCATTCACACTATAAAACCCGCATTAAAATAACTTGAACAGTAAACATGAACAGTACATACGGGAAAATACGATAAATTTAAAACTTTCCATTTATAATATATTACACGTGTCACGACATTAAATAACATGTATTTACGTATATTATATATGTGACGTATTCACGATGTATTAATTCACGATAATTAAAACACGAATGTGCACGTGTATTTAACTTAACATAAAAAGGCTTCGGTTTTGCTTGTGGGCCTTAAGGGTGACGCGACTAGAGAGGAAGAAGATGGAAAGATGGGCCTTTTGGCCCATGACCCATTACCAAACCAATAACAAGTAAACACAGATAGTTGTTATCATAATTTAGGTTAGAGAAAAAATCAAGAAACCCTTTGCCTCCTCTCTCTTGCCGCCGGGTATCATCAACACCAAAGGGGTGTCTGGGTCGATTTGATCTTTGATAATTAGCTGTACATATTCACGTTATTAATCCTTTTTCTTTCACGCATCGGGTAATCACCGTAACCTTTTCTTTTTAATTCTTTTATTGAATTCGTAAGGTCACATTAATTAATCTTAAAAACAACCAAGTAAAACATGTTAAGATTAATTTAAACCAAGATTTATGGGTACTTGGTGTTGCTTTTGTTCGGCCGAGACCCAAACCGAGAGCTCCAGGCTCTCGGATTGCTTGTTCGCACCACCACCGAGACCTAAAGTCTCGGCGTGGGTGGCTGTAGGTCGATCGCACATAAGGGGAAACCCCGGCTATAAGTCGGGATGTGTTTTTGTTTGTACCGCGAGCCAAACGAGATCATATAGGTCTTGGTGGGGGCTTTGGTTGCAGCAGTGGGAAACCCGGCTGTAGCCGGGGGTGTTCTTGGCTCGGCAGTGGCTAGTCGAGTGGCTCAGCAGGGGGAGAGGAAGGCCACCAGTGGTAACCGATTAGCCGGTCTAGCCACTGGTAGGGTTGCGGTTGGTTTCAGCCGCCGGCTGACACCACTAGCCGCCAGATATATGGTGTCGGCTAGGCATTTTCGGGCTCGGGATAATTTTTAAACACGGGTTCGGGCACGAGAATTTTTAAAAGCGGTCTAATAGATTAATAAAATTATTATCATGACTATTTAATTTAATTAAAAACTTGACTTATGTTATAATTATTTTATTTAAATAATTCATGACTTAGCCTAAGTATTTAACTAGCCTAATTTAATTAAACATGTATCTTAATTAAATTCTTATAATTTATTGTTTATTAAATTAACCAAGTTACTTATTTAATAAGCTATAATACTTAAACCATGACTTGTATTTCTACTAATAAACTATACTTTATGTTTTAATCCAGCTTATTTCTAATTATGGAAACTCACTATTTTAGGAAACATGCTATTTTTGGAAAGTTACTTAGTATTAAAATACAAGTATTATAATACCTTATTACATGGATAATAAACAACAGAATAAAAGAATAATTATAGTTAACACTTCAACTGTTAAAACATGACAAAACATGAATAATAAGCTAAAAACACACAAAACAAATAAAACATTAGCTAACGGATGGTTGGCAAATGTTCATGGCTGTGCTATGTTTAGGCTTGTTAAACGCTTAAAAGGTTTAAAGGCTCCGTTTCGTAAACTGCTGTTTGAACAGGGTAATCTTCATGATCGTGTTACTAGACTACGTGTGGAATTAGATGTTGTTCAACAAGCCCTTGATAGAGACACATCCAATGTGCTATTGAAAGAAGAGCATGCACATTATCTAGTTGCTTTTAAGGAAGCTTTTATTGATGAGGAACGCTTCTTACATCAGAAATATAAAATTGAATGGCTTGATGCAGGTGATTCAAATACGGCTTATTTTCATACCTCGGTTAAGAGTAGGGATGCTCGTAATCGTATTGAAATGGTTCGTGATTCTCATAATGTGCTTCATGATGGAGATGTTGTGCCTGGAGCTTTTGTTGCTCATTACGAGCAGTTTCTTGGTCAGGCAAGTGTTTCAGGTTCTTTTAATACGTCTGATTTGTTTGCTCGAAAGCTTGGTGCTCAGAAATCTGCCGATATGGTTAGAGTCATCTCTGAATCTAAAATTAAAAGTGCGTTATTCTCCATGAGTGATGACAAAGCGCCTGGGCCGGATGGTTTTACTGCTGTGTTTTTAAGAAGTCTTGGGATATTGTGGGTGATGAGTTTACATGTGCTATTCGGGAGTTTTTCTCTAATGGAAAACTTCTTAAAGAGGTTAATCATACTATTATTGCTCTTATCCCTAAGGTTTCTGTTCCGAATAAGATTATTGATTATCGCCCCATCTCTTGTTGTAATGTTATTTTCAAATGCATTAGTAAGATAATTGCTAACCGTATTAAAGGGGATTTGGGTGATTTTGTTAATATTAATCAATCTGCTTTTGTTCCAGGGCGTAGGATCTCGGATAACATATTATTGACGCAAGAGCTGCTGAGGAATTACCACAGAAATTTTGGTCCTCCTAGATGTGCTTTTAAGGTGGATATTTAGAAAGCTTACAATACGTTGGACTGGCAGTATTTGCGTAACATTCTGATTGGTTTTGGATTCCACCATTTAATGGTTGATTGGATTATGACGTGTGTTTCTACTACTTTGTATTCCATTTGCATAAATGGTAATTTTTATGGCTGGTTTCAAGGAAAAAGAGGTCTCAGGCAAGGTGATCTGTTATCTCCATATCTTTTCACGTTGGTCATGGAGATCCTTTCACTTATGTTGCACCGGAGGGTTCTAAATGCAAAGGATTTTTATTTTCATCACCGTTGTGAGCAACAACGTATTATCAACCTCTGTTTTGTAGATGATCTTTTCTTGTTTGCTAGGGGTCGCTTGGACTCTGTGCAGGTTATTATGGATGCGTTGGAGGAATTTAAGATGCTTCATGTTTGGTTCCAAGTATCCCAAAGAGCATAGTTTTCTTCTGTAATGTAGCTACTGCTGTTAAAAGTAGTATTTTACATATCATGCCATTTGCTGAAGGCGAGTTATCTATAAGATATCTTGGTGTTCCTCTGTATTCGTCCAGGCTTCTATATAGGGATTGTAAAGTCCTTGGTGAAAAACTTGAGAGTAGAGTTAATGATTGGCGAAATAAATTTCTTTCTTTAGCAGGAAGAATCCAGTTAGTTCGTTCAGTTCTTTCATCTATGCATATCTAGTGGGCGTCTGTCTTTATTTTACCTGTTCGGATTATTCATGATTTGGAACAGCTTATGAGAGGCTTCTTATGGTGTCAAGGTGAAATGAAGAAAGATAAGGCTAAAGTTGCTTGGGACTCTGTCTGTACTCCATTTTATGAAGGTGGACTTGGTATTCGTAAGCTTTCTGATTTTAATACTGCTTTAATGGTTTCTCATATCTTGTGTATTCTCACTCGTAAAGAGTCTTTATGGGTTAAATGGATTTATTCTTACAAGTTAAAGGATCGAAGTTTCTGGGATGTTCCATGTATTGGTGATATGAGTTGGGGCTGGAGAAAACTTCTAAAGATTAGACCACGCATTCGTCAATTTATTTGGTACAAGATTAATAATGGTAGACTGGCTTCTATGTGGTTTGACAAATGGGCAGATTTATGTCCGTTACGGGACGTTCCTACGTTTCGAAGTATTACAAGATCGGGGCTCTCTCTATCTAATAAGGTGATGGATCTTATTACTGATGGTATTTGGCAGTGGCCGCAGGATTGGTATGCTAGATTTCCGAACATTGTCTCTAGCCATGTACCTATTATTAATGATGCTCAGGATGATGATTTGATGTGGCGGGATATAAATGGGGTTCTACATCCTTTTTTAGTTTCTTTAGCTTGGGACTCCATTAGGAATAGGGCTTTGATGGTTGATTGGTATCATGCTGTTTGGTTTGCTCATTGTATTCCTCGTCACTCTACCCACTTGTGGTTAGTGGTTAGAAGAAAATTGATGACACAAGATCGGCTTAGGCAATGTTATGTTGGCCCTTTGGTGGATCTAAGCCTTCTACAATGTCCGTTGTGTAAATTGGTGCCGGATTCTCATGACCATCTTTTCTTTGAATGTTCTTATTCTATGCAGGTTTTGTCTAAGGTTCGGGGCCTATGTGACATGGATAGCATCCCCCTCGGATTGATGATATTTTAGCCTATGTTATTCCAATTTCTAAGGGAAAGTCTTGTCCTAGCATCCTTGCCCGTCTTGTGTTGGCTGCTACTGCGTACTTTATATGGATGGAACGTAATTCAAGACTTTTCAAGAAAAAGCTATTGGCCGTTGATCAGATTGTTCAGCTTATTTGTGATACTATTCAGTTGAAGTTGATTTCATTTCGTTTTAAGAAGTTGTCTGCCAGGTCGAGTTTGCTGCTTGACAAATAGAGGATGTCGAGCTCTAAAGTTCTTCATGATGGGAGTGCCGGGTGAGGGTTGTACTCTTTTTTCCTTGTCCAGGGTTTTTCCCACTGGGATTTCTTTGGCAAGGTTTTTTAAGGAGGCAAGCTCATTTGGATATCATTTGCTCCTTTCGTGCTGTTGGTGGAAGCTGAAGACAATGTGTGACTTCATGTTTGCATCTTGGTTTCTTTCTAGTTTACTTGCATTGTATTTCTAGATTAGTTTGTGTTTATGCCATGACATAATCATGTGTTAACATGCTGCCTGTAGCATGCGGTTAATGTGGTATCTTAGCCACATTCCTTTGTACTTCAACGCTTTTTTGGTTAATATATTTACCGGGGAAACCCTTTACCAAAAAAAAGCAGTAAAACACATGTAATTCAGACAACTCATACACGTCCCTATTTTTATGTAGTATTATCCGTCAAGGTTGAGTAGGTTCTTCAGCATTTCCGTTAGCTTCTACTGGACACAAGGTACGGATTTTTCGTCCTTCAGTAAGGACAATCCCTTCCTTTATTAGAATTTCCCCTATGCAGCCAACTATTTTCCTAGTAGTTACAGATTTAAATGCTTATGTTTTATTAGTTACCTTATCCATATACATGCATGCCAGTTTCACCTAGTTATGGAGGTACCATAACCATAACACTAGAGTCACTAGTGTTATGACTTTACCATGGCGGAGTGATAGCTAGTGGCGTCCCTTTCAGTTTCTTTGGCCTTTATTATTATATTATCATGTGGGGCGTATGGGTGCATCCTAGTTATAGTGTCAGTCAGGATTTTATGGTTAATGTGGTGTGTGCCTTGCATCCTTCACAAGGAGATGATCCCTCCTACACAAACCTTATAAATTAGAGGAATCCCCTCTAACTACATGATGAGGTCACCCCTCCAAGTATTCATGCACGTTGTTGACCTCATGACCTATATTGGCTTTTGGTATATTAAACTAATACAGATTTTCATAAGTAAACAAAAGCTATGTTTTCAGAACTAAAACCAGTAAACATGTTATACGTCTAGGTTTCCCAGGACTTATTCATTTCCGTTGCTTTCATGCTTTATGTTCATCCAATGCTTTCATTACTCTATGTGTCCATGCTTTATTGTATATCCGTGCACTGGGCGTTATGTATGACAATCCGTCAATTTATGATCGATATTTTATTCTCAAGTGTTATTTAAAAACATTATTTTAATGTTGTAATATGAACTCACTCATTTTTGGGAAGAAATTTGGGTTTACATCTTGAAGTAGCATCGACTACATCTAAACTGGAGGATTCTACGTTACGTGCTTACGTTTACATACACCGTTTTGGTGACAGTCCGACACTTCAGGAAATAAAATTTATCCGTGAATATTATTTTGGAATTTTAAATTTGTGTTGGTTCATAAAGTCACAAATTTACGAGAAGAGATTAGGACTTACGTGCATAATTTAACGTCCTTTACGACTAAACCGGAAACCCTAGGATTACGCATTTACGTTTTTGAACTCCGTTTTTTATGAGACAATTTTTATTAGATTCGTTTTGTGCCGTTGATTCATAACTTATAAAAATACTTTTCGTAAAACGACCTGAGGGTACGCAAATCGAGGAAACTAGAATCGAGGAATACCCGTAAATTAATGGAGATGAGAAAAGTGGGACACTTGTCCCATCCCCACAAAGGGCGGCCAAAAACAAGCCAAAATAACCCATGGTGTCACATTTTTACCTATATGAAGGACACTTGTCCTATAATCTTCAAAACAAAACCACTTAAACCTAAAACTAGTTACACCAAAACCATTTCCTTTCATTTTACACATGCAAACCACTCCATTTTCTCTCTACTACATCTTTTGTCCGTCCCATATCACCACCAAATCACCCCATTCATAAAAAATTTAACCATGAACTTAAGCTATGATCAACATATGTTGAAGCTTAGTTGAATATATGAAGATTGGAGGTGATTTTAACAACTAGCAAGGAGTTTACATGGAGATCAAGGGCTGATTTTCAAGAAGGTATTCATGCATATGAAGATCTCAAGGAGTTCATTTGCCAAGTTGAAGGTTTGGTAACAAGGAACCAAGCCTTGTTCATCAAAATCCCATCATTTCATCACTTTGGTGGTATAGAGATTATTTCTTCCTATCATCTTGTTATTTTGAATATGTAATCTTGTATTTTCTTCATTTATGTATATGCATATGATGATGAATGATGATCAAAATATTATGTGGGGATTGTGTGTTGATAGATTTGATTAAAAAGATTAAAATCTACATGAAAGGATGTTAAAATCATGCTTAAAATAGTAGGTTGTATAAAACAGTATAGAACCTTATGATAAACTGTTAAAATGACTTGGATAAATTAAAATACAGTAAGCTATGATACTTGTACATATGTGAGATTTGGCCACACAATGGAATCCTTAAAATGAGTGAGATATGATCAAAATAATATTGAAGTTCAAATATGAGTAGTCTGTTTTGGACGGACTGTCAGAGACATTTAGAGATAGATTGAGCAGTAGCTAAAAGTGAGTTAATTGTAGCACATAATATGTAGTTTATGTCACCCAAAAATGAGCTTCTATCTCCTTGTAGAACTCAAGATATGGTAAAAATGGTGAAAGTGAAAATAATAATCAGATTTGTAAAATAAAAGTATATAGTATAATATTAGCATTCAAGTAAATATAATATAAAATGTATACTTAAAACCCACTAACTTATATATTACATATAAATAAGTATTACATTAATAAATAAATGAGACATCTTATAAAAGTGGCAACTTGATAAGTTTTATATGTTATAAAACTATAAACATGAGTTTTACGTCTTTTTCGGCTAAAACCGTAAAATTAACGTTTTCGTCAATTAAAACTTAGATGGTCGGACCCGTCTAATGTAAACTTTTTATAACTCATATACTGATGTACAAGTACATATGACAAGTAAAAACCGATAAAACCCGAGCTTTATAACATATGGACATTAACGGGCCAAATTAGCCTTATTGGACTATTAATCCAACTAATTTGGCTAAACACTAATGGACTTCCTCTTTGGGCTTAACCCACTTGGGCCCAACATGTAAGTATAGGGCTGATGTTAAAAGAATAATTGGACTAATATAATGTAATGGGCTTACAATGGGCTTATTGGGCCTTGACAAGTAAAGAAGTTAAACTAGTGAAACAAGTATGAAAATTTACCAACACATGACACTATAATGAGTAAATAAAGATGTACAATCCCAATTAATCATCATCATATTTATAAATCATCATATATATACATAGTTATTATTTTTATAAAGTCATTGGACAAAAGTATAAGACCGCGTATTATTTATATAGGTTTCCGTGATTGAAGCACATACCGTACATCAAAATCGCCGATAACCGCCTTTCCCAAGCAACGTGAGTTCAGAGCCTCGCACTCTTTTAAATGTTTTATGAAATGTTTTATAAACCCGCTAGGGAGATAATATGTTAGTTTTAATAAAATAGGACACCAGTTGTCCCGATTGTTTGCTTATTGATATGGACCCGAATGATTAAATGACCCGATGAATGATTATATGACCCGATGAATGAAATGAAATGGATTATTATTAGTTAGGTTATGTCACTAAAAGTCCCATTAGCATGAATTGTGAACTACCGGGATTTGGTAGACGCTTATGCATATAATAGTAATATTTGGGGAAGATCACCCCAGTTCGCGCCTTGACGGTTGATCCCCGCCGTGCCACATTGATTGGTAAGCGAATTTATGTATGAGAAGATTCATATAAGCGTGATTATTGTGACGACACTCTGTTTTAGATGGGAAAATGAGTTTCGGGTTAGCTACCCGTTGTTTCTTATAGTAAGATAGCAATGTCATGCGGCTTATAATAAGCCAATAACGAAAATACTGCTATACGCATTGAATTACAATATATTGCCTGACTAGCAGTACGGGGTCTTATTATTGATATTATGTTCGTGTTTTGGTTTTACATAACCATATTCATATAACGGTTTTTATTTAACTCTATACAACGTTATAAAACGTATTGTATGATGTTTTTACGACATTGGTTCGTATAATGGTTTTGAAGGCATAAGCCTATAGTATGATTTACAACAAAGATTTGTGTAAAATGTTTTTGGCTTGTTTTATGGCCTACGACAAAGAATTGTACAAAATGATTTTCGGTAATAATTGTATACCGATGATATATTAATAGATTTCATTAAACTCTATGAATTCACTCGGCGTTTTCGCTGACCTTTTCTTTTAACATGTTTTATCTCAGGTACTTGAAGGTAATTCTCGGGAAGACGATAAGAATTTATTAAATGAAAATTTCCATTCAAATGCTTTGTAAAAATTGTATGAAATACTATGACTTGGGACCTATGTAATTTGATATTTATGAATGGAAAATAGTTTATTATTAAACGACGCGATTTTAAGCGTTGTCTATGATTTGAGTAATGTGCTATCCCGTAACACCAACGACTCTTCCGCTGAACTAAAGTATGAATATTTGGGGGTGTTACAGTTTGGCATCAGAGCTCTCGTTATAGAGAACGCAGGATTTTTAAAACCAAGGTTTTGAATAAAATATTTCAAAATCCTTTAACCATAAAAATTTTTAAATAAATATTTTGAGTAAAATGTTTAAAAATCTTTTGACTATAACGGTGCCGACGAATTCTCGAGTTACCGACAAGGCCAGACTGAGAAATGTTATTTTAATATATATATATAACTTGGATTATATATATATGCTGTAATTTGATTACATGATTGGTTGATGATTATTTAATACTTATACGAGGTATTTATACGACGTAGATTGTCACAAGAAACCCTCCCCTAGCAAATCAATCGAAGCTATTCGCGTAGGAATTCTAGCTATTCCAGATCTAAACCAAGTTGTGGATATTTATGATCCCAACAAAATGGTTGATATTCGTAGAAATGTTGGTAATACTTGATTATGATATTAAAGAAGAATTGGCGAGATTAAATCTGATACCGATGTCACGATGATCTTTCCTTATAGAGTGGAGTTTGATAAAACTTTACCACATGGAAAGGTGTCATCTGATTCGTTGTCACCCGATTCTTAAATTGAAAACTAAAGGGTAAATGTTGCACTTGAGGCTGTCATTGGAACCATTACCCAAAAGCCTCATGTCACTAGTACCTTTCTGAGAAATCTAATGGAATGTGTGAGTCATTTCATACTAGTGACTCATTTAATAATTATTGTTGTAAGAGCTATAGGATTGGAAATTAATTGTTGTTCATATCGAACTTTTATTGCCCTTTTAAGGTCTAAGAATAAGGTTGAAAGTATTGGAGAATGAGGTAGGATGTCGCATTGAGTATAAGTTGATTGAAACTTGAATGAAGTAAAATTTAACCCGTATGGAATATGAGATTGTTAAGAGGAAGGTGTTGAGTCCTGTAATTGAATTATGATGTTTTAATTGATTGTTGATTTGTGTTAAGGGTTGTTCCTAGGCCATTGTCCAATGACGAGGATGCCCAGTGTCCAAGAAATAAATTGAAGAAATCTTCTGCTGAATTGGGACCGATGGATCTTCCGGGACAGGTGGGACACCTAATGACTCTTGTAGATTTGTATTCATTATGGTATCTTTTAAAAATCCCTAACTTAACTAAGACATCAGTTGGTAGGATGAGTTCCTAGAATTGTATGACATAGTGACACGTAATGTGTTACGGTACAATTTTGACTTGTTTATGATTAATGAAAAGACTACCTCTGATTGCTAAATCCTACATGTATCGATGTTATCTATCTTTTATTGCTTCACCCTAATGTTCGCATTAGTGATGCAACCATTGAACAAGTACTCATTTCGGATAGAGTTGTGTTTTAGATTCTTCTCTTTATATTCCTGAGTGCCATCGAGGTCACGAACCTTATGATTGTTTGGCTAAGCTCGTTTCCTATCATATCGTGATTAGTTCTTGGTGAACAGCTCTTCATCACTCCTTTGCAGATCACTCATTGCTTTTATAAGATAAAACAATATCCCTTCATAAAAATTGAATTTTCGTCACCATATGGATTATTCAAAGTGAGATTTATGAGTAATCGTTATCGAAATAAAGTTGTTTATGAAACACTTTGGAAAACTTAATTGTTTTCATAACAAAGAAAATCCTTGTAAATTCATTTGATTTTTATTTCATGATTAAGCATGAATATACATATTTTAAATATGATGACAAAGTTTTGACGAACTGAGTATTGCATCGTTAATCCTAAAATTATATATAGTTGCGCGCCTAAATACAATTTGGAAGGGACCATGCAAGGCTGATTAGTAGTCACCATGAAATTGTTAATAAACATTACATTTTCTTTGTAATTGTGGAAAATTGAATTTTTATGAGATCTGCAATAAGCGTAAAATAGGGACATATTGGTAGGGACACCTACATATGTGCCCGTACCATTTATTTTTCTGAATCGAATTTACTCATCTGTGGAAATTGTCTTATTTGACAATTGATATCCCTTTCTTGTCCAATTCTCTCGTAGTGAGATTCTTTGAAAAAGTATTTGATTACCGAATGCTGATACCCGACTGGATGTATCGGCGTTCCTATAAATTCTTTTGATTAGATTTCATTGGAATGACCTGGGTAACGATCCGAGGAGCTTTCGAATGCGTACTCAATTCATGAAAACATGGGATATACTCATATTCGTTAATGTTTTCGTCTGTATCTGATTTGAAATTCTCTCGCGCAGATTATGCGTTGACCTTACTCTTTTTATGTTAGTTATGTCTCCAGATATCCTTGAATTGTGAAGGATTACGAGTTATTATTAGTCTTTTTAGAAGTTCACATCTTATCAACGATAATTAAACTGGAAAGTTGATAGTGCCAGTAGAATGGATTGATTGACTATGACATAATGTCATTGTCTTAATTGATGGGAACTCGAGTAGAAAACCCCTAAAAGATAAGATATTGATTATCAAAAGTGATCTAAATAATTCTTGATGGATGACCATATCCTGCATTTAGACTTGAAATTATACCATGAATGGTTATGAACTAGCCATAGATCTTGTAATCTAGAAAGAACTTAAAGTAAATGTATTAAAAGATGTTTATGTTATCTGAAACTTTAGGAGGTATTTGCTGGTGAATTACCTAGACTTTCGCCATTAAGGCAAGTTGAATTTGGTATTGATTATATTCCCGGTGCTGCACATGTGGCATGTGCACTGTACGTCAGCACCATCTGAATTAAAAGAATTACCGTACAACTGAGAGAGTTGTCAGAGAAAGCTTTTATTCTATTGACCTCGTCATTATGAAGAGCTATGGTTATATCATTTCTTATATTTGTTGAATTACAGTGAACTAGGTAAATTGATGATCAAAATCTATATCCACTACCCAAGATGATAGATTTGTTCGATCATTTACAAGGTTCTAGTGTATATTCAGAAATTGATCCACGCCATGGTTATCATCGACTTCGCGTCCGCGAAGAAGATTATCTATTCCAATCACTACATTCAGAACTTGTAATGAACATTATGAGTTTCATGTATGTCGTTTGGATAGACCAATGCACATGTAGCATTCATAAATTTGGTGAATCACGTGTGTAGGCTGTAATTTGATAAATTCATACCCGTGATCATTAAGAACCATCTGTTTGTTTCTAAGAATAAGAAGGAGTTAGTAATCATTTATAGACTGCCCTGAATTGGCCGAGCAATAAAAACCTGTATCTTGAGTATTTAACATGTGATTTAAGGCTTAATCCTTTACATTATTTGACCATGTGAGTAATAGATAATGGAATCTATATTGACTCTTCAAAGATTAGAGCCATTAAGGCTTTGGGTTTTACCAAAAAGAAAGTGCAAATATGTTTTGACAAATGTTTTATCAAAGGAATCTTTAAGGGATTATTCCCTCATACCCAAATTATTTAACTAAACTCCTTTAGGGGTAAATGTTTGTATATACCTCAAGACAACCTAAGAGGTATTGAGGAAACCATTTAAACCATGACTTTACCATGGCGGAGTGATAGCTCGTGGCGTCCCTTTCAGTTTCTTTGGCCTTTATTATTATATTATCATGTGGGGCGTATGGATGCATCCTAGTTATAGTGTCAGTCAGGATTTTATGGTGAATGTGGTGTGTGCCTTGCATCCTTCACAAGGAGATGATCCCTCCTACACAAACCTTATTAATTAGAGGCATCCCCTCTAACTACATGACGAGGTCACCCCTCCAAGTATTCATGCACGTTGTTGACCTCATGACCTATATTGGCTTTTGGTATATTAAACTAATATAGATTTTCATAAGTAAACAAAAGCTATGTTTTCAGAACTAAAACCAGTAAACATGTTATACGTCTAGGTTTCCCATGACTTATTCATTTCCGTTTCTTTCATGCTTTATGTTCATCCAATGCTTTCATTACTCTATGTGTCCATGCTTTATTGTATATCCGTGCACTGGGCGTTATGTATGACAATCCGTCAATTTATGATCGATATTTTATTCTTAAGTGTTATTTAAAAGCATTATTTTAATGTTATAATATAAACTCACTCATTTTTGGGAAGAAATTTGGGTTTACGTCTTGAAGTAGCATCGACTACGTCTAAACCGGAGGATTCTACGTTACGTGCTTACGTTTACATACACCGTTTTGGTGACAGTCCGACACTTCAGGAAATAAAATTTATCCGTGAATATTATTTTGGAATTTTAAATTTGTGTTGGTTCATAAAGTCACAAATTTACGAGAAGAGATTAGGACTTACGTGCATAATTTAACGTCCTTTACGACTAAACCGGAAACTCTAGGATTACGCATTTACGTTTTTGAACTCCGTTTTTTATGAGACAATTTTTATTAGATTCTTTTTGTGCCGTTGATTCATAACTTATAAAAATGTTTTTCGTAAAACGACCTGAGGGTACGCAAATCGAGGAAACTAGAATCGAGGAATACCCGTAAATTAGTGGATATGAGACAAGTGGGACACTTGTCCCATCCCCACAAAGGGCGGCCAAAAACAAGCCAAAATAACCCATGGTGTCACATTTTTACCTATATGAAGGACACTTGTCCTATAAGCTTCAAAACAAAACCACTTAAACCTAAAATTAGTTACACCAAAACCATTTCCTTTCATTTTACACATGCAAACCACTCCATTTTCTCTCTACTACATCTTTTGTTCGTCCCATATCACCACCAAATCACCCCATTCATAAAAAATTTAACCATGAACTTAAGCTATGATCAACATATGTTGAAGCTTAGTTAAAGTTATGAAGATTGGAGGTGATTTTAACAACTAGCAAGGAGTTTACATGGAGATCAAGGGCTGATTTTCAAGAAGGTATTCATGCATATGAAGATCTCAAGGAGTTCATTTGCCAAGTTGAAGGTTTGGTAACAAGGAACCAAGCCTTGTTCATCAAAATCCCATCATTTCATCACTTTGGTGGTATAGAGATTATTTCTTCCTATCATCTTGTTATTTTGAATATGTAATCTTGTATTTTCTTCATTTATGTATATGTATATGATGATGAATGATGATCAAAATATTATGTGGGGATTTGGTGTTGATACATTTGATTAACAAGATTAAAATCTACATGAAAGGATGTTAAAATCATGCTTAAAATAGTAGGCTGTATAAAACAGTATAGAACCTTATGATAAACTGTTAAAATGACTTGGATAAATTAAAATACAGTAAGCTATGAGACTTGTACATATGTGAGATTTGGCCACACAATGGAATCCTTAAAATGAGTGAGATATGATCAATTATTGAAGTTCCAATCTGAGTAGTTTGTTTTGGACGGACTGTCAGAGACATTTAGAAATAGATTGAGCAGTAGCTAAAAATGAGTTAGTTGTAGCACATAATATGTAGTTTATGTCACCCAAAAATGAGCTTCTAGCTCCTTGTAGAACTCAAGATATGGTAAAAATGGTGAAAGTGAAAATAATAATCAGATTTGTAAAATAAAAGTATATAGTATAACATTAGCACTCAAGTAAATATAATATAAAATGTATACTTAAAACCCACTAACTTATATATTACATATAAATAAGTATGTACATTAATAAATAAATGAGACATCTTATAAAAGTGACAACTTGATAAGTTTTATATGTTATAAAACTATAAACATGAGTTTTACGTCTTTTTCGGCTAAAACCGTAAAATTAACGTTTTCGTGAAATAAAACTTAGATGGTCGGACCCGTCTAATGTAAACTTTTTATTACTCATATACTGATGTACAAGTACATATGACAAGTAAAAACCGATAAAACCCGAGCTTTATAACATAGGGACATTAACGGGCCAAATTAGCCTTATTGGACTATTAATCCAACTAATTTGGCTAAACATTAATGGACTTACTCTTTGGGCTTAACCCACTTGGGCCCAACATGTAAGTATAGGGCTGATGTTAAAAGAATAATTGGACTAATATAATGTAATGGGCTTACAATGGGCTTATTGGGCCTTGACAAGTAAAGAAGTTAAACTAGTGAAACAAGTATGAAAATTTACCAACACATGACACTATAATGAGTAAATAAAGATGTACAATCCCAATTAATCATCATCATATTTATAAATCATCATATATATACATAGTTATTATTTTTATAAAGTCATTGGACAAAAGTATAAGACCGCGTATTATTTATATAGGTTTCCGTGATTGAAGCACATACCGTACATCAAAATCGCCGATAACCGCCTTTCCCAATCAACGTGAGTTCATAGCCTCGCACTCTTTTAAATGTTTTATGAAATGTTTTATAAACCCGCTAGGGAGATAATATGTTAGTTTTAATAAAATAGGACACCAGTTGTCCCGATTGTTTGCTTATTGATATGGACCTGAATGATTAAATGACCCAATGAATGATTATATGACCCGATGAATGAAATGAAATGGATTATTATTAGTTAGGTTATGTCACTAAAAGTCCCATTAGCATGAATTGTGAACTATCGGGATTTGGTAGACGCTTATGCATATAATAGTACTATTTGGGGAAGATCACCCCAGTTCGCGCCTTGACGGTTGATCCCCGTCGTGCCACATTGATTGGTAAGCGAATTTATGTATGAGAAGATTCATATAAGCGTGATTATTGTGACGACACTCTGTTTTAGATGGGAAAATGAGTTTCGGGTTAGCTACCCGTTGTTTCTTATAGTAAGGTAGCAATGTCATGCGGCTTATAATAATCCAATAACGAAAATACTGCTATACGCATTGAATTACAATATATTGCCTGACTAGCAATACGGGGTCTTATTATTGATATTATGTTCGTGTTTTTGTTTTACATAACCATATTCATATAACGGTTTTTATTTAACTCTATACAACGTTATAAAACGTATTGTATGATGTTTTTACGACATTGGTTCGTATAATGGTTTTGAAGGCATAAGCCTATAGTATGATTTACAACAAAGATTTATGTAAAATGTTTTTGGCTTATTTTATGGCCTACGACAAAGAATTGTACAAAATGATTTTCGGTAATAATTGTATACCGATGATATATTAATGGATTTCATTAAACTCTATGAATTCACTCTGTGTTTTCGCTGACCTTTTCATTTAACATGTTTTATCTCAGGTACTTGAAGGTAATTCTCGGGAAGACGATAAGAATTTATGGCCCGCACTTAAATGAAAATTTCCATTCAAATGCTTTGTAAAACTTGTATGAAATACTATGACTTGGGACCTATGTAATTTGATATTTATGAATGGAAAATACTTTATTATTAAACGACGTGATTTTAAGCGTTGTCTATGATTTGAGTAATGTGCTATCCCGTAACACCAACGACTCTTCCGCTGAACTAAAGTATGAATATTTGGGGGTGTTACAGTTTGGCATCAGAGCTCTCGTTATAGAGAACGCAAGATTTTTAAAACCAAGGTTTTGAATAAAATATTTCAAAATCTTTTAACCATAAAAATTTTTAAATAAATATTTTGAGTAAAATGTTTAAAAATATTTTGACTATAAAGGTGCCGACGAATTCCCGAGTTACCGACAAGGCCAGACTGAGAAGTGTTATTTTAATATATATATATATATATATATATATATATATATATATATATATATATATATATATATATATATATATATATATATATATATATATATATATATATATATATATATATATATATATATATATATATATATATATATATATATATATATATATATATATATATAACTTGGATTATATATATATATGCTGTAATTTGATTACATGATTGGTTGATGATTATTTAATACTTATACGAGGTATTTATATGACGTAGATTGTCACAAGAAACCCTCCCCTAGCAAATCAATCGAAGCTATTCTCGTAGGAATTCTAGCTATTCCAGATCTAAACCAAGTTGTGGATATTTATGATCCCGACAAAATGGTTGATATTCGTAGAAATGTTGGTAATACTTGATTATGATATTTGATATGAGCTTAAACTCATATCCTTTTAATAACAAATAACCCTAAAACATGAAGCAAAATACCAATTTATTTGGCAAAAACAGTGTTATGTGGTATGTTTGTGTTTGTGTGCACTTGTGTAGGTAAAAAGATACATTTTCAAGCAAACAAGGAAAAATCAAGCTCAAATGGATGAAAAAGACAAAAGAGGATCAAAAGTGACAAGACTTTGAAGTATAAGGACCTATCTTGACAAGTTATGAAAGTTGAAGGACTAAAAGTGCAAATAATGTAAAGTCAAGATTCAAGTCAAACTTGGTCAACTCTCAAGTCAACTCAGTCAAAGGACCATTTTGTTCAAGGATGGAAGTTGAAGGACCAAATATGTCAAAAGAATGAAGATTGTAGCTTAAAACAATAATCTGTCAAGTACAAGGACTTGTTCTGCCAACTTTTGAAAGTTATCCAAGATTGATCCATGTGATAACTAATTCAGCCAATGAGAGAAAGGAAAAGGAAGCACACGGATCAAATACTTAATATCCACTCAGCCGCCTCACATTTATTACCAAATCCAAACAGTGCAATCCGTGTGACTGATTTTCAACCAATCAGAATTTGACACGTGGCATCTTCAAGAAGGAAAATTTTTCCCAGAATCGCGTTTGAGATAGAAGCCATTTCATGGAAAGATTTAAACACCAAAGTTGATCAATATGAAGAGACGAACATAATGGTGCAACTCAATTAACATTTCATCCATCCAATCAAGAAAACCCAAATCCTTGTTCATACCTTCAAAGTGCAATATGCAGAATTCTCCACGTGGCAAGCTGGGATTGGCTCTGACACGTCACCAACCCCAACAAACTCTTCCTTCATGTCTATAAATAGCTGGATTAGACTTCATTTTCATTAGTAGCTTAATTTTGTAAAAACACCTAGTTCTACTTTTCCTTTCCCTTTTCCCTCAATCTTACCCTAGCTACTCAAGAGTCTGACAAACTCTTGAGTTAGTTAGTTAGTTACTACCCTTGTAACAAATTTGTAACCGTTTTCCATTAATAAAATTCAAATTTACTCTTTCCCGCCAAAACTGTTCTTATCATTCCAGTTCATTTCTTGCTGCATTTGGATACTAGTGTTGTTGATAAGTGTTTGTTATGATCAATCATTGATCATAACTGACATTGGTGAAGATTGCTAGCTGTTTGATCACAATTCAGTCATTGCATAGTTCCAATGGAGTTTTCAAGCAGAATGATGGTTTCTTGTTGATTAGATAGCAGTTATTGTTGATTTATTGATTGATTCCTAGTGATAAGGTGGTGGTTATCACTAGGGTAAGAGAGCTCAGCGCTCCTCTTCTTCTCAAAGGAATTCTACAATAGGTTTTAAGCTTCTTGATTTTTGTTCCACTCAACAGTTAATTGCATGCTTTCCTTCTTAGAATAAACTTGATGGCTCCTTGATAAAAGTTGCTTGTTGTTGATGTTTGCTAGATCTTAGAGTGTTAGTAGTTCATACTTGTTTGCTTGTTCTTTGATTTGGATTTTATTTTAGTTAACTGCCTTAATTCAGTCATTTTTGTTCTTGTAGTTAGTTTGTGTTCTAGTAGAGTTAAGGGAGTGCATTGAGCTCTATTACTTTTCATTTTGACCATTGAAGTTAGACTGCTATAGCTTTTAAGTCAGCTTAATTCAGAACTCTATAAGCATTAGTAAAAGTTTGTAAAAATCAGTAAAGGAGTGTTTGGGAATAGCTTAAAAATAGTTTTCAAGCATTGAGATTTGGATTTTTAGAGTTCATTTACAGTCCTTAAGTGATAACAAGTTGTTTTAAGTCTTTTACAAGTCAATGACAAGGTCAAACAGGCAAATGGCATCTAAAAAGTTTGGGTCAGCTTTATGCATTTGAGTCATTTAGGAACTTACCATTTTCAATTTGCTAGAACTCACTCAAAACTGGATGAATTTGGATCAAACTTGTTTCTATTTGTAGCTTATATCATAGAGTTTTAGATTCCAAGAGGATTTTATACAGTATTCAATAAGCACTTAGGAATAAGCAAAAATCAGAAATGGAGACTTAACTCAAGTTTCTGTAACTTGGATTATGCAAATCTATATCTCATTTTCCTCTTCATAAACTTAGCACTTTTTCTTCACAAATCCATTTAAGTAGTTGAGTTACTTGATTTTTGAGAAAATTATCTTTTTGAAAAAAAGCTGGTCAACGCTTGGTCAACATAAGCTAAATTTTGGCTTAATTCAGTTTTAGAGCTTATTTTTGGATGAAAAACGTTCTGGTTTGATTTCCCATTCTTTAAATCAGTTGCTTAATCAGTTTCAATAGAAAAATCGAGTTGTGGTTGATTAGATTTAGCTGTAGCTTATTTTGAACTTATTAATAAGCACTCATTTGCTTATTTTGGATCTTTTGCTAAATTCCTTTGACACACGTAGCTTAATTTGAATTTGGAACGTTTTGCAATTGGTCTCATCAAGTTTGGTTGAGTGATAAGCTCAAACGAGCTTATGTTCTTCTTTGTCCCGTTTTTACTTAAAAAGTTTTCTTTATTGCACTTTGGTCCTTTTAGTTCTGTCAGTGTTAATTTTTGGCTAATCTTCATGTTTTTAGGGTTTGCATTGTTTTAGTCCCTGGAATTTGGAAGTTGTTAAATTTCAGTTAGTATTTTGTTAATTTGTTACACTTTTGGTTAGTTTGTTATAGAATTTGTATTTTTGATCCTTTTAGTTAACAGTTTTACACTTTTAGTCCCTATAATTGTTAGAGTTTACATTTCAAGCATTTATTGTTCATAGAATTTACAATTTCAGTCCCTTTAGTTTCAAATTTTGCATTTTAAATTTTTACTTGAATAAAAACGTGGTATTTGCAATTTGTTTTACATATACGTAGGTAATATTTTTCCGTTTGGCAAGCATTTGTTGAACTAGCCAACCGAACCATAGCTCACCCCGTAGGTATAGCGGAAGATGTGTTTGTAGGTGTGGATAAGTTTACCTTTCCGGCCGATTTTGTAGTGGTCGATTATGACATGGATCCTAGAGTGCCTTTGATTGTTGGTAGACCGTTTTTGAGAACGGGTCGTACCTTGATAGATGTGGCGGAAGGAGAATTAATTATGAGAGTAGAAGATGAGAGAGTGGTGTTTAAGTTAGGCTAAGTTTGTGATAGAAAAGAGGTTAAGGAGTCTAGACCTTGTGAGACTATTAACATTGTGGATGTGCTTGATGAAGTGTGTAATGAACATTTTCATGATGCTTGTAAGAGTGCTAGTGATGAGATTCCCCATGTTGAAACCGTGGCCTCAATTGCTCCCTCTTTAACACCTTTTGGAGAGAGTGATTTCCTATTGGAAGAATTTGAGTCTAACTTTCTTGGTGATGATGATTCTCCCATTAATTGGGAAGAAGATATTCTTACAATCCAAAAGTTGCTCAATGAGGACCCTATTCCTTCTCCTATTCCACAAGAGATTACCATTGAGGAACCTTCCGTAGTTAAACCTTCCATAGAGAGTCCACCTCCCATTGAACTTAAGGAACTTCCATCCCACTTAGAATATGCTTTCTTAGAAGGAAAAGACCAATTACCGGTGATTATTGCTAAAGAGTTGAACGAGGATGAGAAAGAGAAACTTATTGAAGTTCTTAAGAATCATAAGAAAGCTTTAGCATGGAAAATATCCGACACAAGGGGAATTGATCCACATTTTTGTACTCAAAAAATCCTTATGGAGGATGACTATAAACCCGCCATTCAAAATCAAAGGAGAGTTAACCCAAAAATCCATGAGGTTATTAAGAAGGAAGTGATTAAACTCTTAGATGCGGGTATGATTTACCCCATTTCCGACTCTCCATGGGTTAGCCCGGTTCATTGTGTTCCAAAGAAGGGTGGAATCACCGTGGTGCCTAATGAGAACAATGAGCTTATTCCCACGAGACTTGTAACCGGTTGGAGAGTTTGCATTGATTATCGAAAACTCAATGAGGCAACTAGGAAAGACCATTTCCCGCTTCCCTTTATGGATCAAATGCTTGAACGCTTAGCGGGAAATGAGTACTATTGTTTTCTTGATGGCTTTTCGGGTTATTTTCAAATACCCATTGACCCTAAGGATCAAGAAAAGACCACATTCACTTGTCCCTACGGTACATTTGCTTACAAGAGGATGCCTTTTGGCCTATGTAATGCACCGGGGACGTTTCAAAGGTGCATGATGGCGATTTTCCATGACATGATAGAGCAAACCATGGAGGTTTTTATGGATGACTTTTCCGTATTTGGAAATTCCTTTAGCTCATGTCTCACCAATCTTGAGAGAATGCTTAAGCGTTGTGAGGAAACACGTTTGGTGCTTAATTGGGAGAAATGTCACTTTATGGTGAAAGAGGGGATTGTTTTAGGACACAAGATATCCAATAAGGGATTAGAAGTTGATCGAGCTAAAATTGATGTGATTGCTAAGCTTCCCCCACCCACCTCGGTTAAAGGTGTGAGGAGTTTCTTAGGTCATGCGGGATTTTATAGGCGCTTTATACAAGATTTTTCTAAGATAGCTAGACCGATGACTCATCTCTTGGAGAAAGAGGCTCCTTTAATTTTTGACCAAGCTTGTTTAGACTCCTTTGAGACCCTTAAGGAAAAATTAACTAAGGCTCCCGTTTTGGTTTCTCCAAATTGGGAATTACCTTTTGAGCTTATGTGTGACGCTAGTGATTATGCGGTGGGGGCCGTTTTAGGACAAAGAGTTAATAAGCATTTTCAACCTATACACTATGCGAGTAAAACCATGACCGGTGCACAACTTCATTACACTACCACGGAAAAAGAGTTGCTTGCTATAGTATATGCTTTTGAGAAGTTTAGACCATATCTTGTGCTTTCCAAAACCATAGTGTATACGGATCATTCCGCTCTCAAGTATCTTATGACAAAACAAGATGCTAAGCCTAGGCTTTTGAGATGGGTTTTGTTGCTTCAAGAGTTTAAGATAGAGATTCGTGATAAGAAAGGGGCCGAGAATTTAGCGGCGGATCATTTGAGTAGACTTGAGCATCCTTTTCAAGGAGATTTCCCACATCAAGAAATTAATGAATCCTTTACACTAGAGGAGCTCATGTCTATCTCTTCCCAAGAGGATGCCACACCTTGGTTTGCGGATATTGCAAACTATCTTGTGTGCAATGTGCTTATTGAGGGTCTAACTTACCAACAAAAGAAAAAGTTTCTTAAGGAAGTTAAGTATTACTTTTGGGATGATCCATATCTTTTTAGGCAATGTGCGGACCAAATCATTAGACGGTGTGTAGATGGGCCCGAGGCATTTAAAATCTTAGAGGCATGTCATAAAGGACCTACGGGTGGACATTTTGGGCCTAACTACACCGCCAAGAAAGTCTTTGATTCGGGTTACTATTGGCCTTCCATTTACAAGGATGCCCAAGAGATGGTGAAATTTTGTGATGTTTGTCAAAGACAAGGAAAAATTACACAACGTGATGAGATGCCACAAAATTTTATCCAAGAGTGTGAGATATTTGACGTATGGGGAATAGATTTCATGGGACCTTTTCCATCATCTAAGGGAAACAAGTATATACTTGTGGCGGTGGATTATGTGTCAAAGTGGGTGGAGGCTAAAGCCTTACCTACTAATGATGCTAGAGTGGTTGTAAAGTTCTTGAAACAATTGTTTGCTAGATTTGGTGTACCTCGGGCCGTCATAAGTGATCGTGGTACGCACTTTTGTAATGATCAATTCACGAGAGTTATGAAGAAATATGGAGTAAATCATCGACTTTCTACCGCGTATCACCCTCAAACAAATGGTCAAACCGAGGTCACAAATCATGGTTTAAAGAGAATTTTAGAGAGAACGGTGGGAGAACATCGAGCTTCTTGGTCGGATAAGCTTGATGATGCTTTGTGGGCGTTTAGGACGGCTTTTAAAACACCAATTGGTTGTACTCCTTATAGGCTTGTCTATGGAAAAGCGTGCCACCTCCCATTTGAGTTAGAACATAAGGCATCTTGGGCTCTCAAGTGGGCTAACTTTGATTTAAACCAAGCCGGTTCACATAGGAAAGATCAAATCAATGAGATGGATGAGTTGAGAGCCAATGCCTATGAGAATTCTTTGCTTTACAAGGAAAAGACTAAGAAATTGCATGATGCTAAGATCAAGAATCGTGAGTTCAAAGTTGGAGAGCCGGTTCTCCTCTTTAACTCAAGATTGAAGCTTTTTGCGGGCAAGCTTAAGTCGAGATGGTCCGGTCCATTCACTATTGCTCAAGTGTTTCCATATGGAACCCTTGAGTTATCCCAACCCGATGGTCCAAATTTTAAAGTGAATGGTCACCGTGTTAAACACTATTTTGGGGAGGACATTTCCGTTGAAATGGTCCAAGAGGTCCCCATTTTCCCCATGAATTAATTCATTGAGGGACGAGTCGAGCTAGAGACTCATTAACTCAAGCATCGTATAACTAGGTTTAGAGTGTTGTAGGTTAGAAATAAAGGCATAGACTTGGAGAAATGTAGGGGAGACCTTCTTTTGTCTTCATGATTGTTTGTAGGGTTGCTCACTCATCTCATGCTTTGGAGCTTATGGAGGAGGCCCTTGTATCCGGTTCACTTCGTTACTTTAGTGAATTTTCATTGACATATTTCACTAATAGTTGTCCTTTCCTTAACTTGGGTTAAGCAAAGTCTATTCATTGTCATAAGTGTAGGGGAAGTTTTTATACTTCCATGCTCTTAAACATTGAGGACAATGTTTAGCTTAAGTGTAGGGGGGTCTTCTATCGAAGTGACCTTACCTAGAACTTGTCATTGTCTTGCATGATAACATGGAAAAATTAAATTTTCAACATTTTTCAAATTTTTGATCTACTTTGGCCAACAAAAATATGCATTCATAATTTTTGCATCAATCATTTTTCATTTGCATAACACACTAGCATTGTATATATTTCTTCTTTTGTTTTTCATCAAAAAAATATATAAAAAGTAAAAAAATATAATAAAACATGGTTTTAACAAATTTAGACTTCTTTGACATATTAGGCCCGCTATGGATAATTTTGACTCAACCCGAGTTTGCTTATTTTAGCACTCTCTAGCTAGTATCCTTAACCATGTAGTCCTTCATTGGTCTATTAGGCTAAGCATCCACCAATCTCATTATTTGAGATTTTAAATTTGTGGAGAATGGGAAATGATAGAGTTGAAGCAAGTGTAAAAGGGCTAGATAGACTTCATGGCAATTACTTGTGGCTAAACCCTTCTCTTCTTGACCTCTATTTTCTTCGCATGTATATAATTGTTAATAAATAATCAAGTACGGTTTTAATTGGTTCGTAATCTCTTATGCATTTTTGGCTAATCATTTATGGTTGATATGAGTACGTCTTAAGATTCTAAGTTAGCACGTTTTATGTATACTAGACTTATGTCATGCTCCATATTTAGCGGGTGTTTTTCCTTTTCTTCTTTTCAAATTTCTTAGTGAGGAATAAAGAAAAATAAGAGCGTCTTATGAAAAAAAATGAGTGGCTAGAAAAAAAAGAAAAAGAAAAGAAAAAGAAAAAAAAAATAATGCAAGACTCCCAAGAGGGGCAGTGTGGTGTTAATTATAGTGACTATTGGGTTCCAATATTACCTTGACGGGTTGCGGGGATTCAATAGATTGCTCCAATCCAATATTACCTTGACGGGTTGCGGGGTTGAAGATCCAAAGTCTCAAAAAGATGGAGGATGTAAATTATTGCGTGAGTTTTATTTTTCTTTCCTTAGCGAGTGTGTAGCTACTTATGAAAGCATGACATGAGGATTTTACACATAAGGCGAATGACTTATTACTCTTAATACGGACTTATATTAATTATGAGCGGTTTTTCAAGTAATGGATGAGAAGATTACTTAGGATTAAAACCGTGCTTCCTTATTTTTGGATTTTACACTTCTTATACTTCACACTTGAATAATGACAAATTTGCCCACAAGCAATTTGCTCAATTAATAACCGGTTCCACATTTAATTGTCATGAATAAGTTGATGCACTTTTTACTTGTGAATGCAATGATCCCATTTTTTAAGCTTGGTATGGGGAAAGTGAAACTTGAGGGTGATAAATGTCCATGGTACCCAAGCCCTAATCTAAGTCATTGAATTCTTTATGAGTTATTTCCATCAAAACCATTTCAAGAAAAATCAAAAAGATATAGATAGAATTGTATTTTGATTCATTGCATTATTAAAAGTCAAAATCATGCATCATCTAGTCTAGAGTAGCATAGATGCATCTCATATGGCCAAGGTGGATTAATTATAAGGGAAATGTAAAATTTTGAGCCTTAAAATATAATATTGCATGAGGACATGACAATGTTCAAGTGTAGGGGAATTTGATATGAGCTTAAACTCATATCCTTTTAATAACAAATAACCCTAAAACATGAAGCAAAATACCAATTTATTTGGCAAAAACAGTGTTATGTGGTATGTTTGTGTTTGTGTGCACTTGTGTAGGTAAAAAGATACATTTTCAAGCAAACAAGGAAAAATCAAGCTCAAATGGATGAAAAAGACAAAAGAGGATCAAAAGTGACAAGACTTTGAAGTATAAGGACCTATCTTGACAAGTTATGAAAGTTTAAGGACTAAAAGTGCAAATAATGTAAAGTCAAGATTCAAGTCAAACTTGGTCAACTCTCAAGTCAACTCAGTCAAAGGACCATTTTGTTCAAGGATGGAAGTTGAAGGACCAAATATGTCAAAAGAATGAAGATTGTAGCTTAAAACAATAATCTGTCAAGTACAAGGACTTGTTCTGCCAACTTTTGAAAGTTATCCAAGATTGATCCATGTGATAACTAATTCAGCCAATGAGAGAAAGGAAAAGGAAGCACACGGATCAAATACTTAATATCCACTCAGCCGCCTCACATTTATTACCAAATCCAAACAGTGCAATCCGTGTGACTGATTTTCAACCAATCAGAATTTGACACGTGGCATCTTCAAGAAGGAAAAATTTTCCCAGAATCGCTTTGAGATAGAAGCCATTTCATGGAAAGATTTAAACACCAAAGTTGATCAATTTGAAGAGACGAACATAATGGTGCAACTCAATTAACATTTCATCCATCCAATCAAGAAAACCCAAATCCTTGTTCATACCTTCAAAATGCAATATGCAGAATTCTCCACGTGGCAAGCTGGGATTGGTTCTGACACGTCACCAACCCCAACAAACTCTTCCTTCATGTCTATAAATAGCTGGATTAGACTTCATTTTCATTAGTAGCTTAATTTTGTAAAAACACCTAGTTCTACTTTTCCTTTCCCTTTTCCCTCAATCTTACCCTAGCTACTCAAGAGTCTGACAAACTCTTGAGTTAGTTAGTTAGTTACTACCCTTGTAACAAATTTGTAACCGTTTTCCATTAATAAAATTCAAATTTACTCTTTCCCGCCAAAACTGTTCTTATCATTCCAGTTCATTTCTTGCTGCATTTGGATACTAGTGTTGCTGATAAGTGTTTGTTATGATCAATCATTGATCATAACTGACATTGGTGAAGTTTGCTAGCTGTTTGATCACAATTCAGTCATTGCATAGTTCCAATGGAGTTTTCAAGCAGAATGATGGTTTCTTGTTGATTAGATAGCATTAATTGTTGATTGATTGACTCCTAGTGATAAGGTGGTGGTTATCACTAGGGCAAGAGAGCTCAGCGCTCCTCTTCTTCTCAAAGGAATTCTTCAATAGGTTTTAAGCTTCTTGATTTTTGTTCCACTCAACAGTTAACTACATGCTTACTTTCTTAGAATAAACTTGATGGCTGCTTGATAAAAGTTGCTTGTTGTTGATGTTTGCTAGATTTTAGAGTGTTAGTAGTATAAACCTGTTTGCTTTTTCTTTGATTTGGATTTAATTCTAGTTAACTGCTTTGATTCAGTCTCTTTTGTTCTTGTAATTGGTTTGTAGTTCTAGTGGAGTTTATTGAGTGCATTGAGCTCTATTACTTTTCATTTTGACCATTGAATTCAGACTGCTATAGCTTTTAAGTCAGCTTAATTCAGAACTCTAAAAGCATTTGTAAAAGTTTGTAAAAATCAGTAAAGGAGTGTTTGGGAATAGCTCAAAAATAGTTTTCAAGCATTGAGATTTGGATTTTTAAAGTTCATTTACAGTCATTGAGTGATAACAAGTTGTTTTAAGTCTTTTACAAGTCAATGAGAAGGTCAAACAGGCAAATGGCATCTAAAAAGTTTGGGTCAGCTTTATGCATTTGAGTCATTCAGGAACTTACCATTTTCAATTTGCTAGAACTCACTCAAAACTGGATGAATTTGGATCAAACTTGTTTCTATTTGTAGCTTATATCATAGAGTTTTAGATTCCAAGAGGATTTTATACAGTATTCAATAAGCACTTAGGAATAAGCAAAAATCAGAAATGGAGACTTAACTCAAGTTTCTGTAACTTGGATTCTGCAAATCTGTATCTCATTTTCCTCTTCATAAACTTAGCACTTTTTCTTCACAAATCCATTTAAGTAGTTGAGTTACTTGATTTTTGAGAAAATTAGCTTTTTGAAAAAAAGCTGGTCAACGCTTGGTCAACATAAGCTAAATTTTGGCTTAATTCAGTTTTAGAGCTTATTTCTGGATGAAAAACGTTCTGGTTTGATTTCCCATTCTTTAAATCAGTTGCTTAATCAGTTTCAATAGAAAAATCGAGTTGTGGTTGATTAGATTTAGTTGTAGCTTATTTTGAGCTTATTAATAAGCACTCATTTGCTTATTTTGGATCTTTAGCTAAATTCCTTTGACACACGTAGCTTAATTTGAATTTGGAACGTTTTGCAATTGGTCTCATCAAGTTTGGTTGAGTAATAAGCTCAAACGAGCTTATTTTATCCTTTGTCCCGTTTTTGCTTAAAAAGTTTTCTTTATTGCACTTTAGTCCTTTTAGTTCTGTCAGTGTTAATTTTTGGCTAATCTTCATGTTTTTAGGGTTTGCATTGTTTTAGTCCCTGGAATTTGGAAGTTGTTAAATTTCAGTTAGTATTTTGTTAATTTGTTACACTTTTGGTTAGTTTGTTATAGAATTTGTATTTTTGATCCTTTTAGTTTACTGTTTTGCACTTTTAGTCCCTATAATTGTTAGAATTTACATTTCAAGCATTTATTTTTCATAGAATTTACAATTTCAGTCCCTTTAGTTTCATAGTTTGCATTTTGAATTTTTACTTGAATAAAAACGTGGTATTTGCAATTTGTTTTACATATACGTAGGTAATATTTTTTCGTTTGGCAAGCATTTGTTGAATTAGCAATAGATTAACCAAGCAAGCTTAACAACCAAGAACAATTAAAAACCCGATATTGGTTGGACTTTCTATTAGCAAGAACTGAGAAAAAATGAACTGCATTATACTCAATTTCAAATGGCGCCGCTGCCGGTTCTTTGACTACACGAGAGACTATCGATTGACGGTTTTCATTGGCTTTTGGGACCCGTTCACTTTGTGAACGTTATTTTTACGTATCATAAATCAAAAACAAATAAAAAATCAAAAATATAAAATATATAAAAACTAAAAAATTAACAAAACAATTCTTTTCCTAAAGAATTGACCAAAAAAATAAATAAATCCAAAAAGCAATCTTTTTCCTAAGAGATTGCACCCAAAAATATATATTATTGGATTCTCTCGGTTTTTATGTACATATAGTATTTTCCCTTAAAAACTCATAAATACAAAAATATTTTCCATATATTATTATAAGTAAATACATATACGTATAAGAACAATCAATCTACATATCTTCCATAAGTATTGCCGAGGCAATACACCGTGTTGAGGGGCGCTCCGGTCCTTGACACGTGTATCGATCAAACAAAATAAAGCAAGAATAGATAAATACTCTCAATAAGCAACAATTCGAAGAATACGAACATTTAAGTGAATAGAAAGGCGATGTGCTATAAAATGCCATCTAAGGGTCAATAGGTACTTAAGTGCTTCGCGCCACCTAACCCCCCGTTCACTTGGGAGTATTCTAAGAAGGAAGGCTTCATTGAGGGTCTTGCACCCAAAGTAGTAAATACATATATTGTTATTTTCTTGTGGATATTTAATATTGAAACTCGAAGAGGATAATCTATTTCTCTTCAAAGTCACACGAGAGCTTCTCTCTCATTCCTCGTATTGAGTTGCATGCTCACTCGCGGGCGTGCACAAATACCGATTGGTGTACAACCTCTTCCTCCGAAAAGGAAGAAAAAGAGAAAGAGTAAGACCACCACCGTCCACCAAGCCGATCACGAGAATCGTGCTTTGACTCCACCACAAGAAGCCATGGCTATTGATAATCGTACTTTGTATGAACGTATGCAATCCAACATTCATGGATATTCTAGTGCCATTAAGATTCCCGACTTTCCCGCTAACACATTTGAGCTACATACATCTATGATCAATATGGTTGCTTTATCACCTTTCCTTGGTAAACACAATGAGGATCCTCATGCTCACCTTAAGAGATTCCTTTCACTTTGCAATACCATTAAGCATAATGAGGTTCCACATGAGGTCATTAGGTTGATGTTAGTGTCATTTTCCTTAGAGGGGAGTGCTAAGCATGGGTTAGACACCCAACCACCCGATAGTATCACCACATGGGAGGGTTTTACCACTAAGTTTTTGAACAAGTTCTTTCCTCCACAAAAGACTATGGCTTTGAGGAATTTAATTATGGGCTTTCAACAAAAACCTAGCCAATCCTTTAGTGATGCTTGGGAAGAGTATAGTGAGTTGTTGAGGCGATGCCCTAATCATGGATTGGATCAAGTTCACCAAATAAGTCTCTTTTATGATGGCCTTAAAGCTCACCACCAAGATTCACTCAATGCTTCCGCGGGAGGGAGTATTATTCTTAAGACTTATCAAGAGGCTTTGGACATTATTGAGACTAAGACAATGGTTCAAACAAACAATCCATTTGAAGAAAAGGTTCATGTTATCCAAAACAATTCTCAAATCCCTTGTGACAACCAACTCCTCAAGTTTCAAGAAGCGGTTTTACAAAGGATGGGTAGAGATAGTGAAAGGAATTTGCAAAGACAACAAGAAATGTTTCAAAATTTTAAGAGCATGACATTGAACAATTCCTCGAATAATGTGAATGCCATCACCATTTCTTGTGTTACTTGTGGAGGTCCCCATTCTTATGAACAATGTGATAAGGTGCAAGGGTATCAAGGGGAATGCTATGCTTATCAAGAGGAACATCGTGAACATTTCAAACCTAATATCAATCCTAATAACCTTTCTTACAAATCCCAAAATTATCTTACTCCACCCGGCTTCCCACCCCAACCACCCACCCAAATTCCACAAAATCCTCCTCAAATTTTAGCAAGGAATCAAGGGCAAAGACCACCATACCAAGGAAATAACTACAAGGCACCCAATCAATTTCAACCTCAAGCAAATACCTTTTATCCACCACAACAAGGATTTAATCAACCACTTCCATTTATTCCCACTCAAGCATATGCTCCAATACCAAATCAAGCTTACCCTCAAAATCCAACTCAAGGATATGGGATGCAAGAGACTCAAGAGTATGTTGACAAGAAAATGCGTGAAATTGAAAAGAGAATGAATGACCAAATGAAACGTACATTGGAGGAACAAATCAATAGGGTTTTAGTGGTGGTAACTCAAAGACCACAAGGGGCTTTACCTTCTAACACACAAACAAACCCTAGGGCCAATGTCAATGCTATTACAACAAGGAGTGGAACAACAACAAATGATCCTTCACCTCCTAAACCTACTCTTGTTCAACCCACTTGTGCTCCTACTTGTGACAAGCCTTCTACTTCTACTCCACCTCCTCAAAATGCTCCTATTCACTCAAACACACCTCCTCAACCACCTCATACTTCTCTTTTACCTTCCACACTTCCCAATGAAGAAGCTAACAAAGACAAATCTTCCACCACAACACCTATTCCACCTACACCAAAACCTACTCTTCCATACCCTTCAAGGTTGAAAAAGGACAAGTTAAAGAACAAAGATGACATCCAAGTCTCCAATTTCATAAGGATGTTCAAGCAACTCAATATCAACATATCCTTTGCGGAAGCTCTTGCTTATATGCCAAAGTTTGCTAAGATGTTCAAGGATTTGCTCTCAAACAAAGAGAAATTGGTTGATTTGCCCAACACATCACTTAATGAAAATTGTTCCGCGGTGTTACTTAAAACCTTACCAACAAAACTTGGAGATCCAGGGCGCTTCTTGATACCTTGTAATTTTCCCGGTGTTGAAAATTGCATGGCTTTGGCGGATTTAGGGGCAAGCATCAATCTCATGCCTTTATCGGTTTGGAAACAACTATCTCTTCCCGAGCTCACTTCCACTAGGATGACTCTTGAACTAGCCAACCGAACCATAGCTCACCCCGTAGGTATAGCGGAAGATGTGTTTGTAGGTGTGGATAAGTTTACCTTTCCGGCCGATTTTGTAGTGGTCGATTATGACATGGATCCTAGAGTGCCTTTGATTGTTGGTAGACCGTTTTTGAGAACGGGTCGTACCTTGATAGATGTGGCGGAAGGAGAATTAATTATGAGAGTAGAAGATGAGAGAGTGGTGTTTAAGTTAGGCAAAGTTTGTGATAGAAAAGAGGTTAAGGAGTCTAGACCTTGTGAGACTATTAACATTGTGGATGTGCTAGATGAAGTGTGTAATGAACATTTTCATGATGCTTGTAAGAGTGCTAGTGATGAGATTCCCCATGTTGAAACCGTGGCCTCAATTGCTCCCTGTTTAACACCTTTTGGAGAGAGTGATTTCCTCTTGGAGGAATTTGAGTCTAACTTTCTTGGTGATGATGATTCTCCCATTAATTGGGAAGAAGATATTCTTACAATCCAAAAGTTGCTCAATGAGGACCCTATTCCTTCTTCTATTCCACAAGAGATTACCATTGAGGAACCTTCCATAGTAAAACCTTCCATAGAGAGTCCACCTTCCATTGAACTTAAGGAACTTCCATCCCACTTAGAATATGCTTTCTTAGAAGGAAAAGACCAATTACCGGTGATTATTGCTAAAGAGTTGAAAGAGGATGAGAAAGAGAAACTTATTGAAGTTCTTAAGAATCATAAGAAAGCTTTAGCATGGAAAATATACGACATAAGGGGAATTGATCCACATTTTTGTACTCACAAAATCCTTATGGAGGATGACTATAAACCCGCCATTCAAAACCAAAGGAGAGTTAACCCAAAAATCCATGAGGTTATTAAGAAGGAAGTGATTAAACTCTTAGATGCGGATATTCTTTACCCCATTTCTGACTCTCCATGGGTTAGCCCGGTTCATTTTGTTCCAAAGAAGGGTGGAATCGCCGTGGTGCCTAATGAGAACAATGAGCTTATTCCCACGAGACTTGTGACCGGTTGGAGAGTTTGCATTGATTATAGAAAACTCAATGAGGCAACTAGGAAAGACCATTTCCCGCTTCCCTTTATGGATCAAATGCTTGAACGCTTAGCGGGAAATGAGTACTATTGTTTTCTTGATGGCTTTTCGGGTTATTTTCAAATACCCATTGACCCTAAGGATCAAGAAAAGACCACATTCACTTGTCCCTACGGTACATTTGCTTACAAGAGGATGCCTTTTGGCCTATGTAATGCACCGGGGACGTTTCAAAGGTGCATGATGGCGATTTTCCATGACATGATAGAGCAAACCATGGAGGTTTTTATGGATGACTTTTCCGTATTTGGAAATTCCTTTAGCTCATGTCTCACCAATCTTGAGAGAATGCTTAAGCGTTGTGAGGAAACACGTTTGGTGCTTAATTGGGAGAAATGTCACTTTATGGTGAAAGAGGGGATTGTTTTAGGACACAAGATATCCAATAAGGGATTAAAGTTGATCAAGCTAAAATTGATGTGATTGCTAAGCTTCCCCCACCCACCTCGGTTAAAGGTGTGAGGAGTTTCTTAGGTCATGCGGGATTTTATAGGCGCTTTATACAAGATTTTTCTAAGATAGCTAGACCGATGACTCATCTCTTGGAGAAAGAGGCTCCTTTCATTTTTGACCAAGCTTGTTTAGACTCTTTTGAGACCCTTAAGGAAAAATTAACTAAGGCTCCCGTTTTGGTTTCTCCAAATTGGGAATTACCTTTTGAGCTTATGTGTGACGCTAGTGATTATGCGGTGGGGTCGTCTTAGGACAAAGAGTTAATAAGCATTTTCAACCTATACACTATGCGAGTAAAACCATGACCGGTGCACAACTTCATTACACTACCACGGAAAAAGAGTTGCTTGCTATAGTTTATGCTTTTGAGAAGTTTAGACCATATCTTGTGCTTTCCAAAACCATAGTGTATACGGATCATTCCGCTCTCAAGTATCTTATGACAAAACAAGATGCTAAGCCTAGGCTTTTGAGATGGGTTTTGTTGCTTCAAGAGTTTAAGATAGAGATTCGTGATAAGAAAGGGGCCGAGAATTTAGCGGCGGATCATTTGAGTAGACTTGAGCATCCTTTTTAAGGAGATTTCCCACATCAAGAAATCAATGAATCCTTTCCACTAGAGGAGCTCATGTCTATCTCTTCCCAAGAGGATGCCACACCTTGGTTTGCGGATATCGCAAACTATCTTGTGGGCAATGTGCTTATTGAGGGTCTAACTTACCAACAAAAGAAAAAGTTTCTTAAGGAAGTTAAGTATTACTTTTGGGATGATCCATATCTTTTTAGGCAATGTGCGGACCAAATCATTAGACGGTGTGTAGATGGGCCCGAGGCATTTAAAATCTTAGAGGCATGTCATAAAGGACCTACGGGTGGACATTTTGGGCCTAACTACACCGCCAAGAAAGTCTTTGATTCGGGTTACTATTGGCCTTCCATTTACAAGGATGCCCAAGAGATGGTGAAATTTTGTGATGTTTGTCAAAGACAAGGAAAAATTACACAACGTGATGAGATGCCACAAAATTCTATCCAAGAGTGTGAGATATTTGATGTATGGGGAATAGATTTCATGGGACCTTTTCCATCCTCTAAGGGAAACAAGTATATACTTGTGGCGGTGGATTATGTGTCCAAGTGGGTGGAGGCTAAAGCCTTACCTACTAATGATGCTAGAGTGGTTGTAAAGTTCTTGAAACAATTGTTTGCTAGATTTGGTGTACCTCGGGCCATCATAAGTGATCGTGGTACGCACTTTTGTAATGATCAATTCACGAGAGTTATGAAGAAATATGGAGTGAATCATAGACTTTCTACCGCGTATCACCCTCAAATAAATGGTCAAACCGAGGTCACAAATCGTGGTTTAAAGAGAATTTTAGAGAGAACGGTGGGAGAACATCGAGCTTCTTGGTCGGATAAGCTTGATGATGCTTTGTGGGCGTTTAGGACGGCTTTTAAAACACCAATTGGTTGTACGCCTTATAGGCTTGTCTATGGAAAAGCGTGCCACCTCCCATTTGAGTTAGAACATATGGCATCTTGGGCTCTCAAGTGGGCTAAATTTGATTTAAACCAAGCCGGTTCACATAGGAAAGATCAAATCAATGAGATGGATGAGTTGAGAGCCAATGCCTATGAGAATTCTTTGCTTTACAAGGAAAAGACTAAGAAATTGCATGATGCTAAGATCAAGAATCGTGAGTTCAAAGTTGGAGAGCCGGTTCTCCTTTTTAACTCAAGATTGAAGCTTTTTGCGGGCAAGCTTAAGTCGAGATGGTCCGGTCCATTCACTATTGCTCAAGTGTTTCCATATGGAACCCTTGAGTTATCCCAACCCGATGGTCCAAATTTTAAAGTGAATGGTCACCGTGTTAAACACTATTTTGGGGAGGACATTTCCGTTGAAATGGTCCAAGAGGTCCCCATTTTCCCCATGAATTAATTCATTGAGGGACGAGTCGAGCTAGAGACTCATTAACTCAAGCATCGTATAACTAGGTTTAGAGTGTTGTAGGTTAGAAATAAAGGCATAGACTTGGGGATAAGTGTAGGGGAGACCTTCTTTTGTCTTCATGCTTGTTTGTAGGGTTGCTCACTCATCTCATGCTTTGGAGCTTATGGAGGAGGCCCTTGTATCCGGTTCACTTCGTTACTTTAGTGAATTTTCATTGACATCTTGTGCTTAAACATGATTTCACTAATAGTTGTCCTTTCCTTAACTTGGGTTAAGCAAAGTCTATTCATTGTCATAAGTGTAGGGGAAGTTGTTATACTTCCATGCTCTTAAACATTGAGGACAATGTTTAGCTTAAGTGTAGGGGGGTCTTCTATCGAAGTGACCTTACCTAGAACTTGTCATTGTCTTGCATGATAACATGGAAAAAATGAATTTTCAACATTTTTCAAATTTTTGATCTACTTTGGCCAACAAAAATATGCATTCATAATTTTTGCATCAATCATTTTTCATTTTGCATAACACACTTGCATTGTATATATTTCTTCTTTTATTTTTCATCAAAAATATATAAAAAGAAAAAAATATAATAAAACATGGTTTTAACAAATTTAGACTTCTTTGACATATTAGGCCCGCTATGGATAATTTTGACTCAACCCGAGTTTGCTTATCTTAGCATTCTCTAGCTAGTATCCTTAACCATGTAGTCCTTCATTGGTCTATTAGGCTAAGCATCCACCAATCTCATTATTTGAGATTTTAAATTTGTGGAGAATGGGAAATGATAGAGTTGAAGCAAGTGTAAAAGGGCTAGATAGACTTCATGGCAATTACTTGTGGCTAAACCCTTCTCTTCTTGACCTCTATTTTCTTCGCATGTATATAATTGTTAATAAATAATCAAGTACGGTTTTAATTGGTTTGTAATCTCTTATGCATTTTTGGCTAATCATTTATGGTTGATATGAGTACGTCTTAAGATTCTAAGTTAGCACGTTTTATGTGTACTAGACTTATGTCATGCTCCATATTTAGCGAGTGTTTTTCCTTTTCTTCTTTTCAAATTTCTTAGTGAGGAATAAAGAAAAATAAGAGCGGCTTATGAAAAAAAATGAGTGGCTAGAAAAAAATAAAAAAATAAAAAAAAAATAAAAAAAAAAGAAAAAAAAAATAAAAAAAATAATGCAAGACTCCCAAGAGGGTCAGTGTGGTGTTAATTATAGTGACTATTGAGTTCCAATATTACCTTGACGGGTTGCGGGGATTCAATAGATTGCTCCAATCCAATATTGCCTTGACGGGTTGCGGGGTTGAAGATCCAAAGTCTCAAAAAGATGGCGGATATAAATTATTGCGTGAGTTTTATTTTTCTTTCCTTAGCGAGTGTGTAGCTACTTGTGAAAGCATGACATGAGGATTTTACACATAAGGCGAATGACTTATTACTCTTAATACGGACTTATATTAATTGTGAGCAGTTTTTCAAGTAATGGATGAGAAGATTACTTAGGATTAAAACCGTGCTTCCTTATTTTTGGATTTTACACTTCTTATACTTCACACTTGAATAATGACAAATTTGCCCACAAGCAATTTGCTCAAATAATAACCGGTTCCACATTTAATTGTCATGAATAAGTTGATGCACTTTTTACTTGTGAATGCAATGATCCCATTTTTAAGCTTGGTATGGGGAAAGTGAAACTTGAGGGTGATAAATGTCCATGGTACCCAAGCCCTAATCTAAGTCATTGAATTCTTTATGAGTTATTTCCATCAAAACCATTTCAAGAAAAATCAAAAAGATATAGATAGAATTGTATTTTGATTCATTGTATTATTAAAAGTCAAAATCATGCATCATTTAGTTTAGAGTAGCATAGATGCATCTCATATGGCCAAGGTGGATTAATTATGAGGGAAATGTAAAATTTTGAGCCTTAAAATATAATATTGCATGAGGACATGACAATGTTCAAGTGTAGGGGAATTTGATATGAGCTTAAACTCATATCCTTTTAATAACAAATAACCCTAAAACATGAAGCAAAATACCAATTTATTTGGCAAAAACAGTGTTATGTGGTATGTTTGTGTTTGTGTGCACTTGTGTAGGTAAAAAGATACATTTTCAAGCAAACAAGGAAAAATCAAGCCAAATGGATGAAAAAGACAAAAGAGGATCAAAAGTGACAAGACTTTGAAGTATAAGGACCTATCTTGACAAGTTATGAAAGTTGAAGGACTAAAAGTGCAAATAATGTAAAGTCAAGATTCAAGTCAAACTTGGTCAACTCTCAAGTCAACTCAGTCAAAGGACCATTTTGTTCAAGGATGGAAGTTGAAGGACCAAATATATCAAAAGAATGAAGATTGTAGCTTAAAACAATAATCTGTCAAGTACAAGGACTTGTTCTGCCAACTTTTGAAAGTTATCCAAGATTGATCCATGTGATAACTAATTCAGCCAATGAGAGAAAGGAAAAGGAAGCACACGGATCAAATACTTAATATCCACTCAGCCGCCTCACATTTATTACCAAATCCAAACAGTGCAATCCGTGTGACTGATTTTCAACCAATCAGAATTTGACACGTGGCATCTTCAAGAAGGAAAAATTTTCCCAGAATCGCGTTTGAGATAGAAGCCATTTCATGGAAAGATTTAAACACCAAAGTTGATCAATTTGAAGAGACGAACATAATGGTGCAACTCAATTAACATTTCATCCATCCAATCAAGAAAACCCAAATCCTTGTTCATACCTTCAAAGTGCAATATGTAGAATTCTCCACGTGGCAAGCTGGGATTGGTTCTGACACGTCACCAACCCCAACAAACTCTTCCTTCATGTCTATAAATAGCTGGATTAGACTTCATTTTCATTAGTAGCTTAATTTTGTAAAAACACCTAGTTCTACTTTTCCTTTCCCTTTTCCCTCAATCTTTCCCTAGCTACTCAAGAGTCTGACAAACTCTTGAGTTAGTTAGTTAGTTACTACCCTTGTAACAAATTTGTAACCGTTTTCCATTAATAAAATTCAAATTTACTCTTTCCCGCCAAAACTGTTCTTATCATTCCAGTTCATTTCTTGCTGCATTTGGATACTAGTGTTGCTGATAAGTGTTTGTTATGATCAATCATTGATCATAACTGACATTGGTGAAGTTTGCTAGCTGTTTGATCACAATTCAGTCATTGCATAGTTCCAATGGAGTTTTCAAGCAGAATGATGGTTTCTTGTTGATTAGATAGCAGTTATTGTTGATTGATTGATTGATTCCTAGTGATAAGGTGGTGGTTATCACTAGGGTAAGAGAGCTCAGCGCTCCTCTTCTTCTCAAAGGAATTCTACAATAGGTTTTAAGCTTCTTGATTTTTGTTCCACTCAACAGTTAATTGCATGCTTTCCTTCTTAGAATAAACTTGATGGCTGCTTGATAAAAGTTGCTTGTTGTTGATGTTTGCTAGATCTTAGAGTGTTAGTAGTTCATATATGTTTGCTTGTTCTTTGATTTGGATTTTATTTTAGTTAACTGCCTTAATTCAGTCATTTTTGTTCTTGTAGTTAGTTTGTGTTCTAGTAGAGTTAAGGGAGTGCATTGAGCTCTATTACTTTTCATTTTGACCATTGAAGTTAGACCGCTATAGCTTTTAAGTCAGCTTAATTCAGAACTCTATAAGCATTAGTAAAAGTTTGTAAAAATCAGTAAAGGAGTGTTTGGGAATAGCTTAAAAATAGTTTTCAAGCATTGAGATTTGGATTTTTAGAGTTCATTTACAGTCCTTAAGTGATAACAAGTTGTTTTAAGTCTTTTACAAGTCAATGACAAGGTCAAACAGGCAAATGGCATCTAAAAAGTTTGGGTCAGCTTTATGCATTTGAGTCATTCAGGAACTTACCATTTTCAATTTGCTAGAACTCACTCAAAACTGGATGAATTTGGATCAAACTTGTTTCTATTTGTAGCTTATATCATAGAGTTTTAGATTCCAAGAGGATTTTATACAGTATTCAATAAGCACTTAGGAATAAGCAAAAATCAGAAATGGAGACTTAACTCAAGTTTCTGTAACTTGGATTCTGCAAATCTGTATCTCATTTTCCTCTTCATAAACTTAGCACTTTTTCTTCACAAATCCATTTAAGTAGTTGAGTTACTTGATTTTTGAGAAAATAAGCTTTTTGAAAAAAAGCTGGTCAACGCTTGGTCAACATAAGCTAAATTTTGGCTTAATTCAGTTTTAGAGCTTATTTCTGGATGAAAAACGTTCTAGTTTGATTTCCCATTCTTTAAATCAGTTGCTTAATCAGTTTCAATAGAAAAATCGAGTTGTGGTTGATTAGATTTAGCTGTAGCTTATTTTGAGCTTATTAATAAGCACTCATTTGCTTATTTTGGATCATTAGCTAAATTCCTTTGACACACGTAGCTTAATTTGAATTTGGAACGTTTTGCATATGGTCTCATCAAGTTTGGTTGAGTAATAAGCTCAAACGAGCTTATTTTCTTCTTTGTCCCGTTTTTACTTAAAAAGTTTTCTTTATTGCACTTTGGTCCTTTTAGTTCTGTCAGTGTTAATTTTTGGCTAATCTTCATGTTTTTAGGGTTTGCATTGTTTTAGTCCTTGGAATTTGGAAGTTGTTAAATTTCAGTTAGTATTTTGTTAATTTGTTACACTTTTGGTTAGTTTGTTATAGAATTTGTATTTTTGATCCTTTTAGTTAACAGTTTTACACTTTTAGTCCCTATAATTGTAAGAGTTTACATTTCAAGCATTTATTGTTCATAGAATTTACAATTTCAGTCCCTTTAGTTTCAAATTTTGCATTTTAAATTTTTACTTGAATAAAAACGTGGTATTTGCAATTTGTTTTACATATACGTAGGTAATATTTTTCCGTTTGGCAAGCATTTGTTGAATTAGCAATAGATTAACCAAGCAAGCTTAACAACCAAGAACAATTAAAAACCCGATATTGGTTGGACTTTCTATTAGCAAGAACTGAGAAAAAACGAACTGCATTATACTCAACATTAATATTAAAGAAGAATTGGCGAGATTAAATATGATACCGATGTCATGATGATCTTTCCTTATAGAGTGGAGTTTGATAAAACTTTACCACATGGAAAGGTGTCATCTGATTCGTTGTCACCCGATTCTTTAATTGAAAACGAAAGGGTGAATGTTGCACTTGAGGCTGTCATTGGAACCATTAGCCAAAAGCCTCATGCCACTAGTACCTTTCCAATAAATCTAATGGAATGTGTGAGTCATTTCATACTAGTGACTCATTTAATAATTATTGTTGTAAGAGCAATAGGATTGGAAATTAATTGTTGTTCATATCGAACTTTTATTGCCCTTTTAAGGTCTAAGAATAAGTTTGAAAGTATTGGAGAATGAGGTACGATGTCGCATTGAGTATAAGTTGATTGAAACTTGAATGAAGTAAAATTTAACCCGTATGGAATATGAGATTGTTAAGAGGAAGTTGTTGAGTCCTGTAATTGAGTTATGAGGTTTTAATTGATTGTTGATTCGTGTTAAGGGTTGTTCCTAGGCCATTGTCCAATGACGAGGATGCCCAGTGTCCAAGAAATAAATTGAAGAAATCTTCTGCTGAATTGGGACCGATGGATCTTCCGGGACAGGTGGGACACCTAATGACTCTTGTAGATTTGTATTCATTATGGTATCTTTTAAAAATCCCTAACTTAACTAAGACATCAGTTGGTAGGATGAGTTCCTGGAATTGTATGACATAGTGACACGTAATGTGTTACGGTACAATTTTGACTTGTTTATGATTAATGAAAAGACTACCTCTGATTGCTAAATCCTACATGTATCGATGTTATCTATCTTTTATTGCTTCACCCTAATGTTCGCATTAGTGATGCAACCATTGAACAAGTACTCATTTCGGATAGAGTTGTGTTTTAGATTCTTCTCTTTATATTCCTGAGTGTCATCGAGGTCACGAACCTTATGATTGTTTGGCTAAGCTCGTTTCCTATCATATCGTGATTAGTTCTTGGTGAACAGCTCTTCATCACTCCTTTGCAGATCACTCATTGCTTTTATAAGATAAAACAGTATCCCTTCATAAAAATTGAATTTTCCTCACCATATGGATTATTCAAAGTGAGATTTATGAGTAATCGTTATCAAAATAAAGTTGTTTATGAAACTATTTGGAAAACTTAATTGTTTTCATAACAAAGAAAATCCTTGTAAATTCATTTGATTTTTATTTCATGATTAAGCATGAATATACATATTTTAAATATGATGACAAAGTTTTGACGAACTGAGTATTGCATCGTTAATCCTAAAATTATATATAGTTGCGCGCCTACATACAATTTAGAAGGGACCATGCAAGGCTGATTAGTAGTCACCATGAAATTGTTAATAAACATTACATTTTCTTTGTAATTATGGAAAATTGAATTTTTATGAGATCTGCAATAAGCGTAAAATAGGGACATATTGGTAGGGACACCTACATATGTGCCCGTACCATTTATTTTTCTGAATCGAATTTACTCATCTGTGGAAATTGTCTTATTTGACAATTGATATCCCTTTCTTGTCCAATTCTCTCGTAGTGAGATTCTTTGAAAAAGTATTTGATTACCGAATGCTGATACCCGACTGGATGTATCGACGTTCCTATAATTTCTTTTGATTAGATTTCATTGGAATGACCTGGGTAACGATCCGAGGAGCTTTCGAACGCGTACTCAATTCATGAAAACATGGGATATACTCATATTCGTTAATGTTTTCGTCTGTATCTGATTTGAAATTCTCTCGCGCAGATTATGCGTTGACCTTACTCTTTTTATGTTAGTTATGTCTCAAGATATCCTTGAATTGTGAATGATTACGAGTTATTATTAGTCTTTTGAGAAGTTCACATCTTATCAACGATAATTAAACTGGAAAGTTGATAGTGCCAGTAGAATGGATTGATTGACTATGACATAATGTCATTGTCTTAATTGATGGGAACTCGAGTAGAAATCCCCTAAAAGATAAGATGTTGATTATCAAAAGTGATCTAAATAATTCTTGATGGATGACCATATCCTGCATTTAGACATGAAATTATACCATGAATGGTTATGAACTAGCCATAGATCTTGTAATCTAGAAAGAACTTAAAGTAAATGTATTAAAAGATGTGTATGTTATCTGAAACTTTAGGAGGTATTTGCTGGTGAATTACCTAGACTTTCGCCATTAAGGCAAGTTAAATTTGGTATTGATTATATTCCCGGTGCTGCACATGTGGCATGTGCACTGTACGTCAGCACCATCTGAATTAAAAGAATTACCGTACAACTGAGAGAGTTGTCAGAGAAAGCTTTTATTCTATTGAGCTCGTCATTATGAAGAGCTATGGTTATATCATTTCTTATATTTGTTGAATTACAGTGAACTAGGTAAATTGATGATCAAAATCTATATCCACTACCCAAGATGATAGATTTGTTCGATCATTTACAAGGTTCTAGTGTATATTCAGAAACTGATCCACGACATGGTTATCATCGACTTCGCGTCCGCGAAGAATATTATCTATTCCAATCACTACATCCAGAACTTATAATGAACATTATGAGTTTCATGTATGTCGTTTGGATAGACCAATGCACATGTAGCATTCATAAATTTGGTGAATCACGTGTGTAGGCTGTAATTTGATAAATTCATACCCGTGATCATTAAGAACCATCTGTTTGTTTCTAAGAATAAGAAGGAGTTAGTAATCATTTATAGACTACCCTGAATTGGCCGAGCAATAAAAATCTGTATCTTGAGTATTTAACATGTGATTTAAGGCTTAATCCTTTACATTATTTGACCATGTGATTAATAGATAATGGAATCTATATTGACTCTTCAAAGATTAGAGCCATTAAGGCTTTGGGTTTTACCAAAAAGAAAGTGCAAATATGTTTTGACAAATGTTTTATCAAAGGAATCTTTAAGGGATTATTCCCTCATACCCAAATTATTTAACTAAACTCCTTTAGGGGTAAATGTTTGTGTATACCTCAAGACAACCTAAGAGGGATTGAGGAAACCATTTAAACCATGACTTAGAATTTGGAACGACAATTTTTGCTTTTCAACTAAGAAAATTTTGACCAAAGTATAACCAAATTTTTTTCGAACATTTACGAATCTTATTAATTATTTTCAATAAATCAACAAAAATCGTGTTAACTAAATTCAAATTTATATTTGAACATTTTTCCATAATTGGACGAACTGAGAAAATTTAAAACTTTTTACGTTTACGTTTCATAAAATTAAATATATATTATTTAATTACTTGTAATATTTATCGACGCTTTAAATGTCGGATTGAGCAAAACTGATAAAAATGATAGTTGAGACGAAACTAAAACTTAGAAAATATGAAGAAAGAATTTCTGAGTGAATTGTGGTCATGATGATTATTTCATCAGGAAAGGTGAATGTAATTACTTACACGTTATGTAGAAAGGATAAAGAATCAATTAGGATGTGTTCCTTAGTAATGACGGTGCAAAATAATTTTCTCGAACAATTTAGAAATAACTGATTCTTGTAAGAAGGATAATATAGATAATAAAAAGGGTTCACGGCTAATGTGAACCATTAGAATTGAGAAGCCGACGACATTAAATGTATAAAAGGCCACTTGTGGTTGCCTGAATATGGAGATTTTGAGATGTAGTCATGTTGGAATCTCGTAAGTATAAGTATTCTATTCATGTCATTTCTGATTAAATGTATCTTTATCTGAAGAAGTTGTACTTATGGAAAATTAGGAAGGCAGACATCGCCTCATACATTAGTAAACGTCTAGCTATTGCAAAGGTCATCATCTGAATTTGATTCGATTTGGGTCATCTTTGACAGACTAACCAAATCTACTGATATCATTCAAGTTAATGATAAATTCTCGATGAAGAAATTGACTCTTTGTATTTAAAGGAGTTGTGTAAACATAGTGTGCCTGTATCGATCATCTCTATCAAGATCCTCGCTTCGCATCGAATTTCTAGAGATTTGCTCAAAAGTTATTGGTAACGAACCTTGATGAGAGTACTGATTACCACCTTAATCGAAGGGACGAGGTGAAGTAACGATACAAAACACTAGAAGTCTTGTTTTATGTTTGAATGATTGACGTTTGGTATGAACGGAATAATCGTTTTCCTTTGGAGAAATCATCATTGATAGTTATCGTATTAGGATCGAGATCGAATCTTGTGAGGATATCTATATGAGAGCATTTGTAAGCAGGAGTTGGGATGAAGACACCCGACATACACCCATTGTGAGTTGGACATGTCTTTTAGGTTTAAGGTTGCCTATGATGACAAACCTAACCTTACATAATACCCGATCCGCGAAACCTGAAATGATTGTTGAAATTAGGATCTGATTATTGACTGCCAGTAGTGGGCAGGAGGTTATGTGAATATGAAATGTTGATCTTGAAGTGCAGGATGGGTAGCGAAGTTATGCCAAAAAATTTCACCATGGAAAAATGAATTGATGATCTAAAAGATCATGGGAATTAATTCCCCGTTGTATGGGACCATTGAGATGATGTAAAATTTGGTTTAAAAGGAATATAAGCTGGATCTACCCTAGGACTTCAAGGGCTGTGTAAATTATGTTTCGTATATCGAACTTGATGAAATATTTATCAAGTGAAAATATGATTGTTCCTTAATGAAGTTTAGATCGGCGAAAAGTTGCATTCGTCAAAAACCCCTGAACATCATGGATAGAGAAAGTAAGTCAACATTAAGCTTGATCGCATTCCCGTAGTTATGTTTGATGAAACTCGCGTATTGTAATGAATTACACTTGTGAGAAAAGACCGAATGTGGAGGAAATACCCACATGGCTCTAACTCTATAAGAAGGGAGTAGTAAGATAAATTGATCTTTGAGGACAAAGATCCTGTTTAGGGGTAAATGCTGTGACAATCCGTCAATTTATGATCGATATTTTATTCTCAAGTGGTATTTAAAAACATTATTTTAATGTTATAATATGAACTCACTCATTTTTGGGAAGAAATTTGGGTTTACGTCTTGAAGTAGCATCGACTACGTCTAAACCGGAGGATTCTACGTTACGTGCTTACGTTTACATACACCGTTTTAATGACAGTCCGACACTTCAGGAAATAAAATTTATCCGTGAGTATTATTTTGGAATTTTAAATTTGTGTTGGTTCATAAAGTCACAAATTTACGAGAAGAGATTAGGATAATTTAACGTCCTTTACGACTAAAGCGGAAACCCTAGGATTACGTATTTATGTTTTTGAACTCCGTTTTTTATGAGACATATTTTATTAGATTCGTTTTGTGCCGTTGATTCATAATTTATAAAAACGTTTTTCGAAAAACGACCCGAGGGCACGCAAATCGAGGAACCTAGAATCGAGGAATACCCGTAAATTAGTGGAGATGAGACAAGTGGGACACTTGTCCCATCCCCACAATGGGCGGCCAAAAACAAGCCAAAATAACCCATGGTGTCACATTTTACCAATATGAAGGACACTTGTCCTATAAGCTCCAAAACAAAACCACTTAAACCTAAAACTAGTTACACCAAAACCATTTTCTTTCATTTTACACATGCAAACCACTCCATTTTCTCTCTACCCCATATTTTGGCCGTCTCATATCACCACCAAATCACCCCATTCATCAAAAATTTAACCATGAACTTAAGCTATGATCAACATATGTTGAAGCTTTGTTGAAGTTATGAAGATTGGAGACGTTTTTAAGAACTAGAAAGGAGTTTACATGGAGATCAAAGGCTGATTTTCAAGAAGGTATTCATGCATATGAAGATCTCAAGGAGTTCATTTGCCAAGTTGAAGATTTGGTAACAAGGAACCAAGCCTTGTTCATCAAAATCCCATCATTTCATCACTTTGGTGGTATAGAGATTATTTCTTCATATCATCTTATTATTTTGAATATGTAATCTTGTATTTTATTAATTTATGTATATGTATATGATGATGAATGATGATACAAATATTATGTGGGGATTTGATGTTGATAGATTTGATTAAAAAGATTAAAATCTACATGAAAGGATGTTAAAATCATGCTTAAAATAGTAGGCTGTATAAAACAGTAAAGAACCTTATGATAAACAGTTAAAATGGCTTGTATAAATTAATATACATTAAGCTATGAGACTTTTACATATGTGAGAGTTAGACACACAATGGAATCCTTAAAATGAGTGAGATATGATCAAAACAATATTGAAGTTCAAATCTGAGTAGTCTGTTTTGGACGGACTGTTAGGGACATTTAGAGATAGATTGAGCAGTAGCTAAATCTGAGTTAATTGTAGCACATAATATGTAGTTTATGTCACTCAAAAATTAGCTTCTATCTCCTTGTAGAACTCAAAATATGGTAAAAATGGTGAAAGTGAAAATAATAATCGGATTTGTAAAATAAAAGTATATAGTATAATATTAGCAATCAAGTAAATATAATAAAAAATGTATATTTAAAACCCACTAACTTATATATTACATATAATTAAGTATGTACATTAATAAATAAATGAGACATTTTATAAAATGGCAATTTGATAAGTTTTATAAGTTATAGAACTATAAACATGAGTTTTACGTCTTTTTCGGCTAAAACCGTAAAATTAATGTTTTCGTCAATTAAAACTTAGATGGTCGGACCCGTCTAATGTAAAATTTTTATAACTCATATACTGATGTACAAGTACATATGACAAGTATAAATCGATAAAACCCGAGCTTTATAACATATGGACATTAAAGGCCAAATTAGCCTTATTGGACTATTAATCCAACTAATTTGGCTAAACACTAATGAACTTACTCTTTGGGCTTAACCCACTTGGTCCCAACATGTAAGTATAGGGCTGATGTTAAAAGAATAATTGGACTAACATAATGTAATGGGATTATAATGGGCTTATTGGGCCTTGACAAGTAAAGAAGTTAAACTAGTGAAACTAGTATGAAAATTTACCAACACATGACACTATAATGAGTAAATAATGATGTACAATCCCACTTAATCATCATCATATTTATAAAATCATCATATATATACAAAGTTATTATTTTTATAAACTCATTGGACAAAAGTCTAAGACCGCGTATTATTTTTTGGGTAAAAGGGAACTATTCCCCGGTAAAATATATTAATCACCCAAAGTCAATAAATACAATGGAACATGGCAGAAATACCACATTAACCTTGAGCCATAGCTCAAACAACCACTACTAAAACCGAGAGACAGACCTCTCAGTTATCAAACCCTATTACACAAACAATAACACCAATAGGGAAAAACCATTTAAAAATACATAAGGAAAAACCCCTAAGAGTTAGTCCTGAGTAAACATATAGTCGATCTTCCATAAGCGCTTGATATCCTGAGTCGCTCTTGACGATTTCCAACGACAAGAAACAAGCTTCATCCTTACCGAATCAATAATGCAACTTGCAACATGATCAACAGACCTCTTCTCGCCTCTAAAAAGCCTATTATTACGTTCCTGCCAAACATAATACGCCGTAGCTGCCAGAACAAGCTTAGCACATAAGCTCTTCGAACTTCTTCTCATTGCAAACGGAATAATGTCTTCAATAAAACTGTAAATGGACCAATTCGAGCTAATCATACCCGAATAAACCTGAACTCGACGCCATATCTGCATAGAAAAAGGACATTCAAAAAATAGGTGTTCATGAGAGTCCTCTTGAGTTTCCGTGATTGAAGCACGTACCGTACATCCAAATCGCCGATAACCGCCATTCCCAATCAACGTGAGTTCATAGCCTCGCACTCTTTTAAATGTTTTATGAAATATTTTATAAACCCGCAAGGGAGATAATATGTTGGTTTTAATAAAATAGGACATCAGTTGTCCCGATTGTTTGCTTATTGATATGGACCCGAATGATTAAATGACCCGATGAATGATTATATGACCCGATGAATGAATGAAATGGATTATTATTAGTTCGGTTATGTCACTAAAAGTACCATTAGCATGAATTCTGAACAACCTGGATTTGGTAGACGCTTATGCATATAATAGTACTATTTGGGGAAGATCACCCCAGTTCGCGCCTTGACGGTTGATCCCCGTCGTGCCACATAGATTGGTAAGCGAATTTATGTATGAGAAGATTTATATAAGCATGATTATTGTGATGACACGCTGTTTTAGATGGGAAAATGAGTTTCGGGTTAGCTACCCTTTGTTTGTCATAGTAAGGTAGCAATGTCATGCGACTTATAATAATCCAATAACGAAAATACTGCTATACACATTGAATTACAATATATTGCCTAACTAGCAATACGGGGTCTTATTATTGATATTATGTTCGTGTTTTGGTTTTACATAACCATATTCATATAACGGTTTTTATTTAACTCTATACAACGTTATAAAACGTATTGTATGATGTTTTTACGACATTGGTTCGTATTATGGTTTTGAAGGCATAAGCCTATAGTATGATTTACAACAAAGATTTGTGTAAAATGTTTTTGGCTTATTTTATGGCCTACGACAAAGAATTGTACAAAATGATTTTCGGTAATAATTGTATACCGATGATATATTAATGGATTTCATTAAACTCTATGAATTCAGTCGGCGTTTTGGCTGACCTTTTCTTTTAACATGTTTTATCTCAGGTACTTGAAGGTAATTCTCGGGTAGACAACAAGAATTTATGGCCCACACTTAAATAAAAATTTCCATTCAAATGCTTTGTAAAAGTTGTATGAAATACTATGACTTGGGACCTATGTAATTTGATATTTATGAATGGAAAATGATTTATTATTAAAGGACGCGAATTTAAGCGTTGTCTATGATTTGAGTAATGTGGTATCCCGTAACACCAACGACTCTTTCGTTGAACTAAAGTACGAATATTTGGGGGTGTTACATTATGCTCAGTCGTTTTCTGTTTTCCATGTTCCAAACGGTAAGTACCAAAGGTCACAAGTAGGATCTCAAGAGTATGTGCATTCGGATGGAAGTTATCCAGCCTTCTATATCTTTTGCAATTATCATACTTTATCTTACTTTATTTCATGTTGGACATTGTTTAGTCCTTTCCCTTTACAATACTTATATTTGCTTGTGTTGGATTACTTGGACTACCGATGTTTGTTTCCGGTATTTCCTTTTATAGTCATGAATGTTTAGACATTTACCTTGCATGCTTTAATGACACGCCATATATTTATGTGATATTCCGTTTTACCAAATGGGGTGTTACAATTTTGGTATCAGAGCTAAGGTATCGACATGTAGCTCTATAAAACATGACCTGTGACTTACAGGTGGTCACCAACGTCTTCCTAGAACCGACAGTTGGTTCCTAATGAGTCTACACTCAAGGAAGCTATGCTGACTGAAGCTCACGACTATCCATTTACCATACATCCTGGTTCTACCAAGATGTACCACAACATCAAGCAGCATTTCTGGTGGAGTGGTATGAAGCAGGATGTTGCCACTTTCGTTTCTAAATGTATGATTTGTCAGCAGGTTAAGATCGAACACCAGAGAGCTAGTGGTTTACTGCAACCACTGGATATTCCAGAATAGAAGTGGGACAAAATCTCCATAGATTTTGTTACTGGTCTTTCGGTGACTCAGAGGAAACACGACGCCATCTGGGTTATTGTTGATAGATTGACCAGAATTGCTCATTTTATACCAATTCGCAAGGAGCATCCGGTCAGCAACTTGGCAGACACCTTTCAAAAGGAGATCATTAGATTGCATTGTACTCCATCAGAAATCATCTCAGACAGAGATCCCCGTTTCACGTCACGGTTTTGGAAAAGTTTGTAGAAAGCTTGGGGCACCAGACTTAAGCTCAACACTGCCTTTCATCCTCAGACCGACGGACAGTCGAAGCGCACCATTCAGACATTAGAGGACCATTTGAAAGTTGGGATGATTATATCTATCTAGTGGAGTTTGCATACAACAACAGTTGGCATGCTAGCATCGAGTGTGCACCATTTGAAATGTTGTATGGTAGGAAGTGTCGCGCCCCAATCTGCTGGGATCAGGTGGGCGAACGACTAATTGAGGGTCTAGAGATGATTGAGTTAACTAATGAGAATGTAGTTGTCGCCAAGACGAAGCTTTAGGAAGCTCTTGCTCGCCAGAAGAGCTATGTTGATATGCGTCGTAGAGATGTATCTTTCAACGTAGGTGATCACGTTTTCCTCAAGGTATCACCTACACGGGGAGTTAAGCGTTTTGGAAGTAGAGGGAAGCTCGGTCCTCGCTTCATCAGACCGTTCGACATCATAGAACGCGTTGGTGAAGTGTCATATCGTTTAGCGTTACCGCCTCAGCTATCACACGTTCACAACGTGTTCCATTTGTCCTTACTTAGAGGATACAACTATCATACTGTTCACGTTGTTTAGTATCCGCTTGATCAGATTCGAGAGGATCTTTCATATGTCGAAGAACCCGAGAGAGTTCTTGAATGACAAGATCGTGTCACGCGGAGGAAGATGATTCCATTCGTCAAAATCCTCTGGAGGGATCATCCTGAGCGGGAAGCCAATTGGGAGACGGAGGAGTCTATACGGACTTCTTACGCTCATTTCCAGTTCTGATTCGGGTATGTTCTTTTTTTAGTTATGTTTTCTCTAATTCGAGGACGAATTGTTCTTTTAGAGGGGAAGAGTTGTAAAACCCGTATTAAAATGCCTTGAACAGTAAACATGAACAGTAAATACACGAAAATACGATAAATTTAAAACTTTCCTTTTATAATATATTACATGTGTCCCGACATTAAATAACATGTATTTACGTATATTATAAATGTGACGTGTTCACGATGTATTAATTCACGATAATTAAAACACAAACATACACGTGTATTTAACTTAACATAAAAAGGCTTCGGTTTTGCTAGTGGCGTGACAATCTGACATTTTCAGGTAGTAAATTTATTCTTGTATATTATTTTTATATTTTATTTTTGTGTTGGTATATGAACTCACATATTTACGGGATGAAATTAGGGCTTACGTGCATAATTTAGCGTCTTTTACGATTAAACCGGGAACCCTAGGTTCACGTATTTACGTTTTTGTGCTCCGTTTTTTATGAGACAATTTTTATTAGAATCGTTTTGTGCCGTAGTTTCATAATTTGCAAAAACGTTATTCGTAAATCGACCCGATGACACATAAATCGAGGAAACTAGAATCGAGGAGTACCCGTAAAATAATGGGGATGAAACAAGTTTACACTTGTCGCACCCCCATAATGGGCGGACACAACAAGGGCTTAACACCCCTTTGTTGTCAAAATTTTAACAAGTATAGAGACACTTGTCTCATAACTTGTTCAAGGTACAAAACCTTCCATCTCTCACACACACACACATAACATGCAAGCTTAACCAAGAAGGTTATCCAACTCTCTCCCTTTCTCCCTCTCTTGTCGTCCAACACCACCACCATACACCCATTTACATCAAATTTTAACCATAAACTTAAGCTATAATCAACATATGTTAATGTCTACTACTTAAAAGAAGGTTGTTTGGAGGTGATTATAACGTGTGAAAAGAAGTTTTCGAGGAGTCCTAGGGCTGATTTTCAAGAAGGTGTTCATACATTTGAAGATCACCATAGGTTGTTTCAAAAAGCTAAAGATTTGGTTACAAGTTGAAGTCTTGTTCATCCAAAATCTCAACCTTTTCATCATTTGGTTGGTATAAAGATCATTTTCTTTCTATCAACCTATTGTTTTTATAAAAGTACTTGTATATTTACTTCAAAATGTATATGTATGATGATGACAAATGAAGATCAATATATTGCATGGGGATTTTGTGTCACTTGATTAGGTTAAAAAGGCTAAAACTACAAGTAAAAGTTGATGAAAACTTAACCTAACAAGTAGGCTGTAATAAACTGTAATTTTCAATATTTTTACTTGGTTAAATGGATTAGATTATTTAATATAATGGTAGATAAATGATTTTTACATAAGTGGTGAATTCGCCACACAATGGAATGTTAAAAATGAGTAAGTTATGGCCAAAACACTTTTGAGGTACTAATTTGACTGATCTGTTTTGGACGAATTATTACTGATATTTAGAGGCTGTTTGAGAAGGATATCATATCGTTTCTACAGTAAAAATTTAGGGTTCCAACTTCTTGTAGAACTCAAGATATGGTAAAAAGGTGAACTTGAGATTTTACATCAGATTTCACTTTAAAGTATATAATATTAAAAGGCCACTTGAAATAAATTAATATATAAAATAAGTATATAAAAGTAAATAAATGATAATAACTATTATAAAATATGTTTATATACTATAATAAATAAATATTACATTTTATAAAAATAAAACTCAAATGTTTTCTAACTACAAACTATGCATATGATTTTTACGTCTTTTCGGCTAAAACCGAAAGGATGGCGTTTTCGCCAAATAAAACTTAGATGGTCAGACCCGTCTAATGTAACATTTTTATAGAACATATACTGATATTTAAACACACTTGACAAGTAAAAATCGACAAAACCGAGCTTTGTAACTTATGGAACATAATGGGCCAAATTAGCCTTGTTGGACCACTAGGCCCAACTAGTTTGGCTTAACATTATGGGACTTACTCATGGGCTTAACCTACTTGGGCCCAACGTATGAGTATAGGCCTGGTCTTAAATGAATAAATGGACTAATAAAAATATATTAGACTCTTAATGGGCCTATTGGGCCTTAACATATACATGGGCTAAAACTAGTATAATAAGACTAAGTTAACTAATACTTAACAACTAATAATCTTGTATAAAGTAATAAAACCCAACTTGATCATCATGTTATGACATAATTACATGTACATAACAACTTTTTATAAATATTATTCTACATAGTCTAAGATCGAGTATTATTTGTTTAGGTTTCCGTGATCGAGGCACGCACCGTACATCCTAATTGCTGATAACCCGCCTTTCTTAACCAGCGTAAGTTCATAGCCTCACACTCTTTAAATGTTTTATGAAATTTTTTGTAAACCTGCGAGGGAGATAACATGCGAGTTTTGATAAAAATAGAACACAAGTAGTCCCGATTGTATGCTTATTGATATGGACCCGATTGATTGTATGACCCAAAATGGATGATTGAAATGGATTATTAAAATTTAGGTTATGTCACTATAATCCCATTAGCATGAATTGTGAACTACCGGGAGTTGGTAGACGCTTATGCATATAATATTACTATTTGGGGAAGATCACCCCAGTTCGCGCCTTGACGGTTGATCCCCGTCGTGCCACATTGATTGGTAAGCGAATTTATGTATGAGAAGATTTATATAGCGTGATATTAGTAACGACACGATGATTTAGATGGGCACATATTTGTCGGGCTCACGACCCGTTGTATATTATAGAAAGGCAACAATGTCATGCGGCTTATAATAATCCGATAATAATACTGATAATGGTAAATACTGAGGTTGCGGTCTCATAAATAATGTATGCTATCTGAATGGAATTATAATATATTGCTTGACTAGTAAAAGGGGTCTCATTACTAATATTATGCTTGTGTTCTGATTTACATAACTGTTTTATATAACGGTTTTTACTAAACTCTATGTATTCACTCGGCATTCGCTGATTAATTTTTCGCATGTTTTATCTCATGTGCTTGAAGGTAACTTGGATGGAGATCGACTCTGATGGCCCACATAATAATAATATTCATTCGAAACATGTTTTGTAAACTTTATGACTATAAAACTAGGGGACCTTGTGTAAAACTTCATACTTTTATTTGAATGAATGTATATTAAACTGTGTACAATTCTTTTTATGCGTTGTCTATGATTTGAGTTATTGTGCTATCCCGTAACACTCTATTGACCCTTCCGCTGTACCTATACGAAATTTGAGAGTGTTACAGTTTGGTAGCAGAGCTCTCGTTATAGAGAACGAAAGATTTTTAAAACCAAGGTTTTGAATAAAACATTTCAAAAATCTTTTAACCATAAATATTTTGAGTAAAATGTTTATAAAATCTTTTGACTATAACGGTGTCGAAGATCTCCCATGTTACCAACAAGCCTTATTGAGAAGATATATATTTTGATATATAATCTATATATATATATATATATATATATATATATATATATATATATATATATATATATATATATATATATATATATATATATATATATATATAGATATATCATGATTTCAGTATGTAACTGTTTAATAATTATTTTTATGCTAATACGAGATATATTATATATTGTAGATTTGTCATGGCAGACCCTAACATTCCCGTAGAGAATCCTGCTATTCCTGAACCTAACGTAGATGATAACCCTTACCTAGAATTAGTGGATTATAATATAGAAGATGATATGGATGATGAAGAGGATGAACCATTTGAGGATCCTGAGCCCAAAATAGGACTAGGAGATCAGATTGCCCCACAGGTTGATATAGTAGAGGATGGTAATGTTGGTGTCGAGGAAGATGAGGTTGATATTGATGATGTATGTAATGAGGATGACGATGAGGATGTCGAGGAGGAGATAGATATAGGTGATGATATTGATGATGATGATGAGGCGGAGCTTATTTTTCCTTATGATGTAGAGGATGGTGAGCTTTTACCCCCTCTAGTTGATTGGTCTGATTCTAATTCTAAGTTACCTAGTGATGAATGGTCTGAGTCCGAATCAGAGGATGACGAGGATGATGATGCACCTGATGGCACTACTGGGATTACTACTCGTAGGAAGATTGATAGGGATGACTTTCAGAGGAGTGTGCATGTGATAGAAGAGTCGTCGATGGTTCGAGAGGCTACTCATATTGATGGACTTGCACCTTGGGCCTTAAGACGTGATTTAGATGCTTCCCGAGTCCATGGTAGTATGACAGAGATTCGTTTAGGTGTTGTTCAAACTCATATTGCTTTATTGGAGTCGAAAACAAAGATTGGTGAGAAAGAGAGACAGTTGCTTGATTTGGGTTTGAGTGATGTGGAGCGTAGTTTGAATGAAGCATTTAGGAGATTGTTTGTGTTGGAAAGTGGTGAGTATGCAGAGATGAAGAAAAAGGTGAACTCGATGGAAATTCAGTTGAATGTGGCTCGCGCAATGCGTGAGAAGGCGGAAAAAGAGTCAAATGTGTCTGTTGGTTGGCTGGAACCGTAGGTTTTATGCTGAGATGGTTGAGCCAGGAGTGATTCATAAGCGGCCAACTGATGATGATGAGTCTTGTGATCGTCCGAGGAAGATACTAAAGAAGAAGAATGATGATGGACCTTCTAGCAGTTCTCAGTAGACTAGTTTATCCTTAGTATCTTTGTATCTTTTGTAAAACCTTAACTAAACCGGTATGTCGGTTAGTATATCTAGCACAAATTTTGGGCTTGTATAGTGCTAGAATTATGATGTGGAAGTTAACTAATACAAAGTGGTTGTTTATGATCTAATGAAATATGTATCTTTTGTCTTAAATTCCATACCGTACCTTATATATATTTGCTTCCTTGATTATCAATTCGACCTTTTTTATTTAAACCCCTCATTGAGTGAATGCTTATTATACTTTGAATTGTGCGGTAATAGAATCATGTCGCCCAAAAAAGCCGTGACTGAGGAAGATGTGCGTAGGATCATTGCGGAGCAAGTTGCTGCATATATGGCTGAGTTTATGGCAAATGCTAGAAATGGAGCTAGCGGTAGTGGAGCTGGCGGTAGTGGAGCTGGTGGTAGTGGAGCTGGCGGTAGTGGAGCTGGCGGTAATAATGTGAATGTTAATAATGTGAATGCAATGGTGGAGGAAATGTAGGAGGACTTGGACCTAATGCACCTGAAGTCGGTGGTTGTACTTATATGACGTTCATGAAGTGTGACCCACTCCCTTTTAATGGAACTGAAGGTGCGGTAGGATTAAGTCAGTGGATCGAAAAGATTAAGTCTGTGTTTCACATTCGTAAGTGTAAGGAGGAAGATAAGGTGACTTTTGCTATGGCTACCCTTAGAGGTCGTGCATTGACTTGGTGGAATGGGAGGATTGCTTTTATGGGCATTGATGTTGCTAATGCTACTCCATGGGCTGAAATTAAGAAGTGGATGACACAGGAGTTTTGTCCTCGTAGTGTGATCATAAGGTTGGAACAAGAGTTGACTCATTTGAAAATGAAAGGTGTGGACATTGATAGTTATACTAATAGATTCCCTGAGTTGGCTTTATTGTGTCCCCGGTTGGTTGAACCTGAGGAGATAAGGATTGAGGAATACATTAAGGGGTTGAACAAGAATATCTGAGGGGATGTGACATTGTCAAAGCCATTGACCATTGATGATGCGGTTCGGATGGCTTACCAGCTCATTGGACAAATCATTCAGGACAAGGAGGATGAAGCACATGCTGGTGAGAAAAGAAAGGGTGAAGGCGATCATGGAGGTAGAGGTGATTATAGACAAAGTTTTAATCGCCGTCAAAATCAAAGGAGGGGAAATGCAAACGCTCTGACAAACAATGCACCGCAAAATGATGAAAAGTGTCCAAAGTGTGGTAATAAGAGGCATGCTGGTGATTGCTGGAAGTGCCGAAATTGTGGAAAGCTAGGACACAAAGTGGAAAAGGGTAAAAGGGGAGTCGTTTGTTACAATTGTGGAGAAGAAGGTCATAAAAATCCAGATTGTCCAAAATTGAAAAAGAATGGCCAAGGAAGGAACAACCAGGGTGATGTTTATCAACTTGGGACGGTTGATGTTAAGAAGGAGGATCTGAATGTCTTTACTAGTACGTTTTTACTCAACAATCATTATGTTGTTGCTCTATTTGATTCGGGGGCTGATAGGAGCTTTGTATCTACCAAAATTAGTGCCCTTATTGACATTGAACCTATTGAGATAGATACCAGTTACGAAGTAGAATTGGCTGATGGTAAATTGGTAAGAACTAATAAGTAATTGCAAGGATGCTCGTTAAATCTCTTGAACCATTCCTTCCCGATTGATTTGATGTTAATAGAACTAGGTAGTTTTGACATTATTATTGGTATGGATTGGGTTATCCTTGAATGATGCTACAATTTTATGTGGAGAAAAGAAGGTTAAAATTCCTCTTAAGAATAGAACGTCAGTAATTGATGGTAATCGAGGTGAATCCCGTTTCGTTTCATGTATTAATGTCCAAAAGTACATCAGGAACGGTTGCGAGCTATTCTTAGCTCAAGTGACCGGGAATGAGTCTAAGGAAAAACGATTAGAAGACGTGCCTATTATCTGTGATTTTCATGAGGTATTTCCCAATGATTTACCCGGACTTCTGCCGGTAAGGCAAGTTGAGTTTCGAATCGATCTAGTTCCTGGTGCTGCACCGGTGGCACGTGCGCCTTACCGATTAACACCATCCGAATTGAAGGAATTATCCGAACAGCTCAAGGAGTTGACTGATAAGGGTTTTATTCGACCGAGCTCGTCACCCTGGGGAGCTTCAGTCTTGTTCGTTAAGAATAAGTATGGATCTTTCCGTATGTGCATTGATTACCGTGAGCTGAACAAGTTGACGATTAAAAATAGATATCCTTTTGATGATTTATTTGATCAACTACAAGGCTCTAGTGTAGATTCCGAGATAGATCTGCGGTCTGGATATCATCAACTTCGCATCCGCGAAGAAGATATTCCCATCACTGCATTTAGAACTCGTTATGGACACTATGAATTTCAAGATGCCATTTGTGTTAACTAACGCACCAGCGGTATTCATGGATCTAATGAACCGAGTGTGCAAACCCTATTTGGATAAATTTGTGATCATGTTGATTGACGACATTCTAATCTATTCTAAGAATAAAGAGGAGCATGGAGAACACTTAAGAATTATCTTGAATTTGTTAAAGGATGAAAAGTTGTATGCCAAGTTTTCGAAATGTGATTTTTGGTTGGACTCTGTTCAATTTCTTGGTCATGTGATTAACAAAGATGGAATTCATGTTGATCCGGCAAAGGTTGAAGCCATTAAGAGTTGGTCTGCACCGACAATGCCAACGGAGGTGCGAAAATTCTTAGGATTGGTTGGCTATTATAGACGATTCATTAAAGAGTTTTCTTTAATAGCTAAACCCCTGACCAAGATTACTCAAAACAATAAACCTTTTGTATGGGGAAGTGAAGAAGATGAAGCTTTTCAAGTATTAAAGAAAAAATTATGTAGTGCACCTATATTATCATTACCCGAAGGTAGTGAGGATTTTGTGGTATTTTGTGATGCGTCTCTTAGAGGTTATGGAGCTGTCTTGATGCAGCTAGAAAAGGTGATAGCTTATGTTTCTAGGCAATTAAGGAAAAATGAGGAAAATTATACTACTCATGATCTTGAGTTAGGAGTTGTAGTCTTTGCTCTTAGGTTGTGGAGACATTATCTGTACCGAACCAAGTGTACGGTATTCACCGATCATAAAAGCCTACAGTATTTTCTCGATCAAAAATAATTAAACATGAGGCAACGAAGATGGATATAACTGTTAAGTGATTATGATTGTGATATAAAATATCACCCAGGAAAAGCAAATGTTGTTGCTGATGCATTAAGTAGAAAGGATAGAGAGCCTATTAGGGTACGTTCTCTAGCCATGACTGTGCACAATAATTTTCCTGAACAAGTTAGAAATGCACAAATAGAAGCTTGTAAGAAAGAAAATTTTGATAATGAAGGGTTTCGAGGTGAAGGAGATCCTTTAGAGGTTAGAGCAGATGGAGTGAAATGCTTAAGAGGTCATATGTGGTTACCAAAGTATGGAGGCTTAAGAGATTTAATCATGTTCGAATCCCACAAATCTAAATATTCCATTCATCCTTGTTCTGACAAAATGTATCATGACCTGAAGAAGTTATACCGGTGGCCGAATATGAAAGCTGATATTGCAACGTATGTTCGTCAATGTTTAACTTGTGCAAAAGTCAAAGCTGAACATCAAAAGCCATCAGGACTACTTCAACAACCAGAAATTCCTGAATGGAAGTGGGAGCGAATCATGATGGATTTCATCACTAAGCTTCCTAGAACCTCTTCTGGAAATAACTCGATTTGGGTCATTGTCGACAGACTGACCAGATCAGCTCATTTCATTCCTGTTAAAGAGCAGTTCTTACTGGAGAAGCTGACTCGTCTTTATCTTAAGGAGGTTGTATGTAAGCATGGAGTGCCTGTATCGATTATTTCTGATCGAGATCCTCGATGCGCGTCGAATTTTTGGAGATCCCTCCAAAGATATTTGGGAACGAATCTTGATATGAGCACTGCTTATCACCCTCAAACTGATGGGCAGAAGGAAAGGACGATACAGACACTGGAGGATATGTTAAGAGCATGTGTGATTGATTTTGGTAAGGATTGGGATAAACACTTGCCATTGGCAGAATTTTCATATAATAACAGTTATCATACTAGTATTAAGGTTGCACCATTCGAAGCTTTATATGGTAGAAAGTGTAGGTCTCTTGTATGTGTGGAGTTAAGTTGGGGATACCCAACTCACAAGACCGGAATTGATTCGGGAGACTACGGAGATGATAGTTCAGATTAAGAAACGGTTGTTGACAGCCCGAAGTAGACATAAAAGTTACGAGGATGTGCGGCGGAAACCGATGGAGTTCAAAGTGGGGGACCGTGTGATGTTGAAAGTGTCGTCGTGGAAAGGCGTCATAAGATTTGGAAAGCGTGGGAAATTGAATCCCCGCTATATCAGACCATTCAAGATTTTATCTAGAGTTGGTCCAGTGGCTTATAAATTAGAGTTACTCCAAGAACTTCATGGTGTCCACAATACATTCCATGTATCTAATTTTAAGAAATGTTTAGCTACGTGTGATGAGAAAATCTCATTGGATAAGATCAGGATTGATGAGAAGTTGCATTCTATCGAAGAACCCGTAGAGGTTATGGATCGTGAAGTAAAGCAACTTAAGCAAAGTCGTATACCTATTGTTAAGGTTTGGTGGAATTCAAAGCATGGGCCAGAATTTACTTGGGAGCGAGAGGATGAAATGTGGAAGAAATACCCACACCTCTTTGACTTCAATAAGAAACAGGCATCGAGATGAAATGGATCTATGAGGGCGTAGATCCCTTTTTAGGAGAAAATGTTGTGACAATCTAACATTTTTAGGTAGTAAATTTATTCTCGTATATTATTTTTATATTTTATTTTTGTGTTTGGACATGAACTCACATATTTACGGGATGAAATTAGGGCTTACGTGCATAATGTAACATCTTTTACGATTAAACCGGGAACCCTAGGTTTACGTATTTACGCTTTTGTGCTCTGTTTTTATGAGACAACTTTTATTAGAATCGTTTTGTGCCGTAGTTTCATAATTTCCAAAAACGTTCTTCGTAAATCGACCCGAGGGCACGTAAATCGAAGAAACTAGAATCGAGGAGTACCCGTAAAATAATGGGGATGAAACAAGTTTACACTTGTCCCACCCCCATAATGGGCGGACACAACAAGGGCTTAACACCCCTTTGTTGTCAAAATTTTAACAAGTATAGAGACACTTGTCTCATAACTTGTTCAAGGTACACAACCTTCCATCTCTCTCACACACACACATAACATGCAAGCTTAACCAAGAAGATTATCCAACTCTCTCCCTCTCTCCCTCTCTTGCCGTCTAACACCACCACCATACACCCATTTCCATCAAATTTTAACCATAAACTTAAGCTATAATCAACATATGTTGATGGCTACTTAAAAGGAGGTTGTTTGGAGGTGATTATAACTTGTGAAAAGAAGTTTTCATGGAGTCCTAGGGCTGATTTTCAAGAAGGTGTTCATACATTTGAAGATCACCATAAGTTGTTTCAAAAAGCTAAAGATTTGGTTACAAGTTGAAGTGTTGTTCATCCGAAATCTCAACCTTTTCATCATTTGGTTGGTATAAAGATCATTTTCTTTCTATCATTCTATTGTTTTTGTAAAAGTACTTGTATATTTACTTCAAAATGTATATGTATGATGATGATAAATGATGATCAATTATTGCATGGGGATTTTGTGTCACTAGATTATGTTAAAAAGGCTAAAACTACAAGTAAAAGTTGATGAAAAGTTAACCTAACAAGTAGGCTGTAATAAACAGTAACTTTCAATATTTTTTATTGGTTAAATGGATTAGATTATTTGATATAATGATAGATAAATGATTTTTACATAAGTGGTGAATTGGCCACACAATAGAATGTTAAAAATGAGTAAGTTATGGCAAAACCACTTTTGATGTACTAACCTGACTGATCTGTTTTGGACGAATTATTACTAATATTTAGAGGCTGTTTAAGAAGGATCCATAAAAGAGTTATTCGTAGATCATATCATGTAGTTTCTACAGTAGAAATCTGGGGTTCCAACTCCTTGTAAAACTCAAGATATGGTAAAAATGATGAACTTGAGATTTTACATCAGATTTTACTTTAAAGTATATAATATTAAAAGGCCACTTGATGTAAATTAATATATAAAATAAGTATATAAAAGTAAATAAATGATAATAACTATTATAAAATATGTTTATATACTATAATAAATACAAACTATACATATGATTTTTACGTCTTTTCGGCTAAAACTGAAAGGATGGCATTTTCGCCAAATAAAACTTAGATGGTCGGACCCGTCTAATGTAACATTTTTATAGAACATATACTGATATTCAAACACACATATACTGATATTTAGAACATATTTGTCGGGCTCGCGACCCATTGTATATTAAAGAAAGGCAACAATGTCATGCGGCTTATAATAATCCGATAATAATACTGACAATGGTAAATACTAAGGTTGCGGTCTCATAAATAATGTATGCTATATGAATGGAATTATAATATATTGCCTGACTAGCAATATGGGGTCTCATTACAGATATTATGCTTGTGTTCTGATTTACATAACTGTTTTATATAACGGTTTTTACTAAACTCTATGAATTCACTCGGCATTCGCTGATTAATTTTTCGCATGTGTTATCTCAGGTGCTTGAAGGTAACTTGGATGGAGATCGACTCTAATTGCCCACATAATAATAATATTCATTCGAAACATGTTTTGTAAACTTTATGACTGTAAAACTAAGGGACCTTGTGTAAAACTTCATACTTTTATTCGAATGAATGTATGTTAAACTGTGTACAACTCTTTTTATGCGTTGTCTATGATAATTGGTTGTACGTGTTCGTGTTATTAATCCTTTTTCTTTCACGCATCGGGTAATCACCATAACCTTTTCTTTTTAGTTCTTTTATTGAATTCATGATGTCACTTTAATTAATGTTAAAAAACAAGTAAAACATGTTAAGATTAATTTAAACCACGATTTAAGGGTGTTTGGTGTTGGTTTTGTTCGGCTGAGACCCAAACCGAGAGCCCCAGGCTCTCGGCTTTCTTGATCGCACCACCACCGAGGCCCAAAGCCTCGGCATGGGTGGCTGTAGGTTGATCACACACAAGGGGAAACCCCAACTCGAAGTCGGGGTGTGTTTTTGTTTGTATCGCGTGTCAACCGAGACCATATAGGTCTCGATGGGGGCTGTGGTTGCAGCAGTGGGAACCCCGGCTATAGTCGGGGGTGTTCTTGGCTCGGAAGTAGCTAGCCGAGTGGCTTAGCAGGGGGAATCGAAGGCCAACGTGGCAACCGGTTAGCTGTTCTAGCCACTCGTAAGGATGCGGTTGGTTTTGGCCGCCGGCTGACAACACTAGCCGCCGGCTATGTGGTGTTGGCTAGGCATTTTCGGGCTCGGGATAATTTTTAAACACGGGTTCGGGCTCGAGATTTTTTAAAAGCAGTCTAATAGTTTAATTAAATCATTATCAAGACTAATTAATTTGATTAAAAGCATGACTTAGGTTATAATTATTTTATTTAAATAATTCATGACTTAGCCTAAGTATTTAACTAGCCTAATTTAATTAAACATGTATCTTAATTAAATTGTTATAATCTATTGTTTATTAAATTAACCAAGTTACTTATTTAATAAGCTATAATACTTAAACCATGACTTGTATTTATACTAATAAACTTTACCTTATGTTTTAATCCAGCTTATTTCTAATTATGGAAACTTACTATTTTAGGAAACCTGCTATTTTTAGAAAGTTAGTATTACAATACAAGTATTATAATACCTTATTACATGGATAATAAAGAACAGAATACAAGAATAACTACAGTTAACACTTAAAACAGTTAAAACATGACAGAACATGAATAATAAGCTAAGAACACACAGAACCAGTAAAACATATGTATTTCAGACAACTCATACACGTCCCTATTCTTATGTAGTATTATCCGTCAAGGCGGAGTAGGTTCTTCAGCATTTCCGTTAGCTTCAAATGGACACAAGGTATGGATTTTTCGTCCTTCAATAAGGACAATCCCTTCCTTTATTAGGATATTCGTATGCAGCCAACTGTTTTCCCAGTAGTTACAAATTTAAATGCTTGTGTTTTATTAGTTACCTTAGCCATATACATGCATGTTAGTTTCACCTAGTTATAGAGGTACGATAACCATAACACTAGAGGCACTAGTGTTATGACTTTACCACGGTGGAGTGATAGCTCGTGGCGCCCCTTTCAGTTTATTTGGCCTTTATTATTATATTATCATGTGGGGCGTATGGGTGCATCCTAGTTACAGTGTCAGTCAGGATTTCATGGTGAATGTGGTGTGTGCCTTGCATCCTTCACAAGGAGCTGATCCCTCCTACACAAACCTTATTAATTAGAGGCATCCCCTCTAATTGCATGACGAGGTCACTCCTCCAAGTATTCATGCACGTTGTTGACCTCATGACCTATATTGGCTTTTGGTATATTAAACTAATATAGATTTTGATAAGTAAACATAATCTATGTTTTTAGAACTAAAATCAGTAAACATTTTATACGTCTAGGTTTCCCAGGACTTATTCATTTCTGCTGCTTTCATGCCTTATGTTCATTAAATGCTTTCATTACTCTATGTTTCCATGCTTTATTGTATATCCGTGCACTGGGCATTATGCTCAGCCGTTTTCCGTTTTCCACGTTCCTAAACGGTAGATACCCAAGGTCGTAAGTAGAATCTCAAGAGCATGTGCATTCGGATGGAAGCTATCCAGCCTTGTATATCTTATGCATTTATCATACTTTATCTTATTTTATTTCATGTTGGACATTGTTTAGTCCTTTCCCTTTACAGTACTTATATTTTCTTGTGTTGAGTTACTTGGACTACCGATGTTTGTTTCCGGTATTTCCTTTTATGGTCATGAATGTTTAGACATTTACCTTGCATGTTTTGATGACACGCCATATATTTATGTGCTATTCCATTTTACCAAATAGGGTGTTACACACACATTCAGTATCTTCAAACCTTTAATCTTTTTAATTATTTATGTTTAATTGTCATGGATCATTAAAAACCAATCATTAAGATCATGTTATTAAAAAAGATTAAACACAGGATCGGGTTTGTTTTTGGTTTGGTTTGTTGTGGCACGAAACCGAGACCTAAAAGGCTCTTGGTGGGGTTTGATCTCAAGTAGTGGCACCCCTAAAGGGGTCAGCGTGTGTTTTATTTAGCCAGCCGCAACCCCTAACTGCCCAACAGTGGGGTGTGTGGCTCGGAAGTGGCAACCGAGAGTCCTTGCACTCTCTGTGGGGACTTAATCACAACAGGGGGCCCCGGCTAGGCCGGGGAGTTCGTTGGCCAAGTAGTGGCACCGGCTAGACTGTTAGTGGCTGTTGGTGGTGGTCGGACAACAAACACAAACGCAAGGCTGTGGTGTGATGTGTGTCTTTCGAGGCAAACAGAGACCTCCATGGTCTCGGTGGGTTCCTTGAGGGGCTCAGGAAGAACCAAAAACACCAAGGGGTGTGTTTGGCTAAACTTTTACTAAAAGCATGTTGTGTTATTTTATTAATTAATTTTATGAAATAATACATGGTAAATTAAAATTAATTCATACAAGACTTATGTTATAATTGTATAATATAATTATCATGGTAAATAAAACATAGCCATTTAAATAAACTTTAGGTTAAAATAATTATTATATAATTATTCATGTTTTTTTTTTGTAAAGGGTTGCCCCGGTAAATATATTAACCAAAAAAACGTTGAAGTACAAAGGAATGTGGCTAAGATACCACATTAACCGCAAGCTACAGGAAGCTTGTTAACAAAAGGAAATGAAACACCAAAACCTAATACATACTTCTACTAATAGACATAAATGCAACATTAGCAAAAGCCAACAAGAAAAATTCTTGAAACCATGCGACCAACTCACCATACCAGCAGCAACATAAAGAGAGCAAAAGATCCAAGTAAGGCCGCCTCCTTAAAAAACCTTTACAAGCAAAACCCAATGGGAAAAACCTCGCAAAGGGAAAAAGAGTATGGCCCTTACCCAGCACTCCCATCAGGATCAATACACACCTTAGGGATTTTCCAATCTTCAAGAATCACTAGAGACACTAAAGAAATCTTCTTGAATTTAAAAGTGAGAAGCTTGAGCCGAACCGTATCACAAACTGAAGTCACAAGCTTAGCAACCGTCAAAGACTTTTTGTTAAAAAGCCTATTATTTCGCTCTCTCCAGATGAAGTATACCGAAGCCGCTAACACAACCCGAGCAATGATACTAACAACCGAACACCCCTTAGCTAAGGGTCTAATAAACTCCACAATATCAATCATACGCGGAGAAATATTATGCATACCACACCTCCCACGCAATTGTAACCAAACCTGTGTAGAATAAGAACATTCAAAGAAAAGATGATTATGCGAGTCAGGGACCTGATTACACAAGGGGCACTTCAGCAACGAAAGATCAACATGAGGCCCAACATCCCATTGCTTAAGGCGGTCTTGCGTTTTCAATTTCTGCTTCAGAACTAACCACATATGAATCTCATGTCTCGGAACACACTACGGAAACCAAACGACATGAAACCAAGTAACATTATTCGACCTCATCCGTATAGACTCCCATGCGACAGCCACAGAAAACGGCCGATTAACCCCATTATAGTCTCGCCAAACCATATTATCACTACGATTATCACAAAGCATTGGAACCGGTATAGAAACAATATTTGGGAATCGATCATACCAGTCTAACGGCCATCTCCAAGCTCCATTTGTAATAAGATCCCTTACCTTGTCCGATAAAGCAAACCCTGAACGATTAATATGTCTAACAAAAATAGTATCTCGAATTGGGCATTCATCAGCCCATTTATCAAATCACATAGATGTATCTCTACCATCATGAAATTGGTGCCAAAAAAACGGTCGAATAATAATCCGAAGCTGAAGAAGCTTACGCCAACTCCAACTAACATCACCAATACATGGAACATCCCAGGAACTTCTATCTTTCAATTTATAGTCATAAATCCAACGCACCCATAGAGACTCTCTTTTAGAAAGAATACTCCATACATGCGACGTCATTAGAGCTGCATTAAATTCATCCAACCTACGTATACCCAGACCACCTTCAATCATAAGCTTACAAACAATGTTCTAGGCTACTTTAGCTTTACCCCGCTTCATCTCTCCTTGAAACCACAAGAAACCACGCATAATCTGCTCAAGCTCATAGATAAATCTAGCAGGAAGAATAAATACAGACGCCCAGTAAATATGCATTGACGAAAGAACAGAACGAATAAGTTGCACTCTCCCTTCAAGAGAAAGAAACTTATTCCGCCAATCATTAACCCTATTTTCAAGGTTCTCAACCAAAATTTTACAATCACGATACCGAAGCCCTGAGGAAATAAGGGGAACACCAAGGTATCTAACAGGTAAAGTTCCTTCCGCAAATGGCGTAAGAGTAAGAATACTAGCTTTAATCCCGCTAGGCACATTACAAAAATAAGCAGTACTCTTAGGAATACTAGGCACCAACCCAAAGACATTCTTGAACTCCTCCAAAGTATCCAATATAACAGAGACAGGATCCAGATGACCCCTAGCGAATAAGAACAGATCATCAGCAAAACAAAGATTTACTAACCTCTGCTTCTCACAATGATGATGATAACGAAAATCCGCAGCTACAACCACCTTTCTTTGTACCATGAGAGTTAAAACTTCCATAACAAGAGTAAATAAATAAGGAGATAAAGGATCCCCTTGCCGCAGCCCTCGTTTACCATTAAACCAACCATACAAATTACCATTAATACAGACCGAATAAGATGTGGTAGAAACACCACTCATTATCCAATTGATCATAATTGGATGAAACTCAAAACCAACAAGAATACCTCGAAGAAAACCCCAATCCATCGTATCATAAGCTTTCTGAATGTCAATCTTAAACGAACATCTAGGTGGACCAAAGTGACGATGGTTATTTCTCATTAACTCTTGCGTAAGGAGAATATTATCTGAAATCCTTCTTCCCGGGACAAATGCAGATTGATTAACACTCACTAAATCACCAAGGTCACCTTTAATGCGATTAGCAATAATTTTGCTAATACATTTAAAACTGACATTACAACATGATAGACGATAATCATTAATAGTACTCGGCGTAGACACCTTAGGGATTAAAGCAATAATAGTATGATTAACTTCCCGAAGCAATTTACCATTACGAAAGAAATCCTGAATAGCACACGTGAAAGTATCACCCACCGTATCCCACGCCTTTTTGAAAAAGGCAACAGTGTAACCATCAGGACCCGGAGCTTTATCATCACACATTGAAAACAATGCATTTTTATCTCCGCATCAGACACCAACCGAATCATGGATAACGCCTTGGAACCAACAAGAGTATTAGTAAACAGATTATGAGTATCAAGCGGAATAGTAATACCTTCCATGCCAAGGAAATTCTCATAATGAGAAACAAATGCAGTCGAAACCGCTCCAGCTTCATGAACCACATTAGACATATCCTTAACCATATCAATCCTATTTCGAGCATTTTTACTTTTGGCAATGTTATGAAAATACGCTGAATTAGAATCCCCCGCTTCCAACCACTGGATCTTAGACTTCTGCCTCAAAAAACGTTCCTCATCCAGAATAGCATCCATATAATTATTCATGTTACAATTAATTAATTAATAAACTTAGCTTAATTAATTTATATTCATTTTAACCAAGGTTTAATTAAATTATAACATGATTTAATTTAATTATACAATAAGTCATTTACGGTAAAGTTTAATTATTATAATCATGTAATATTATTAATTAATAATTACTTATGATATCATGTATTATTTTCATTAATTAATAATCATATGTAAGACTAAGCATTTAATATTATAAACTTTACTTTATAATAATCATGGCTTATAATATGCTTATTAAAAACTATAGCTTATATCATTTACTTATTCAATAAGCTTATTACTAGTTATGGAAATATACTAATTATGGCAACATGCTATTTAAAGAAACAAACTAAATATTTAAACATGTTATTTATGGAAACATACTAAATATGGAAACTTTCTATTTTTGGAAACATACTAATTATGGAAAATTTCTATTTTTGTAAACTTACTATATAAGAAATTGTTATTTTTGGAAAGTTACTATATATGGAAACCTGCTATTTTTGGAAAATTACTATATATAGAAACCTGCTATTTTTAGAAAATTACTCATTATGTTATAACAAGTACTAGAACACTTAAAACATAAAATACACTAATACATAACACATGAAATACTAAGAATCACATGATAAAACATGAAACACAAAAACAAGACTAGAACAAGTAAAACAAGTTAATAACACGTCAAGTAAACTGATAATCAGAAAATATAAGTTAAACAGACAACTCATTCATGTCCCTTTTATTTTTTAGCTATTGTGAATTCGGAGTGATCTTTCATTTTCTTTTTCATCTTCATTACTGGACATTAGGTCCGAATATTCCGTCCTTTAGTAAGGACACTCTCTTCCTATACTTAGGGTTTCCCCGTTTGCAGCCATCTGTTTTCCCTAGTAGTTTCATTTCACTTATCAGTAATTAATATGATTAATATTTTACATTGACAGAGCTATATACATGCATTCCAGTTCCACCTAGTTATGTAGGTACCATAACCATAACACTGGAGGCACCGATGTTATGACTCTTCCCTGATGAGAGTGATTGCTCGCGGCGTCCCTTTTTAGTTATTTGTCCAATTATATTATTAACATGTAGGGCGAATGGGTGCATCCTAGGACAAGTTTAGCAAGATTACATGGTAACTGTGGTGTGTGCCTTACATCCATTACATGGAGTTGATCCCTCCACCTAGACTATTAAAATTAGAGGCAACCCCTCTAATTGCACGATGAGGTCACCCCTCTAAGTATTCATGCACGTTGATACTCCATGACCTATATAGGCTCCGGGCATATTTAAAAGACAATTTTCAGTATAAAATAAACACAAGTCTTTTTAGAATATAAACTAGTTTATAAACAGCACTAGGTTTTCCAGGACTTACACTTATTCCGTTATACTTTCATTTCATTCTTTGCTTATGTTTATGCTATTTCATTTCATTGACATATATCTGCACACTGAGCGTATTGCTCAGCTGTATTTTCTTTCCATGTCCCAATACGGCAGCTACTAAAGGGCAAAGCTAGGAATCAAGAGTACGTGCATTTGGATGGAGGCTCTAGTGTCTTCACTTATTTTAATGCATTTACATACTTTTGATTTGTTGGACATTTGTTAATCCTTACTCTACATTTATTTATTTATGCATTGTGTGTGCAGCTTATGTTTGGAACCGATGTTGGTTTCCGGTTTCCTTTATGGTCATTAATGTTTTAGACATTTACTGTTGGGAATAAAATTAGCTACATCACTATGCTGCTGACAAAGGGATTTCAGACGCTGAAAGGAGTTATTTAGGCACTAACAGATTGGACGTTGGCAAGAAATATTCAAGAGCTGACAAGTGACATCCCAGCTACAACAGAATACTTTGTCAACACGTTTTTATATGTTAGGAAGATATGCATGTCTATTGTATTTCCTATGTTTATCTTAATATATCTTCCTAGAATAGTTGACAAGTTTGCTTATTGTATAAGACTCCTTAAGTTATAAAAGGAGGTCTTAGGGTTTAGTATTCATATAGTTTTTCGAATACTTTCATTGTTGATACAAGAGATTTTGCTAGTTAAAAAAGTTTTTTTTTTCTCGGTGTCTAATAGAATTGATCTCCGGTTAAATGTGCGACTCAATCGTTTTTGGTGAATAAAAGAAAAGGTGTCGTTGTCCCTAAAACTAATTAAAGATAAAAATAAAGCTTTAAAAGGAAATGACAAAATATAAAAGGAATAAACTGAAAATTAAAACGAATGACAAATAATAAAGAAACGATATTAAAAACAAATATGGAAACGAAACGATTAATTAAAACAAAACTAATGAAGAAATTAACTTTCGACTGAAAAATAAAATTAACTTAATGAAAAAGGAGAAAATGAAACTAAGAGGGTACTTTAAAACTAAACGAGACAAAAAATAAAGCGGGTACTAAATAAAAGTTAAAACTTAAACTTTTCGAAAAAATACTAATACTAAAATTCGACGAAAAATATAACTAAAAATACGTGACTTTCAAAATAGAAATCGGAAAAACTTTCAGATAAAACTAAACGTTTACGGAAAAATATTAATTACTAAACAAGCTAGCAGGCAAGCTGCTCAAGTATCAAAGTAAGCTGGTGAAAAATGGCGCCAAAATGAAGCAAGCATGCAGGTAGGCATGTCATTTCCATCGTAATGTTATACTAAATCCTAATTCTATCGGAATGTCTAATAAAAAAGTATCAGAATATCAGCTAAAAAACTATCAGAATAGTAATTATAAGAAAAGTATCGGAATGTGTAAAAATAAAAAACTGTTAGAATAACTAAATGAAAACCTATCACAATATGAAAACCTATCACAATATGAAAAACCTATCACAATATGGAAACCTATCACAATATGGAAAACCTATCACACTATGAAAAACCTATCACAATATGAAAACCTATCACAATATGAAAAACCTATCACAATATGAAAACCTATAACAATATGAAAAACCTATCACAATATGAAAACCTATCACAATATGAAAAACCTATCACAATATGGCTGTTGAAAATTGGGCAGCGTTTCGTCGCAATATGCCTTAAATCCCGATCGCAATCCACGATGCCAGGGGCAATCGCAATCCACGATCGGAATAAGGGAATATTATAACACTTCGATCGCAAAGTAGAACCCCTAGGGTTATTGCGATCATAATAAAGCTATCGGAAAGAGCTGTCACAATATCATAACCCTAATGATGTTGTGATGGAAAGATCACAATATTCGGATGGAGTAAAAATAAGCATAAAAATCAAATAAGCACTTTAACCAAAAATTAAACCAAAACAACAATAAGAAGAACAAAATAAGCTATGAATTTAAAAACTTTCAAGATACCAAATAAGCAAAATTTATAAATTGAACTAAAAGAAAAAGATTAAACTTTAAAAAGATAAAACCTTTAAAAACACTTAAGTGAAAATAAGCTAGACACCAATTAAGCAAAAAGCACAATAAGCTAAGACCATGAATCAAATGAAATTGATAATAACAAAAAGATAAGAACTTTAATCAAAATAAGCATGAAGATGAAAACTTTAAGATTAATCAAAAAAACAATAGAATTTAAAAACAAGAACAGAAGAATGAGAATGATTATGAAAAACTTGAAATTAAAGATGAAGATTAAAGATTCAAATACAAGATTAAAGTGAAAAGCTTAAAACATTAAAGAAAAACTAGAGAGAGAAAGTAAAAAACTAAAGAGAGAAAATAAAAACACCTACTCCTACTCCTAAACTTATCTACTCCTAAAATGACTAACACCTCCTAATGACATATTAGGAGGGTTTATATAGGAGGAGGAAACTGTGTTGGAGCTTTGTTCTTTATTTCTTCTCGTCTCGACTTAAATTCTTTGTCTTTCTCGACGTCGTCTTGGGATTTGTCGATATAAATTTAACTCGTCTTATAATTTTCTTCATTTATTTGACTTGAGTTCTTCGACTTCATTAAACTTCCGTCTTTAGACTTTTTCCTCGATAAATCTTCAAAATAGACCTTGGACTTCCGTTCTTTTTGCACTCTTGATCTTTTGACTTCGTCTTTTCTCGATTTCTTCGATAAAAGCCCGTGAAAGCCCGTGTTTTCTTCCTTTTTCATCTTTCGGTCCTAAAACACAATAAAAACACAAACCACGCATAATTCCGACATTTACGACATAAAATACAAGTTTTGGCTTGGTTATTATTATAATTAAGTGGTAAAGGATGGGTGTTTTCACACCTATCAAATCGCCTACACTTGACCATTGCAATGCCCTCATGCAATGCATTAATTACAACGTAAGATTTACACTTTCCATCATAATTAACCCACCTTGGCCTTTATTAAACATAAGACATTAAGGAAACTTAAAGAGATAGAAAATTACAAAATATGAGAAGGAAGAAAACAAGCAAAGAAATCAAAGACTTACATTGGGGTTTTTGGTTGTCATGAATGTTTATCACCCTCGAGTTTCACGTTCCCTAAACCAAGCTTATAAACGAGATCATTGTTATTATAAGTTAGCAAACTAACACAAACTCATGTGGCCCAATTATTCACTTAGACTCCCTTATTCCTAGGTGTATCTCTTATATTTTATGATTGTCTTGAATGATCACGAGGATGCATTGTTTGACTTATTTCGATAGTTTATTTAGGCCAAAAATAAAGTAGGACGCTTTAATCAATATTTAGCTAAAGGACAAAATCTTTTAAAACTGCTTCTCGGGACCTCATAAAGTTCATATCTTGGCATAACTCGCTTCACGATTTGAGACCTTTCTCCGACCGATATTTGGTAGCGACTTCATACTTCAAATCTTGAGAGACGTTCATGAAATAATGGTCTTCTCTTCATAATAGGAATTTCTTCACTTGAAGTTTTTGAGAGATTCTTCATACTTGGACCACGACTTCTTCATTTTTCTCCAATCTTTATTTTGGATTTTTATATACAACGATCCGCCTCCTTTTAGGACTTGGATCTATTTATCCTCATACCTTGTTAGGGTCTTTTTGTATAGACTTCTCCATGATCTTAGGGGAGTATTTGCTTTTCCTCATGTGTCTCGATCCTTCATATTGATTTTTGATAAATGATTCTTCACATCACTTGGGATCTTTAGCAACAAAATGTAGCCCTCATGCCTTGTTAGGGCCTTTTCGGACTCGCCAATGTTCGCATCCCGCTTCAATAAGTTATGCCTTGGCTATGAACTCTAATTAATCCCGAGCAACTTTTAAACGATCTTGTGCTAGAAGCTAAGTAACTTTTCAAATCGTACAACCTTATTTATTGCAAATATATTTATTAACAAGCGATGGGAGAAAAAGCTTATAATCATCTCACATAAATTCATGAAAGAATACCAAACTTATAATTGACTCTATCATCTCTCGTTGTCCACAATTTAAAATCTCAAGGAATGAGACTCGTGGATGCTTAGCCAATTAAATCAAAGTTTTGGGTTTTCAAGTCATCTATAGGATCTTGCAAATTCTTAGACTCTTTCAAGTTTAGAATTTGCATTTTAAAGTTCCCTTGATAAACGACTTTCTAGGGAAAATTATAGGAACTTGCAAAAAGTTCTTGTTCTTAAACCGTAAGAGTTAATACTTTCGCGTTTTAAAGTTCCCTATATAAAAGCCTAGCAAAACTTGACTTAAACACGTTAAGGTTACTAGCTAGAGTAAACTTAGATAAGTAAACTCGGGTTGAGTCAAAAGATTCATGATGTTGAAAAATTAAAACCACTTTATTAAAAAATTTATTCTAGCAAAGAAAGTAAATAACGATAATAAAGGAAAGTACTACTAAACTACTAGGCCAAAATAGATTAAAAATTTTGAAAATGTCGAAAAATCAAAATTTCCGGTTGAAATGAGGACAAATTAATGGAAAAGCCCACTTACTTCGAAAGAAGTCCTCCTACACTTGATGTAAACATTGTCCTCAATGTTTAAGCATGTGGGAGTAAACTCCCCTACACTTAGGACATTGTGCACGTTGTTTAAATCTTGCTAAGGAAGATACAACTAAAGTGATTCCTATTTTAATATTGAAGAATATAAAATAGTGAATCAAAAGAGTTTAGGATAGAACCGGAAAGACGGGAACACGGAATCACGGGTCGTCAAAAGTCATCAAGAATGAATCTTTGAAAGCTCGAATCCCTGCACATGATAAGAAAAAAACAACAAACACATACTAGGGTCTCCACCTACACTTATTATAAAAAACGGATAAAGATAGATAGATAATCGGGTTGCCTCCCAAAAAGCGCTTGTTTTTGTTCATCGAGTCACGAGCCTGACTCGTCCCCAAATTAAATGGTCCATGGGGAAGATTGGCGGCATATGGCGTACTGGACAATTATAAAATAAAATCATAATCGAATTTGATTTATGATTTTGCTAGTTAAAAAGTTCGTATTTCTCGGTGTCTAATCGAATTGATTTCCGGTTAAAAGTGCGACTCAATTGTTTTTGGTTAAGAAAAAGGGAAGTTTGTTTATCTATTTCTAAGTAAAAGGTAAGTGCGAATAGTAATAAAAATAAGCTAAAAACAATTAAATAATAATAACCAAACAATATAAATAATAAAACGTAAATTAAAGCAAAACAATTAATAAAAATAAAACTAAACGAAGAAATTAACTTTCGACTAAAAAAAATTAACCTAATGAAAAAGGAGAAAATTAAACTAAGAGGTTACTTTAAAACCAGACGAGGTCAAAGCTAAAACGGGCACTAAATAAAAGATAAAACTTAAACTTTAGGAAAAATACTAATACTAAAAATTGATGAAAAATTCAACTAAAAATAAGTGACTTTCAGAATTAAAATCGAAACAACTTTCATATTAAACTAAATAATTAAGGAACAATATTAATTAATAAATAAGCTAGCAGGCAAGCTGCTCAAGCAGCCATGCAAGCTGCTCAAAATGGCGGGAAAAGTCCTAAGCTACTAGACCTAATTCGGGAAGTGGATTTTACACACAGTTCAGAATCTAGGTGCAGAACGTAGTTCGGGATAATGGATTTGTATTTAACTCGGAATAAGAGAAACTAACACTTAGTTCGGAATAAACTAATACAGAACGTAATTCGGGAAAAATGAAAGTTGGACCTAGTTAGGGAAACTAGGGTTTTTAAAATATTCCGAACTAAAATAAAATAAGCAAAACAAAATTAACTTAAAAACCAAATAAGCACTTATCTAAAAACTTAACCAAAAAGATTTTAAGAAAAAGCTAATAAGCCAAAATTTAAAAACTCTTAAAAACACTAATTAATTAAAATATTTAAAATTAACTTTTTATAAAAGAACTTTTAAAAACACTTAATTAAAATTAAAACAAACAAACACATAAAAACATATCAAACAATCAAATAAGCATAACAATAAGCAAATAAGCATAAAGATTAAGCAAAACAAGAAAGGTAGAATGAGAGATTAATTAAGAACGTGATTAAAATTAAATATTCAACAACACAAATTAAAAACTTACTTGGAAATAACTTGAAATTAAAGAACAATTAAATAAATGACAATATGAAAGTGCAAGTAAAAAAATGGAAAGACTAATTTGTCAAATTATCTAACACCTCCTAATGACACATTAGGAGGGTATTTATAGGAGGATTAACATGTATTGTTGCTTTCTTCTTCTTCTCGTCTTTTCGTCTTTTAAATTCTTCGACTTTTTCGAATTTGTCTCGGGATTATTTGAACTCGTCTTATAATTTCTTCATTTATTAGACTTGAGTTCTTCGACTTCATTAAACTTCCGTCTTTAGACTTTTTCTTCGATAAATCTTCAGAATAGGCCTTGGGCTTCCGTTCTTTTTGCACTCTTGATCTTTTGACTTCGTCTTTTGTCTTTTTCTTCGATAAAAGCCCGTGAAAGACCATGTTTTCTTCCCTTTTCACATTTTGATCCTAAATCAAAACAAAAACACAAACCACACATAATTCCGACATTTACGACATAAAATACACGTTTTGGCTTGGTTATTATTATAATTAAGTGGTAAAAGGATAAGTGTTTTCACACTTATTAAATCCCCTACACTTGACCATTGCAATGCCCTCATGCAATGCATTAATTACAAAGCAAGATTTACAATTTCCATCATAATTAACCTACCTTGGCCTGTATTTAAACACAAGAAATTAAGGAAACGTAGAAAGATAGAAGATAACAAAATATATGAAGGAAGAAAAACAAGTAAAGGAATCAAAGACTTACATTAGGGCTTTAGATTGTCATGAATGTTTATCACCCTCAAGTTTTACGTTCCCCACACCAAGCTTAAAAATGAGATCATTGTTATTATAAGTTAGCAAACTAACACAAACTCATGTGGCTCAATTATTCACTTAGACTCCCTTATTCCTAGGTATATCTCTTATATTTTATTGTTGTCTTGAATGATCACGAGGATGCATTGTTGACTTATTCGATAGTTTATTAAGGCCGAAAATTAAGTAGGACGATTTAATCAATAGTTAGCTAAAGGAAAATATCTTTTAAAACTGCTTCTCGGGACCTCTTAATGTTCATATCTTGGCATAACTCGCTTCACGATTTGAGACCTTTCTCGGACCGATATTTGGCAGCGACTTCATACTTCGAATCTTGAGAGACGTTCTTCAAATAATGGTCTTCTCTTCATAATAGGTATTTCTTCACTTGAAGTTTTTGAGATATTCTTCAAACTTGGACCACGACTTCTTCATTTTTCTCCAATCTTTATTTGGGATTTTGATATACAACGATCCGCCTCCTTTTAGGACTTGGATCTATTTATCCTCATACCTTGCTAGGGTCTTTTCGGATAGACTTCTCCATGATCTTTAGGGGAGTATTTGCTTTTTGTCGTGTGTCTCGATCCTTCATATTGATTTTTGATAAATGATTCTTCACATCACTTCGGATATTTATCAACAAAATGTAGCCCTCATGCCTTGTTAGGGCCTTTTCGGACTCGCCAATCTTCGCATCCCGCTTGAATAAGTTATGCCTTGGCTATGAACTCTAATTAATACCGAGCTGTTGGGTCAAAAAGTTGATGTGGCAGAAACTTAAAAACGAAGAAAATATGAAGGCATTTGTCTAAGCGTTGACAAGTATAATCCAGGCGTTGTCAAGAGTAAATCAGGCGTTGACAGAAGTTAACAAAAGTCAAACGCTGTTGGAAGCTTCTATCAAGGATAAGTATGCAAAATAATCTTCAGTATTAGTTATTTAAATAGAAGATTTACATGTTTATTCATAATTATCTCTTGTAAACCCTAATCCTTAGTCTATAAAAGGAACAAGGGTCTTAGGTTTTATTCATATCTTTCATTCACAATGTAAACCTAAAGCGTGTGCTGCACTAGACGTGGGATTAATGTATACACGTCTAGTGGTTGTTGATTATTAATATAATTAGCAACCCTTTGAGTAATTTATGTGTTCTTGTGCCTAAACACCTTGTTAATGGTTATTGTTCTAATTCTGCTTGGATTATGTTAATCATATGAACAATGATCAATCATAGTAGCTAAAAGATCGAGGAAACCAAGGTTTCCACAATTGGTATTAGAGCCTCGTGGCTCGTGATGCTAGGGCCAACAAGGTGTTCGTAATGGTGACAAAAAGAAAAATCCGTCTAGGGTTTTTCTGGATGTTTTTGTGTGCGCAGCAGTATTCAGAAGGCCATAACGTTTTATTGGACCGTTGGATCGTCACGAAATTTCTTGTGTGTGTTCTATACACATATATATCTAGACATCCACCGGAGGGATTGTCAAGATCTATCCACAATAAAAAGTTATTGGCTGTCAAATTCAGCAGCAAAATGATCTTCAAAGTTTCTGTTTTTGCTGTAAATCTAGGTTTAGGGTTTGTGCAAACCCTAGATCATTTATAAACAGAATAAGATGAAGGTTTCAGCAAGCATCCTCATCATAATGGACAAAAGGAAAAGGGACGCATAAGATTATTTTTAGGGTTTCAATAACTCTAGACCTATTCTTGATCTAATAGACTGCTGATCATTGGCCGAATTATAGTACTATGTTTCTGATAGGTGTGAAAACACCCATCCTTTTACCACTTATTTCTTGCTAAAACAAGACCAAAACGCGTATTTAATGTCATTTGTTTGGAATTATGCGTGGTTTGTGTGTTTGTTGTGTTTTCAGAGCCAACCGGATAAATATTGGAGAAAACATGGGATTGCACGGGTTTTATCGAGTAAAAAGACGAAAAGATGAAGTCTATAGTCCAAGAGATGCAACAGATTTGAAGTCAATGGGCCTATTTGAAGATTTATCGAAGAAAAGGACCAAAGACGGAAGATTTACCTATGTCGAAGAAACTCAAGTCTATTAAATGAAGAAATTAAAAGACGAGTTGAAATTATTCGTCGACAAACCCCGAATCGAAATCGAAAACGTCAAATTTTCTGAAAAGACGAGAAGACAAAAAAAGGAAGAAAGCCCACTCACCAGACAAGGGAGAAGCCTATAAATACTCCTCCCATTCAAGACTCCACTAGTTTTTTTCCTTTCTGTTACACTTTCCCTATTTCGTAGGAAGAAAACCATCTCCCTTAAGGAGTGGTTTTCATGCTTGTTTGATTTCTTCCAATCTGGTAAGTTTAATCTTTCCACTTGTTTGTTGAATCCTAAATCATTAATACAAGTCTACTTTTAATCTTTCCATCATCTTGTTCTTCATCTCTGTTTGATTCTAAGTTCTTAATTTTTATTTTATTGGTTTGATCATAAAAAGTAAGTGGTTTTTGTGTTTTTTTGTGGTTTTGGATTAAGGTTTCCCTTAGGTAAATGATTCGTGGTGAAATTGGCATAAGTTTCGATTAAAAACTTTGTGAATTTTGAGTAAAAATTCGTGTTTCCTAAACCCCTGAGTTTCCCCAGATTCCGAATAGGGAGTCTGGGATTGTGTTGGTTCGGAATTCCCAATCATTCCGGATCAAGGTGGGAATTTGTTGGTTATTCGGAATATTCAAAATATTCTGGATAGAGTTGTTTTTCCGCATAGGGTATTTTTTTTTTAAAAAAACATTCCGCATAGGCTTCTTTTCACAAACATTCCGCATAACCTTAATATTCAGCATAAGCCAAATGTTCTGCATAAGGGTTTCTTTCTTATATTCCGCATAAGTGTTTCTTTCAATTTATTCCGCATAGCTTTCCTTTTTCAAATATTCCGAGTAAGCTCAATTTTCTGCATAGAGTAATTATTCAGTATAGCCGTTTTATTCCGAGTAGGAGGCCTTTATTCTGCATAACCTCATATTCCGCATAGCTTCCTTTTTCAAATATTCCGCATGGGGATCTTTTCCTTTTATTCCGCATAGGTTTGTTGTTCAAGACATTCCGCATAGAGTTCCTTTTCAGATATTCCGCATAGCCGTATTATTCTGAATAAGAGCAGACATTCCGCATAGGAATTCAGAATAGAGTTTTCCAGTCAGTTGTTGAGGTACTTACTGTTTTATTTAAATTCTAGTCTTATTCTCAGTTATAATTTTTAGTTTAATTTAATTACTTCTAGATCTTAAATTTTAGTAGATTTAGACCAAAGCTCCCCCTTTTTAGTCACCAATTACAACTATTCCACTTTTGACCGTGATCAATTCGAGAAGATACCGAGAACGAAACAACGACATATATCAATTGGGTACGAGCAACGCAAAGAAAGATCTTGCAATCAAAACCTTTTATTAACTAAAATAATAGTTATTAAAATGGCGCCGCTGCCGGCTCTTCTCGTTAAGATCAACAGTTTTTTGTGAGAAAAATTGGATTTTGGGATCCGTTCTTTCGGGAACGTTATTTTCAAGCACAAAATTTTTAAAAACCCATAAAAATATAAAATTTTCAAAAATACAAAAACATTAAAAAACCTATAAAAACAAAAAATATTTTCTCTTGCATTTTCTTTTTAGTGTATGCGTACTCGATCAACGTCTTATTCAGAGCCCGAGACTCTCGAAGATTTAGACATGGCCGGTGTACACAACAACAACAATAATAATCCACCCCTCCCAAATAACAACAACAATAATAATCCACCCCACCAAAACATGAATAATCCACCCTTACCCGACCTACGAACCATGGAGGAGCTATGTAAACCCACGATGAATGGACGTGGAGGCCCGATTGCACCGATGCATGTCACGGCTCAGGAGTTTTCGTTGAAGCATCACATGATCCAGCAAGTGCAAACTAACCTATTTCGCGGAATTCTGGATGATAATGCCAACAAACACCTCGACAAATTCATTACCATCACCCAGAGCATGAAGTCCCCCGGTGTTTCTATGGATGACCTTCGCCTTCAACTCTTTCCCCACTCGCTTTCTCACCATGCCGAAAAATGGTTTGACCGTCTCCCAAAGAACTCTATTCATACTTGGGACGACATGACTCAACGCTTTTTGTCGCGCTACTTCCCACCATCCATGGTCACGAGCCTTCGTAACCAAATTAGTGGATTCATGCAAGACAATGATGAATCGCTTTTTGATGCTTGGGAACGTGATCGACCGTTGTCCTAATCACAACATGCTCCCCGTCACTCTCATTGACACTTCCTACAATGGTCTCACTTTTCGTGATCGTGACACGATCAATGCCGCCGCCGGTGGTACTTTTATGAAAAGGAGACCGGAGGAGTGTCGAGAGTTGATTGAAAACATGACTACTCACCACAAGAATTGGGATTCATCCGCATCCTCAAGATCTAACTCGAGAGTCAATGTTTCTTCCACTACTTCCAATCCTGAGATGACTGAAATTTCTCGACAACTCGCTGAGATGAACAAGAATTTCATGACCATGGCCACAAACCACTTTCAACAAGCTAAAGCCGTTCCTATTTCTTGTGACACATGTGGTGGTCCTCATTCTTATAATGATTGTCCTTCTACCCAAGGCAATTTTTCTGAAAATGTTAACGCAGCATACGGTACTTATCCCACAGGAGGCTATCAAGCTCGTCCTCAAGGAGACCGTAGTTTGCTAAGTTATCGTTCAAACAATTATCTTGCTCCACCTGGTTTCCCTCCTACCAACCAAAACCAACAACAAAGCTATAACCGAACCAACCAATCCCAACCTCGTGCTCAAAATCAATATCAACCCCAAAGAAACCCATACCCAACTCAAGGAAATTCTCAAGCTTACCAAGATCCACCTCTCAATCAACCGATGGCAGTAAATCAAGACGTCGAGACGTTCATGAAGACTAATCGAGAGATGGTGACGAATCTTTAGAGTCAATTTGTCAACTTGAAGAATGACATGGCAAAACAAGGGAGCGATATTCGAGCCGAGCTTAGGAATTATATGGCAAAACAGAGCAATGAGATCCGTGCAGACATCAGAGATTCTTTCAGCACTCAAGCGCTTAACATTAGTGATATGATTGGTTCGCTCATCCAAGGTAATCAACCCTCTTCTTCGGGTACTATTCCGAGTAACACCGTTGCGAATCCAAGAGGGGAGATGAAAGCAATCACCACTCGTAGTGGAAAAGGTTATACGGAACCCGAGCTTCCTACACCTCCACCCGTGATTGTGAACAAGGAAAAAGAGCAACTTTCCTCACCTCCTTCACCTTCTATCCCCATTTCCCCACCACCCGTGGTTGTGAGTGATCCTACTTCCCTAAAGTCTTCTTCTTCATCCAATATACCTTATCCTTCAAGGTTGAGGAAAGAGAAGCAAAAGAGCAAGGATGATATTCAAGTTTCAAACTTTCTAAAAATGTTTAAACAATTGAATTTTAACATCTCCTTTGCTGAGGCTCTCGCTCACATGCCTAAATACGCTAAGATGTTTAAAGATCTTCTAAGTGACAAGGAGAAGCTTCTTGACATTGCTCAGACCCAACTTAATGAGAATTGTTCCGCCGTTCTCTTAAGGAAATTGCCCACCAAACTTGGTGATCCGGGTCGCTTCTTGATTCCTTTCAACTTCCCGAGAGTAGAGAATTGCATGGCCCTAGCCGATCTAGGTGCCAGTATAAACTTAATGCCTTTAAGTGTTTGGAAGCAATTATCTCTCCCCGAGCTAGTCCCCACCAAAATGACTTTGGAATTAGCCAACCGTACGGTTGCTTATCCAGTGGAGATAGCCGAAGATGTCTTTGTTGGCGTTGACAAATTCACCTTCCCGACGGATTTTGTTGTCGTTGACTACGAGATGGATCCTCGTGTTCCATTAATCATTGGACGTCCATTCCTGAGGACCGGTCGCACTCTCATTGATGTAGCCGCAGGCGAAATAATCATGCGAGTTGGTGACGACAAAATTGTCTTCAACATGGGTAAGATTTCTAAGAAACCTTATTTATATGAGAGTGTTAATTCTATTGATGTTCTCGATGAGGCTTGTGAAGAACATTTTCATGATGCTTGCAAAAGTACTCTCTCTTCTCTACCCAATGTTGAGACCGTTGCCTCAATTGCTCCGGCATTGACTCCTTTTGGAGAAAGTGACTTGGATGATTTCGAAGCTAGCTTGGGTCCTCTCGATATTAAGTATGATGCTTCTTCCACTAATTGGGATGAAGACATTCGTACTATTGAGAGACTTCTCAATGAAGACCCGTTTCCTCATCCCTCTCCTAAAGAGGTGACTAATGATGATCCATCGTTAGTTACACCATCTATTGAGGATCCTCCTACTCTTGAGCTTAAGGACCTACCTCCTCATCTTGAGTACGTTTTCCTTGAAGACAACGAGAAGTTACCGGTCATCATTGCGAAGGACCTGAAAGAAGAAGAAAAAGCCCGACTTGTCGCCGTGTTGAAGAAGCATAAAAGAGCTATCGCTTGGAAAATCTACGACATCCATGGAATTGATCCTCACTTCTGCACACATAAAATTCTCATGGAGGACGACTTTAAGCCCACAATTCAAAACCAATGAAGGGTGAATCCTAAAATCCATGAAGTCATCAAAAAAGAGGTTCTCAAACTTATTGATGCGGGTATGATTTACCCTATTTCGGATTCACCATGGGTTAGTCCAGTCCACTGTGTGCCTAAGAAAGGCGGAATTACCGTTGTGCCCAATGCAAACAACGAGTTGATTCCTACCCGTCTCGTTACTGGGTGGAGAGTTTGTATAGACTACCGCAAACTCAATGATGCCACGAGAAAGGATCATTTCCCTCTACCTTTTATGGACCAAATGCTTGAACGTTTAGCGGGTAATGAATATTACTGCTTTCTTGATGGTTTCTCGGGTTATTTCCAAATACCCATCGATCCCCAAGATCAAGAGAAGACAACATTTACTTGTCCCTATGGCACATTTGCTTACAAAAGAATGCCTTTTGGCTTATGCAATGCCCCCGGGACTTTCCAAAGGTGCATGTTGGCTATCTTCCATGACATGGTTGAGCAAACCATTGAAGTCTTCATGGATGATTTCTCGGTCTTCGGGGATTCCTTCTCTTCTTGCCTTGCCAATTTGGAACGTATGCTTAAGTGGTGCGAAGACACTCGCCTTGTTCTGAATTGGGAAAAATGCCCATTTATGGTAAAAGAAGGCATTGTGCTAGGACACAAAATCTCTAATGCCGGTCTTGAAGTTGACCGTGCTAAAGTAGATGTCATAGCCAAATTACCTCCACCTTCAACCGTGAAGGGTGTGAGAAGTTTTCTGGGTCATGCGGGCTTCTATCGTCGATTCATTAAGGATGTCTCTAAAATCGCTCGCCCGATGACCCACCTCTTGGAAAAAGATACTCCTTTTAACTTTTCTAAAGAGTGTATCGAAGCCTTCAATCTTCTTAAGGATAAGCTAACTAAGGCACCGGTCTTGGTTACCCTTAATTGGGAGCTACCCTTTGAATTGATGTGTGATGCTAGCGACTTCGCTATTGGTGCGGTTTTGGGACAAAGGATCAACAAACATTTCCAACCAATCCACTATGCTAGCAAAACAATGACGGGGGCTCAATTGCATTATACGACAACCGAAAAAGAGCTTTTAGCTGTTGTCTATGCTTTTGAAAATTTTTGCCCCTATCTTGTTTTATCCACCACCATCGTATACACGGACCATTCCGCGTTGAAGTACTTGATGACTAAACACGACTCTAAGCCAAGACTTCTTCGCTGGGTTTTACTCCTTCAAGAATTCAACATTGAAATTCGTGACAAGAAGGGTGCTGAAAACCTAGCCGCGGATCATCTGAGCAGACTTGAGGATCCATATCAAGGGGATCATCCGAACAAAGAGATCAATGACTCTTTCCCCCTTGAAACCTTAATGTCTATAAATCTCAATCTTGATGGCACCCCGTGGTTTGCCGATATTACAAACTACTTAGCGGGTGGTGTTCTCATCAAAGGGTTAACATCCCAACAAAAGAAGAAGTTCTTGAACGATGTTAAGACTTACTTTTGGGATGACCCTTTTCTATTCAAACAATGCGCTGACTTGATTATTGGTCGATGTGTTGATGGACCGGCCGCTTTGGACATTCTCCAGGCTTGCCACAAAGGACCCACCGGTGGTCACTTTGGTCCCAACTACACCGCGAAAAAAGTGTTTGACTCGGGATTCTATTGGCCCATCATTTATCGTGATGCTCACGAGATGGTTAAACATTATGATGCTTGCCAAAAACAAGGCAAGATCACACATAAAGATGAGATGCCTCAAAATTTCATACAAGAATGTGAAATCTTTGATGTATGGGGCATCGACTTTATGGGGCCATTCCCTTCTTCTAAAGGCAACAAATACATCCTTGTCGCTGTCGACTACGTTTCTAAATGGGTTGAAGCCAAAGCTTTACCCACTAACGACGCGAGGGTGGTTTGTAAATTCTTGAAACAACTGTATGCTCGTTTCGGTGTTCCTCGTGCTATTATCAGTGACCGCGGGACTCATTTTTGCAAGGATCAATTTGCAAGAGTCATGGCTAAGTATGGTGTAAACCATCGTATTTCCACCGCTTATCATCCTCAAACCAACGGTCAAGCCGAGATATCCAACCGTGGATTGAAGAGAATTTTGGAACGTACTGTGGAAGAGCATCGTGCCTCGTGGGCCGATAAACTTGATTATGCTCTGTGGGCTTTCCGTACCGCCTATAAGACGCCGATTGGTTGTACACCTTATCGTCTTGTGTACGGGAAACCTTGCCACCTCCCTATCGAGCTGGAACATAAGGCATACTGGGCCTTGAAGTGGGCTAACTTCGACATCAACAAAGCCGGTGATTTTCGCAAGATTCAACTCAACGAGCTACAAGAATTGAGGAATCAAGCTTACGAGAACTCATTGATCTACAAGGAGAAGACCAAGATTATCCACGATGCTAAAATCATGAACCGACAGTTCCACATTGGTGATCAAGTCTTACTCTTTAACTCTCGGTTGAAGATCTTCTCAGGCAAGTTGAAGAGCCGCTGGTCTGGTCCATTCACCATCGCCAATGTCTTTCCGTATGGCACCATTGAGCTTTCTCAGCCAAATGGGCCCAACTTCAAGGTGAATGGCCAGCGTTTGAAATTGTACTTTGGTGAGGACATCTCTCAAGAGATGATTCCATCCCTCACCACGTTTCTCTTGTATTAGTTCGGGACCGAGTCAGGCTCGCGACTCGGTAAACAAAAACAAGCGCTCCTCGGGAGGCAACCCGAGTATCTACCCTCTTTCCCGTTTTTCATCCTGAGTGTAGGGGGAGCTATATAGGTTGCTTGTATTTGAATGGTGATGTGATTACAGGGATAATTGCACTCTTGGAATCTTTGAAGAACCGTGCTCCCATGTTATCCGCAATACCGGTTCTATCTCTCAACTATCGTGATTCAATTATCTTCATATTCACATTTGAAATTGATCACTTTAGTCGTCTCTTCCTTAGCTTGATTTAACCAACGTGCACAATGTCATAAGTGTAGGGGAGATTTTTCCCACATGCTTAAACATTGAGGACAATGTTTATCTTAAGTGTAGGGGAGACTTCTATCGAAGTTTTAAGTGGACTTTTCCATTAAAATGCCTTCATTTAACCGGAAAATCATCTTTTTCAAAATTAACTTTGGCCATTTTGTCGTAATTTTTAATATTTTCATCGTTGCTTTCATATGTATATATCCAGCAATAAAGTCAAAAATATTAATAAAATGGTGTAGCTAGTTTTGAAATCTTTGACATATTAGGCCCGTTGCGATTATTTTGACTCAACCCAAATAGACTTGTCTAAGTTTATTCTAGCTAGTATCCTTAACCATGTAGACCTTAATTGGTTTATTAGGCTAAGTATCAACGAGTCTCATTACTTGAGATTTTAAATTGTGGAGGACGAGAAGTGATAGAGTCAATTATAAGTCGGTATTCTTGCACAAGCTCACTTGGTGTAATTATTTGCCTATTCTCCCATCACTTGCTAATAATTTATCTGCAATAAGTAAGGTCGTACGATTTGAAAGGTTACTTAGCTTCTAGCCCAAGATCGTTTAAAAGTTGCTCGGTAATGATAAGAGTTCATAGCCAAGGCATAACTTATGAAGCGGGGCGCGAAGATTGGCGAGTCCAAAAAGGCCCTAACAAGGCATGAGGATTCCATTTTATTACTAAAGATCCAAGGTGATGTGAAAAGCATTATTCCTAAAATCAATATGAAGGATCAAGACTCACGACGAAAAGCAATCAACTCCCATAAAGATCATGGAGAAGTCTATCTGAAAAGACCCTAACAAGGTATGAGGATAAATAGATCCAAGTCCGAAAAGGAGGCGGATCGTTGTATCTCAAAATCCCAATTAGAGATTGAAGAAATAATCATGAAGTCGTGGTCAACAATGTTAGAGTACCCCTCAAAAGTCTCCAAGTGAAGAACTCTATTAACGAAGAGAAAACCATTATCTCAAGCACGTCTCTCAAGATATGAAGTATGAAGTACATGCCAAATATCGGCCCGAGAAAGGTCTCAAATCGTGAACCGAGTTATGCCAAGATATGAACTTTTTGATATCCCGAGAAGCAATTTTAAGAGATTTTGTCCTTTAGCTAACTATTAATCAAATCGTCCTACTTTGCTTTCAGCCTAAATAAACTATCGAAATAAGTCCAAAAATGCATCTTCATGATCATTCTAAGACAAAAATAAAATATAAGAGATACACCTAGGAATAAGGGAGTTTAAGCATATAATTAAGCCATGTGTGTAAGTGTTTGAATTGCTAACTTATAATAACAATGATCTCGTTTTTAAGCTTAGTTTGGGGAACGTGAAACTTGAGGGTGATAAATCTTCGCAGCACCAAAGCCCTAATATAAGTCCTTGATCTCTTTGCAAGTTATTTCCATGAAGCTATTTTCAAGTGAAAATGGTTTTCTATCCTTTAGTTTATTTTAAAGTTTTAATTTCTCTTAGTACTTTAATTTTTGTTTAGTAGTATGTTAATAAGGCAAAGGTTGATTAATTATGAGAAAAGTGTAAATTTGCTTTATCACTAAGCATTGCATGAGGGCATGGCAATGGTTAAGTGTAGGGGATTTGATAGGTGTGAAAACACCCATCCTTTTACCACTTATTTCTTGCTAAAACAAGACCAAAACGCGTATTTAATGTCATTTGTTTGGAATTATGCGTGGTTTGTGTGTTTGTTGTGTTTTCAGAGCCAACCGGATAAATATTGGAGAAAACATGGGATTGCACGGGTTTTATCGAGTAAAAAGATGAAAAGATGAAGTCTATAGTCCAAGAGATGCAAAAGATTTGAAGTCAATGGGCCTATTTGAAGATTTATCGAAGAAAAGGACCAAAGACGGAAGATTTACCTATGTCGAAGAAACTCAAGTCTATTAAATGAAGAAATTAAAAGACGAGTTGAAATTATTCGTCGACAAACCCCGAATCGAAATCGAAAACGTCAACTTTTCTGAATAGACGAGAAGACAAAAAGAAAGGAAGAAAGCCCACTCACCAGACAAAGGAGAAGCCTATAAATACACCTCCCATTCAAGACTCCACTAGTTTTTTTCCTTTCTGTTACACTTTCCCTATTTCGTAGGAAGAAAACCATCTCCCTTAAGGAGTGATTTTCATGTTTGTTTGATTTCTTCCAATCTGGTAAGTTTAATCTTTCCACTTGTTTGTTGAATCCAAAATCATTAATACAAGTCTACTTTTAATCTTTCCATCATCTTGTTCTTCATCTCTGTTTGATTCTAAGTTCTTAATTTTTATTTTATTGGTTTGATCATAAACAGTAAGTGGGTTTTGTGTTTTTTGTGGTTTTGGATTAAGGTTTCCCTTAGGTAAATGATTCGTGGTGAAATTCGCATAAGTTTCGATTAAAAACTTTGTGAATTTTGAGTAAAATTCGTGTTTCCTAAACCCCTGTTCTTTGCTATTTGGTTACTGAGTTTCCCCAGATTCCGAATAGGGAGTCTGGGATTGTGTTGGTTCGGAATTCCCAATCATTCCGGATCAAGGTGGGAATTTGTTGGTTATTCGGAATATTCAAAATATTCCGGATAGAGTTTTTTTTCCGCATAGGGTATTTTTTTTAAAAAAAAAACATTCCGCATAGGCTTCTTTTCACAAACATTCCGCATACCTTAATATTCAGCATAAGCCAAATGTTCCGCATAAGGGTTTCTTTCTTATATTCCGCATAAGTGTTTCTTTCAAGTTATTCCGCATAGCTTTCCTTTTTCAAATATTCCGAGTAAGCTCAATTTTCTGCATAGAGTAATTATTCAGTATAGCCGTTTTATTCCGAGTAGGAGGTCTTTATTCCGCATAACCTCATATTCCGCATAGCTTCCTTTTTCAAATATTCCGCATGGGGATCTTTTCCTTTTATTCCGCATAGGTTTGTTGTTCAAGACAATCCGCATAGAGTTCCTTTTCAGATATTCCGCATAGCCGTATTATTCTGAATAAGAGCAGACATTCCACATAGAAATTCAGAATAGAGTTTTCCAGTCAGTTGTTGAGGTACTTACTGTTTTATTTAAATTCTAGTCTTATTCTCAGTTATAATTTTTAGTTTAATTTAATTACTTCTAGCTCTTAAATTTTAGTAGATTTAGACCAAAGCTCCCCCTTTTTAGTCACCAATTACAACTATTCCACTTTTGACCGTGATCAATTCGAGAAGATACCGAGAACAAAACAACGACATATATCAATTGGGTACGAGCAACGCAAAGAAAGATCTTGCAAGCAAAACCTTTTATTAACTAAAATAATAGTTATTAGTTTCAAAAGTAAAGTACAACAGGTTTTTGTTTAAAAGCCAGAGATTGAGACGTTCAAAGAAAGTACATTTGTCAAAGCTTTATGATGTCCAAGTACTGTTGTGGATCAAAGAATTAAGGATGTAGTGTACTTGTCGCTGTTGATGAAAAGAGTACATATTCTAATTCACGTGAAGGCTACCATCCAAGCAAAAGAAGACAAAGCAGCGATTGGTGCTTTATATGTGGTCCAATGTTATATTAATAAGGATGTGGGATATCAAGGGACACAAAGGTACGTATTTTATCAATAAAAAATAGGAATTGGCATCATGTGAATTAAAGGATAGCAGATGTGGGATTGCTGCAAAAGTTGATTGCTATAACATGTGATGCTGTGTTTTTGAAAAAGGATGTCACGTGAAGAAAGGTTGTAGACTTATTATAGTAATGTGTTCCAGTTATTGATCACATGGGATTGAGATTCCAAGACAATGCAACATTGATATATTAGCATATGATTGGCTGTTAAAGTCAAAGCTTACGAATGAGTTTTGGAATTGATTGATATTAAATGACCATTATTCATGTGATGCTGGTGTCACACGAATTTTATTTGACTTTAGGACTTGTTCTATTTTTAGACGTAATATATTGTTAGCAATATATATCCTATGGGTTGACATGGTTTAATTCAAAGACGTGATGAATTTATGGATAATCTTGATATGTGAGACCAGAAGTAGACGCTGACAAGGTTTTTGGTTCGACGCTGACATGAATAAGTTAAGCACTGTTGGGAAGTGCTGACACTTGTTCTCCGATATATTATTTTTCAAACGCTGTCAAGTGTTGTCCGATGTTGGACTACACACAGTGGTAATATATTGGATAAAGGAGGATATTGGACAACAAAAGGAATAGCTGTTGTTTAAAAAATTGATACGATTTTTGCACACAAAAAGAGGTATTTACACGCAAAGGTACATGGAATCTCCATTTTTATTCAGAATATCAAGTTGATATTAACGGCTCAGATATTTTTACAAGGGGTCAATGATTTTTAAGTAAGTTAGCAACAATTCATGAAGACTTTGATTGATATTAGAGTATGTAATCGGGATAGCCTTGTGAAAGAGTTATTCAGTAACAGCTTTTACATATGAAGATATTGACTTGTCATGAAGAGGTGTTGGCTTATGGGGAAGAATTCTTATGGTAAGTTTGATGTTTGAAGAAGATTTTCGCGAGTTTTTGTTCTATCATATCTTTAAAGATGGTGCCTGTAGAACCCGCATGCTTTTACCATGAATAGTACCCTTAAGATCGTACGTACTAGATTAAAAATTTCCTAATATAGCATGATTACGATTACATGTTAGGATTTTACGTATTACGTACGTGTTAGTACACGATAAGTATTTACTACGCACGAACACGCAATAATTATGTGACAATAATTAATCACGAACATACGATCATGAAATCATGAACGTAATTAAATCACGAACTATTATTAAGTATATATATATATTTATTACGAGCGTATGTAAATAAATTAGGTCACGGTAATTATTTAATGAGAACACACAAAACGCGAACACAAATAAACACGAACAAACACGTAAAACACGAACACGGGAACACACTTATTAATTAGACACGGAAAACATTCGGGTTACCCCTTGTGGGCCCCATTACCATGAAATTAAGGGGGAGGATGGGCTTAGCCCATCAATTTTTACTAAAAGGGGGTTAAGGGGAAAAACACTACTCATTTTTTTTATAGAAGATTTTATCAAAAACCCTAAAAGTTTTCTTCCTTCTTCCTTGGATCCTCTTTTGGCCGCCACCCATAAAACACCATGGAGGGGTGTTTGTTTGATTTTGATCTTGGTTTTTGGTGCAAGTGTTCGTGTTTGTTCATCCTTGATCGATCCATGTATTCGGTATACCTTTTAAACCTTTTCTTTTGATTTGATCTTTTTATAAATCAAGAACATGTTATGTGTTTTACAAAAAACTAATAATTAAGCATAGATCTAACATGTTTTGGTGATAAATAAAATCAAAAGGTTGTTTTTAAGGGGTGTTTGTTTTGGCCGCAGGCTGCACCGAACCCAAATGGGTTTCGGTTTGCCAAGCCGACCACCACCAAGACCATATGGTCTTGGTTGGTGCGTGTGGGTCCCACGGCAGCACGGTAAACACGGGGTACCCCGAGTTGGTTCGGGGTACGGTGTCGATTTCATGTCCGGTTCATGTTTTTAGCCTAGATCCGGTTCATGGTGTATGTTAGTTTTTTTTTAATTTATGAACTTATGTTAAAATTAAATTAATAAAATGATGTGATTAATTTAATAACATGACTTAGGGTATTTAATTATTAATGATCATGAAATTATTTTAACCTAAGTATTTATATATTTAAGACTTATAATTAATTAATTATTTTAAAACCATGGATATAATTAATTAATTAACATGACTTAGGTTATATTATTAACATATAATAATACATATTTTAACCTAAGTATTTAACTTATTTAATTAAAAACATGTTATACTTTAATTAAATATTATAACCTATAGTTTAATTAAATTACATGAAATAATTATTAAACTATACATTATATCATATGACTTAGAAAATAATCATGAAAACACTTAGGCTTATATACTTAGCTTATTTAACCAGCTTATTTCTAATTATGGAAACTTACTATTTTTAGAAACTTAATTAAATAAGGCAGCTAATTTATTTATGGAAACCAGCTATTTTTAGAAACTTATTTATTTCAGGCAGCTAATCTATTTATGGAAACTTATTTAATTAAGGCAGTTAATCTATTTATGGAAACTTTCTATTTTTAGAAACTTATCTATTTTAAGCAGTAAATCTATTTTTGGAAACTTTCTATTTTTGGAAACTTTCTATTTTTGGAAACTTTTTATTTTTGGAAACTTTCGATTTTTGGAAACTTTCTATTTTTGGAAACTTTCTATTTTTGGAAACTTTCTATTTTAGGAAACCTGCTATTTTTTGAAAGTTACTTATTATTACACAGTAAGTATAATAACACATGAAATACCAGAAATACTTGATCAGATTAAACAGAATATAAGATAAAACACAGTTTAAGGCTTAGAAACAATAAAACATGGTAAGAACACATAAAATAAGCTAAGACATGACATAAAACCAACTACGTATTTAGTAAGCAGATACTTATTCATGTATATATTTATGTAGCACTAGTGATTCAGAAGTAGGATTCCTCGCAATTCATCTGTTTCGTTCACTGGACATAAGGTACGGATTCCCGTCCTTTCAGTATGGACATTCTTTCCTTATTAGGATTCCCCGTATGCAGCCAACTGTTTTCCCGTAGTATAAGTTATGTGTTTGATTTCTTATGTTTAATTAAGATTACCTATAGCCATATACATGCATGACCAGTTTCACCTAGTTATGGAGGTACCATAACCATAACATTAGAGGCACTGATGTTATGACTTCACCACGGCGGAGTGATTGCTCATGGCGTCCCTTCAGCTTTTGGCCATTTATATTATATTTATCATGTGGGGCGTATGGGTGCATCCTAGTTACATGTTTTCAGTCAGGATTTCATGGTGAATGTGGTGTGTGCCTTGCATCCTTCACAAGGAGTTGATCCCTCCTACCCAAAAACCAGTATATTAAATTAGAGGCAACCCCTCTAATTTGCGTGATGAGGTCACCCCTCCAAGTATTCATGCACGGTGGATTTTCATGACCTATATTGGCTAATGGTAAAATACGTTAAACAGTTTTCATAAGATAAACATAAGGCTTTTCAAACTATAAAACCAGTTTTATGAACATGTTCCAGGTTTTCCAGGAGTTATACATTTCCGCTGCTATTAAGTCTCTATTATGTTTTAGTCACTTATACTATGTCTATATCCGTGCATTGAGCGTTTTGCTCAGCCGTTACTTTCCTTTCCATTTCCCAAAACGACAAGTACCCTAGGAAAGACTCGAGCATTTGGAGGACGTGCATAGGATGGAAGTTGCTAGAGACTTCTTTTCCTTTTTGCCTTCATTTACTTATGCTTGTTTAGCCTTCACATTTCTTTTGCTTTATTATGTTTTGGGCTTATGTTTGGGAACCGATGTTTGATTCCGGTTATCCCTATGGTCATGTAATGTTTTAGACATTTATCCTTGTATGCTTTGATGACACGACATAGTTACGCGTGACATTCCATTTATCAAAATGGGGTGTTACAATTATGGTATCAGAGCCAAGGCTTCGACCATTGGGCTCTAAAACTCGACCTGTGAGTAGTGGGTAGTCACCAGGAACTTCCTAAGCCAACGTCTGTTATTCTACGTGTTGATATTTTCAGCGCATTGTTGTTTTAACCATGATGTTTTCAGCACCTTGAGGTTTTAACCTTGATGTTTTCATTGATATTGTTTTGCTAATATGGATGGACAACCGTCATTCATATTTAGTTATGTGTCATTGTTTCATGCATAATGTTCCTCGTGAACAGTGGCTATGTGGACTGAACCCCAATAGTTCATAATTAGTCACATAAAATTTTTTCTGATAAGTTTTAACATATGAGTTTCATTTATTTATGTTTCATGTATCATTGTTGCAGAGATTATGACTAAGTAATGGTTGGTACAGGACTGGCCCTATTTAGTCGCATGTGCTTTTTATCGAAACTTTTAATTTTAGGACCGACCCATAGGCGTCCCGTCGCCATGTCTTTTGTTTTGGAACCGACCCATAGGCGTTCCCTCGCACATATAAAGGTTTTATAAACTACATTACGCATTCATGCACTGTTTTCATGCATAAAATTTTTCTCATGATTTAAATTGGCATTAAAATTTTTTTCATGTCCCCTCATAAGTTATTATGTTTTTATGTCAAGTATGTTTTCATACTGTCATGGTTAACTTCAGTTTCATGCTGATTATGTTATACACTTCTTCGTGATAGATGGTTTCATGTTTCTTCATGATAATTCCGTCTTCATGTTGATTATGTTTTACGCCTCTTTTGTTATTACGTTGTCCCGCAAGACATTGTTGGATTTTATTGAATTCTGCTTTCATGATAGTCATGGTTGGTTTTCATTGATCATGCTGTTAGGCAAATCATCGTTGAATTTTATGTAACCACACTTTAGCGTTTCTCTATGCAACCAGAATGAGGTATATAATGGAATTGCCAGGTTATCATGATGGTTTTCCTAACCGTTAACCGATATACTTTCTTTAGATCATGATAAATGATCGACCCCATACCGATCATTTAGAGTGCATTCCACGTGTACTCCACGTACCGTATTTCATGTGTATTACACGTACCTTAATCCGTGTGTATTTCACTTGCAACACTTCACGAGTATTCGCTAGTCGATTCTGAATCACCTCAGGCGTATTTTCAATTGCTGTTATTCTACAAGATTGCTGATGCCGCTCATAACTGGGAGATGTTACTAAAGGTGGATGCTGCTGACGTTCGGAGACGCTACGAGATGCTGATGCTGTTCACAACCTGGAGATCCTACAAGACGAAGACAAAGGCGTCGGAGCAAAGCAATTGGACGAGAAGATGCTTCAACATCAGACGATTCCCATCAATCATTGTCCCAAATTCTTAGTTACATGTCACACGTCAATTGACTGTCATTTCAGCCATATGAGTGCAAACCGGTACCAGCCGGCCACTCAGCTGAATAGTTCATGAATCACGGTCATGAGAATGACCATCATGGAACTGAAAGACAGGACGATAGTAACCACTACTATGACAGCAACTATCCTAGAAATCGCAACCGAAACTCTGGCCACGGACGTGATCAGAAATACAAGGATTAGTAGTCCAACCGATCCGCCAATTCTGGCATAATAACCTTATATTGTGGTTATATTTGTTTCACATCTCGAGATACATCTCGAGATACATGTCAAGACATTAGTCAAGACACATGTCTCACGTATACTTTCTGAAGACACATGTCAAGACATCAGTCAAGACACATGTCTAACGTATACTTTCTGAAGACACATGTCAAGACACCAATCAAGACATATGTCATGCTAATAGTTCCAAGACACGAGTCAAGACACATGACTCACGTCCAACTATGGAACATTTCTAAGAAATTCAGGGTACCCTCCAAGGGTATATCCATTTTGTGTGCCATGTATTAATCAGGCCACAAGAATTTCAATACCATTATCAGCTCATCAGTGAGAACTGTCACGTTGCCGATGGCACTTTCATTTCTTTCACCATATTTCATATATTCATGACCATGAAGGACGCCTTTCGTATTACCACGTATACGAAGGTTTTCCTTCAGCTTAATGATGAGATCCAAGCTGTTAACGCAATTCCTCGGACAGACACGAGTTGAATTTTATCCTAATTATGGACTATCAATAGCACACCATGCTACGATTCATAATTAGGTACAGTAATGTTCAGGCTTCTGAATACATTCAGCTTGATTTTCCATGATGGAAAATCTGTACAAATTATCTATGCTTACAAGCATGTGCGTTGTTAGCCATGGTCGCTAAAAATTTTATAGCTGTCAGTAAGACACGACCACTTAATTCTTTTACGCATAGCCAGTTGATTATTCCAAAATCTTCCCATACATTCCAGAAGAACTTACAAGGAGAAGGACGGTACCATGAGATTATGTGTTGACTACCGTCGGCTTAAACAAATCACCATTCATGACCGTTATTCTCCTTCACGTATTGACAACATGTCCAATCGACCTTATAATGTTAATCACTTTTCCAAGATCGAACTCATGATCATGCTGCCAACAGTGACGAGTGAAAGAGCAGGACATGTCCATGACTGCTATTCGTACACGACCGGGTCATGCTAGATTTATGATTTTGAATTAGTCTCATCAATGCTCCAACAACATTATGGACTTAATAAATTGAGTTTCCATGAACTCCTAAACAAATTCATAGCGTTTTCATTGAGGATAACCTGATTTCCTTTAAGCCTAGAAGAAGAACAGGAAGACCATATCTGCACTATGTTGCAAATTCTATGACAAGAGAAATTTCACCCTGGAAATTTTTCCAATATCAATTATGTTTGATTATAGTGACACGCTGGATCACATGGATTTGCATGGTTAATCTTACCATGACTCTGCTTATGGCGTAAAGGAGAGAACCCTACACTACATTAGGTGTTCTAGAAAATCCTACGCTAGGAGAAGTCTAGATTCAGAGACTCAGAGTCTCGCAACCTTCTATGTTTCAAGTTTCTATGAAGCAAGATACAGTTACGTTCATATCTTTAGACCTGTCATACAAACAGGCTAAGATAAGACACCAACAGACTGGGATGTTTTCATCATCTGAAATTGTAAATTGAAATGGGACAAGATCTCCACGGATTTTGGTTACCAGATTAAAGCAAACTCAGAAGAAGCAAGATGCTATCTGTGTTATTGCCAACGGTTTGATCAAGTCTACGGAATCCTTACATCCGCAAGGATTGCAGAACCAACAGATTGATCGGACATGTTCCAGCCAAGGCTCATCCGATCACTTGGCAATTCCTCAGTTATCAGGTCAGACAAAAATTCATAATTATGCTCCTTATTTACTTTACGTCCTTGTTCTAATTCCACGCCTTGCTTTCGCGCTCGCGTTCATGACACTATTCACGTTCATGATCGTATTTTGGTTTACGATTTTACGTTCATTTCTTTTCTCATTATGGGTAGTTTGCAAGAACTTGAGAGACCAGACCCATGTTTAGTATAACTCCCTATCCTCAGATAGACGTTTCTCGTCATAATCTATGTCTCACCTTCTAGCGTTTGTCATTACCGCCATTATATTCTATGATCACGATATGTTTCACATGTCATGTTCATTCCACGTTCCTCATATCATGATCAAGATATGTTACACGTATCAGGGATCACGATATGTTTACTCATACTACGCTCGCCATATCTCCACGTAGCACGTTCAAAAATTTTCACGTATCACGTTCAAAATTTTTCACGTACTACGTTTCTATATGTCTCGCGCATCTTTGCTAGTTATCGGTTAAGTTGGATTGTTTTGCACCATAATGTTTCAGTTACTCTTACATGTTAATTCTTATTCCTCGATCGAATTTAGGGGATCTACCTTACGTTGATAACCAAGAACTTCTACGTATTCCAAGTCAAGGTCAGGAGGACCAAGACTTATCATTCGCGTCAAGATCTTATAAGGAACCGTTCCAAGAGGGAAGCCACTTGGAAGCGGACAAGTTCATCCGGACTTCTTATCCGTTTTCTCTTATCAATTAGATATGTCCTTTTAGCCACGTCACGTTCCATGTCCTTTTAAGACATGTCACGTTCCGCGTTCTTTCTGCTAGGTCACCTGCACGTTAATTTATCTTACATACCCTCTTAGTTTGATTCGGGTATGTTTCTCGTTCAGTTACGTTATCTATAATTCGGGGACGAATTATTCTTTTTAGGGGGGGAAGAGTTGTAAAACCCGCATGCTTCTACCATGAATAGTACCCTTAAGATCTTACGTACTAGATTAAAACTTTCCTAATATAGCATGATTATGATTACATGTTAGGATTTTACGTATTACGTACGTGTTAGTACACGATAAGTATTTACTACGCACGAACACGCAATAATTATTTGACAATAATTAATCACGAACATACGATCATGAAATCATGAACGTAATTAAATCACGAACTATTATTAAGTATATATATATATTTATTACGAGCGTATGTAAATATATTAGGTCACGGTAATTATTTAACGAGAACACACAAAACGCGAACACAAATAAACACGAACAAACACGTAAAACACGAACACGAGAACACACTTATTAATTAGACACGGAAAACATTCGGGTTACCCCTTGTGGGCCCCATTACCACGAAATTAAGGGGGAGGATGGGCTTAGCCCATCAATTTTTACTAAAAGGGGGTTAAGGGAAAAAACACTACTCATTTTTTTTTAAAGAAGATTTTATCAAAAACCCTAAAAGTTTTCTTCCTTCTTCCTTGGATCCTCTTTTGGCCGCCACCCATAAAACACCATGGAGGGATGTTTGTTTGATTTTGATCTTGGTTTTTGGTGCAAGTGTTCGTGTTTGTTCATCCTTGATCGATCCATGTATTCGGTATACCTTTTAAACCTTTTCTTTTGATTTGATCTTTTTATAAATCAAGAACATGTTATGTTTTTTACAAAAACCTAATAATTAAGCATAAATCTAACATGTTTTGGTGATAAATAAAATCAAAAGGTTGTTTTTAAGGGGTGTTTGTTTTGGCCACAGGCTGCACCGAACCCGAATGGGTTTCGGTTTGCCAAGCCGACCACCACCAAGACCATATGGTCTTGGTTGGTGCGTGTGGGTCGCACGACAGCAAGGTAAACACGGGGTACCCCGAGTTGGTTCGGGGTGCGGTGTCGATTTCATGTCCAGTTCATGTTTTTAGCCTAGATCCGGTTCATGGTGTATGTTAGTTTTCTTTTAAGTTATGAACTTATGTTAAAATTAAATTAATAAAATGATGTGATTAATTTAATAACATGACTTAGGTTATTTAATTATTAATGATCATGAAATTATTTTAACCTAAGTATTTATATATTTAAGACTTATAATTAATTAATTATTTTAAAACCATGGATATAATTTATTAATTAACATGACTTAGGTTATGTTATTAACATATAATAATACATATTTTAACCTAAGTATTTAACTTATTTAATTAAAAACATGTTATACTTTAATTAAATATTATAACCTATAGTTTAATTAAATTACATGAAATAATTATTAAACTATACATTATATCATATGACTTAGAAAATAATCATGAAAACACTTAGGCTTATATACTTAGCTTATTTAACCAGCTTATTTCTAATTATGGAAACTTTCTATTTTTAGAAACTTAATTAAATAAGGCAGCTAATTTATTTATGGAAACCAGCTATTTTTAGAAACTTATTTATTTTAGGCAGCTAATCTATTTATGGAAACTTATTTAATTAAGGCAGCTAATCTATTTATGGAAACTTTCTATTTTTAGAAACTTTTCTTATTTAAGCATTAAATCTATTTTTGGAAACTTTCTATTTTTGGAAACTTTCTATTTTTGGAAACTTTCTATTTTTGGTAACTTTCTATTTTTTGGAAACTTTCTATTTTTGGAAACTTTCTATTTTTGGAAACTTTCTATTTAGGAAACCTGCTATTTTTGGAAAGTTACTTATTATTACACAGTAAGTATAATAACACATGAAATACCAGAAATACTTGATCAGATTAAACAGAATATAAGATAAAACACAGTTTAAGGCTTTGAAACAGTAAAACATGGTAAGAACACATAAAATAAGCTAACACATGACATAAAACCAGCTACTTATTTAGTAAGCAGATACTTATTCATGTATATATTTATGTAGCACTAGCGATTCGGAAGTAGGATTCCTCGCAGTTCATCTGTTTCGTTCACTGGACATAAGGTACGGATTCCCGTCCTTTCAGTATGAACATTCTTTCCTTATTAGGATTCCCCGTATGCAGCCAACTGTTTTCCCGTAGTATAAGTTATGTGTTTGATTTCTTATGTTTAATTAAGATTACCTATAGCCATATACATGCATGACCAGTTTCACCTAGTTATGGAGGTACCATAAACATAACATTAGAGGCACTGATGTTATGACTTCACCACGGCGGAGTGATTTCTCGTGGCGTCCCTTCAGCTTTTGGCCATTTATATTATATTTATCATGTGGGGCGTATGGGTGCATCCTAGTTACATGTTTTCAGTCAGGATTTCATGGTGAATGTGGTGTGTGCCTTGCATCCTTCATAAGGAGCTGATCCCTCCTACCCAAAAACCAGTATATTAAATTAGAGGCAACCCCTCTAATTTGCGTGATGAGGTCACCCCTCCAAGTATTCATGCACGGTGGATTTTCATGACCTATATTGGCTAATGGTAAAATACGTTAAACAGTTTTCATAAGATAAACATAAGGCTTTTCAAACTATAAAACCAGTTTTATGAACATGTTCCAGGTTTTCCAGGACTTATACATTTCTGCTGCTATTAAGTCTCTATTATGTTTTAGTCACTTATACTATGTCTATATACGTGCACTGAGCGTTTTACTCAGCCGTTACTTTCCTTTCCATGTCCCAAAACGGCAGGTACCCTAGGAAAGACTCGAGCATTTGGAGGACGTGCATAGGATGGAGGCTGCTAGAGACTTCTTTTCCTTTTTGGCTTCATTTACTTATGCTTGTTTAGCCTTCATTCATTTATTTTACTTTATTATGTTTTGGGCTTATGTTTGGGAACCGATGTTTGATTCCGGTTATCCCTATGGTCATGTAATGTTTTAGACATTTATCCTTGTATGCTTTGATGACACGCCATAATTACGCGTGACATTTAATTTATCAAAATGGGGTGTTACAGTGCCTAGTCAACATTATTCTTTAAAGGTAACTTGTTTGTGCTTTTAATGGTTGGTGACGAAGACTTGTCATAACACTTGAAGGAGTTACATTATCGTGCTCAGTGTCTCACAAAGGATGAGAATAATGACAAGAGATCGAGGTCTACTTATACTTCGCCATTGGTATAAGTTCTTTATCACATGGATAGTGCAAGACATGGAACACAAGGTTGGGTTATTCTACTTCCACATCAAGAATATTATTTGTTTTTCTTTCAAAATCATTACATAGAGCCTACGTTTGGATAATCTTCAAGATTACGTACATTGTTTACTTCCCTGTTGATGTGACAATTAGGGGAAGACATACATGCTACAATTGAGGGGAAGCAATTTGAAGATGATGTACAACTTACAAGACATACACAAAGAGTTTTGCCGACATCAACTAGGGGAAGATTGTTGGGTCAAAAAGTTGATGTGGCAGAAACTCAAAAACAAAGAAAATATGAAGGCATTTGTCTAAGCGTTGACAAGTGTAATCCAGGCGTTGTCAAGAGTAAATCAGACATTGACAGAAGTCAACAAAAGTCAAACGCTGTTGGAAGCTTCTATCAAGGATAAGTATGCAAAATATTATTTTGTATTAGTTATTTAAATAGAAGATTTACATGTTTATTCATAATTATCTCTTGTAAACCCTAATCCTTAGTCAATAAAAGGAACAAGGGTCTTAGGTTTTATTCATATCTTTCATTCATAATGTAAACCTAAAGCGTGTGTTGTACTAGACGTGGGATTAATGTATACACGTCTAGTGGTTGTTAATTATTAATATAATTAGCAACCCTTTGAGTAATTTATGTGTTCTTATGCCTAAACACCTTGTTAATGGTTATTGTTCTAATTTCGCTTTGATTATGTTAATCATATGAACAATGATCCCAAACTTAGAGTCTACAGTGAAGCACCTGTTGATTCCAAACTAGATCTAGATCTAAGTTTTTGGTATATACACACAATAAATAAGGTCGTACGATTTGAAAAGTATACACACACAGTATCTAGATCTAAGTTTGAGAATGAAATCCTTTTGGATCAAGGAAGCAAGTCTACCAATGGAAACATGGCCTTCTTCTCACATAGTGAAGGTCAATTTGATCAAAGAGAGTCCTACATGCACCCGTTCTGGATCACCTTGTGTCAACACTGGATCAAGCTTTGTCAACGCCTCACATTCAGACGCTGACACGTATAATGTTGACTCTCCAAGAGTTAAGCCTGCTGGTATTGATCTAGATACTGTGTGTGCATACATTGCTTCATTGCCCAATGGTTCAGTGATTACATATGAGGACCTTGAGCAAATTAGTGATGAGCATTTGGAGGAGATGGACATAAAGTGGAATATGGATCTTGCAAGCATAAGGGCAAATAGATGGAATCGAAGATTTAAGAAGAAGATGACTTTTAATGCTAAGAACACTGCTGGATTTGATAAATCCAAGGTTGAGTGTTATAATTGTCATCGAATGGGACACTTTATGAGAGAATGAAGATCTCCAAGAAGATCTGATGCTGGAAAACCCTCAAGCCAAATCATCATGGCTCAGGATATCAAAGCTATGGTTGCTATTCAAGACATTGATGGTGTTGGCTAGGATTAGAGCTATTTGGCCAAGGATGAGGAAGAAAACAAAGCTTTAGTTGCATAAAAGGAAGAAGTTTTATGATGATGCATTTTGTAGTAAGGGTTGTCGTCTAAACACTAAAAAACTTAACATAGAAGTTTTAAAATTGACAACAGATCTGGTTAATGAAAGATGCAAGTTATCTACCTATCAACTTGCTCTTACTCAAACTAAAAAGACTGTAGCTGAGTATAAGAAAATGGAGTTTGACCTAAAAGATCAAAACAACATTTTAACTCATGATTTAAATGCTAGTGTTGAGGTTAGAAACATCATAGAGAGAGCCAATGGTGTTTTACAAGCTAAGTTAGATGAGGCTATCAAAAACAAAGATAATGTAGATCTTAAAATACAGAGATTTGATAAAGCTTCACAAACCTTAGAAAAATGTGTTAGTGAACAAAGGGATTCTAGGGATATGACTGGGATTGGGATGAAAGAATATGCTGATGTTCCACCACCTGCTGGGAACTTCTATGGTGTCCTTAGAAAGGACTTGTCTTGGACTCGTATTCCAGAACTCCAAGAAGAGGAATTTATTCCTACACCAAGAGTTCTTACCATAGTAGAGGAATACAAGCAGAAGTTGACTGATTTGGACCAATGGAAGAAAGCCAACCCTACCTTGTTTGTTAAGGGTGGCATGCTTAGTGACAACCCAAATGAGACTACACCCATAAAACTGACCAATCCTACTACTGGCAAGACTGTTGATCTTGGCTTAAATGTTGATAGAAAACCTAGTATTAAATATGCAGAAATATATAGAAAATCTAGGTCACCAAAAAGCCAAATTAGTGATAATAGGACAGGTTTCTTTTCTTACAGACCTAGAGCTATGTCTAGAAAAGCCTATTATGCTTGTAGAAGTTTTTCACATTTAGCTTATAAGTGTGTCAATGCTTCAAAGGTCAACGCTGATAGAAAGTCAAACACTGTCAAACCCAAACCTTTTGTCCAGCAAAGTCCACAAGTTGTTAGACCAGCCCCATTCTTTACTAAAGGGTCTAATACTTATGGACAAAGACCTTTTCAGAAGACCAATACGTGGTCTAACAGACAATGGGTTCCTGTAGCAAACCCTAGATTCAACGCTGATAAGGGTAATTTCAGCGTTGACAAGAACAAATCAAACGTTGACAGGAACGTTGCCAGACCAAGTAATAGAAGCTATTAGCAACCAAAGGGAAAGGGGTCTAAAGCTTCTTCTAACTTTACATGGAGACCTAAACAAGACCAAAACCCTAATTCAGATGGGATTTCTATGACCTGTAACAGATTTCATTATATTTCAAAGGTCATAACAAAACCAATTGGGGTTAACTGGGTGTTTAATCCAAAAAGGTGTTGGGAATAAATTTAGGCCAGAACACTTGAACGCTGACAAGAACAACTTAAGCGTTGACAAGAGCAAAGTGAGCGCTGACAGCATAAGCGTTGACAAGTTAAAGTCAAGCGTTGACAGATTGAAGACAAGCACTGATGGAAGATGTGAGCTACACGTATATTATATTCTAGATTACTTCTAGTAAGGATAGAAACGACAATGTATTTTCTATGTTTATCTTTACCTAGAATAGTTGATTCGTAGCTTATTGTACAAGACTTCTTGTTCTATAAAAGAAGATCTTTTAGGTTAATGTTTAATATCAGTTTTCATAGTATTCGCAAGTTAAACCTTTCATTGTAATCAACAAGATTATTCTAATACAAGTGAAAGTTTGTTTAACATCATTGTGTTTTAGATCAAGTGTTAATTCCGCATAACACTTTGTTACTTTATTCATAAGCAAAGGTTTCTCTACGTGTTATACTTGATCTAATCTCGTATACACAAAGCTAATCGATCTAAGTTTGGGATCAACAAGTGGTATCAGAGCTTGTTGAGAAACTTTTGATCTTTAAGTAACGCAGAACCCTAAAACACCAAACCCTAAAAACCCTAAATTCTCAAAACCCTAAAAACACCATGTCTGGCACAAATCAACCTCCTGCTTTACTGCAAAACAACTTCTCAAACCCTAGTATCAAAATTCCCATGTTTGATGCCAGGAACTTTGAGCTTTGGAAATCCAATTTTGAGCAATACATAGCTATTCATGACTACACTCTTTGGGAAATTATCGAATATGGGAACACATTCGATAAAGCAGCAAAGATTACTGCTGCTATTGCTACAAGGACAGCTGTTCCTAATTGTCCTGAATCTGATAAGGTGGAAAAACCTGAAGATGGGAGAGCTGTTGCTGTTGAAGATATAGCCAAGAAGAGGGTGGACATGAAAATCCTGAACATCTTGAAACATGCCCTAGGTCATGAGAATCAGCACAAGTACAAACGATTTGAGTCTGCAAAAGAGCTTTGGGAAGCTCTTGAAGTGGCACATGGTGGCAATGCTGACACAAAAGAAGAAAAGAAGAAGCAACTCTTGCATGAGTATGCTGTCTTTAAAGCTCAACCTAATGAGAATCTCAGCAGTGTGAGAAGTAGACTTCTTGATATCACAAGTCAACTTTCCTTCATGGGAAAACAGATTGATGATCCTGAATTGAATGCTACTTTTCTCAAAAGTCTTGGTGATGTATGGAAGATTGAGACAAGATCTATTCTTGTCAATAATACTCACAAGACTTCCAGGTTTGATGACATCTTCAACAAGTTAAGACTGTTGGAGAATGAATGGCAATTGGAAAGTGATAACAAATCTTCCAGCAGCAACATGGCCTTCTTTTCACAAAGTGAAGGCCAATTTGATTCCATGAACTTCTATGGACATTCAGCATCTGGATCTCAAGGTGTCAGCGCTGGATGTCAATCTGTCAGTGCTGGATCATATCCTGTCAACGCCTTGTACTCAAGCGCTGACACACACAATCATGGCGCTGATAGAATTAAACCTGCTAGTTTTGATCTTGATACTGTGTGTGCCTTCATTGCTTCTTTGCCTAGTGATTCAAGGATCACTTATGAAGATCTTGAGCAGATAAGTGATGAACAATTGGAAGAGATGGATATAAAGTGGACTATGGCTCTTGTAAGTTTAAGAGCAAACAGGTTCAATAAAAGGTTCAAGAAGAAGATGACCTTTAATGCTAAGGATGTTGCTGGCTTTGACAAGTCTAAGGTGGAGTGCTACAACTGTCATAGGATGGGGCACTTTATGAGGGAATGTAGATCTCCAAGGAGATCTGATGCTGGGAAGCCTTCAAGCCAAATGATTAAGAGCCCAGACCCCAAGGCCATGGTTGCTGTTCAACAAATTGATGGTGTTGGAGAATGGGATTGGAGCTGGATGGCTAAGAATGAGGAAGAGGACAGAGCTTTGGTTGCTGAGGTTAAAGAAGAGCATGCTGAATATGCTCTCATGGCACACTCCTCCTCTTCATCAGATAATGAGGTATATGATGATGCTTTCTGTTCTAAGGGTTGTCGTTTAAATACTGAAAAATTAAAACAAGAGATAGTTAAATTATTAGATGATGCAAGTACTGAGAGATGCAAAGTATCTAACTATCAAGTTGCTCTTACCCAAACAGAAAAGACAGTATCTGAGTATAAGAAAATGGAGTTTGATTTAAAGGATCAAATAAATATCTTAAAACATGAGTTACATCAGAGTAAGGATGTTCAAGATATAGTGAATAGGGTTAATCTTGATTTGATAGCTCAGTTAGAGGAGGCTAACAAAAATAAAGATAATGTGAGTCTTAAAATCCAGAGATTTGATAAGGCCACACAATCCCTAGGAGAGTGTGTTAGCAAACAAAGAGACTCTAAGGATATGAGTGGGATTGGGATAAATAACTATACTGTTGTTCCACCACCAGCTGGGGATTTCTATGGTGTCCAATCAAAGGACTTATCTTGGACTGGCTTGCCAGAATGTCAAGAGGAGGAGTTTATTCCTCCACCTAGAGTGACTTCCCCAGTTGAGGAATATCAGCAAAAGCTGACTGACCTAGAAGAGTGGAAGAAAGCAAACCACACTTTGTTTGTTAAGGGAGGGTTATTGTGTGAAAGTCCAAATGAGCCCACACCAATCAAGAGCCTTGATCCTAAACCTATTAAGATCACACACCCTACCACTGGCAAAGCTGTTGACCTTGGCCCACAATCTGTTAGAAAACCTAGTGTTAAATATGCAGAGATGTATAGAAATTCTAGGTCACCAAAAAGCCAAGTTAGTAACCATGGAACAGGCTTCTTTGCTTCTAGACCTAATACTATGTCTAGAAAAGCTTGTTACACATGTGGTAGCTTCTCACATTTGGCCTACAAATGTGTCAACGCTTCCAATGTCAACGCTGATAGGAACCATTTCAGCGCTGACAAAAGTCAACATAGGTCAAACACTGTCAGACCCAATACCTTTGTGAACAAAAGTTCACAAGTTGTTAGACCAGCCCCATTCTTTTCTAGAGGGTCTAACACACAAGGCCTAAGACCTTTTCAAAAGTCAAATACTTGGTCAAATAGGCAATGGGTTCCTGTAGCAAACCCTAGGTACAACGCTGATAGGAGCAATCGGGGCGCTGACAAGAGAAATTTCAGCGCTGACAAACCTAGGTATTTGCAACCACAGGGAAATAGGTCTAAAGCTTCTACTAGCTTAACATGGAGACCAAAACAGGACCAGAACCCTAATTCTACTGGTATTTCTATGACATGCAACAGGTTTCATTATATTTCTAAGGCATTGTCAACACCAATTGGGGTTAACTGGGAATTTCATTCAAACAGGGATGAAAATGGGGTTGTTATGAGAACCAAGTCTGTTCTTGTTGAACAACCAAATGAATCCAAGTCTTCCAAGGCTTGGGTTCCCAAAGAAAACTAATGTGTTTTCTTTATGTGCAGGGCATTCAGAAGAAGATCAATGACTATGGATACTGGGATAGTGGATGCTCAAGGCACATGACAGGAAAGGAAGACTATCTGACCAATTTCTCTCCTATTCAAGATGGTGATAAGGTATACTTTGGAGGGGGCTACGGCACCATCACTGGAAAAGGAACCCTTGTCACCAACAATCTAAGGTTTGATAATGTCTTCTTGGTGAAAGACCTGGATTATAATTTGTTTAGTGTATCACAAGTGTGTGATAACAAAAATAAGGTTCTTTTCACAGATACTGAGTGCTTGGTGTTAAGCAAAGATTATAAGCTCCCTGAAGAAAAATACATAGATTTTAGAACACCAAGGCATAAAGACATATATAATGTGAATCTTAATGGAATTAAGGTAAATAATAAAATGTCATGTCTGTATGCTAAGGCCTCAGTAGATGAAAGTAATCTTTGGCACAGGAGACTAGGGCACATAAACTTTAAGAATATTAATAGGCTTGTGAGGCTTGGTTTAGTTGATGGTTTGCCTGAAAAGGCTTTCCACAATGACCACTCTTGTGTTGCATGCCTTAAGGGCAAGCAGCACAAGGTCTCATTCAGGTCTAAACAGGTGCACTCTAGTTCTAAACCCCTTCACTTATTGCATATGGACCTCTTTGGTCCTACTAATATAGAGAGTTTGAAGGGTAAATCATATTGTTTTGTCATTACTGATGATTACTCCAGGTTCACATGGACTTTCTTTTTAGCCAAGAAAAGTGAAACTGCCCTAAGTCTGATTAATTTCATTACCCAAATTGAAAAGAAGAATGGTAATGAGGTCAAAATTATTAGAAGTGACAATGGGGGTGAGTTTAGAAATCAGTTATTAGATGATTTTTGTGCCAAGAAAGGGATTACTAGGCAGTTCAGCATAGCTAGAACTCCTCAGCAAAATGGAGTTGCTGAAAGGAAGAATAGGACCCTTATTGAAGCAGCCAGAACCATGTTGGCTGATGCCCACTTTCCTATAGCCTTTTGGGCTGAAGCTGTTAACACAGCCTGTTATGTTCAAAATAGGGCATTGGTCAACAAGATACATAATAAGACACCTTATGAATTACTTTGGGGAAGGAAGCCAAATATTGGTTTTCTTAAGCCATTTGGTTGTCATGTAGTTGTGTTAGAAACTAGTGAGGCCCTAGGTAAATTTGATTCAAAAGGTGATGAAGGCTACTTCATGGGTTATTCAGTGCAGAGTAAAGGATATAGGGTTTACATTAAAAAGGAAAAACGTATACTTGAAAAAGTACATGTTAGGTTTTTAGAGAGTAAACCTAGTGATCCTGAGAGTGGTCCAAATTGGTTGTTTGACTTAGAACCTTTGTCTAGAGCTTTAAATTATATGCCTGTTACTGATCCAGACATTGTGAAGGTAACTTCAAGTGTTTTGGAAAAGAGAATTGGTAATGTTTCAGGTATACAGGTTGCTAAGGAGGATGGACCACCAGCAGTTATCTCATCTCCCACACAAGAATTTGTTACACTTCCTATATGGACAGATGAGTATTATGCTGCTGCTACTGCTGCAAGGAAAGATAATGGTGGCATTCAGATACCACCAACTACAAACATGCATGATTCTTCAAGCGCTGACAAAGGGAAATCCAGCGCTGACACGACCAATTCAGACGCTGATGGCTCCAACGCTGACAACAACAGTTCAAACGTTGTTAGCCCTAACGCTGACAAGCAAGGTTCAGACTTTGGAGATACTTTTATACAGCTTTTCTCTTCTCATTTTGAACAAGGTGGACCTTCCAATGTCCATGAAGAGATCTCTGTTGATCAAGAAGAATCTGAAGAAGATATTGGCAACATGGAGCGTGAAATTGAGGACACCAGAGTTATTGAAGGAGGAGTTCTCACTTCCACAGCTAAAGATCACCCCACATCTCAAATCATAGGTGATGTTATGGCTCCAGTTCAGACAAGAAGATCCCATCAAGGTCTTGGTGGATTTATTGCCAATATACACAAGAAGGTTGATACCCCTCTTGTACAAGCATGTTTGTTTGCCTGTTTTCTGTCACAAGAAGAACCCAAGAAAATTTTTGATGCTCTCAAGGAACCAAGTTGGGTAGAAGCAATGCAGGATGAGCTTCACCAATTTGCTATACAGGATGTTTGGGAGCTGGTTGATTGTCCTAGATATGTGAGACCAATTGGGACAAGATGGGTTCTAAGGAACAAGAAAGATGAAAGAGGCATTGTGGTCAGAAACAAGGCACGTTTGGTAGCTCAGGGTTATACCCAAGAGGAAGGCATAGATTATGAAGAAGTCTTTGCTCCAGTTGCAAGAATTGAAGCTATCAGAATTTTCTTAGCTTATGCTTCTTGCATGAATTTTACTGTTTATCAAATGGATGTGAAGAGTGCTTTCCTCTATGGCACAATTGTTGAGGAGGTTTATGTAATGCAGCCTCCTGGTTTTGAAGATCCTGAGAATCCAGACAAGGTTTATAGAGTAAAGAAGGCAATGTATGGCCTTCATCAAGCCCCAAGAGCATGGTATGGTACATTATCCACCTACTTAGTGGAAAATGGTTTCAAGAGGGGCACCATAGACCAGACACTGTTTACAAAGAAGAAAGGAAAACATGTGTTACTTGTGCAGGTCTATGTTGATGATATCATTTTTGGGTCTACTGATCCAAAAATGAGTGAGGATTTTTCCAAGCTCATGACAGATAAATTCAAGATGAGTGCAATGGGTGAGATGAACTTCTTTCTAGGTTTACAAGTTCAGCAGAAAGAAGATGGTATCTTCATCTCCCAAGACAAGTATGTAGCTGAAATCTTGAAGAAATATGGTTTTTCTCCACATGAGAAGGAGGCTTCCACTCCTATGGATAGACAATACCCTTGGGGAAAAATTGGAGCTGGAAAGGATGTGGATGTTAGGCACTATAGATCAATGATTGGTTCATTGATGTATCTTACAGCCTCAAGACCTGACATCATGTTTGCTGTGTGTGCATGTGCACGCCATCAAGTGACTCCCAAAGAATGTCACCTTTTTGCTGTGAAGAGGATTTTTAGGTACCTAAGATGTTATCCAGATCTTGGATTATGGTACCCAAAAGATTCTCCATTGGATCTTATTGCATATTCAGACAGTGACTATGGTGGTGACAAGTTTGATAGGAAATCCACAACTGGTGGATGCCAATTTCTTGGGAGCAGATTAATATCTTGGCAATGCAAGAAACAAACAGTGGTGGCCAACTCTACAACTGAAGCAGAATATGTTGCTGCAGCTGCTTGTTGTGGACAAGTCTTATGGATTCAGAACCAGCTGTTGGATTATGGGTATAATTTTATGCATACCAAGATTTTTGTAGACAATAACAGTACTTTATGCATTATTAAAAATCCTGTACATCATTCTAAAACCAAACACATAGAAATTAGACATCATTTTATAAGAGATTGCTTTGAGAAAGGTTTAATACAACCAGATAGGGTAGATACTGAAGATAATGTAGCTGATTTATTAACTAAACCTTTTGATGCTGGAAGATTTCAATATTTGGTAACAAATATTGGAATGGTTAATCTCACTTAAATATGTGTTTTGGAATCTTTTTGTAAAAGTATGTACAGGATAATGCATTGTTATTGGTCTTTATGATGATTTAGATTTTCCACATTATTTTTCTAACACTGACAAAGGTAAGAGTAACGCTGTCAAGTGTTATTTTGCCGTTGTTGGAGATATTATGGTCTAACGCTGACAAAAGTTCCTTCAACGCTGTTAAATGTTGTCGGGACGCTGTCAGCAACAACTGTTAGTTTTGTGGTTTTTCATCTAAATGTGCAGGTAATGGTAGCTTTATACCATTGGATACAGAGTTGCTTATGGATATTTGAAGAGTTATTTGGACATGTTTTGTTTATGGATGATGGTTGGAATATTTATATTCCTATCTTGACATAAATTTTTAATGTTCATATATATATTTTGAGAACTCATGTATCATAGTTTGAGGGGAGGTTTAAGGAACCTTTAGGACTCTTGGGTATTCTTAGAATACTCTCATCACAATTCTAGATTGTGTCCACTGGTGAGTATGGGTTAGTTCTTCTAAACCATGAGGCACTGTAGCATGCATAGTATATCAACTTTGCATGCTGCCAAGACATTTTTGGCCTAGAATTGGTTGTGGTCTGTTGGGAGGCTTGGGAATCCTTTTGATATGGGTTTTACCTGGGAGTAACAAGGATTTTATGAGGTAACTTGGTTGTTAAGAATTTTGGTTAGCAAGGGACACTAGAGGACTGTTATGTCTATCTTGCTTATGCAAGTGTGCATAACTGGACAGTGCTTGCCGCCCTATGATAATTATCAGCTTTTGGTTATCTTCTCTAGGATAAATTACTTGTTAAGGTCATTTTTCACTTTTTAAAACAATTTTATTTTTGGACGCTGACAAGATTTTTCCAAGCGTTGTTGTGACCAAAATGGACGCTGACATGGCTTTAGGCGAACGTTGACAGGATTATAGCCGTTGGGCGTTGATGGGTTATATTTGACCGTTGACAAACAATGGGACCTACCCAGTTGTAACTTTTTGACATATTTTCAAGCCGTAATTTTAGGAGTTGTTACTTTCATTAAATGCATGGGATAACTTATAAACTTTTTCAATATTTTCATGATTGATTTTTGAAAATCTTTGCCTATTTTTGGGCCATTCACGTGCATTCATCCACTCCTATAAATTTGGCTCCTATTTTAAACAGGGTATCTATAATTCTTGTCTAACAATTTTCTCTTATCAACCTTCATCTTTTATACATCAAATTAACAGCTTTCATCAATGGCACCAAGATTTAACTCAGCAGAATTGGATTTGGGGTTCAAGTCTCAACACAACATGATTGCTTATCTTGTTGCTGATAATACTTTGTTCCCTCAATACACTCAGATGGTGGAGTATTTGAATGCATCCCCTTTAAGGTATGCTCTTTCTCATGCACCACTCATACCAGTCACACACATTAAACAGTTTTGGAACACTGTCAGTTCTTCAACAGTTAATGGAGTGACAACATTGACTTCTATTGTACATGGGAGACCTTGGGTGGTTACTGAGGCCTTGGTACGCCAGGCCTTGCATCTTAATGATGCTGATGGTATAACCATGCTTCCCATATCTGAAATAGAACAAGGGCTTAGGGCTTTGGGATACCCTATTCCTGATGAAGGTACTCTTAATAAGTACCATAAGCAGGAATTTCCCCCAGCCTGGAAGTACCTAATTCACATTCTCCTTCAGTGTTTGAGTCCCAAATGTACTGCACATAATGAGATCAATAGATCTATTGCATCTGCTATTGTGTGTATTGCAACAGGGCAAAATTATAATTGGTCTAAAATGATTTTTGAAGGAATGTGTAAAAACAAGGGGACAAAAATGACTTTAGCTTATCCCCGTTTTCTGCAAATGGTTTTTGATGCTCAAAGATATTGTTCAAGGGATCACAATGACTTTTATAAGATCCCTGAACAAAAGAAGGCTATTTTCACCAAGATGAATTCACCACCTCATAGAGACCTACCCTTAACCCAAGCCATGCTTGCTGTTATTGCAGCAGCACAACCCCAACCAGACCCCCAACCTCATATTGACCCTCAACCACAACTTGAGCCTATCCCTGAACCTTTACCCTCACCTGACCAAATGCAAATAGACCAAAATCCCTTTGACGCTGACACATCTAATGTGGGCGTTGATATGCCTATTTCCAACGTTGACACCCAACCATCACAATCCCAAACACCCCTTAACCAACCCACATCTACACCATCTTCTACACCATCTTCCACACCACCAGAATATAGGTTGATTAAACGCCAAAGGACTGCTGGAGTGTTCTCCTCTGGTGGTCCTAGCCATGAAGCAGAGAGAACCACCACCACAAGTGTGGCTGGTGACCTGGATGAGGCTGGGGCTATTGATACAGGCTTAGATGCTGGTCAAGACAGTCCCAACATCATTAAGACCTCATCCATGCCCAATGAACCTAACTTGGGAGGTCAAATTCCCATTTTGGAAGAGGGCAGACTGGAACCAATGACGCTTTTAGAATTGACGGCTGTCTGCATTAGCTTGCAAAAGCAAAATGCAGACTTAGTACAAATTGTCAGTAACCAAGGCCTTGAACTCAAAGAATTGAGGGAGAGGATTGTTGTTTTGGAGAGTGCTCATTCAAGGGGAGGTATGGAGGAGTCTTCCAAAGGGGAGGAAGCAAGAAATCTGAGTGATAAGAGTAGTCAAGATGGTCAATCATTGGATATTGCTGAAGCTCTTACTAGTTTGAAGGAACAAAAAGGTTTTGATACGTCCTTAATCTCTCCAACAAATTTAAATTTATCATTTTCAGATATGCTGAGAGAGGTTACACAAGGCGCTGAGGGAAAATATTTGGGCGTTGACAAGGCAAGTTTGGACGCTGACAGAAATATTTTGGGCGCTGATAGAGGAAATTTGGGCGTTGACAGGTTTGCTGAAGGAGGTGATGTATTCCAGTCATCATCTATCATCAAAGATGTTCCTACTCAGGTATTATCATCTACCTTACCAACAATTGAACCAACAGATAAGGGTAAGGGTAAGTTGGTAGAAGAAGTTGTTCCAAAGCATGCAGCTCAGATTGAATTTGATAGAAGATTGGCTGAGCAAATAATGGAACAAGGTGAGAAGGAAAAGTCACCATTTGTTGTGACTTCTGAAGAAGAGAGTGATGGAGATAGCTCAGACTCAAGTGTGATGATTGTTGAACCAGAAAGACTTGAGTATGGTGATGAGCTTGCTAAGGAAAGGCTGAGAGATTTGAAGTTGCAAATTGATTTTGATATGCCAGAGGTAGTTCAGATGTACAATTCTTGGGAAGAAAGCTGCATGGATAATCCAGACTTGACCATTTCAGATCAGATATGGGGTTTGGAAATTCTTCTTAGAGTTCAGCAGGATTGTAAGGTGATGTTGAAGTATAGGGCAAGCAACATTCTCTCTGAATTGAAAAGGGATAGGAGGAAGCTCTATTTTATGTTGCTCAAATGTCATGGAGTTGGATGGACACATCAAAAGCTGAAGGCTTTGACATTTGATGAGTTGGAACATAGGGCTTATCCTATTTGGGTGAAAGTGCAGGAAGAGAACACTTTCAGACTTCTTTCAGATGAAAGAAAGGAGCAACTTGCAGAAGAGATGGCGATCAAGAAAGCTATGATAGTCCCTAGACCAGTGAAGAAGGGATTTGTTCTTGAGTTTCCAAAAGATATGTCTCAACTGTATCCAAGTGAAGCAATCATTAGAAAGAGCCTTAAGCTCTCCCCATTAGAAGCTTTAGATATGGTTCATGTGTTACCACTAGATTCCAGGAATCCAATTGTAAGTTATGAGGAAGATGAATGTGGATTCTGGAAGATTGGAAGATTTGGCAAGGAGGTACACACTTTTACCACTCTCATATCTTTATTTGCAAGTTGTGACAGAGAAGACTTGGTAGACCTTTGGAGGTTACTAGAGACCAAGTATGAGGCTGAAGCACCAACTTCAGCCAATGGAATAAAACTTTGGACCACATTCAAAAGAATGTGTGGGACAAATGAAGAAGATCCTGAAATATGGAAGGATCTTGAAGATGACCTCAGTGGTCTTCAATGGAGGTTATATTCAGCTGCTGGTGTATACCATTTGAGTTCTACAAAGTTTGCTGAGTATTTGCTTGTAGATGCTCAGTATTTCATATCCAAGGCTGTTTTGGAGAAGATGAAGGACACCCAGTTGGAGATAGACTACACAAGTGACGTGGCAAAGAATTTGATCAGATTTATTTATTACCAATATGATAAGGTTTGTCAGACTCCTCCAAGTTCGTAATGTTTATTCAGAAACTTGATCATAAGAGTGGATATCAAGTTTAGGGGAGGATTGTTGGGAATAAATTTAGGCCAGAACACTTGAACGCTGACAAGAACAACTTAAGCGTTGACAAGAGCAAAGTGAGCGCTGACAGCATAAGCGTTGACAAGTTAAAGTCAAGCGTTGACAGATTGAAGACAAGCACTGATGGAAGATGTGAGCTACACGTATATTATATTCTAGATTACTTCTAGTAAGGATAGAAACGACAATGTATTTTCTATGTTTATCTTTACCTAAAATAGTTGATTCGTAGCTTATTGTACAAGACTTCTTGTTCTATAAAAGAAGATCTTTTAGGTTAATGTTTAATATCAGTTTTCATAGTATTCGCAAGTTAAACCTTTCATTGTAATCAACAAGATTATTCTAATACAAGTGAAAGTTTGTTTAACATCATTGTGTTTTAGATCAAGTGTTAATTCCGCATAACACTTTGTTACTTTATTCATAAGCAAAGGTTTCTCTACGTGTTATACTTGATCTAATCTCGTATACACAAAGCTAATCGATCTAAGTTTGGGATCAACAAAAGGGATGAACAAGGGGTTGTCATAAGGACTAAGTCTGTTCTTGTTGAACAACCAAATGAATCCAAGTCTGCTCAGGCTTGGGTTCCCAAAGAAAACTAATTTGTTTTATTTATGTGCAGGGCATTCAAAAGCAGGTTAATTATTATGGCTATTGGGATAGTGGATGCTCTAGGCACATGACGGGGAAGGAAGATTATCTGAAAAATTTTATTCCCATTAAAGATGGTGACAAAGTGTACTTTGGAGGAGGATATGGGACTATCACTGGCAAAGGCACTCTTCTCACCAACAATTTGCGTTTTGAAAACATGTTTCTGGTAAAAGAACTTGACTATAATCCGTTTAGTGTATCACAAGTGTGTGATAACAAAAATAAGGTTCTTTTCACTGATACTGAATGCTTGGTGTTGAGAAAAGATTTTAAAATACCATATGAGAAATTAATTGATTATAGAACACCTAGGCATAAGGACATTTATAATGTGAATCTTAATGGAATCAGGATGAATAACAATTTGTCATGTCTATATGCTAAGGCTTCAGTTGATGAGATTAATATTTGGCACAAAAGATTAGGGCACATTAATTTTAAAAATATAAATAGACTTGGAGACATGGTTTAGTTGATGGTTTGCCTGAAAAGGCTTTCCAAAATGACCATTCTTGTGTTGCATGCCTTAAAGGCAAACATCACAAGGTCTCATTTAAGTCTAAACCAGTGCACTCTAGTTCTAAACCTCTTCACTTACTGCATATGGACTTGTTTGGTCCAACTAATATAGAAAGCTTAAATGGTAAATCCTACTGTTTTGTCATCACTGATGATTTTTCTAGATTTACTTGAACTTTCTTTTTAGCTTTAAAAAGTGACACTGTTGATACTTTGATTAACATTATTACCCAAATTGAAAAGAAGTCTGGTAATGAGGTTAAGATGCTTAGAAGTGACAATGGTGGTGAGTTTAGAAATAAGTTATTAGATGACTTTTGTGCCAAGAAAGGGATTACTAGACAGTTTAGTGTAGCTAGAACCCCACAACAAAATGAGGTTGCTAAGAGAAAGAATAGAACACTCATAGAAGCAGCTAGGGCTATGTTGGCTGATGCTCACTTTCCCATAGCTTTTTGGGCTGAGGCTGTGAATATACCTTGTTATGTTCAGAATAGGGCATTAATCCACAAGATCCATAACAAAACAACTTATGAGCTATTTTGGAGAAGGAAACCCAATATTGGTTTCCTTAAACCTTTTGGATGTCATGTAGTTGTTATGGACACTAGTGATGCCTTAGGTAAGTTTAGTGCTAAAGGTGATGAAGGCTATTTTATGGGTTATTCTGTGCAGAGTAGAGGATATAGGGTTTACATCAAGAAAGAAAAACGCATACTTGAAAAGGTACATGTTAGGTTTTTAGAGAGTAAACCTAGTGATCCTGAAAGTGGTCCAAATTGGTTATTTGACTTGGAACCTCTATCTAGGACATTAAATTATATGCTTGTTACTAATCCAAACATTGTGAAGGTGACTTCAAATGTTGTAGAAGAACCAGTTGTTGATATTTCAGGTAAACATGTTGATGAAGAGGTTGGATCACAAGCAGACAAATCAGCACCCATACTTGAGTATGTTACAATTCCCATATGGACAGATGCATTTGTTGCTGCTGTTGTTGCTGGAAAGGAAAAAGGTGGTCCCTAAGTATCACCAGTTAAAAACATGCATGATCCTTCAGGCGCTGACAAAGGAAATTCTGGCGCTGATAAGACAAATTCAGGCGTTGATGGCTCAAACGTTGACAGCTTTGGTTCAGGCGTTGACAGATCTTTTGACCATCTTTTCTCTTCCAATAATTTTGAACAAGGTAAACCTTCAAACAATCATGGAGGGGTTCATTCAGATGATGATGAAAGAGAGTCTAAAGAGGATCTTGATAACTTGGAAGATGAGATTGAGGACGACATAATTATTGAAGGAGGAGTGCTTACTTCTACAATAAAAAATCATCCTCCTTCTATAATTATTGGTGATGTGATGACTCCTGTGCAAACTAGAAGGTCTTATCAGAATCATGGAGGATTTATTGCCAATATTCACAAGAAGGTTGATACCCCTCTTGTTCAAGCATGTTTGTTTGCCTGTTTTCTAACACAACAGGAACCCAAGAAGATTTTTGATGCTCTCAAAGAACCAAGTTGGGTGGAAGCAATGCAGGATGAGCTTCACCAATTTTCTATTCAGGATGTTTGGGAGTTGGTTGATTGTCCCAGACATGTCAGACCTATTGGGACAAGATGGGTTCTTAGGAACAAAAAGGATGAGAGAGGCATTGTTGTCAGAAACAAGGCACGTTTAGTGGCACAAGGATATACACAGGAAGAAGGGATAAACTATGAGGAGATCTTTGCACCTGTTGCAAGGATTGTGGTTATAAGGATTTTTCTAGCCTATGCTTCCTGCATGGGATTTATAGTCTACCAAATGGATGTGAAGAGTGCTTTTCGTTATGGCACTATTGCAGAGGAGGTTTATGTAATGCAGCCTTCTGGTTTTGAAGATTCAGAACATCCAGACAAGGTGTATAGAGTGAAGAAAGCTATGTATGGACTTCATCAAGCCCCAAGAGCATGGTATGACACATTGTCCACCTATCTGGTGGAAAATGGATTTAAAAGGGGCACCATAGACCAGACCTTGTTTACAAAGAAGACTGGTAAGGATTTCTTACTTGTACAGGTCTATGTGGATGATATCATCTTTGGCTCTTCTAGTCCAAAGATGAGTGAAGATTTTTCCAAACTCATGACAGACAAGTTCAAGGTGAGTGCAATGGGGGAGATGAACTTCTTTCTAGGGTTACAAGTACAACAGAAAGAAGATGGTATCTTCATCTCTTAAGACAAATATGTAGCAGAAATCTTGAAGAAGTTTGGCTTTTCTCCACATGAGAAGCGGGCTAGTACACCTATGGATAGGGAACACCTTGGGGAAAAGTTGTAGATGGAAAAGAGGTGGATGTCAGGCATTATAGTTCAATGATTGGTTCATTGATGTATCTCACAGCTTCAAGACTTGACATTATGTTTGATGTGTGTACATGTACACGCCATCAAGTGACTCCCAAAGAGTGTCATCTTCATGCTGTCAAGAGGAATTTTAGGTACCTTAGGTGTTATCCAGACTTGGGATTATGGCATCCAAAAGATTCTCCATTGGATCTTATTGCATATTCAGACAGTGATTATGATGGTGACAAGTTTGATAGAAAATCCACAACTAGTGGATGCCAATTTCTTGGGAGTAGATTGATATCTTGGCAATGCAAGAAACAAACAGTGGTGGCCAATTCTATAACTGAGGCAGAGTATGTTGCTGCAGGTGCTTGTTGTGGACAAGTCTTATGGATTCAGAACCAGCTGTTGGATTATGAGTATAATTTCATGCATACCAAGATTTTTATAGATAATAACATTACTTTATGCATTATTATAAATCTTGTACATCACTCTAAAACAAAACATATAGAAATTAGACATCATTTTATAAAAGATTGTTTTGAAAAAGGTTTAATACAACCAGATAAGGTTGACACAGAAGAAAATGTGTCTGATTTATTAACTAAACCTTTTGATACTGGAAGATTTCAATACTTGGTAACAAGTATTGGAATGATCAATCTTACTTAATATGTGTTTTGGGAACTTATTGTAAAAGTATGTATAGGATATGCATTGTTATTGGTCTTTATATAAAATTAGATTTTCCACTTTCTTTGTCTAACGCTGACAAAGGTTATTTTAACGCTGACAAGTGTTAAATTGACGTTGTCAGCAACATGTTAGTTTTGTGGTTTTTGATCTAATTATGCAGGCGTGGTTAGAATTGTACATTTGTATACAGAGTTGCTTATGCATTCTTGGAGCATTCTTGCAGCATGTTTTAGTTTATGGATGATGGTTGGAATATTTATATTCCTATCTTGACATAAATTTTTATTACATACATATTATTTGGCAACTTATGTATCATATTTTAAGGGGAGGTTTAGGAACCTTTTAGGACTTTTTGGGTATTCATATAATACTCTTATCACAATTCTAGATTGTGTCCACTGGTGAGTATGAATTAGTTTACTAACTCATGAGGCACTGTAGCATGCAAAGTTGATATACTGTGCATGCTGCCAAGAATTTTTGGCCTAGAATTAGGAGTGGTCTGTTGGGAGACTTGGGTATGATTTATATTGGGCTTACCTGGGAAGTTACAAAGGATTTTATGAGATAACTTCACTGTTAAGAACTTTGGTTAGCAAAGGACACTAGAGGACTGTTATGTCTATCTTGCTTAAGCAAGTGTGCATGATTGGACAGTGCTTGCCACCCTATAGTAATTTTCAGTTTATAGGTTATCTTCACTAGGATAAATCACTTTGTTAAGGTCCTTTCTCATTTTTATTATTTTTATTTTTGGACGTTGACAGATTTATTTCCAAACGTTGTTTGGACTAATTTAGATGTTGACATGGCTTTCTCCAACGTTGACAAGAATATAGCCGTTGGGCGTTGATAGGTTATTTTTTACCGTTGACACTCATTGGGTCCACCTAGTTGTTATTTTTGACGAAAAATGGGGCCGTAATTTTGGGAGTTGGTAACTTTTAATTGATGCACAAGATAAGTTATTTTCTTTTCAAGATTTTCATCATTATATTTTGAAAATAACTCCCTAATTTTTGACCAATCACATGTGCCTACCTCTCCTATATATTTGGCTCCTTCTTTTTAAACAGGGTAATTTCATATTCTTGTCTAACAAACTTATCTCCTATATTCATCTTTCATAACCTTTTACACATGTTTCTACATCAATGGCGCCTAGGTTTAAATCGAGTGACTTGCTATTGGGATTCAGAAGTCAGCATAACATGGTTGCCTATTTGGAGGCTGATGATGCTCTGTTTCCTTAATATACTCAGATGGTGGCCTATTTGAATGCATCCCCATTACGGTATGCACTTTCTCATGCTCCTCTTATCCCTGTCACTCATATTAAACAGTTTTGGAACACTATTAGTCCATGGGCATCCATGGGTGGTTACTGAAGCCTTGGTTCGCCAGGCTTTGCATCTTAATGATGAAGATGGTATAACCACTCTACCCATTGGTGAGATAGAACACGGACTTCAACATTGAAGATGGTACTTTAAACAAATATAATAAACAGGAATTTCCCCCAGCTTGGAAGTACTTAATACATGTCATCCTTCAATGTTTAGGTCCCAAATGTACTGCACATAATGAAATTAATAGATCTATTAGTAGCTCCATTGTGTGTATTGCTAATGGGGAAAAGTATAATTTTTCTTAACTGATTTTTGATGGCATGACTAAAAACAAGGGTAGCAAGATGATTCTAGCTTACCCAAGATATTTACAAATGATTTTTGATGAGCAAAGGTATGGCACCAGGGATCATGATGATTTTTATGCGATCCCTGACCAAAAGAAAGCTTTTTTTAGTAATATGAATTCACCCCCCATAGAGACTTACCCCTTACCCAAGCCATGCTTGCTGTTATTGCAGCAGCACAACCTCAACCTGACCCACAACCACAACTTAACCAATTACCTGAACCATCACCTTCACCTCAACATATGGAACTTGACCAAGATCCCTTCAACGCTGACATATTAAATGTTGGCGTTGATACTTCAAATCCAAACGTTGACACCTTTTTACAACAGACCCAAACACCCCTTAACCTTCAAACTACTACCCACTCCGCATCATCTTCCTCACCCCAAGACTTTAGGCTGGAAAAACGCCAAAGGACCATTTGAGTGTTCTCCTCTGGTGGTCCTAGCCATGTTGTAGAGAGAACCACCACCACAAGTGTGGTTGGTGATATGGGTGAGGCTAGGACTATTGGGACTCACTTAGATGTAGGTCAAGCTAGTCCTAACTTCATTAAGACCTCATCCATGCCCCATGACTCTATTTTGGGAGGTCAAATACCCACTCTAGAGGAGGGCAGATTGGAACCATATACAATGTTATAATTGACGGTTGTCTGCATTAGCTTGCAAAAGCAAAATGCAGACCTTGTACATACTGTCTCTACCCAAGGCCTTGAACTCAAGCAATTGAGGGAGAGGATTCTTACAAAGGGGAGGAAGCTGCTACAGAACCAATTAATTTGAGTGAATAAGGCTCACATGAAGCTGCTACAAAGACAATTGATTTGAGTGGCAAAGGCTCACATGATGGATAATCTTTGGGTGTGGCTGAAGCTCTTATAGATTTGAAGAGGCAACTAGGTTTTGATGTTTCATTGGTTACTCCTACGAATTTGAATTTATCTTTTACTGAGATGATGGAGCAATTCACAAGAAGCGCTGACAAGAGTAAGGTGAGCGTTGACAAGCAGATTTTGGACGCTGATAAGCCAAGCACTGACAAAAGTAAGTTGGGCGTTGACACCCAGGTTTTGAAGGTTGATAGACCTGCAGGTATGGTTGATGTATTCTAGTCATCAGCTATCATCAAGGAAGTGTCTTCACAGGTACCATCATCATCTTTACCCATCATTGATACATAAGATAGGGGTAAAGGAATTATGGTAGAAACAGAGGTTCCCAAGGATGCAGCCCAAGTAAATTTTGATTCAGTGTTGGCTGCACAACTTATGGAACAAGAAAAGAATAAGGTTGTTGAGTCACCATTTGTGGTTACTTGTGAGGAACAAAAAGGAAGTAATGATGAGAGCCCAGATTCAAGTCTTATGATTATTGAAGAACCAGAAAGACTTGAATATGGTGATGTGTTGGCAAGGGAAAAACTTGCAGAGTTGAAGATGAAGGTAGAGTATGATATGCCAGAAGTTGCCCATATGTACTTTGCTTGGGAGAAGAAGATCATGGAGAATCCAAATATGTCTTTATCAGATCAGATTTGGGGATTGGAGATTCTTCTCAGGATTCAAAGGGATTTTCAGATAATCCTAAAGTATAAGGCCAACAAAGTTTTCTCACAATCTAAGAGAGAAAGAAGGGAGCTTTATTACATGTTGCTTAGATGTCATCAAGGAGGTTGGACTTTTCAAAAGTTGAAGGAATTGTCTTTTGATGAATTGGAATATAAGGTTTATCCTATTTGGGCAAGAGTGCAAGATATGAACACTATCAGACTTCTTTCAGATGAAAGAAAAGAAGAACTTGCAGAGGAGATGGAGATCCAAAGGGGTATGATTGTACCAAGACCATTGAAGAAGGGAGTTCCACTTGAGTTTCCATCAAATTTGGATAGAGTGAATCCCGGTGAAGCTGTTATTAGAAAGATTATTAAGCACACACCCATGGAAGCTTCACATATGGTAAAAGTATCACCTCATGTAACACCCCCAAATTTATACAACTCAGTACAGCGGAAGACTCGTTGGTGTTACGGGATAGCACATTACTCACATCATAGACAACGCATAAAAATCGCGTCGTTTAATAATAAATCATTTCCATTCATAAACATTAAAGTTACATCGGTCCCAAGTCATCATTTCATACAAAAGTTTTACAAAGTGTTTGAATGGAAAAATATTGTTTAAGTGCGGGCCATGAATTCTTGTCGTCTTCCCGAGAATTACCTTCAAGTACCTGAGATAAAACATGTTAAAAGAAAAGGTCAGTGATAACGCCGAGTGAATTCATAGAGTTTAATAAATTCCATCAATATAATATCAGTATAAAAGTATTACTGAAAATCATTTTGTACAAATCGTTTTGATAGGCCATGAAATAGCCAAAATCATTTTATACAAATCCTTATCGAAAATCATAATATAGGCATTTTCCTTAAAAATCATTATACGAGCCAATGTCGTAAAAACATCATACAATACGTCTTATGACGTTGTATAAAGTCAAATAAAAATCGTTATATGAATGTGGTTATGAAAACAAAAACACGAACATAATATCAATAGTATGACCATGTATTGCTAGTCAAGCAATACATCGTAATTCGAAGCGTCTAATAGTATTTCGGTGATTTGGATTATTATAAGCCGCATGACATTGTTACCTTACTAAACCAAAACGGGTAGCTAACCCGATACCAATTTTGCCCATCTAAAGTAGCGTGTCGTCACAAAGGTCACGCTATTGGAAATCTTCTCATACATAAATTCGCTTACCAATCAATGTGGCACGACGGGGATCAACCGTTAAGGCGCGAACTGGGGTGATCGTCCCCAAATAGTACTATTAAATGCATAAGCGTCTACCAACTCCCGGTAGTTCACAATTCATGCTAATGGGACTTTTAGTGACATAACCTAACTTTAATAATCCATTTAGTTTCATCTATCGGTTCTTTTAATCATTTATCGGGTCATACAATCGGGTCATTCAATCATTCGGGTCCAAAATCAATAAACAAACAATCGGGACAAATGGTGTCCTATTTTATAAAACTAACATGTTATCTCCCTCGCGGGTTTATAAAACATTTATAAAAACATTTAAAAGAGTGCGAGGCTATGAACTCACGTTGATGTGGGAAGGCGGGTTATCGGCAATTCGGACGTACGGTACGTGCTTCAATCACGGAAACCTAGACAAATAATAATCGGTCTTAGACGTTTGTCCAATGACTTTATAAAAATATCAATTATGTATACATATGATTATTATATATATATATGATGATCAAGTGGGTTTACATATTCTCATTTACTCATTTTTGTGCTATGTGTCGATAACTTTTATACTAGTTTTCTCGTTTTACCCATTTACGTGTTTTAGGTTCAATAAGCCTATTATAAGTTCTTAACTTGTTGTAATCTTTTTTACACTTATATTATCAGTATTTAAACTTTACAAGTTGGGCCTAAATGGGTTAAGCCCAATAGATTCTTTTTACAAGTTTTTATCCTATTTAGTCCATTTATTAGTCCAATAGGTTTATTTAACTTGTTAATGCCCGTATGCCCTATAGTTCGGGTTTTATCGGTTTTTACTTGTTATACATGTCTATATATCAGTATATAAGTTTTATAAAGTTTTCATTAGACGGGTCCAACCATCTAAGTTTTATTTAACAAAAACGTTAATTTTACGGCAATAGCCGAAAAAGTCGTAAAAATCATGTTTATAGTTTTTATTACTTATAAACATTATTTCACCATCATTTATATAATTTATCCATTTGATTAACCTTTTATATATATTTATATAAATAAGTTTTATAAGTTAGTGGGTTTTTATTTTACATTTTATATATTAAAATATGAGTGCTTATATAATAGTATTATTCTTTAATTTCCAAAAATCTGATTTTTAACTTCATCTTCACCAAAACTGCCATATCTTGAGTTCTATATAGAGATAGAAGCTCAAATTTTTATCACATAAACTACATGATATTTTCTACATTTAACTCTTCTATAGCTACTGTTGAATCATCCTTTAAGTATTTTCTAAAAATCGTCCAAAACAGTAACTTCAGATTTATACCCTAAACTTGTTTTGGTCATATCTCACTCATTACTTTGATTCCATTGCATGGCCAACTCTCACATGTGTACAAGACCCATAGCTTACTGGAAATCTATGCCACTTCATCATTTTATCAGTTTATGACTTACTTCTTTACTGTTTTATACAGCCATCAAATTTAACCAAGATTTTAACCTTGTTTCTTATGGTTTTTCACCTTTTTATCCATGATTATCAACAACAAATCCCCACATAACATTTTTATCATCATATAATCATCATAAATATATACAATAGGAAATAAAATACATGTTTACATAACCAAAAATAACAAGAAGATGAGGAGGACAATCTTTATACCACCATGATGATGTAGGTTGATCAAAACATGGATTTTGATGGAGAAACTTGTGCATAGCCAAGACCATCTTCAAGACCATCATGCTCCATGAACTCCTTGTGGAAAATCAGCCTCAAGACACTATTAAAACTCCTCCATGGATGTTATAAGTACCACCAATCAATAGGGTTTTAAAAGAGCTTCATCTTATGTGTAAATAACATAAGATTCCATGGTAAATTTTTGATCAAATGGGTGTTTGAAGGTGGTGGTGGGACGGCACATATGAGGTTAGAGAGAGAGATGTGTGTTGTTTGCATGTAAGGAGAGTGGAAGTGAAAACTTGCTAGTGGTTTTTGACTTGTGGAAAGCTTAACTAGTAAGCTTAGTAGACAAGTGTGCTATAGTTACATGAGAACTTGACACCTCATGGTGTAACTAGTTACTTAGGCCGGTTTTGGGAGTGGGGTGGGACAAGTGTCCCACTTGTCTCATCCCATTTATTTACGGGTACTCCTCGATTCTAGTTTCCTCGATTTGCGTGCCCTCGGGTCGTTTTACGAAAAATGTTTTTATAAATTATGAATCGATGTCACAAAACGAATCCAATAAAAATTGTCTCATCAAAAACGGAGTTCAAAAACGTAAATACGTAATCCTAAGGTTTCCGATTTAGTCGTAAAGGACGTTAAAATAAAATCGTAAGTCCTAATCTCTTCTCGTAAATTTATGAGTTTATGAACTAACACAAATTTAAAACTCAAAAATAATATTCATGGATAAATTTATTTTCTGAAATGTCGGGCTGTCACCAAGGATGGTGTATGTAAACGTAAGCACGTAACGTTCAATCCTCTGGTTTAGACGTAGTCGATGCTACTCCAAGACGTAAATCCAAATTTCTTCCCAAAAATAAGTGAGTTCATATTGTATCATTAAAATAATATTTTCAAATAATATTTGAGAATAAAATATCAATCGTAAATTGACGGATTGTCACATCATTTACCCCTAAACAGGATCTTTGTCCTCAAAGATCATCTTACCTTACTGCTCGCTTCTTATAGAGTTAAAGCCATGTGGGTATTTCCTCCACATTCGACCTTTTCTCACAAGTGTAATTCATTATAATACGCGAGTTTTATCAAACATAACTACGGGAATAAGATCAGGCTTAATGTTGACTTACTTTCTCTATCCATGATGTACACGGGTTTTTGATGAATGCAACTTTTCGCCGATCTAAGCTTTACTAAGAACAGTCAGATTTTCACTTGATAGATTTTCCATCAAGTTCGATTTACGAAACATAATTCACGCGGTTCTTGAAGTCCTAGGGTAGATCCAGCTTGTATGCCTTTCAAACCAATCTTTTTACATCATCTCTATGGTCCCATACAATGGGGACTTATATCCCATGATTTGTCAGATCATGAATTCATTTTTTCCAAGTTTAAAAATTGTGGCATAACTTCGCTACCCATTTGGCACTTCAAGATCTACATTTCACATTCACATAACCTCTTGCCCACTACCGGCTGTCAATAATCAGATCCTAATTTCAGCAATCATTTCAGGTCTCGCGGGTCGGGTATTTTGTAAGGTTAGGTTCGCCATCATAGGAAACCTTAAACCTAAAAGACATGTCCAACTCACAATGGGTGTATGTCGGATGTCTTCATCTCAACTCCCGCTCATAGATGCTCTAATTTCTAAATCTTAACAAGATTCGATCTCGATCCTAATACGATGATTATCAATGATAATCTTTCCAAAGGAAAACGATTATACGGTTCATTACCAAAGGTCAATCATTCAAACATAAAAAAACACTTATATTACCTTGTATCGTTACTTTACCTCGTCCCTTCGATTTGGGGTGGTACATAGTACTCTCATCAAGGTTCGTTCTCAATGATTTCTGAGCAAATCTCTAGAAATTCGATGCGAAGCGAGGATCTTGATATAGATGATCGATACAGGCATGCTACGTTTACATAACTCTTTTGCATTTATCATTAACGAGAATGATATTAGCAGATTTGGTCAGTCTGTCGACGATGACCCAAATCGAATCTAATTCAGATGATGACCTTTGCAATAGCTAGATGTTTACTAATGTATGAGGCGATGTCTGCCTTCATAATTGCCATCACTACAACTTCTTCAGACAGAGATACTTCTAGTCATAAATGACATACATATAATACTTATACTTACAAATTCCAACATAACTGTATCTCACAATTCTCTATATTTTAGACAATCACATGTGGTCTTTAAAACATTTAACGCTATAGGCTTCTCAACTCTAATGGTTCACATTAGACGCGAACCCCTTCACTATTTATATTATCCTTCTTACAAACATCGTTTATTTTTATATCGTTTTGTAATTTATTTTTGCACCTTCATTATTAAGGAACATGTCCTAACTGGTTCATTATCTTTTCTACATAATGCGTCGGTATCTATATTCACCTCTCATGATGATATAATTATCATGTCCATAATTCACTCATGTATTCTTTCTATATTATGCGTCAGTAATTACGTTCACCTTCCTGATGAAATAAGTAACACAATCGTATTTATTCAAAACTTCTTTCTTCATATCTTCTATGTTTTAGTTTCGTCTCATCTATCATTTTTATCCGTTTTACTCAATCTGTCGTCTAAAGCGTCTATAATTATTATAATTAATTAACTAATAAGTTTTCAATTTTTATGAAATGTAAACATAAAGATTTTAAATTTCTTAGTTTGACCAATTATATAAAATGTTCAAAATAAATTTGAATTTAATTAACAAGATTTTCGTTGATTTATCCAAAATATTTAATAAGATTCGTAATTGTTCGAAAAATCTTTGGTTTATACTTTAGTCAAAATTTTCTTATTTGAAAAGCAAAAATTGTCGTTTCAAATTTCAAATCATGGTTCAAATGGTTTCCTCAATCCCTTTTAGGTTATCTTGAGGTATACACAAACATTTACCCCTAAACAGAAGTTTAGTTAAATGGTTTGTGTATAAGGGAATAATTCCTTAAAATCCTTTGTTAAAACATTTGTCAAAACATATTTCCATTTCTTTTTGGTAAAATCCAAAGTCTTAAAAGGGCTCTTAATTTTTGAAGAGTCAATTTATATTCCATTATCCTTTTAATCACATAGTCTAATCATGTAAAGGTTCAAGTCTTTAATCACGTGTTAATTATTCAAGGTACATGTTTTAATTGTTCGGCCAATTCAAGGCAATTTATAAATAATTATTAACTCATTCTTATTCTTATATACAAACAAATAGTCCTTAATGATCACGAGCATGAATTTTCTCAAATTACAGCCTACACACGTGATTCACCAAATTTATGAATGCTACATGTGTATTAGTCGATCCAAACGACATCACGTGAAACTCATAATGTTTATTACAAGCACCGGATGTAGTGATTGGAATAGATAATCTCTTTCGCAGATGCGAAGTTGATGATAACCATGCTATGGATCAAATTTGCTAGAACCTTGTAAATGATCGAACAATTCTTCCATTTCGAGTTATGGATATCGTTTTCGATTGTCAATTTACTCAGTCACAGTAATCTATAAATATAAGGAAAGATAACACCATAGCTCTTCAGGATGACAGGCTTGGTATAATAAAATCTTTCTCCGACAACTCTTTCAGTTGTACGGTAATTCCTTTAATTCAGGTGGTGCTGACGTACAGTGCACAAGCCACAAGTGCAGCACCGGAAATATAATCAATACCAATTTCAACTTGCCTTAATGGCGAAAGTCTAGGTAGTTCACCAACAAATACCTCCTAAAGTTTCAGATAAGATAAACATCTTTTAATAAATACATACTAGGTTCTTTCTAGATTACAATATCTATAACTAGTTCACAACCAATCACAATATAATCTCAAGTCTAAATACAGGATATGATCATCCGTCAAGAATTATTTAGTTCACTTTTGATAATCAACATCTTATCTTTTTAGGGGAATTCTACTCGAGTTCCCATCAATTAAGACAATGTCGTCATGTCATAATCAATCAATCCATTCTACTGGAATTATCAACTTTCCAGTTTCATTGTTGTCGATAAGATGTGAGCTTCTCAAAAGACTAATAATAATTCATAATCCTTCACAAATTCAAGGATATCTGGAGACACAACTAACCTTAAAAGAGTAAGTTCAACGCATGATTTACGCGATAGAATTTCAAATCAGATACGGATGAAAACATTTAACGAATATGAATATATCCCATGTTTTCATAATTTGAGTACGCATTCGAAAGCTCCTCAGATCGTTACCCAGGTTATTCAAATGAAATCAAATCAAAAGAAATGATAGGAATGTCGATACATCCAGTCGGGTATCATCACTCGGTAATCAGATACTTTTCCTAAGAATCTCACTACGGGAGAATTGGACAAGAAAGAATTGTCAATTGTCAAATAAGACAATTTCCACATATGAGTAAATTCGACTCAGAAGAATAGATGCTACAGGCACATATGTAGGTGACCCTAACATTATGTCCTTATTTTTCACTTCTTGCAGATCTCATTAAAATTTAATCTTTCACAATCCTCAAAGAAAATGTAGTGTTTATTCATTAGTTTTATGGTGACTACTAATCAGTCTTGCATGGTCCATTCTAAATTGTATGTAGGCGCGCAACTATATACAATTTCAAGATTAACGATGCAATACTCAGTTCGTCAAAATTTTATCATCATGTTTATAATAAAAACCTTTTCATGCTTAATTCTTAGATAAGAATCAAGAATAAATTTTCAAAGATTTTCTTTGTTATGAAAACAATTAAGTTTTCCAAGGTACTTTATAATCAACTTTATTTCAATAATGATCACTTATAAATCTCACTTTGAATAATCCTTATAGTGATGCAAATTAAATTTTCTCAAAGGATACCGTTTTAACTTTATAAAAACAATATGTGATCTGCAAAAGAGTGATGAAGAGTTGTTCACCAAGAATTAACTATAATATGATAGGAAATGAGCTTTTGCCAAATAATCATGAGGTTTATGACTTCGATGGCACTCAGGAATACAAAGAGAATAATCCACAACGTAACTCAATTCGGGATGAGTACTCGTTCAATGGTTACATCACTAATGTGAACATTAGGATGAAGCAAATAAAGATAGATATCATCGATACATGTAGAATTTAGCAATCAAATGTAGTCTTTTCATTAATCACAAACAAGTCTAAATTGTACCGTAACATATTACGTGTCACTATGTCATACAATTCCATGAACTCATCCTACCAACTGATGTCTCAGTTAAGTTAGGGATTATTTTTAAAAGATACCACAATGAATACTAATCTACAAGAGTCATTAGGTGTTCCACATGTCCCGGAAGATCCATCGGTCCCAATTAAGAAGAAGATTTCTTCAATTTATTTCTTGGACACTGGGCATCCTCATTAGTGGACAATGGCCTAGGAATAACCCTTAACACGAACTAACAATCAATTAAAACCTTATGATTCAATCACAAAACTTAATGACTTCCTCTTACAATCTTATATTCCATACGAGTTAAATTTTACTTTATTCAAGTTTTTAACCAATTTTATACTCAATTCGATATCCTACCTCATTTTCCAATACTTACAACCTTATTCTTCGACCTTGTAAAGGCAATACAAATATGAATCAACACTTAATTTCCATTCCTATTAACTCTTACAACAACAATTATCAAATGAGTCATTAATATGAAATGACTTGATCATTCAACTAGACTCCTCGGAAAGGTATTAGTGGCATGAGGCTTTTGGGTAATGGTTCCAATAGCAGCCTCAAGTGCAACATTCACCCTTTCGATTACAATTTAAGAATTGGATGACAACGAATCATATGACATCTTCCTAGGTGGTATCGTTTTGTCAAACTCCACTCTATAAGGAAAGATCGTCATGACATCGATATCAGATTTAATCTCGCCAATTCTTTTTCAATATCACAATCAACTAATATCTACATTTCTACGAATATCAACCATTTGTTGGGATCATAATTATCCGCAACTTGGTTTAGATCTAGGATAGCTAGAATTCCTACGAGAATAGCTTCGATTAATTTACCAGGGGAGTTAGGGTTACTTGTGACAATCTACGTCGTATAAATACCTCGTATAAATATCAAAATAATCATCAAACAATCATGTAATAAAATTACATCATATATATATAATCCAAGTTATATATATATTAAAATAACACTTCTCAGTCTTGGTCTTGTCGGTAACTCGGGAATTCTTCAGCACCGTTATAGTCAAAAGATTTTTAGACATTTTTAGAAAAATGTTTTTAGTTAAAAGATTTTGAAAAGTTTTATTCAAAACCTTAGTTTTTAAAAATCTTTCGTTCTCTATAACGAGAGCTCTGGTACCAAACTGTAACACCCCCAAATTTATACAACTCAGTACAGCGGAAGACTCGTTGGTGTTACGGGATAGCACATTACTCACATCATAGACAACGCATAAAAATCGCGTCGTTTAATAATAAATCATTTCCATTCATAAACATTAAAGTTACATCGGTCCCAAGTCATCATTTCATACAAAAGTTTTACAAAGTGTTTGAATGGAAAAATATTGTTTAAGTGTGGGCCATGAATTCTTGTCGTCTTCCCGAGAATTACCTTCAAGTACCTGAGATAAAACATGTTAAAAGAAAAGGTCAGCGATAACGCCGAGTGAATTCATAGAGTTTAATAAATTCCATCAATATAATATCAGTATAAAAGTATTACTGAAAATCATTTTGTACAAATCGTTTTGATAGGCCATGAAATAGCCAAAATCATTTTATACAAATCCTTATCGAAAATCATAATATAGGCATTTGCCTTAAAAATCATTATACGAGCCAATGTCGTAAAAACATCATACAATACGTCTTATGACGTTGTATAAAGTCAAATAAAAATCGTTATATGAATGTGGTTATGAAAACCAAAACACGAACATAATATCAATAGTATGACCCTGTATTACTAGTCAGGAAATACATCGTAATTCGAAGCGTCTAATAGTATTTCGGTGATTTGGATTATTATAAGCCGCATGACATTGTTACCTTACTAAACCAAAACGGGTAGCTAACCCGATACCAATTTTGCCCATCTAAAGTAGCGTGTCGTCACAAAGGTCACGCTATTGGAAATCTTCTCATACATAAATTCGCTTACCAATCAATGTGGCACGACGGGGATCAACCGTCAAGGCGCGAACTGGGGTGATCGTCCCCAAATAGTACTATTAAATGCATAAGCGTCTACCAACTCCCGGTAGTTCACAATTCATGCTAATGGGACTTTTAGTGACATAACCTAACTTTAATAATCCATTTAGTTTCATCTATCGGGTCCTTTAATCATTTATCGGGTCATACAATCGGGTCATTCAATCATTCGGGTCCAAAATCAATAAACAAACAATCGGGACAAATGGTGTCCTATTTTATAAAACTAACATGTTATCTCCCTCGAGGGTTTATAAAACATTTATAAAAACATTTAAAAGAGTGCGAGGCTACGAACTCACGTTGATGTGGGAAGGCGGGTTATCGGCAATTCGGACGTACGGTACGTGCTTCAATCACGGAAACCTAGACAAATAATAATCGGTCTTAGACGTTTGTCCAATGACTTTATAAAAATATCAATTATGTATACATATGATGATTATATATATATATATGATGATCAAGTGGGTTTACATATTCTCATTTACTCATTTTTGTGCTATGTGTCGATAACTTTTATACTAGTTTTCTCGTTTTACCCATTTACGTGTTTTAGGTTCAATAAGCCTATTATAAGTTCTTAACTTGTTGTAATCCTTTTTACACTTATATTATCAGTATTTAAACTTTACAAGTTGGGCCTAAATGGGTTAAGCCCAATAGATTCTTTTTACAAGTTTTTATCCTATTTAGTCCATTTATTAGTCCAATAGGTTTATTTAACTTGTTAATGTCCGTATGCCCTATAGTTCGGGTTTTATCGGTTTTTACTTGTTATACATGTCTATATATCAGTATATAAGTTTTATAAAGTTTTCATTAGACGGGTCCAACCATCTAAGTTTTATTTAACAAAAACGTTAATTTTACGGCAATAGCCGAAAAAGTCGTAAAAATCATGTTTATAGTTTTTATTACTTATAAACATTATTTCACCACCATTTATATAATTTATCCATTTGATTAACCTTTTATATATATTTATATAAATAAGTTTTATAAGTTAGTGGGTTTTTATTTTACATTTTATATATTAAAATGTGAGTGCTTATATAATAGTATTATTCTTTAATTTCCAAAAATCTGATTTTGAACTTCATCTTCACCAAAACTGCCATATCTTGAGTTCTATATGGAGATAGAAGCTCAAATGTTTATCACATAAACTACATGATATTTGCTACATTTAACTCTACTATAGCTACTGTTGAATCATCCTTTAAGTATTTTCTAAAAATCGTCCAAAACAGTAACTTCAGATTTATACCCTAAACTTGTTTTGGTCATATCTCACTCATTACTTTGATTCCATTGCATGGCCAACTCTCACATGTGTACAAGACCCATAGATTACTGTAAATCTATTCCACTTCATCATTTTATCAGTTTATGACTTACTTCTTTATGTTTTATACAGCCATCAAATTTAACCAAGATTTTAACCTTGTTTCTTATGGTTTTTCACCTTTTTATCCATGATTATCAACAACAAATCCGCACATAACATTTTTATCATCATATAATCATCATAAATATATACAATAGGAAATAAAATACATGTTTACATAACCAAAAATAACAAGAAGATGAGGAGGACAATCTTTATACCACCATGATGATGTAGGTTGATCAAAACATGGATTTTGATGGAGAAACTTGTGCATAGCCAAGACCATCTTCAAGACCATCATGCTCCATGAACTCCTTGTGGAAAATCAGCCTCAAGACACTATGAAAACTCCTCCATGGATGTTATAAGTACCACCAATCAATAGGGTTTTAAAAGAGCTTCATCTTATGTGTAAATAACATAAGATTCCATGGTAAATTTTTGATCAAATGGGTGTTTGAAGGTGGTGGTGGGATGGCACATATGAGGTTAGAGAGAGAGATGTGTGTTGTTTGCATGTAAGGAGAGTGGAAGTGAAAACTTGCTAGTGGTTTTTGACTTGTGGAAAGCTTAACTAGTAAGCTTAGTAGACAAGTGTGCTATAGTTACATGAGAACTTGACACCTCATGGTGTAACTAGTTACTTAGGCCTGTTTTGGGAGTGGGGTGGGACAAGTGTCCCACTTGTCTCATCCCATTTATTTACGGGTACTCCTCGATTCTAGTTTCTTTGATTTGCGTGCCCTCGGGTCGTTTTACGAAAAATGTTTTTATAAATTATGAATCGACGTCACAAAACGAATCCAATAAAAATTGTCTCATCAAAAACGGAGTTCGAAAACGTAAATACGTAATCCTAAGGTTTCCGATTTAGTCGTAAAGGACGTTAAAATAAAATCGTAAGTCCTAATCTCTTCTCGTAAATTTGTGAGTTTATGAACTAACATAAATTTAAAACTCCAAAATAATATTCACGGATAAATTTATTTTCTGAAATGTCGGGCTGTCACCAAGGATGGTGTATGTAAACGTAAGCACGTAACGTTGAATCCTCCGGTTTAGACGTAGTCGATGCTACTCCAAGACGTAAATCCAAATTTCTTCCCAAAAATAAGTGAGTTCATATTGTATCATTAAAATAATATTTTCAAATAATATTTGAGAATAAAATATCAATCGTAAATTGGCGGATTGTCACACCTCATGATTCCAGAAACCCTATCATTAGTTTTGAAGAACATGCAAGTGGGTTTTGGATGATTGGCAGATATAGGAAAGAGGTACATACTTTTACTAGTCTTATGTTTTTGTTTGCAAGTTTGGATAGAGAAGACTTGGCAGAGCTTTAAAGGTTACTACAGGTCAAGTATGAGACTGAAGAACCTCCTTCAGTTAATGGAATAAAGCTTTGGTCAACATTCAAAAGAATGTGTGCACCAGATGAAGAAGATCCAGTTTGGAAGGATCTTGAGGATGATATCAGTGGACTTCAATGGCGTCTATATTCAGCAGTTGGTGTGTATTATATGTATTCTACAAAGTTTTCTGAGTATCTTCTTGTGGATGCTGAGTATCCTATGCCCAAAGAAGTTTTGAAGAAAATGATGACAACACAGCTGGAAATTGACTACTCAAGTGACGTGGCCAAATATTTAATTAGATATATTTATTTCCAATATAATAAGATTTGTAAGAATCCTCCTAGTTCATAGTTTTTATTCAGAAACTTGATTACTAGAGTAGATATCAAGTTTAGCGGAGGATTGTTGGGAATAAAATGTAGCCAATACACTTGGACGCTGACAAGAGCAATCTGGACGTTCATAAGAAGAAATCAAGCGTTGACAGGACAAGCGTTGACAGGAAGAAATCAAGCGTTGATAAGAAGAAGTCAAGCACTGATAGAAGACTTAGTCTACACGTATTATGTTTCTAGTAAAGATATGTTCGACAACGTATTTCATATGTTTATCTTTACCAAGAATAGCTGATACGTAGACTCTTGTACAAGGCTCCTTAATCTATAAAAGGAGGCCTTTAGATTATAAGTTTATATATGTTTTACACTTTCATTGTACGCAAGTTTGATTTATCAATCAAAGTGACAATTTGGTTTATACAGTTTGTGTGTTCTTGTTTAAGTATTAATTCTACATAATACTTGAATTGTTACATATACAACAAAGTTTCTCTACGTGTTTAACTTGATTTAATCTCGTTTACACAAGCTAAATCGATCTAAGTTTTGGATCAACAAGGAAGCAAGTCTACCAAAAACCTAGATCGAGATTAAATCAACTTTTTGGGATACCAAAAGGATTTCATTCTCAACTTTTAAACGATCTTGTGCTAGAAGCTAAGTACTTTTCAAATCGTACGACCTTATTTATTGCAATTATATTTATTAACAAGCGATGGGAGAAAAAGCTCATAATCAACTCACATAAATTTATGAAATAATACCAAACTTATAATTGTCTCTATCATCTCTCGTTCTCCACAATTAAAATCTCAAGGAATGAGACTCGTGGATGCTTAGCCAATTAAATCAAAGTTTTGGGTTTTCAAGTCATCTTTTTTTTTTGGTAATGGGTTACCCCGGTAAATATATTAACCAAAAAAGCATTTAAGCACAAAGGAATGTGGCTGAGATACCACATTAACCTCAAGCTACATGCAGCTTGTTAACAAAGACTATGAAACATCAAAAGCCCTAATCGAATCTAGAAGATAAAAGTAAACTAGATAAAAACCAAGATGTGAACATGAAACCGCGCACACTCTTCAACATCCAACACCACCATGAGAGGAGCAGGATGAATCCAAATGAGTCTGCCTCCTTAAAAAACCTTACCAAAGAAAACCCAATGGGAAAAACCTTGGACAAGGAAAATAGAGTACAACACTCACCCGACACACCTATCATGGAAAAAATCTTGAGCTCGGAACCCTCCATTTGTCAAGCAGCAAACTTGACCTGGTAGACAATTTCTTGAAACGGAAAGAACTCAACTTCAAACGAATAGTATCACATAGAATCTGAAATAACTGATCAACAGACATCCGCTTCTTCTTGAATAGTCTTGAATTTCGTTCCATCCAAATAAAATAAGCAGTAGCAGCCAACACAAGACGAGCAAGAATACTAACACATGATTTCCCATTCGAAATTAGAATAACATGCGCTAATATATCATCAATACGAGGGGGATTTTTTTTTTCAAGTCATCTATTAGATCTTGCATCTTCTTAGACTTTTTCAAGTTTAGAATTTTCATTTTAAAGTTCCCTTGATAAACGACTTTCTAGGATCAATAATAGGAACTTGCGAGAAGTTCTTGTTCTTAACCCTTAAGAGTTAAGACTTTCGCGTTTTAAAGTTCCCTATATAAAAGCCTAGCAAAACTTGACTTAAACACGTTAAGGATACTAGCTAGAGTAAACTTGGATGTAAACTCGTGTTGAGCCAAAAGATTCACAACGTTTAAAAATTAAAACCACTTTATTAAAATTTATTCTAGCAAAGAAAGAAAATAACTATAACAAAGGTAAATACTAATAGGACAAAATAGATTAAAAATTTTGAAAAATGTCAAAAAAATCAATTTTCCGGTTAAAATGAGGACAAATACAAGGAAAAGCCCACTTAACTTCGATAGGATTCCCCCTACACTTAATTTAAACATTGTCCTCAATGTTTAAGCATGTGGGAGTGAACTCCCCTACACTTAGGACATTGTGCACGTTGTTTAAATCTTGCTAAGGAAGAGACATCTAAAGTGATTCCTATTTTAATATTGGAAAATATAAAATAGAGAATTAAAAGAGTTTAGGATAAAACCGGGAAGACGGGTCCACGGGATCACAGTTCGTCAAAATTCATCAAGAATGGATCTTTGAAAGCTCGAATCCCTGCACATGATAAGTAAGAAAACAACAAACACATACTAGGGTATCCCCCTACACTTATTATAAAAACATATAAAGATAGATAGATAATCGTCCCCGAATTAAATGGTCCATGGGGAAGCCTCGAATGTAATACCGGGATCAAAGACCTTGTCCTCGTTCCCGGAGGAAAATATAACAGGAGAGGCCGGAGGATAAGTCTTAAAGGGTAGAAAAGTCCTCTCAACATACGAAAAGTATGTGAGGTCGTGATCCACGGGAGGTGGGATGGGTAAAGTAAGCAAATTGTCATCCCCCAAAGACAATTGATGCTTAGAAAGTGGAAAAGTCGTAAGGTTATCAATCGTAGAATAGTCAGTGTCACCTCCCGGGTCAAAGCACTCATCCTCCGTAATGGTCTCTAAAGGAGTGGATGAAAGGTGCTCGGGAGGGGGACTTGGGACAATATCTTCATGGATCAAGGTATCAAAAAGAATATCCCCCTCAGTGTCATCATCATCAATACCCGGAGGTATTGGGAGAATGTTGATTTCTTCCATAAATGTGTCATTATTCTCAACGGGAGTAATAGACGGAGGTAAAGACTCGGGAATAGGAGCAGAATTCAACGCTTCAATTTTAGCAATAAGAAGATGAACTTTCAGTAATTTGTCGCGAAGAATAACGTCGTCCACCTCATCTACATGACCAAGTTCAGTGGTGAACTTCTCGTATGTCGGAGAGAATAAATCAACATAGCCTTCATCGCCCGGAGGAGAAGGAGAAATTTCCAAAGTGAAATTCTCATAGCATGGAAAAAAAATCATTATCATTAAGAGCGACCTCTTCCGTAAGCTCAGCAAAATTCGGTACATCACAAACCTCCCCAAATAAGTTGTCGAGACCAAATTCACCAATCTCACTCGATGTATCACAATCCTTAGACGCATTTGGGATATCGAGAGAAGGAGGTACAATTGCACTAGGACATTGAGCAACAAGATCATTCCAAGAAATAGTATTCTCATCGTCATCATCATCATAAGTATGGATACACAGGAGGAGGAGTATAAGTCTCGATATTCGATATTTGCTCTTGTCGTTGATCCTCTTGACATTTTTCGATGATCTTGTTGAAGGCTTCTTGAAGTTGTTGACCTTGCTTAACAAGAGTAGCCCATTGTTCGTGAGAGCTCAAATGTTCGAAGGAAGGTTGATGATTGACGGTGTGACGTGGGGGCTCAAAATTTTGAAAACCGGAATTATAGCACGGATGTGGCTCATAATAATTCATCGGCTGACAAAAAGAAGTATCGTGAGGGCCCCTACAATTATTGCAACACGGATATTGAGAAAAACCTGGTGCATTTGGCAGATAGTTATGACCATTGTCATAATTGTAACCCGGTTCTTGCTTGTCAAGAGACGGGTATCGAATAGGACACAAAATATGCCAATGAGAATCGCTTCCACAATATATGCAAGAAGGGGGAGTAGGTGCATTAGAAGGAAAGGATGAATTAGTCGAATTTCACGATGGACAAAATCCAAAATGTGAAAATTGTGAATCGGAAACGGTTGGAAGATCTTTTCTGCATTGCTCGCAATAACACCATTCACATGATTCGAAACCATATAATCGTCTCATACACCTTACGCAATACGAATCCATGAAGAATAAAAAATAAGAGGGGTTGAGAAAAAGAATTAAACACAATAGAGGGTTAAGAGGAATGTTTTTGGTGCAAAACTTTGAAAAAGAGATGCTTTTTATGACTTTTTAAATGTTTTTTTATTTTTGAAATTTTTTATTTTTTATGAATTTTTGAAAAATGCAAAAAAAATAACGTTCACGAGTGAACGGATCCCAAAATCCAACACATCTCTCACAAAAACCGTTAATCTTCACGAAAAGAGCCGGCAGCGGCGCCATTTGATTTATGATTTTGCTAGTTAAAAAGTTCGCATTTCTCGGTGTCTAATAGAATTGATTTCCGGTTAAAAGTGCGACTCAATTGTTTTTGGTTAAGAAAAAGGGAAGTTTGGTTATCTATTTCTAAGTAAAAGGTAAATGCGAATAGTAATAAAAATAAGCTAAAACAATTAACTAATAATAACGAAACGATATAAATAATAAAACGTAAATTAAAGCTAAACAATTAATAAAAATAAAACTAAACGAAGAAATTAACTTTCGACCAAAAAATAAAATTAACCTAATGAAAAACGAGAAAATAAAACTAAGAGGGTACTTTAAAACTAGACGAGGTAAAAGCTAAAGCGGGCACTAAATAAAAGATAAACTTAATCTTTAGGAAAAATACTAATACTAAAAATTGATGAAAAATTCAACTAAAAATACGTGACTTTCAGAATTAAAATCGAAAAAACTTTCAGATTAAACTAAACAATTACAGAACAATATTAATTAATAAATAAGCTAGAAGGTAAGCTTCTCAAGCAACCAAGCAAGCTGCTCAAAATGGCGGGAAAAGTCCTAAGCTAGCAAGCTAGCTAGCATGACAATGTGATATATAGTTCGGAATCCGTGTTTTATAGTTCGGAATCTTTATTTTGGATGTAGTTCGGAATCTACTGTATTGTACTTAATTCGGAATATGTTTGTACTAGACCTAATTCGGGAAGTGGATTTTACACACAGTTCGGAATCTAGGTGCAGAACGTAGTTTGGGATAATGGATTTGTATTTGTATTTAACTCGGAATAAGAGAAACTAACACTTAGTTCGGAATAAACTAATACATAACCTAATTCGGGAAAAATGAAAGTTGGACCTAGTTAGGGAAACTAGGGTTTTTAAAATATTCCGAACTAAAATAAAATAAGCAAAACAAAATTAAGCTAAAAACCAAAGAAGCACTTATCTAAAAACTTAACCAAAAAGATTTTAAGAAAAAGCTAATAAGCCAAAATTTAAAAACTCTTAAAAACACTAATTAATTCAAATATTTAAAATTAACTTTTTATAAAATAACTTTTAAAAACACTTAATTAAAATTAAAACAAACACACAATAAGCCAACATAATCAAACACATAAAAACATAACAAACAATCAAATAAGCATAACAATAAGCAAATAAGCATAAAGATTAAGCAAAACAAGAAAGGTAGAATGAGAGATTAATTAAAAACTTGATTAAAATAAAAGATTCAACAACACAAATTAAAAACTTACTTGGAAATAACTTGAAATTAAAGAACAATTAAGTAAATGAAAATATGAAAGTGAAAGTAAAAATATGGAAAGACTAATTTGTCAAATTAGCTAACACCTCCTAATGACACATTAGGAGGGTATTTATAGGAGGATTAACATGTGTTATTGCTTTCTTCTTTTTCTCGTCTTTTCGTCTTTTAAATTCTTTGACTTTTTCGACTTTGTCTCGGGATTATTTGAACTCGTCTTATAATTTCTTCATTTATTAGACTTGAGTTCTTCGACTTCATTAAACTTCCGTCTTTAGACTTTTTCTTCGATAAATCTTTAGAATAGGCCTTGGACTTCCGTTCTTTTTGCACTCTTGATCTTTTGACTTCGTCTTTTGTCTTTTTCTTTGATAAAAGCCCGTGAAAGACCATGTTTTCTTCCCTTTTCACATTTTGTTCCTAAATCACAACAAAAACACAAACCACGCATAATTCCAACATTTACGACATAAAATACACGTTTTGGCTTGGTTATTATTATAATTAAGTGGTAAAAGGATAAGTGTTTTCACACTTATTAATTGTACTTAATCGTTTATCAATACAAGTGAAAGTTTGGTATATCTTGTGTTTTGTTTTGTTCTTTGATTTTAGTGTTAATTTCGCATAACACTTAGGTTATTATAAACCCAAAGTTTCTCTATGTGTTATACTTGATTCAATCTCGATAACACAAATCTAATCGATCTAAGTTTGGGATCAACAAGTGGTATCAGAGCTTGTTGAGGAACTTTTGATAAGAAGAACATCAAAACCCTAATTTTCACAAAAACCCTAAAAACATCATGTCGACCTCAACCTTAGAAAACCAAAGTTCAGGATCCTCAAACCATAACCTCAAAATTCCTATGCTTGACCTTGATAACTTTGAGATCTGGAAGTTCAATTTTGAGCAATATCTCCAAGTGGACAACTATGTTCTATGGGAGGTCGTTGAGCTTGGAAACAAGTTCAACTAGGCTCAAAAGATCTTGGACTCTGTTGACAAAAGGAGAACAGCCAATGCTAAGCCTGAAGATTTGATTCCTAGACCTGAAGATGGAAGAGCCACCTCTGCTGCAGAGGTAGCACATAGAAGGCTTGACATGAAGGCATTGAGCATTCTCAAACTAGCTCTTGGAAGCAAAAATCACCACAAATTCAGAAAGTATGAATCTGCCAAAGAGCTTTGGGAAGCCCTTGAGATCACTTATGATGGTAATGAGGACACTCTCAAACAGAGGAAGAAGAATATGGTAATGGGTTTTGCTGTCTTTAAAGCTTGAACTAATGAAAAGTTGAGTGAAGTGAGAAGTCGTCTTCAAGAAATTACTAGTAAGCTGGCATTCATGGAAACTGAGTTTGAAGATGATGATGTTAACGATGCTTTTATTGGAGCTCTTGGAGATGGTTGGGAAATCCATGCCAATGCAATATTGGCAACACAAGCTTACAAGAAGATGACCTTTGATGATATCTACAATCAATTAAAGGTCATGGAACCAGAAGTTCTGCTTAAACAAGGAAATAAAACACCTTCTAGAAGCATGGCTTTTATTTCCCACCATGAAACTTTAGACGCTGAAAACTATTGTTTTGTTAGTGGACAAAGCTCTATTGACTGCGGCTCATCAGACGCTGACACATACAATCATGCTTCACCAAATCTTAAACCAGCAAGAATTAATTTGGATACTGTATGTGCCTATATTGCTTCTTTACCTAATGGATCATAAATCTCTTTTGAAGATCTTCATCAAATTCGTGATATTGATATTGAGGAGATGGAAATCAAGTGGAACATGGTTATTAGCAGTATAAGAGCCAGTAGGTGAAACAAGAGATTTGGAAGAAAGATGACTTTCAATAGCAAAGAGACTGCTGGATTTGATAAATCTAAATTAGAGTGTTACAATTGCAATAGAATAGGACACTTTGCTAGAGAATGTAGATCTCCCAAGAGGAATGATGGTGAACAGAACTCTAGACAGATCATCAAGGTTGAAGATACTAAGCCCAAAGCCATGGTAGCAATGCAAGGAATTGATGGAGTTAGATTTGATTGGAGTTTTATGGACAAAAATGAAGTGGAGAATCAAGCCTTGGTAGCTGAAAAGGATGAAGAGCGTGTTCAATATGCTCTCATGGCCAGATCCTCTTCTTCATCAGACAATGAGGTATATGATGATGCATTTTGTAGTAAGGGTTGTAGACGTAATATTGATTAACTTAATAAAGATATTCTAAAGCTACAATCTGATATTCTTGGGTTGAATATCACTATTTCAAACTACAAAAGGGGGCTTACACATTCAGATGGGATGGTGCAAGAATATAAGGACATGGAATTTAACCTAAAAGATCAAATAACTGTTCTTAAAAAGGATCTTGCACTTAGTTCTGAAGCAAAAGTTTTTATATAGAAGCTAATAATGAATTGAAACTAAAGTTAGATGAGGCCATTCAAGCTAGAGAGAATGTAGGCTTTAAAATTGAAAAGTTTGAAAAATGATAATCAAACCCTAGATAAGGTCTTAAGTGAACAGAGGAACCCTAAAGACATGGTTGGGATTGAGATGCATTCTAAGGAGTATGTTGCTGTTCCACCCCCAGAAGGTGACTTCTATGGGGTTCTAAAGAAATACTTGTCTTGGACAGTTATTCTAGATCTCTAAGTAGAGGAATTTACTCCTCCACCACATGTGCTCACACCAGTTGAGGAGTACAAGAAAAGGGTAACTAACCCTTCTCTCTTTGTTAAAGGAGGACTTTTCAGTGATGAAAAGACTGGCCCTAAACCTATTATCATCACTAACCCTACTACTGGCAAACCTATTGACCTTGGCTCACAATCTAAAAGCAAATCTAGTATTAAGTATGCAGAAATGTATAGAAAACCTAGATCTCCAAAGAGTCAAGCTACTATTAATGAGACTCGATTTTATGAACCTAGACCTAAGGCTATGTCTAGAAAGGCTTGTTATACATATGGGAGCTTCTCACATTTGGCTTATAGATGCGTCAGTGGATAGAAACCAGCCACTGACAATTAGTCAACCATTGTCAACCCAAAGCCATATGTTCATACTAGACCACATGCCACTAGACCAGCTCTTTATTTCACCAAGGCAACTAACACCCAAGGCCAAAGACCTTTCCAAAAGACAAACACTTGGTCTAACAAACAGTCGGTTCCTGTAGCAAACCCTAATTCAAACGCTGACAGGAACAAATCATCCGCTGACACGGCAATATCAGTCGCTGATAGAATTAGGTTTGGAATGAAAATGCCACAATTAGTAGCTGTCAGACCCAATGCTAGACCCAGTAATAACAAGTATTTACAACCTAAGGGAAAGGGATCTAAGGGATCATCGAACCTAACATGGAGACCTATACAAGACCAGTCTTAAACTTCTAATGGTGTCTCCATGACATGCAATAGATTTAAATATCTTGAAAAACATATTAGGACAAACTGGGTATTTAATGTTAAAAGGGATGAACAGGGGGTTGTTACAAGAAAAAAGTCTATTCTTGTTGAACAACCAAATGGATCCAAGTCTACTCAAGTTTGGATTCCTAAATAAAACTAATTTGTTTTCTTTATGTGCAGGGCATTCCAAAGCAGGTTAATGATTATGAATATTGGGATTCTGGATGCTCAAGGCACATGACTGTAAAGGAAGACTACTTGACAAACTTTACTCCTATTCCAGATGGTGATAAAGTGTACTTTGGAGGAGGATATGGGACAATATCAGGAAAAGGCACTCTTATCACCAACAACCTACATTTTGATGAAGTCTTTCTAGTAAAAGAACTTGACTACAACTTGTTTAGTGTGTCACAAGTATGTGACAACAAAAATAAAGTTCTTTTTACTAAAACAAAATGTTTAGTTTTAAGTAAAGACTATGTGCTACCTGTTGAATAAGTTTATTGAGTTTAGAACACCTGCACATAAGGACATTTATAATGTCAACTTACAAGGGATTAAAATGAATAATAACTTGTCATGAGAGTAACTTATGACACAGAAGGTTAGGGCACATTAACTTTAAAAACATGAATAGACTTGTGAGGCATGATCTTGTGAGAGGATTGCCCTCAAAAGCATTCCACAATGATCATAATTGTGTTGCATGTCTTAAATACAAACAACACAAGTCCTCATTTAAGTCAAGAGTGTTCAGTCTAGTTCTAAACCTCTACATCCGCTTCACATGGATTTATTTGGACCTACTAATATAGAAAGTCTAAATGGCAAGTCTTATTTCTTTGTGGTTACTGATGACCATTCCAAGTTTAAATGGACTTTTTTTAGTTAAAAAGAGTGATACTGCCAAAACCCTAATTAATTTTATTAATCAAATGGAAAAGAAATCAGGGTTTACAGTTAACATTCTTAGAAGTGATAATGGTGGAGAGTTTACGAATGACCTATTAGATGCCTTTTGTGTGGATAAGGGGATTACTAGGGACTTTAGCATAGCTAGAACTCCACAGCAAAATGGTGTAGCTGAAAGGATAAATAGAACTCTTATTGAGGCAACTAGGACCATGTTAGCATATGCTAAATTACCCATTGCATTTTGGGCTGAGGCTGTTAGTACTACTTATTATGTTCAGAATAGAGCCTTGGTCAATAATATTCACAATAAGACCCCCTATGAGCTCTTTTGGAATAGAAAAGCTAATATAGATTTTCTTAGACCCTTCGGATGTCATGTAGTGATTTTAAATACTAGTGACAACCTAGGTAAGTTTAATTCAAAAGGTGATGATGATTATTTTGTGGGTTATTCTATGAACACCAAGGGGTATAGGATTTACCACAAGAGAGATACATGTTTACTTTTTAGAGAGTAAACCTAGTAATCATGCTAATGGACCAGTCTGGCTTTTTGATTTAGAGCCATTATCTAGGTCCATGAATTATTTGCCTGTTACTGATCCAGTTGTCTTGGAGACTCCTCCAAAGATTGTGGAAGATACTATTGTTGATAATGCAGGTATACATGCTACAAAGGAGCAAGGATCACAAGCAGATGAGGTCACTCCCACACTTTCTTTTTTGTATTTCCCCATTTGGAGTGAAGAATTCATTCAGGCATCTGCTACTGAAAGGGAATTGGAGAGAAAACAACAAGAAGAAAAAGTCAGTAAAAGTGTTTCATCCGCTAACAAAAGTAGTTCAGCCACTGACACACCAAATCCAAATGCTAACAAATTGCTTTCATCCGCTGACAAAAATGCGTCTGAACTTGGTGAAAGTTCCACACTCAATGAAGATGTCAGCGTCATAAACTTAAACACTGACAATGTGCTTCATAGTTCAAGTGAGTTTGAAACTAATGATGGTGAGGATCATGGTATTTGGAGTCTACAGTACATGACAATACATTGTTTGGAGGAGGAATTCTTGCAAAAGTGTCCAAATCTCACCCTCCTACCCAAATCATTAGTCCCATTAATTCACCAGTTCAAACAAGAAGAACAATGAATCCTAAAGGAGTATTTATTGCAAACATTCACAAAAAGGATGATACCCCTTTGGTTTAAGAATGTTTGTTTGCTTGCTTTCTATCATAGAGTGAGCTCAAGAAGATTTTTCATGCTCTCCAAGAACCAAGATGGGTTGAAGCAATGCAGATGAGCTTCACCAGTTTGTAATTCAAGATGTTTTGGAGCTTCTGGATTGTCCCAAGCATGTGAGACCTATTAGAGCACGTTGGGTTCTAAGAAATAAGAGAGATGAGAGAGGTATTGTGGTTAGAAACAAATCAAGACTGGTTGCTCAAGGATACACACAAGAAGAGGCACTGACTATGAAGAGGTTTTTGCACCTGTTGCCAGAATTGAAGCAATAAGGATTTTCATAGCCTATGCTTCTTGCATAGGTTTCATAGTCTACCAGGTGGATGTCAAGAGTGCTTTCTTATATGGCACAGTTCAAGAGGAAGTGTATGTTATGCAGCCTCCTGGTTTTGAAGATTCAGAGCATCCAGACAAGGTTTATAGAGTTAAAAAGGCCATGTATGGTCTTCATTAGGCCCCTATAGCTTGGTATGGTACTCTTTCCACATACTTGGTGGAAAATGGTTTCAAAAGGGGCACCATAGATCAAACATTGTTCATAAAATAGGAAGGGAAGGATTTTCTTCTTGTATAGGTCTATGTTGATGATATCATCTATGTTTCTTCTAACCAAAGGATGAGTGATGATTTCTCCAAGCTGAGTGCAATGGGAGAGATGAATTTCTTTCTAGGTCTTCAAGTCCAACAGAAAGAAACTGGTATCTTCATCTCACAAGACAAATATGTAGCTGAAATTTTGAAGAAATTTGGTTTTTCCCCTTATGAAAAACGGGCTAGCACACATATGGATAGGGAACACCCTTGGGGAAAGACTGGAGATGAAAAGGATGTTGATGTCAAGGGTTATAGGTCAATTAATGGATTATTAAGGTATCTTACTACTTCTAGACCTGATATCATGTTTGCTGTGTGTGCATGTGCACGTCACCAAGTGACTCCCAAAGAGTGTCATCTTCATGCTGTCAAAAGGATTTTTAGGTATCTTAGGTGCTATCCCACTTTGGGATTATGGTACCTTAAGGATTCTCATTAGAGCTTGTAGGTTTTTTAGATAGTGATTATGGTGGAGACAACAATGATAGGAAATCCACTACTGGTGGATGTCAATTTCTTTGGAACAAACTTATATCTTGGAAATGAAAGAAACAAATAGTGGTGACCAATTCAACAACGGAGGCTGAGTATGTAGTAGTTGCTGCATGTTGTGGGCAAGTGTTATGGATTCAAATCAGCTTTTGGATTATGGTTACAATTATATGCATACCAAGATTATTGTAGATAGTAACAGTACACTATGCATTATTAAAAATCATGTACGTCATTCTAACACCAAACACATAGAAATAAGGCATCATTTTATAAGGGATTGTTTTGAAAAAGGTTTAATACATCCATATTAGAGGTGGCAAATCTTGCCCATTTGGATACATATGGGCACTTTTTGCCCATTTCCAAAAAAAGATGGGGCACTTTTTGGCCATTCTTTATAATGGATGGGCTAAAAGGGCGCATATGTAAGAAACTAAATGGGCTTAACGGGCGCACTTGCAAAATACAAATTAGTATATTCGACGAATATTTTTTATTAAACTTTTTATCCCCGGCTTTCAAACAAGTATTTTTATTTTTGATTGTAGGTTTTTATATATTTTTTTTCCTTTTTTAGCTTGTGCCCGTTTTAGCCCGCCCATTTTGCCCGCCCGTTTCGCCCGTGCCCATTTAGCCCGCGCCCGTTTAGCCCGCCGCCCGTTTTGCCTGTTGCCCGTTTATCCTGCCGCCCGTGCCCGCCCGTCCGCCCGTTTTGCCACCTCTAATCCAGATAGAGTAGACACAGAAGATAATGTGGCTCATTTGTTAACTAAACTTTTTGATGTTGGGAGGTTCCAGTACTTGGTAACACGTATTGGAATGATCAATCCATAAAATATGTGTTTTTGAAAGTGTTGTATAATATGTACAGGATATGCATTGTTATTATCTCATGTAAATGTATTAGATTTTCCACTATGTTTTCTAACGCTGACAAAGGCATTTTATCCGCTGACAAATGGATTTTGGCCGCTGACAGCCTATGTTAGTTTTTGTGGTTTTTCATCTAATCATGCAGGCATTTTGAGCATTGTGCAATAGGATACAAAGTTTCTTATGGACTTCATAGTTATGAAGAATTGTTATTTATGATGGTTGGAATATTTACATTCCTATCTTGAAATAAAAAATTTATCATAGTTATTTCTTTTGCAATCTGTGTAAGTTTAAAGGGAGGTTTAGGAAACCTTTAGGTATTTGAGTACTTATACAGTGCTCTTATCACAATTCTAGATTGTGTCCACTGGTGAGTAGGAGTTAGGAATAATGAAGGATTTTCTTTTGAAGAATTGTTGGAATTCCTAAATCTTGAGGCACTGTAGCATGAAAAGTTGATATACTATGCATGTTGCCAAGACGTTTTGGCCTAGTATTATGATTGGTTGGTTGGGAGACTTGGTGTAAATAAAAATGGGCTTACCTGGGAGTTACCAAGAGTTTATATGAGATTACTTCACCCTAAAGGACTTACCTTAGAAAGGTTCACTTGAGGACAATTATGCCTATCTTGCTTATGCAAGTGTGTATAACTGGACAGAGAATGCTAAATTCATTCTGTGTCATGGATGAGTTATCTTCATTAGGGTAAACTTCTTGGTTAAGGTCTTTTTATTTTATTATTTTTATTTTTAGTCGTTGACACATACTGGGTTACCCGATGACAAGCACATTATCAAACGCTGACATGGCAAATATACACGCTGACAAAATATAGCCGTTATCCATTGACACTTATATTTTGACCTTTGAAGAACATTGGGTCCCACCTATTTGTTTCTTTTGCGATATTTTGGGCCATAATTTTATGGGATTTGGTAATTTCTTTAAAAGCTAAAGATCAAAGTTATTATTTTTCAAGATTTTCGATATTTTGAATAGCTTACCACTTTTTCAACCAATAGTAATCTAGTTTACCACCCATATATACGGCTCATACTATTTACAACAGGGTAACTTGCTTGATTGTCTCATATTTTATCCATAACCATCTATTATCACTTTCATACTTTCTAACCTCTCATAAAAACAGTTTTCATGGCTCCTTTGTTTAAACCAGCTGGTGTTACTTTGGGATTCAGATATCAACACAACATGGTTGCATATCTTGTTGTTGATAATGATCATCATCCCCAATATACAAGAATGACAGAGTATCTCTTGGCTTCTAATTTAAGGTATGCTTTGATCCATGCTCTACTCATTCCTATCACACACAACAAACAGTTTTAGAACATTTCTAGTTTTGAAACAGTTGATGGAGTGATTACATTGTTAGGGACTGTTCATGGGACTAAATGGATAGTTACCGAAGCACTTATTCGTCAAGCTTTACATCTTGATGATGTTAATGGTGTAACTACCCTTCCTAATAAACAGTTAGAGGAAGGACTTAGAGGCTTGGGGTATGATTTGCCCCCTGAGGGTAAAATTAATAAATATTCTAAACAACAATTTCCCCCAGCCTGGAAGTTCTTGATACATGTCCTCTTGCAATGTCTGAGTCCCAAGTGTAGTTCTTTCAACGAAATCAATCATTCATTTGGTTGTATTCTTGTTTGTATGGCCACTGGGCAAAAATATAATTTTTCCCACATGATTTTTAGGGCATGTTCCATAATAAGGGTAACAAGATGACTCTTGCTTATCCATGGTTTATACAAATGGTGTTTTAAGTACAAGGTTATTGTCGTAGGGATCATGACAATTATTACAAAATCCCTACTCAAAAACCTAAAAAATTTTTGTCCATGAACACTAGACCTTTCAGACCTTTACCTTTGACACCTCCCATGTTGGCTGTTATTGAGGCACCCAACAACCCTCAACTTCACCAAGAACCTGAACCTGAACTAGCACAACAACCACCTTCACCTCACTAAGATTACCCTATGAATGTTGACCCATCAGTCGCTGACACTCGCGTTTCAGCCGCTGACACACCCATTTCACACGTTGTTACCTCACCACCTCAACCACATGTTCACCAATCCATTTCCTCATCTGAACCTTTTGACTTTCGCTTGGAGAAAAGACAAAGGACAACTGAAGTCTTCTCCTCTAGTGGTCCTAGCCATGTAGCTGAGAGAAGTTTTCCTGATGAATCCATTTTGAGGAGTCAAATCCCCATTTTGGAAGAGGGCAGTCTGCAACCATTATCTGTTTTAGAATTGACGGCTATCTGCATTGGCTTGCAAAACTCCAGTGTGGAACTTGTACAAAAAGTCACTGACCAAGGCCTTGAACTCAATCAATTGAGGGAGAGGATAGTTGTTATGGAAGGTGCTGGCTCAAGAAAAAGGAGAGCTATGGTTTTATCCTCTGAAGATGATTCTTACAAAGGGGAGGATGAACCTAATGAGCCATTTAATGTTAGTGATAAGGGGTCCCATGAAGGTTCGTATAGGACAAAGAAGGTAGCTGAAGCATTGACAGGGATGAAGGAACAACCTGCTATCTTTTTGGTCACTCCCTTGAAGCATTCTGATGTTACAAGCTAGTGGAATTTCTGCCGCTAACAAAGGCAATTTGAACGTTGACACGCCTATTTCAGACGCTGACAGGATTCCAAGTTTGACTGGTGTATCCCAACCACCATTCATTCCCAACCACCATTCATGTTCAAGGAGTCTTCCACTCAGGTACAATCTTCTACTTTGCCCTATATTGATCCTATGGATAAGGGTAAAGCTGTGGTAGTAGAAGAAGATGTTCACAAAGATACAGCCCAAAAAAAGTTTGAGAAGGGGCTTGAGGAAGGTAGTATTGAAGCACAGATTCTCTCATCAGAATCTGAAGGTGATGAGAAGGATGAATCTGATGATGATGACAGTTCACAAATCTCAGCTGTTGATATGATCAATCTGGTGGACTTGGAGAAATTAGAGTATGGGGAAGATGAGCTTGATAGGGAAAAGATTAGAGAGTTGAAAATGCAGGTGGATTTTGATGTTCCTCATGTATCTACTATGTATTTTAAATGGGAAGAGACATGTCTAGCAAATCAAGACATAACTGTGTCAGAGCATATATGGGGGCTAGAAATTTTGTTGAGAGTACAAAGGGATTGTAAAGTGATTTTGCAATATAGTACAAAGAAGGTGTTGTCCAAAAGCAAGACAACAAGAAGAGAGCTTTACTATATGCTTCTTAGGTGTCACCAAACATGGTGGACTTATGATAAATTAAGAAAGCTTTCTTTTGACCAGTTGGAATACCTTGCTTATGCTATTTGGGATTATGTTTCTGAGGCAAACACAATTAGAATGTTTTCTGAAGAGAGACAGGAAGAGATAGAGGAGCTGCTAAATATTAAGAAGGCATCCATTGTTCCTAAACCAGTGAAGAAAGGATTCAAGTTAAACTTCCCATTACTTGATCACTTGAAACCACATGACGTAGTCTTAAAGAGGAACATGGTACTTTCTCCACTGATGGCATCTGATTTAGTTGTAGTTGTTCCACTTAATTTCATAAATCCAATCATTAAGCATGAAGTAGATTCTATTGGATACTGGGTGATCACCAGGGCTGGTGATAAGGTACATACTTTACTTCGTTAGTGTCTTTGTTTTCTAGTTTGGATATGGAGGATGCTGAAGCTCCGTGGAGCTTGATGAAAAAGATGTATGAGGCTGAGGCTCCTACATCTTTGAATGGAATAAAAATCTGGACAACATTTTAAAGGATGTTTGCCCATGATGTTGAAGATCCAGTTTGGTTGAATCTAGATGATTGGAGTGGCTTAAAGTGGCATTTGTATTCAGCTGCTGGTGTGTTTCATTTGAGTACTACAAAGTTGGCAGAGTACTTGTTGATAGATGAGAAGTATCCACTGTCTCAAGAACTATTGAAGAAGTTGATCACCACCAGACTTGAAGTTGACTACACCAGTGATGTTAGCATAGACTTTATGAGGTTTATATATTCTTACATTCGGGAGTATGTTTTATTTGTAAGAATCCTCTTTGTATTTTGCTTTTATTCATAAACATGAACATTAGTATAAGTATCAAGTTTAGGGGAGGATTGTTGGGAATAAAATTAGCTACATCACTATGCCGCTGACAAAGGGATTTCAGACGCTGACAGGAGTTATTTAGGCGCTGACAGATTGGACGTTGACAAGAAATATTCAAGCGCTGACAAGTGAAATCCCAGCTACAACAGAATACTTTGTCAACATGTTTTTATATGTTAGGAAGATATGCATGTCTATTGTATTTCCTATGTTTATCTTAATATATCTTCCTAGAATAGTTGAAAAGTTTTCTTATTGTACATGACTCCTTAAGTTATAAAAGGAGGTCTTAGGGGTTTAGTATTCATATAGTTTTTCGAATACTTTCATTGTACTTAATCGTTCATCAATACAAGTAAAAGTTTGGTATATCTTGTGTTTTGTTTTTTCTTTGATTTAAGTGTTAATTCGGCATAACACTTAGGTTATAATAAACACAAAGTTTCTCTACGTGTTATACTTGATTCAATCTCGATAACACAAAGCTAATCGATCTATGTTTGGGATCAACATTTACCTTGCATGCTTTAATGACACGCCATAATTATCCAAGTGGGGTTTTATAATTATGGTATTAGAGCCAAGGTTTCGACCTGTAGGCTCTTAAAGTTGACCTGTGACTAGTGGGTAGTCACCAGGATCTTCCTAAACGCACAATAATTTTCATTTCTTGCATCGTTGTTTTCTTAAGTTTTGACCAAGTAATGTTTGGTACAGGACTGGCCATATTTAGTCGCATGTGCTTTTCTACGAATTTTGCTTTGTGGACCGACCGATAGGCGTCCACCTTTACCAATGTCTGTTTTCGTTGGCTATGCCTTTATAAACTCTTCATGCATCTCTTATGTTAATTCTATGTTTCTAATCAGATTAATCATTTCATTCCTCTTTGAAACTATTAGATGGTCAAAACACTAAATGATCAAGAACTGGTTGCAGCTGTCCGAGCAGCTCTACAGATAATGTTGCCTCAGATCCGAGCAGAGGTTCGGGATGAATTCAAAGTTGGACCAAGTCATCAGAATAATCCTCCTACTCCTCCACCTATTACTCTACACATATGGCTGGAGAGATTCAACAAGCGGAAGCCTCGGGCATTTGAGAAGGCTGAGGTCCCCTCTAATGCTGAAAACTGGGTCTTACACATGGAGAAGATCTTCGATGCCATGGGATGTGATGGAGTGTACAAGGCACATTTGGCTTGCTACAAGTTGGAAGGCGATGTGCTAGCTTGGTGAAGAGGGTACAAGCTGACAAATGGAGGCGATGCATGGTTGGCTACTTTGACTTAGACTCAGTTCATTGAGTTGTTCTATAACCAGTTCTTCTCAAGAGTTGGGTAAGGATGGCTAAAAAGGGACTACCATGCGATTCATCAAAGAACTGGTGAGAACAACACAGAGTTTATTTAGAGATTCCTCAAGTTAGCTGGATTTCTGGGCGCTCCTACAGGTACTGCTGAGGAGCAAGCGAAGCACTTTTGTTGGGCTCTTCACTCCTCGAATGCTGATAGGCTACTTAGTGCCACTTTTACCAATGTGTCACAAATGGCAGACGCATCACGTAGCTTGGAGATGCTCCATGAGAGAGATGACTATGAGGAGCCAGCTCATCTAGAGAAGAGGTATAAATATCAGTCAACAAGCGTTACCATGTCATTCAAATCAGTACGTTCATTTTATATCTTGTCCTATCCAATTGTACCTTTTAGGAGAGAAATTCATCTGGAATGATGAGCGGGAGAAAAGCTTTGAAGAACTTAAGCAGCGGTTGGTATCTTCACCTATTCTTACTCCCCCATCTGACACAGGTGGATTTCCTATGTACTCATGCAACATGGGAAGGTGATTGCATATGCATCACGACAGCTTAAGCCTTATGAGGAGAACTATCCTACCCATTATCTGGAGTTAGCAGCAGTTGTCTTTGCACTCAAAGGCTGGAGGCATTACCTATATGGTGAATCATGTGACATCTTCACTGATCACAAGAGCCTCAAGTACATATTCACTCAGCGAGAACTAAATATGAGGCAAAGAAGATGGTTGGAACTACTCAAGGATTATGACATCAATCAACAGTACCATCCTGGTAAGGCGAATGTAGTGGCAGATGCTCTCAGCAGGAAGTCAGGCATGATTGCTGGCATCAAGATAAAAGAAGAGATCATATGTGACCTAGAGCGCTTAGACATTGAGTTCTTATTACGTAGACATCATGGGTACTGGGATAATCTGAGAATTGAGCCAGACTTAATCTCTCGGATCAAGGCAGCTAAGAAGGATGATGGTGAGTTTTGGGTTATTATTCAGAATATTGAGCAGCAGACAGAGTTTCGTAGAGACGAAGACGGCATCGTATGGCAGGGTACCAAGCTATGTGTTCCGGATGATCATACACTTAGGGAAGCCTTACTAACCGAGTCTCACAACTCTCCATTCTCTATGTAGAAACTAGAAGGGGGGTTGAATAGTTTCTTAATTTTACTTCTTAAAAGATGGTTTTTAAAAATCCTTTTCAAAAACTTAGGCTTGAGTATTTATGTGCATCCTTCTTATACATAATATGAACAAGGTATAGTGCAACTAAACAAATAATCACAAGTATAAAGAATAATGAATATAAAGAGATAAGGGAAGGAAAGATCAAACCAAACACCAAGGATTTATAGTGGTTCGGTAACGAAGCTCACTCCTCGTTCCTACTCCACTCCTCGAGTACTCCTTACTCGAGAGTTCACTAATCAACAAGCTCCTTAAGGTGGAGAAATCGTACACAACGTCGCTTATCTAATTTCCGACTCTAAGCTAAAAGTCGAGCCCTAATCTTAGACAGGACCAATCTACACCAATATACTTTAAGGACTAAGTATTAACCTTAATACATACATAACTTCTAAATAGACACAACTACTTGGATGTTCACAACAATGACACAACAATGAATAAATAAGTTTGGATCTTCAATAGATCTTTGAGGTAGACACAACACTTCAAGGATGAAAGTGTTCTTCTCTTTTAACTTTGAGAGGAAGAGATGGGAGGAGAAAGATTCACTTCTAAACAAGTAGTAATAAAACAAATGACCAAGGATTTGAGTGATTTAAGAAGTATGAAAGAATCTGGAAATGTATGAGCAAAAGAGGTGAAAAGAAAATCTGAGAATGGTCCACTATTTATAAGACAAACTTCCAACGGCTATATCTGCCCGTGGTTCCTTATTGGAGCCAGCGGTTCCCTATCGATAATGAACCGCCATAGCCACTAAGGAACCGTCGGAGTAGACTCCGCACCTTTTTGTCGTTTAGTGGTATGGTTTGAATCTGTAGATTAAAAAATCCTGAAAGAATATTCTAAACCAAGATAGAATATGCCATTTCGAATTTTAAAATTTTTAAATAATTAATTTAATAAAACATTTTCTTAAAAAGAAAGTTTAATAAAACTTGTCACACTTAATAAAAAGTGAGTTTTAAGAAGAGATTAAATCCTTGATCACTTAATTAGGATGAGTAGTTGTTTGTACATACCTTAAGTGATAATGTTTGAAATGAAAAATACTTGAACTCAAGAATTCGTTTTTCGTTGTTTTCGTAAATGATTGTTTTTACATATTGTCGTAATCAAAACAAAGTGAGACCGAAAAATGCAAGTAACATTTTTCGGCACCGTTGCATTAACAATCTCCTCTTTTTGATTCCGACAATACATAAACTCAATCACCTAATAAAAACAAGATTTTCGAAGACGAGTTTATTTCATTTCTCCCGCTTTGTCGAAGCAAAAAGGTTGCAATAGTCTTTGAAGAAGAAAAGAATCGGACGTTGCAAATGCTCCCCCTTGGTGCTTACTCCCCCTTGCTTAGGGCACCAAGGAATCGAGATATGGTGATAATCTACATAGAATGGTTAGTAGTAGAAAAGTTACACCTAACAAGATATAGCAAAGGTCACACAAAAAAAATAAGAGAAGAGACAAAGATCCAAGATAAGTCATGTTAAAAGAAAACATGATAAAAGATACAAGGTAACAAAGCATACAAATATGTATGAGAAATAAAACAAGCCAAAAGAAAAGCATAAAGTTAATCCTAGTTAAACTAGAACTCTAAGATTTGCTTGAACTAGATGTCTTGAAGATAAGCAACCAATTCTTAGATAAAAGACAAGGTAGTGGCGGAAGGAGGTGGTGGTGGCATGACATTATCATGTGAAGGAGGAAGAACACTAAAGGCTAGTGGTGGAAGATAAGAAGTTACACAATCAACATTCTTAGAAGAAGAAGAGATGTGATTTTGAGTGTTCTTAGGTGAATTGGGATTGAAAGCAATTGGAGTAAATAGAGGATAATCAAGGCTTTCATTTGGAGAATAAGACATTTTGATTTGAGAAAGGATGCAAAATGCTTAGGGTTAAATAGAGAAAGCCCAAGATATTTTGGAGGTGGTAAAAGGGTTGAAACAAAGATTCCAAAAAGTGTTGGAACAAATTTGGAGTTTCAGAAGTACCCGAAAAGGAAGGCTCTATGCTCGGTTCCGTTTCTCCACCGGCGGTTCCTTATCGATAAGGAGCCGCGGTCTCAATAGAGAACCGCCCACAGTGGGTTGTATTTGGTGATGAGTGAGGATTTTCCAATTCAACAAATCCTATTTTTCTAGTCAAACTAATCATGGAGATATGCTAAGAAGCAAAGATAGACAAAGAAAACACACAAGAACTTACCAAACAAGGTTTTGACCAAAATACATGGATTTTAAAGAAAATCGATGTTGGAGGTGTGTAGAACTAGACAAAAAGTCATGACACCATGATCCTCCATAGCTCACTTTTATTCTTGCTATATTTGAGAGACACATACATATGAATTATGTAAGCTCATTATCATTAGCAAGAAGCTATGAAAAACGTTTTTAGATAGAATTAACAATGCAAAAACATTTCTCGACCATTTTTGAAAGAACTTTGAGAATTTTGAAAAAGAGAGGAGAAGTTTTCCAAAAAGAGTTTGCGATACTCAAAAGCTCAAAGAAAGAAAAGACTCAAAAGAGAAAAAGACTCGATTAATAAAATGCGCAATTAAGGAATATGTTCCATTAAACCTAGACCTAGACGCAAGTAATTAAAAGGTTCCCTCTTAAGTGGCTTAGTGAAGATGTCGGCTAAATTTTCTACCGAGGGCACCTTCTCAACCGAAATGTTCCCCTTATGAACATTATCCCTAAGGAAATGGTGGCGAATCTCTATGTGCTTAGTTCGTGACTGTTTCACGGGATTCTTGCTAAGGTCTATTGCACCCTTATTGTCGCACATGATGGGAACATCATCAAGAGAAATCCCGCAATCAACAAGCGCTTGCTTCATCCATAGAGCTTGTTGACAAGCTTTACCGGCACTCACATACTCGGCTTCCATGGTGGATATAGCAAGAGCGGTTTGTTTCTTGGAGAACCAAGAAGTTAAACAACAACCTATGAAGGTACAAACTCCACTAGTGCTTTTCTGGTCGATATAGTCTCCCGCATGATCTGAGTCCGCATAGACAATGGTTTCTACTCTGGTCCCTTTAGGATACCATAATCCTAAATGTATAGTGCCCTTAATGTATCGAAAGATACGCTTAACCACTTCAAGGTGAGAGGATTTTGGAGCCTCTTGGAAGCGAGCACAAAGGCAAACACTAAACATTTTATCCGGTCGGCTTGCCGTTAGGTACAACAAACTACCAATCATACCTCTATATTTGGTGTTGTCTACCGACTCACAATCGTCATCTACGGTGAGTTTAGTATTCAAGGCCATAGGGTCATCATTGGTCTAGAGTCTTCTAATCCAAATTTCTTTAGCATTTCTTTAACATACTTGGATTGATTAAAGAAAATGCCATCGTCCATATGTTTAATTTGCAGTTCTAAAAAGAAGTTAAGTTCTTCCATCATACTCATTTCAAACTCGTCATGCATGATTTTGGCAAAGTCATCACACAATGATTGAACAGTTGAACCAAATATAATGTCATCAACATATATTTGTACGATAATGTGGTGAGAACCTTTCTTCTTCAAAAAGAGCGTATTGTCTACCATCCGCATGGTATACTCATGTTTTACAAGAAACGCTTTAATTCTATCATAGAAAGCTTTGGGTGCTTGTTTGAGACCATAAAGAGCTTACTTAAGCTTGTAAACATGAACCGATTTCTCCAAATCAATGAAGCCGGGAGGTTGAGCCACATATACTTCCTCATTGATCAAACCGTTAAGAAACGCACTATTTACATCCATTTGTTGAAGCTTAAATTCTAAGGGACAAGCGTACGCTAAAAGGATTCTAATGGATTCTAATCTTGCTACGGGTGCGTATGTCTCGTCATAATCAATACCTTCTTGTTATGGGTGCGTATGTCTCGTCATAATCAATACCTTCTTGTTGATTATAGACTTGAGCTATAAGTCTAGCCTTGTTACGAGACACAACACCATTCTCGTCTAACTTATTCCTATATACCTATTTGGTTCCTATGATGGTCGAACTTCTAGGTGGAGGAACAAGTTCCCAAATGTCATTTGCAATGAATTGATTCAGTTCTTCTTGCATTGCGATGACCCAACTCTCATCCATCAAAGCTTCTTTAACATTCTTTTGTTTAATCAAGGAGACAAAACAAAAGAAGTTACTTTGATTTTGGAATTGAGATTTTAGGGTCCTTTGATTTAATTCGCCTATGATGTTGTCGAGAGCATGATCCTTTGACTCCTTAATGTTTACTCCCTTTTCAACACTAAGGTCTTCAACTCGTATGTTTCTAACATCTTTGGCATCAACTATATCTATTTCATCCAAGTCCTCATCTACCAAAGGTGGTGTCTTAGATGAAGGAGGGGTTTCATCAAATGTCATGTTAAGTGATTCTTCAATTACACCTGAGGTTCTATTGAGGACTATGTAGGCTTTGCTAGTTTTGGAATAACCTAAAAAGATACCTTCATAAGACTTTGGGTCGAAATTAGTAAGGTAATCTTTGGTGTTGAGAATGAAGTACTTGCTTCCAAACACCCTAAAGTATTCCAATGAGGGCTTCTTACCTTTAAGAATCTCATATGGGGTCATTCCAAGGAAAGGTGGAATAAGAATTTGGTTGAGAATATAGGTCTATGTGTCCACGGCATTGCACCAAAATTTTTGAGGCAAAGATTGCTCATTTAACATCGTCGTAGTCACCTCTTGGATGGTCCTATTCTTCCTTTCAACTACCCCATTTGATTGTGGAGTGTGAGGAGCCGAGAAGTTATGGGTAATACCATGAGCTTCACAAAAGGCAACGAATTGCACTTTATTATCAAATTCCCTACCATGATCCGTCCTAATAGAGACAATTGAACATCCTGGTTGATTTTGAATTCTTCGACTAAAGGTTTTGAAGTGATCGAAAGCTTCATTCTTAGACGCCAAAAATCTAGTCCAAGTGAATCTAGAATAGTCATCAACTATAACTAGTGTATAAAGGTTACCTCCATAACTCCGTATGACAGAAGGTCTAAAGAGATCCATATGTAGGATCTCTAAGCACCGAGATGTCGAAACCAAATTCTTGGTTTTGTGACTTGAGTGAACTTGCTTCCCAATTTTGCTAGCATCACAAAAGTGACTATCAAACTTCATCGTGGGGAGATGTCTTACCAACTCCTTAGAGACTTAAGATTGAATTAAGCACATATTAGCGTGACCTAATCTCCTATGCCAGAAGTAGAACTCTTATCTAAAGTCTTTTTTTGGTAAAGGGTTACCCCAGTAAATATATTAACCAAAAAGCGTTGAAATACAAAGGAATGTGGCTAAGATACCACATTAACCGCAAGCTACAGGCACCTTGTTAACAAAGGATATGTAAAACAAAAACCCTAATACATACTTCTACTAATAGACATAAATGCAACATTAGCAAACGCCAACAAGAAAAAGTCTTGGAACCATGCAACCAACTCACCATACCAGCAGCAACATAAAGAGAGCAAAAGATCCAAGTAAGGCCGCCTCCTTAAAAAACCTTTACGAGAAAAACCCAATGGGAAAAACCCCGCAAAGGGAAAAAGAGTACGGCCCTTACCCAGCACTCCCATCTTGATCAATACACACCTTAGGAATCTTCCAATCTTCTAGAATCACTAAAGACACTGAAGAAATCTTTTTGAATTTAAAAGTGAGGAGCTTTAGCCGAACCGTATCACAGACTGAAGTCGCAAGCTTAGCAACCGTCAAAGACTTTTTGTTAAAAAGCCTATTATTTCGCTCTTTCCAAATGAAGTAGACCGAAGCCGCTAACACAACCCGAGCTATGAGACTAACAACCGTACACCCCTTAGCTAAGGGTCTAATAAACTCCACAATATCAGTCATACGCGGAGAAATATTGTGCATACCACACCTCCCACGCAATTGTAACCATACCTGAGTAGCATAAGAACATTCAAAGAAAAGATGATTATGCGAGTCAGGGACCTGATTACACAAAGGGCACTTAAGCAAAGAAAGATCAACATGTGGCCCAACATCCCATTGCTTAAGTCGATCTTGCGTTTTCAATTTCTGCTTCAGAACTAACCACATATGAATCGCATGTCTCTGTACACACTGCGGAAACCAAACAACATGAAACCAATCAACATTATTCGACCTCATCCGTATAGACTCCCATGCAACAGCCACAGAAAACGGCCGATTAATCCCATTATGGTCTCGCCAAACCATATTATCACTACGATTATCACAAAGCATTGGAACCAGAATAGAAACAATATTTAGGAATCGATCATACCAGTCCAACGGCCATCTCCAAGCTCCATTCATAATTAGATCCCGTACCTTGTCCGATAAAGCAAAACCTGAACGATTAATATGTCTGACAGAAATAGTATCCCGAATAGGGCACTCATCCGCCCATTTATCAAACCACATAGAAGTATCTCTACCATCATTAATTTGGTGCCAAAAAAACGGACGAATCATACTCCTAAGCTGAAGAAGCTTACGCCAACACCAACTAACATTACCAAGACATGGAACATCCCAGAAACTTCTATCTTTCAATTTATAATCATAAATCCAACGCACCCATAGAGACTCTCTTTTAGAAAGAATACTTCATACATGCAACGTCATTAGAGCTGCATTAAATTCAGACAACCTACGTATACCCAGACCACCTTCCATCAGAGGCTTACAAACAGTGTTCCAGGCTACTTTAGCTTTACCCCGCTTCATCTCTCCTTGACACCACAAGAAACCACGCATAATCTGCTCAAGCTCATAGATAACTCTAATAGGAATAATAAATACAGACGCCCAGTAAATATGCATTGACGAAAGAACAGAACGAATAAGTTGCACTCTCCCTGCAAGAGAAAGAAACTTATTCCGCCAATCATTAACCCTATTTTCAAGCTTCTCAACCAAAATTTTACAATCACGATACCGAAGCCCAGAGGAAATAAGGGGAACACCAAGGTATCTAACAGGTAAATTTCCTTCCGCAAATGGCGTAAGATTAAGAATACTAGATTTAATCCCGCTAGGCACATTACAAAAATAAGCAGTACTCTTGGGAATACTAGGCACCACCCCAGAAACATTCTTGAACTCCACCAAAGTATCCAAAAGAACAGAGACATAATCTAGATGACCCCTAGCGAATAAGAACAAATCATCAGCAAAACAAAGATTTACTAACCTCTGCTTCTCACAATGATGATGATAACGAAAATCCTCTGCTACAGCCACCTTTCTTTGTAACATGAGAGTTAAAACTTCCATAACAAGAGTGAATAAGTAAGGAGATAAAGGATCCCCTTGTCGCAGCCCCCGTTTACCATTAAACCAACCATACAAATTACCATTAATACAGACCGAATAAGATGTGGTATAAACACAACTCATGATCCAATTGATCATAGTTGGATGAAAACCAAAACCAACAAGAATACCTTAAAGAAAACACCAATCCACCGTATCATAAGCTTTCTGAATGTCAATCTTAAACGAACATCTAGGTGGACCAAAGTGACGATGGTAGTTTCTCATTAACTCTTGCGTAAGGAGAATATTATCCGAAATCCTTCTTCCCGGGACAAACGCAGATTGATTAACACTCACTAAATCACCAAGGTCACCTTTAATGCGATTAGCGATAATTTTGCTAATACATTTAAAGCTAACATTACAACATGATATAGGACGATAATCATTAATAGTACTCGATGTAGAAACCTTAGGGATTAAAGCAATAATAGTATGATTAACTTCCCGAAGCAATTTACCATTACGAAAAAATCCTGAATAGCACACGTGAAAGTATCACCCACCGTATCCCAAGCCTTTTTGAAGAAGGCAGCACTGTAACCATCAGGACCCGGAGCTTTATCGTCACTCATTGAAAACAATGCACTTTTTATCTCCGCATCAGACACTAACCGAATCATGGAAAACGACTTGGAACCATCAAGAGTATTATTAAACAGATTATGAGTATCAAGTGGAATAGTAATACCTTCAACTCCAAGGAAATTATCATAATGAGAGACAAATGCAGTCTAAACCGCTCCAGCTTCATGAACAACATTAGACATATCCTTAACCATATCAATCCTATTTCGAGCATTTTAACTTTTGACAATGGTATGAAAATACGCAGAATTAGAATCCCCCGCTTCCAACCACTGGATCTTAGACTTTTGCCTCAAAAAACGTTCCTCATCTAGAACAGCTTCCTTGAACGCAAGTAATAAATGAGCATGATCCTCCCGAATTGACGAGTTAGAAGGATTTGAACCAATGGCTTTTTGAATCTCATCTAATTCATCACGAAGCAGATTGACACGCGTATGCAAATTACCTTGTTCATGCAACAATTTCCGAAACGGAGTTTTAAGACCCTTAAGACTTTTAACCATCTGAAACATTGCACAACCAAAAACCTCCAAATTCCGGCCATTTGCAACGATCTCCTGAAACCTATCCTTATGAACAAGAAAATTATAAAATTTAAAAGGCTTAGATTTAGGTTTAGACACCGTAGGTAAACAAAGCACACAAGGGGAGTGATCTAAGATCCTATAAGGCTGAAAGATAGCAAACGAACCAGGAAACTCATCCATAAACAGCGTATTAGACATTTTTTTTGGTAAACGGCAACAACCCCGGTAAAATATATTAACCAAAAAATCACAGTTAAGTGCAGATGGAATGTGGCTGAAATACCACATTAACCTCAAGCTAAACGCTTGAACCTCTAAAGTCACATGGACACCATGTAACTTAAGCTAAATAATACAAAACCAATCACCCCAATTGGGTAAAACCACCTACACAGACACGAATGATATATTAACATAATCATGAGAGCATAATTTCATCCGAAATTTTCCACCTTTGAAACAGACGTGTACCAGCCTTCGTCTTCTTAAAGCGACATGACATGAGCCTGGAACGAACACACGTGACAATGCAATCAATCAGCTGAGCAACCGACCTCTTCGATACCTTGAATAACCTACTATTCCGCTCCTGCCACAAAAAATAAACATAAGCCGCAAGGACAAGCTTGGATAACACACTCTTAGATGTCTTCCTGTTTGCACTCGGCTCCAACTGGGAAACAAGCACATACACTGAAGTATTAAAAGTCACCTCCTCCTTTGCACAAATAGCCTTCCTAACCTGATTAGAGAACATACATTCAAAAAAGAGATGGTCATGTGAATCGGTTTGCATATCACATAACGGACACAACCCACTCAAAGTTGGTGAAACATTCCATGCATGCAACATATCTTGGGTTTTAAGACGTTTGAGCATGACCAGCCATAAGATAACCGCATGCCTAGGAATGCATGAGGAAAACCACACAACCGACGACCAAGAAACATTGTCAGCTCTCGGCCTAAGTTCATGCCAAGCATGCCAAACGCTAAACGTAGATTCAATGCCCAACCTAGATCTCCACACCAGTTTATCCTCCGTCAACGAAATAGGAACATTAATAGCCATAACAAAAGGGTATTTCTGTTGAATATAGTTCGGCCAATTTAAATTCCCATTAAGTAGAAGAGTACTAACCTTAGCATCAGCCTGCAAACCCGACCGATACATATCACGATGAGTAATAACATTGGCTAACGGACTATCATCACACCATTTATCAAACCAAATCGAGGTCTTCACCCCGTCCCCAATTTTATGCCAAATAAAATCACGTACATAAGGACGAAGCTGAAGAATTTTCCGCCAACTCCATGTCATATTCCCACGAATAGATAAGCTGCAAAAATTCCTGTCCTTGAGCTTATAAGAAGAAATCCATTTCACCCATAACGATTCCTTCAAGGATAAAAGTTTTTAAATGTGGGAACCCATCAAAGCCTTGTTAAAATCACCTAAACACCGAATACCAAGACCACCCTCGGATTTGGGAAGACACATATTATCCCATGCGACTTTCGCCTTACCTCTACCAAGAATACCATGACACCACAAAAACCCCTCATACGCTGCTCAATCGCCATAAGGATACGACTAGGAAGAATAAACATCGACGCCCAATAAACATGCAACGAACCAAGGACCGACTGAATAAGTTGTAATCTCCCTGCCATGGACCGTGATTTATTCTTCCAATCATTAATGCGAGCATCTACCTTTTCAAGTAACTCCTTACAATCGCTATACATAAGACGAGTAGATATTAGTGGGACTCCAAGGTACTTAACCGGTAACCTTCCTTCATCAAATGGCAGAATCTGAAGAATAGCAAGCTTGACATAATTTAAAACATTACAGAAATATGCAGTACTCTTAGGGAGACTAGGAGCTAATCCAAAACTATCCGTAAAAACCTCCAACTCCTCCTTAATAATAAGGGCCGAATCCGTATCACCATGAGAAAAAATAAAGAGGTCCTCAGCAAAACACAAATTGATTAACTTCAAATGCGAACAATACCTATGATACGTAAAACGGTCCTCCTCCTCCACTTTCCTTCGAAGAATGAGAGTCAAGATTTCCATAATCAAAGTAAATAGGTACGGAGATAGTGGATCCCCTTGTCTAAGACCACGCATACACTGAAAGAAACCATGAATAGAACCATTAAGGCAAATAAAGTAAGAAGCTGTCGTAACACATTCCATAATCCACAAGATCATCTTCTCATGAAACCCAAATCCACAAAGAACACTGCGAAGAAAATCCCAATCTACCGTATCATAAGCTTTTTGGATATCCACCTTAAAGGCACATCTAGGAGAACCCCGATCCAAGTGATAATTATGCATAAGCTCCTGGGTCAACAAAATATTATCAGAAATACTTCTACCTGGAACAAAAGCCGATTGATTAGGGCTAACCAACAACACCAAACTCTCTTTAATACGATTAGCAATGATTTTGCTAATACATTTGAAGAGAACGTTACAGCAGGATATAGGGCGAAAATCCGTCACATGCACAGGATTTTTAACCTTAGGAATGAGAGCAATAAGAGTATGATTAAGCTCCCGAAGAAGTTTACCATTAACGAAAAATTCCTTCACAGCCCTAGTAACATCACCACCAATAATACCCCACGCATTCTTGAAGAAAGCAGAAGTATAACCATCCGACCCCGGTGATTTGTCATCGCCCATAGAAAACATAGCAGATTTAACTTCCTGACCAGTAATCGGACACACCATATTCAAAGCCTGAGCATCATCCAATTTAACACGAAACAAAGGGTCAAGGTCCATAACAGTAGTGTCACCAGCCTGCCCTAGGAAAGCTTCATAATGCGTAACAAAAATATTGGAAACCTGATCATTTGCATATACATTCCCATCGGCAGCCGTAATTACATTAATTCGATTACGAGAAATCCTTCCCTTGACAGCTTTATGAAAATAGGACGTGTTAGAATCACCCTCACGTAACCAAGTAACCTTAGCCATCTGCCTTAAAAAGCTCTCCTCCATAAGGACAGCCTCCTTAAATTCCAACACATATCTAGCTTCCTCATCTCTAAGAACAACATTAAATGGGTCCAGATCCAACGCCTCCTGCATCCTATCCAACTCTGTCCGAAGAAAAGCCACGTTCGTATGAAGGTTACCCCGATCATACAGTAACTTGCGCATAGGTTTCTTTAACTCCCTAAGCTTCTTGACCACCTGGAACATGAAAAATCCACTAATATGAGTATCCCAAACCCGTTGAACAGTCCCATGAAAACTGGCATGTTTCGCCAGAAAATTAGGGAATTTAAACGAGGACTGTTTAGCTCTAATCGCAGCAGGAATGTTAAGGACCGCATGTGTATGATCAGAAAGCCTATAGGGCTTAAACCAAGCAAAAGCCCCATTAAAAATGTCCTTGAACTGAATATTCCCAAGGATACGGTCAATCTTCTTCAATAGACCATCTTGACCTACGGGCTTCTGATTCCACATAAAATGTAAGCCTGAATATTGAATGTCGTCCACCTTAATATCACTTAAACATTCCTTGAACTCTCGCATAGAAATATCCAGCCTCGAAGTACTGGCACTACTATCAGCAAGATATAAGGCCGCATTGAAATCACCCAACAAACACCACGGTCTGCTACGTATAAAAAGAGCATGGAGACCAAGATCACGCCACAACACCCGTCTATGGGTGTAATTGTTATGTGCATAAACAAAAGAACAAAAAAGCTCTTTGCATTCCAATTTAAGCCAAATACGAGTGTGCACGACCTGATCAGTTTGCGCAATAACATTCACATCAACATAATTATGGTTCCAACCAATGATAATTCGAGTTCCCTTACTACACAGATGACCATTAGACGTCCAATCCCAATTCTTAAACACATACGAACATAACTTAATCAGTTTAGCATCCACCACATGCGATTCCAAAATTGCACAAACGGAAAGGTTGTTTTCAGCAATCACTTGTCGAATTTCATTTTGCGTAGGGACGAAATTCATGCCCCTTATATGGAGGAAGCCACACTAATCATGAGAACTCGATGCAGTGGGAGTGCTTGCCCCCATTAGATTAACACGATCTGGACCTTCAACAATCAATTTCTCAATATCATCATCACTCAAGTTACATGTCTCGGTTTTATCATTCCAAACATCCGTAGGAACCTCATCCAGCGTGCTAAACGAATTCAGCAACGACACATGTCCCTTACCATTTGCAGCCATGATAGGAGACTTCTTCTTCGTATCCGTTTTCAAACTAGGTTCCAACTGAACCTTCTCCTGTGAAGAATTCTTAGAAGGACCCCCTTTTTCATTCCTACGATAGAAAAAATTGGGTGTTGATTTATGTAAACGTATGCCACCAATCCGAGTGGGCTGAACAATAACCTTTTCTTTACCCCGTTTACGATTAACTTCCTTGAAACCATCATCACCCACAGTTTTAATCGGTTGAGTCTTAGGTTTCAAAGGGCATTGATCATCCGTATGGTCGAAAATCAAGCATTTCTTACAACATGGCGGCTTCCATTCATACTCTACTTCAACTGCCTCAAGAGAATGCCCCGAGCCATCCAGAAACAGAATAGCAATAACAACAGATTCTACAAGCTCCTTTTCAGCGGAGACCTCAACAAGAACTCTAGCATACGAATTTTTACCCCATGGGTTCAAACACATGCTACTAGTATAGGAGTCGAACATGATTGGCCTGCCAACCTGAGTAGCAATAAGATTGATCCCCATTTCCGAATAAGCCGCAATAGGAACATGCAACTTCAACCAAACAGGAGCAACCTTAATATCATTTTTAAACACCTTGATAGCTGGAGTCCAAATAGTAAGCATAAGAGGCATAGAACGAATTAACCAAGGTCTCTCTCTCTATGTGCGATTTCTTTTACCCTTTTCTTCCCGCCGTCTAAATCTTTCTGATAATCATCATTCACCGTTTAACGTTAATTGAGTGTGGATACGTTATTTGTGAGGATCATTCGCAGCTAGTGTAGTGAGCGTGATAGGCTACGTGATTATCACTCCCTATTTCCGCTATGAGCAGCTAGTCCTGGTGGTCTTTTTGAATATCCTGTACCTCTGAATTTTCTTTAAGTGGTTCGACATGATTTATTGGTTTGATTTAGTTGGTGTTTTAGGGTTTAGTCTCGCCGTAGAGTTTTCTAGGGTTTTGATTATTTTATTGGGCGGTTTATTGTTTATTCATTTAATGTTGTGAGTGAATTAGGGTTTCCTGTTTAGGGTTTCATTTTGAAACCCTAATTCTTGTTTCGCTGCTGCTTCGTTTATGATTTTGGGTTTTGAGAGAGATGGAGGAATTGGTAAATCACAAGGTACCTAATGATGATGGTACGGGTGGAGGATCTAGGTTATTACAATCATTGTTGGGTGCCCGTAAACCTATTCGAGGTACTATGTCTCAACCAGTGGAGGGTACAATTGTTTCTAAGATGAATGAGACCATTGGGAATCCTGGTAAGGCAATGAGGACTGATGAAGTTCCTCAGTCCTTTGCTTCTGTATTACGTAAGTCTGACAATAAAAAGCTTGTGCGTGCAAAAGAAGAACGTAATGAGGAGCAAGTGTCTGGGGCTGCTGTTACTCTTCCTTTACAGGCTGTTAAGGAAGTTTCTAATCATTTTGATAATACGCTTTTTGGGTACTTTATTGGGAAACGTTTACCTTTCCCTTTAGTGGAAAACTATGTGAAGAATACCTGGGCTAAGTATGGTTTGGAACGTGTGATGCTTAAGAATGGATTCTTCTTTTTCCAGTTTGCATCGCATGAGGGGATGGAACGACTTATGGGTGACGAACCTTGGTTAATTCTTTTTATGCCTCTTATGCTTACTATTTGGACTCCAGCTATCAAGGTGTTTAAAAATGATATTAAGGTTGCTCCTGTTTGGTTGAAGTTGCATGTTCCTATTGCGGCTTATTCAGAAATGGGGATCAATCTTATTGCTACTCAGGTTGGCAGGCCAATCATGTTCGACTCCTATACTAGTAGCATGTGTTTGAACCCATGGGGTAAAAATTCGTATGCTAGAGTTCTTGTTGAGGTCTCCGCTGAAAAGGAGCTTGTATAATCTGTTGTTATTGCTATTCTGTTTTTTGATGGCTCGGGGCATTCTCCTGAGGCAGTTGAAGTAGAGTATGAATGGAAGCCGCCATGTTGTAAGAAATGCTTGATTTTCGACCATACGAATGATCAATGCCCTTTGAAACCTAAGACTCAATCGGTTACAACTGTGGGTGATGATGGTTTCAAGGAAGTTAATCGTAAACGGGGTAAAGAAAAGGTTATTGTTCAGCCCACTCGGATTGGTGGCATACCTTTACATAAATCAACACCCAATTTTTTCTATCGTAGGCATGAAAAAGGGGGTCCTTCTAAGAATTCTTCACAGGAGAAGGTGCAGTTGGAACCTAGTTTGAAAACGGATACGAAGAAGAAGTCTCCTATCATGGCTGCAAATGGTAAGGGACATGTGTCGTTGCTGAATTCGTTTAGCACGCTAGATGAGGTTCCTGAGGATGTTTGGAATGATAAAACCGAGACCTGTAACTTGAGTGATGATGATATTGAGGAATTGATTGTTGAAGGTCCAGATCGTGTTAATCTAATGGGGGCAAGCACTCCCACTGCATCGAGTTCTCATGATTAGTGTGGCTTCCTGGAATATAAGGGGCATGAATTTCGTCCCTAAGCAAAATGAAATTCGACAAGTGATTACTGAAAACAACCTTTCTGTTTGTGCAATTTTGGAATCGCATGTGGTGGATGCTAAACTGATTAAGTTATGTTCGTATGTGTTTAAGCATTGGGATTGGACGTCCAATGGTCATCTGTGTAGTAAGGGAACTCGAATTATCATTGGTTGGACCCATAATGATGTTGATGTGAATCTTATTAAGCAAACTGATCAGGTCGTACACACTCGTATTTGGCTTAAATTGGAATGCAAAGAGCTTTTTTGTTCTTTTGTTTATGCACATAATAATTACACCCATAGACGGGTGTTGTGGTGTGATCTTGGTCTCCATGCTCTTTTTTAGACGTAGCAGACCGTGGTGTTTGTTGAGTGATTTCAATGCGGCCTTATATCTTGCTGATAGTAGTGCCAGTACTTCGAGGCTGGATATTTCTATACGAGAGTTCAAGGAATGTTTAAGTGATATTGAGGTGGAGGACATTCAATATTCAGGCTTACATTTTACGTGGAATCAGAAGCCCGTAGGTCAAGATGGTCTATTGAAGAAAATTGACCGTATCCTTGGGAATATTCAGTTTAAGGACATTTTTAATGGCGCTTTTGCTTGTATAAAGCCCTATAGGCTTTCTTATCATACACCTGCGGTCCTTAACATTCCTGCTGCGATTAGAGCTAAACAGTCCCCGTTTAAATTCCCTAATTTTCTGGCGAAACATGCCAGTTTTCATGGGACCGTTCAACGGGTTTGGGATACTCATATCAGTGGCTTTTTCATGTTCCAGGTGGTCAAGAAGCTTAGGGAGTTAAAGAAACCTATGCGCAAGTTACTGTATGATCGGGGAAACCTTTATATGAACGTGGCTTTTCTTCGGACAGAGTTGGATAGGGTGCAAGAGGCGTTGGATCTGGACCCGTTTAATGCTGTTCTTAGAGATGAGGAAGCTATATATGTGTTGGCATTTAAGGAGGCTGTCCTTATGGAGGAGAGCTTTTTAAGTCAGAAGGCTAAGGTTACTTGGTTACGTGAGGGTGATTCTAACACGTCCTATTTTCATAAAGCTGTCAAGGGAAGGATTTCTCGTAATCGAATTAATGTAATTACAGCTTCCGATGGGAATGTGTATGCAAATGATCAGGTTTCCAATATTTTTGTTACGCATTATGAAGCTTTCCTAGGGCAGGCTGGTGACACTACTGTTATGTACCTTGACCCTTTGTTTCGTGTTAAATTGGATGATGCTCAGGCTTTGAATATGGTGTGTCCGATTACTGATCAGGAAGTTAAATCTGCTATGTTTTCTATAGGCGATGACAAATCACCGGGGGTGGATGGTTATACTTCTGCTTTCTTCAAGAATGTGTGGGGTATTATTGGTGGTGATGTTACTAGGGCTGTGAAGGAATTTTTCGTTAATGGTAAACTTCTTCGGGAGCTTAATCATACTCTTATTGCTCTCATTCCTAAGGTTAAAAATCCTGTGCATGTGACGGATTTGCTCCCTATATCCTGCTGTAACGTTCTCTTCAAATGTATTAGCAAAATCATTGCTAATCGTATTAAAGAGAGTTTGGTGTTGTTGGTTAGCCCTAATCAATCAACTTTTGTTCCAGGTAGAAGTATTTCTGATAATATTTTGTTGACCCAGGAGCTTATGCATAATTATCACTTGGATCGGGGTTCTCCTAGATGTGCCTTTAAGGTGGATATCCAAAAAGCTTATGATACGGTAGATTGGGATTTTCATCGTAGTGTTCTTTGTGGATTTTGGTTTCATGAGAAGATGATCTTGTGGATTATGGAATGTGTTACGACGGCTTCTTACTCTATTTACCTTAATGGTTCTATTCATGGTTTCTTTCAGGGTAAGCGTGGTCTTAGACAAGGGGATCCACTATCTTCGTACCTATTTACTTTGATTATGGAAATCTTGACTCCCCTTCTTCGAAGGAAAGTGGAGGAGGAGGACCGTTTTACGTATCATAGGTATTGTTTGCATTTGAAGTTAATCAATTTGTGTTTTGTTGATGACCTCTTTATTTTTGCTGATGGTGATGCGGATTCGGCCCTTATTATTAAGGAGGCGTTGGAGGTTTTTACGGATAGTTCTGGATTAGCTCCTAGTCTCCCTAAGAGTACTGCCTATTTCTGTAATGTTTTAAATTATGTCAAGCTTGCTATTCTTCAGATTCTGCCATTTGATGAAGGAAGGTTACCGATTAAGTACCTTGGAGTCCCACTGATATCTACTCGTCTTATGTATAACGATTGTAAGGAGTTACTTGAAAAGGTAGATGCTCGCATTAATGATTGGAAGAATAAATCGCTGTCCATTGCAGGGAGATTACAACTTATTCAATCGGTCCTTGGTTCGTTGCATGTTTATTGGGCGTCGATGTTTATTCTTCCTATTCGTATCCTTACGGCGATTGAGCAGCGTATGAGGGGTTTTTTGTGGTGTCATGGTATTCTTGGTAGAGGTAAGGCGAAAGTCGCAGGGGATAATGTGTGTCTTCCCAAATCTGAGGGTGGTCTTGGTATTCGGCGTTTAGGTGATTTTAACAAGGCTTTGATGGTTTCCCACATTTGGAAACTTTTATCCTTGAAGGAATCGTTATGGGTGAAATGGATTTCTTCTTATAAGCTCAAGGACAGGAATTTTTGGAGCTTATCTATTTGTGGGAATATGACTTGGAGTTGGCGGAAAATTCTTCAGCTTCGTCCTTATGTACGTGATTTTATTTGGCATAAAATTGGGGACGGGGTGAAGACCTCGATTTGGTTTGATAAATGGTGTGATGATAGTCCGTTAACCAATGTTATTACTCATCGTGATATGTATCGGTCGGGTTTGCAGGCTGATGCTAAGGTTAGTACTCTTCTACTTAATGGGAATTTAAATTGGCCGAACTATATTCAACATAAATACCCTTTTGTTATGGCTATTAATGTTCCTATTTCGTTGACGGAGGATAAACTGGTGTGGAGATCTAGGTTGGGCATTGAATCTACGTTTAGCGTTTGGCATGCTTGGCATGAACTTAGGCCGAGAGCTGACAATGTTTCTTGGTCGTCGGTTGTGTGGTTTTCCTCATGCATTCCTAGGCATGCGGTTATCTTATGGCTGGTCATGCTCAAACGTCTTAAAACCCAAGATATGTTGCATGCATGGAATGTTTCGCCAACTTTGAGTGGGTTGTGTCCGTTATGTGATATGCAACCTGATTCACATGACCATCTCTTTTTTGAATGTATGTTCTCTAATCAGGTTTGGAAGGCTACTTGTTCAAAGGCGGAGGTGACTTTTAATACTTCAGTGTATGTGCTTGTTTCCCAGCTGGCCCCGAGTGCAAACAGGAAGACATCTAAGAGTGTGTTATCCAAGCTTGTCCTTGCGGCTTCTGTTTATTTTTTGTGGCAGGAGCGGAATAGTAGGTTAATCAAGGTATCGAAGAGGTCGGTTGCTCAGCTGATTGATTGCATTGTAAGGTGTGTTCGTTCCAGGCTCATGTCATGTCGCTTTAAGAAGACGAAGGCTGGTACACGTCTGTTTCAAAGGTGGAATATTTCGGATGAAATTATGCTCTCATGATTATGTTTATATATCATTCGTGTCTGTGTAGGTGGTTTTACCCAATTGGGGTGATTGGTTTTGTATTGTTTAGTTTAAGTTACATGGTGTCCATGTGACTTTAGAGGTTCAAGCGTTTAGCTTGAGGTTAATGTGGTATTTCAGCCACATTCCATCTGTACTTAACTGTGATTTTTTGGTTAATATATTTTACCGGGGTTGTTGCCCTTTACCAAAAAAAAAATTGCATGCTACAGGCAGCATGGTAACACGTGATTATGTCATGGCATAAACACAAATTAATCTAGAACTACAATGCAAGTAAACTAGAAAGAAACCAAGATGCAAACATGAAGTCACACATTGTCTTCAGCTTCCACCAACAGCACGAAAGGAGCAAATGATATCCAAATGAGCCTGTCTCCTTTAAAAACCTTGCCAAAGAAAACCCAATGGGAAAAACCTTGGACAAGGAAAAAAGAGTACAACCCTCACCCGGCACTCCCATCATGAAGAACTCTAGAGCTCGGCACCCTCCATTTGTCAAGCAGCAAACTTGACCTGGCAGACAACTTCTTAAAACGAAATGAAATCAACTTCAACCGAATAGTATCACAAATAAGCTGAACAATCTGATCAACGACCAACAACTTTTTCTTGAAAAGTCTTGAATTGCGTTCCATCCATATAAAGTACGCAGTAGCAGCCAACACAAGACGGGCAAGGATGCTAGGACAAGACTATCCATTAGAAATTGGAATAACATAGGCTAAAATATCATCAATCCGAGGGGGGATGCTATCCATATCACATAAGGCCCGAACCTTAGACCAAACCTGCATAGAATAAGAACATTCAAAGAAAAGATGGTCATGAGAATCCGGCACCAATTTACACAACGAACATCGAAGAAGGCTTAGATCCACCAAAGGGCCAACATCCCATTGTCTAAGCCGATCTTGTGTCTTTAATTTTCTTCTAACCACTAACCACAAGTGGATAAAATGACGAGGAATACAATGAGCAAACCAAACAGCATGATACCAATCAACCATCAAAGCCCTATCCCGAATGGAGTCCCAAGCTAAAGAAACTAAAAAAGGATGTAGAACCTCATTTATATCCGCCACATCAAATAATCATCCTGAGCATCATTAATAGCAGGCACAGGGATAGAGACAATGTTTGGAAATCTAGCATACCAATCCTGCGGCCACTGCCAACTACCATTAGTAATAAGATCCCTCACCTTATTAGACAGAGAGAGCCCCGATCTTGTAATACTTCGAAACGTAAGGACGTCCCGTAACGGACATAAATCTGCCCATTTGTCAAACCACATAGAAGCCACTCTACCATTATTAATCTTGTACCAAATAAATTGACGAATGCGTGGTCTAATCTGTAGAAGTTTTCTCCAGCCCCAACTCATATCACCTATACATGGAACGTCCCAGAAACTTGGATCCTTTAAATTGTAAGAATAAATCCATTTAAACCATAAAGACTCTTTACGAGTGAGAATACACCAGATATGAGAAACCATTAACGCAGTATTAAAATCAGAAAGGTTACGAATACCAAGTCCACCTTCATAAAATGGAGTACAGACAGAGTCCCAAGCAACTTTAGCCTTACCTTTCTTCATTTCACCTTGACACCATAAGAAGCCTCTCATAAGCTGTTCCAAATCATGAATAATCCGAACATGTAAAATAAAGACAGACGCCCAGTAGATATGCATAGATGAAAGAACTGAACGAACTAACTGGAGTCTTCCTGCCAAAGAAAGAAATTTATTGCGCCAATCATTAACTCTACTCTCAAGTTTTTCAACAAGGACTTTACAATCCCTATATAGAAGCCTGGACGAGATGAGAGGAACACCAAGATATCTGACAGGTAACTCGCCTTCAGCAAATGGCATGATATGTAAAATACTACTTTTAATAGCAGTAGCTACATTACAGAAGAAAACTGTGCTCTTTGGGATACTTGGAACCAAACATGAAGCTATCTTAAATTCCTCCAACGCATCCATAATAACCTGCACAGAGTCCAAGTGACCCCTAGCAAACAAGAAAAGATCATCTGCAAAACAGAGATTGATAATACGTTGTTGCTCACAACGGTGATGAACATAAAAGTCCTCTGCATTAAGAACCCTCCGCTGCAACATAAGTGAAAGGATCTCCATGACCAACGTGAAAAGATATGGAGATAACGGATCACCTTGCCTGAGACCTCTTTTTCCTTTAAACCAGCCATATAAATTACCATTTATGCAAATGGAATACGAAGTAGTAGACACACACGTCATAATCCAATCAACCCTTAAATGGTGGAATCCAAAACCAATCAGAATGTTACGCAGAAACTGCCAGTCCACCGTATCGTAAGCTTTCTGAATATCCACCTTAAAAGCACATCTTGGAGGACCAAAATTTTTGTGGTAATTCCTCATCAGCTCTTGCGTCAATAAGATGTTATCCGAGATCCTCCGCCCCGGAACAAAAGCAGATTGATTAATATTAACCAAATCGCCCAAATCCCCTTTAATAAGGTTAGCAATTATCTTACTAATGCATTTGAAAATAACATTACAACAAGAGATGGGGCGATAATCAGTAATCTTATCTGGAACAGAAACCTTAGGGATAAGAGCAATAATAGTATGATTAACCTCTTTAAGAAGTTTTCCGTAAGAGAAAAACTCCCGAATAGCACATGTAAACTCATCACCCACAACATCCCAAGACTTCTTAAAAAACGCAGCAGTAAAACCATCCGGCCCAGGCGCTTTGTCGTCACTCATGGAGAATAACGCACTTTTAATTTCAGAATCAGAGATGACTCTAACCATATGGGCAGATTTCTGAGCACCAAGCTTTCGAACAAACAAATCAGACGTATTAAAAGAACCTGAAACACTTGCCTGACCAAGAAACTGCTCATAATGAGCAACGAAAGCTCTAGGCACAGCATCTCCATCATGAAGCACATTATGAGAATCACGAACCATTTCAATACGATTACGAGCAGCCCTACTCTTAACCGATTTATGAAAATAAGCCGTATTTGAATCACCTGCATCAAGCCATTCAATTTTAGATTTCTGACGTAAGAAGCGTTCCTCATCAAGAGAAGCTTCCTTAAAAGCAACTAGATAATGAGCATGCTCTTCTTTCAACAGCTCATTGGATGGGTCTCTATCAAGGGCTTGTTGAACATCATCTAATTCCACACGTAGTCTAGTAACACGATCATGAAGATTACCCTGTTCAAACATCAGTTTACGAAACGGAGCCTTTAAACCTTTTAGGCTTTTAACAAGCCTAAACATAGCACATCCATGAACATTTGCCAACCATCCGTTAGCTACCACAACATGAAAACCCTCCTTATCCACAAGAAAATTACTGAATTTAAAAGGTTTAGGCTTAGGTTTGCTAATTGTAGGGATTCGTAACACATAAGGAGAATGGTCAGAAATCCCGTAAGGTTGGAACATCGCAAAACATCCTAGAAACTCATCAAGAAACTTAATGTTAGACATAATCCGATCAATCTTTTTGAGAATACCATCATCATCTTGTGGTTTCTCATTCCAAGTAAAATGTAAACCTGTAGCATTAACGTCCATAACTTCCATAAGATTAACACACTCCTTGAATTCCCGCATAGCAATATTAGGGGTGTAGCCGCCGCATGAGTGATCCTCGATATTAAGAGCAACATTAAAATCACCCAAAACAGCCCATGGCTTATCCCGCATAAAAGTAGCATGAGCAACCAGATTATTCCAAAGAATTTTTTTTTGGTAAAGGGTTTCCCCGGTAAATATATTAACCAAAAAAGCGTCGAAGTACAAAGGAATGTAGCTAAGATACCACATTAACCGCATGCTACAGGCAGCATGTTAACACGTGATTATGTTATGGCATAAACACAAACTAATATAGAACTACAATGCAAGTAAACTAGAAAGAAACCAAGATGCAAACATGAAGTCACACGTTGTCTTTAGCTTCCAACAACAGCACGAAAGGAGCAAATGATATCCAAATGAGCCTGCCTCCTTAAAAAACCTTGCCAAAGAAAACCCAGTGGGAAAAACCTTGGACAAGGAAAAAAGAGTACAACCCTCGCCCGACACTCCCATCATGAAGAACTATAGAGCTCGGCACCCTCCATTTGTCAAGCAGCAAACTCGACCTGGCAGACAACTTCTTAAAACGAAATGAAATCAACTTCAATCGAATAATATCACAAATAAGCTGAACAATCTGATCAACAGCCAACAGCTTTTTCTTGAAAAGTCTTGAGTTACGTTCCATCCATATAAAGTACGCAGTAGCAGCCAACACAAGACGGGCAAGGATGCTAGGACAAGACTTTCCCTTAGAAATTGGAATAACATAGGCTAAAATATCATCAATCCGAGGGGGGATGTTATCCATATCACATAGGCCCCGAACCTTAAACCAAACCTGCATAGAATAAGAACATTCAAAGAAAAGATGGTCATGAGAATACGGCACCAATTTACACAACAGACATCGTAGAAGGCTTAGATCCACCAAAGGGCCAACATCCCATTACCTAAGCCGATCTTGTGTCTTCAATTTTCTTCTAACCACTAACCATAAGTGGATAGAGTGACAAGGAATACAATGAGCAAACCAAACAGCATGAAACCAATCAACCATCAAAGCCCTATCCCGAATGGAGTCCCAAGCTAAAGAAACTGAAAAAGGATGTAAAACCCCATTTATATCCCGCCACATCAAATCATCATCCTGAGCATCATTAATAACAGGGACCGGGATAGAGACAATGTTCGGAAATCTAGCATACCAATCCTGCGGCCACTGCCAAATACCATCAGTAATAAGATCCCTTACCTTATTAGATAGAGAGAGCCCCGATCTTGTAATACTTCGAAACGAAAGAACGTCCTTTAACGGACATAAATCTGCCCATTTGTCAAACCACATAGAAGCCAATCTACCATTATTAATCTTGTACCAAATAAATTGACAAATGCGTGGTCTAATCTGTAGAAGTTTTCTCCAGCCCCAACTCATTCACCTATACATGTAACGTCCCAGAAACTTCGATCCTTTAACTTGTAAGAATAGATCCATTTAACCCATAAAGACTCTTTACGAGTGAGAATACACCAGATATGAGAAACCATTAAAGCAGTATTAAAATCAGAGAGCTTACGAATACCATGTCCACCTTCATAAAATGGGGTACAAACAGAGTCCCAAGCAACTTTAGCCTTACCTTTCTTCATTTCACCTTGACACCATAAGAAGCCTCTCATAAGTTGTTCCAAATCATGAATAATCCGAACAGGTAAGACAAAAACAGACGCCCAGTAGATATGCATTGATGAAAGAACTGAACAAACTAATTGGAGTCTTCCTGCTAAAGAAAGAAATTTATTGCGCCAATCATTAACTCTACTTTCAAGTTTTTCAACAAGTACTTTACAATCCCTATATAGAAGCCTGGACGAAATGAGAGGGACACCAAGATATCGGACAGGTAACTCGCCTTCAGCAAATGGCATGATATGTAAAATACTACTCTTAACAGCAGTAGCTACATTACAGAAGAAAACTGTGCTCTTTGGGATACTTGGAACCAAACCTGAAGCTATCTTAAATTCCTCCAACGCATCCATAATAACCTGCACAGAGTCCAAGTGACCCCTAGCAAACAAGAAAAGATCATCTGCAAAACAGAGGTTGATAATACGCTGTTGCTCACAACGGTTGTGAAAATAAAAAACCTCTGCATTTAGAACCCACCGCTGCAACATAAGTGAAAGGATCTCCATGATCAACATGAAAAGATATGGAGATAACGGATCACCTTGCCGGAGACCTCTTTTTCCTTGAAACTAGCCATATAAATTACCATTTATGCAAATGGAATATGAAGTAGTAGAAACACACGTCATAATCCAATCAACCATTAAATGGTGGAATCCAAAACCAATCAGAATGTTACGCAGAAACTGCCAATCCACCGTATCGTAAGCTTTCTGAATATTCACCTTAAAAGCACATCTTGGAGGACCAAAATTTCTGTGATAATTCCTCATTAACTCCTGTGTCAATAAGATGTTATCCGAGATCCTACGCCCCGGAACAAAAGCAGATTGATTAATATTAACCAAATCGCCCAAATCCCCTTTAATACGGTTAGCAATTATTTTACTAATGCATTTGAAAATAACATTACAACAAGAGATGGGGCGATAATAAGTAATCTTATTTGGAACAAACACCTTAGGGATAAGAGCAATAATAGTATGATTAACCTCTTTAAGAAGTTTTCCATTAGAGAAAAACTCCCGAATAGCACATGTAAACTCATCACCCACAATGTCCCAAGACTTATTAAAAAACGCAGCAGTAAAACCATCCGGCCCAGGCGCTTTATCATCACTCATGGAGAATAACGCACTCTTAATTTCAGAATCAGAGATGACTCTAACCATATGGGCAGATTTCTGAGCACCAAGCTTTCGAACAAAAAAATCAGACGTATTAAAAGAACCTGAAACACTTGCCTGACCAAGAAATTGCTCGTAATGAGCAACGAAAGCACCAGGCACAGCATCTCCATCATGAAGCACATTATGAGAATCACGAACCATTTCAATACGATTACGAGCCGCCCTACTCTTAACCGAGTTATGAAAATAAGCCGTATTTAAATCACCTGCATCAAGCCATTCAATTTTAGATTTCTGACGTAAGAAGCGTTCCTCATCAAGAGAAGCTTCCTTAAAAGAGACTAGATAATGAGCATGCTCTTCTTTCAACAGCATATTGGATGGGTCTCTATCAAGGGCTTGTTGAACAACATCTAATTCCACGCGTAGTCTAGTAACACGATCATGAAGATTACCCTGTTCAAACAGCAGTTTAAGAAACGAAGCCTTTAAACCTTTTAAGCGTTTAACAAGCCTAAACATAGCACAACCATGAACATTAGCCAACCATCCGTTAGCTACCACTGCATGAAAACCCTCCTTATGCACAAGAAAATTACTGAATTTAAAAGGTTTAGGCTTAGGTTTGCTAATTGTAGGGATTCGTAACACACAAGGAGAATGGTCAGAAATCCTGTAAGGTTGGAATATCGCAAAACAGCCTGGAAACTCATCAAGAAACTTAATGTTAGAAATAATCTGATCAATCTTTTTGAGAATACCATCATCACCCTGTGGTTTCTCATTCCAAGTAAAATGTAAACCTGTAGCATTAACATCCATAACTTGCATAAGATTAACACACTCCTTGAATTCCCGCATGGCAATACTAGGAGTGTAGCCACCACATGAGTGATCCTCAATATTAAGAGCAGCATTAAAATCACCCATAACAGCCCATGGCTTATCCCGCATAAAAGTAGCATGAGCAAACAAATTATTCCAGAGAACACGCCGATGGATATAGTAGTTATCAGCATAAACGAAAGAGCAGAACAAAGTACGGTTATCCATACGCGTTTTAACCTGACAATGAATAACTTGACTTGTTTGAGACAACACCATAACATCCACATTATCATCATTCCAGCCAAGAATTATACGAGTCCCTTTAGGACACAAGCCACCATTTGACGTCCACTTCCATCTGCTAAATATCTTACGACACATATCATAAACACCCGAAGCATCAACATGAGACTCCAAGATAGCACAAACACTCAGATTATTTTCGTTAATAACCTGACGAACCTATATTCTTTTAGGGGATTGGTTCAGGCCCCTTATATTCCATGAGGCTATACTAAACATTTAAAATATTCATGGCAGGAGTTCTTGCCCCTGATTGAGAATTAAGAAGATTAGCAGATTCATCATAAATGTTTTCAACCTCCTCATCATCATCATCATCATCTCCACTTAGGTCACCTATATCCCCTGAAAGAGTCCCAAATGAATTCGAAGTAGAAACGCCACTCACCACAGATTTACCGTTATTTGAACTACTAGTATGCAACCCAGATTTGGTACCACTATCAACTTTGCTATTATCACGTTTAGATGCATTCGAAGTCTTACCAGGATTAGATGAGTTATCATGTATATGAGCACCAGAAGTAGACGACTTCGGACTAAAAGTAAAAGGATTACCAATCTGGAAGCCTTTGCTTAACGGGACAACTCTCGGAATCTGGCTTCCTTGCTTTCCTTTGTTGTTATGCTTTCTACTACGAACTTGTTGAAATCCATCATCTTGTTCATGTATAACTGTAGGTGCCACTTTAGGGATAACACGTTTAGGACAAGTTTCAGCCGTATGACCAAAGATATTACATGTAGGGCATTTAGGCGGCTTCCACTCATATTCAACTTTAATAGCTTCCTTAGTAAACCCCTCACCCTCCAAATCAGGAACACCAATAGTAATTGTCTCATGTAAATCACAATCAGATTTAATTTCAATTAAACAGCGAGCAAAACTACTACGACCCCAAGATTCTTTACACATAGTGCTAGTAAAAGAATCAAGCGTAATAGGCTTACCAAGATATGTAGCAATCAGACTAATACCCTCTTCTTCAAACACTTGAAGAGGCACATCATGAAGTTTAACCCACACAGGAATACAGGTAAATTCTTCTTTACGAAGGCTAGTCTTCATAGTATACCTTTTAAGAATAATGGGAGAATTACTAATCATCCATGGTCCACCTTCCAACACAGCTTCATACCCAGATTGTGCATCAAATTGATAGAAAAAGAAACCATTGGAATTCATCATGATCATTTTTAACCTAAATTTAGCCCAATTAGTTTTAGCATAATACTCAACCACTGGAAATGCCATTCGTTTACCAATAAAGTATCCATAGAGCGTATTATGAAAACGTGTATTAACCTTCTCAACCACTTTACGTGGAATAGATACCTGAACACCATCAAACCTGTTTTCAGATATGATAGAACCTATATTAACACGAGCAACAGGTGAAGCTTGTTGGCATGAACTAGCAGCAGCTGCATAGGAGCTAGATGGACTACCAATATCCACCGACTGTACAATAGGACATTCCTTCACAGTTTCCTTGACATCTATCGCTTGATCACTTGGATTAGAAAACGTGAAATCATCCATATTTGAGTCAAATACATCACTCCTCTCATTAGGGTTTATATCCAATTGTTCAAACGATAGCTCATCATTAACCAATTTACTAAACGTAGGAGACGAGACACTCACCTCTTTATGCTGATCCAAGGACATACGCATTGTGATAGTAGATAAATCTGGTGTAACCCTAGCATCATGTCCAACAGTAGTGCTCATAGACGGATCCCTTGCATCATCACGCACACCCGCTTTGGAAGAAATAGCCTGTCGTCGTTTAAGTGTTCGAACACTATTCTCCAACTTCACTTGGTGCGCACGTACGATATCAAGAGTCTTTGTCCATTGCTCAGCAGTCATTCGCTTCAAGAAATCATATTTGTTATTTTGGACATCATTCATAAATCTACTAATCACTTCCACCGTATTGAGGGAGATCGAGAACAGTTTTTCAACATCCTCTAATGACCCTACATTCAAATTAATTCGTTCACCATTTGCTGTATCAACAACCAAATTAGGATTTGGAACATTAGTCTTACTAGAACCCACCATAGCTTCAACAATCACAAAAAACCAAACCCTACACTCGACAAGAAAAACCAAAGAACCCGACAAAAATTACCCTAAAAAAATTAATGCGACTCGACCCAATTATTAACACCAATCGTACGTTGTCACTGGATTTCACAATTTACTACACACGTGAATCTTTAAATACAAAGTCAGCCGACCAAAAAATTAATTGGATGTCAGCCGACCATAGTCAGCCGACCAATTAAATGCTAGCCGCCAAAAAACCTTCCACGTGAACCTTAAACACGTTTCGTGACAAAAAACACTCCGATGAATACCAATAAAATTACGAGGATAGTTAACCTTGAACGTATAAAACAATGACGGCAGAAAAGTAAACCCTAATTTAATTAACCCTAAAACCAATCAACCAAACAAGGACTTTGTTAACTCAAGAATTAATCGAGAAAACAACATCATTATAAGGTATTCAGTTTAAAGGAATAATAAAATCAGGTTATGAGAAGAGGAGAAAATCAGGTTATAAGGTATTCAGATTAAACAACACGTTGATGGATATAGTAGTTATCAGCATAAATGAAAGAGCAGAACAAAGTACGGTTATCCATACGCGTTTTAACCTGACAGTGCATAACTTGACTTGTTTGAGACAACACCATCACATCCACATTATCATCATTCCAGCCAAGAATTATACGTGTCTATTTAGGACACAAACCACCATTTGACGTCCACTTCCATCTGCTAAAAATCTTACGACACATATCATAAACACCCGAAGCATCAACATGAGACTCCAAAATAGCACAAACACTCAGATTATTTTCATTAATAACCTGACGAACCTCTATTCTTTTAGGGGATTGGTTCAGACCCCTTAAATTCCATGAGGCTATACTAAACATTTAAAACATTCATGGCAGGAGTGCTTGCCCCTGATTGAGATCTAAGAAGGTTAGTAGATTCATCATAAATGTTTTCAACCTCCTCATCATCATCATCTCCACTTAGGTCACCTATATCCCCTGAAAGAGTCCCAAATGAATCGAAGTAGAAACGCCACTCACCACAGCTTTACCTTTATTTGAACTATTAGTATGCAACCCAGATTTAGTACCACTATCAACTTTGCTATTATCACGTTTAGATGCATTCGAAGTCGTACTAGGAACGAACCAAACGAGACCTAGATAAAAAACCCTAATTCTCTCTAGGTGTTTTCCGGCCGCCGTATGATTTTCCGTTCACCTTTAATCTGATCTCTTACCTTTTCCTCGTTCTATCTTGGTGGTTGTATATCTAGTATTGATTCAAGCGTTGATAGGACTTAGGGTTTCGATATTTACCTTTTTTAGGGTTGTATACGAAACTTTATGTGATTATCAGTTCTGTTATTTGATATTGATATACAGATTCATTGGAAGGAACGACTAAGGTGGTGACTTTTTTTAGGGTTTCGGTTTTGTGTTGTGCGCCGTTTCATTTTTTAGGGTTTTTTTGTGTTTATTATTTGTTAATCGGTATGGAGATTGGGTAGGGTTTTTTGGGTACTGGTATAAAACCCTAATTTGTTAATTAGGGTTTTGTGATATTGTGGTTGTTGGTTTAATGATTAGAGAGATGGATAATAGTTTAGTTCCGGTTGATATGGATGCGCTGGCAGCTAGGATGATTAGATTGAGAGAACAGATGGGAGTTTCATCTCCTATTGATACGGATAGCTCTCCTGCTGTGGTGCATGCAGTAGGACTCCATTCGACACAAGGGGGTTCTGAGTCGCATGCGACACCTGCTGATTCGACACATGCTGCTGTACCTGCTGATTCAAAACTTGCTGATTCAACACCTGCTGAGCTTAGTAATACATTAACCATTTCAAAGGGTGATGTTGTTAATGTGGAAAAGGAGAGGGGTTCACTGATTCAGGGATGTGCTAACTTGTATGCTAATGTCAATGGTCCACAGAAGGGTTCGTTTGCCTCATTACTTCAAAACAAGGGTGGTATGAACCAAACGAATCCTAAGATGGTGAAGATATCAGAATTACGGTGTGATGAGCATGTTGAAGGAGCACGAGTTGCACTTCCGTATGATGCTGTTGAAGAGGTTGAATCCAGATTTATGCACACGTTGTACGGGCAGTTTATTGGTAAGCGTTTAGCTTTTCCATTGGTGGAAAACTATGTTAAAAATACGTAGGTACGATTTGGTTTGATACGCGTTCAATTACATGAGGATTTCTTCCTTTTCCAATTCAAGACGAAGGAAGGAATGGAAGGAGTTCTTGAAAATGGCCCGTGGTTGATTAGGATGGTTCCCATGATCTTGAATATTTGGTCGCCTACTACTGATTTGAAAAAGGCGGAGATTAAGAAAGCACCAGTTTGGGTTAAGCTTCATCATGTGCCGATTGTTGCTTATTCGGAGGTTGGTCTTAGTCTTCTCACGACCCAAATTGGCACTCCTATTATGTTGGATTCCTACACGAGTAATATGTGTGTTAACTCGTGGGGTCGGAGTACATATGCTCGAGCGCTCATTGAGGTTTCAGCTGAAATGGAGTTATTGGATTCGATGGTAATTTCTGTCCCTAAAGGTCGTGATAAAGGGCATTCATTGGTTACTGTTGATATTGAGTACGAATGGAGACCTCCAAGATGTTCTACATGCTTGATCTTTTATCATACTAGTGATATGTGTCCGAAAGTGCACAAGGAAGTGGTTACTCATGTTACTAAAGATGAGGTGGATGATGGATTTGAGGTGGTCAAAAACAAGAAGAATAAAGGTAAGAAGAAGCAACCACAAGTTGCAGGTATTAAATTAACAAAACCAGCCCTTAATCTTCAGTTTCATAATGTTGAGAGAGGTGAATCCTCTAAAACAAATGTGAGGGGTTAGAATCCTAAGAATGCAGCTCCTTTGCTTAAGAAGGGTTTCTTGAATAACAGAACCTCGAGTTTTGTAGCTAAGACTAATGTTAAGGATAAGAGTTCTCATAATTCTTTTGGTGCTCTTTGGGATAAGATGGATGATGGTACATATTGGGAGGATGGTCTTAAGACCAAGGAAGGTGTAGTCAATGAGAGTGATAGTGAGTTTGAAGAAGTCATATCGACTGATGATCGACATGGTTCTCGTCAGCCTGATGCTTGTTCCAAGTGATAGCCATTATGACGTTTTACTTTCATTGTTCATGCACCTTTAGGTGGTTCTTTCCTGTTGGTGTTATTTGTTTTGTAATCGTTTAGTAGGATCATATGGCATGTCATAAGATGTAGTGGTTGTTCAGGCATTTGCTTGAGGTTAATGTAGCATTGCAGCTACATTCAATTGTACTTCAACGTTTTTGGGAATATATTTTTCCGGGGTTTGGATTCCCCTTTACCCAAAAAAGAAGTCGTACAAGGATTAGATGAGTTATCATGTATATGAGCACCAGAAGTAGACGACTTCGGACTAAAAGTAAAAGGAGTACCAACTTGGAAGCCTTTGCTTAACGGGACACCTCTCGGAATCTGGCTTCCTTGCTTTCCTTTGTTGTTATGCTTTCTACTACGAACTTGTTGAAATCCATCATCTTGTTCATGTATAACTGTAGGGGCCACTTTAGGGATAACACGTTTAGGACAAGTTTCAGCCGTATGACCAAAGATATTACATGTAGGACATCTAGGCGGCTTCCACTCATATTCAACTTTAATAGTTTCCTTAGTAAACCCCTCACCCTCCAAATCAGGAACACCAATAGTAATTGTCTCATGTAAATCACAATCAGATTTAACTTCAATTAAACAACGAGCGAAACTACTACGACCCCAAGATTCTTTACACATAGTGCTAGTAAAAGAATCAAGCATAATAGGCTTACCAATATATGTAGCAATCAAACTAATACCCTCTTCCTCAAACACTTGAAGCGGCACATCATGAAGTTTAACCCACACAGGAATACAGGTAAATTCTTCTTTTCGAAGGCTAGTCTTCATAGTATACCTTTTAAGAATAATGGGAGAATTACGAATCATCCATGGTCCACCTTCCAACACAGCTTCCTAACCAGATTGTGCATCACACTAAAAGAAAAAGAAACCATTAGAATTCATCATGATCCTTTTTAACCCAAATTTAGCCCAATTTTTTTAGCATAATACTCAACCACTGGAAATGCCATTCGTTTACCAATAAAGTATCCATAGAGCGTATTATGAAAACGTGTATTAACCTTCTGAACCACTTTACATGTAATAGATACGTGAACACCCTCAAACCTGTTTTCAGATATGGCAGAACCTATATTAACACGAGCAATAGGTGAAGCTTGTTGGCTTGAACTAGCAACATCTGCATAGGAGTTATATGGACCACCAATATCTACCGACTGTACAATAGGACATTCCTTCACAGTTTCCTCGACATCTATCACTGGATCACTTGGATTAGAAAACGTGAAATCATCCATATTTGAGTCAAATACATCACTCCTCTCATTAGGGTTTATATCCAATTGTTCAAACGATATCTCATCATTAACCAATTTACTAAACGTAGGAGATGAGACACTCACCTCTTTATGCTGATCCAAGGACATACGCATCGTGATATTAGATAAATCTGGTGTAACCCTAGCATCGTGCCCAAAAGTAGTGCTCATAGACGGATCCCTAGCATCATCACGCACACCTGCTTTGGTAGCATTAACATGTTGACGTTTTAGTGTTCTAACACTGCTCTCCAACTCCACTTGGTGTGCACATACGATATCAAGGGTCTTTGTCCATTGCTCAGTAGTCATTCGCTTCCAACATTCATATTTGTTATTTTGGACATCATTCATAAACCTACTAATCACATCTACCGTATTGAGGGAGATCGAGAACAATTTTTCAACATCCTCTAATGACCCTACATTCAAATTCAATCGATCACCACTTGCTGTATCAGCAACCGAACTAAGGTTTAAGAAAGCATTAGTCAAATCATTGGAACCACCATATTAACAAACCAACCGAGACCCTACCACAAAACCAAACCCTAAACAACGATTTAATAACCTAAACGTGACCCACCACAAAAACCCTAAAAGACAAATAATTGGTCGAACATAAAAAAACAAGGAGATAACAATTGTCGCCAGTACCCAATTAAATAAAACAAACGAGACCCTACACGTGATTCCACAATATATATTGATGACAAATAAATGTCAACCGACCAATCTATCTAAAAACACGTGAGCGCAAAGTAATTACAGCAACCGACCAAAGAAGTGACAAACAGTAACCGACGAAGACCAATTAAATTGCAACAGAAAAAATTAACGAACACGTGAACACACAGATCAAATGACGGCACAAAAATTTAAATAAAAACCAATTTAATTAACCCTAAAACCAATCAACCAAACAAGGACTTTGTTAACTCAAGAATAATCAGTGATTAATCGAGAAAACAACATCATTATAAGGTATTTGGATTAAAGGAAAAAGAAAATTAGGTTATGAGAAGAAGGGATTTTTTTGGAAGCCATTGATGTTTTTTAAGGTTTTTTTAAAGGGAAAAACCTTAACCACCAACAGTGGTTGGAAAGCATTTGTTACATGTTAAACTTTAACAGTCCTTTGTATCAAATTCTCGATCAATCTTGACTAAGTATAAGATGTGTTTGTTGAAAGATATACAAGTAAGTAAACACACAAACACATCAAATCAAGATTACATCAAGCAACATTCTAAACCCTAAGCACACACGTACTAAGCCTTAGCTTTTCCGCAACTAAGATTTTTAGACTAAGGGATGCACACTTGATCATAATCTAAACATGAAGATCACACGTACTAAGACTTAACTTTTCTGTAACTTGGATGTTTAGATTATGAGATGCACACAAAAACATACAACATGTATATTATGCAACTATGAAAGTAAAGACATAAATGTAAAGGAGAATACCAACACAATGATTTATAGTGGTTTGGTCACGAAGCTCCTCTTCGCCCTACTCCACTCCTCGAGTACCCAACTCGATAGTTACTTCACTAGTCAACAAGCTCCTTTCAAGGCGGAGAAAACCATACACGTTGCTTACACCATTTCTGACACAAAGCTAGATGCAGAGTCCTCATCTTAGGAAGGACCAATCTACACACGTCGTCTACTTCCCATTTTCCGACAAAAGGTTAGATGTCGAGTTCTAATCTTAGGTAGGACCAATCTACACCCATGACTTCACTAGTTATTTTTTTTGTCCCAACATAACAAACTTTGTGTTTTGTGGCCTAAACACATAAACCATATAGATCTAAGTATACACATAACTTAGATCTATGACTCTAACACTATATCCAAGTATTAACAAACTTGGATCTACACACCTAACACCTAATCCAAGAATACCCATCACTTGGATCTACTACCCTTACAAACACATCCAAGTGAACACATCACTTGGATCTACTACATATACATAAAGTCCAAGCATACACACAACTTGGATCTTCATGATTTACATTGTAGTAAAACTATAAACATAACTTAGATCTATAGAAGGAGAGATCTTCATCATGTTGTGAACCCAACACTTCATAGTGATGAAGTGTTCTTCTCTTTGCACTTGAGAGGATGAGAGAATTGAGGATAGAATCACATCTTAAACAAGATTAATCAAAACTAACTAATCAAGGAGTTAAAGACGTTTTTAAAGAAACTATGCAAAAAGGGTTGAAAGAAAAGCTGGAAATGATCCACTATTTATAGGGCAAGAAAGAAACGGCTATAAATACCCGCGGTTCCTTAAATTCCCTCGCGGTTCATTATCAATAACGAATCTCAGGTTCCTTTAAGGAACCTCAGGCTTAGAGTCCGTGCTTTTTTGTCCTTTAGTGGGAAAAAGACAAATGGTAAAGTTTATACCTCAAGGGTATATTCTTAGACCATTCGGAATATGCCAAATTCAAATTTCCATTTTTGTTTTAATAAAACATTTTCTTAAAAATAAAGTTATTTAAAAATTACTTTGTCACTTTAACTAAAACTGAGTTTTAAGAAAATATTAATCCTTGATCATTTAGTTAGGTTAAGAACTTGTTTATTCATACCTTGAGTGATTCATGCCGAATGCGATCTTAGATGTGTCGAGAGAAGTATACAAATGTATTCTTGAGTGATTACGAGTACCTTACACATTTTACATAATGTATTGCGAGTTTTACGTTTGTCGTCACCAAAACACAAAGAGATCATATCGATTAAATATCGTAACGTTTGCACTAACAATCTCCCCCTTTATGATGATGACAAACAAGTAAATCATAACGCATAGTAAAATGTATAAGTTACTAGTTTACACTTACTTCTCCCCTTTTTGTCGAATAAAAAAGTAGTCGACGTCTTGAAGAAGAGAAGAGTCAACACCGAGATAGCATATATCCAAAGTGGTAGTCATCGATTGCACGTCTTTTGAGGAAGAGAAGAATTGAAGTCATGAAAGCTTGCATCCGAAAGGTAGTCTTCATATCTAGAAGAGGAGGATCGACTTTAAGAGAGCTTGCTTCCAAAAAGCTAGTCGTCACTTGTGGTCGTCGGTTGAGAGGCGAGAATCCGAACCTTAAAACCATCTTCCAAAGATATTGAGCTTGCGCCATCCTAGTGAAGTCTTCACTCACCATAGGTTAACCAACTACATGCATAATGATATGCTTATCTTTGAGATCCCAGAATTCATTACTTGCAAGGTGTTCAATGAATACAATTTAAGTGAGTGAACGATCATAAATGTAATAAGTTGAACTCTTGAAAATGCTCCCCCTTGATATGAGCTCCCCTTACTTGAGGCACCAACAAAGCAAGAATAGTGACGAGCTACAAAAATGGGTTAGAAATGTCCTACAAAACAAAGTTAGTTGACAAGAGCATATATAGCAAAAGTTACCCAAGCGGAATTAACATAACTACTTAAGTACAAAGAGAGGGACTCAAGATGAAGCTAAAACAATCTTAACTTTTTATAAGTGTCAAAAGTTTGACAAGTTATGAAAAATAATTAGGCTATTAGATAGAAAAGAGAACCTAACTTATTTTGGTGACACCAAAATATATAAAGAGGACTAAGAGAGAAAATAGATGTCCAATTTATAAAAAATATTGTCGAGAGGACATACTCAACTTTAATATCTTGGCAAGAATACCAAACTAAAGATAGTATGACATGGACAATAAAACAAGTCCACATAGTCGAAAAGAGAAGAAGAATGACTATGAATGAAAAAGAAAACGAGGATGATAGACAAGTCGTTTGCACAAACAATGACAAGCATTAAAGAAAGAAGTGTACACTCGAAGCTATCAATCCAAAGAATGTCCAAGGAAAGGATTTCGACATGATCAATTCACAATTGATGGAATAATGGTAGAAAAGAAACATCCATACCAATTGTAATGATAATATGTCAAAGGGTTACAAACTTAGAATTATTGGAATCACCCATACCATTATAAATTTTAACCGCAATCAACTCTCAACAAAGAAGTCAAGGATAACTTCACAAGATAATTCAAGAATACTATACCCTAGTAGGTGATAGTGAAATCTTGAAAGAAAACGAGAGAATAAACTCAAAGAATTTCAAGATGACATGATAGAGTTAGCACAAAAACTAACACATAATCAAGTAAGCACATATGAAAGTTCATGCAATGCCTAATATAATCATAGAAGAAGGATTGACATTAAGAGAAGATCATATTTAATTCTTATATGCAACAAAAGGAGATAACGGTTAACTTAACATTCAATAAAGTAAAACCTAACTCAACTAAGCATGCATAATCAAGGGAAAAGTTCCATCATTCCTAGATTAAAACCCACATAAAGTACATGAAAGCATTAATTACATAAAAACACAAATTAATTAAAACTTTATAATTAATTAATACACGACACGTACCATGAATATTTAATGTTGAAATACAAGTATTATGTATATTATTATATTACATGGGATTTAATAAAAACAAAAATGAAATATATACTATAGGGGTGTGTGTTTGGCCGGTTATAGAGACAAGACACAAGGGCCCATGGCCCGGCCCGTTTAGCGATTTAACAAATAATAAAAACCATCCAGGGAATTTATTGAAAAGTCTTATGTTTATTCATGAAAATGTAATTTAAATGCCAAAAAGTACATATAGGTCATGAAAGGTATCAACGTGCATGAATACATAGAGGGGTGACCTCGTCATGTAATTAGAGGGGTGTCCTTTAATTATATTAGTCTGGGTGGAGGGATCAGCTCTAATGTGACGGATGTAGAGCACACACCACAATCACCATGTAAATCTGCAAAACATGTACTAGGATGCACCCATACGCCCCACATGATAATAATAATAATGGCCAAATAACTGAAAGAGACGCCACGAGAAATCACTCTCGTCGCGGAAGAGTCATAACACAAGTGCCTCAAGTGTCATGGTTATGGTACCTCCATAACTAGGTGGACATGATCATGCATGTATATATCTTAGGCAATTTAAAATGATAGCATGGTAATTACTGAAAAGTTTTATAACATGAAAACTACCAGTAAAAACATATGGCAGCAAACGGGGAATCCTAATCATGCATAGAAAGAGAATGTCCTTACTGAAGGACGGAATATCCGTACCTTATGTCTAGTAATGATGAAATATGAAAGGCGGAATGTAACTACTCCGACTTCACGAGTGCTACATAATAAAGGACGTGAATGAGTTGTGTGTTCATGTATAACTGACTGTTTCTTAGTTTACTTTACTTGTTCTTGACTTGGTTTACTTGTTCTTGACTGGATTTACGTGTTCTTGGCTTGTTTTACTGTTTCATGTTTTATCATGTATTTCTTATTGTTTTCACGTGTTCTTGATTCACGTATTTCATGTTTCATGTGTTATTATACTTGATAATTCTTAATGAGTAACTTTCTAAAAATAGCAGGTTTCTATATATAGTAACTTTCCAAAAATAGCAGGTTTCCATTCAGCTTTCGAAAAATAGTAAGTTTCCATAAATAGTAAGTTTCCAAAAATAGAAAGTTTCCATAATTAGTAAGTTTACAAAAATAGAAAGTTTCCATACATAGTATGTTTCCATAAATAGCATGTTTCCATAAATAGTATGTATCCATAAATAGCAAGTTTCCATAATGAGTAATAAGCTTGTTTAATAAGCATATGATATAAGCTACAACTTAATGAGCATATTTTATAAGTCATAGTTTATAAAATGTCATAATATAGTAAAGTTTATTAATTAATACATACTTTAGTATAACATAATAATTATTAATTAATAATATAATACATGATTTATAAGTGAATATTAATTAATAATATAATATGATTTAATAAAACTTTACCATAACTTGATACTTGTATAATTAAATTAAGGTAAGATATTAGTTTAATTAAACCATGGTTAACATATAATTAAATAATTATGTTAAGTCCTTAATTAAGTTAATTAAATGTGCCATGTTTTTATATCATGAATAATTATATAACATAATTATTAAAAGTCTAAGGTTAATTTAATTAAATGGACCATGTTAATTTTCATGAATATTTAATAAAACAATTTTATACCCTAAGTCTTGATTAATTAATTAAAATGTGTAACCAAACACACCCTTGTGTGTTTCGTGTACCCGAGCCCGAACCCTGGCACCACCGAAACTCCCATGTCTCGACAGCACCATCATCACCAACACCACAGCCCACCGGTTGTGGTTTTCTGCCATCATCCGTGTGGTGGTTCCCGCCGGCAGAAGCCGGTTCCCACCGCTACGCAGCCAAGACCCGCCGAGAGCCAAAGGATCTCGGTTGCCACTGTCTGAACCAAATGTGTGTTGTGGCTGCCCATGAACAACAGCCACTGACCCCTTATGGGTTCGGCTGGCCGAGCAAAAGTCCCACCGAGACCCTTGTGGTCTCGGTTCCCGTGACAAACAAAACAAAAACCCAATAAACTCTGTGTTTTAATCATGTTTATACATGTGTTCTTAGATTTAATTTATTGATCATGAAGAAATGAAATAAAAATAAAAGACTAAAGTTTAGGGATACCGAATGTGCAATGATCTTGAAGAACACACACGATCTAAACCCGAATTAACTAATCAAAGATCAAAAGCTTTTTCCCCTTTCTTTTTCCTTGCAAAACCGGTGATACCAAGAGATATGGAGGCTAGGGTTTTGTTTAACTTTTTTAAAAGAGAACATATATAAATCACTTTATAAAACATGTTCCAGGTTTTCTAGGACTTACAAATTTTCCGCTGCATTTCATACTTTACTTATGTTTCAGTTATGCATATCATGTCATTATATCCGATCACTGAGCGTATTACTCAGCCGTATTTTCTTTCCATGTCCCATACGGCAGTTACTAAAGAACATACTTAGGCATTCAAGAGTACGTGCATAGGATGGAGGCTCCCTTTGAATTCATTTCCTCTATGCATTTTTATACTTATGCTTTGCTTGGACATTGTTTAGTCCTTATTCTACATTCTTTACTTTATGCATGTGTGAGCTTTTGTTTGGGGACCGATGTTTGATTCCGGTTTTCCTTTATGGTCATTAATGTTTTAAGACATTTACCTTGCATGCTTTGATGACACGCCATAATTATCATGTAACGGTCTACTTATCAAAGTGGGGCATTACAATTATGGTATCGGAGCCCAAGGTTTCGACCTGTAGGCTCTAAAACTTAACATGTGACTAGTGGGTAGTCACCAGGATCTTCCTAAACTGACAATTGATTTCATTTCATGTATCATGTATCATTGTTTTCTATTAAGTTTTTGACTAAGTAAGGGTTGATACAGGATCGGCCATACTTAGTAGCATGTGGTTTTCTTCGAATTTTGTTTTGTGGATTGAACCATAGTCGTCCACACTTGCTAATATCAGATTTTATTGACTATGTCTTCATAATTCTTCCATGTACCACTTATGCTTATTCCATGTTTCTAACAAATTAATCATTTTTTCCTTTGAAACTGTCAGATGGTTAACGCACGCACGGACGCAGAACTCGCTGCAACTGTCAATACAGCTTTGCAGGCTATGCTTCCTCAGATCCAAAATCAGACTCGAGCAGAATATCAGGATTTACCGAATCATGCTAATCCTCCTCCTCCCCCACCAGTCACACTCCATACATGGCTGGAATGTTTCAATAAGCAGAAGCCTCGATCATTCGAGAAGGCCGATGTCCCATCAGATGTTGAGAACTGGATATCGCATATGGAAAAGATCTTTGACTCCATGGGTTGCGATGGGGTATACAAGGCAAGGTTGGCATTCTTCAAGTTTGAGGGTGATGCGTTGGCATGATGGAGGGCTTACAAGCAGACAAATGGAGGTGAGGCATGGCTTAGTACTTTAACATGGGTGCAGTTCATAGAGTTGTTCTACAATCAGTTCTTTCTTAGAGGCGAGCAAGAACGACTGGAGAGAGATTATCATGCTGTTCGTAAGAAGGCAGGTGAGAACATCACAGAATTCATGCAGCGCTTCCTCAGGCTAACTGGTTTTCTGGATGCAGCTGCTGGCACATCAGAGGATCAAGCGAAGCATTTCCATTGGGCTCTTTGTACCTCGATTACTGATCGTCTGCTGTGTGCTACATTCACTAATGTGACACAAGTTACTGACGCATCACGCAGTCTGGAGATGCTCCAGGAGAGGGACGAGTATGAGGAGTCAGATCGACCTAAGAAGAGGGATATTTCAGTCAGCAAGCGTTACCATCTCATTCATATCATTACTTTCAATTATATATTGTATCTTTCAGGCAGAAGGGTGGAGACCAGTCCCAACCAGCCACTCATCAGAACAACTACAAGGGACACCGTCAGACTAACGACCGTTATGGATCAGACAAGCGTAGCGGTAGTGATAACTACCATAACAATGCCAGCCACTCCGACAACAACAGGTCCCTAAAATTTAAACTCTTCCATGTTAAGCTGCTGTATGACATAAATTCTAACATCTCAACATTTTAACAGGAACTCTAGTAACGGGCGTGATCAGACCCAACAAGGGTCAGCAGCCTAATCACTAAGCTCAATCTGGTATTATACCTAATCATTCAGTGTAGTCATGTTTATGTTCCAACAATCATGTCTCACCATATCTTCTGAATCAGGCTCCCAGTTAGCAAGGGTACCCACTGGAGGGTATTCTCATCCAATCTGTACCACTTGCAGACGTAGGCACCCTAGACCATACCATCGTGCTGCAGGAGTTTGCTTCAAGTGTGGGCAAGCAGGCCATCTCATGAAAGACTACAAGAAAGGGGAAACCATTGGTACATCGGGTACTGCCCCTAAGAAACCAGCAACATCTGGCCGTGTGTACACCACTACCAGGGATCAGGCCAACAAGTCTACAGGTACCATTACTGGCATCTTATTTATGTATGGACATGTTTCATGCGTTTTATTTAATATGAGTGCGACCCATTCAGTTATATCCACTACTTATGCTGCTCGTATTAATAAGACACCTACACCACTTAAGAATGTGTTAAATATATCACGCCCATGAGAGACTCTGTTCGCATTACCCATGTGTATAAAGATATTCCCTTAAGATTTTGATGGCAAGATTTGTCCTGTCGACGCACTTCCTTTAGACATGTGCGAATTTGATATGATTTTAGGCAAGGACTAGTTAGCAAAACACCACGCCACGATTGATTGACATACATATCGAGTCATATTCGATGATGTTCAAGCCCCAGAATACATTCATAATGGTTTTATACCAGGAAAGTCTGTACAAATCATTTTTGCCTTGCAAGCACGTGCCTTATTAGCTCATGGTTGCGAAGGTTTCTTGGATACTATTCATGACACGACTACAGAAGCTCCATCTATTCATGATCATCTTATTGTTTTAGAATTCCCAGATGTGTTTCCAGAAGAACTTCCGGGTATACCACCTATCCTTGAAGTGGAGTTTGGCATTGAGCTCGTTCTAGGAGCTGAACCTATCTCCAAAGCTCCTTATCGCATGTCTCCCATTGAGCTCAAGGAGTTGAAAAACCAGCTACAGGAGTTACTGGAGCGAGGTTTTATTCGCCCGAGTGTATCACCATGGGGTGCGCCGGTGCTATCCGTTAAGAAGAAGGACGGCAGCATGTGATTGTGCATTGACTACCGTGAGCTGAACAAGATCACGATCAGAAACCATTGTCCATTACCACGTATCGATGATTTATTTGACCAAATGCAAGGTGCCAAGCACTTTTACAAGATTGATCTACGATCAGGCTACCATCAACTGCGAGTGAAGGAGCATGATATTTCTAAGACTTCTTTTCGCACACGTTATGGTCACTATGAGCTCGTAGTTAATAAGTCGTTTTTAAGTTCATTTTTCTCTCAGTCTAGTCGAATTGATCAACAATAATGAGCAAGTACCTTATTGTTTTTGGTTTAAGATAGTTATTTGGTATTTAAGCTACTTGGCAAATAAAGCACGTAAAAAAAGTAAAAATAACATCTAGCTACGTATACGTACTAGACTAAAACAACGTGCATGTACCACAAATGAAGAACAAAGTACAATTAATAAAGTGTAACAAACTACAATTATCAAACTAATTTTTAACAAGATAATAACAAAATGTAACAAACTCGAAAAAATAACAACCTAACAAATTTAACAAATTTTGTAACAAATATACCAACTATCAAATTTTATAAAATTCTAACTAACTTTTTAACAAACTAATTTTTATAAAATTGAAAATACAAAAATTTGTAAAATTTTAAAAGATTAAAATCTAAGTTTTATAAAATCTAAAAATGAAATTTTATTTAAAATATAAAAATTAAAACAAAATTCTATTAATCTCTAATTATACTTTTATAAATTTTGAAACTAACTGCTTTTAAAGTTCACTTGCAGATTCTCTCTCCTATCACCTTTTTGATATTTCACTTACTAAAGGAACACCTGAATCTTGCTATAGCAATGTTTATTGTAGGGTACTACTAAAATCTACAAAGTTTCTGAAGGAATACTAGGTCTGTTTCTCTGTTGAATCTTTCGGGATGCTTTGGTTCTTTTCCGTGCACACACATAAGCTAGTAATTAAAAATTCTCCAAAAAACAACGACAGCAGGAAAATATGTAATTATATAGAAAATTTGGTAATAGACCAATCGGGAATTATTTTGACTTGCCAAAATGGAAATTCATTTACTTTATAGGGTGAAGTATTTACTGTTTATATACAAATGTCTCACAACACCAGTTTGTTACTTGATACCATGCATTTGTGATGATAGATGGTCGTAAGTGAAAGCCATATACTTTTAACACATGAGGATGAGAATTAGCTTCCTGTAAATTGATATAGTATTATTCAAATTAATATTTAAGGTTTGAATTGCTTTGCAGGCAATCACAGCCACAAAAGGAAATGAATTCGAGGACTACTTTTTAAAAAGGGAGCTGCTCATGGGAATCTAGTTGGGGCGAAGGTGTTCAAGTACCATATTTACGAGAAACAGAAACCCTTCTAGTAACCTGGGCATGCTGCATCTTGGTTTTGATGTTCTAGTTAATCCATGTCATATTTAAGCTCTCACTTTTATCCTTAAGTTAAACAACTAGCTGCTATCTTGAAACTTTACAACTGAGAATGTTATTGAAATGTTAGTTGTGGATTAGGTTTGGCCGCACTTGCAAAGAAATTGAAATGTTAGTTATGGAGAACTTTAGACTTGTGAATCTGAAGAAACATTATGCTTGAGCAGAAATCGATTGATGGTTTGTTTTGATGAAGCCTAGCTTCCCAAAAAAATTACGGACACGCATAGTGACACGTTGGTTTTTTACATCTAGCAAGGTGCTTGGTTTACTAGATCATCATGAGAAAAGGTAACATGTTGAGGATTAGGTTCTTATCTAGACACTTAACATTATTCATGTATTAAAGACCTCATCACGCATATTTTGTTCAATATTTGAGTTACTAGCTGATGATAAGTGGGGGCTAATCATTGCTCATAATTTGCAAGCATAATGAAACATAATAATCGTCTATTATACATCAAATCTCCTATTTTTGCACTTCAAGGATAAAAACTACGCTAATAAATCAAATATCCAATCTTTTCTTATAATTTTCACGGTGGAGATATTTTTACAATTAATGTAATGGTTTATTAAAGTCAGTATCTAATATTTTTGCACTTCTAATATAAAAATACGCTCGTAAAATAAAATCTACAAACTTTGATCATAATTTGCACATGTGAAGATATTTTTTCAAACGTCTGATTAACATCAATAAGTCGGTTTTTTTATTTCTAGTATAAAAAATACACTAGTAAGATTAAACATTCAATCCTCGTCCAGTGAACATCAATATCTTATTTTTACACTTCAAGTAGAATAAATACGTTAGTAAAATCATAACTCTAAGCCTTGCTCATAACTGCATGGGTGAAGATACTCTTAAACTTTAAATAATTGTCTATTGAACGTCAATATCTCATTTTTTGCACTTCATGTATAAAAATACACTATTAAAATCAAAGCTTCAATCTTTACTCATAATTTGCATGCATGAAGATATTATTACAAAAGTCAAATACTCGTCTATTACACATCAACCTATCATATTTTTATACATCTAGTAAAAAAATGCTATTAACATCAAAGCTTTAATATTTTATCATAATTTGCACACGTGAACCAAATTTATATAACCATTTATTAAATATCAATATATCATTATTTCACTTCTAGTATAAAGAATACGTTAGTAAAATTAAAGTTTAAATTATTGCTCATATTTTCATGAAGATATATTCTTTCAAAACCTAAATATCTGTCATATAGTATAAAAATACGCTATTTTCAATATTTACTAATAATTAAATTGCATGCGTGGAGATATTCTTACAAAACTCAAATAAACGTCTAATAAACATCCATATCTCTCGTATTTTTGTACTTCTACTATAAAAACATTACGTTGGTGAGATTAAAAACCTCAATCATTACTCATAATTTGCACGCGTGAAAATATATTTTTACAAAACTTATTCATTATTTGCACTCTTGAAGATATAATCTTACAAAACTTAAATTATCGTCTATTAAACATTAAAATTTTCTATTTTTGTACTTCAAGTAAAAATCGCTAATTAAACCAAAGCTTTAATCGTTGCTTATTCGTACGGTGAAGATACTTTATTAAAATTAAATAATCGCCTATTAAACATCTATATTTCTTATTTTTGCACTTCTAGTATAAAAAAATACGCTACTAACAAAATTTCCATAGTTGGTCATAATTTGCGCACGTGAATATATTATTACAAACTTAAACAATCATATATTGAAAATAAATATTTCTATTTTTACTTCTAGTACATAAATTTTCCAGTAAGATCAAAGCTTCAATCCTTCCTCATATTTGCATGGATGAAAATGTTTTTCCAAAACATAAATTATCGTCTATTAGATATCAATATCTTCTATTTTGTACTTGTAGTGTAAAAGTAAGTAGCATGGGTTAAAAATCGACCCACCCGAACCGAAATCAATTCTAAAAAAAGGAACAACCGAAGTGAACCGATGAAAACCGAAAAACAAGCCGAAGCCGAACTGAATGGATAGTTTAGGCGTATTTTACTTTTTAACCCGTACCAAATCGAGAAAATCGAAACCGAAAAACATAAATATACAAACCAAAAATGGTTAGTTTTGTTTTTGTCATTTCGGATCGGATCAATTTGTCGATTCGGTTCGGTTTGGTTTTCGATTAGGTTTGCTCAATCCTACTAATAAGACCAAAGCATCAATCTTTGCTAATACATTGCAAATGTGAAGATATTCTTACATAATTAAAATGATCGTTCATTAAACATCAATATCTTATATTTTTTAAACTATGGTAGAAAAATTATGCTAGTAAGATCAAATCTTTAATCCTTTCTCATTATTTGCACGCGTAAAGATATTCTTACAAAACCTAAACAATTGTCTATTAAACTTTAGTATGCATTTTTTTACACTCTAGTATAAAAAAATACCCGAGTAAGATCAAAGCTTCGATCCTAGCCCATTATTTGCACGCGTGAAGATGTTTTTATAAAACTTAAATAATCGTCATATCTCCTATTTTTGCACTTCTAGTATAATAAATACACTATTAGGATCAAAACTTCAATCCTTACCTATAATGTGTACACGGGAATATATTTTTAGAAACTTAAATAGACGTACATTTAAGATCAATATCTCTCCTATATTTGCAATTCTAGTGTCACAAATACGCTAATGGGATCAAAGCTTCAATCATTCATTTTCAGGCGTGTATATATTTCTTATTTTTGCACTTCTCGTATAAAAGAATACGCTAGTAACAAAATTTTAATAGTTGCTCATAATTTGCACACGTGAATATATTATTACAAACTTAAATAATCATATTGAAAATAAATATTTCTATTTTTACTTCTAGTACATAAATTCTCTGGTAAGATCAAAGCTTCAATCCTTCCTCATATTTGCATGGAGGAAAATGTTTTTCCAAAACATAAATTATCGTCTATTAAATATCAACATCTTCTATTTTGTACTTGTAGTGTAAAAGTAAGTAGCATTGGTTAAAAACCGACCGGCCAGAACTGAAAATCAATTCTAAAAAAAAGGAACAACCGAAGTGAACCGATGAAAACCAAAAAACCAGCCGAAGCCAAATTGAATGGATAGTTTAGGCGTAATTTACTTTTTTTAACCCGTACCAAATCGAGAAAACCGAAACCGAAAACCATAAATCTACAAACGGAAAATGGTTAGTTCTTTTTTTGTCATTTCGGATCAGATCAGTTTGTCGATTCGATTCAGTTTTGTTTTCGATTAGGTTTGCTCCACCCTACTAATAAGAGCAAAGCATCAACCTTTGCTAATACATTTCAAATGTGAAGATATTCTTACATAATCAAAGTATGCTTCGTGATGAACTGGATGAGATTCAACATGCTATTGATTTAAATCCATCTAATGCGTCAATTCGGGAAGATCATGCTCATTTATTACTTGCGTTCTAGAAAGCAATTATAGACGAGTAACGCTTTTTGAGACAGAAAGCTAGGATTCAGTGGTTGGAAGCGGGCGATTCTAATTCAGCTTATGTTCATAATATTGTTAAAAATAAAAATGCTCGAAACATGATTGATATGGTTAAGGATATGTCTAATGTTATTCATGAAGGTGGTGCGGTTTCGGATGCATTTGTTTCTCATTATGAGAACTTTCTTGGAGTCGAAGGTAGTACTATTCCTATTGATTCTCATAATTTGTTTACTAATATTCTTGACGGTGCCAAGGCTTTATCCATGGTTCGTATGGTTTCTAATGAGGAGATAAAGAGTGCCTTATTCTCTATGGCTGATGATAAAGCCCCGGGTCCCGACGGTTACACAACTGCTTTTTTCAAAAAGGCGTGGGATACGGTGAGGGATACTTTCACATGTGCTATTAAGGATTTTTTTCGTAATGGTAAATTGCTTCGGGAATTTAATCATACTATTATTGCTTTAATTCCTAAGGTATCTAATCCGAGTGTTATTAATGACTACCGTCCGATATCCTATTGTAATGTTAGCTTTAAATGCATTAGTAAGATTATTTGCTAATCGTATTAAAGGTGATCTTGGTGATTTGGTGAGCATTAATCAGTCTGCGTTTGTTCCGGGCAGAAGAATTTTAGATAATATTCTCCTTACGCAAGAGTTAATGAGAAGCTACCATCGTAACTTTGGTCCTCCTAGATGCTCGTTTAAGATTGATATCCAGAAAGCATATGATACGGTGGATTGGGGTTTCCTTAGAGATGTTCTTGTTAGGTTTGGGTTTCATCCTACTATGATTCATTGGATTATGGTTTGTGTTTCTACCACATCTTATTCGGTATGTATTAATGGTAATCTTTATGGTTGGTTTAATGGTAAACGGGGGCTACGACAAGGGGATCCTCTATCTCCTTATTTATTCACTCTTGTTATGGAAGTATTAACGCTTATGTTACAAAGAAGGGTTGCTACAGCTGAGGATTTTCGATACCATCATCAGTGTGAGAAGCAGCGGTTAGTAAATCTTTGTTTTGCTGATGATTAGTTTCTTTTCTCAAGGGGTCATTTGGGTTCTGTTTCTGTTCTTACAGATACGTTGGAGGAATTCAAGAATGCTTCAGGATTGGTGCCTAGTATTCCTAAGAGTACAGCTTATTTTTGTAATGTTCCTAGTGGAATTAAATCTGGTATCCTTAATCTTACGCCTTTTGCTGAAGGAATGTTACCTGTTAGGTACCTTGGAGTTCCCCTTATCCCTTCAAGGCTTCGGTATCGTGACTGCAAAATTTTGGTTGAGAAGCTTGAGAACAGGGTTAATGACTGGCGTAATAAGTTTCTTTCTCTTGCAGGGAGAGTGCAACTTATTCGTTCTGTTCTTTCATCTATGCATATTTATTGGGCGTCTGTTTTTATACTTCCTATTAGAATTATTAATGAGCTTCAACAGATTATGCGTGGTTTTTATGGTGTCAAGGAGAGATGAAGCGGGGTAAAGCCAAAGTTGCCTGGAACACTATTTCTAAGCCTCTGAATGAAGGTGGACTTGGTATACGTAGACTTGACGAATTTAATGTTGCATTAATGACGTCGCATGTATGGAGTATTCTTGCTAAAAGAGATTCCTTATGGGTGCGTTGGATTTATGACTATAAGTTGAAAGGTAGAAGTTTTTGGGACGTTCTTTATATCGGTGATGTGAGTTGGTGTTGGCGAAAGCTACTCCATCGAAGGATAATGATTCGTCCGTTTTTTTGGCACCAAATCCATGATGGTAGAGATACTTCTATGTGGTTTGATAAATGGGCTGCTGAATTCCCGATTCGGGATACTATTTCGGCAAGACATATTAATCCATCAGGGTTTGCGTTATCGGACAAGGTAAATGACTTAATTCTGAATAGAGCTTGGAGATGGCCGTTGGATTGGCATGATAGATTCCCGAATATTGTGTCGATTCCAGTTCCTATGCTTTGTGATTGTAACACTCCCAAATTTCAGATAGCATCAGTTATCGCATTTCGCTCATGAAACCGAACATTAACATCCGTTATTCCGTTCAAGTTTCAAATACAATGCGTCCAGTCGGTTTTCCGTTAAACCCGGACGGAGAGGTCAATCCCAATAGATCTATTCACAGCATTCGCGTTTACTCGACCAGTACAGTCGGTCCAAGTAATTAACGGTTCATGATTAAAAGGGATAAAATAAGCATACAGTTCAAGTACTTGCGTCCATTCGTAAAAAGTAGCATGTATCTCCCTCGCGGGTTTTATAAAATAATAAAGTAGTAAAAGCGAGGCTATGAACTCACCTTAGCCAAAAGAATAGCAAGCGATGATAGGAATCACGATAATAGCGAAGTGAGTAAAGCGACACAATAAGATATGCCGAGAAACCGCGAGCATCTAACGACAACGGTTGAATAAACCCGGGTTCAAATATCGAATCACGGACCACGCTGGCGTAACCCATACCCAAAAATAGGTGGGCAATCACTCAAAACTCTTGTTAATTATATGAAAGTAATTATACCACCTTTTTTAGCCAAAGCTTGGACTAAACGAAAAGTTATATATGAAGAATGAATTCTACGAGTTTAATTTGACACAATGATAGTTATCAATCAAATGTTTTGTACCCTATTTTTTATTAGTCAAGTGTGATAGAAGTTTTCATACGTACATTAACATGCAAATGAGCCACGTTTAGATATGAACTGAATACGCGGAACACTATCTTATGATTCATGATGAACCGTCTATTGCATTTGATTCGTAATATATTTTTTTCTATTTTAGCTCCAATGCATTTTTTATTCTTAATAGTCGAGCGTTTTATGTTTGCCTTTTTCGCCCTCATGAAATACTAGCTACATGTGTATTTTAGTACTGACTACTCCGTATATCATAAGCCATTGCGTATATCTCATAAAGATTATTTGTTTTAGTAACTATTAAGTATTATACAACTTTATCATTTTTAGAATATTTGAAGCTTGTTTTGCTTTTCTTATATACAGTTAATATGACACCTTTGAATAGGGTGGTGTGATAGTATATGATTGGTTTGATAAATTTTCTTGATAATATTTAAAATCGGGTATTATCAAATACCGATATTTTAAAAGTTACTCGATTTGAAAAATATACGTTAAACACGGAAGAATTAACACTCAATATAAGATAAAAACATCGATATTCGGAGAACGTTTATATTTTGATAAATAAAATAATGGTTTATCATTTAATAAATGTTAACGCTTTATATAAACGAAAGATATTTAAAGGTTTATCATAAATGACGAAGAACGCCCGTAAAATAATAAAAAAATAAATAATAAAAACGAGGACAATAAACATATTTTTATGCCATGAGGAGGATACTTACGATCTATGTCTAACTTAGACATTGCCGGTCAATTAATAAAAGACACATATTTGATACTTAAAGCTTAACCTTGCCGGTTAACCGAGAATTCAATATATACTTTTTTTTATAAAAACAAACATGATAAATAAAATTCCGGTTATAAATATTGATCAGAAAAATACGAATTACTACATTCTCCAACCCTTAAAGAAAATATGTCCCAGATTTTAGTTTACGTTACTCGTCGATGGTTTGAGTGGGAAGAGGCGATAATATAGTTTTGAGTTTCTCTTAAAGACTGGGTTCGATCAAACAATTAGAAAGTTTTATAAGTAAATATGAAACCAGCAATAATCCACATACAAGAGGTGTCAACGTGCATAAGAAAACATATGACATGTCGCGAGGATCCTTACAGAGTAGATAAGAATGTAAGTGTAGCCGATAAGACCATATGAATTGACAATTTAGCAACAAGTTGACTCACAAGAGTGGCTAGTGGTTCACTACGATCAATTATTAAAGATCGCGGCGGTCGACGCACATACGAACAAAACATACAATTTTTGAATTGAAGATAGTTAAAGAGGGTGGTCCTTATGAGAATGATAACAATTGTATAGACAAAAGATGAATTGTTCTATCGAACGATGAGTCGAAATGAAATAGTGTGTGAATGCAACATACTCAAGCCCACTCATTTCCAAATCATTAATTACATGGGTTCGTCAAGTCCATCTAAATAAGATTTAGAAACTAATGGTTCGATAATTTATAATTTTCTTGTTCAAACGAGTGACGAATGCGTTTCAACAAGATATTTATAAATTAGCCTACATAAGCATCGTTTTCACAAAGCACGGGATCAAGACTAGATCAAACGTTTCATATAAGATATAATTTTATTTGCAATACGATTTTTTTTTCAAAATCACCTAGATGTATAAGAAAATCAAAGAACACAATTAAACCATGTCTCAAGGAAATAGGTGCCCCAAAATGGCACATCAAGAGGTGACAAGTAAAAGTCTTACTCCAGACTATACAATGGTGGTCTGTGAAATAATCATGTATGATTTCAAAGAGCAAGATGAGTATTCAAACTCAAATCCAGAAGATAAAGAAACAGTATATAAAGAAACAGTAGAATCGACACTTGATGGTGAGTTTACGCTTACATAAAATAGTTATCATAAAAGTCATGAAAAACTTTACCAAGACCATTGCTTCACCCACAATGTCTTTTAGCTCGATGTTTATATAAATAAATCCATCATATAAGCATACTATCGAAAAGCAAATATATATATACCGATACACATATTTTACCAGCTTTCGGGTAGCATGAGCGCACAGATGATTTTCGATGCAATAAAATAGTTTCATGAATAGAGCTGTTATAGTCCAGGTTTCATAGAAATGACCGAGTTCTCTATAACAAGTGCTCTGATACCAATCTGTAACACTCCCAAATTTCAGATAGCATCAATTATCGCATTTATCTCATGAAACCGAACATTAACATCCGTTATTCCATTCAAGTTTCAAATACAATGCGTCCAGTCGGTTTTCCGTTAAACCCGGACGGAGAGGTCAATCCCAATAGATCTATTCACAGCATTCGCGTTTACTCGACCAGTACAGTCGGTCCAAGTAATTAACGGTTCATGATTAAAAGGGATAAAATAAGCATATAGTTCAAGTACTTGCGTCCATTCGTAAAAAGTAGCATGTATCTCCCTCGCGGGTTTTATAAAATAATAAAGTAGTAAAAGCGAGGCTATGAACTCACATTAACCAAAAGAATAGAAAGCGATGATAGGAATCACGATAATAGCGAAGTGAGTAAAGCGACACAATAAGATATGCCGAGAAACCGCGAGCATCTAACGACAACGGTTGAATAAACTCGGGTTCAAATATCGAATCACGGACCACACTGGCGTAACCCATACCCAAAAATAGGTGGGCAATCACTCAAAACTCTTGTTAATTATATGAAAGTAATTATACCACCTTTTGTAGCCAAAGCTTGGACTAAACGAAAAGTTATATATGAAGAATGAATTCTACGAGTTTAATTTGACACAATGATAGTTATCAATCAAATGTTTTGTACCCTTTTTTTTAGTCAAGTGTGATAGAAGTTTTCATACGTACATTAACATGCAAATGATCCACGTTTAGATATGAACTGAATACGTGGAACACTATCTTATGATTCATGATGAACCGTCTATTGCATTTGATTCGTAATATATTTTTTTTCTATTTTAGCTCCAATGTATTTTTTATTCTTAATAGTCGAGCGTTTTATGTTTGCCTTTTTCGTCCTCGTGAAATACTAGCTACATGTGTATTTTAGTACTGACTACTCCGTATATCATAAGCCATTGCGTATATCTCATAAAGATTATTTGTTTTAGTAACTATTAAGTATTATACAACTTTATCATTTTTAGAATATTTGAAGCTTGTTTTACTTTTCTTATATACAGTTAATACGCCACCTTTGAATAGGGTGGTGTGATATTAAATGATTGGTTTGATAAATTTTCTTGATAATATTTAAAATCAGGTATTATCAAATACCGATATTTTAAAAGTTACGCGATTTGAAAAATATACGTTAAACACGGAAAAATTAACACTCAATATAAGATAAAAACATCGATATTCGGATAACGTTTATATTTTGATAAATAAAATAATGGTTTATCATTTAATAAATGTTAACGCTTTATATAAACGAAAGATATTTAAAGGTTTATCATAAATGACGAAGAACGCCCGTAAAAGAATAAAAAAATAAATAATAAAAACGAGGACAATAAACATATTTTTATGTCATGAGGAGGATACTTACGATCTATGTCTAACTTAGACATTGCCGGTAAATTAATAAAAGACACATATTTGATACTTAAAGCTTAACCTTGTCGGTTAACCGAGAATTCAATATATACTTTTTTTTTATTAAAACAAACATGATAAATAAAATTCCGGTTATAAATATTGATCCAAAAAATACGAATTACTACAGTGATAACCATAGGGATAGTATGGTTTGGCGGGACCATAATGGTATTCTACGACCGTTTTCTGTCGCTATTGCGTGGGAGTCTATACGAATGAGGGCTAATAATGTTGGTTGGTTTAATGTTGTATGGTTTCCACATTGTATTCCTAGACATGCGATCTATTTGTGGTTAGTAATGAAGCAGAAATTGAAGAAGAAAGATCGCCTTAAGCAATGGGATGTTGGTCCTAACGTTTATCTATCTTCTCTTATGTGCCCCATGTGTAATCAGGTTCCTGACTCGCATAATCATATTTTCTTTGAATGTCCTTATTCTACTCAGGCATGGTTACAATTGCGAGATAGGTGTGGTATGAAAAATATTCCTCCTCGGATGAGTGACATTGTGGCGTTTATTACACCCTTGGCTAAGGGTTGTACGGTTATTAGTATTATTACTCAGGTTGTGTTAGCGGTTTCGGATTACTTTCTTTGGCGGGAGCGAAATAATAGACTTTTTAACAAGAAGTCTTTGACGGTAGCTAAGCTTGTGAGTTCTATCTGCGACACGGTTCGACTAAGCTTCTTACTTTTAAATTTAAGAAGATTTCTTCGGCGTCGCTAGTGATTCTTGAAGATTGGAAGATCCCTAAGATGTGTATTGATCAAGATGGGAGTGCCGGGTAAGGGTCGTACTCTTTTTTCCTTTGCGGGGTTTTTCCCATTGGGTTTTTCTCGTAAAGGTTTTTAAGGAGGCGGCCTTACTTGGATCCTTTGCTCCCATTTTGCTGATGTTGGAATGATGAGTTGGTCGCGTGGTTTCAAGATTTTTTCTTGATGGTCTTTGCTAATGTTGCATTTATGTCTTATTGCAGAAGTGTGTATTAGTATTAGTTTTTGGTGTCTTTTAACCAATTGTTAACAAGCTACCTGTAGCTTGTGGTTAATGTGGTACTTCAGCTACATTCCTTTGTACGCTCAACGTTTTTTTGGTTAATATATTTACCGGGGCAACCCTTTACCAAAAAAAAAACCCACTATATTTGTTAAACAACCTAGAAATCCTAAGACAACGCAAGTGATAGTAAACAAAAACAACCATGGAAGAAACTAACAATAATAATGTGACTAATATATTCCATCTGAACCAATCCATATAAAATACCCAATTGCTACATATCAGATGGATAAATTTTTCAGTTCATAAACTACAATCACCCAAACTGCTACATATTGTAAATCTGAACATGCTAACAGAAAAATGATACATATGAACTGATACAATAAAAATTATCAAGTGATACAAATAACCCAAGTGATAAATTTCCAATCATAATTTTGGTAGCAACTGCTTGTCCATGTTAGAAAAAAAGTCAAAATCAAACCTCGTTAGCCAGAACCCGAAGAAGCTTTTTGCCGTAAGGGATTTGAATCACCAAAACAATAACATGTATCATTTTTCTCCTCGTCACAAACGGTCTTAGGTCCTAAACACTGAACGAAGACAGAAGGAGAACATCGGCCAAAGGTGATGGAAATCGAACACCAATCAAGAGTCATTATTTGCGGCCAAAGGTTATGGAAGAATCCGTTGGAACCAAACATGAAACATTTGCGGCCGAATTTTATCGGCATACACAACCTCATGGTATACATAAGTCATAACTATGCTCGCCGGAAGTTAAATGTAAAAGAACAGTGATGAAGTATATCATTTTTAGATGTTTAGCATAGTTATTTGATAAATTGAATACTCTTAAAAAATATATGGCAATGAATGATGGTTGCCGTCTATAAAGAAATGTATGTTGATGGTTTGACGAGAAGGAGAGAAATGGCCAGATCCAAAATTGACGGTATTTTCTATAATGATCATATTAATTACAGGAGCATGGTATGAAAAATAGATTACTATAATACCCTTAACTATATTAAAATTAATTAATATTTTTTGTAAATACAATTAACATGTGTCACTTTGTTATTGGTGCCTATTGTGTTGCATTTTAAGGTGTAGTCCACTTGAACACAAATATATATATATATATATATATATATATATATATATATATATAATTAACTCACATAAATTCACGAAAGAATACCGAACTTATAATTGGCTCTATCAACTCTCGTCCTCCACAGTTTAAAATCTCAAGTAATGGGACTCGTGGATACTTAGCCTATTAAATCAAAGTTTTGGGTTTTCGAGTCGCCTATAGGATCTTGCAAATTCTTAGACTTTTTCAAGTTTAGAAATCGCATCTTAAAGTTCCCTTGATAAACGACTCTCTAGGATCAATTATAGGAACTTGCGAAAAGTTCTTGTTCTTAACCCGTGAGAGTTAAGACTTTCGCGTTTTATAGCTCCCTATATAAAAGCCTAGCAAAACTTGACTTAAACACGTTAAGAATACTAGCTAGAGTAAACTCGGATTGAGTCAAAAGATTCACAACGTTTGAAAATTAAAACCACTTATTAAACATTTATTCTAATAAGGAAAGAAAAATAACTATACAAAGGGAAAAACTAATAGGCCAAAGTAGATCAAAAATTTTGAAAAATGTCGAAAAATGATTTTCCGGTTAAAATGAGGACAAATACAAGGAAAAGACCACTTAACTTCGATAGAAGTCCCCCCTACACTTAAGATAAACATTGTCCTCAATGTTTAAGCATGTGGGAGTAAACTCCCCTACACTTAGGACATTGTGCACGTTGTTTAAATCTCGCTAAGGAAAAGACAACTAAAGAGATTCCTATTTTAATATTGAGAAAATATAAAATAGTAAATTGAAAAGAGTTTAGGATAGAACCGGGATAAAGTAGAACACGGAATCACGGGTCGTCAAGAATCATCAAGAGTGGATCATTGAAGCTCGAATCCCTGATTAAGAAGTGAGGAGAGGAAATAGCAAACCAAAGGGTCCCCCCTACACTTATGGTAAAGAAAGCGAAAAGATAGATGCATGGGTTGCCTCCCAAGAAGCGCTTGATTTTTGTTTACCGAGTCGTGAGCCTGACTCGACCTTGATCATCAACGGAAGAAACATGAAACATATCCACCAGGATCGAAGACATAGTTTTCATCGAGCAAATAACACAAGCTTAAGGCGAACAAGGCAAGCCAAAGAAGAGTAGGCAGGGTTCCCTTAAGCAGTGATGGAGCACGGTGGAAGCAAGTAGGAAGCGGTGCAAGCATGTCTTCAAAATTTCCAAAGATTTTTCCTTTTATTTCATCAGGTGGATACTGAGATGGCTTAAAGACTTCAATACCAGGGTCGAACACCTTTTCCTTTAAGGGAAAATAGCACTCAGGCTCAGCCGAGTGTGAAGAAGATCCGCAAAGAAGCACAACCTCGTCCTCAGAAGGGGGACAAAGAGGTGTCAAATCATAAGTGCAACGGATTTCGGTGTCAACCGGTTTCTTCTCCTTGGACAAAATGCTCTTCAAATCCAAAGTAGGATCAAGACGATAATCTTCAAAGTCCAAAGGAGGAGCATCACTCTCATGAGGGAAGTATGTGTTCAGAAATTCAGAGAAATCTTCCTCAAATGAATAATCGTCCAAAGTAGGATCGAGTGATGGCGGAGGATCTTCATCATGTGAAGAATCGCTCGATAGAGTATCAGCCTCATCAAAATCATCGAAAGTGGGCAGCTCGGGATACTCAGAAGTACAACAAAAATCATCCGAGTCTGAGCTAGAATCATCATCATCATAAGCATCGAAGACCGGTTGAGAATCATAAATGGGAGAAGCGTCCAAAGTAGGGAGAGAATCATCCACATCATCTTCAAAGAGTGGATTATCAGTGGAAGACTCGAATAAAGGATTATCGAAGACGGTAAAGTCATCGAGCACATTTATCATATTCACTGATTCTCGGCCTCCAAAGGATTTTCATGTAAGCTTCCCCATTTTAAAAACTTTAGAATCATCCCCGACTCGTAAGATTAACTCACCTTCGGCCACATCTATTAAAGCACGTCTGGTTCTCAAGAATGGCCGACCAAGTATTAAAGGAATACGAGGGTCCATTTCATAATCAACTACGACAAAATCGACCGGGAAAGTAAATGTGCCAACTTTGATAAACACGTCTTCGGCTATACCAACAGGGTAAGCGAGAGTGCGGTTTGCAAGTTCGAGAGTCATCTTTGTAGGAATGAGATCGGGTAATGATAGTGTTTTCCAAACACTCAGTGGCATCAAATTAATACTAGCCCCGAGATCAGCAAGGGCAGTAAATTCTTCAGTTTTATTGAACACGCAAGGCAACACAAAACGACCGGGATCTCCAAGCTTTTCCGGAAGTTCTCTAAGAAGAACTGCAGAGCAGTTTTCATTTAAGCGTGTGTTGGCGAGTTCAATCAGCTTCTCCTTCTTGCTAAGCAATTCCTTGAATGCTTTGACAAATTTCGGCATGTGGCAAAGTGATTCAACAAGGCTAATGTTGATGGTCATTTTAGATAGCATATCCACATATTTCGATACTTGGCAGTCATTCTTGGTTAGATCATTGGTTTTGCCTATGCGAGAAGGGTATGGGATTCTAGGTTGATAAGGGTTAGGTGAAGGTGTAAGTGGTGAAGGTTGTGATGTTGAAGGGTCCTTCCGAGATACATCGTCATGACGAGGCGGAGACGGTAATGGTGTACTATCACTAAGTGTAAGAGGAGTAGGGATATATGGTGGTGGAGGAGGTGTAGATGATGGTGGTGAGTCAGGTGGATTGACAATGGTAATTCCACTACGCGTAGTTATAGCACTCACATTAGCTCGCGGATTGGTGACGGTATTTGAAGGTAGAGAACCCGAAGAAGAAGAAGGTTGAGCTTCGGGCAAGAAACTAGCCAACAGATTCTTTAATTCAGTTGTTTGAGTGATGAAGGAGGATTAAAGATTATCACGAACCTCGGTTCTGATGTCATTACCTTGCTTTAAGATATCTCCTTTCAAATTGATTATTTGGCTCTGTAGATTCTTGATTTGCTCACCTTGAGTTCTCATGATGGTGTCAACATCGGGATTAATGGGTGGGTGTTGTTGGGTGGGTGGTTGATAAGGGTTAGAAGCACGAGGTGGGATTTGGTTGCTTGTATTGTAGTTGTTGGCGGGGTTTGGTTTTGAGGAGAAAAACCGGGTGAAAGGTAATTGTTGGAACGGTAACTCAGCAGATTTCTATCCCCTTGTTGTCTAGCTTGGTAATTTTCCGGTGAATAATTACCGTAAGCTGCATACACATTTTCTGGATTTCCTTGTGTCGAAGGACAATCGGTGTATGAGTGAGGACCGCCACATGTTTCACAAGGATTAGCAACCGCTTTAACTTGTTGTTGTTGTTGATTTGAAGCGAGAAGCGTAATACTTTTGCTCATTTCAGTCATCATGCGGGTGAGTTCGGTCATCTCAGGGTTTGCTGAGGTAGAAGAAACATTGACTCTCGGGTTGTTCCTAGAAGAAGAAGAGGAATCCCAGTTTTTGTGGTGAGTAGTCATGTTCTCAATAAGCTCTCTACACTCCTCGGGTCTCCTTTTCATGAATGTGCCACCGGCGGCTGCATTAATCGTATCACGATCTCGAAAAGTCAAACCGTTGTAGAAAGTATCAATTAGGGTCACAGGGAGCATGTTGTGGTTTGGACAACGATCAATCAAGACATTATATCGCTCCCAGGCATCAAAAAGAGATTCATCAGGGTCTTGCATGAAACCGCTGATCTGATTGCGAAGGCTCGTGACCATGGATGGTGGAAAGTAGCGCGACAAAAAGCGTTGAGTCATGTCATCCCAGGTGTGAATAGAATTCTTCGGGAGACGATCAAACCATTTCTCGGCATGATGTAATAAAGTGTGTGGGAAGAGTTGTAGGCGAAGCTCATCCATTGTGGCACCAGCCAACTTCATGCTTTGGGTGATTGTAATGAACTTGTCGAGGTGTTTGTTGGCATCATCATCTGGCAATCCTCTAAATGGGTTAGTTTGTACTTGCTGAATCATGTGGTGCTTCAACGAAAACTCGGGAGCGTTGATTTGCATCAGCGCAATCGGTCCTCCTCGTCCAAACATTGTTGGTTGACAAAGTTCCTCCATGGTCCGAAGATCGGGCTGTGGAAGAGCATTGTTGTCATTATTATTATTGAGGTGCGGTGGCATGTTGTTGTTGTTAACACCTGCCATACTTAAATCTTCTTGAGTCTCGGGCTCTTGATAATTAGAAGATCTAGTACGCATACACCTGAAAATGCAAAAGAAAAAGAAACCAAACACAAAGACAATATATATACACAAGAAAGATAAAATCTTTTTGGATTTTTGAAATTTTCAATTTTTATAGATTTTTATCAATTTTTAATTTTTATGATTTTTTATTTTTTATGCAAGAAAAGTAACGCTCACAAGTGAACGGATCACAAAAAGCAACGTGTCTCTCACAGAAAACTGTTGATCTTAACGAAAAGAGCCGGCAGCGGCGCCATTTAATAACTAGGATTTTCCCAGTTAAGAATTTATCGTTCTAGTGTTCTCTTCGAATTGAAAAACTTGTGTTTAATGTGTGACTCAGTTGAACTTTGGTGAAACAAAGATGTGTCGTTGTAGTTTTGAAAATTAAAGGTGCAGAACAAATAAAGTAAAAGTGCAATTAAAATAAATCTAAGTCTAATTAAAGTAAAGGTGCAGGTATTTAAGAGCGCGACTAAAATTAAAGGGCAATAAAGTAAATAACGCAAACTTAAATCTAACTAAGGCAAACTTAAAACGCAACTAAAACTAAATCTTAAACTAAGGCAATAAACTTAAAGTGCGACTATGTAAAAAGACGGGAAAAATAAAGCTTAAAATAAAAGGGCAGAAACTTAAAAAAAACTGAAAATAAGCTCTATCCGGAATAAACCCTATTCGGAAAATCCAGTCTATTCGGAATACTATTCCTATCCGGAATATCAAGTCTATTCGGAATAATGCTCCCTATGCGGAATATTGTCACCCTATTCGGAATGTGAGCCTTACTCGGAATAAATTGCTATTCGGAAGTCCTATTCGGAATATCCAGTCCCTATGCGGAAAACCAAGTCTATTCGGAATATTCACCCTGTGCGGAATATCAAATATTCCGCATGGACAAGCTTAGCAAAAACCTTTATACGGAATAAAGATTATTCCTCATAGAATACTCAGAGATCCCTTGACTCGGAATAAATGAAGATCAGCACCTGGACAGGAATAGCAGCGAAGAACACGGACAAAGAATGAAGCACGAATTTAGACAAAACAAAGCTAAAATAAACGCAAGATTAAATCAAACAAGCAAATAAAAAATTAATAATCATAAACAATCAATCCAAAACAATAAAACTAACAAGATAATCAAATCTCACTTAAATAAAATCAACAAAAATAAAGAACTTGAACATAAACAAATCAACACAAAGATTAAGAAAGGAAGAATGAGATTAACAAGATAAAGATAAAGCTTGACAAGAATTAAAAAGAAAAACTTACTTGAATTAAATGGTATTTAAGTGCAAGACAAGGTAATTAAATGGACAAGTATTTAAATTGACAAGGTAATTCAAGGTGGAAGGACTAATTGTCACGATTAGCCAACAAAATGAAATGATTAACAATCTAAACTATTTATAGGGGAGGATTAGGAAGCTTCCTCCCCTTCTTCCTTTTCTCTTAATTGCGTCATTAGGTCCTTAAGCATATAGTCTTCATTAATTGCACCATTAGTCCTTTTTCCTTCTAATCTTCTTTACTTGGACTCTAATGACTTGTGGCTCGGGATTTCTTTTAAACTCGTCTTTAATTTCTTCAATACATTAGACTTGAGTTCTTCGGCTTTTGATAAACTTCCGTCTTTTGACTTTTTCTTCGATAAATCTTCAGAATTGGCCTTGGACTTCCGTTCTTTCTCCACTTTTGACTTCTCGACTCCGTCTTTCATCTTTTCCTTCAATAAAAGCCGTGAATGCCCGTGAATTCCCGTGTTTTCTCCACTTTTCACAATTTCGTCCTAAATTACAACAAAAACACAAACCGCGCATAATTCCGACATAAAAGACATAAAATACACGTTTTGGTCCGGTTGTTATTGTAATTAAGTGGTAGAAAAGATGGGTGTTTACACACCTATCAATATATATATATATATATATATATATATATATATATATATATATATATATATATATATATATATATATATATATATATATATATATATATATATATATATATATATATATATATATATATATATATATATATATATATATATATATATATATATATATATATATATATATATATATATATATATATATATATATATATATATATATATATATATATATATATATATATATATATATATATATATATATATATATATATATATATATATATATATATATATATATATATATATATATATATATATATATATATATATATATATATATATATATATATATATATATATATATATATATATATATATATATATATATATATATATATATATATATATATATATATATATATATATATATATATATATATATATATATATATATATATATATATATATATATATATATATATATATATATATATATATATATATATATATATATATATATATATATATATATATATATATATATATATATATATATATATATATATATATATATATATATATATATATATATATATATATATATATATATATTGTTGTCCCCATAATATTATCACTTCACCATTGTAAATCTATGAAATAAGTAAGGAAATAAGTAAAGAAAATAGATGAAATCTAGAGAGAGAAAGTAAAGAGAAAAAATGTATGAAACTGGGGTGATATTAGATTAAGGGAGCGAAATGAAAATGAGCCAACCCCCTCCTAACATGCTAGGAGGTGGGTATATATAGTCCTCCCACATGCGGGCTTAAATGGATTATATATTGATGGGTCGGGCTTTCCTTTTGGGCTTTAAGTCCTTAAAATGAACATTATAGCTTAAATTCAAGCCCGTAATACCCGACTAACCTACTACCTATTACAACATTCTAAAATACGATATATAATAAACCTATGACCGAACATTCTTGTTTGACTTAATATTTTGAGGCTAACAATCTCCCCCAATGAGAGGTCATTCCTCTACGACATTTAGAGATTTATATGAAGGTGTATCATTTATAACAATTATAAAACCCTAAACGAGATAAAAGCAAATATAGCGAAAGCGATTTAACAAGATCATAATTAACACAATTATAATTAATCGAATTAGGATTTAAGTACCTTTTACAAAGCAATTCCCTCGAACAAAACCTAATTCCCCAAATTAGGGTTTATGTAAATACACCAAGATATAGTATATGATAACACTATATTACGTTCTTGTACACATGTAATACAACGAGATAACCGTAAACCTAGTACGTCTAAACCGAGCTACTACGTCTTGTGGAATAAAGCTTTAGTCGAAAAACTCAACCGAAAACCCCCTTTGTGGGTTTAGGTTTTTGATCAACCAAGAGAGGGAGAAGAGAGAAAGTGTGTGTTGATTTGTGAGGGCTAAGGGTGTTTATATACGCCTAGTAATTCTTGTAGCCCAAGTAAACGTAAATAAGGAAAGTTTTTTCCTTCCCTTTTTTCCTTCTCCAACCGCCGGCCCAAAACACCCCTAAGGGTGTTCTGGAACCTTCTATTCTTCTTCCGATTTATTCCAAAACGCTCGTTAATACTTAACTCTTAATTATTAAACGATCGTTAAGTTATAGCTCGATTTAATTTAATAAATATAACAAATACATTTATTAAATAAGTTAACTCTTGTCGTCCCTTTAATTTGTGATGATTGAACAAGAAAAATAGATAGAAGATAGATGTATTCTAGAGAGAAAAGAGAGAGAATGGTTGGAAACTTAGGAATATTAGATTAGAGAGAGACAAAAAAAATAAACCAACCTCCTCCTGACATGGTAGGATGAGGGTATATATAGTCCACCCACACACGGGCTTGTATGGGCTATATATTAATGGGCCAGGCTTTCCTTTTAGGCTTTAGTTACTTATGAATGATCTTTACCTTAAAGTTAAGCCCGTAAAACACGACTAACCTACTACCTATTACAACGTTCTAAAATACGATACATAATAAACATATGACCGAACATTCTTGTTTGACTCAATATTTTGAGGCTAACAATCTCCCCCTTGACTTGTCTTTCCCATCTTGCGATCTTGTGTCTTCATCCACATGCTCACACTATTAATTGAATATGTCTTTAGGCATGAGTATGTGGTTTTGAATCTTTGATTTTGCTGAGTACACCGTAGCGCCACCTTCTTGAGACAAAACATAGACACAGACTGAATGGCTTTGACATTCGTCCTAAATCGGTAGCGTTTTACCTCCCGTTGGTGAAGACTGTTATAAGATATTAAATACCGTACCTGTGATTAGGTAGATTCAATTAAGAATCTCCTTGACAGGGTTTCGCGGCTGTACTAGCCGTTCTCTTTACTCGACCGTTTCAAAGCAAGACTACGAACATAAAGAGTGAATCAATTGGATAAATATCCGCTAAATTAAAGTCGTCAATTCAAATTCCTGGAACAAGTTTGATTCTTAAAGAATCTCACAATTGTTGCTTTCCAGTTGACACAAGCTTGATTCATAAGAATCTCGCAAGTCACCTACCGTAGCGCTGTTTGAGGTTGACGCTAGAAGGATTTCCATTTATCATTGTGAATATTAATGAATATCACTCCGAATGTTCTGGCAAGATCATATAGATATTGCGTAGAAACCTGAAACGAGTTTAAATCAATTCAGAATCAAACCACTATTGCTTTTCATTTTACACATGTTCAATTTATAAAGAATCTTACACATGACCTACCGCAGTGTTGTTTGATGTTAACACTGGAAGGATTTCCACTAATCATTGTGAATACTCGGTAGTATCACTCTGAGTGTTCTAGCAATATCGCAAGGATATAGCGTAGGACTCTCTTGTTCTTCATCCGTGTGTCCTAACTAGATTTGATTGATCTCTAGGCTCTAGACTCGATTTGTGCACTTTTAGTGGTCGGAGGCTGGAGCAGATGCCACCTATTCAATATCAACTATCTCGGAGTGAGAAAGCTAATAGAAGTCATGTTGTTCTTCGTGACAATAAAACAAACTTCTTTCGAGAGAAGCCTGAGTAGCTAGGTAAGGGTTGTGCATTACATCACTGGGTCCATGATGAGTTTTCTTCATGATGTGTTGACCCGTTTTCTGCCTAAGTTGTATGGAGGGCTATTTTTTTTCACCCTTTATCCTTACCTTTCTTTTTCATTCTTCAACCCCTTCAATGCTTACCAAGACATGATTACTAGCACCTTGTTGTGATTGTTGCAGTGCTAACATCAGTACTTAGTTGGCATTCAGCTACATTCACATTCTACTCCATCTTTCCTAAGGACTTCTAATAATCTATTGGATTGTCCCTTAGAAGACCCCTCCGGTTCTGGTTGGATCATAGGACTTAAACCTAACCACCCTTTTGACACCAATAACGTCGTGAATTAAAGATGTTGTGGGTATGAGATCGTAACCATAAGACCATAAAATTTCAAGTGGTTTGAAGAAATGCTCCCCTTCACATGTGCATTGAAATGCGAAATTATTTAAGAAAACATTTTGCACATGTGGGTAAGAGTTAGAGTGCTTGAGTCTTGCAAAATAGATCACTTTTTACTCACATTTTCTCCCCTATCTCTAATATATAAAATCGTTTGATATTAGTGATGTAGGTGAAAACACGTGTTTAGGAAAACGACCTATAATGGGCAAGTATTAAACTCGACGGTTTAGAAAAACCGACGAATCGAATAAGGGCGAGTTCGTTCTCGAAGGAGGTGTGTGTATTAAGTGACAATTATATAAAATCAAATTTGGATTAGTTTCGTTTTTGGTTTTGAAGAGAGAAAATAAAAGACGAGCTACGACTATGATTAAACTACGACGTAATGACGTAAAACGATGACGTAATTACGTAAAACGCGACAAAATTAAAAATTAAAGCTAAAAATTAATTAAAAATGAAAACTAAGTTTAACTTAATATAAATAAGAATAAAAATTCAATAAATAAATTTTAAAACCTTTTATTAATTAAATATTCAATTTTAAATGCTAATTAAAGCCCTAAAATTAAATATAATAAAGAAAAAGCCCAAACTATTATTTTATCAAACAAATATCTTACTTATATTATTTAAACACTAAAAGGTATATTTTCTAAATTTTAAAAACTATTTTTCTATTTTTAAATCACTAAAAAAATTTTTTAAACTAAAATAATGATTAAAAATAATAAAATAATGCTAAAAATAAACTTACTGTTTCAAAAATCCTATTTTATATTTGTTAACAATAGAAAATTAGAAAATGTTGGAAAAGGTATTTTTTTCACTAAAGGACAAAACAGTTTGAATTTAAAACTATTTAAACTAAAAAAACCAGAAAAATAGAGAAAAAGAGTGAACAGTGAAACTTTTTAAACTAAAAATCTTACAATATTTTTCTGAAACTAGGAAAATTTGAAAATTTGAAAATTTAAAAAATATTAAAATTTTGCACTAAAAGACAAAAATCATATTAATTAAAAATAATTAAAATCAATTTAAATCTAGAAATGGCAAACGAACAGTAAAATGAAATAAAACTTAATGAAAAATACGAAAATAAATAAAATAAACGGGGAAAAATGAAAAATATAAAAAACACTCAATTTTGTCCACTAAAGACAAAATATTATGAAATCTGAAAGTGACACTTAAGGGACTTTTGTCCTTAGTGCCAGCAGTGGTAACAATGAACTAGCAGTGGGAAGGTTTTCACACTGCTCTAACAGGTCTGGGCACTAAATGCTTGATTTCTTGCTTGTTTTTGGGTTTTGTTGGATACCAAATGTACCCCCACACTCATGGAAGTGTGGGGAGTCAAGTTAGAGCAAAAAACAACAATGTCCAATCAATAAAAATCACAAAAATAAGCTAAGAGCAGTTACTGATATAAAGACTTAAAGGTATGATGGGTTAGCTGAACTATTGTACACTTAACTGAATTTTAAATGGCTAAGACTTGTTCAAATCAACAACAAACCACAAACTAACTACAAATATACCTAGATTACCTAACTGTCTAACTGATTAACGAGATTAGCACTAAAAAATCACTAGAACTGACTAGATTAAAGCCTACTGTTTTTTATACCTATTTTTACCCAAATAAATAATGCAAAATCTGATTAATGCCACTACTCTTGAAGTAAACTAACAAAAGCACCAACCACTAACCATGAGAGTGTGTTTGGACAGGTTTAATAAGATTTAGTATTTCCCAAACCCCCTAAATCAATAATCCCAAACACCCCTTACTTTCTGTTAAACAAAATTTTAACAAAGCAAGTGCAATCAAAACCTACCCACATTGATTTCTAGCAGTCTAATCATGCATATATCACTGAAACAAGCATAATCAAAAAAGTAACTAACACAAAAACAAGTATTCAGGCAAACTCAAATAACTTCAAAAATCACAAAATTTTAGCAAGTATGGGGATTCAAGCCCTTACCTAGGGTGACTTACATCCAAGCCACCCTATGGCCAGCTGAGGCCATCTCCAAGTTAGCTAAGAGGTGTGTTTTTAGGCTAATGAGATGGCTTATGTAGAGATGTGATGGTGGTGGACTACAGCAGTCCACTCACCCAATATGGCTTCTAAAACTTGTAACCTGTTAAGACTAATAAACAAGCCCACAAAGCTTCTACAAAAACCAGTTGTCAATTGGTTTTGGTGTAGGGTTTGTGGACAGTGAGCACAATAATAATGAAGAGATTTACTCAAACAAAAATGATGATTCCTTTCAAGACTTTAGGATAGAATAAACTTTTTGACCCAAATTTAACCAAACAAGAAGTAACTCAAACATATAAGTTCACAACAGTTTGAATGTGTCAAATTCAAGCTGTTATGATCACTTATATCTTTGAGGATCCCAAAATATTTCCTCAAAATATTTGAATGAAAACTTCTGTATGAAAAATTACTTCCACTAATTTACACAAGCATGAAATTTAAATAACAAAAACTAGAAAAGGAACTCAGAAAATTTCTTAATGCAAGGTTCATAAGATACTTTAACTATTAATCTTAAAAAGTTTACAAAGGAGGAAAAATATGGAACATCAAATACGGGTACATGACACCCGTATTTATACTAGGCTAATGAAGGATCTAGAATACTTGAATATAAAAATACAAATGTGTAACCCTAAACACTGAAATTCCATTGCTGCCCTCTTGGTCTTCACTTGATTCTTGGTCAAAATTCGTCATGTGATGTTTGTTGGATGCCAGGCTGTGAAAAAATGATCACAGTCATCCATTAAGTCCTTTGGGAGCAATTTTGGTAGAATACCCGTTGATTCTCTGCTGTGATTTGATTTTTACCAAAAATGGAGTGACAGGGGACATGGGGGGACCATTAGAGGTCACGGGGTACAAGTTTTTGGTGTGGGATGGGTTGTGGTTATTGCTAATCAAGGTTCTAGATGAGATGGGGTTTTGATTTTGGGTAATTATGTTAAACCCAATTAGGGTTTATGGTGTTCTTGGCTGGGTTTAAAAGGGGGGATTAATCTGGTTTAAGGTATAAAGTTGTGTTTCTCACCATTTTTAAACTTTAAACAGAATATTAAAACGTGTTTAATATTATAAAAAGTGGGGTGAGTGGGTTTTGAGGTGGATGGTTATGATTGGTGGAGGGATGTGAGGTGGATGGTTGATTGGTGGAGGTTGGTTAGGCTGTTTGACAAAAACGACCCCTTCATTCCATTAACTTGCTACATAAAGTTTCAACAGCCCAAAGTGTATTTTCATTTGTTAATGAACTTTGTAGTTTCATACTTTGGCCACAACAAGTTTTATTAACTTGTTCCAAGGACATTTTTTGTAAATAATGAATTCTTCAAGGGCCTATTATGTATAACCTTGACATTTTAGGTACCCTTATGAAATTTTGTAGTTTTTCAAGGGTATAAAATGACAAGTCTTCAATAGTTGAGGGACCAATCTTGCCAAATCTTCAAACTTCAAGGATTTCTTAGGAAATTCATGATTCGGGTCCGGTTCTTTGTGCGGCTTCTTTTCCCGTGTTCGTTTTTGCTTGAATCTTGTGATCTTTTGTTGATTTCACGATATCCGTACCTAAAATACACAATGAACAAACACAAGCATATTTTGGGGTATTTTAATGATATTTTAAGTGTTTTAAGCCCGATTTGGACGATGAGACTATGTATAAAATTAGTCTCATCACTCCCCATACAAAACCATTGCCGTGCCCTCAGGAAATGCTAGAATTAAGTATCGTAGCACTTCCAAAATTCATTATTATGATGACATTTATTGAAACATAAATTTAAATAAACTACTACATACGTTTTAGACATAATGTATTGTTTTCATCACGATTAAGTGACTTTTAGGGTCAAAGAATAAGAACACGTAAATGCCTCATAGAGATAAGTTCGTCATCCTGGATTTTCACTCGATTCTATGCTAAGCGTGTAAGGAGATCATTGTTATTATAAGTTAGCAACACAATCATTACTCATGAGTGTTAATTACGTACTTAGACTCCCTTATTCCTAATTGGTATCTCTTATATTTTATTTTGTCTTAATGATCACGAGGATACATCATTGACTTATTTCAATAATTTATTAAGGTCGACAATAAAGTAGCACGATTTAATCGATAGTTAGCCGAAAGACACGATCTTTTAAAACTGCTTCTCGTAATCTCCTTAAGTTCATATCTTGGCATAACTCGTTTCACGATTTGAGACCTTTCTCGGACCGATATTTGGCATGTACTTCATACTTCAAATCTTGGAAGACGTTCTTGAAATAATGGTCTTCATATATGGAATTTCTTCACTTGACGTTTTGGACCACGACTTCGTCATTTTTCTTTGATCTTTATTTGGGATTTTGATATACAACGATCCGCCTCCTTTTAGGACTTGGATATATTTATCCTCATACCTTGTTAGGGTCTTTTTGGATAGACTTCTCCATGATCTTTAGGGGAGTATATTGCTTCTCGTCGTGTGTCTCGATCCTTCATATTGATTTTGGAATAATGATACTTCACATCATTTTGGATCTTTAGCAACAAAATGGAGTTCCTCGTGCCTTGTTAGGGCCTTTTTGGAACTTGCCAATCTTCGAATCCCGCTTCAATAAGTTATGCCTTGGCAATGAACTCTATTCGAATACAAACAACTTTTAAACGATCTTGGGCTAGAAGCTAAGTAACCTTTTAAATCGTACGACCTTACTTATTGCATTTATTTAAACAAAAGCGTGGGGAAAATAAGCTAATAATTACTACACATGAGATCGTGAAAGATTACGAGACTTATAAATAAATCTATCATTTCTCCTCCTCATTTAAGAGACTTAGCCTAATATAGTTAAGGAATCGAAGATAAGTGCTCAACACACACGGTCGAGTAAAAAATTACTATTATTCTCACCATCGGAAAACCTACATTCATGTCTTAAACATTTATGAAAAATACAAAAAATATTAAAATTTGGCCATTTTTAGACTTATTTTGCAACAAAACGATAACAAAAAGTTGAATATTGGATTGCGTGATGACGTAAGAAAGGTGAAGTATCTACTCACCCCCATACTAAAACTAAACATTGTCCTCAATGTTTTGAGTCTAGGGGTGAAAACACCCCCATACTAGAGACGTAGTCGAATGCTTAATCTCGAGCATGGAAAGGGTAAAACGAATAACCTAAAATCCGTTTATGAATTATGCTAATAAGATAAACGTTAGAACATAAAAGGATATCCTCGGATATCGGAATCTCCAAAGACAACGATCGAAGCTCGAGTGATCCGTAAAACGAACACGAGAGGCTTCAATGATGACGATGAACCTAATAAATCACAATCACAAACAACCACAGAACAAAGGTCGGAAGAGCACAAGTCCCCTCGTTACACTATTAGAAAGCGATAATATTTACATGGATAACCATGAGAATCCCCCACGAGGCACATTGTTTTTGATAACCGAGTCAAAAGCTCGACTCGAATCCCCATAAATGTGATCATTTAGGGATAATCATGGTTTTGTCATTTTTGGTGGGGCTTACATGATAAACAATGCCCAAAAGTAAATGGAGTACTTTTAAAAACCCGATATACGTATACTGGGGTCAAAGATAGCGTCCTCGTTTTCGGATGAAAGACAAAACAACGCTACTCTGACACGAACTAGAAACCCAATGGGGTAGAAGAAAATAGATGAGAAGTAGAAAGGTGGGGCAATGGGTAAGGAAAACTTATGAGCTACTCGAGGTAGACTCACACCTAGAAAATATATATGATTTCCATTTATTGCATCGGTGGAAGACCGAGATTTCCCTTTACAAGCAATTCTGGGATCGTAAATCTCGTCCTCGGTGGAGAAATGTGAGGGAATATAAGGGGCTTCCGCCACACTAGATCCACACCAACCGTCGTCAAAAGGAGTAGACGAGGTGGTAGTAATCATAACACGATGTGATGACGGAGTTAAGTTTGTAGAAAAATCTTTTAAATCAATTTTAAAATCTTTTCCTTTTTCATTGTTCAAAAACTCTTTATGAAAACCCGATTTTATGATGTCGAAAATATTTGGCATTTCTAATTCAAAATTGGTCACGCTAAAAATCCTCACATTTAAGTCGCGGTGAGGGAGTGGTGGATTGTATAAGTTCTCAAAACGTCGATCAACAAAGAACACCGCCCCCTCAGGGTCTACATACTCGTCATCCTCATGAACGTCGATCTCATCGATTTCTTCATCAAAGATAGGCTTGTAAAACCAAGGTTTGTCATTCCCCTCCTTGAGTATCTTAGAAACTCTATCGAAAAGATCACGATCAAGCACGAAACCATCATTCATTTGTAGGGATTGTTGATAATTTAAATCCTCACGAATGTGGTGAACGTAATTCTCATTTGAGGAGTGTTGATTAGGTACCTCCTCGAGAATTGGATTTTTTGTGGTCACATGAGTTAGTTCGTCATCGAAAATAAGACGTTCCAACTCATTAAGTTCATCGTCGATCTTGGAAAAATAACCTCACTCGTAGGTGTGAGTGGCGGAAAAAGAGCTAGCTCTCGTTCGATAATTTCCTCAATCTCGGGATCAAACTCGTAATCATCGTACTTCACATGTGAAGAGGACTTTTTGGGGGAATCCTCAAAAATGGCATGTGGATTTCGAAGTACGTGATCAATCTCGGCAAAATCGCCATCGTCATCGTCAAAGAAAGAGTAGATGTGAGCACTCACAACCATGGTCTTACAAGTCGAATGACTATGCTTAGGTGACTTTTCTAAAACGAGAGGATCGATGTCAATGAAACCTTTCGCCTCAACGGGTGTTGGGCTAGGAAATGGAGGCACTTCGATGGAGTTAGAAGTTGATGCCTAAAAGACGTGGTCCTCGAAGGTGGTGAAGACGAGTCTATTTTGGTCACTGTCGTGATGGCACTAACGTCGCCCTTCGGAATTCGTTGTTCACTTGTTTCACCGAATACATCCCAAAGTGATTTTTCATCCATAAATTTACGAATACCCTTTTGAATTAAGTAAACGTATTCTTTATCATTAAAATCATCAACTTAAAAACCGTTCATTTTAATTCTTTTAAAACATGCGTCAAGCCTCATATTTTCCGCTAAAGTTAACATTTTGAAATCATTAGAATTTGAAACATTGGGTTTTGAAACCTCGGTTTTTTCATGATCATTAGACACATGGGATTTATTTGCGAAAAAGTCCATTTTGTCATCCCCATATCTCATATTAAGTCTCCCCTCGTGGACGTTGATTACGGTTCGAGCCGTCGATAAAAATTGTCGACCTAAAATAATGGGACATTTTGGGTCACACTCAGAATCAGATATGACGAAATCCGCGGGAAAAACAAACTCTCCTACTTTAAAATAGACATACTCGGCTATTCCAATTGGTATAAGTGGTGTACCATTTTCAAGATCGATTGTCATGTTCGTGGGGGTAAGTGAAGGCAATCTCATCAATTTACAAAGAGAATGAGGCATGAGATCGATGCTAGCACCTAAATCGGCAAGGGCTAGACATCCCTCAATCACGGAAAAATCACAAGGTAGGAGAAATTGGCCCGGATCCTCTTCCTTTCTCGGCATATGCCTTTTAGGTTTTTTTAAGAAGGATCGATGCACAAGTTTCCTCAAGGGTTACTTTGGTTAGGTCGATAAAACTCTCTTTTTGAACCGTGGATGGAATTTGAGGTACACGAGGGTGTGCACTCTTTTCCTTGGTCGCCACGTTCACCCCATCGGTCTCAGGAAAGGTGATCCGTTATCTCCATATCTTTTCACGTTGGTCATGGAGATCCTTTCACTTATGTTGCAGCGGAGGGTTCTTAATGCAGAGGATTTTTATTTTCATCACCGATGTGATCAAGAACGTATTATCAACCTCTGTTTTGCAGATAATCTTTTCTTGTTTGCTAGGGGTCACTTGGACTCTGTGCAGGTTATTATGGATGCGTTGGAGGAATTTAAGATAGCTTCAGGTTTGGTTCCAAGTATCCCAAAGAGAACAGTTTTCTTCTGTAATGTAGCTACTGTTGTTAAAAGTAGTATTTTACATATCATGCCATTTGCTGAAGGCGAGTTACCTGTCAGATATCTTGGTGTTCCTCTTATTTCGTCCAGGCTTCTATATATGGATTGTAAAGTCCTTGTTGAAAAACTTGAGAGTAGAGTTAATGATTGGCGCAACAAATTACTTTCTTTAGCAGGAAGACTCCAGTTAGTTCGTTCAGTTCTTTCATCTATGCATATCTACTGGGCGTCTGTCTTTATTTTACCTGTTCGGATTATTCATGATTTGGAACAGCTTATGAGAAGCTTCTTATGGTGTCAAGGTGAAATGAAGAAAGGTAAGGCTAAAGTTGCTTGGGACTCTGTCTGTACTCCATTTTATGAAGGTGGACATGGTATTCGTAAGATTTCTGATTTTAATATTGCTTTAATGGTTTCTCATATCTGGTGTATCCTCACTTGTAAAGAGTCTTTATGGGTTAAATGGATATATTCTTACAAGTTAAAGGATCAAAGTTTCTGGGATGTTCCATGTACATGTGCTATGAGTTGGGGCTAGAGAAAACTTCTACAGATTAGACCACACATTCGTCAATTTATTTGGTACAAGATTAATAGTGGTAGATTGGCTTCTATGTGGTTTGACAAATGGGCAGATTTATGTCCGTTCAGGGACGTTCTTACGGTTCGAAGTATTACAAGATCGGGGCTCTCTCTATCTAATAAAATGAGGGATCTTATTACTGATGGTATTTGGCAGTAGCCGCAGGATTGGTATGCTAGATTTCCGAACATTGTCTCTCTCCCTGTCCCTGTTATTAATGATGCTCAGGATGATGTTGTGAAGTGGCGGAATATAAATGGGGTTCTACATCCTTTTTCAGTTTCTTTAGTTTGGGACTCCATTCGGGATATGGATTTGATGGTTGATCAGTATCATGCAGTTTGGTTTGCTCATTGTATTCCTCGTCACTCTATCCACTTATGGTTAGTGGTTAGAAGAAAATTGAAGACACAAGATCGGCTTAGGCAATGGGATGTTGGCCCTTTGGTGGATCTAAGCCTTCTACGATGTCCGTTGTGTAAATTGGTGTCGGATTCTCATGACCATCTTTTCTTTGAATGTTCTTATTCTATGCAGGTTTGGTCTAAGGTTCGGGGCCTATGTGATATGGATAGCATCCCCCTCTGATTGATGATATTTTAGCCTTTGTTATTCCAATTTCTAAGGGGAAGTCTTGTCCTAGCATCCTTGCCCGTCTTGTGTTGGCTGCTACTGCGTATTTTATATGGATGGAACGTAATTCAAGACTTTTCAAGAAAAAGCTGTTGGCCGTTGATCAGATTGTTCAGCTTATTTGTGATACTATTCGGTTGAAGTTGATTTCATTTCGTTTTAAGAAGTTGTCTGCCAGGTCGAGTTTGCTACTTGACAAATGGAGGGTGTCGAGCTCTAGAGTTCTTCATGATGGGAGTGCCGGGTGAGGATTGTACTCTTTTTTCCTTGTCCAAGGTTTTTCCCATTGGGTTTTCTTTGGCAAGGTTTTTTAAGGAGGCAGGCTCATTTGGATTTCTTTTGCTCATTTCGTGCTGTTGGTGGAAGCTGAAGACATTGTGTGACTTCATGTTTGCTTCTTGGTTTCTTTCTAGTTTACTTGCATTGTAGTTCTAGATTAGTTTATGTTTATGCCATGACATAATCACGTGTTAACATGCTGCTTGTAGCATGCGGTTAATGTGGTATCGTAGCCACATTCCTTTGTACTTCAACGTTTTTTGGTTAATATATTCACCGGGGAAACCCTTTACCAAAAAAATACAAATGGTTTTAGCAATACCTTCCTAGGACGACCTATGGATGACCCCCATGATCATATCAAGAGATTCTTATCCATTAGTAACACCATCAAGTATAATGGGGTGCCTCAAGAGGTTGTTAAATTGATGTTATTCCCTTTCTCTTTGGAGGGGAATGCTAGGATTTGGCTAGATAAGCAAACCTCTAGTAGCATTCTCACTTGGGAGGACTTAAAGAAGAAATTTGTGAACAAGTTCTTTCCACCTTCACGAACCACCGCATTGAAGAATCAAATCATAGGCTTCCAACAAAAGAAAGATCAAACCTAAAGTGAGGCTTGGGATTAATTCAAGGAGTTACTAAGAAAGTGCTCTAACCACGGTTTTGACCAAGTCCACCAAATCAATACTTTCTATAATAGTTTGAGACCATACCATCAAGATTCCCTTAACTCGGCCGCGGGTGGAAACATCTTGCAAAGTCCACTCTAGAGGCATGGAACATCATTGAGACAAAATCCATGGTCCAAAGTAATAGGGATAGATATGAGGTACATGTAGTGCAAGAGTGTGCTACTCAATCAATTGACAAGACTTTATATCAAAAGGTTGACAAACTTAGTGATATGATGCAACTACTTTTGAAAAATCAATTAAGCAACTCTTCCACCAACAATGTTAATGCCATTACTCTTCAATGTGAGACATGTGGAGGCCCTTATTCGTACTTGAATTGTGACAAAGTGAAAAACTGTCAAGGATAATGCTATGCCTACAATGATGATGGAAGGGCACACTTCAAACCGAACATCAATCCTAATCACCTATCTTACAAATCCAACAATTACCTTGCTCCACCGGGTTTCCCTCCCCATCAACCCACCCAAACCCAAGGAAATAATCCACAAATTCTTAATAGAAACCAAGGGCCAAGAGGAAACTATCAAGGGAATAACAACAATAGAGGGAAAAACAACTTTCAAGGGCAAAACCAATGGAATAACTTTCATGGCAATAACCAAGGGTTTCACAATCAACATCCAAACTTTCAAAACCAAGGATTTCAAGGGAATGGGCCAAATGACTATAACACCATTGAGCTTCTTCATAAGATGAACCAAGAAAATGAAAGGAGATTTCAAGAAAATGAGAGAAGATTAAAGGAAATGCAAGAGGAGACGAATAAGAAGTTTATGTTGCTCTTAAACCAAAGGCCTCAAGGTGCTTTACCCTCAAAAACCCAAACCAACCCTCGAGCTAATGTTAATGCCATTACTACAAGGAGTGGGAAAACCACCGTGGGACCTTCCATTCCTCCGCCATCAAAGGAGGAACAAGGCCTGAAGGTAACAATGAGTAATCCTACTCCCCCTTCGGTGACTCCTCCCATGGTCCCTCTTTGTGACAATCCACCATTAACCGACCTTATACTTCCCAAGCCCACACTTGAGGAAACCCAAGAGAAGAGTCCTCCAACACCCTCTACTCAACCTTCACCCAAACCTAATCTACCATACCCTTCTAGGTTGAGGAAGGAGAAGCTAAAGAATAAAGATGATATACAAGTGTTCAGTTTTTTGAGGATGTTTATGAAGGTTTATAAACATCATAACAATAATATAAAACCCTAAACGAGACCAAAGAACACATATAGCGGAAGCGATTTAACAAGATCATAATTAACACAATTATAAATAATCGAATTAGGGTTATATACCTTTACGCTAAAGCAAATCCACAAGACGAAGAACGAATCACCAATAAGTGTTTATCACTGATGAGATGGTATTTATATATGATCTCATCGTTCTTTTCGAGCTTTAAATGCATTAAAATGTCATAAATTACCATATATATGCTTGTATTTGTTTACTTGTGTGTTTTAGGTATGGATATCATGAAAAAGACAAAATATCACAAGAAACAAGGAAAAACGGACACGAGAAACGAAGCCGTACAAAGAACCGGTCCCTAGTTCATGAATTATCCAAGATTAAACCTTGAAGACTTGAAGAAATACAAGATTGATCCTCAATGAATGAAGAAATGACACTTAAAACCCTTGTATATTCATAATTACAAGTTTGGTCCCTTAAGTTTGTCAAAATTATAAAATGGTCCTTCAACTTTGAAGAAATGGCAAGTTTAGTCCCTCAACAATTCTAAATTGCCAATTATGGTCCCTCATGATGTCAAAGATACAATGAAGACCTTTGAAGATCAAGAATGTCCAAAATCAGTCCTTCAAATATGCAAAAAGTGGCAAAAATAACCCTTGAAACCTTATTTGCAAAGTTTTGTGGCCAAAATATAAACTTGGAAAGTTTGTTAACAAAGGAAAACGTGTTTGCTTTAAAAATAAACTTGTTATTCATTGTTTTCCAAAGACTAAGGTCCAAATGTGTACAACTAAAACATTAAAACAATATTTGCGCCAAACACTTACCTTTCCCCCATTTTCGGATCAAAAGGAGTTACTGTTTACCATCAAGAACCCAGTAATTCCTCTCACTTAAACAAAGGCTAAAATGCAACTACCCATTCCACACTTGATTCACACGCCCAGAAACATAACCCATACACAAAACCCTCAATACCACTACCCAAGTGACCCCACACTCAACCTCATCCACCAATGAAAACACAACTTTCTCTCCAAGGAATCTGACGTGTCAAGATCAACAGCTTAGAGTCATAGCTTAAATCCAAAGCTAAAATGAACGTCCCTGATGCATTTGGATAGCTCACACACATCAAACGGCATCAAGCACTCAAGGACAATTTTGATAATTCATAGCTAGGGTTTTTAGCATTCTAGAATCATCTGTTAGTCCTATAAAAGGAGACCTCAACTTGTGAGAGTCCCTTTGTTCCAGATTTTGGCTATTATCTTTGTAATTCCTTTTTATTTAAATAAAATTTGAATTTCTTAAAAATTGTGAAATCTCTTTTGTGTTTATTAAAAGTTGGTGTTAGAATAGCTGAAATCTGAGTTCTATTTGATGTTATAGACCTTCCTTAATCTTGTGGTTAAGGCACGTCTATGTTTGTTAGGTTTTCAAAGGTTCAAAAACCTTGAAATCCTTGTTTCTGTTTTGCATATTATCTTGTACTAATCCTTAGCCAAGAGCCTAAAGCTCCTTCAAGCTTGTTGACACCAAGCCTAAGAAGAGATTTAAGCTATTGGGTGAGTTGTTTGTTCATTGTGTTGAAGAAATCAAGCCCTTGAGTTTCTGCTTTGAAACATCAACCAAGGCAGTCATCCATTTTCTTGTTGAAGTACCTTGGTCTTGTTCTAGTTGTTGAACAAGGTCCATGGAGCATTGCTGGTCCTCCTAGGATGTTGTGGAGGACAGGTATAACCTCTTGTTAAGATTCCTCTAAAAAATCATATGATCTTGTCTGTTTTATGATTTGGTATGTGATTTGGTGATTTTGTGTTTGTGCTTTGTGTTTTATGGTTGCAATCTGTTAGTTGTCACCTAGTGTAGCTATTTGATCTATAAAATCAGTAGGTTATTTGAAGGATTAATAATTTTGTTTGAAAAGTGCTTAATAAAGGATTGTTTGGGATTACTGGTTCATAAGGCCTTGTGGCCTTTTGCCCTTGGTTCTTAGGGTCTGGGAAGTCTAAACAAGTCTTAATATACTAGTTTTAGTCATTGGTTAAGTTTCTGAAAATTTGAAAAAGGGATTTAAAGTTTTGCAAAAATCTGATAAAAGTGTTTTTGAAATTGGTCGAACACATCAGATCCAATAACTTCTTTGTTATTTGGATCTAAGGTCTGAAATTAGGTTTGGGAATAGTTTCGGAGATAAGCTATCTATTGGTTATCTGGTTGTTGAATTTGGTGGCTTATTGAGTGTACTATAGCTTATCAAAGTTGGCTGAAGTGGTCATTTGCATCAACAAAGTGACCACCTGATTTGGAGCTTGCATTTGTATTTCTAGTGTAAGGCTTGTTGTTTTGTTGCTTGGATCCTATTTTTGTGCTGCTTGTGAGGATATTTGATTATTTGGATTGCTTTGTTGATAGCTTATAAGCTTACTGGCTTATTGGCTTATTTGTGCCAAAACTCATCAAGTCTACCCAACTGGTAGACCTTGATTCACAAGGTTTGTACTGAAGCCTTGACCAGCAGGGTGAAAACAAAGTTTTAACACTTCTTTAAGTCTGTCAACGTCCAAAATTGTGCTTGTCAGCGTTTGATTTACACTTGTCAGCGTTTGACTTTTGGTAAAACTTGGTCATATAGCTTCTTGAATCTGTTTTGCTTATTGGTTCATGCAACAACTTGCTTTTTGTAATAGGACTCATTTTTCTCAGCTTAATAACAAGTCTGGAAGGTTACAAGTCTTTTGGTTAAGCTTTTGCTAGAAAACTAGCTTATTTGGCTTTTTCAGCCAGCTTATTGGTTCTTACAGCTTATTCTACTTGGCTTTTTGTGATTTTCTTGATTGATTATTCTTAGTTAAGCTATTTGTTAGCTTTTGCAACAAACTAGAGCTTCTAAAACAGCCTAGAACTCTATCCCGACTATTTTGTCGTTTTGTGGAATTGTTCTTTGCTTATTTCTGGCTTATTGAGTAAGCTTTTTCAAAATTTCTTTTTACAGATCTCTTTAGTATCCCAAAAGAAGGTTGTGTGTTTAAGCAGAGCTTATGGCATTGGCTTATTGCTTAATGGGCTTATTGGCCCAATAAGGATAAGCTGTTTGTTATTTAAGCTGTGATAAACTCATTTTCAGCTTTTGGGCCTTCAGAGTTTTGTGTTTAGAATTGAATTTTGAGTCAGATAGGGCTTTTCCAAGTCATTTGGACTTATTTTGACTTTTTGGGCTAAAAAGCCCATTAAGCTTGACTGTTTTTGATTTTAGCCCATTTGGGGGCCCATTAGGGGTAATTTGGTAATTTCAATTTCATTTTCTGTTTATTTAGGCTAAAATAAACTAGTTTTCAAGTTTATAGAATTTTTTATAATTTTTGGATTTTTAATATTATTTTAATATTATTTTTTTATTATTTTTCAAATTTCACATTTTTGCACATTTTATATTTTTCTTAGCTTAAATACATTAAAAAAGGAATTTTGCAACTCTTAGATTAATTTTATCATCTTTAGATTAATTTTTATAATTATTTTAAGTTTTAATAGTTTTAAATCATTTTAAATAGTTTTTCTTAGTTTAAAAATTTATAAAAATATTTTTTAATGTTTTTAGGTCATTTTAGAGGTTTAACAATTGAAAATCTTTATTTGGGCTTTTTGATAATTAATTTGATTTTTAGGGCTTTAATTAGCATTTAAAAATTAATATTTAATTAATTAAAAGGTTTGAAAAAGTTTTGATCATTGGTAAACTCTTAGTTTATTTATTTTAATTTTTGGTGAATTTTTGGTAATTTTTAGAATTAATTTTTTATTTTTGCTTTTTTTACGGTTTTTATGTTTAGGCATCGTAGTAATTAATTTCACGTCTTCGTCATTCTCTTTTCTCATCCCCTTCTTGCAAATATTAATCTCAAACCAATTACGAATTATTCACACACATATACCTCCTTGGGAAACGAACTTCATTGGGTCATTAGTGATTGATTTTCCTAAATCATCACTTAATACTTTCCCTATTTTACGCTCTTTGTTTTCCTAAACAAGGTGTGGTAAAACACTACAATCAATTTTGCCGCCGCTGCCGGGGAGGTGTGTCGTGATTAATTTGTCTTGTTGTTTTTAATATTAACCATAAATAGTATTTGTATTAGTAGAAATCTACTAATACGTATTATCGGTTTTTTTGGTTTTTCTTGTGAAATTATTATTACTATATTGTATTAAGTATCACAATCAATACAAAATATCTCCAAAAGTGTGAAAACACAACCTTAATTGGGATTTGATCTCCTAATTATTGTATTCGAATCTCAAACTATAAGGTGGGTATAAGGCGGGTATTATAAAATTGATAAATACTTTCGTGAAGCTCGATTTTGAAAAATACAAACTATAAGGTGGGTATAAGGCGGGTATTATAAAATATACCCTAAGGAAAAAGGCTCTTAAGTGCTTCGCGCCGCCTCGTTTCCCCGCTTGATTGTGAGTATTTTGAGATTGAAGGCTAATCGAGGGTTTTGCCGCCCAAAGTATTATTACGTATAATATATTTTCTTGGTTTTCTTTGTGATTAAACCCTCTTGAACAATTTGGTTTTCACCAAAGTTCTAAAGTCATTCGAAGGCGTTCACTCCACGTGATCGTTTTCATTCTTTTGGGGCTTCTTTAATCAAGAGTTTGATTCGAGGAGAGATTTGGTAGATTGATGTCTATGAAGATACACCAAAATCCAAAAAAAAATAAAAACAATCAAAAACACAAAAAAAATTGAAAATTCACAAAACACCCAAAAAGAATCTTCTTTGCTCACCTCCCATTCTTTTTGAAGTTTATGATCACTCGTAATCAAGCAAAACGAGCTCGTAAACGTCTTCAAAAGCAAGCAAATCAAGAGACGTTGATTGAAGAACAAACTCCAATTGTTGAACCTATTGTAGAACAAGAAGTCGTAATGGCTAATCGTACTATGATGGAGTTGCTTCAAGCACCCAGCGACGGTTTTAGAGAGGCCATTGTGATTCTCGCTATCCTTGCGGAGAATTTTGAGATTAAGACGGGTTTAATGTCGATGTTGCAAGCTAATAAGTTTAGAGGTCATGAGAAAGACAACCTACATTACCACATAAGGAATTTTAATCGTCTCACTGCTACTAGCAAGTTTAAGGATGTCCCACATGACGCCATTAAGATGATGTTGTTTCCATACTCGTTAGATGGACCCGCTAAAATTTGGCTTGATAAAGAACCGCCAAATTCAATTTTGACATGGGGTGATCTCGTTTCTAAGTTTGTGAACAAATTTTTTCCACCATCTAAAACAACACATTTGAAAAATGAGATTTCAAGATTTGTACAACGAAATAATGAAAGTTTTTCAATGGCATAGGAACGATTTAATGAAATGTTACATAAATGTCCACACCATGATTTTTCGGAATTACATCAAGTTGATACTTTTTATAATGGGCTTAATGATCATGAACGAGATTACTTGAATGCCACCACGGGTGGTAATTTTTTATGCAAAACGACCGTTGAAGCTTTAAAGATTATCGAGAATAGAACTAAGGTTTATAGCCCTCGTAACACACCGAGTGTTGCCAATATGGGTTCGTCATCGTCGTCATCGTCTCGTAGCATTAATGCCTTACATGATGAAGCTAATGAGGAAAATCGGTTTTTTGATAGGTTTTCAAATCTTATGACTCATTGGAAAGCACAAGATGCTTTGAATTCCGCTTCGGCTAAAGCGGTTGAAAAGATTTGTTTGTCTTGTGGTGGAGCTCATGATCTTTCCGAGTGCATTACCGCCGGTGGTAACACTTCGAGTGCTTACGTAGCAACGGGAACTTATAACCAAAACGGCCAAGGTTCCCGCCCAAATCAAGCTCCACCAAATCAAAATGCTAATAAGTATCGAAACAACAATCAAGGTGGTAATTATCAAGGAAATTCACGTAACTACAACAAAGGGAATTTCAAAGTGGGAATGGACAAGTTACTAATCAAAACCAAAACCGTGATGTTCAAAACACTACACAAGGTTTTCAAAATGCTCACACTAAAAATCTTCAAGGAGAATTTTTGGATTATGCTAAAGCAAATGATGCTAAATTTGATAACATGCAACGTGAGATGATTAGCTTAAGATCCGAGTTGAAAAACGAGCTTAAAACGAACTTGCTAATGAACTTAAAACTCATGCAAATAAAACGGAAGGAAATGTTCAACGTCTTCAACAAAATCAACAAAAGATGGAACAAGGACAACATGAGATTAAGCAAGAATTGTTAAAAGCGGATTTAAGGCAATCAAAATTTGAAGACCGAATGGCAAAAATGTTTGAAGCAATCATGTGTAAACCCTCTTCCTCGGGTGGTCTTCCTAGTGATACCATTCCAAACCTAAAGGGAGAAATGAAGGTTATTACTACACGAAGTGGTAAAACTTTCAAGGAACCAATCTCTCGTCCAAGTACTTCTACGGAGAAGGAAATCGAGAAAGAGCCCGAGGTGATGGTCGAAAAGGAGCATATCACAATCCCACAAAGTACCGCTCATACCACACCTACGGTTGAACCAATACCAATTGTGGAACCCAAGTTTCCAAGGCCGTTGCCTAATGCCCAACCCACACCACCCTTACCTTACCGTTCGAGACGAAACAAAGAGAAATTGCAAGAACGTAATAAACAACAAATCGAGCTTTTTATAAAAATGTTTCAACAAGTACATTTTGATGTAAGTTTAGCCGACGCGTTGTTATACATGCCTCGTTTCGCTTCCACTTTTAAAAGTATGATGAGCGATAAGGAAAAGCTTTCAAAGCTTGCTAATTGTTCTTCGGTTTATCTTAACCGCATACCGGAAAAAGTTGGTGACCCCGAAAAGTTTCTCATTGCTTGTGACATACAAGATATGAAAGAATGCCTCGCCTTGGCCGATCTTGGTGCAAGCATTAATTTGATGCCATTTTCCATATGGAAATCGCTTTCGCTTCCGGCTCTTACTCCTTCGAACATGTCTATCGAGATGGCCGATCATTCTATGATTTTAGCATGTGGAGTAGCCGAGGATGTTTTCATGAAAGTGGGGAAGTTCTACTATCCCGTTGATTTTATAGTAGTTGACATCCCCACGGATCCTCAAGTTCTTCTAATTTTAGGTCGTCCATTTTTAGACACCTCGAGATCGCTTATCGACGTTCATGCAAGAACTATCACTTTGAGATTCAACGAAGAGGAACTTGTTATAAACGCTACTCAAAACTCAAAACCTTCTCATGTTTATGCAATCGCTACCATCAATCACATTGACTTAGTTGATGTGGTTTGCGATGAGTTTTCACAAGAAGTGTTAGGTTTTTCTGATAGCTCGTCAAGTGGCAATCCCACTATTTTGGATCCGATTCTTGCTAACTCTACACCAAATCTCACTCCATTCTAAAGAAGCGATTTTACTTCAAATGAAATCGACAATGAAGATGAGGTGTTTATTAGTGATGATACTTCTATTCCACCATTTCTTCCGCCGATGGAAGTTATGAGTGTTGAGCCAAAATCTTCAATCGAGGAACCACCTATCCTTGAATTGAAAGATCTTCCATCTCACCTTGAATGCGCATTCTTGGAAGGTGATGACAAGTTGCCAGTTATTATTGCAAGAGGTCTTGCTAATGATGAAAAAACCGAGCTCTTGAAAGTTCTTAAAGCTCATAAAGGGGCAATTGCGTGGAAAATTTCCGACATTAAGGGTATTGACCAAAAATTTTGTACTCACAAGATTTTAATGGAGGAGGACTACAAACCCGCAATTCAAAGTCAAAGAAGGGTAAACCCCTAAATTCACGATGTCATAAAAAAGGATGTTTTAAAACTACTTGACGCGGGAATGATTTATCCTATCTCCAATAGCCCATGGGTGAGCCCAATCCATTGTGTCCCTAAAAAGGGAGGAATGACCGTTGTGCCTAATGAAAACAACGAGTTAATTCCCACTCGTGTTGTGACCGGTTGGAGAGTGTGTATTGATTACCGAAAGTTAAATGACGCCACTCGTAAAGACCACTTTTCTTTGCCCTTCATTGATCAAATGTTGGAGCGACTCGCGGGAAATGAATTCTATTGCTTTTTAGATGGTTTTTCCGGTTACTTTCAAATCCCTATCGACCCTCGTGATCAAGAGAAGACAACGTTTACGTGTCCTTATGGAACGTTTGCTTATCGTAGGATGCCTTTCGGACTTTGTAATGCACCGGGTACGTTTCAACGATGTATGATGGCCATTATTCACGATATGATCGAGAAGTCAATGGAAGTGTTTATGGATGACTTTTCGGTATTTGGAAATTCGTTCACATCGTGTTTATCTAATCTCGAGCAAATGTTAAAACGTTGTGAAGAAACCAGTCTTGTGCTTAATTGGGAAAAATGTTATTTCATGTGTAAACAAGGAATCGTATTAGGACATAAGGTCTCGAAAGCGGGGATTGTGGTCGATAAAGCTAAGGTAGACGTCATCGCCAAGTTACCTCATCCCAAAACCGTTAAGGGAGTTAAAAGTTTCCTAGGCCACGCGGGCTTTTATCATCGTTTCATCAAAGACTTTTCGAAAATCTCTCGACCTATGACACACCTTCTCGAGAAGGATTCTCCTTTTAATTTCAATGAGGATTGTGTTAGAGCTTTCGAAACTCTTAAAAGGAAACTTACCGGAGCTCCCATTCTTGTTGCTCCTAATAGGGAATTACCCTTTGAAATCATGTACGATGCAAGTGATTATGCTATAGGGGCTGTCTTAGGGCAACGTTATGAAAAGCATTTCCGTCCTATCCATTATGCTAGTAAGACGATGACCGAGGCTCAATTAAAGTACACCACAACGGAGAAGGAGTTCCTTGCCGTGGTCTATGATTTTGAGAAATTCCGACCTTATCTCGTCTTAACTAAAAGCATCGTGTATACAGACCATTCGGCTATCAAGTATCTCTTAGCTAAGCAAGAAGCTAAGCCGAGATTGCTTCATTGGATGCTCCTCCTCCAAGAATTTGATGTCATCGTGCTTGACAAAAAAGGAGTCGAGAATCTAGCGGCCGATCATCTTTCTCGTCTAGAAGATCCTCACAAAGATGTTTTCGAGAACAAGGAAATCACCGAAACATTTCCTCTCGAGACTCTCTGTGTAGTGAATTCTAAAGACACCACCCCATGGTTTGCCGACATTGCAAATTACCATGCGGGCAATTTCATAATCAAGGGTATGACGACACAACAAAAGAGAAAATTCTTTCGTGACGTCAAGTTCTATTTTTGGGACGACCCTTATCTCTTTCGGGTTTGTGCGGATCAACTCGTTCGACGTTGTGTTTTTGGTGCCGAAGCTTCTAATATCGTTAGAGCTTGTCACGAGGGGGCAAGTCGAGGTTTCGAACCGAGCTTTGAAGAGGATTTTAGAGAGGTCGATTGGAGAAAACCGTGCTTCATGGTCCGATAAACTCGATGATGCTTTATGGGCCTTTAGGACCGGTTATAAGACACCTATCGGTTGTACTCCTTATAAGTTAGTCTATGGGAAGAATTGTCATTTGCCCATTGAATTGGAGCACAAGGCATATTGGGCCCTTAAGCATGCAAACATTGACTTAAAGACCGCGGGAGATCACCGGAAAATACAATTGAATGAATTGGACGAACTAAGAGATAATGCTTATGAAAATTCATTGATTTTCAAAGAAACGACTAAAACGTTTCATGATGCAAAGATTAAAAACCGAGTTTTTAACGTTGGTGATCAAGTGTTACTTTTTAACTCTAGACTTAAGATATTTTCCGGGAAATTGAAATCTTGTTGGTCGGGTCCTTTCACCATTACACAAGTGTTTCCTTATGGGACCATCGAGCTAGCTCAAGATGATGGTCCTAACTTCAAGGTGAATGGACATAGGCTTAAGCACTACTTTGGTGGGGAAATTCCTTCAATGGTTGACCTTGACCAAGTCACCTTCCCCAATGATAACTAGCATTGAGGGGATCGAGTCGAGCTCATGACTCGGTAATCAAAAACGAGGTGCCTCGTGGGGGAGATCCCATGCTTGTCCTTTTATGCTTACTAATAACTAATGAGAGGGGATTTGTGCCCTTCCAACTCGTTGTCTCGTGGTTGTTTGTGATTGTGTTATCTAGATCATCATCATCATCTACGATTGAAAACTCTCGTGTTCGTTTACGTGAGCCTCCATCGTTTGCTTGAAGAAGTTTTTCACGAATCCATGACATATCCTTTATTGTTCTAACAATTATCTTTTGGCATAATTAATAAGCGGCTTTAGATATATTGTTGATCACCCTTTAAATGCTAGATCCTAAGCATTCGACTCTTCGTCTCTAGTATGTGGGTGCTCCACCTTTAGACTCGAAACATTGAGGACAATGTTTACTTTTAGTATGGGGGGTGAATAGGTACTTGCTTTGCTACGCCCTCACGTTTTCCAAATTTTAAAATTTTTCTTAGTTTTAATAAGTGTTTTTAAGACATGAATGTATATTTTCCGATGGGTAGAATAAGAGCTAATTTTTTACTTGATGGGAATTTGGAGCCCTTTTCATTCCTTAACCAGCACAATTTAAGTTTTGCTAGACTTTTATATAGGGAACTTTAAAACGCGGAAGTCTTAGAACATACGGGTTAAGAACAAGAACTTTTCGCAAGTTCCTATAATTGATCCTAGAAAGTCACTTATCAAGGGAACTATAAAATGCATTCTCTAAACTTGAAAAAGTCCAAGAAAGTGCAAGATCCTATAGGTGGCTTGAAAACCCAAAACTTTGATTTGATATAGTCTTAATGAGAGCTAATCTAAATTTGGCTTAATTTTGACTTGCATGGCTAAGTATTCACGAGTCTCTTTAATTAGAGGTCTTTATATAGTGAAGAACGAGAAGTGATAGAGTTAGACAAGTGATCATGCTAAACGTAGAACATGAAAATGTTCTTTCAAAAACTCATATGTTTTTAATTGTGGCTTTTTCTTCCCATAAGATCAATGCATTAGGAATAAAAATATTTGCAATAAGTAAGGTCGTACGATTTGAAAGGTTACTTAGCTTCTAGCGCAAGAGCGTTTCAAAGTTGCTCGGGGTTTAATAGAGTTCATAGCCAAGGCATAACTTATTGAAGCGGGACGCGAAGATTGGTGAAGATCCAAAAAGGCCCTAACAAGGCATGAGGAGCTCTATTTTTGCTAAAGATCTAGGATGATGTGAAGTATCATTGTTCCAAAATCAATATGAAGGATCGAGACACACGACGAAAAGCAATTACTCCCCTAAAGATCATGGAGAAAGTCTATCCAAAAAGACCCTAACAAGGTATGAGGATAAATATATCCAAGTGAGGCGGATCGTTGTATATCAAAGTCCAAAATAAGGATTGAAGAAAAATGATGAAGTCGTGGTCCAAATATGAAGAATCTCTCAAAAACGTCAAGTGAAGAAATTCCAAATATATAAAGAGAAGACCATAATTTCAAGAACGTCTTCCCAAGATTTGAAGTATGAAGTACATGCCAAATATCGGTCCGAGAAAGGTCTCAAATCGTGAAACGAGTTATGCCAAGATATGAACTTAAGGAGATACACGAGAAGCTGTTTTAAAAGATTTTGTCCTTCGGCTAACTATCGATTAAATCGTGCTACTTTGCTTTCAGACTAATAAATACTCAAATAAGTCAATATGAGTCACTTGTGATCCATGACAAATAGTTAAAAAATGCTAGTAACCCATTTCCTTTTATAATAACTAGGATTGCGGGGAGAAAAAGTATTACACAATTTGGACGTATGAGTAGTGTTAACATTGTGAATTGTACCAACAATGATCTCGTTTTTGCAATTAGCATGGAATGTATGACAATCAAGGATGACGAAGTTTACTCTAAGGGATAGTTACTTGTTTCTATTCTTTGACCCTAAAAGTCACATTCGTGATGAAAATCATACATCATGTCTTTACACATCTTCGTAGTATTGTAGCAAGTCTTTTACTTTTCAATAAAGGTTAATAAAATTGAACTTTGGTGATGCTTAGATACTTTATTCTAGCATTGCGTGAGGGCACAACAATGGCTTAGAATAGGGGAGTGATGAGATGGCATTTATACATGATCTTATCGTTCTTTTCGAGCTTTAAATGCATTAAAATGTCATAAATTACCATATATATGCTTGCATTTGTTTACTTGTGTGTTTTAGGTATGGATATCGTGAAAAAGACAAAAGATCACAAGAAACAAGGAAAAACGGACACGAGAAACGAAGCCGTACAAAGAATCGGGCCGTAGTTCATGAATTATCCAAGATTAAACCTTGAAGACTTGAAGAAATACAAGATTGATCTTCAATGAATGAAGAAATGACACTTAAAACCCTTGTATATTCATAATTACAAGTTTGGTCCCTTAAGTTTGTCAAAATTATTAAATGGTCCTTCAACTTTGAAGAAATGGCAAGTTTAGTCCCTCAACAATTCTAAATTGCCAATTATGGTCCCTCATGAAGTCAAAGATACAATGAAGACCTTTGGAGATCAAGAATGTCCAAAATCAGTCCTTCAAATATGCAAAAGTGGCAAAAATAACCCTTGAAACCTTATTTGCAAAGTTTTGTGGCCAAAATATAAACTTAGACAGTTTATTAACAAAGGAAAACGGGTTTGCTTGAAAAATAAACTTGTTATTCATTGTTTTCCAAAGACTAAGGGCCAAATGTGTACAACTGAAACATTCAAACAATATTTGCGCCAAACACTTACCTTTCCCCCATTTTCGGATCAAAAGGAGTTACTGTTTACCATCAAGAACCCAGTAACTCCTCTCACTTAAATAAAGGGTAAAATGCAATTACCCATTCCCACACTTGATTCACACGCCCAGAAACATAACCCATACAAAAAACCCTCAATCCCACTACCCAAGTGACCCCACACTCAACCTCATCCACCAATGAAAACACAACTTTCTCTCCAAGGAATCTGACGTGTCAAGATCAACAGCTTAGAGTCATAGCTTAACTCCAAAGCTAAAATGAACGTCCCTAATGCATTTGGAAAGCTCACACACATCAAACGACATCAAGCACTCAAGGGCAATTTTGAGAATTCATAGCTAGGGTTTTTAGCATTCTAGAATCATCTGTTAGTCCTATAAAAGGAGAACTCAACTTGTGAGAGTCCCTTTGTTCCAGATTTTGGCTATTATCTTTGTAATTCCTTTTTATTTAAATAAAATTTGAATTTCTTAAAAATTGTGAAATCTCTTTTGTGTTTATAAAAAGTTGGTGTTAGAATAGCTGAAATCTGAGTTCCATTTGATGTTATAGACCTTCCTTAATCTTGTGGTTAAGGCACGTCTATGTTTGTTAGGTTTTTAAAGGTTCAAAGACCTTGAAATCCTTGTTTCTGTTTTGCATATTATCTTGTACTAATCCTTAGCCAAGAGCCTAAAGCTCCTTCAAGCATGTTGACACCAAGCCTGAGAAGAGATTTAAGCTATTAGGTGAGTTGTTTGTTCATTGTGTTGAAGAAATCAAGCCCTTGAGTTTCTGCTTTGAAACATCAACCAAGGCAGACATCCATCTTTCTTGTTGAAGTACCTTGGTCTTTTTCTAGTTGTTGAACAAGGTCCAAGGAGCATTGCTGGTCCTCCTAGGATGTTGTGGAGGACAGGTATAACCTCTTGTTAAGATTCCTCTAAAAAATCATATGATCTTGTCTGTTTTATGATTTGGTATGTGATTTGGTGATTTTGTGTTTGTGCTTTGTGTTTTATGGTTGCAATCTGTTAGTTGTCACCTAGTGTAGCTATTTGATCTATAAATCAGTAGGTTGTTTGAAGGATTAAGAATTTTGTTTGAAAAGTGCTTAATAAAGGATTTATTAGGATTACTGGTTCATAAGGCCTTGTGGCCTTGTGCCCTTGGTTCTTAGGGTTTGGGAAGTCTAAACAAGTCTTAATATACTAGTTTTAGTCATTGGGTAAGTTTCTGAAAATTTGAAAAAGGGATTTGAAGTTTTGCAAAAATTTGATAAAAGTGTTTTTGAAATTGGTCAAACACATCAGATCCAATAACTTTTGTTAGTTATATCTAAGGTTTGAAATCAGGTTTGGGAATAGTTTGGGAGATAAGCTATCTATTGGTTATCTGGTTGTTGAATTTGATGGCTTATTGAGTGTACTATAGCTTATCAAAGTTGGCTGAAGTGGTCATTTGCATCAGCAAAGTGACCACCTCATTTGGAGGTTGCATTTGTATTTCTAGTGTAAGGCTTGTTGTTTTGTTGCTTGGATCCTGTTTTTGTGCTGCTTGTGAGGATATTTGGCTATTTGGATTGCTTTGTTGATAGCTTATAAGCTTACTTGCTTATTGGCTTATTTGTGCCAAAACTCATCAAGTCTACCCAACTGGTAGACCTTGATTCACAAGGTTTGTACTCAAGCCTTGACCAGCAGGGTGAAAACAAAATTTTAACACTTCTTTAAGTCTGTCAACGTCCAAAATTGTGCTTGTCAGCGTTTGACTTTTTGTCAAACTTGGTCATATAGCTTATTGAATCTGTTTTGCTTATTGGTTCATGCAACAACTTAGTTTTTGTAATAGAACTCATTTTTCTTAGCTTAATAACAAGTCTGGAAGGTTACAAGTCTTTTGGTTACGCTTTTGCTAGAAAACTACCTTATTTGGCTTTTTCAGCCAGCTTATTGGTTCTTAAAGCTTATTCTACTTGGATTTTTGTGATTTTCTTGATTGATTATTCTTAGTTAAGCTATTGTGAGCTTTTGCAACAAAGTAGAGCTTCTGAAACAGCCTAGAACTATATCCCGACTATTTTGTCGTTTTGTGGAATTGTTCTTTGCTTATTTCTGGCTTATTGAGTAAGCTTTTTCAAAATTTCTTTTTACAGATCTCTTTATTATCCCAAAAGAAGGTTGTGTGTTTAAGCAGAGCTTATGGCATTGGCTTATTGCTTAATGGGCTTATTTGCCCAATAAGGATAAGCTGTTTGTTATTTAAGCTGTGATAAGCTCATTTTCAGCTTTTGGGCCTTCAGAGTTTTGTGTTTAGAATTAAATTTTGAGTCAGATAGGGCTTTTCCAAGTCATTTGGGCTTATTTTGACTTTTTGGGCTAAAAAGCCCATTAAGCTTGACTGTTTTTGATTTTAGCCCATTTGGGGGCCCATTAGGGGTAATTTGGTAATTTCACTTTCATTTTCTGTTTATTTAGGCTAAAATAAACTAGTTTGCAAGCTTTTAGAATTTTTTATAATTTTTGGATTTTTAATATTATTTTAATATTATTTTATTATTATTTTTCAAATTTCACATTTTTGCACTTTTTATATTTTTCTTAGCTTAAATACATTAAAATAGTAATTTTGCAACTCTTAGATTAATTTATCATCTTTAGATTAATTTTTATAATTATTTTAAGTTTTAATAGTTTTAAATCATTTTAAATAGTTTTTCTTAGTTTAAAAATTTATAAAAATAGTTTTTAATCTTTTTAGTTCATTTTAGAGGTTTATGAATTGAAAAATCTTTATTTGGGCTTTTTGATAATTAATTTGATTTTTAGGGCTTTAATTAGCATTTAAAAACTAATATTTAATTAATTAAAAGGTTTGAAAAAGTTTTGATCATTGGTAAACTCTTAGTTTATTTATTTTGATTTTTGGTGAATTTTTGGTAATTTTTAGAATTAATTTTTTATTTTTGCTTTTTTTTACGGTTTTTACGTTTAGGCATCGTAGTAATTAATTTCACGTCTTCGTCATTCTCTTTTCTCATCCCCTTCTTGCAAATATTAATCTCAAACCAATTACGAATTATTCATACACATATACCTCCTTGGCAAACGAACTTCATTGGGTCATTTGTGATTGATTTTCCTAAATCATCACTTAATACTTTCCCTATTTTACGCTCTTTGTTTTCCTAAACAAGGTGTGGTAAAACACTACGATCAATCAAGAACACCACCAAGATATAGTCTAAAGTAAGACTATATTACGATCTCGTACACACGTAATACAACTAGCTAACCGTGATTCTAGCATGTGTAAACCGAGCTTTAACGCTTGTGGAAAATCTATCTAACAACCCTAGAGAGGGGCTAGGACTAGATTGTAAGCAAAATTGATCAAACAAGAAAACAAACCAAAACCCCCCTTTGTGCGTAGTCTTGCGATTGCAACAAAGAGAGAGGAGGGGAGAGATTTTTGTGTGTCTTGAATTATAAGGTGAGGGGTTGTTTATGTAGACCTAATTCTTGTAGTCAAAATAAATAGAAGGAAATTTTTTATTTCCCCTTCCCCTTCCTCCATAACCGACGGCCGAACACCCCTTATGGGGTGTTCCAGAACCTTCCAATCTTCTTTCTTTTAATTCCACTTACTATATATATTTTTAACGCTCGTTAATACTTAACTCTTAATTATTTAACGATCGTTAAAGTTATATCTCGGTTTAATTTAATAAATACATAAATATATATTTATTAAATAAATTAATAAATACAACAAATATATTTATTAAGTAAATTAACTCTTTACGTATTGAGTGTGATCCCGTAATCTCGAGTTCGATCTTATCACACGACTATTAAATATAAGTCCATAAAATTTCAGCTCCCACTTGGACATATTTCGAATATCATGATTACATTGACTAGCGTCTAGTTACACTTAGCAATGTCTCTAGTACAACTCAAGTAAGGTCTCCTGGATAAAACCTTTTAATGATTCATCATTATTATTATCCTTTTATTTCTAATACAACGTTAATAAGGATATGGATCTCAGACATTCCTTTCATTAACCATTCTGTTTCTCGTTCACAGATTCAACAAGATTACCAAAACAAATTTGGGTGTGGTCACACAAACATCTTACTAATCCCACGAGGGGCCCAACTGTATTAAACTCCAAAACAAAATTGGAGGAAATAAATTCCATATTAACTACAAGCAAAACTTATAAATTTTGCAACACTTCCGAAAATAATCCTTATAGCTACGAGTTTCGTTTAGCGTTAGATTATTCCACAGAGATGCACTAGATTCATAACAGTTTCCTGGTATCTCAAGTCTATAGGATAACTATTTATGATTTACTTGATGACAAAGATCCACAAAGTAAAATCATATAGTTGGGATAAGTTCAATATTCGATTCATCGAATATTATCCAAAATCAATCAATATACTTTCAAATATACTCTATCGCCATTTTGATTTGTCTTAGTTTAACAATATTCCTATATTATTAATTGACAACGGATATTTAGTATAACAATTTATTCATGGATTAAGTAAAACATGTAAAATAGAATACAAAATTAAGTAATAAGAATAAACGAAACCCAATCTTTATTTTATTAAATAATAATGTCTTAACATTATGCAAATATTAATCACACATTTATTGCCTGAGTTCGCTAGCTAGTTGTAGGCCAATAACCTTGGCATGCTTAACTACCTTTGGTCTAGGCAAAACCTTAGTTAAAGGATCAGCTACGTTATCATCTATGTGAAATTTTATTAATTTGATTTCACGAGCTTCAACTTGTTCTCGGACGTAGTGATGTCTACGCTTAAAGTGTCTGACGCCTTTCATGATTCCAGCATCATTGGCAAATATGATTGCGGCAGAATTGTCCCAATACATATTTATTAGGTTCTTTTATTGAAAGCATCACTCCAAGATCTCCAATAAAACTTCCTAATCCAAACAACATTTCTTTCATACTCCTTAAGTACTGGTTGTAAGTTTATGGACTTATATTTGATCGAACTCGAGATTACGGGATTTCACTCAATATGTAAAGAGTTAATTTATTTAATGAATATATTTATTATATTTATTAAATTAAACCGAGCAAATAACTATATAACTTTAACGATCGTTAATTAATTAATAGTTAAGTCTTAATGAGTGTTAAAATAATATATAGTAAGAGGAATTAAAAGGAAGAAGGACGAAAAGTTCCAGAACACCGCATGGGGTTGTTTCGTCGGTCGGTTAGGGCATCAAGGGGGGGGGGGGCAAAAGTTGCCTTTTATTTACTTGGGCTACATTGGATTTTAGGTCTATAAATACACCTCCTTACCCCTCATAATCTTCATAACTTTAATCCTCTCCTCTCTCTTTGGCCGATCGCAAGGTTACACCACGAAGGGGTTTTCAGTTGGTTTTCTTGGTTGATCGATTGTGTTAATAATCTAGTCCTAGACCCTCTCTAGGGTTGTTGGGTAGATTATTTACAAGCGTTGTTGCTCGGTTTTCACGTGCTAGAATCACGGTTATCTCGTTGTATTAGGTGTGACAAGATCCTAATATAGTCTTCCTTTACACTATATCTTGGTATATTACGGTATAAACCCGAATTGGTGATTCGTTCTTCGTCTTGTGGATTTGCTTTAGCGTAAAGGTATGTAACCCTAATTCGATTAATTATAATTATGTTATTATTATGATCTTGTTAAATCGCTTCCGCTATATATGTTTCGATCTCGTTTGGGGTTTTATATAATTGTTATTGATAAGTGTGAAAACACTCATCAATAATGATCCAAAAACCACTCAAAACACTGTCAAATACATAATATTTAACTTTAAAATATCAAAATTACGCATGTATTTGTGTTTCATGTGTTTTCAGGTAAGAAGATACATTTTTGAGCAATCACGCGGTTTTAAGGACTTATTTGATCAAAAGACGAAGAAAAAGACGAAAGATGCTTTCAAGGACTTTACTTGCTAATAATACCAAGATGGAGGGTTGAACTTGCAACTTTTACAAGACAAAGGATGAAAAAGAGATTTGCTTAAAGCCTTTATACACATTTGGATAAAGAACTAAAAGAAAGGACCAAAAAGGAAATATGTTGAAAAGTTATTATTATTAACTTGGTCAGTTGACCAAGTCTCGGTCAAACACACAAACACAAACGTCTCTTCTTCTCCAACGTGAAAAGAGAGAGAGAGATAAAATCGTTTTCATCTATCTTCATCCACCTCAAACCTGCGAATGAATTTCAAGGAAGATCTATGAGTTTTCAGACGAAGATTAAAGAATGAAAGATACTCCTTATCATCCCAGCAACACATCCCAACAAGTTAATTACTCTCAAATTAACTGATGAAGAAACGCCCAAATTAAGTCAAGAGTGAAGAACGAGTCACCCTATCCTCGTATTTTACACGTGTCTTCACTGGATTGGACGAGACACGTCATTGAAGTCGCCACCTCCTCCCTCGACGGTTATAAATATAAGAGAAGACCCTCATTTGAGACGGTTAGCATAGGTGTAGTTTCACACAGTTAGGTTTAGGAGTAGTTTTAGATAGTTAGAATTTCATCTTGTTTGTTAATCTTGTAACTGATTCAGTTTCAATTGTAACCGTTTCTGTTTCAACCATTAATGAAATCTTTCTCATTCTTTTAAAAGCTTCAATCTATTTCTGCTTATAAACTGTATGATTGTAGCCATAGTTTCTTGATAGAAATCTTACACTCGTACGTGTAGGATTTGGTTATGAGTTTTAGATGAATTAGTTTAGCTTATACATGAAATCTGTTACAAATTAGTTAACTGTGGTTGTTCAAATTAGCTGGTAGAACTGATAAGCTCACAAGCTCCAAAAGCTTATGAAAAGCTTTTGGTAATACAAGTTTTCAGAATTATTACTTTTAAATAATAAAAATTAGATTTCAAAGTTTCCTAGCGTAACAGTGTAGTTTACATTGAATTCAGTTTGTTCAGATTTTGGTTATCAGATAGAGTTTTGGTTAACCAGTTCGAAAAAATCGCTCAATATAGATCAGTTATGCAGGTTTCAGTGTTGACAGTTCTTGTCTAGTTTTTCTTTGTTGTGCTTCGATTTTGCAGGTTATAAGATTCAAAGTTGTTAGGATTCGCGGGAGATAAAGTAGCAGTTTATAAGTCGATTCCAGTAGTTGCATTCGATTTTTGAAGGCCTTGATAGTTAAAGCGAGCTCAGCGCTCCGCTTCGACTCAACGGACTGGCTTCGTATGTAGGGCAGTTCCTATTTTTTCTCTATTGCAAACTTTAGTATAACCTGCCAGCTTTTTGACTAGTGTAATACTTAGTTTAGATCTACTGGGACTACTAATGTGCAATGTGTTTAGTTCAAGTTTCTACTGAATGATTTGTTTAATAGCTTATTAAAAACTTGCATTTTAGCTATAATAGGATGTTTGGGATAGATAGTTATTCAGCTCTAATGTCCTTATGGCAGGTTATACTTGTTTCATTTCTTTCTAAATTCTAGAGTTAGTCTGCCGATGGGGTAATACTAGCGTTGGATTTGTCTTTCGATATGATTCCTTGTTTTAGCTGAATATAGATTAATCATAGCCATTTACATCTTCTTTTTGAGATGTATAATAGTTGTAATTTCCTTAACATGTGTTTGGATTAGACAGTTTTTAGATCATTGTCATTGTAGTCTTTCTTAAGTAAGATCACTTAGGCCCCTTAGATAACTCAGAAATAGCTACTCACAAGCATTAAGCCAAATTCAGTAGTAAAAAAATATACGCCACAGAGATAGTATGGGTCAAAGTAGAATGTTGATTCGCTGAGTTTGTGCATCATTTTCTTCCGACTCAGTAGAATATAGGATAAGTTCTTTAGCCTTTTGAGTAAATTAGATGTTAGTGTAAATCTGATTTCATAATTTTGTGCTATAGCTCATTAGGAATTTAAACAGAAGTAAAAGATCTAGAAAAGTAAGCTGCTTGTTTGGAAAGTACATACAGAATGCAAATGGCAAAATTTGAGTAATATACAGCTTTAGACCTTCAGTTTGTATCATCTCATTACACACATAGTCCACAGTTAGTTACATCTTGGCCTCGTTAATCCTTTCAGTTAGAATTAATTGCACTGTTAGACCATTTAGTTAATCTCATTTACTAGGCTGATATTTTGTTGGGCTGCTTAGATTTTATATTGGGCCAGTGAAAATAGTTGGGCTTAGGTTTAATTCAGATTAGAATTTGTATTTTACAATTTTGTGCATTTAATTGTCATAATTACAATGTGTTTTTAGTTAGTACGTATACGTAGTAGTAGATAATATTTTTACCTTTTTTAATTGCTTTGTGCCAAGTAGCATAGAATCCAATCAAGTCTTTATCACCAAAAACAATTAAATCTTTACTTGAAAACGTTAAATCCATTCGAATTGAGTTGAGAAAAACGAACTAAAAAGACAAATATTAAATGGCGCCGCTGCCGGTTCTATTCGTGAAGATTAACGGTTTCGAGTGAGACGATTGGATTTTGGGATCCGTTCACTTTGTGAACGTTATTTTTACGTATTATAAATCAAAAAGATAAAAAAATCAAAAAGATAAAAATACAAAAAAATAAAAAATCACAAAATCGATTCTTTTCCTAAAGAATTGAACCAAAAAAATAAAAAATCCAAAAAGTAATCTTTTTCCTAAAAGATTACACCCAAAAATATATATTATATTGGTTTTCATCGTTTTTACGTACATATAGTATTTTTCTTAAAAAACCAAATAAATACAAAAATATTTTGATATATTATTATATGCAAATACATATACGTAGATACGAACACTTAATCCATCTATTTCCATAAGTATTGCCAAGGCAATACACCGTGTTAGGGGGCGTTCCGGTCCTTGACACGCGTATCGATCAAATTCAATAAAGCAAGAATAGATAAATACTTCCAATAGGCAATAATTCGAAGAATACAAACTACAAAGTGAATAGAAAGGAGATGTGCTATAAAATGCCATCTAAGGGTCAATAGGTACTTAAGTGCTTCGCGCCACCTAACCCCCCGTTCACTAGTGCGTATTCTAAGAAGGAAGGCTTTATTGGGGGTCTTGCACCCATGTAGTAATTATATATATTATACTTTCTTGTGGATATTTCATACCGAACCTCGAGGGAGATAATCTCTTCTCTCTCAAAAGTCGACCGAGGGCTACTCCCTCATTCCTCGTGTTTACTTACACGTGTACTCGCACGCATGTAAACATACCACCTTTGGTGTATTACTTCCTTCCCTGAGGAAGCTTTTAGACGTCATTTCACTTGTATATACATTCGACCGTTTTACCACACATGGATAATCGTCCTATTTTGGAGATATTACAAGAGAAGCATTATCGAGCTGTGTATGGGCCTTGTGCGACTTGTGGAGGACCGCATGGTACAAATAATTGTCATCTATACGCGAGCTATTATGATCAAGGGTTTAATGAGGATTTTCAAAATCAAGAATTTTTAAATCAAGACGATTTTCAAAATGAAGAGAATTTTCAAAGTCATAATCAAACAACCATTCACAATCAAGGCATTTATCATTTCTTGAGTAAAGACGCTTTTAAATTTGTAATGCAAGCACTTGAGACAATGAAAGAGGCAACTGATCCGAACATCTTAGGCTTGAGCACATACGTCTTGCAACTCATGAGACCTGACGATGCCTTACCTGATGATGAGCCTTCTTTGAGAGTAGATGTTGAGGATGATACACTTAGTGATGTTCCTATTATAGACCCTTCCATCTCTCCATCGACTATACTTGAGCCATACACACCTTCATCACCTCTACCTCACATGGGACCCACCGACTCTTTAACCATGGGGGACGAGCCTCTTAGCACTAATACAAACACCGATTTGGATGAATTAACTGCTTCTAGTGTTGAGAACCTTATCCTAATCCAAAGAGAGCTTGAGAGGGTTTCCAATGAACCATGTGATGAGCTTTGTATTGATACTTCTTCTCCTCATGATCACATTGAGATTTCATCACATATTGACCTTCATGCTACTACTAGTGATTTTGGTGACTTTGATCTTGATGAATTGTTTAAAGAAAGGGATAATGAGATTGAGGAAGAGTTTGTGAAAGACTTTCCACAAATAGAGGATGATGATTGTGATTCTAGTGACGCGTCTTATGCTATATCATCCAATGATTTGTCTTGTCAAGATAACATTCCTAATTTAGATGAAGAGTTTGCTCCTATAGGAAAAGTGGATCCTTCTCCTCTACCACCTTATGATTCTTGTGATGAAACCTTTGATGATCCTTATGATAGTGATGAGTCTTTTACTTCTGATGATGATGACTCCATTTCTTCTATGACTCCTTCACCTATTCCTCTAAGTGATTTTGTGATACATTCAAATCCTCTTTTTGAGACATGTTTTGATAACCCACTTTTTGAGGAGTGTGAAGAACCTAATAATGAGTCTATAGAAGAAGAACCCTTGATTGATCATCCTTCACTAGTTTTTGAGGATACACCTATTGATTTTTATGATCATATCATCCCTTTGAGTGATTCTCTCATTAATACACCTCCTTTTGAGCCTTATGTTCCCACCCTCCCACCCTTGAAGTTGGTTATTGATGAAGATCCTTTCCTCTTAGAGATTGATACTTTTTCATCTAAGGCACCTTTAGAACTTAAAACCTTTGATATTGACTCTTTTATGGAGATTGATGCCACGATCGAGGATACTCTTGCACATTTTGATATAGAGGTCAACGATAGTGTTTCTAATTTGGAAGAGGAGGTTCGTCTTATTACTACATTGCTTTTTGGGAACATAGAGTCTACACCTCCTCCACAAGACACTATTAATTTTGATCCTCCTTTCACTATGCCTTCTATGGAAGATTACCCACCTTTTGATGATGATGATGAGCCTAACATGGACATAATAGTTATGAATGTTTTGATACCTACACCTTCATATTCTCATGATGCTTTGATCACTAAGGTGGAATCTTATATGGTTGATACGAGTTCATCTTCTTATTTTCCCATGAAGGGAAAGGTTTTTGATCCTGGGATCCGTATATTTGGGAAATATTGGTTTTCATCTACTCCACTTAAGAGTGTGACTTCTATTGATATGGGCTTCTCGCATGAGCTTACTTTGGTGATGCTTCCTACTTTGGAGTTATTCACATGTAGAGATGGAAACTATGCGTTTGATCCTGGGGTGCTTCCTATATGAGAGATTTCGTATGTTGGACAAACTTGAGACACGTTGGACCGTTCCATTTATCGAGGCGGGTATTGTAAATCTTATATTAAATGGCAACGTGCTAAGTTTGAGTGTATCATGTGAGATGTGCTTCACAGTGATATCCTTTATTCTCCATGATGTTTCCCCAAGGACAACTTAATTCGGGGCCGAGTCGAGCTAGAGACTTAGGGTTAAAAAAAATCAAGCTTGAATAACTAGGTTAGAAAACGTAGAGTAGATCTAAATAGGTAGCTTTAATTAAGAGGATGTTATAGTAGAGTTGAAGTGGAGGGGTGCCTTTCTTCGTCTTTTCATGTTTGCTTCAAGGGTTGCTCTCTCTTATTCCATGCGTGGAGCTTATGGAGGAGGCCCGTGTATCTGGTTCACTTCGATTAGTTTTTGCTATCGTGATATTCAAAACACTTGTGCTTAAAATGAATACCCTTTAGTTGTCTCTTCCTTAACTTGGGTTAAACAAACTAATCAATGTAATAAGTGTAGGGGAGTTTACTCCAAAACTCTTAAACATTGAGGACAATTTTTATCTTAAGTGTAGGGGAGACTTCTATCGAAGTGACCTTACCTAGACCATTGCCTTAACTTCATGATAATTGGAAAATTAATTTTTCAAACATTTTTCAAAGTTTTGATCTACTTTGGCCACCAAAAATATGCATTCATAATTTTTGCATAAATCATTTTTCTTTTGCATAACACATTTGCATTGTATATATTTCTTCTTTTATTTTTCATCAAATATATAAAAGAGGAAAAAATATAATAAGGACATGGTTTAACAAATTTAGACTTCTTTGACATATTAGGCCCGCCATGGATATTTTGACTCAACCCGAGTTTGCTTATCTTAGCATTCTCTAGCTAGTATCCTTAACCATGTAGTCCTTCATTGGCCTATTAGGCTAAGCATCCACCAATCTCATTCTTTGAGATTTTAAATTTGTGGAGAATGGGAAATGATAGAGTTGAAGCAAGTGAAAAAGGGCTAGATAAATTTCATGATAATTACTTGTGGCTAAACCCTTCTCTTCTTTACCTATATTTTCTTCGCATGTATATATGTTAATAAATAATCAAGAACGGTTTTAATCGGTTTGTAATCTCTTATGCATTTTTGTCTAATCATTCATGGTTGGTATAAGTACGTCTTAAGATTCTAAGTTAGAATGTTTTATGTGTACTAGACTTATGTCATGCTTAATACTTAGCGGGTGTTTTTCCTTTTATTCTTTTCTATTTTCTTTGTGAGGAATAAAGAAAAATAAGAGCGGCTTACAAAAAAATGAGTGGCTAGAAAAAAAAAATTATACAAGACTCCCAAGAGGGGCAGTGTGGTGTTAATTATAGTGACTATTGAATTCCAATATTACCTTGACGGGTTGCGGCGATTCAATAGATTGCTCCAATCCAATATTACCTTGACGGGTTGCGGGGTTGAAGATCCAAGGTCTAAAAAAGGCGGCGGATGTAAATTATTGCGTGAGTTTTATTTTTCTTTCCTTAGCGAGTGTGTAGCTACTTATGAAAGCATGACATGAGGATTTTACACATAAGGTGAATGACTTATTACTCTTGAAACGGACTTATATTAATTGTGAGCGGTTTTTCAAGTAATGGATGAGAGGATTACATAGGATTAAAACTGTGCTTCCTTATTTTTGGATTTTACATTTCTTATATTTCACACTTTAAATAATGACAAATTTGCTCTCAAGCAATTTGCTCAAATAATAACCGGTTCCACATTTAATTGTCATGAATAAGTTGATGCACTTTTTACTTATGAATACAAGGATCCCATTTTTAAGCTTGGTATGGGAAAGTGAAACTTGAGGGTGATAAGTATCCATGGTACCAAAGCCCTAATTTAAGTCATTGATTTCTTAATGAGTTATTTCCATCAAAACTATTTCAAGAAAAACCATTTATAAATTCAAAAATATATAAATAGAATTGTTTTCTTTGCATTGCATTGTAAATATTCAAAACCATTCATCATTTAGCATAGTATAGTTTATTAAATCATAAAATGGCCAAGGTTGGTTAATTATGAGAAAAGTGCACTTTAGAGCTTTGAAATGCTGCATTGCATGAGGTCATGGCGATGGTCAAGTGGAGGGGAGTTGATAAGTGTGAAAACACTCATCAATAATGATCCAAAAACCACTCAAAACACTGTCAAATACATAATATTTAACTTTAAAATATCAGAATTACGCGTGTATTTGTGTTTCATGTGTTTTCAGGTAAGAAGATACATTTTTGAGCAATCACGCGGTTTTAAGGACTTATTTGATCAAAAGACCAAGAAAAAGACGAAAGATGATTTCAAGGACTTTACTTGCTAATAATACCAAGACGGAGGGTTGAACTTGCAACTTTTACAAGACAAAGGATGAAAAAGAGATTTGCTTAAAGCCTTTATACACATTTGGATAAAGAATTAAAAGAAAGGACCAAAAAGGAAATATGTTGAAAAGTTATTATTATTAACTTGGTCAGTTGACCAAGTCTCGGTCAAACACACAAACACAAACGTCTCTTCTTCTCTAACGTGAAGAGAGAGAGAGAGATAAAATCGTTTTCATCTTTCTTCATCCACCTCAAACCTGCAAATGAATTTCAAGGAAGATTTATGAGTTTTCAGACGAAGATTAAAGAATGAAAGATACTCCTTATCATCCCAGCAACACATCCCAACAAGTTAATTACTCTCAAATTAACTAATGAAGAAACGCCCAAATTAAGTCAAGAGTGAAGAACGAGTCACCCTATCCTCGTATTTTACACGTGTCTTCACTAGATTGGACGAGACACGTCATTGAAGTCACCACCTCCTCCCTCGACGGCTATAAATACAAGAGAAGACCCTCATTTGAGACGGTTAGCATATGTGTAGTTTCACACAGTTAGGTTTAGGAGTAGTTTTAGATAGTTAGAATTTCATCTTGTTAGTTAATCTTGTAACTGATTCAGTTTCAATTGTAACCGATTCTGTTTCAACCATTAATGAAATCTTTCTCATTCTTTTAAAAGTTTCAATCTATTTCTGCTTATAAACTGTATGATTGTAGCCATAGTTTCTTGATAGAAATCTTACACTCGTACGTGTAGGATCTGGTTATGAGTTTTAGATGAATTAGTTTAGCTTATACATGAAATCTGTTATGAAATCTGTTACAAATTAGTTAACTGTGGTTGTTCAAATTAGCTGGTAGAACTGATAAGCTCACAAGCTCCAAAAGCTTATGAAAAGCTTTTGGTAATACAAGTTTTTAGAATTATTACTTTTAAATAATAAGAATTAGATTTCAAAGTTTCCTAGCGTAACAGTGTAGTTTATATTGAATTCAGTTTGTTCAGATTTTGGTTATCAGATAGAGTTTTGGTTAACCAGTTCGAAGAAATCGCTCAATATAGATCGGTTATGCAGGTTTTAGTGTTGACAGTTCTTGTCTAGTTTTTCTTTGCTGTGCTTCGATTTTGCAGGTTATAAGATTCAAAGGTGTTAGGATTCGCGGGAGATAAAGTAGCAGTTCATAAGTCGATTCCAGTAGTTGCATTCGATTTTTGAAGGCGTTGATAGTTAAAGCGAGCTCAGCGCTCCGCTTCGACTCAACGGACTGGCTTCGGATGTAGGGCAGTTCCTATTTTTCTCTATTGCAAACTTTAGTATAACCTGCCAGCTTTTTGACTAGTGTAATACTTAGTTTAGATCTACTGGGAGTGCTAATGTGCAATGTGTTTAGTTCAAGTTTCTGCTGAATGATTTGTTTAATAGCTTATTAAAAACTTGCATTTTAGCTGTAATCGGGTGTTTGGGATAGATAGTTAATCATCTCTAATGTCCTTATGGCAGGTTATACTTGTTTCATTTCTTTCTAAAATTCTAGAGTTAGTTTGCTGATGGGGTAATACTAGCGTTGGATTTGTCTTTCGATATAATTCCTTGTTTTAGCTGAATATAGATTAATCGTAGCCATTTACATCTTCTGTTTGAGATGTATAATAGTTGTAATTTCCTTAACATGTGTTTGGATTAGACAGTTTTTAGATCATTGTCATTGTAGTCTTTCATAAGTAAGATCACTTAGGCCCCTTAGATAACTTAGAAATAGCTACTCACAAGCATTAAGCCAAATTCAGTAGTAAAAAAATATACGCCACAGAGATAGTATGGGTCAAAGTAGAATGCTGATTCGTTGAGTTTGTGCATCATTTTCTTCCGACTCAGTAGAATATAGGATAAGTTCTTTATCCTGTTGAGTAAATTATATGTTAGTGTAAATCTGGTTTCATAATTTTTGTGCTATAGCTCATTAGGAATTTAAATAGAAGTAAAAGATCTAGAAAAGTAAGCTGCTTGTTTGGAAAGTACATACAGAATGCAAGTGGCAAAATTTGAGTAATATACAGCTTTAGACCTTCAGTTTGTATCATCTCATTACACACATAGTCCACAATTAGTTACATCTAGGCCTCGTTAATCCTTTCAGTTAGAATTAATTGCACTGTTAGTCCATTTAGTTAATCTCGTTTACTAGGCTGATATTTAGTTGGGCTGCTTAGATTTTATATTAGGCCAGTGAAAATAGTTGGGCTTAGGTTTAATTCAGATTAGAATTTGTATTTTACTATTTTGTGCATTTAATTTTCGTAATTGCAATGTGTTTTTAGTTAGTACGTATACGTAGTAGTAGATAATATTTTTACCTTTTTTAATTGCTTTGTGCCAAGTAGCATAGAATCCAATCAAGTCTTTATCACCAAAAACAATTAAATCTTTACTTGAAAACGTTAAACCCATTCGAATTGAGTCGAGAAAAACGAACTAAAAAGACAAATATTAGTTTTGATGTTAATAAACCATCAGTGGCATCGAGAGCTGTTTTAACATGTTATAATTATCAAAAATCTAAAGTTTTTTTAGCTAATAATTGTTTTGAGTTAAAATTACATGTTTTTTAGGTATTCTCAAAATTAGGGTTCTGTTTTTTAAAATTAGGGGTTTGGCCGAATTTTTAATAAAAAAGAATTGTTTTGAAACCTTAAATTACATGTGGGATAATTTTAGATTAAATTGCATGATTAATTGGTATGTCATGTATGGTTACGATCCGTAGAGATTTAATTGTTAAGATTTGTGGGGAATCTATGATTACGTGCAAGTTTTCATGGATCGTAAAATTATATGTTTATATGATTTTATGTGCTACGTGATTATTTGATTCAATAAATCTAGAATTAGGGAAGACTTTTATTGAATATAAAGACCTCGATTTGAAGATTATTGAATAAATCCTATGCATGTGGCTATTTGATTCATTTATTGCACATATAAATTGTTATTATGTGTTTATGATTTAGTTTTTTTTACTTGTTTACATTAAACATTGTTGAATTTTTGTAAACAAGGGATTTTTATGAAAAGAAATAATATGGACTAAATCATATTAAAATAATGATTTCTTACAGATTTAAATTACATAAGATTACGTTGACTGGTGAATTGCAATAATAATCTAACGGCCTACTCCTTTTGACAAACTATAAAGTGGGTATAACGCACCGCCGGTCAAGTACCCGGTTAAAGAAGGAGGTGTTATGCCATTAGTCCCACTGACCAAATTCCCGGCTCGCCTGTGCATCAAATTGAAATTACCTACGATTATTAATTGAATTACACCTTAAGGGTGATTTACCACAAATTCACATCTGAAACATAATGAATAAGGGTATAGCTTTGTGCGTAGCTGAGTTCTAACAAAAGTACGTTGTGAATAGTTGTGGGTAAATTCTTTTATTGGTTTAACCAATACCGCAACATAATTTATGAAGAAATTTAATCTCGTGAAAAATTTTACTAGATATTTTATTAAACTTTTGCTATGGAGATTGTATGGATGCTTCTCCATACATTAATTTTGACATCAAAATTTTATACCCTTAAAATTTAAGTCGAATGCTCCTAATTGACGAACACTTGAAATTACTTCGTCATCAAATGAGATTTTTGGGTGATGTTGTGATGGAGAGAAAACCGTGTGTAGAATGAGAATTCGTATGATGGTTTTACGTTACTCAGATTAGATGACTTAATTAAGTTACTTAGTGAGATCTGGAAACTTAATGCATTCAGAAGGGATGAAACATGTTTACAATGCAAAACTTTTTTTTGCAATGTAAATCCCTTAAATATCTAGAAATTGAAAATTGTGTGTCAATTGAATTGTTAGACAAGTCGCTGTGTTGAGTACATTCATTACTAACAGATCAACTGATATAATGGATTTATGTCAATATATTTCCAGAATTTAAGGAAAATAATATGGTTTTTATACCAGGGTAATTTTATTTTCTTGAAAGTATTTTGTTATCGAAAATACTAATCTTTGAACTTATTTCTATAGAAATGGCTCAACCCACCAATAACACTATAAGTTCCTCGTTCAAAGCTTTCTTTGAACGACCTGAACTTACTGGCCCAAACTTCAATGATTGGTATCGCTCGGTAAGAATTGTCTTGAGAGCAGCGGGCACTATCGATATCTTGACTACTCCCTATCCGGAGGATCTTGCTGAAGGAACATCTGTTGCGAAAAGGCTTGAACACACTGCTAATATTAAGAACCACTATGAGGTGGCTTGCTTAATGCTAGGAAAAATGGATCCTCCACTTCAACAAAAGTATGAGCTATTTTCACCTAAGCGAATGCTTGATGACCTCGAGGCTATGTTCGAGAAGCCGAAAGCTGTGGACATCTACGACTTGGTAGATGCTTTGCATAGCTGCAAGCAAGCTCCAGGAAAGTCTGTAAGTGCCCATTACTTGGAGATGAGAGATTATATGGAACAAATCATTGCACTAGGACAACCTTATGATCATAATATGGCTATCAACTTGATCAATAGGTCCCTTAACAAGGACTTTAATGATTTCGTCTGAAACTATAATATGCATTGCACGGGGAAGACAGTTAATGATTTGCATGCAATGCTCATTGACTATGAAAAGGGGTTGAAAGACAAGGCATCTACCGCTACGCCATCTGTACTAACCATACAAAAGGGTAGACTGAGTAAGCCAAAACCACAAGCCAATAAGAAGAAAGGCAAAGGCAAGGGTGATAAGGGAAAACAAGTTGCGACTTATTCAAAACCTAAGCAGAACTTTGTCAAGAAGAATAGATATCAGAAGGATGAGACTTGTCACCATTGCAAGGCAAGTGGTCACTGGAAGAGGAATTGTCATCTTTACCTCGAAGAATTGCAAGAAATATAGAAGTCTAAGCAGAGCGCTGCAACTTCAGGTACTTTATTTATGATTGAATTGGTCAATTTAACATACAAATTAAATTCCTGGGTAAATGATACGGGATGCGGTATTAACAGTTGTAATACACTGCAGGGATTGCATCTGGAAACGAAGCTTTCCTATGGGGGAACAATTTATGCAAGTGGACAATGGCGCATAAGCAGCGGTTGAAGCTATAGGAACATTTAATCTAGTTTTACCTTTGGGTTTAGTACTGAGTTTAAATGATTGTCATTATGCACCTACAATTGTTAGGGATGTTATTTCCTTTTCATATTTTTTAAATAATGAATTCGTTCACATGATTCATAATAATGGAATTTCTGTTTGGAAAAATGGTATTTTCTATTTTAATGCAATTTTTTTGAATGGTGTGTTTGAAATAGACATGCATGATAATGAATCCAAGAACAATAAATTTGTATTTAGCATGAATAAGGAGAGAAAGTTTGACAAGAACTCTTCTTATCTTTGGCATTGTAGACTTGCCCATATTGGGAAGACTGGTATACAAAAGCTTCAACGTGAAGGTCTTTTGGAAAATATCAATGATGAATCATTTGATAAATGTGAGTCTTGTATCCCTGAAAAGATGACCAAGAAACCTTTTAATAGCAATATTGAAAGAGCTACTGATCTACTTGGACTTATACATACCGATGTGTGTGGACCACTTAGACATACGTCAAGGAAAGGTGTTAGCTACTTCTTAACATTTACGGATGATTATAGCCGTTATGGTTATGTTTATTTACTTAAGCATAAACATGAGGTATTTGAAACATTCAAAGTGTTTAAAGCAGAAGTAGAACTACAATTAGGGAAAAGCTCTTCCTTCTGATAGAGGTGGTGAATATTTAAGTCAATAGTTTATAGATTATCTAAGTGAGAATGGAATTGTTCGACATCTTACTTCTCCCTATACTTCACAACAAAATGGTGTATCCGAACGGAGAAATCGTACATTATTGGATATGGTGCGATCTATGTTTAATCTTACGACTTTACCTTTATCCTTTTGGGATTATGCTTTAGATTCGGCTATTTGCATTTTAAATATGGTTCCCACAAAGAAGGTCGATAAGATACCATATGAACTATGGCATGGCAAGAAGCCATATTTGTCTTATTTAAAGGTCTGGGGTTGCTAGGCGTATTATGAAATGTGACTCGGGTAACAAACTCCAACAACGATCTGTAAAATGTATCTTTGTAGGATACCCTAAGGAAACTATGGGTTACTACTTTTATTATCCACCTGAAAACAAAGTGATTGTTGCTAGGTATGGAGACTTCCTTGAATCTGAGCTTGTAAATCAAGGATCCAGTGGGAGAAATTATGATCTAGAAGAGAGTCATATAGATACATTACCTTCTGAAAACACAAGCGATGTAATTCCTGTAGAACCAGAAAGTCTGGCGGTTCTACCGAAATTAGTTCCTCTACGTAGATCCAAAAGGAATATAAACGCAAATAACAATATATGTCTTAACATATAGGATGATGATGAGTTAGGGGATCTTGGTGAACCCGCTAATTATAAATCCGCGATACTTGATCCTGAAAAGGATAAGTGGATGGTTGCTATAGATGAGGAAATAAAATCCATGAAAGTAAATAATGTTTGGATTCTTGTAGAACCACCACCGAATGATAAAGTAGTGAGACATAAGTGGATATATAAGAAGAAAACCGACATGGACGGAAAAGTACAATCCTATAAAGCTCGTTTAGTAGCTAAAGGTTTTACTCAAACTATTGGCGTAGACTACGAGGAGACTTTTTCTCCTGTAGCAGACTTAAGAGCTATTAGGATTCTCATAGATATAGCAGCATACTATGACTATGAGATATGGAAAATGGATGTTAAAACTACCTTCTTGAACGGTCGCTTAGATGAAGACATCTATATGCAGCAACCAGAAGGGTATGTTGATCCTGAGAATCCAGGACATGTGTGCAAACTTTAAAGGTCCATTTATGGTTTGAAACAAGCATCACGTCAATGGAATAAAAGATTTAATGAAGAAATAAAAAATTTTGGATTTATTCAGAATCGTGATGAGCCATGTGTATATAGCAAAGCTAGTGGGAGTGATGTATTATTCCTAGTCCTATATGTTGATGACATATTAATCATAGGAAGTAACATTGCAAGACTTAAAGTCGTTCAGGATTATCTTGGTAAATGTTTTTCTATGAAGGATTTAGGATAAGCTGCATACATTCTGGGAATTAAGATCTATCAGGATAGGAAAAGACGGTTAATTGGTCTATGTCAAGATGCTTATATAGATAAGATTTTGAAGAAGTATAACATGCATAATTCCAAGAAAGGTTTTCAACCTATGGAAGTTAAGCATAATCTGAGTCATGAGATGGATGCATGAACTCCTGAAGAGGAGGCATACATGCAGAAGGTGCCTTATGCTTCGGCTGTAGGATCTATAATGTATGTTGTTAGATACACAAGGCCTAATGTGGCATTTGCTCAGAACTTGGTCAGTAGATACCTACAGAATCCAGGGAAGCTCCACTTGACTGTTGTTAAACATATTCTAAAGTATTTAAGGAGTACGAAAGATATGTTTTTGGTATATGGAGGGAAAACAGACACATAACTGAATGTGACAGGTTTATGTGATACGTCCTGGCAATGTGATAAACACGATACGAAGTCTCAGACGGGTGACGTTTTTGTTATCAATGGAGGAGCAGTTGACTGGAAGAGAGCAAGAATTAGACAACGATTGCATTACATGTTACTCAGTCTGAGTACATGGCTGCTTCAGAAGCTGCAATGGAAGCTGTTTAGATTAGGAAGTTTATTGAATATTTTGGAGTGATGTCTTTAATTAAAGAACCTATAAATATGTATTGTGACAATTCTGCCGCAATAATATTTGCCAATGACCCTAGAGTCATGAAGGGCGCCAAACACTTTATGCGTAGACATCACTACGTTTGAGAACAAGTCGAAGCTCGTGAAATCAAATTGAAAAAAGTTCACTTAGATGATAACGTAGCCGATCCTTTAACTAAGGCTTTTCATAGACCAAAGGTAGTTAAGCATGCCAAGGCGATTGGGCTGCAACTCGCTAGCGAACGCATGCAATAAATCTGTGATTAGTATTTGGATAAAGGATGTTATTACATTATTATATAATAAAATAAAGATTGGGTTTTGTTTATTCCTATTATTTAACAAGTGTATCCTATTTTACATGTTTTAATCTATTAATAAATTGTTATGCTAAATGTCTGTTGTCGATTAATAATATGGGAATATTATTAAATCAAGACAAATCAAAATAGCGATAGAGTATAATTGAAAGTATATTGATCGATTTTGGATGATATATGATGAATCGAATATTGGACTTATCCCAACTATATGTTTTTACTTTATGGATCTTTGTCATCAAGTAAAACATAAATAGTTATCCTTAGACTTGAGATACCAGGAAAATGTTGTGAATCTAGAGCATCTCTATGGAATAATCTAACGCTAAACGTAACTGGTAGCTATAAGGATTATTTTCGGAAGTGTTGCAAAATTCATAAGTTTTGCTCGTAGTGAATATGGAATTTATTTCCTCCAATTTCGTTTTAGAGTTTAATACAGCTGGGTCAATGGTGGGATAGTAAGATGTTTGTGTCGTCACACCCAAATTTGTTTTGGTAATCTTGTTGAATCTGTGAACGAGAAACAGAATGGTTAATGAAAGGAATGACTGAGATCCATATCCTTATTAACGTTGTATTAGAAATAGAAGGATAGTAATAACGATGCAGAATCGTTAAAAGGTTTTGTCCAGGAAACCTTATTCGAGCTGTACTAGAGACATTTCTAAGTGTAACTGACGCTAGTCAATGTAATCAGGATATTCGAAATATGTCCAAGTGGGAGCTGTAAGTTTATGGACTTATATTTAATATTCGTGTGATAGGATCAAACTCGAGATTACGGGATTGCACTCAATACGTAAAGTGTTAATTTATTTAATAAATATATTTATTATATTTATTAAATTAAACCGAGCAAATAACTATATAACTTTAACGATTGTTAATTAATTAATAGTTAAGTATTAACGAGTGTTAAAATAATATATAGTAAGAGGAAATAAAAGGAAGAAGGATGGAAAGTTTCGGAACACCCCATGGGGGTGTTTCGTCGGTCCGTTAGGGCTCCAAGGGGGGGGGGGGGGGGGGGAGGGCAAAAGTCGCCTTTTATTTACTTGGGCTACATTGGATTTTAGGCCTATAAATACACCACCTTACCCCTCATATCTTTATAACTTGAATCCACACCTATCCTCTCCTCTCTCTTTGGCCTATCGCAAGGTTACACCACGAAGGGTTTTTCGGTCGGTTTTCTTGATTGATCAATTGTGTTAATAATCTAGTCCTAGACCCTCTCTAGGGTTGTTGGGTAGATTATTTACAAGCGTTGTTGCTCGGTTTTCACGTGCTAGAATCATGGTTAGCTCGTTGTATTACATGTGTACAAGATCGTAATATAGTCTTACTTTAGACTATATCTTGGTATATTATGGTATAAACCCGAATTGGTGATTCGTTCTTCGTCTTGTGGATTTGCTTTAGCTTAAAGGTATGCATCCCTAATTCGATTAATTATAATTGTGTTATTATTATGATCTTGTTAAATCGCTTCCGCTATATGTGCTTTGATCTCGTTTGGGGTTTTATATAATTGTTATGATTTTAATAAACCATCACTGGCTTCCCTTGAAACACCAAAAATATTCCTTTCGTATTCCTCAAATACAACAAAATATGTTTAAACAGCGACCCGGTGGAGCTTCCCTGGATTCTGTTGACAATTGACCAAGTTCTTAGCAAACGCCACATCAGGCCGTGTGCATCTTAGAACATACATATTAGATCCTACATCCGAAGCATAAGGCACCTTCTGCATGTATGACTCCTCTTCAGGAGTTGAGGCATCCATCTCATAACTCATATTATGCTTAACCTCCATAGGTTGAAAACCTTTCTTGGAATTATGCATATTATACTTCTTCAATATCTTATCTATATGAGCATCTTGACTTAGACCAATTAACCGTCTTTTCCTATCTGGATAGATCTTAATTACCAGAATGTATGCAGCTTCTCCTAAATCCATCATACAAAAACATTTACCAAGATAATCCTTAACAGCTTTAAGGCTTGGAATGTTACTTCCCATGATTAATATGTCATCAACATATAGGATTAGAAATACTACATCACTCCAACTAGCTTTACGTTATACACATGGCTCATCGCGATTTTGAATAAATCCAAACTTTTGATTTCTTCATCAAATCGTTTATTCTACTTACGTGATCCTTGCTTCAAACCATAAATAGATCTTTGAAGATTTGCACACGTGCCTTCGATTCTTAGGATCAACATACCCTTCTGGTTGCTACATATAGATGTCTTCATCAAAGAGACCGTTCAAGAAGGCAGTTTTAACATCCAATCGCCATATCTCATAGTCATAGTATGCTGCTATAGCTATGAGAATCCTAATAGCTCTTAAGTCTGCTACTGGAGAAAATGTCTCCTCGTAATCTATGCCAAAAGTTTCAGTAAAACCTTTAGCTACTAAACGAGCTTTATATGATTGTACTTTTCCTTCCATGTCGGTTTTCTTCTTGTATATCCACTTATGTCTCACTACTTTAGCATTTTGTGGTTGATCTACAAGAATCCAAACATCATTAACTTTCATGGATTTCATTTCCTCATCCATAGCAACCATCCACTTATTTCTTTCAGGATCGCATGGCAGATTTATAAATAGCAGGTTCACCAAGATCCCCTACTTCATCATCATCCTCTATGATAAGACATATATTGTAATTTGCGTTTTTAATCCTTGCGGATCTACGCAAAGAAACTAATTATGGTGGAACCGCCAGACTTTCTGTGTTAGCCTCAAAATATTGAGTCAAACAAGAATGTTCGGTCATAGGTTTATTATGTATTGTTTTTTGGTAAAGGGTTGCCCCGGTAAATATATTAACCAAAAAAGCGTTGAACGTACAAAGGAATGTGGCTGAAGTACCACATTAACCACAAGCTACATGCAGCTTGTTAACAATTGGTTATAAAACACTAAAAACTAATACTAATACATACATCTACTATAAGACATAAATGCAACATTATCAAAGACCATCAAGAAAAAATCTTGAAACCACGCGACTAACTCTTCATTCCAGCAGCAACAAAATGGGTGCAAAGGATCCAAATAAGGCCGTCTCCTTAAAAAACCTTTACGAGAAAAACCCAACGGGAAAAATCCCGCAAAGGAAAAAAGAGTACGACCCTTACCCGGCACTCCCATCTTGATCAATACACATCTTAGAGATATTCCAATCTTCAAGAATCACTAGCGACGCCGAAGAAATCTTCTTAAATTTAAAAGTAATAAGCTCAAGCCAAACCGTGTCACAGATAGAGCTCACAAGCTTAGCTACCGTCAAAGACTTCTTGTTAAAAAGTCTATTATTTCTCCCCCACAAAAGAAAGTAAGCCGAAGCCGCTAGCACAATCCGAGTAATAATACTAACAACCGTACATCCCTTAGCCAAGGGTGTAATAAACGCCACAATGTCACACATCCGAGGAGGAATATTTTGCATACCACACCTATCTCGCAATGGTAACCATACCTGAGTAGAATAAGGACATTCAAAGAAAATATTATTATGCGAGTCAGGAACCTGATTACACATGGGGCACATAAGTGAAGATAGATCAACATTAGGGCCAACATCCATTGCGAGTCATAAAAAAAGGTTTATTATGTATTATCTCTTAGAACATTCTAATAAGTAATAGGATAGTCGGGATTTACGGGCTTGAACTTAAGCTATTAAAAGCCCAAAGAAAAGCCCGACCCATTATCATATAGCCCATAAGAAACATGTATGCTTGGCTATTAATACTATCCTCTTAGCATGTTAGGAGGGTGTTGGTTACTATTTCATTTTTTCTCTATCAATTTAATATTCCCTAAGTTTCCAACCATTCTCTCTCTTTCTCTCTCTATAATTCATCTACTTTCTTATTTATTTCTTGTTTAATCATCATATAATATGGGACAACAATTGGTATCAATCTCCACGGGGTAGATTCGTGATTAATTTTGGTTTATATTATATTTCGTGAGTTTTTCTTGGTCTTTATCTCGATTCTCCAAATTTTTTCGGTTTTTATGGTTTGATCTTTCCCAATATCTCCTACATAGTTGTGGTAGGGTGTTCTAATTTTACGACTTACTTTCACACTCACGTTCATGACACTATTCACGTTCATGATCGTATCCTAGCCTACGATGTTACGTCCAATTTTCATTCTGGGAAGTTTTGCAAGAACTTGAGAGACCAGACTCAAGTTTAGGCCGACGGGGTCTGTCTGTGCACGGGACATAATATTTGTTTTCCAAGACGAGATTTCTATTATCCCTAATCTGATCCTTAGTATGTTGAATGGTTCGCGCTTAAGTGGTTTGGTCAAGATACCAGCTATGTTATCTTCCGAAGATACCTTTTCTACAGAAATATTACCTTTGGTCACTTTGGATCGTCCAAAAACACGAAATTTTGGGGCGTTTGGCTCGATTCAAGCGAAAAAGTACGTTTTTTCCAGATTATTGCGAAATCTGTTCCACAATATATCTCGCAATATCTAGGGTTTTGCTTATTGCGAAAAGTGGTATTGCGAAAAGTGGTATTGCGAAAAGTGGTATTGCGAAAAGTGTTATTGCAAAATCCTTCTCTTCGGGTTATTGCGGAAAGTTCAATAGGTATTGCGAAATCCTTAACCTGTTGGATATTGCGAAAGCTTTAAGGTTTGGATATTGCGAAATCTCACATTGGGTTATTGCGAAATCTGCTAATTTTTTGGTTATTGAGAAATCTCTCTTTAGATTATTGCGAGACTTGTTAATTGAATTATTGCGAGATCTTTTGCGAGATTTTACAAATATTCCGATATTTTATAATAAACGTTAATTTGAAAATTTTTATCGTGAGTTTTTTGGTCTTGGAATTTTTTGGTTTCTCGAGAACACTTTGTTAGAGGATTTCAACAACTTTTCTCTTCAACAACAATCACTATAACATCTACTTAAGATCCGTATTCATTTCAACATTTTAGAGATTATCGAGATGGATTCTACTGCAGAGTACCGTGTGACAAACAACAACATCATGGTGGCGGGTAACAAAGAAAGACCACCAATGCTTGTGACTGGTCGATATGATCAATGGCAATCCCGTTTTCTATGTTATCTTGACACAAAGTCTAACGGTGATGCTTTAAGGCAATGCCTTTTTAATGGACCCTATAAATTTTCAAAGGTACAAGTTCCTGTAGTACCAGCCACAGACACAACTGATGAAGTACCCGCATATGAACGTGATGAAAAGAGAAACGACCTTACACCAGAGAACCGTGCTTGGTTTGATGCAGAGAAGGAAGCAATCTACTTAATTCTCAGTGGCATTGGAGATGACATTTATTCCACGGTTGATGCATGCCCTACTACTAAAGAAATGTGGACGGCTATTGAAAGATTGCAACAAGATGAATCACTCAACAAACAAGATGTGAAAACAAACCTGCTTTGGAACTTTGGCAAGTTTACTTCAAAGGATGGAGAATCAATTGATTGATATTACTATAGCAACTTGCAAGTCTCCACCATGCAGATCAATGTCCAATTTCTACAGCAGCTTCAACCAGAGTGGACACGGTTCTTCACCTTGGTGAAACAACAGCAAAAGTTAGACGAAGTTTCCCATCACACACTCTTTGACATCTTGAAACAATTTCAGAATGAGGCACACAAACTTCATGCTGAACGAGTAGCAAAGGTTGCAAATCCACTTGCTTTGGTGTCTACCACTCAGCATTACCCAAATTATCGTTCTCGTGCTCCAAAGACCTACTCTACTTAATCATCATCACAACGATCATCCATTGTCTCTAAGTCACATGCTCCAACAAGATCACGAGGCAAAGAAGTTGCAAGAGCACCATCACCAACACTTGAGAAATCATCCGAAGAAGATAGGTGATGAAGAACAAGCTCAAAAGGATAGGGAATTCAAGCAACAAATGGCTTTTATTTTGAAGCAATACAAGAAAATCTACAAACCCACCAACAACAACCTCAGAACATCATCAAACACGAGGAATAACTTTGCTCAAAGTCCTCCAAGGAATGACACACGAAGGCGTGCTGAGAGTCCTCCAAAGTATGATTGACAAACCGCTAAGTATGATAATCAGAGGGTTGCTACTGTTGTTGGAAATAGGGAAACTGTTGGTACTCAAGTTGTGCAACAAAGTGTAATTCAGTGTTTTAACTGCAGAGGTTTTGGGCATTTGGCTAGGGAATGCCAGCAACCAAAAAGGGTTAAAGATTAGGTTATCATAAGGAAAAGATGTTGATATGCAAGAAGATGGAAGTTGGGATCAAGTTATCAGCTGAAGAAGGAGAAATGCTTGACGACATAGATGATGAACTCTCTGACCAAGAACTCGAGGCACATTATTCATACATGGAAAAGATTCATGAGGTCATTAACATCAGTGAAGATGACAATGGTCCTATCTTTGATACTGAGCCAATTGATAAGGTACAACATGATGATGAATATAATGTGTTTGGTGATACACATGGGCATAGTGATCTACCAACAACAATTACTGACACGTGTATGATGGAAATGGTTGATAGCAATACCACACCTGATTCATTAGACATGTGTAATAATGAGTTTTAGGATGATCAACATGCAAATGAGTATAATGATGAGGAGCGTGTCACGCTTGCTAATTTAATTGCTAGTTTACAAAAGTATGTCAATGAAACCAGAAAGAGTCAAAAGCAATAAAAGAAGGCATACACATCGCTCACTCAAAACTTTGAAGAAAGCAAAGCCACTCTTATAAAATCTAGTGAGACCACTGATAGTTATAGGGCTCAGCTTCTTCAAAGAGACAAAGAGCTTGAGGGGTAGAAAGGTCGCTTAATTAATGTAAAAAAGGACGATTTTGAAAATAAATACAACGAAGCTCTTGCTTTATTAACTAAAGAAAAACGTCAATTTAATGTTTTATTAAGTGATGAACGTCAAAAAACGTACCTTGCCACAACAAAAGTAAACGAACTTGAACAGAGGTTTCTATGAATACCATTGATTCTGCTAAAATTCTTGAGGAAAAGAAACAAGATGTTGAAAAATTAAAACAAGATTTCCTAAATAGACAAGGCAAAGATACTGAAAAAGTAACGGAACTCGAAGAACAAGTCGATTTTTTGAAAAAAATTGTTTATAAAACGCATGACTCTATTCAAACCATAAGGATGATAGCACCTCGATCGTTTTTTAAGGGTAAAGCTAGTTTTAAGAGTCCTAAGTACCTCGACCAAGCTCAAGCTTTGAACCCCCACTTATATCTTGATGAGTCCAAATGGACAGATCATGATTGCCCAGTAGTTAGGCTCGATAGTGAAGAGACATCCCTATGGGATGAGGAGAGTAGATAACCGGTCAATAAAGATTTTGTGAAACTATATAATTATGCTTATGAAAACAGTCTTTATGGTCTTTTCACTCCACAAAAACAGAAGTCTTGTGAGGAATTTTTTCTTGAAGGAAACAACGAAGAATTCAATGGAAGAAAAATTTTGGCACAAGAAATCAAATGTTTCTAAATATATTAACTATTTACCTCTTGATGTTTCTAAAAGCAAAAGTAGAAAAACACTTGGTATTCTTAAACATCACATTGATAATGTTCAATCAATCGTTGAAAGAGATTGGCAAAAACATGAAAATGATAAGTGGAAAAAAGAGATTCCTCACGATATACCTGTGCTTGTGAAAGAACTTTTAATACCAAATACGAAGATAATTAAAGAAAATGTTCTTGAGTTTGAAACATTAATTTGGTCTGAAATGTTTGATGATTTGAAATATGTTGAGTCCATTGAAAAAGAAATTGATGACCTTCAAACTGAAAAATCAGAGTTTTCAAACGAATATGATCTACTCTTAGAAGAATGTCTCTCCAAAGATATTTTATGTGTTGTTGTTACATCGTGTGCTGCTATAGATGAATATTCTGATGTTGCATGTAAATATCTTACTAAGACAAAAGAGTGTGAACGTCTTGAAACTGAGCTATCGAAACACAAAGAAAATGTTGATAAAAGGCTTTTGAGTTACTTCAAAACATAACTGATTTCCTCAAAAACATTGTCATACTGTTGAACTTGCTTTGCAAAAAGACATCAAAATTTTTCCATATAATAAAAAATTGAAAGAAAAACTTTCCCAAATGTTTCGAGAAATGAATGAAAAGAGAATGGAAATTACAGATTTGAAAGCTCAGTTACAAGACAGGGAGATAGCGATAGTAGAGTTGAAGAAACTCATTGCTAAGATGGGTGGGAAAATTGTGGAACCTAGCGTTAAGAAACATGTTGCAATACAACCCAATGCGTACAAAGTGACTAAACCCTCTGTCTTGGGAAAACCATCTGTTTTCTCTAATTCTGCATTTGCAAAACCTGGGTTTCTCCCAAGACGGTTGGGAAGGATAGGTTACCACAGATTACTCCCAAAACAGATATTCGACCACAAAGCCTTAAGAACACAAATTTGATCAAACCAGGGATGTATAGATTGGCCACTAAACCCACACACAACAAAGAAAGTCAATCACCTCAGACTTCTAGAAACACTAATAGACGTGTGTCTTTTACTACAGGAGTAGTCCCCACTGCTAGTGTTAACCGACCTCCGCTTAAGATCACTCAAATAAATGAAAAGGTTTAGCAAAACAAGAGTCAAGGGAAGATGAAGAAAGTAGAAGACCACCCTAGGAATTTGAATATTTCTATGAATAAAACGCCTGTAATCGCATGTAATGACGATTTGAATGATTCGATGTTGAATGCTTTGAAAGTTAAGTTTGTTTGTGTGAAATGTGGAAAATGTGGTAACGCTAATCATGATATGTGTCTTTCAAATAATGTCAAAGGTGTAGATACTAGAACTAAGAATCAAATTGTGATGCCTATTAGTGCTAGTAAATCCAAACGTAAAGTGAACCATTCTGGTGCAACCCCCCCTAAGAAAAGTATTGCATCAGACTCCACCACTAAGAACCCTAGAAGCCGAATTAGGGAATTATATAAGTCTGCTAGCAAGTCTTGGAAATGGTGGTTTGCTAATCAATGTCCTCTAGGATATAAATGGATGCCTAAGGTTAGGAAAGAAAACGTGACAACGAGCGTTAGTGTGCCTTTAAGTGCTGAAACTAGGGAAACTGTTGGGTCTACTAGATGTAGATCTTGCAGCTTGTCAGGACCGGTGAATGACTTCTGTAATCACAAGTCAAATCACAAAGAGACTCTATACACAATATGAATGTAGAATATAAATATAATCAAGAGAAACAGAATAACTATAAAGACTTGATCCTTTCTAAGGATTTCTAATATTGATAAAGACTAGAACTACGTTTTGTGAAGGTGTGTGTAACCCTTCTGCCTAAGGTTCCTTTTATACTACAAGGAAACCCTAATACATCATTAAAGAAAACGTGTAAAACTGATATGCATATCCTTTCCTAACATATCTCATGCATATCCTAACAGAATATTAAGTAAATAATAAAGTTTGACTTCGACTAGGACCAGGAGCAGGACTTGCTCCTACTACGACTAGGACCAGGAGGAACTACATACCTCCTAGTCTACCTATTACATATAACTATTACAATGGTCCTAACAATCCTCCCCTAAACTTGAATTTGACCTGTTGAGTTCAAGTTTCCTGGAAAATGTGCAAAGAAAGCCCGAGGATTGTATCAGCAAAACAAATAGCAGTATCAACAAGAGAAGAATCAGAAGAACAGCCGCAACATGAAACACTAGAAGCTTCTCCAAAGCTTGTAACAAATCAGCATCGTGTTGAGACTTTTCAGCAACATGAGCAGATTTGATGAGCCTTTACCAAGTAGCTGCTCGCTCTTGGGCTAGCTAGTCATTCTGGTGGAATAAGCATCACCCTGGGAGACTAGAACCCAGCCCAACTCTTAGAACGTGAATCAATGGTGAGTGGGAGTACCCTGATGATTTTAGGCAAACCATCACAGCCGTCAACAGATTTGATGCGTCTTTACCAGAAGCCGTACCCCTCTGGACTCGCCAACTCTTAGCAATAAAGCATCGGTGAGTTGAACACCCTATAGCTTTAAGCAAGCTATTACAGCTATCAACGGATTTGATAAGATCTTTACCAAGAGCCGTACCCCCTTGGATTAGCCACTTTTCAGTCCAAGACTATGGCAAGTGAAAACCATCCAGTTTTGGGTAACCTGGCAACCATCAACGGATTTGAGAATCGCACCAGGAGCCGTACCCTCAAGGTGAATCAACTTTTTCTTGTCGATTAGACATGGTAAGATGAGAACCATTTGTTGTGTGGACCACGTCCAACACCAGGTGAAACCAAGTACCAGAACAACCTCAAACCAGGAACCACATCGTGAAACAGCCAAGGGATATTATGTACAAGTATAAAAGCTAAACTGTGTTTAAAGTATAAGCAGATATTATATAAAAAGTATATATATATATATATATATATATATATATATATATAAAAAAATTTTATAACTTGTTATTTTTTTTTATTTTTTTTTTATAAACTGTAAAGAATAAAATTCACCAATCACTGTACATATTGGTGAAAAGAATAAAAATAAGAACAAAAATTCAAAGTATACACACTTACAACCCAATCACCTTACATACCAGAAGCTGCCTTCTTATCCGCTAGCAACCGTGCCTGAATACCCTCTATCAACGCCGTGGCCATACTCAACTCATTCCCAGAAGGAGCAGTAGAAATCTGCAAGTGACTTGCCAACATTGCTTCCATTGAAGAAATAGTCAAAGGATACTCAACATCCGTCAGCATAAACACCACATGACCAGATTCTAATTCCAACACATGAACTCCACATCCAGCATATAGCTTCCATCGTAGAATCTCCCATTGGAATTGATCCTTCCATATGCCCAAAACAGGAGCATTTGGAGGAGGATCCAACATCAGCTTGAGATCGGCCCAGAGACGGATACCAGGCCAGGAAGACACCGACATGGGGTCAAACGGCATACTAGAATCAACAAGCCCAAACAACGCCATAAGATCCATACGGTCAGCCCACGATAACACACCCTGCAAACCCGTTACCAATCGCACTGTCCCATCACTCAAAGTAATCCGATGGGAGACGCCACCAGGAAGTGTTGTAGACCTCTCAACTGTATAACCCGTAATGCTTCCATTGCCCAAAGGTAAGTCAGAATCACTATCAGAAGCGGCATCAATTAAGTTCTCAGGATCACGCTTCTCAAAAGGAACTGATTTACCACGGCGAACACGACGAGCAAGTTTCTAACGAACGGACCGGCGAGGTGTGGGAGCCGAAGGTGTTGATTCAACCTTTACCTTAACTCCAGCAACAGCAGGGGAAGCAGTAGAAGTAGACTCATGAACATGTCCACCCAAAGGACCACTAGGAGCTGCATCAGAAGTAGGAGGAGGTTGTGTTGCAGGAACTTGTGGTGATGGAGATGGCACATCAGATGTAGCAGCAGTAGGTATGGTGGGATCAACAAAGGTGCTTGCAGGAACATGGGTGGTGGTAGTAGTAACAGGTGTGGTGGTGGAAGCATGAGTGGTGGTGGTAGTAACAAAGATGGTAGTAGCAGGACCAGCAGTAGAACCAATAGGAGCAACCAAGGGTGTAGTAGAAGGACCAACAGAAGTAGCAATAGAACCAGAAGGACTACCATCAGAACCATGAGTGGGTACAGACGAAGGACCAGTAGAATCAGCAGGCATAGAAGCAGTCACACCACGAGGATGGTAAATAAATCTTTCCGGGATGGGTTGACTCTGACGCTTCACCATCTTTTCATAAAGGACCTTAAGCTCATCAAATGTCAAAGCTCTCACCCGAGCCCAAGTCCACGGGGCATTGAAATGAGCAGCAGATTGATATTTCACATAACGTTGCATCTGCTGGCGCTGCTCAGCCCGAGATAGAGGTCGGTTCCTTCTCTGTTTCTTCAGTTCTTCAGCAAGAGCCAACTGGTGCTTACGCATCATCACCATAGCACGCGGAATACAATTGTGTTCATCAACATCATCACCCAACAGATCTTTAAACTGAGCATAATCCCGAGTGAGAACAGTCAACACTTGCATCCATTCACCATCAGTCCAATGCATGGCATCATGCTGAATTTGCGCACGCCTGCGCTCTCGAAGCTCTTCCTCAGCAGCCCTATCCTCCGCATCAATCTCAGCCTGAACTCGACGAGCAGCCTCTTCACCAAGCCTTTCTTCTTCAATCCGTCGACGAGTACGCTTGCGAGTTGGAGATGAAGAATCAGTCATTGGGGCTTTTCCCTTCGGATCATGAGAGGGACCAGCATGAGAACCATCAACAGGATCAGAATCACCACCCATAGAAGGGGGAATAGCACTAGGAGAAGGAACATTGGAGGACATTGGAGGAACCGACAAATCATCATAATGTTTATCAGCAAAGGCAGCCTTTGCCAACAACGTCAAGCCATCCTCAACATTCTCCGGACCCTCATCCTCAGAATCTGAAAGAACCACATGCTTCTTGCGACGACGTTGTTGATTCTCCAACACCTTAATGCGATCAGCCAGAAGAAGAACAAACTCCCTTGTAAGCTTCCGATGTTGATTTAAGTCAGCTTCCAAACAAATCATCCTCTCATGGTACCTGTGCATAAGATCGAGCAAAGATGTCAGTGTAGTAGGCTCCTCCGCCTGCCCACCAAGAGAACTTGGATCAGGGAAAGCATCACGGGAGCCTAAAGCAACATGTGGGTCAACCTGTGGAGAACTAGCATCAAACGGGATATCAGTCGAGTGTGGGGCAGGACTAGGAGGTGGAGTCTCCACAAAAGGAGACCTTTGTGGAACCGAGGAAGGACCAGCCTTGGTAGGAGATGGTTTTTCAACCACCACTTCCTCAACTAGCTCCTCCTCTACCACAGGAGTGGCACCAACAGTAGGAGCCTCCTTCTCCTCCATGGGGTCATCATCTATCACAACAAACTCAGGAGCCTCCTCCTCCTGACCCATAGGACCCTGAGCCAACCCCATCATGGCTCCAGTCAGGGGCCTCCAATCCCCAGTAAACCCATTCATCATATTGTAATACACTTTAGCTGTAAGTTTAGATGGCACATGCTCTGTCCTATCACGTAGAATGCACACAAGAATTTGTTGAAGAAACCTAGGGTACATAAGAAATTTCTTCCTCGAACCAGCAGTAGACAAATTACTAGCCATCCCCTCAAATAGATAATGAGAAAAATTAAACACTCTACCCTGGGCTAAACATATAAGACCAGTAGCCAAAGGAGTAGGGAAAGCATCCCAACTCCCAGACTTGGGACTCATACAATGGATTAAAAAGTGAACCAGAAGCTTCCATTGGGGGGAAAACCTATTCTTCTGGAAGTTAAACTTCCCCCCATGTTCATAACCTATGGCAGCCATACCCTCTAATACTTCCGAAATAGGAAGTGATATAACACCCCCCTCATCCTGAAGATGAAGAGAAGAGCGAATAGACGCTTCAGTTACCACATATGCACGTCCATCGATGGTAGCATGGAGTGCACGTGGACGTCCAGCCACATTCCCAAGCTGAGCAGACGCCCAAAATTGACGTATCACACTATCATATATGGTAGGACAGACAGTAAATGCAAACCTTAAGTTAGAAGCTTCAATGAAATCCAAGATGTCAGCAAAGTGTTCACGATTTGGACCATCACCAAGATAGGCAACACGATTGTGAGCATGTTGATAAGAAAGAGCAGCCATGGATCTTGATGAATTGATGGAAGAAGGATTGGGATTGGGATGTAGAGAGTAGAAGCGGTTTGTGTGTGTGTTTTAATTATAATGAGTGAGTCAAGGGTGTATGTTGACCATATATGAAGAAAGTAGTAATTGTTCATTGACCCCTATTAATGGGGGGTTTCCCTTTCAAATTAAACCATAATGGCATAATAACCACTTGCCCTTTTTAACACAATAACCAACCCCCAATTTACTTGCTGAATTCAAACTTGTAAATACCAGTATTGGGAGCGTTGATCAAAAGTCAAAGCACACAATGGTCAGACCAGGAGCAAAACGTGATTAACAAAGGACAAAAGGAATGAACAGTAGCCAGACCAGTACCAGTACCAATAGCCAAACACCACTAGACATGGAAGGATTTTAAACCAACAGAAGGCAACCAAGTATAACTAGAAGCTGACCAAGGAGGACCAGAAGCCAGTCATATAAGGCCATATCCACCAGAAGAGAGCAAAAATCCTCCATCAGAAGCATCACACACCATCATAACCAAGAAATTATGTTGTTAAATACTATGAATACGTTAGACTGACCTAATATGTACACAAAGCCTCCCCTTAGGCTTTGCCTCCCCTCAATCCTAGACCTCAAGGATTGACCATCCAAATATGAACCACCAAGTGGTTAAACCGAGGACCATCAAACGCTTTAGTCAGCAAATCAGCAACATTGTCATCCGTATGTACTTTAAGAACCTGTATCAGCTTCTTCTCATTGGCATCGCGTATAAAATGATGCTGAATCTCAATATGCTTCGTCCGTTGATGAAATACAGGATTCTTCACAATGCAGATAGTGCTTTGATTGTCAATAAAAATTTTGGTATTCATAAAATTGAAACCATAGTCCAACATCTGATTTTGGATCCATAAAACCTGACCACAACAACTAGCAGCCGCAACGTATTCAGCTTCTGTTGAAGAAGTAGCTACGATTGTCTGTTTCTTACATTGCCATGAAATAAGCCGACGACCCAAAAATTGACAACCACCAGTAGTAGACTTCCTGTCATTATTAGCACCAGCATAATCACTATCACTATAGGCTTCAAGAACAAAGGGAGATTCTCTAGGATACCATAAACCCAATTTAGGTTGAGCCTTGATATACTTGAAAATCTTTTTCACTGCATTTAAGTTCGAAACCGTTGGAGTCACCTGGTGTCTAGAACAAGCACTTACTGCAAACATAATGTCCGGACGTGATGCAGTCAAATACATGAGAGAGCCAATCATAGACCTATACATGTGAACATTTACCGGGGGATCTGGCTCATTCTTAAGTTTGATTTTAGCAACTTCATAAGGAGTTGCTGCTGGTATAAGAGGATCCATGTCAAACTTCTGAAGAATCTCATGAACATATTTATCTTGACTGATGAAAATCCCATCCGATTGTTGCTTGACCTGAAGACCAAGGAAAAATGACAGTTCTCCCATGGCACTCATCTGAAATTCGCCTTTCATCAAGTGTTCAAACTCATCACACCACTCCTTCCTTATAGAACCAAAGATAATGTCGTCCACATAAACCTGAACAAGGATAATATCCTTGGAATTTCACCGAAGAAATAGTGTTTTGTCAATAGTACCTCTCCTATAGCCATTCTTTAACAAGAAAGTGGAGAGACGCTCATACCAAGCTCTAGGAGCCTGATGTAACCCATAAAGAGCCTTGACCACCTTATAGACTTTCTTGGGATGAAGTGGATCAACAAACCCCTTAGGTTGAGTAACATACACTTCCTCGTCAATTTTTCCATAGAGAAATGCACTCTTGACATCCATCTGGAACACCGTAAAGCCAACATATGAAGCAAAGGCCAAAAACAGACGAATGGCCTCGATCCTGGCAACAGGCGCAAAGACTTCAGTATAGTCAATGCCCTCAATTTGAGTGTGTCCTTGTGCGACAAGTCTAGCTTTATTCCTAACAACAATTCCTCGTGCATCCTTCTTGTTTTTGAGAATCCATTTGGTATTGATAGCTGTCTTCCCATCTGGTAAGTCAACCAGAACCCAAACATTCTGAAACAAGAATTGATGCATTTCCTCCTGCATAGCCTCCACCCAACTTTGATCCTCAAGAGCATGAGAAACAGACCTAGGTTCCACCTGTGAAAGAAAACAAGCAAACAAACAGTGTTGAAAGTCCGTATGATTATGACGCTTTTGATCCTCAATATAGCCCACAAGAGCATGATGATCAGACGAGGCCTTCTGCTGCATTCTGCGCGTCTTGACGGTAGAACCAGGATCTCCAATGATTTGAGTGGTAGGATGATCTTTATGTGATTGCAAGACTGGATTGGAAGAAACCTCCACTTCTGGTGCCATGTTATTGAGATCACCAACAAAATCAACATAATATGAATCATTTTGGAAAATCCCGTCTACCGGTTGTTTATGTATATCATCCAGCTTGGTAGAAGCTTCTTTTCATGGTTCCCCAAATCAGAAGGACTGGAGAAACGTGTATTGGAAGCAGACTCACTAGCCGGAGTACCAGTAGTTGAGAGGCTTGCACTAGGAGCAGAAGCTGGAGTACCAGGAGCAACTTTGTCAGTAGGCTCAACCAAGGGAAACTCAAAACTACCTTGAGCCGCTGCTTTAGTAGCTTCTTGTTGTTGCTTGAGAAGAGTGTCAAGAGCTGTTTGGGAATCCTGTACATCCAATGGAGTTGCATCACTAGGAGGAGTAGGAGAAACCGTGGTGGAATAGGATGGAACCACAAAAATGTCATCCTCATCATCTGAATCAGAAAGACTAGAAGGAACACCAGTACTAGAAGTTGCAAACACTTGTGGTCCTGCATCATGGTTAGTTTTGAAACGAAAATATCCTAACGAATCACTAAGATAATTAAGATCAAAATACCATTCTAGACCTTTTCCTTGTATGTTTGTCTTCTCCTCAAAATACCTGAGATTAATAGTTTCAATTATCCGTTTGGCTTGAAGATTGTAGACACGATACGCCCGAGAATGAGCTGAATATCCCACAATATATCCTTCATCAGCCTTGCCATCAAACTTCCCCAAATAGTCACTGGTATTCAGAATGGTGACTGGACACCCAAAAGGCTTCAAATGAGCAATATTTGGAACTTTGCCCGTGAGCAGCTCATAAGGTGTTTTCTTGTGAGGATTGGTAATAGAAACCCTATTCAAAACATAACTTGCAGTATTAACAGCTTCTGTCCAAAACATGGTCGGAAGCTTGGAATCGGCAAGCATAGTTCTTGCTGCTTCTATTAGTGTCCGGTTATTTCTTTCTGCCACACCATTCTGTTGAGGAGTCCTAGCAGCACTATAATCTCGTTTGATGCCCTTAGCATTGCAAAGTACGATGAGGTCTCTATTTTTAAACTCAGTTCCATTGTCGCAACGAATACCTTTAACTTTCTTGGACATCTGATTCTCTATCAAGGTAAGAAAATCTCGAAGAATTGAGTAGGTCTCACTTTTGGCAGCCATGAAGAACATCCACGTAAACCTGCTATACCCATCAGTTACCACCAAACAGAATTGCTTGTGATCAATGCTCCTGATGGATGTAGGACCAAATAAGTCCATGTGTAGAAGCTGCAATGGTTCAGTAATAAGACTTAAAGCAGTAATGGCCTTGAAGGATGCTTTGTGTTGTTTGCCTTTGCTGCAGGCAATACAATTTATATCATTTCTAAACGTCTTGGGAGGTAAACCAGAGACCAGATTCAGATTGGCAAGTTTGTGAATGGTCTTGAAGTTCACATGTCCCATCCTTCCGTGCCATTTAGTGGCTTCATCTTCTGAGGCTTTTGCAACCAGACATGCTAGTTGACCAGTAGGGTTGACTTCATTCAACTTGATGCTATAAAGATTGTGTCTTCTAGGGATTCTGAGTAAAACTTGTGAGTCATCCGGAAGCTGAAAATCTTTGGAAAGCACAAGTGCATCAGTATCGGTGAAGAGTACAAACTGCTTCTTGTCACAAATCTGAGAGACCGATATCAAGTTGAAGTGTTGAAGTGCTTCCACATAGTAGACCTGCTCAAAATTTATATTTGGAGTCTTTATCGTTCCTTTGCCAGTGATTCTGCCTTCACCTCCACCAAAATAGACCTTGCCGCCATGAAATGGTACAAAGTTAGAGAGAAGACTTTTATTGCCAGTCATGCTCCTGGAGCAACCACTATCAACAATGCCTAGACTAGGATCCTGGTATGGAGTAACCTACAACAACAAGATAATAAAAGTGCAAATGTTAGTGTCTTAAGGGGACCCAAACCTTTTCAGGTTTGAGCCTGCCTTGTGGATCATTTGAAGAATGCCAAGAAGATTGATGAGATCCACCATTGTTCCTTGGTTGCCTGTGCATCATATGGGTATTATTATTTGACCAAGAACAACCTGCTGAGGGCTTAACAGCAGTTCCCAAAGTGCCCAAACCAAAATACGTGAGGTCCAAATTATGCGGATAGATTGGATTAAAATTTGGAAAATAATTACTGGTTGGTTGGAATCCACTATCTCTCCAATAATCAGACGCGAAAGGAGGGGATACTCTAGAAGTATTAAACATTGGAGCACTGGTATTAAGTCTTCTAGAAGCATATGAGGCAGCTCCTGGTGAACCAGGAGCAGGAAAAGCATGATTTACAGATGCATGTGTGTCATAATAATCACAATCTTTAATTAAATGAAAGGAACTGCCACAAACAAAACATGTTTTGAAAGACCTTTTATTAGAATGAGATTGTTTCATACTGCCTACTTTATTACACACATTTCTAGGAAAAACATTCTTCCTAGGACTCAATAAACAAGGACCAGACACACTTGTCTTGACAGCAACTTTTTCTTCACACTTCCTCGCACCAGTAGCAGCATGTTCATTCGACTTGGAACTTGTAGGTCTTGACTCTTCACTTGAACCATTAGATCCAGAGTCACCGGCTTTGTCACTGAAAGTACATGAGACAAAGTCATTATATTAGTAGAACTTGTTGGGGACTCAAGCATCTGCGATCCATCCGAGTCATTATGCCATGAGGTGGGTATAAAAGTTCCAGTAAGAGGAGGAGGGACAGCATGCATTTCTGCTGCTGGTTTAAACCTATTGTAACTAGGTTTGCCCTCATCCTCTTTGTCGGCATCAAAGACACTTGAGAAAGATAAATCAAATACATCTTCAGAATCAATATATTTTTCAAATCCTAAGCCTCTTTTAGTTCTGCCAGACATGCTACTATCAATTATTTTTGAAAGATTTTTAGGTGCCTTTTGCCATTTGTCAAATCTTAACATTGTATCATCTAATTTAGCTTGCATCTCCTCTTTTTCTTTGATACTAGCATCTCTTTCCGTTTCTGTATAATTAAGCATATTTGTAGTGTTTTCTAAATCAATGCTTAGTATCCTGATTTTATCCTCATATGCACGTTGAGTATCTTGTAACCACTTCTTTTGTTGTTCCAATGTGTTTAATGAAGCCTTATAGGCTTGTACCTCTAAAAAATACTTATCATTTTGATCATTTACTTCATTAAATTAGGACAACAATTCTGTGTATTTATTATGACAACCAAGAGGACAATGTTGTACCTGAGGTGAGATGCCCATAAGAGCAAGCTCTTCTGCTTCTTCTGCGTCAGAGAGATTCCCAGCAATCATTGCCAACACATCAGTCGAGGATTCAGCTGATTCCAGAGTAGAAGCCTGATGATCATTCCAGTTGACCATAGCGTCAATAGATACCAACGCCTTCCTGTCATCTTTAACCTCCTGAACCTTGAAAGCGGAGTACCTGCTCTTCTCCTGATCATTCTTGCTAGGGCACTCCCTTGCAAAGTGACCCTGTTGCTGGCAGTTATAGCACCGTACCTTGCTTCTATCGAATCTTGCTGGCTCCTGAGGGTTGTAATTAAATTTCCTTCCTGCTTTCTTCTCAAACTTGTGAACCCTAAGAGTAAGCATGGCCATCTGCCATTTAAGATCTATCTCATCCAGGTCAAGTTTATCGATCTGTTTGAAGTCATCAAAAGCAAGTTGTTGTTCAGCAGTAACATCAGCCACAAAAGAATGAAGAACAGCTTCTACCATACTACCAGACTTGGCAGCAGGATCAGGAGCAGAAGACATGGGACTAGATGCATATGACATGGGACTAGTATGTTGAATAGTATGCTGGGGGGAGACAGTATTGCTTGGGCTACTTGCATATGACATGGGACTAGATGCCATAGAGCTCACAAAGGCTGAATTAGCAGGGGTGGGAAAAGAGTCACTAGGATATCCTCTCACATGAGGTTCGAATGTTCTGAGCCTATGAAACAAATCATCAAAGGTGAGATAGTCAAGCCCACCTTTGGCTTTAAGAGAGATCACCACCTGGTTCCATGAGTAGGGTAAGGCTTTAAGAAACCTTGCATTAATGTCACCATCATCAGGTTTTGACCGAAGTTGATTCAATTGGCTCAAGATCTTCTGGAACCTATCATACCCTTGATTTAGACCTTCAGTTTCTAAGATTTTGAATTCGGTAAATTCATCTCTCAGCATGGACCTTCGCATTTTCTTTGACTCCTCATTCCCCCCGAACCTTGCTTTTATGCCATTCCAGATCTCTCTAGCATCATCCAAATGGTAGAAGTCACCCATGTGATCTTCAGGAAGAGATTGAAGCAAAATTGTTTTTGCTTTTACCTCCTTCTGAATAGCGATGATTTCCTCATGAGATTTAGGGTCAAGAAGAGTAATATTACCGTTCTTGTCTCGTCCAGTAAGCTTCCTGCTGTTTCCATTCAGAATGATCTTCCAAAGATCTTGATCAGTGTTGGTGATCCACCATTCCATCTTCATTGCCCAGTTATCATATTCACCCTTTTTCAGAAGAGGGAATTTTCCATTCGTGTTGGAGACCGTAGCCAGGATCTGCTGTGGTTGCACAATTTTAGGAGTGCTTTCTTCTCCTATTTGTGTAGAAGTTGAGGCAGACATGATAAAAAGATTGTTAGTAATAAGAGAACTTGATTCTGCTTGTATAGAGACCCTCCCAGTCTCTGATACCACTTGTTGGGTCTACTAGATGTAGATCTTGCAGCTTGTCAGGACCGGTGAATGACTTCTGTAATCACAAGTCAAATCACAAAGAGACTCTATACACAATATGAATGTAAAATATAAATATAATCAAGAGAAACAGAATAACTATAAAGACTTGATCCTTTCTAAGGATTTCTAATATTGATAAAGACTAGAACTACGTTTTGTGAAGGTATGTCTAACCCTTCTGCCTAAGGTTCCTTTTATACTACAAGGAAACCCTAATACATCATTAAAGAAAACGTGTAAAACTGATATGCATATCCTTTCCTAACATATCTCATGCATATCCTAACAGAATATTAAGTAAATAATAAAGTTTGACTTCGACTAGGACCAGGAGCAGGACTTGCTCCTACTACGACTAGGACCAGGAGGAACTACATACCTCCTAGTCTACCTATTACATATAACTATTAAAATGGTCCTAACAGAAACTAATGAATCAAAAATCACAACTAACATGGAATCCAATTTAGCAATGCTCCATCGTATTCTAATTCTTCTACAGGTGATCGAAATAATTCTCTTCATACTGGACTCCAGATGCACGAAGCACATGATGGGGAATCTCAAGCTTCTAATAAACTTTGTGTAGAAGTTCCTGGGTATGGCCCAATTCGGAAATGATCAATTTGCACCGATCCTATGCTATGGAGATTTGGTTCAAGGGAATATCACGATAAAACGGGTATACGACGTCGAAGGGCTCAGTCATAATCTTTTCTCGGTTTGTCAATTTTGTGACATAGATTTGGAGGTTGCATTTCGAAAGAAGACATGTTTTGTTCGTGATTATGATGGGAATGATTTACTCACCGGTTCACGGGGTACAAATCTTAACACAATTTCACTTCAAGACACAACTTCCTCAACTCCTATTTTTTTCATGGCTAAAGCTTCAAGATTCAAGCATGGTTATGGCATCAACGTCTATCTCATCTCAATTTCGATACAATCAACTTGCTTTCTAAGAAAGATATTGTGCGAGGCCTTCCAAGCTTGAAATTCATCAAAGATCATCTTTGTTCTTCTTGTGAGCTTTGTAAAGCTAAACGAAGTAGTTTCAAGACAAAGACTACTCCAAGCTCTAAAGGACGGTTAGATCTTCTTCATATGGATTTGTGTGGTCCTATGCGTGTTCAAACTATCAATGGAAAGAAATACATTCTGGTTATTGTCGATGACTACTCAAGGTACACATGGACTTTCTTCTTGAGATCCAAGGATGAAACACCCGAAGTTCTCATCAACTTCATTAAGCAGATACAATGTGGTCTTCAAGCTCAGGTAAAAGTGGTACGTATTGATAGAGGCACAAAATTCTTGAATTCAACTCTAAAGAATTATTTTGAAGCCGAAGGGATTGAACACGAAACATCTATTGTTAGAACACCTGAACAAAATGGCGTTGTTGAAAGACGAAATAGTACTTTAGTTGAGGCTGCTCGAACATTATTATCCGCTTTAAAACTACCACTATTCTTTTGGGCCGAAGCCGTGTCAACCGCATGCTACACACAAAACCGTTCCTTAATTATTCCAAGACACGAAAAGACACCATATCACATAATTCATGATCGCAAACCTTCACTCAAGCACCTTCATGTTTTTGGATGTACGTGTTACATAATTCGAGATGGTGAAAATCTGGACAAGATGAAAGAGAAATGTGATGCATGCATTCTTGTGGGATATGAAACTCAGTCTAAGGAATATAGAGTGTACAACAAGAGAAAAAAATTGGTAGTCGAGACTATTCATGTCAGATTCAATGAATTGCAAGATATGGCACTTGAATAAAACAGTTTAAGTCCTGATCCACAACAAAAAAGACTTATGTGCACAACCGCACGGAACTCGGAACTCATGACCACAACAATGAACCGTCAAGTTCAAAGCTGGTTCAACAAAATGTTCCAAGGGCAGATATGACAATCGACATAACAATTGAAGAGTTGGGAATGTTATATGGACCAATTTTTGATGAATATTTCACGGGGGAGAAACATGTTGTATTGAAGTCTTCCACTGTCACTCATGATAAGAATGATGATACCGATCATCATCAACAAAAGGATACAACTTCATTTACTTCAACACGGGTTGCTGCAGATTTACCTCCTCTGAATATCACTTCAACAATCGATCCTACAAGATCCACAACTAGTTTCATTGCTCCAGAGAAAACAAATCAAGCATACGATGCATTATCTGACGATGACGATTTTCACAACCCATTTGGTACATCGGTACATGAAACTGGAGAGTCTTCTACTCGCCATGTTGATCCGTCAAATATGCATACGTACGATCAACAACATCCGTCAACACATCATTGGACCCGAGATCATCCTTTGGCTCAAGTAATTGGAAACCCTTCACAGCCCGTTCGTACAAGACGACAACTAGAAACCGATGGCGATGTATGTATGTTCGCACTCGCCGAGAGTACAACTGAACTGAAAATCATCAAGGAAGCCATGGTTGATCATGCTTGGATTGAATCGATGACGGATGAACTTCAACAATTTGAAAGACTTAAGGTCTAGAAACTTGTTGACAGACCATACGATGTAACACCGTTAAATCTTCGATGGATCTGGAAAAACAAGATGGATGAAGAAAACACGATCATCAAGAACAAATCTAGGCTAGTGGCAAAGGGGTATGCCCAGAGAGAGGGTATTGATTTTGAAGAATCATTCGCACCAGTTGCTCGTATGGAAGAGGTCAGGATTTTCATTGCTTATGTTGCACATAAGGGATTCATCGTTTATCAATTCGACGTGAAGACGACATTTCTTAACGGTCCTTTGAAGGAAGAAGTCTATGTCAGGCAGCCGGAAGGATTCATTAATCCACATTATCCTAACAAGGTATATCGTCTCCACAAAACACTTTATGGACTCAAGCAAGCTCCAAGGGCGTGGTACGATGAGCTCTCGAAATTTTTGGTATCCAAAGGTTTCTCAAAAGGTTCCATTGATCTAACCTTGTTCATATATAAATATGGGGATGAAATTTTGCTTGTGCAGATTTAAGTTGATGACATTATTTTCAGGTCTACAAACCAAAAACTTTCAAAATGGTTTGAAAACCTAATGCATAGAAAATTTGAAATTTCAATGATGGGCGAACTAAAATTGTATCTTGGAATTGAACTTCGCCAATCCCCAAGTGGTATCTTTATTAACCAAGCTAAGTATTGTCAAGAGATAACCAAAAAGCATGGTATGACCTCATGTGACCCCGTTGGGACACCATTATCCACCACATCCCTAGATGCTAACTTGGAAGGAAATTGATAGTTGTAAGATACGTCTTTTAGGAAAAAGAACGTAATTAGGGCAAGTATTAAACAAGTGATTTAGGAAAACCACAAGTAGATGACCCAAAAGTGGGGATCGTTCTCAAGGAGGCTTGTGTGTTGTGTAAAGAAATAATTAACCTTGTGATTATATTATATGAGAAAAGAAAAAGAGAAAGGATGACGGTTACGATTATGAATTAAACTAAGACGAAAAGTCGTGCACGTAAAACCGTAGATTATGACAAAGTTTAAAAATTAACCTAAAAATACCTAGAAAATTGCAATAAATCCTAAAAATTGTAATTAGAGTTTACAAATAATCAAAATTCACTCAAACCTTTTATTTAATTAAATATTAATTTTTTAATGCTAATTAAAGCCCAAAAATCAGTTAAATTAATAAAAAGCCCAAAATGAGATTTTTTTAACTTGTAAACCTCTAAAATGACTTTACTAAATTAAAACTATTTTTGAAAATTTTAAAATTAATTAAAACTATTTAAAAATGACTAAAAACTCTAAAAACTTAAAATAATTCTAAAAATTAATCAAATGACACTAAAATTAATCTAAGAATTTTTAAAATTCCTAACATAATGTATTTGAACTAGGAAAAATGAAAAACTTACAAAAATCTAAATTTTAATTTTTAATAATAAAATAATAATAAAATATTAATAAAAATCCAAAATTTATAAATAATTATAAAAAGTTTTCAAACTAGATTATTTTAACCTAATAAACATAGAAATGAACTTGAATTTACCAAAATACCCCTAATGGGCCTTCAAATGGACCAAAATGAAAAACAATCCACTATATTGGGCTTTTTGGCCCAATAAGAAAAACGTTTCCCAAATAAGCCCAAAATCACCTACTTGACTCAAAATTCAATTTTAAGAACAAAACGCTAAAGGGCTAAAAGTTGAAAATGAGCTTATCACAGCTTAATTGTCAACAGCTTATTCTTAATGGGCTTTTTGACCCATTAAGCCATAGGCTCTAATTTGACACACAAGTTTCTTTTGAGATACTTAAGAGATCTGTGAAAAGAAATTTTGAAAAAGCCCAAGAAATAAGGCTGAAATAAGCAAAAGCTCTTACAGAAAACGACAAAATAGTCGTTTTTGAGTTCTAGGCTACCTCAAGTGCTGATTCAACTTGCAAAAGGTTTTAAATGACAAAACTAAGCTTAATAATAAAAAAGATTTCATATAAGCACAATGAATAAGCTGGAAAAAGCAATAAGCACTTAATTAAAAAGTCAACTTGTTTAGTTTTCTAGTCAAACCTAAAAGTCAAACCCTAAAAAGCTCCAGATTAGTTCAAAGGGTCAAATGAGGAAGATTGATTACAAAAACTAAGTTGTTGCAAGTCCAAATAAGCTAGAATAGCTTATGAATAAGCTGATGATCAAATTACACTAGCAGTGGCTAGCAACAGGGGAAAGGAGTTCCCACTACTTGACTATTTTGACTTTTTGTCTTATATGGATTTTTGTTGGATTCAAGCCACACAAAGGCACCCTTATAACCAGTGGGTTATAAGGAGTCAATAGAAATAACAAAAACACAAATCCTTTCAGCCAATTAGTACAGATTAATCAAAACATCACCAGATAGCACACAGACATGTTCATAAGTAGTTTTCACACAAATAAGCAGTTTTATCAAGAATAAGCCAACCAAATTGAACCAAAGGCACACAACAGCTTATATTAATTCAAATGAACATAAATCAACTAGTTTCGTGCAATGATTCAAAGCTTAGACAAAGATTCAAGCCAATAGATGTTACTGATGAACAAAGAACAAGCAGATTTCAAACTTTGCTGATGTACTTGACAACAAATCTAATTTCAAACCCTCAAAACTTCTTAACAGGTTATATAAACTTTTTTTAATCACTTGTTAGCCCTAAGCATGCATACAATCTAAGTTTTTCCAAGATCTTAGGTCAAAACAAGCAAATTTCAACAAGTTATAGCACAATCAAGAATTTGATGTTCAAAATCCAAAAACTTGCAAGGAAATCATTGATCTGCTATGCAAGTTTGAAGCTGACTTAGTCGTTGGTGGTACGAAGAATACAACTAATATTTTGTCTAGAAAAGGGCTAGTTGACTTATCGAGTGGTTTTAGGATGGCAGGTAACATGATATCATCAAGTCCATCTAAGGTTACTAACCCTAATGATCGTGTGGACAACTTGAGCTCGGGGTTTAGTGGTGTTTCTTTTGTTAATACTACGTGCCCTAATCAGTCTTCTTCATACTTCAGCCAAGGGCTTCCTAACAGTTCTACTAATCCTACTGGTTCAATTGGTTCTAGTGGTATGATTCATTCGGTTGAGGTTAGCCAGAAGTCTACTTATGCTGCAGCTATGTGTGGGAGCAATAATTATCCTAACAAAAGTAAGAATTCTTCATTTAAGTTTGTTCAGGTTGATAAGTCCAAGGATGGTGTGAATATTACTATGCCACGTAGAGTAGTCCAGAACGTGAGTTCCAGATTTGAGAACACCCAATATGGTTATTTTATTGGTAAACGCTTGGCGTTTCTGGTGGTTGAATATTATGTTAGGACCAATTGGGCAAAGTTTGGTTTGAAACGTGTTATTGTAGGACTAAATCACACGACTAATCGAACACAAATAACATGATGATGATTAAACTAAAAAAGAAGTATTAGATTTAGATGAAGAAAAGAAAAGAAATACAAAGTTGGTGATTTCCTAGTGAGAGAAAACAAACACCTTTCTCTCTCTAGAACTAATCAAATGGAAAGCACACAAACAAATGAGGATTAGGAGACCTTTTATACTAACTAAGAAATGTTTAGGAGGCCTTCCTCATTTGTGTGTTCGAGACTAAATCCCGTTACATAAACAATAATAACTAAAAACTCTCGACATCATTAAATAAAATTTTTCACGAGCTTCACAACGATATATTATATGACCATCACTTTAATTACTTCTATCAGTCTCCCCCTAATGGGTGGTCATGTAATATGTGACTTCACTTCTTTGTTGTTGCAGACTTTGAAGCTCGATGTCTTGAGAGTATCTTCATAGTTCCTTTCATGACTTGTGATCTTGGATCTTGTATATTTGCCTTGACTTGATCTTGTAACTTTGCCAGCTTGTATTCTTGTGTCTTTCTCCACATACTCAAGTTTTGTGTTGACTAGAAAGCTTGTTAACAATCTCCCTTGATTATCAGAGTAGCGGAAGTCTTTGTCTTTAGATGTTCTTGAGCGTTCTTCATTTATATGAGCATGTGGTCTTTAATTACGACTTCTTGAAGTTACGCCACCGTTTGCATTCCTCCGGTTTCCCGTTATACAGTAAGAATATTGTACCTGTGATTAGGTAAGTTCAAAGAACTTCCATGACAGGGTTTCCAACTGTGGTAGCCGTTCTCAATACTTGAATTTATCGAAAGATAATTCATAGTAATGAGTGAATCATACAGTTCCATTCTGCTGATTAAGTCGTCAATTCAATTTCCTTGAACAAGTTTGAATCAATTAAGAATCAAACCATCGTTGCTTTCCAGTTGACACAAGTGTGATTCATATAGAATCGCACAAGTTACCTACCGCAGTGCTGTTTGATGTTGACACTGGAAGGATTTCCATTCGTCACTGTAAATACTGAAAAGTATTACTCTGAATGTGCTGGCAAGATCATAAAGATATTGCGTAGAGACCTGGAATGAGTTTAAATCAATTAAGAATCAAACCACTGTTGCTTTCCAGTTAGCATATGTTTAATTCAAAATGAATCGTACATATGACCTACCACAGTGCTGTTTGATGTTAACACTAGAAGGATTTCCATTCATCACTGTGAATACTAGAGAGTATCACTTTGAATGTTCTAGCAATACCACAAGGATAGAGCGTTTGGACTCTGTAAATCATCGCTTGTGTTCTAATGATGAACAACAATTGATATATGGAATAAGTGTCCTAATGAGATTTTTGATGAATCTCGTTGGCTCTAGACTCTATAAGTGCACGTTTATTTGGTGATCGGAGGCTGGAGCAGACTGCCACCTATTCAATATCTACTATCTCAGAGTGAGAAGGTCGATAGAAATGAGTTGAACTCCGTGACAATTAAACAAACTTCTTTTGAGAGAAGCTTGAGTAGGCTGGGAGGGGTTGTGCATTGCATCACTGGGTCCATGATGCTTTATCTTCAATACCATAAATCATCAACATGATTCTGATAGTAGATGTATTGACCCGGTTTCTGCCTAAGTTGTATGGAGGGCTATTTCTTTTCACCCTTTATCCTTACATTTATTTTTCATTCTTCAACCCCTTCAATGCTTACCAAGACGTCATAACTAGCACCTTGTTGTGATTGTTCCAGGCTAGCTTAAGTCATTAGTCGGCATTTTTCCCATACACTCAACTACTCCATCTTTCCTAAGGACATCTAAATACTAATGGATTGTTCCTGGGAAGATCCTTCTGGTTTTGGTTGGATCATAGGACGAATACCTAACCACCTTTTGACACCAATACCGTCGTGAATTAATGTGTTGAAGGGTATAGATATCGTAACCAGAAAAACCTGTTGAAAAAGCAATCAAGGTGTTGATGAAATTAGAGTTTACACCTTAAAGATTTTTGTATCACCCAAAACGCTCCCCCTACATATGTGCATCATAAAAGGAAAGGTTTTTGCACATATTAGGAAGAGAAAGCACTTATATCAAAGATCTTATCTAAGATAACACATTTTAATCACTATTCTCCCCCTCAAAAATTGCATGAAATTGAAATTTTTGTGAAACTAGTGATGAAACATAGAGAGAATAATGTGTCATGAAACTTTGGAACAAATGTTTATGAAATCATTATACCCCTCTCGAAGAGAGATTCTGTATAAATAGGGGAGTATATGAGCACATTGTTTTGAAATACCTTGAAAAATTATGCTCAAAAGTCCGAGAAAATTGAGTTCATGAGCTTAAAACTTTGAATGTTTTTATATAAGCTCATGACCGAGAAAAACGAATTTCTCGTTGTTGTGGATAAGTCAAAGACTTTCCTTTATTTAGGGACCGGGTTATAGTCTGACATGTGACTATAAGCCATTATGAGAAGAAAAATAGAAAAGACATGTTTTGAAAACATTTGAACTCTCATTGGAACTTTATGTATATACCCGTGTCATTATTGAACAATATTTCTAAGTACGTCCATATTATCGATGCTGAGAGACATGTCGAAGGAGAATATTTTTGGTATTTTGAAAGATTTTCTCATTTTTTATTTTGTTTTTATAGGTTTTATATTTTTGTATTTTGATTTTCTGATAGATATATACAAGGTTACTGCAAATGTGCAAGAAGTTCAAGTTCATCAGGAGTGAAACTACGCATACCAAGTCGACGAACCAAGAATTCAAATCTGTCTTGAGAAAGAGCTTTGGTGAAGATGTCGGCTAGTTGGTAGCCCGTGTTGACAAAATACAGTTCGATCGTTCCTCTTTCCACATGCTCCTTTATGAAATGCAATCGGACAGCAATGTACTTGGTCTTAGAGTGTTGAACCGGGTTGTAGGATATGGCTATGGCTGATTGTGAGTCACAATAGATAGGAACTTTGTTAAAGTGAAAGCTATAATCTGTGAGTTGTGTTCGCATCCAAAGGACTTGAGCACTACACACGGATAGAGACACATATTTTGCTTCCGCGGTGGACAACGCCGTACAGTCTTGTTTTCTTGATGACCAGCTCACTAGCTTCTCGCCTTAGTATTGTGCTCCACCGGAAGTGCTTTTGAATGTATCATGACACCCTGCATGGTCGTCATCTAAAAAACCAGTTAGATTAAAACCAGAATCCTTCGTATACTAGAGACCCATGTGAATGGTTCCCCGGAGATAACGAAAGATCCTTTTAATCTCCTTGAGGTGCTTCTCGGTTGGCTTATCCTGGTACCGAGCACATAAACAAGTAGCATGCACAATGTCCGGTCTACTTAAGGTTAAGTACATAAGGGACCCGATCATACTTTGGTATTTTATAGCATCTACAAATGTCCCTTTCTTATCCAAATCAAGCTTGTATTTAGTGTCCATTGGAGTACCAATAGGATCACAGTTTTCCATTCCAAATTTCTTTAGAATTTCAAGCACATATTTGGCCTGATATATGAAAATGCCACGGGGGGATTGGTGAACTTGGAGACCAAGAAAAAACGTTATTTCCCCCATCATGGACATTTCAAATCGACTTTTCATAAGGTCTGCAAATAATATGGAATATTTTGGGTTAGTAGAACCAAATATAATATCATCTACATAGACCTGCGCCACCAATATGTCGTTGCCGTAGTGCTTGATAAACAAGGTTGGATCAATGGTTCCTTTGCTGAAGTGATTTTGTAGAAGAAATGATGATAATTCGTCGTACCATGCCCTCTATGCTTGTTTCAAACCATAAATTGCCTTTTTTCAACTTGTAGACATGGCTTGGATGTTCGGGGTTGATGAAACCTTCAGGTTGACATACATACACAACTTCTTTTAACGGTCCATGCAAGAAAGCCGTCTTCACGTCCATTTGATACACAGTGAACGATTTGTGTGCAGCGTATGCCAAGAAAATCCTAACAGCTTCCATCCGAGCAACCGGGGCGAAGGATTCAACGAAATCAATTCCCTCCTGTTGTTTATAACCTCTCACAACTAACCGAGTCTTGTTCCTAATGACCGTTTGCTCCTCATCCATCTTGTTTTTGAATAACCATTTCAGAGTAAGGGGATCGATATTGTCCGGTCGAGGTACTAACTCCCATACATCAAGCCGGATGAACTGATTGAGTTCTTCTTGCATAGACTAAATACATGATGCATGGGTCATTGCTTCTTTAACACTTGCTGGTTCCATTGTGCTTACTGATAGTGCATAGATACACATATCACCGTCAGTACGTAGCTGATTTCGTGTTGAGACTGGTCTTGAGAGATTACCAATCACTTGAACCAAAGGATGATTCTTAGTCCATTTTTGTTCATGTAGAAGTGTATGAGAAACTTGATGCGAACACGACGGATCCACATATGGTGTTGAAGGCTGAGTGGTACTTGTGGAAGCCGCAAATGGATTAACAAACTCGTGTTCGTTGAGCATCATATTGTTTGCATTTTCAGCAACTATTTCATTCTGAAGATGAAAATTATTAGGAATTTGCTGAGAATGTTGTTGAGTTGTGTCTGTAGTCGGAGAGGTGGTTGGAATATTTGGAGTCAATATGGTTGAGGTTGACGTAGATGGTGCAAAAACGGATGTCGTTGGTGTAGATACAGTTGGTGGTTCTTGAACTACCGTAGCAAGTGCAGCCGAGGCATTTTGAGGAACACCAAATGACGAAGGACCCTCCATATATTCATCATAGATTGGCCCAAATAAAACTTCCAAGTCACGTTCCGAGGGTTGTAACGATGAGATTGCTGACGGTGCAAATTGAAGCGCGAGTCCTGAACTTACGTGTCCAGAAGTCTGACCTTGAAGCCCGGGATGTGAACTTCTATGTTGAGAGGCCATACCTGAGAGTTCATCAAAAGTAACATTCATAGTCTCCATTACCTTTCTTGTCCTTCGATTATAAACCCTGTAAGCAAAAGCGGTTGAAGAATAACCAATGAAAAAACCAATATCACCTTTAGGTTCAAGTTTACCGATATCTTCACGATCATTCTTCGGATAACATAAAGCACCAAAGACATGAAAAATGAAATATCCGGTTTTCTTCCATTAATGATCTCATAAGGTGTTTTGTTAAAGCGTGTGTGAATAATGGAGCGGTTTTGAGTATAACATGCAGTTGCTATAGCATCAGCCCAAAGGAATAACGGTGCACTGGAGGAGAGAAGCATCGTCCGAGCAGCTTCAACTAACGTACGATTCCTCCGTTCCACAACTCCATTCTGCTCTGGAGTTCTTACAGCTGAAGTTTGATGAGGAATCCCAACTTTGTCAAAATAAGTTTTCAGTTTCTGATTAGTGAATTCTGTACCATTATCCGTTCTTACAATGATAACAGGGGCTTCAAGTAGCATTGATGTTTTCTTTAAGAAATTGATAATTACATCTGGGGCTTCATCTTTCGAAGCAAGAAAATGAACCCATGTGTAACGAGAATAATCATCCACAATCACAAGGACATACCGTTTTCCATTAATACTTTTGATTCTCATTGGGCCACACAAATCCATATGAAGGAGATGCAACCTATTCGTCGAATTTGGAACAGGTTTGGGTTTGTGAGGCTTCTTCTTGCTTTTACCTAGCTCACATGATGGACAAAGATGGTCTTTAGTATATTTGAACTTTGGAAGACCGGTAACGAGATCATATTTTGCAAGTTGGGTGATGGCATCGAAATGGAGATGAGATAACCTTTGATGCCATAACCATGACTTTGTCGAAGTGGCCAGGGCCATGAGACAAATTGGAGATGCAGCAGACATTTGAAAAAGATCAATGGTGTAAAGGTTTGTTGTGTGATTTCCTTTCAACAGATCAATTCCTTCAAGATCCCTAACAAAGCAAGTATGACTTCTGAAGGCAACCGCCAAATCTGAATCACAAAATTGCGCAACCGAGAACAAACTGTGTCCCAAGCCATCAACAAAAGAAACTCTGGTGATGATAATATTTCCCCAATGAAGATCACCATAACCTAGAATTGCCACAACATGATCATTTCCAAATCGAACAGTTCCCATAAAACGCCATACAAAGTTCTTGAGAAGACTTCGATTCCCATTCGTATGTTTGGAACAGCCCGAGTCCACACACCAGAGACAAATTTCAACAGCCTGCCAATGATAAGAGAAGAGAAAATTTGGCAACCGAAGAAATAGGTTCCTGTATGGTTAGGTAATAATTAAGCCATATCACATACCGACATTTCACTATCAGTATGAGATCTACTAGAATCAATAACATGACCATTAGAGGCAAAATATCTTCTAGTAGGAAACCACTTAGAGGTAAATCTAGGACTTCTAAGCGAGCAAGACTTTCAGTGGACCCTACCTGCTTAGTTTTCAGAACATACACTTTAGCCTTAGGAGTGCTATGTGTTTTGCTGATAGAAAGCTTGTCAAGTCGAGTGTAACCACCATAGTTTAAACCATTCATTGTCAAACCACAAACATCATGACTAAAATTAAAGAAACATTTATTACATTTAGCACAAATAACTTCAGATTTTTCATTACGAATAGCAAGTTTAAAGTCATTACATTTAGAAGAATTAAGTTTCTGATTATGAATAAAAAACGGTAAATTCCTACGGTGTTCTTCTACTTACACATTATTAGCCTTGGGACGACTACTTCTAGAGGCAAAAGGGACCCTATCATTCCTTGTATTGCTCGTAGGCTGTGGCCTTCTGCTCTTAGTGTAGTTGTTCATTCCTGTAGAAAAAGACACACGCTTGTGAGAATTAGCATTTTTTAAATCAATGACTTGTGGTTGTGCAATAGTGGTCGGTTTTGTCCTAACGCTTGCTTTACGTTGGTTGCTAGGCACAGAGATATCTACCCTAGTTTGAGATGAAGGTCGAACGTGAAGCATTCATGCGGCAATAACAACAGCTTTCATTCCAGCAGCCTTGGGAAACGGTGTTACAGAAATACGAGTGGGTCCCGAGGTTGCTGGTTTCTGGATCATCGTATCCACAATCGAGCTAGGCTCATAAGTCTTATATTTTAACAAGGCCTTTAATTTACAGTTCTCACAGATTTTATCAATAAGTTTCTGATAGACATACTTGCTTTGTTCAACAGCCCGCTTATATGAAACGACAACAGATTCTAAATCTGCAATCTTAGCCTTAAGCTTCTGAACATTACCATCACTAGCACTCTCTAACCCTAAAGAGGCCAAATTCGTTTCCTTAACCCTCCTAACTGAGACTGCAACCGAGCAATAGTTTGTTGCATTTCATTATAAGCTTTTTTATACGAAATCTTGTCATATTTGCATTCATCACATTTTTTGACAAATTTATTCTAAAGATCGGTGAATTTTTTATCCATTTTAATGACATAAGATTCCATTTTCTCTTTCATAAGATCAAGCTCAGTTTGAAGGTTTTCATTATGCGACACAGAGGTACTTAACTCAACAGGGCTGCTATCAATACAATCACTTGCTTTAGAGAGGCGTTCAAGATCATTTTTCAAAACTTTGATTTTATCAAGAGATTCATCAGCTTCCTTCGCTAAAGATTTAAAGTCTTCAACAAAGTTGGCAAATTCTTTCAGAAAAGCGTTTTCCAAATTACCTAACCTAGCATCAACTTGATTAATAATCGGATTAATATCGTTTTGAAGAATTTTCTACACCTCAACTTGAACAGGTGATGTAAAATTTCCTCCAGTTATTTTGGAATTAACAACACGTTTAAGAATTACAAAGTTATCTTTAAGCTCGTTTAGAAATCGGCGTGTGATACTCGGTTTAGGACAATTCCTCACTTGGTAGCAAAAGCATTTCAGTACTCGTTTTAGACCGAACAAAAACAGATGGAGGATTGATTTTCGGATAATAAACCGGTGTCACTTCTTTATAAAGCTTTTTCATTCTTAAACGAGTCTCTAGCAAGTTCAGTAGTTTCCTCGGAATCATGCACAATAGGAGGATCATGCTCATCAGAAAATAGCACACTACCATTATATAAAGTTTCATTAGTGGCCTGAACTTGCTTAAGGTATCCGGGATTAGGGGGAAGAGGACAACCTAAAGCCAATTTGTATCGAGTGTAATTTATCTCATTCACTTTTGGTGCGAGCATATTTATCGTCTTCATAGTTTGGCCACGCTTTACTAAAAGGTTGTATAATTCTCTAATCCTATCCTGAGCTTTGCAAAAATCCTCAAGAAGCCCATCTTCTCGAATTTTGAAATCATGTTTCAGCTTTTTTCGTTCTTCTTTTAACTCCAAAATAGTAGATTTTTCAGTTGAAAGCTGTTTATTAAGAGACGTGATTTCATCATTCAATTCTCTTATCTTTTTAGCACTACTTAAGTGTAAGGCATTTAATTTCTTAGTTGTGCATTTTTCTTGATAAACCGATGTAGCATGAGCTTGTTCAAGTTCCTTGATTTTAGCTTGATGAATTTCAAAACATTTCTCCTGTTCCTTATATCCCGCAAGCTCAGTGGTCAATTTGGCATTAGTTTCTCTAAACTTATTATTAACCACCGTAGCATGATCTACATCCTTAGCAAGCTTATCAAATAGAGATTTATAATACGCATGAGTCTCATCAGGAAGGGTTGTAGGTTGAGCAACTTGATCCATACTAAGGTCCACACAAGGCTCATTCGAAATAATATTACTATTTTTCGTTTGATCCTCGTGTGTCTCAATGTAGGGCTCAAGCATCTCAGTATACTCTTCCTCCTGATTAGATATATTATATATATCATTATCATCAAAACTTGGGTGTACCTCAGAGGGACCATCTGAATCATAGACGGGAGATCTGTCATCATACATTCCTGAGGTTGATGCTTGCTGTAAGTTTGCCATCAAGATGTAGTTGGCATTCACCTCTTCTTCCTCGTCATATTCCGCAGCAGAAGCCATAAGATCAAATTCCTCAGCTTGAAGTGGAATCCCTGCCTCTTCTTTTTGTGCTATGAGAAGCTGAGTTTGAAGATAAGAAGCATCCCTCTTCTTTCTAGCTGTGCAATCTCGAGCATAATGACCAATTCCCCTACAGTTGTAGCACTGAACCTGACGATTGTTTTTTCCATTTCCCGTACCAGTATTCTCAGCCCTTGCAGCCACAATGTTTCCCATCTGATTACCAACCGCTGGCACAACTGTTAACCCATTCTGATTACCCACATTTGGAACAATTGAATTCTGACCATGGATTTGTCCATACTAGTTTCTTGCATTCCCAACATTCTGACCATACTGTGTCCCCGTGTTCTCAGCAACTACCAATTGGCGATCTTGATTCGCATTCATGAAAGGTTGAGCAATCTGTCTATTTCTAGTGTTCGAGGAGATTCTCTGATTGTTGTTGGTGGGGTTAATGGTAAATTTGAATGCCTTTGCAAGAAGTGCAAGACCAGTGTTAATCGCATGAGTTGGATCGGTGATGTCATCAAAACAGGCAATGGGTTGTTGTAAGTAGTTCACAGCAGCAGGAGGTTGATATCCATAAGGAGTGAGTTGTTGTTGTTGTTGTTGTGGCATGAAGTTAGTTGATGAGGGTTGATGGTAAGGTACCATGGGATATGACATAGATGATGGAGAGTTTGCCATGAAAGCCAATGGATCTTGTGTCTTGGCACGTCTTTCAGCCCTAACTTCGTTAGCTTCATCTTGATTCATTTTCAAATAATCATATACTTGAGTGTAGTCCACTAAATGAATATCCTTGGTTTGATTGACAAGAGTGACATATCTTGACCATTCAGAAGGAAGATTATCAAGAAATTTGATGTTTGCAGCAATTTGTGCAGGTTCATGTTTGTTTCTTCTAAGATGATTCATGAGGGTTGAAAATCGATGATAGTAAGGTTCAATTTGTTCCCCTTCAGTAGACGTAAATTTCTCCCATTCACGAAGCAACTTAGTTTCCTTCTCTTGTAAACCAATTTCACTCCCCTTCATCATTTTCTGAATCCTAAGCCACATCTCGTGTGCGGTTTCACAACTATCGACAGCAACATAAACATCTTCGGGAAGATCCATAAGGATGACTTGAATTGCTTGATCATCAGCGTCGAGTTGTTTAGATTCAGCTTCAGTTAATTCTTCATCCGTTTGCTCATGACTTGAGTTAGCCACTGGGTTAGCATTCGTAGGGTCCCCAGGCACAATGATTGTTCTTCTAACATACGGACCTTTTTGAATCGAGTTGACAATCAATTTTCCCAAAGGTTTACATTTTGCATAACGAAGGAGACGACTAGCCCATGTAGTGTAGTTCTCCTTGGTGAGCATGGGAGGACGATTCTCAGTACCCGCAACGTAAATATCTTGTTGAGACGTCATCGTAGAAGTCGTGTGAAAAACAGGATCTCAATTCGTAGAAAGCAGAATATTGAAGTTAAAATCCCCTAAATATGACTAAATCCCCTAAAGAATAGCTCTTCTTGAAACCAAAAATTCCAAGGCAAAAAAAAAAACACACGTGTTAAAAATTTTCAAAAACACAAATTTTGAAAATATTTTCGGAATAATGGCTTTTTCAGAAAAAAACCCTTTTTCGAAATAAAGGTTTTTTTCGGAATAATGGTTTTTTCGGAATAAAGGGGTTTTCAGAAAAAATCACTTTTTCGGAATAACTGTCTTTTCGGAATAAAGACTTTTTCGGAATAAATGGAGTTTTCAGAAAAGAAACTTTTTCGGAATAAATGGATTTTCAGAGAAAAAGCTTTTTCGAAATAATTGGATTTTCAGAGAAAATGCTTTTTAGGAACAAGTGGATTTTCAGAGAAAATGCATTTTCGGAATAAGTGGATTTTCAGAGAAAATGCTTTTTCAGAATAAATGGCTTTTTCAGAAAAATGAGTTTTTCAGAGAAATTGGCTATTTCGGAAAAATGAGTTTTTCAGAGAAATGGCTTTTTCAGAAAAAAAATGAGTTTTTCCAGAGAAATTGGCTATTTCGGAAACATGAGTTTTTCAGAGAAATTTTCGGAAAAATGGGCTTTTTCAGAAAAATTTTTCAGAAATATGGCAAGATTTCGGAATATAAAACCCTTTTGCGAAGTGAATTCCGAAAAAACAGTGATTCAGAATATAGACGACTGAAATAAACTTAAGCCACCAAAACCATACCTCGAATCCACCAATATCAAAAACCACTTCGATCACACCAATAAGAACACCTCAAATCCTCAAATACTAATCGAATCCAATAGCCTATACCAAAAAAACCACGTAATCAATACCAAATCCACACCAAAGCTAACTACGAATCCCTTGGCGAATGATACCACTTGTAGGACTAAATCACACGATAATCAAACACAAATAACATGATGATGATTAAACTAAAAAAGAAGGATTAGATTAAGATGAAGAAAAGAAAAGAAATACAAAGTTGGTGATTTCCTAGTGAGATAAAACAAACACCTTTCTCTCTCTAGAACTAATCAAATGGAAAGCACACACACAAATATGGATTAGGAGACATTTTATACTAACTAAGAAATGTTTAGGAGGCCTTCCTCATTTGTGTGTTCGGGACTAAATCTCGTTACATAAACAATAATAACTAAAAACTCTCGACATCATTAAATAACATTTTTCACGAGCTTCGCAACGATATATTATATGACCATCACTTTAATTACTTATAACAATTATGATGAATGATAAAGGGTTTTTCTTTTTTAATTTTGAATATAGAATTGGGATTGAGAATGTTCTTGAAGAAGGTCCATGGATGATTCGTAATACGCCCATTGTACTTAAGGAATGGACTTTGAATACTAGTCTTCTTAAGGAGGATTTACACCGAGTTCCAGTTTGGATTAAATTCCATGACGTCCCATTGGAAGTTTTTGATGATGAAGGTATTAGCATTCTTGGGTCTTATATTAGAACACCCATCATGATGGACTCTTTCACGACCACGATGTGTAAGGAATGGAGACATCCACGATGCAATAAATGTAATGTCTTTGGACATGATATTGATTCGTGTCCATTGAATGCTACTGACAAGTCGTCTAAACAGGTACCCAATAATGATTCACAGGAAGATGGTTTTAAGCAAGTTAAAAGCAGGAAACGTAATAACAAAATTGTAAACCCGATTCCGAAGGGCGTTCCTTTAGGGAAAGGCTTTCAAATGGGGAATGATTTTAAATTCAAACCTAGAGCTTTGACGTCGGGTCCTGCTGGTGCTAAGGTGAGTCCAGGTAATCAGAAACTAAATACTAATGAAGTGGATAAGAAGAAAAAGTCTACATCTATCATCACGTTTAATGCATTTGGTGCACTAGAACATGAAGATAATGATCTAGAGGGGATGGATAGTGATGAAGAGGACGAGGTGGTGGAAAATATATATGATGAATCGGCTAATTTGTTTCCCATCATGGTGTTACTTAGAGGTTGAATGTCTTCATGTATTCATGGTTCATCTTAGTTTATGTTTAGTTTATTTTTGTTATAGGCTAGATTGGTGGTTTGGCTTTTAATAGGCCTTGTTTAACAAGCTGTCTGTAGCTTGCGGTTAATGTGGTATTTCAGCCACATTCCTTTGTATTTCAACGTTTTTTGGTTAATCTATTTACCGGGGTATTAAACCCTTTTACCAAAAAAAAGCCAAAAACTTGCAGATAATAGCACACAACCAAGTATTTAGCAAATACAAGCACAAAACACCACTTAACAATAACTCAAAATCAAATTGCAAGCTCAAATCAGTAAACCCAAATACCCCTTTCACTTTTTAAATCCAATTTTAACAAAGCAAATGTGTGATTCAGTTTAACCCAAGCCTAATCTAGCATTATATCATCAGTATTATGCAGTATCAAGCAGATTTAAGCCACCAGAACAACAATTATAACAACATAACACATAATCACCAAAAATCAAGTATTTTATCAGATTTTGGGTAAGAATGATCAAATCTCATGAATGTACATCTACACTCACGAATTTTTGAGCTGATGTGTCTAGCTAAACAAGACACAAGCTTCCTATAACACCTGCTAAGATTCAACAAGGTTAAAGGCACAATTCATATAAAACAGAAAAATGGAAAAAGCTTGATTAATGCAACCTTGTTCCCACTCCTTGATTATCCCCAAACCACAAGCTTACAACACCTTGATAAGCTTCTTATCAGGGTGTTATAATCACTTGCAATCCAAAAATTCCAAGGGTTTGAACCAAGAACTTAGCAAAATATCAAGTTTTGGAAAATTATGCAATTTCTTGCACAATGTTTAAAAACAGGTTTTGAGTCTTAACAATCACAAATATATAACATAAACAAATAAAGATTAAGGTTGGCACTTGGATTGCATTAGCAATATCAAAGACTTTTTCATAAATTGAAAGAAGGATTTACAGATTTGTGATAAAGGAAAAACCAAGAGCAAAGACTAATGTTGCAGCCCTATGCCTTTATATAGGCTACAATGATGAACTAGAAAGCATAAAAACGTAAACCCTAAGTGTTTGATCTTCCAAATATGCCCTTGTGAAGTTTGAATTCTCTTGAACATGTGAAGTTTCTTTGGCTGTTTGTGTGAGGTGTAAAAGGTGGAATTTTGATCAAAGGTTCACATGAAGCTTAGAAAGTAAGTTGCATTGTGGATGGTTGGATTTCTTTGGCATGTTTGTCTTCTTCCTCAAACGTGTAGCAGGGCACTCAACATGTGACTTGTGTGGTGATGTGGCACGCGAAGTGAGGGTTGGGTTTTGTTAATAAGAACCTTAATCAAATATCTGGAGGTGATTAGGCTCTAATTGTGGATAAAACACAAATACCCAATTTGTGTTCTTGGTGAACAGTAGGCATTTTGATTCGGATTAAGTTTTAAAAACATGTTAACCGCCCTTTTTAATTAACTAATAAAGATTAGTTAAAGTCTGGTATGAGTGGATGTTGACATGGCACAAGGGTGTGTTTTGATTGGTGGAAAATGTGAGTGGGACACTTGGCAGCCCACCACTGGTCTAGGTAAGTTTCATGTTGGCCAGCTTTAACCCCTCTTCTTTCTTCTTCTCTTCATTTCTTGTTTAAAAAGCAACAACTCTGAATCCTTTGTTAACAACTTTTGTTTTTCACACTTTTGCCCCAAAAAGTTTCCAAAAGTATTTTCAAGGGTATTTCTTGCCAATTCATGATTCTTGAAGGGTTGTTTTGGTATTTTTTTCAAACTTTATGGTCTTGACTTGTATAAACGACTTCTTGGAGGACTAATATTGACAAGTCGGCATTTTTGAGGGAGCATTCTTGCTAATTCTTCAAAGTGGAGGGCCCTTTTTGTAAATTTGAAAAACTTTAAGGACCAAACTTGTAATTATGAATAAACAAGGGTTTAAAGTGTCAATTCTTCAATATTAGAGGACCCTTCTTGTACAATCTTTAATTCTTCAAGGGTTATTCTTGGAAAATCCACATTAGGGCTTGGTTCATTGTGCGGCTTCGTTTCCAGTGTTCGTTTTTGCTTGTTTCTTGTGATCTTTTATCATTTTCTCAATATCCGTACGTAAAATACACATCTAACAAAGGACAAGCATATATTTGGCATATTTCATGATATATAATGCATTTTAAGCCCATTTTGGACGATGAGACTATGTATAAAAGCAGTCTCATCACTCGCCCATATTAAACCATTACCGTGCCCTCACGCAATGCCAGAATAAAGTATCGTAGCACCTCCAAAATTCATTTTTATTGCCCTTTTATTGAATGATAAACTTGCTACACTACTACTATTACTACTACTTGCGTTTTAGACATAATGTATGATTTTTTTCGCAAAATAGGACGTTTAGGTTCATAGAACAAGAACACGTGAATGCTTCGTTAGAAATAATTTCGTCGTCCTCGATTTTCACTCCAAGTCCATGCCAAGCGTGCAACGAGATCATTGTCATTATAAGTTAGTAATGCTAACACTACTCATAGCCCTAATCACGTACTTATCCTCCCATTTTCCTAAGTTGTATCTTTTATATTTTATTTTTGTCTTGAATGTTCACGAGGATACATTTTTTACATATGCGATGATTGAGATTTAGGTCTAAAAACAGAGTCATAACGGTGTAACCAAGACCATCGAATTAATAACCCCCCCTAATAGGCAACGATGTCAAAAAATTAAGTCAACAAGAAGGATCGATAAACACGGTTTTATAACGGTTTTGAACATGAGACTTATTACCAAGACTTTTATACGCCCCCTAACGGATGGGCCTTATTATCATAGGTTTACCTCTATCTTTTATTCAAATTCGCCATGAAGCTTTTATTATGACTTCGGTCTTGCCTTGCCTTTTATTTAACCTCGCCATGAGGTGTTTTTTATGGCCAAAGACGTATATCGTCACGCTAAAAGCGAACTTTAGATCCTTAAAGCTTCAAAGATTAAGGCATATTTCACTTTCAATTTCGCTTAGATTTTTCGGCCTTGTGAGGTTCAAATTGTTTGCTTGATTTAGGTGAGCACTTGAAATCTTATTATTAGGTGAAGCTTTCGATTATTCGCGTTGCCAATACTTCAAAACCGTGACACTGGCGATACCTTAATGTCTTCCAAATTTAATTAAATGTAAGCTACTAGAAAAGACTAGAAACCAACAATCAAGACTAAACCGCTAAGCAATACTTATTAAGCAAAATATATTTACAAGCGAAGGGAGAATAAGCAAACAACGAGAACACATGAGTTTTTGAAAGAATACGAGTACTCTACGTTTAGCATAGTAACTTATAATTAACTATATCATTTCTCGTCCTCATTTAAGAGACTTAGCCTAATGTAAAGTTAAGGAATCGAAGCTAAGTGCTCAACACGCACGGACGAGTAAAAAAATACTCTTATTCGTGCCATCGAAAAATCTACATTCGTGTCTTCAAACACATATAAAACATGAGAAAATTTTTAAAATTTGGCTGTTTTAGCCTTATTTTGCAACAAAACGATAAACAATAAGATAAACTTTGGAAAGCGTAAAGGTTTGGCAAGGCAAGTATCTATTCACCCCCCCCCCCCCCATACTAAAGGTAAACATTGTCCTCAATGTTTCGAGTCTAAGGTTTAGAAACCCCCATACTAGAGATGTAGTCGAATGCTTAATCTAGCATGGAAAGGGTGTAACCGTTATATTTAAGGCCGTTTATGAAGTGTGCAATAAACCTAAGGTTAGAACATATAAGGATATATCATGGATATTGAGAAATTCTTCAAAGCAAACGATCGAGTGCTCCCATAAAATGAACACGAGAGGCTTGTGAAGATCACGATCATCTAAAAACCACATATCACAAACAACCATGGAACAAAGTTTGGAAGGGCACAAATCCCCTCACGTTCCTACATTAGAAAGCGATAATATGTACATGGATAAGCATGGGACTCCCCCACGAGGCACCTCGCTTTTGATTACCGAGTCTTGAGACTCGATCCCCTCAACACTAATTATCAATGGGGAAGGTGATTTGGTCGAGGTAGTTCAAGGATGGTGTAGGACGTATGCACACGACTTAACCAAATACGAATACCATCATGGATTAAACCAAAAAAAGAAAGATTAGATTAGATGAAGAAAAAGAGAAAAACAAAGGTTGTGAATTCCTAGTGAGAGAAAGACATATGTTTCTCTCTCTACCAATAATGAAATGGAAGACACACACACTCAAATGAGGTGCAAGGGGCCTTTTATACTACAAGTGTAAAGTATAGAAGGCCTTCCTCATTTGAGTGTTCATGACTAATTCCCGTTACATACATAACATTATGCTCGACCTCTCAACACCATTGTGTTGCAATTTCCACGAGCTTTGCAACGGTATATTATATGACAATCACTTTAAATACGGCTAACAATCTCCCCCTAAGGGGTGGTCATGTAATATGTGACTTCACTTCTTTCGTGTTGTTGACTTTGAAGCTCGTTGTCTTGAGAGTTCTTTCATAGTTCCTTTCATGACTTGTGATCTTGGACCTTTGATCTTTTCCTTGACTTGATCTTAAAACTTTGCCATCTTGTGTTCTTGTGTCTTTCCCCACATATTCAAACTTTGATTTGTTATGAAAGCTTGTTAACAATATCCCTTGATCATGAGAGTGGCGGAAGTCTTTGTCTTTAGATGTTCTTGGGCTTTCTTATTTTACATGAGCATGTGGTCTTGAATTACGACTCTTGAGGTTACGCCACCGTTTGCATTCCTCCGGTTTCTCGTTATACAGTACGAATACTGTACCTGTGATTAGGTAAGTTCAAAGAACTTCCTTGACAGGGTTTCCGGCTGTGGTAGCCGTTCTTCAATACTTGAATATATCGAAAGATACTTCATAGTAAGGAGTGAATCATGCAGTTCCATTCTGCTGATTAAGTCGTCAGTTCAATTTCCTGGAACAAGTTTGAATCAATTAAGAATCAAACCATTGTTGCTTTCCATTTGACACAAGTTAGATTCGTATGGAATCTCACAAGTCACCTACCACAGTGCTGTTTGATGATGACACTGGAAGGATTTCCATTCGTCACTATAAATACTGAGGATTATTACTCTGAATGTTCTGGCAAGATAATAGAGATATTGCGTAGATACCTGGAACGAGTTTGAATTAAAATAGAATCAAACCACTGTTGCTTTCCAGTTAGCATATGTTTAATTAAAGTGAATATTACATATGACCTACCGCAGTGCTGTTTGATGTCGACACTGGAAGGATTTCCATTCATCACTGTGACTACTAGATAGTATCACTCTAAATGTCCTAGCAATACCACAGGGATAGAGCGTAGGACTCTGTGAATTATCGATTGTGTTCTAATGGTGAACAACAATTGATATATGGAATAAGTGTCCTAATGAGATTTTTTGATGAATCTCGTTGGCTCTAGACTCTATATGTGCACGTTTATTTGGTGATCGGAGGCTGGAGCAGACTGCCACCTATTCAATATCTACTATCTCGGAGTGAGAAAGTTGATAGAAATGAGTTGAACTCCGTGACAATAAAACAAACTTCTATTGAGAGAAGCTTGAGTAGGTTGGGAGGGGTTGTGCTTTGCATCACTGGGTCCATGATGCTTTGTCTTCAATACCAGAAATCATCAACGTGATTCTGATAGTAGATGTGTTGACCCGGTTTCTGCCTAAGTTGTATGGAGGGCGTCTTTATTTACACCCTTTATCCTTACATTTCTTTTTCATTCTTCAACCCCTTCAATGCTTACCAATACGTCATAACTAGCACCTTGTTGTGATTATTCCATTGCTAGCTTAAGTACTTGGTCGGCATTTTTCCCGTACGCACTACTACTCCATCTTTCCTAAGGACATTCTAAGTTCTAATGAATTGTCCCTGGGAAGATCCATCCGGTTCTGGTTGGATCATAGGACGAATACCTAACCACCTTTTGACACCAAAACCATCGTGAATTAATGTGTTGAAGGGTATTGATATTGTAACCAGAAAACCAATTAAAAATGCAATCAAGATGTTGATGAAATCAATGTTTACTCCTTGAAAGTTTTCTATATCACCAAAACGCTCACCCTACATATGTGCATCATAAAATGAAAGGTTTTTGCACATATTAGAAAGAGAAAGCCCTTATATCGAAGATCTTATCTAAGATGACACATTTTAAACACATTTTAATCACTATTCTCCCCCTCAAAAATTGCATGTGATTGAAATTTTTGTGAAACTAGTGATGAAACATGGAGAGAATAATGTTGCATGAAAGTTTGTACTCCCCTCGAAAATAAATTCTAATTAAAATAGGGGAGTATACGAGCACACACTTTTGAAATACCTTGAAAAATTGTGCTCAAACCCGAGAAAAATGAATTTCCCGTTGTTGAGGTAAAATGTACATAAATGAACATTTTCCTTGAGTTCATGAGCTTAAAACTTTGAATGTTTACTATAAGCCCATGACCGAGAAAAGTTAATTTCCCGTTGTTGAGGATAAGTCATAGACTTTCCTTTCTTTGGGGACCGGGTTATAATCTGACATGACTATAAGCCATTATGAGAAGAAAGTAGAAAAGAAATGTTTTGAAAAACATTTGAACTCTCATTCGAACTTTTGTACGTACCCGTGTTGTTATTGAGCGACATTTCAAAGTACGTCCATATTATCGATGTTGAGAGACATGTCGAAGAAGAATATTTTTTGTATTTTTGAAAGTTTTTCGCATTTTTTTATTTTGTTTTTATAGGTTTTATATTTTTGTATTTTGATTTTCTGATAAATATATACAAGGTTACTGCGAATGTGCAAGACGTTCAAGTTCATCTGGAGTGAAACTACGCATAACAAGTCGACGAACCAAGAATTCAAATATGTCTTGAGAAAGAGCTTTGGTGAAGATGTCAGCTAGTTGGTAGTTCGTCTTGACAAAATACAGTTCGATCGTTCCTCTTTCCACATGCTCCTTTATGAAATGGAATCGGACAGCTATGTGCTTGGTCTTGGAGTGTTGAACCGGGTTGCAGGATATGGCTATGGCTGATTGTGAATCACAATAAATAGGAACTTTGTTAAAGTGAAAGCCATAATCCGTGAGTTTCGTTCTCATCCAAAGCACTTGAGCACTACACACGGATAGAGACACATATTCTGCTTCCACGATGGACAACACCGTAAAGTCTTGTTTTCTTGAGGACCAGCTCACTAGCTTCTCGCCTAAGAATTGTGCTCCACCGGAAGTGCTCTTGAATGTATCATGACACCCTACATGGTCGGCATCTGAAAAACCAGTGAGATTAAAACCAGAATCCTTCGTATACCAGAGACCCATGTGAATGGTTCCCCGGATATAACGAAAGATCCTTTTAACCTCCTTGAGGTGCTTCTCGGTTGGCTTAGCCTGGTACCGAGCACATAAACAAGTAGCATGCACAATGTCCGGTCTGCTTGAGGTTAAGTACATAAGGGACCCGATCATACTTTGGTATTTTGTAGCATCTACATTTACCTATATGAGCTCGAAATATATATATATACCTATATATATATATATATATTTAACAAACAAAAAAAGGAAATAACACCCCTAACAATTGTAGGTGCATAATGACAATCATTTAAAATCAGTACTAAACCCGAAGGTAAAACTAAATTAAATGTTTCTATAGCTTCAACTGCTGCTTGTGCGCCATTGTCCACATGCAGAAATTGTTCCCCATCGGATAGCTTCCTTTCCATATTAAATCCCTGCAGCGTATTACAAATGTTAATACCGCATCCCGTATCATATACCCAGGAATTTAATTTGTATGTTAATTTCAACAATTCAATCAAAAATAAAGTACCTGAAGCTGCAGCGCTCTCCTCAGACTTCTTCTTTATTTCTCGCAACTCTTCGAGGTAAAGAGGGCAATTCCTCTTCTAGTGACCACTTGCCTTGCAATGATGACAAGTCTCATCCTTCTAAGTTCTATTCTTCTTGACAAAGTTCTGCTTAGGTTTCGAAAACATACATAAATTAAAAAAATGATATCAAATTCATCCAGTCCTATTAAATTAAAATATCGTTTCATAATTAATATAAAGCAAAACCAATCATTAATGAAATTAATTTTTATCAATATTAATTAATACATATTAAATTAATTTTCTTAATATTTTTATGTTATTTAATTAAGAATTTAATATTAACGTTTTTCATAATATATGATATAAAAAGAGGGTGTCTGTTTTACTAATATGTATTATCTTTTTTCAACTTAATTTGGATTCTTTCTCTTATGTTGCAGCGGAGGGTTATTAATGCGGAGGATTTCTATTTTCATCACCGCTGTGAACATCAACGTATTATAAACCTATGTTATGCAGATGATCTTTTCTTGTTTGCTAGGGGTCACTTGGATTATGTACAGGTTATTGTAGCTGCGTTGGAGGAATTAAAAATAGCTTCGGGTTTGGTTCCAAGTATCCCTAAGAGCACTATTTTTTTGTAATGTATCCACTGTTGTAAAAAGTATTATTTAACATATCATGCCATTTGCTGAAGGCGTGTTACCAGTCAGATACATTGGTGTTCCTCTCATTTCGTCTAGGCTTCTATATAGGGATTGTAAAGTCCTTGTAGAAAAGCTTGAGAGTAGAGTAAATGATTGGCGCAATAAGTTCCTTTCTTTAGCAGGAAGACTCCAGTTGGTTCGTTTAGTGCTTTCATCTATGCATATTTACTAGGCGTCTGTCTTTTTTTACCTGTTCAGATTATTCATGATTTGGAACAGCTTATGAGAGGCTTCTTATGGTATCAAGGTGAAATGAATAAAGGTAAGGCTAAAGTTGCTTAGGACTCTGTCTGTACCCCGTTTTATGAAGGTGGCCTTGGTATTCGTAAGCTTTCTTATTTTAATGTTGCTTTAATGGTTTCTCATATCTGGTGTATCCTTACTCGTAAAGAATCTTTATGGGTTAAATGGATTTATTCTTACAAGTTAAAGGATAGAAGTTTTTGGAACATTCCATGTATTGGTGATATGAGTTGGGGCTGGAGAAAACTTATCCAGATTAGACAACGTATTCGTTAGTTTATTTGGTACAAGATTAATAATGGTAAGGTTGCTTCTATGTGGTTTGATAATTGGGCAAATTTGTGTGCATTACGGGACGCTCTTACGATTCGTAGCATCACAAGATCGGGGATCTCTCTTTCTAATAAGGTTAGGGATCTTATTATTGATGGTATTTGGCAGTGGCCGTAGGATTGGAATGCTAGATTTCCGAACATTGTCTCTATTACTGTCCCTGTTATTAATGATGATAAGGATGATGATTTGATGTGGCGGGATATAAATGGGGTTTTACATCCATTTTTAGTTTCAATAGCATGGGATTCCATACGGTATTGGGCTTTGATGGTTAATTGGTACCATGTTGTTTTGTTCGCTCATTGTATTCCTCGTCACTCTATTCACTTGTGGTTAGTGTTTAGAAAAAAATTGAAGACTCAAGATCGGCTTAGGCAATGGGATGTTGGTCCTTCGGTGGATTTAATCCTTCTTCGATGTCCTCTGTGTAAATTGGTGTCGGATTCTTATGACCATCTTTTCTTTGAATGTTCTTATTCTATGAAGGTTTGGTCTAAGGTTCGGGTCCTCTATGATATAGATAGCGTCCCCCCTCGAATTGATGATATTTTAGCTTATGTTATTCCATTTTTAAGGGAAAGTCTTGCCCTAGCATCCTTGCACATCTTGTGTTGGCTGCTACTGCGTACTTTATATGGATGGAACGTAATTCAAGACTTTTCAAGAAAAAGCAGATGGCGGTTGATCAGCTTGTTCAGATTATTTGTGATACTATTTGATTGAAGTTGATTTCATTTCATTTTAAGAAGTTGTCTACCAGGTCGAGTTTGCTGCTTGACAAATGGAGGGTGCCGAGCTTTATATTTTTTCACGATGGGAGTGTCGGGTGAGGGTTGTACTCTTTTTTCCTTGTCCAAGGTTTTTCCAACTGGGTTTTCTTTGGCAAGGTTTTTTAAGGAGGCAGGCTCATTTGGATTTCCTTTGCTCCTATCGTGGTGTTGTTGCAAGCTGAAGAGAATGCGTGACTTCATGTTTACATCTTGGTTTCTGTCTAGTTTACTTGTATTGTAGTTCTAGATTAGTTAGTGTTTATGTCATGACATAACCACGTGTTAACACGCTGCCTGTAGCATGCGGTTAATGTGGTATCTCAGCTACATTCCTTTGTACTTCAAAACTTTTTTGGTTAATATATTTACCGGGGAAACCCTTTACCAAAAAAAAGATCTTTATTGATCCATGGTAAATTTTGAAATTCTATTTCATAGTTGGGTTTATTATCCAAAGATATGAATGCTAATCAACATAGTAAGTTTCCTATATAAACCTAAAAGATATACCTTGTGTTTGATAAACATTTAAATGTATACATATACATATGTGATATGTGTTTTCCGATATGAGTATACCTTTGTTAATACAAAATTTGGACGGACCGAGCTTGACCCGAATTAGGCTTAATTCGGGGTCTTGTGGACTCCGGCTCTTGCACAAAGTGAAATTTGTTTAAGGATCCTGCGCACTAAAAACAAACACCGATAGGCTTACATTCTTGTGACCCACGATTAGACTCCGACGTGAGAGTAAGTAATCGATTTGAGTATGTTAGGGTTTAGGTTATTGTATGTATCGTACCTTTGTAGAATTAATAGGGTTCTTTTTATACCCGAGAGAGTCCTGACTTGGCTCTCCTACTCTTGCGGCCAAAGGAAGAGATAATGACCCAGGATAGCTTGATCCTTATCGCATAACCAAAGCAAGTGTATATCTCTTCCCTTTAGGCGAATATATCTATATGATAGATTATATTCTTGTCTGATCCCGTCGTAGTGCGACGAGGACATAGTTAAGTAATAAATCATATGTGCGACAGCAACTTACTGGGCGTCTTGGGTTATGCGCGCATCGCATAAGTATTAGTCCATTCCTGATGGATACGGGTAGTACCCGCGAGTCGGACTATCTACCCCGACTAGGGACTATACGTCATCATGTCCCCCTAGTCTAGTGGTCGCAAGTTCTAACCCCGGCTACTAGACTATTAACCTCTAAAGCCCATACACAAAAACGCCGCATACGAAAAAGAAGTTCGTGCGCAACGTTAATGTAAATGAAATGATTTTGAATGTACCCGCGAACATGCAACCACGTCATATACCACTAGTACCAACCCACTTTGGGAACTAGGAAAGGAATCAACTACGTCAGAGGATCCAACTAATTAACACCGTAGGATGAACTAATCCCTTGGACACATGTCGCATGATCCCATGTCTATAAAGTGGATATAAAGGTAGTTTTGTTGATCTTCAAGCTTCTTCACATCATTTCAAAAAAGAAACAATCATTCGAGCAAAAAAAATCTTCAAATTAACATCCAGCTTGATTATCTTGAAAAGAAAAAATGGTGTCATAGTTATTTGATGTGAAATCACACATTTTTGAACAGGAAATTTCCAATTTCTCCACCAAATATCACATTCCTGCAGACATCCATTCGACTGTGCCGGATCCACAAGCACATATAAGAAGCTTCCCTGAATGAAAAATTGGCGTATACACCAGGTTTTTTGAATTCGCCAACAACCGTATACCACTCAGTCGCTTCCTAATCGACGTGCTAAGCTACTACGGTATACATCTGTCTCAACTACATTGTATTGGCGGAACGAAGATCTCTAACTTTAAAATAAACTGTTTATTGAAGAATATTGACCCAACCATAAATTTGTTCCGTGCCTTCTATCGTCCCTCCTGGATAAACAGATGGATATCGTTTTCCGAACGTCCTGGCCAATTGCAGTGCTATAAAGTCAAGCTAGACTCTCTGAAGAAATGGAACGAAAAATTTTTCTGTGTAGACAAGGTTGTATTCCCATTTGAGTATGATTTCATCACTCCCGATACCATGCTGAAAGATTACCACCCAACCCTGGCACATATAATGAGGAAGATGCGCAGAGAATAGAAGCCGACCACATACCAATGCAGGAGTATCCAGACGCGTTATTATACGCATTAGGGCTGAGTTATCATTCTACTCTACCTGTAAATCACCTCCCGTAGTATTTTGACAACTTTGATCATGATAAAAATCCCTTTAATTATATGTTCAAGCAATAAAATGCAAATGTGCTACGCGTATGTTCTCATACTTCCTCTTTATTCTGACAGAGTTAACTTATACTCAACTCGTGAAGCGCGAGCACCCGTGCGATGTGACCATGCGCCCTCGACCTTTTACATCATTCGAGCTATCTAATGGATGGCGCGTTGGTCAACGTACCGTAGCACTTGAGTTTCCTTCTCCTACAACCAGCGGAGGCATAGAGAGGATGGTTGCACTGAATGCCACTCCTATCCGGAGCATGTCGTGTAAATTGGAATCCTCATCTAGAGAAGCGGATCTGTCAAGTGAGAAAGATCTTAACCTTGAGGGTAGCTCGCGCGCTGGTCCCTCAGAGAATATCATTCTGGTCCCTATATATATAAGATTACCGTGCTCCCCAACAGATCAAATTCCTAAGAGGATTAGATCACGGGTGACCAGACCGCACGTTGACATCGCCGCATGGGGTGCGCTGATAAGGTCGCGTGAGCACATACTTACTCTAAGGTATGTATATCTCAATTTTGTTTTCGAGCCTCTGATAATGTCAATAAAAAATTACCTCCTAAAGCTTTCATGGTATCCGATGTGCAGTTTAAACGTTGCAGTACCCAAAGCTGATGCGAGCAAATCCAACTCTGAGAAATTCCTACCCCCTTGGGATTATACACACCTTTGCGCACTGAATAGTATAACTGAGTGTAAGGACTTTCACCAACATCTAACCCCTCATGGACGTACCCGATGTCTTGACGAACAGTCCGACGAAATGCTTATGAGAGAGCTAGCCATAGGCGTGTCACAGGAGTTAACGTTGGCCTCTCATCTGAAAAAGAAGATGTCATATCTATCACATCGTCTGGCTCAAGTGTCCTTGAAAATGACTCAAGGGACAGAAGAAAAAGACCACGAGCTTGTATGCGCCTGATAAGTGTGAAAACACTCATCAATAATTATCCAAATACCACTCAAAACACATTCAAATACATAATATTTAACTAAAAATATCAGAATTACGCGTGTATTTGTGTTTTGTGTATTCTCAGGTAAAATAGATACATTTTGAACAAACACGCGGTTTCAAGGACTTATTTGATCAAAAGACGAAGAAAAAGACGAAAGATGCTTTCAAGGACCTTACTTGCCATCATTTACCAAGATCGAGGGCTTAAGTTGATTTCTATCAAGACAAAGGATGGAAAAGAAAATTTCTTAAAAACTTTTACACTTTAATGCAAAGAAATGATAGATGAAGGACCAAAAAGAAATAAATGAAAAGTTTGTTTAACTTTCATTATTTACTCGGTCTAAGTCAGATACAAACACACACGTCTACTTTCTTCTTCACCGAAACATGAGAGAGAGAAAAAGATAAACAAACATTTTTTTTCTTCCACCACCAAGAACCTACAAGTCCATTTTAAGAAGGTTCAAGAACGTTTCAAGCGAAACTCAAAGAAGCAAAAGTGTTCCTCTTTATCTCCTCTACAAGAAGATGTGAATTAATTAGATCAAGAGTTGAAGACGAAGAAAACCCCAAATTGATATGAAGAACCCTATCCTCGTATTTTACACGTGTCTTCACTGGATTGGTCAAGACACGTCACCCCTTCTCTTCAGACGGTAATAAATAGAGATCAAGACCCTCATTTAAAGATGGTTAGCTACACCTTCATTATCTCATGATACCTACACCTTCATTATCTCATGATGCTTTGATCACTAATGGGGAATCTTATATGGTTGATACGAGTTCATCTTCTTATTTTCCCATGAAGAGAATGGTTTTTGATCCTGGGATACGTATGTTTGGGAAAAATTGGTTTTCATCTACCACACTTAAGATTGTGACTTCTATTGAGATGGAATTTTTGTTTGAGCTTACTTTGGTGATGCTACCTACTTTGGAGTTGTTCGAGTGTAGAGATGGGAACTATGTATTTGATCCTGGGGTGCTTCATATATGAGAGCTTTCGTATGTTAGACAAACTTGAGACACATTGGACCGTTCCATTAATCGAGGCGGATATTGTAAATCTTATAGTAAATGGCAACGTGTTAAGTTTAAGTGTATCATGTGAGACGAGCTTCAAAGTGGATATCTTTATTCTCAATGATGGTTTCCCCAAGGACAACTTAATTTGGGGCCGAGTCGAGCTAGCGACTTAGGGTTAAAAAAACTCAAGCATTGAATAACTAGGTTAGAAAATGTAGAGTAGATTTTCAATAGGTTAGGTTTAATTAAAAGGATGTTATAGTAGAGTTGAAGTGGAGGGGTGCTTCTCTTCGTCTTTTCGTGGTTGCTTCAACGGTTGCTCTCTCTCATTTCTTGCTTGGAGCTTATGGAGGAGGCCCGTGTATCCGGTTCACTTTGATTAGTTTTTGCTATCGTGATATTAAACACTTGTGCTTGAAATGAATACCCTTTAGTTGTCTCTTCCTTAGCTTGGGTTATGCAAAGTAATCAATGTAATAAGTGTAGGGGAGTTCACTCTAATACTCTTAAACATTGAGGACAATGTTTATCTTAAGTGTAGGGGAGACTTCTATCGAAGTGACCTTACCTAGACCATTGCCTTAACTTCATGATAACATGGAAAATTAATTTTTCAAACATTTTTCAAGTTTTTGATCTACTTTGGCCACCAAAAATATGCATTCATAATTTTTGCATCAATCATTTTTAATTTGCATAACACATTTGCATTGTATATATTTTTTCTTTTATTCTTCATAAAAAAATAAAATTGAAAAAGGAAAAATATAATAAAAACATGGTTTTAACAAATTTAGAGTTCTTTGACATATTAGGCCGCCTGGATATTTTGACTCAACCCGAGTTTGCTTATCTTATCATTCTCTATCTAGTATCCTTAACCATGTAGTCCTCCATTGGTCTATTAGGCTAAGCATCCACCAATCTCATTATTTGAGATTTTAAATTTGTGGAGAATGGGAAATGATAGAGTTGAAGCAAGTATAAAAGGGCTAGATAAACTTCATGATAATTATTTGTGGTTAAACCCTTCTCTTCTTTACCTCTATTTTCTTCACATGTATATATGTTAATAAATAATCAAGAACGGTTTTAATTGGTTTGTAGTCTCTTATGCATTTGTGACTAATCATTCACGGTCGGTATAAGTACGTCTTAAGATTCTAAGTTAGAACGTTTTATGTGTACTAGACTTATGTCATGCTTAATATTTAGCGGGTGTTTTTCCTTTTATTCTTTTAAACTTTCTTAGTGAGGAATAAAGAAAAATAAGAGCGGCTTATGAAAAAAAATGAGTGGCTAGAAAAAAAAAGAGAAAAAAAATATATATTCAAGACTCCCAAGAGGGGCAGTGTGGTGTTAATTATAGTGACTATTGAGTTCTAATATTACCTTGACGGGTTGCGGGGATTCAATAGATTGCTCCAATCCAATATTACCTTGACGGGTTGCGGGGTTGAAGATCCAAAGTCTCAAAAAGATGACGGATGTAAATTATTGCGTGAGTTTTATTTTTCTTTCCTTAGCGAGTGTGTAGCTACTTATGAAAGCATAACATGAGGATTTTACACATAAGGCGAATGACTTATTATTCTTGAAACGGAATTATATTAATTGTGAGCGGTTTTTCAAGTAATGGATGAGAGGATTACCTAGGATTAAAACCGTGCTTCCTTATTTTTGGATTTTGCATTTCTTATACTTCACGCTTTAAATAATGACAAATTTGCCCAAAAGCAATTTGCTCAAATAATAACCGGTTCCACATTTAATTGTCATGAATAAGTTGATGCACTTTTTACTTGTGAATACAATGATCCCATTTTTAAGCTTGGTATGGGGAAAGTGAAACTTGAGGGTGATAAGTGTCCATCGTACCAAAGCCCTAATTTAAGTCATTGATTTCTTTATGAGTTATTTCCATCAAACCCATTTATGAAAAAATAAAAAAAAATATATTAATAAAATTGTTTTCCTTGCATTGCATTGTAAATATTCAAAACCATTCATCATGTAGTATAGTTTAGTTTATTAAATCATAAAATGGCCAAGGTTGATTAATTGTGAGAAAAGTGCACTCTAGAGCTTTGAAATGCTGCATTGCATGAGGTCATGGCAATGATCAAGTGGAGGGGAGTTGATAAGTGTGAAAACACTCATCAATAATGATCCAAATACCACTCAAAACACAGTCAAATATATAATATTTAACTAAAAATATCAGAATTACGCGTGTATTTGTGTTTTGTGTATTCTCATGTAAAATAGATACATTTTGAACAAACACGCGGTTTCAAGGACTTATTTGATCAAAAGACGAAGAAAAAGACGAAAGATGCTTTTAAGGACCTTACTTGCCAACATTTACCAAGATCGAGGGCTTAAGTTGATTTCTATCAAGACAAAGGATGGAAAAGAAAATTTCTTAAAAACTTTTACACTTTAATGCAAAGAAATGATAGATGAAGGACCAAAAAGAAACAAATGAAAAGTTTGTTTAACTTTCATTATTTACTCGGTCAAAGTCAGATACAAACACACGCGTCTAATTTCTTCTTCACCGAAACATGAGAGAGAGAAAAAGATAAACAGACATTTTTTTTCTTCCACCACCAAGAACCTGCAAGTCCATTTTAAGAAGGTTCAAGAACGTTTCAGGCGAAACTCAAAGAAGCAAAAGTGTTCCTCTTTATCTCCTCTACAAGAAGATGTGAATTAATTAGATCAAGAGTTGAACGAAGAAAACCCCAAATTGATATGAAGAACCCTATCCTCGTATTTTACACGTGTCTTCACTGGATTGGTCAAGACATGTCACCCCTTCTCTTCAGACGGCTATAAATAGAGATCAAGACCCTTATTTGAAGATGGTTAGCAATAGGAGTAGATTACACATAGATAGGTTAGAGTTAGTTAGTAGTTTTAATTTTCTTTAATCTTTCTTGTTAAACTTTTGTAACTGATTAGTTTTCTGTTATAACAGATTGTACATTTTCTTCCATTAATGAATTCTTTTAAAAGCTTCATTTCTCTTTTTCTTATCTTTACTTGTTTAAGTGTTCGAGTAATAAGCTATTGAATGAGTCAGTTACTGTTAAATGAATATGTTCTGTTCTCGCAATGTTTGATTTGATGAGAATATTGTTCACGTGTTTGAATTACTGTTCATATTAGAAGAGAAACCATTTAAGTCAGTTATCGTTACTGTTCACGCAGGTTTGTAGCTTTTCAGAAAGTTAAGCTCATAAGAGCCTATGGGAAGTTCCTTTTCAAGTTAGAATCTTGATAAAATTCAACTAGATCCAATATTTCATTTGTTATTCAGCTTTAGATATAAGTTTAGTGATACAATTCGAGCTTTTGATTTCTTCCTGTTTAGAGCAAGTTGTTTACAGATTTTGGATTTTAGCTTTAGTGAGCTTTCGACTCTAGTTTGGTCTTCTATGGAGTTTAATTCGTCAGAATTAATCAGTAGCTAAAAAAGTGCTCACCATAAATGAATTAGGACGAGTTTAGCTTGAAATCAATTTCAGTTCAGTAATAGGATATTTGGATTTGCTTGTTTAGTTGGCATTAGAGTTCAGCTCGTAGTTTGAGTCCAAAAGTTCGGCTTTCTTTTCATGACATTTGTGCAGGTCTTTGGAGTCAGCTGCAGTTCAGATCAGTAGTTATACTCAAGCTTTTAGTTTTCGAGCTTCGAACTTGAATTGACCAAGGTAGATCAGCAGACAGAGGGTGGTTATGTTTGGTTATAAACGATCTCAGCGCTCCGCTTCGCCTCAACGGAGGCCTGGATAAATTTGGTTAAGCGCGTATTTTGTTTTTGTAATGGTAGTATAGAATGCTAGATCATTTCTGTTTTTCTGCATTTGTTAGTGTAGACTGTTAGTTGCTATTTGTAGTGTTAACATTAGTATAAACTTACTAGATTTGCTTAATATGTTTGTGTGAAATGTTCTTGATCTGTTTTTAATCTTGTTCCATTCAATTTTCCAATTGTAGTCATTACTTTTACTGATTCAATATGATATGGTTGTTTGGATTAGCTGTTAGTATAGGTACAGTCGTGTTAAAAGCTGATTATCAATCATTTGAGAGTTAACTAGTTTGAATGTAGTTAATATGCTCTAAAAATAAAGCGTTTTAAAAATAGTCAGATAGGATTTCAATATTACTTGATTTCAAGGCTTTCTTTTATAATAACCTAACGTGTATTACTTCTCTCATTCATTGGGCTTTTACGTTTTCAAAATAAGAGTAGCATTTCAAATTGGGGCTGGTATAATAGTTGGTTCCATCTTCAGTTTGTATGACTGTTTGTCTTGGGCCAGTTTTTTTAGTAATTTGGGCTTTAGAAATTGTAAAATAGTTGGACTGTTATGATTCTAAGGACTAGGCTAGTTTTGGCTTATCATTAGTTTAAATTGGGAAGTTAATTTTGTAAAAATTGAATATTAAAACTTGTAGTTTTATTAAATTTGTATCTTTGGTATTTTGTATTTTGAATTCGTAGTGTTGATTGGTATTTTTCATTTTTTTTATTTTGTGTGCATTTAAATTTCGTACTTGCAATGAGTTTCGTAGTGTAGTACGTATATGTAGTATAGAGTATTTTTACCTTTTTATATGCTTTTTGTGCCAATTAGACATAAATTCCAAACAGGTTTTTACCACCAAAAACAATTAAGTCAAGCTTAAAACGTTATATCAATTCGATAAGACCGAGAGAAAACGATGAACTAAAAAAGACAAATATTAGCGCCAAAGTTAAACTAGCGCGTCTGCGCGGCGTGACTGGTATAAATGCCGGATCCATACAATACTTGGAAGATGAGAAGGCATCTTTATCAGAATCTATAGATCAAGAACACCGCCTGCGCACAAGACAGGAGGAGGAAAATCGCTAGGTCATGTCCAAGCTTGAGGAGGGTGTGAGAGTCCTTACTTCAAATTACGATAATTTTGTTTCCAACTGCCAGCAAGATATGATTAATAAGGCAGAGGTTCTGAAGTGTATGAGTACTGATTTTGATGAGGAGCTATATCTGAACCTAACGGTAGTGCGCAGAGAGGCAATGGCTTATTAGGTACGGTCTTCCACTGGCTGCCAAAGGTGTTTTTGAGTCCCCCAACATCAATAGAGCATTTCAGGAGGTTTTTGCTTCTGCCCAGTTATTAGGGCAAAGTCTTGCCATGGAGCGCGCTTTCAAAGATGGTCTACTGACAGGGCCTTTGGAGGGTAGTGTTATATATTCTCGCTATGACTAAGAAGGCTTCGATGCCGCATGTCGTATATTGAAAGATTGCTCACTGCCCATCATAGATGTTTATGAAAAGGACCAAGATCAGCCGATTAGTGTGCTCATGGCGGGACTTACTTTGGTGAAGCATTACGAAGAGGGTGCAGAGGAGGATCCCAATGGTGTCGCCAAGCTGAATGTCTCCCAACTACGGGTTCCCGTCTATTCGTTTGGTATGACAAAGATGGTATCGCTCAAGGACAAGTTGAAGCATCATGCCATACGTGTTGCTAAGAAGAATCAGTCTTCCGCCACCGGTGCTGTTATTGGTTTAGGTTTGGCGCATACCAGTCGTTCTGATGGTGTACCTGTAAGACTACCTTATATTGATGCACATCATGTTCGTGTCTTCCAGTATATGAAGGAGGCTTGGGCAGAGCGTCATGCGTATCTGAACCCTTCGTATCACAGACTAAAGAGATCAATTTCAGCTCGTGATTTATTATGAAGGGTAGTTTTCATACTATGTGCATAGTTGTAGCTTTGAACTTAATCTGTCATTATTTGTAAAGTGAGAACTTTATTGTGTCCACAGCGTCCTGCGCTGTTATTTACATATAGAGTCCTGCGCATGTATTTTTAAATATGTCCATGTCTTTGTACCCACGCCTGAGATTGTGAGTGTAAGTGCATGTTTATGAGTACATTCAGTGAAGTGTAGCTCTGAGCTTATGGGCGAGTTGATAAATTGTGTGGCCTGCCACTACTACCATAAGCGATGTCATAGATAATGACGTGTTTCCTAGGCGTGCACACTGTGTCTTGTGCATATCCATCATAGAGTATGAGGAACGCCATACTTGTACAACGTCTTATAGCAAGCTGTCTAATAAAGGATACCTGATCCGGCGCCACTGGGGGTGCATCCCTCTTACGTGACAAGTTTAATTAGTAGGGTAAACTTACTCCTCTTATTTCTCCTGGAAACGTTTAATTGTACATGTACACCGGAGGGCCAAATTTCATTTTCAGAAAAGAAAAATACTCTTATGCAAAAAAGAAATAATTGGACTGCGAAACTAGCAAGGAACCGCAGTGTTTTATTCATATTTTTGCAAATGTTGAAAAAAATAACATAAAAAGGGGAAATCCTAAAGTGCTTGAAAAAAGAAAAAATACACGGATCTTTATTGGGGGCTGTCTACAGCCAAGAAAATGATCCATGCTGGTGGTGCGACATCTTAGGGAGAATATCGCCCGAAATCCTTGTTATCTCCTGAGTTATTCCTCATGGGACTAGGCATCGACTGCGCATAGCTATCCGCGTTCATCCTAGTCAACTGATGTCCTTCACTTGTTCGTTTGCGCTGTTGCATGCTTCCTGCTTCTGTTAGCCTATTTGCTTGATCTCTTTGTCGCACAGTGCGGGTGATCTTTCTAGCTGAAGGTACGATTGCTCCTTTACTTTTTTGCTGGTGGTCACCTTTCATAGGAGTATTGATACTACTCGTCGCGCCATGTTATTTATTGACGTGGTTAGAAAACCTAGAGTATGCCCTATCTATAAGAGGATTCCCTCTTCCTTTGTGCCTTTTGATGGGGGCGACCAAGTGATCATTTTAGGATCTTTCCTATGACCTGGGTCCGCTGACATTAGAGACATCGCGCCATCGTTTTACGAACATCCTTGTGCATAAATGGCCAAAAATAACATGAGCGAGTAATCTCATCAACCACAACTATCAGGCCGCATAGGCATGCTTTTTTATGCGTGACTACCCGTGCTCGCTCTGACGCTAGACATTGCATTGTTCACCCATTACTTGATTGTCTGTACAGTGTCTCATTGATGACTTTAAAGTGTCTCGCTCTCATATGTACTTGTCTGGCTTTCCTCCTATTACTTGGCAGTGCATTGTGTGTCAAGAACTCCCTAATAGGTGTCATCCATGTAGTTACCTCAGGATCCGCGCTTATATTTTTGTGTAGGATGAAATCGACTAGTACATGACTAGGAGGTTTATCCATGTCCACAATTGAGATTTGATCCATGTCAGCTGAGATTTCACCGTTTTCCTCGGAGACTTTTCGTATGGCAAACTCTGCGAACTGCCTGGTTATGGCCCTTATCTTTTGTGCGTACTGGATTAGCGTATGTCCACGTGGCTCGCATGACCCTGCGACCCTATTTCCTAATAAGGGGTTGTACGCGTGGGCCACTAGGTTCTTTATGTCCATTCTAAGTGCTAATCTCAAACCTGCTATTAGGGATTTATAGTATGCTTCTATGCATATGGTGGGAAAGTTAAACAGCAGCACATAGGTGATTTTTATGTCACCTTGGTCTGTGAGGATGAACCCTGCATCTAGCCCTCCTTTCCCTGCAAAGCTTGTCGAAAATAAGGCGCATGGAAGCCCTTCTGGTGACCCTTTGCGCATGAATATGCTTTTTGTTTGGGAATCTTCTGAGATACATCTCCTCTTCATCATCCGTGAGCTGGGTTCCATGGTATTCTCACCCTGCTCTGTATCCTTCCTTTTCACGCTGTGGCTGGACGTGCTGCTACCCTCTTCGAGTGTGTCTATGTTGCGGATGGTGACTACCCCATCTCGCACTAGGAATTGAACATACCATGCACTATAGAGGGTACCGCGCGTAGTGCCTTTAGCGCCGGTTGTCTTATGATACCGCTGTAGGATGACTGTGATCGTACAATCATGAAATCCATCCACACAATTGTCGAGTGATCTGCGCTTCTGACAGTTACCTCCGTGCAGAGGTGTCCCAGCAGTCGGGTTTTATCACCATTAAAACCTGTAAGGACTTCTCTAGTGTCATACAACTTCTTTCTTTATTTCCCACGGTAGTCGTACGAAGCAATGCTCGTTCTGTATGCTTGCTGCTGATCCTACATCAACACACATGCTTTCTATAACATGGTCTCCGAGGGTTATGTTGATAGTTAATGATTCGACCCTATAGTCCATGTCTGAAAGAATAGGGAACGTTATCTGCTTGTCGCGCGTAAATTCCACGGTCGTTCTCTACATGAAAGACTTCTCCCTTTGTACCATGTAAATGGTTATGGGCTTATCCTTCTGCTTTTTTCCTCGCTTTTCTTCGTATCCGTACCCTTCCTCCAGTCTCTTATCAAGTGGTTCAGTTTCCCTGCTTTGACCAGGCTTTCAGTGTTCCTTTTTATTTGAATGCACTCGTCAGTAGCGTGGCCCTTATCGTCATGGTGTTCAAAATGCTTTGTATTGTCCCATTTGTCTGCCGGGCCCATCATCGGACTAGCTTTTGGGAAGCTTGTACCTTCAGATAAGAATATCTCCCTGGATGTTTTCTTCAGCAGGGTAAACTTATTACTGTTGTTGTTGCGCCCTAGTGTCGGTGTGCCTTGAAAATCTAAAGTACGACTTATGTTTTGCCAACATGACGGCTTCTTGGGTCGGTCCTGGTATTTGTAGCTTGATGTCATTTGCCTGCTATCCGCTACTGTAATTTCGCCTAGAATAAACGCTCGGACCCTCTTCATTACCCCATCAAATGTTTTTGGGGTTCTGTCGTTCAACTTCCTTATTAGATCCGGGTTAGTAATGCCTGCGAGAAATCCTGAAACCATAAGGATTTTAGGGAAATCTTTGATTTGGTTGCACTCAGATTTGAAATGCTCTATGAAGTCTTCGAGACTTTCATTGTGCCTCTACTTCACTCTTGCAAGTGAGACAGGGCTCTTGTGGTCGCACTTCTTTTGTTGCACATAGTTTCTTCTGAATGCTCTCCTTAGTTCTTTGAATCCATTAATGCTCCCTCGTGGGAGGTGATCGAACCATGTTCGGGCATTCCCAATGAGCGTTGAGTTGAACATGTGTCACCACACGGCTTCTGGCCATTGTTCTATTCCTGCTTGGGATTCGAACACCTTTAGGTGATCATCGGGATTTGTCGTACCATCGTAGGTTTTGACATTGAATGGCATGCGTTTATTTTTATTATCATTGAAAGTGGTTATGCGTTTTGAAAACTCACTTCCTTTCTCGCGACGCCATGGGAGGGTCCACTCTTCTTTGCCGCGCATCCTTGGTTTCTTGAGTGCCCTGCGATGCTTTCTGTTGTAGTTGGAGGAATCAGAGTCCTCGGTGGATTTAAGGCGACACTTTTACGGCGACGATGGTGATCGCTGTAATTAGAGTCCGAGGAGTTTTCGCTTGAGGAGTCTCTTCTGCGTGCTTTTTCATCACTCTTGTTTCTTTCCCATCCTTGCAAATCCGGAGATGAGTTTCTTTCAAAGGGGCCCAGTCTATTAAGGGCACTACGTCAGCCCAAAGTCTAACCCTAATCTGTCTTTTACGCTTGTGCGTCAATGGTTATTGACTGGTGTGATGAAGGTGTCTTCTTCCCTTGGGTCCTCAGAATCGTCTGAGGACGATGCGTCTTCGATAAGGGGTGCATCAGAAGGAGATGTCGAGATCTCAACTGTTTTCTCTTTTTTCTGCTTCCTTCTTTCCTTCCTGACTTCACGACCCTAAGTTCCTTATCAAAGTCTAGGCTGATCCGTAGATCTCTTACCGGATTTGCTCTCATCTGCGCTCTCATGAGAAAAATTAGAGCTTCATAGTTTTTTGCGACATAGTCGCTCATATCATGTTTCGTTGCAGGAGGGATTTCCATCTCGGTTTACGGAGCTACCACAGCCATTGTATTCAGAACGTCGTTGTGGGTTGCATCAGGGATTTCCCGCGAGGACGATGCGTCCCCAGCTGTCTGTGGGGTAGGTTGACTAACGGGGAAAAAGATACTTGCAATCCCTTCCCTCCATATCTTGGGTTATTAAGTGATTCGAAACTTGAGAATGCCCTCGTTGGCTTCTTAGGTCCGCCCTTCGGTTGGGACGGGTTTGCGCCTTTTTTCTTCATTTCTTAGAGTTTAGTGTAGGGTCCCACGGATGGCGCAAACTTGTTGATACAAAATTTGGATGGATCGAGCTTGACCCGAATTAGGTTTAATTCGGGGGTCTTGTGGAGCTCTTGCACCAAGTAAAACTTGTATAAGGACCATGCGCCCTAAAAACATACACTGTTAGGCTTACTGTGGGTTTGTGACCCACGATTAGACTCCGGCGTGAGATTAAATAATCGATTTGAGTATGTTAGGGTTTAGGGTATTGTGTGTATCGCACCTTTGTGGAACCTATGGGGTTCCTTTTATACCCGAGAAAGTCCTGAATGGGCTCTCCTACTCTTACGGCCAAAGGAAGAGATAATGACCCATAATAGCTTGATCCTTATCGCATAACCAAGGCAAGTGTTTATCTCTTCCCTTTACGCGAATATATCTATATGATAGTTTATATTCTTGTATGATCCTGTCGCAGTGCGACGAGGACATAGTTAAGTAATAAACCATATGTGCGACAACAACTTACTGGGCGTCCTGGGTTGTGCGCGCATCGCATAAGTATTAGTCCATTCCTGATGGATACGGGTATTACCCGCGAGTCGGACTATCCAACCCGACTAGGGACTATACGTCATCAACCTTGGATTCCGAATTATTCTAAACCCTAAAAGTAGTTGACGAAGGAGTGACGATGACGTGGCTGCAATCCTGCAATTACAAATTGTCAATGAGAAGTAATATTTGAAAGAAGATTCTATCGCTAATTAGTTTTTGATATCCAAGGAAGAAAAGATGCTATTAGTATCACCCGTTGGATTGACAGAGCCAATTCATTTCTGTATCATATTAATCATGTTTGGAATTGAAAAGTGAAGCTTGCTATAAGAAGATAGCACTTTGTCAGTTATCTTGGTAAATTTTTTATACTCAACCTATTGAGATAAAAAAAGCACATAAGATCACTTCATTAAATTTCAAATATTTCATAGAAAGATGAAAGAAGAACTGCGCTATCTAATAATAAAAGAAATTAACCTCGAGACATACACGAGGAAATTTCAAGAATTAGTAGAGTTAGATCCTATTTCCATAGAATGATGAAAACCTTCATCAAAAGATTTTGTTAGAAAGGTTTATTAAGGAATTTTATCAAATATTTTGAAGAAAGATTACCACTTCCAAAATCCCAATATATTGGAAAAAGTCATTTACCTCTACCCAAAGAGTTAATGAACAAGGTAATTAAGCACAATCCTATGCAGAAATCAGAAAAATCTTAAGCGTAAATTCAGCAATGAAAGAACGTCTGTAAATTTCAAGTAAACTAGAATCCAACCTACGGTTAATATGATGGAAACCTTCTTCTGTGTAAGAAATGCACTCTGCATCACACAGAACTTTGCACCAGTCGGTGTCAGATTTTCAACATAGTAGGTCATTGGATTGGGAATGCTAAAAGCAAATGGCCTAATAAGCTATATGTTCGATAGAATTATCATATATCCTATATACATGTTGTAAGGAATAAAATATTGTCTTCTATCTTAACGTCATTCATCTCGAGAAATCGTATTCTTCGATATTATATACAGGAAGTCTTACCTACGCCGACGTAAGAAGGAAATTTAAGGGTATAATAAATATGTCAAATGCTAGAATATTTGTTTATATTCGTGTTATATAAGAAATTTCTAAATCAATGATTTATATTTTATTTATTCGATTGAATTAGGACGCTTCTTCAGTCAAATGAATAAATTCAAATCACCAAATTTATGATTACTTCCTTGCATAAAGTTGGACGCATCTTTATGTTAGTAAGAATTTATAAATGGACTTAAAGATATTCGATATAAGACAAGTATAGACTTAAATTACTTGGAAACGCGAGGATTTTGCTCGTCTCTGTCTTATGACATTACTCTTTATCCAAATGTCGGAACGAGATTTCTTTAAGGGGGAGAGACTGTGAAAATCCTCAAATTTTACTTATGTGTCATGTGTTATGATTGTATTAATATGAAAATTTGACTATAAATTTTTACTTTTATACCTTACTTGCTAAGATGAATGTGTTCTTCCAACCTAAACTGCCACTACAACATATTCCTATACGTAGTAAACATAATGTATATACATCAAGTCTAAGTTCTAAAAGAAATCTAATAAGTACATTATGAATAAGAACATCTCAAATATAACTATGAAGACCTAAATTCCCATAGAAACCCTAGAATCCCTTAAATGAGTTGTAAAGTCAAGAATGGTAAACTATGAACCTGGAAAGTACTTAAGAATAAGACATTATGGATTATAAACAAGTTGTAAACTATACTTTAAAGAGATAATAATACCTAAGAATGGTAAGAACAAATTATACAAAGCTAAGTAAAAATAAATGTACATAATAGTCATTATCACCATCTAGAAACCTTTGGTAAACACTATTTAAAGCAATGTAATTACATAATATATATGTATAAATGTCAGATACAATATACTAAGTATAATATACCATATAAAGGAAAGGTAATTGATCACAAAATACTAATATTCACTAATCTAAAGCTAATTACAAGTTAAGACCTAGTTACCAACATTAGCATATAAATCTATTATACATTGAATTAGAGTCTAATATTTTGCCACTAATTATAAAACTCAATTATGTATCATATAAAATAAAAGTTAATAAAGCATAATGTACAAGTTATCAAAGCATAGGATCTTAAGCTCCCATAATTATCCCTAGAATATGATCAACCTATATAAAACCTTAAACTAAGAATGTAGAAACTATATAAGTCATAAACATACTATATAAGACTTGGAATAAGTGTTTATGATGATACAAACCCTAATTACTCAAGATAGAAAGTCATTAGGTGTAAGGACCTAAAAACCCTTATATTAAGAAATCTACATGGAATCACTACCTAGTCTTTTAGGACAAGTCTACAAACACTTTTAGCACTTCATTAAGGTTATAAGATTATATTAAAGACAATGTAAAAGTATCCTAAAGCACAAGGTACAACATTTCAATGCATGGCTTGTAGATTAGGTCAAAATAAGTATTTTCACCCTATAGACATGTTTACTTAGAATAACTTAGTAAAACTAATGTAGGGACTTCATGAACACATTGAGGACAATGTAGGAGGTATAAATGAGTTTAAGTCAGTAGCTAATTGAAGGATAATCACTTTTACTAATACTTAACCATAAATCATTAGAAACCCTAACCCACCTATGTTTTCTTCCCAATTTCACCTCAAACCTTTGTTAAACCTCAAACCAAAGACACAAACTTCTTAATTACAATGTATATACCATAATTAAACCCTAATCCATCACTAATAACATTCATAATGTAAAACCCGCATTTTTATAAAACGGAAATTTGGAATAAAGTATGATATTTGAGCATTCTAAAAAATTTGGGAATTTGATGTAAATTGAATTTTATGTAAATTAAATAGTAGATATTTTATTTCAGTTTATTTAATTCAAATTAAGGTATAGTTTAATTATTTCAGAAATATTAAATAAGACTTTGATTATGAAACATTTTAATTAAATTAAGATATAACCTATAGTTTTAAATAACTACAAAGTATAAATGACATTCTTAAGCTAATATGAATAAACATTTTTAAGACTTAGGTTATCTTTGTTTAAAAAGTACACACTTTGTTAAGTGTACACTTTTTGTAAGACTTGTTAAAATGGGAAAAAGGTAACTTTTTGGTATGTTATAATGGCATTAAAATTGAGATGAAACTCCCTCCCCATTTTTGACTAAAACACACGAAATTTTGAAGGTTATAGGAATGATTTTGATGATTTTTAATGTGTTTCAATGCAAAGATGTAACATATGTTTCAAGATTTGAAAAACATAGTAAATGTCCTTTCTCATTTCAAACTTTTAACTAAAATAGATTTTTGCTATATAAAGTCACCCCATGGCAGGCCTAAAACACACAACAAACACTTTTCACCTTGCCTAAACTCTACCAAAATCTCCTCTCATCTCCATTCTTAAGAAAACCCTTAAAACTTTAAGGTTGTTCTTGATCTTTCTCGTCTCTAAACCTCCATTCTTTTTACTAAAAATTCATTCTTGTTATTTTGTGTGTATAGTGATTATCATATCGTTATACACATCTCATGTAAGTCCTTATAATCCTCATGTCACCCTTATGGTTTTCTTATATTTTGATTGATTGCATAAACATGATTTCTAGGGTTTTGAAACCCTAAAAATGTGTTTTGGTGATTCAATACCTTAAAAACGTTTTTGTATGTTAGATCTTGTTTTAGACCAGCCTAAATATGTTTTAATATGGTTTTATAAAGTTTTTATAAAGATCTAGCTAACCTATGGTGGTCTAAATCATTAAACCGGCTCATACGTAATAATAACTAAGGGCTGTCCCGATTTTGGGTGATCTTGTAAGGGCTGTAAAACGGGTTTATAACATCTTTTTAAGTGTTTCAAAAGCCTAAAACCATCTAAAATGAATCTAGTTTTCATAACAGGTCTTAAAACGTTTTGAAATGGACTGGAACTATGGTTACCGTGTCGATCTTTGAAAACAGTCCTTAAAAATCAGAATATGAGTCATCTTGTAAGAGTCATATCTTGAGCCTCGGGATAGATTTTTGAGTGGATCCGGGGTCTAATACTATCTACTTCGAATGTATTTTTCAAATCTGGACTTTAATCAGTGAGTAGCGCTTTGGAAAATGGTTTTACAGTCGGATCCTCTAAAACAGTCCCTAAATGACGGGTTTTGGAAAAGTGTATAATTAGGGTTTTGAATCACCAAATCATGAAACCTTGTAATCTTTTGTGATAGAACAGTATGTAAGACATATTTTATGTATCTTTTAGCCTTGGTGACACGGGAATAAGACTTGTTGCTTTGTATACGATTTCGTGACTTGTTTGTGCTTTTAAGGTACGGATATTCGGTTCTTTATTAAAGAACACTCTTTTACTCTTTCTTACACAACTCCATTTGATAAACCCCTATGCCATTGCTATGTTCCCACATCCTTAGTTGCTGTTTTGATATGATCCCTAAATTCTCTTGCCTTGTTATAATTCCATTATTATTATGCCTTTATATGTTCCCCATTTGAATACCTATATTTTTCCTAGTCGTTATGCCTTTAAAATGAACCCTTAAGCCCAAGCCATATTTTGTATCTAGTCATGGGGATACCATGACCATGTCATACGATGCACCGGTGACATGGCACTAACTGGGGCAGTGTGATTAGATCCCCGGCGTTCCTTTTTGGTGCACGTAATTATTATATTATTGTGAGTGCGGGTGCTAGTCATGAGCTAGTGCACGTGCTATTGACATTTGTTTTGTAGGGAGCGTATAGATGCATCCTAGGTATTTGTTTGATATGATATGAGGTGATTTAATGTGATAGGTTTGTGTGTGAAATACACGCCGTCACTTTGGTACATAGGAATCGCAATCCTAGTACACATATATGATTATTTGGTTGATTTGGATATGTGATTTGTTATGTGTGCTCGTGGGATATTCTTGTCTTTCATTAACCCTTTTTATTCATCCACTTAATCATCCTTGCGTTCATACCTTGTGATATCTTCATTATTTTTATCTCTTTTGCCTTAAACCATATTTGTTATATCCGTTCGCTGGGCGTTTTGCTCAGCCGTTTCTTTTTCCATGCGGCAGGTATTAAGCGGGAGACGGTGCATTGAGAGAGTTTGGACTTACCTAGATTCACCCAAGTTTTTAATAAATCTTAAGACATTTTATAATTTTATACTTTTCATTTTGGACCCCGTTGTTTTGGGGATTTTTGTTTATTAAGATATTACTTTAAGTATTTTGGATTTAATAAAAGTTTCATTTTAGCCCTTTTAAAATATGATGTATCTGATGTGACACCATAGTAGTAGCACTTTGTCTCTTTTCGGAGCGGGGTGTTACAATTATGGTATCAGAGAGGATACAAGTATCACCCTCTGCATGTCGTTTCATATCCTTTGGATCAAATCCAAGAAGACTTATCTCTAGTCGAGGAGCCTGAGGCTATCTTGGATCGTCAAGAACATGTTATGAGAAACAAGACCATTCCTTTGTTAAGATTCTTTGGAAGAATCATCCTGAGCGCGAGGATACTTGGGAAACCGAAGAATCAATGTGCTCTAGCTATCCTCGTTTCTTCTCATTGTTTGGTACGTTTCATTCCGTTTATTTCGTTTTCCTTGTTGATTATTTCGAGGCCGAAATTTTTCTTTTAGAGAGGAGGAATTATAAAACCCTTAACCACCACTTTAATTTCGAGGACGAAATTTCTTTTTAGAAAGGAAGAGTTGTAAAACCCGCATTCTTATAAAACGGAAATTTTGAATAAAGTATGATATTTGAGCATTTTATAAAATTTGGGAATTTGATGTAAATTGAATTTTATGTAAATTAAATAGTATATATTTTATTTCAATTTATTTAATTCAAATTAAGGTATAGTTTAATTATTTCAGAAATATTAAATAAGACTTTGATTATGAAACATTTTAATTAAATTAAGATATAACCTATAGTTTTAAATAACTACAAAGTATAAATGACATTCTTAAGCTAATATGAATAAACATTTTTAAGACTTAGGTTATCTTTGTTTAAAAAGTACACACTTTGTTAAATGTACACTTTTTGTAAGACTTGTTAAAATGGGAAAAAGGTAACTTTTTTGTTTGTTATAATGGCATTAAAATTGAGATGAAACTCCCTCCCCATTTTTGACTAAAACACACGAAATTTTGAAGGTTTTAGGAATGATTTTGATGATTTTTAATGTGTTTCAATGCAAAGATGTAACATATGTTTCAAGATTTGAAAAACATAGTAAATGCCCTTTCTCATTTCAAACTTTTAACTAAAATAGATTTTTGCTATATAAAGTCACCCCATGACAGGCCTAAAACACACAACAAACACTTTTCACCTTGCCTAAACTCTACCAAATCTCCTCTCATCTCCATTGTTAAGAAAACCTTAAAACTTTAAGGTTGTTCTTGATCTTTCTCCTCTCTAAACCTCCATTCTTTTTACTAAAAATTCATTCTTGTTATTTTGTGTGCATAGTGATTATAATATCATTATACACATCTCATGTAAGTCCTTATAATCCTCATGTCACCCTTATGGCTTTCTTATATTTTGATTTAATGCATAAACATGATTTCTAGGGTTTTGAAACCCTAAAAATGTGTTTTGGTGATTCAATACCTTAAAAATGTTTTTGTATGTTAGATCTTTTTTAGACCAACCTAAATATGTTTTAATTTGGTTTTATAAAGTTTTTATAAAGATCTAGCTAACCTATGGTGGTCTAAATCATTAAACGGACTCATACGTAATAATAACTAAGGGTTTTCCGGATTTTGGGTGATCTTGTAAGGGCTATAAAACGGGTTTTATAACATCTTTTTAAGAGTTTCAAAAGCCTATAACCATCTACAATGAATCTAGTTTTCATAACAGGTCTTAAAACGTTTTGAAGTGGACTGGAACTATGGTTACCGTGTCGATCTTTGAAAACAGTCCTTAAAAATCAGAATACGAGTCATCTTGTAAGAGTCATATCTTGAGCCTCGGGATAGATTTTTTAGTGAATCCGGGGTCTAATACTTTCTACTTAGAATGTATTTTTCAAATCTGGACTTTAATCAGTGAGTAGGGTTTTGGAAAATGGTTTTACAGTCGGATTTTCTAAAACAGTCCCTAAATGACGGGTTTTGGAAAAGTGTATAATTAGGGTTTTGAATCACTGAATCATGAAACTTTTTAATCATTTGTGATAGAACAGTATGTAAGACATATTGTTATGTATCTTTTAGCCTTGGTGACACGGGAATAGGACTTGTTGCTTTGTATACGATTCCGTGACTTGTTTGTGCTTTTAAGGTACGGATATTCGGTTCTTTATTAAAGAACACTCTTTTACTCTTTCTTACACAACTCCATTTGATAAATCCTTATGCCATTGCTATGTTCCCACATCCTTAGTTGATGTTTTGATATGATCCCTAAATTCTCTTGCCTTGTTATGATTCCATTATTATTATGCCTTTATATGTTCCCCATTTGAATACCTATATTTTTCCTAGTCGTTATGCCTTTGAAATGAACCCTTAAGCCCGAGCCATATTTTGTATCTAGTCATGGGGGTACAATGACCATGTCATACGATGCACCGGTGACATGACACTAACTAGGGCGGTGTGATTAGATCCCCGGCGTTCCCTTTTGGTGCACGTAATTATTATATTATTGTGAGTGCGGGTGCTACTCATGAGCTAGTGCACGTGCTATTGACATTTGTTTTGCAGGGAGCGTATGGATACATCCTAGGTATTTGTTTGATATGATATGAGGTGATTTAATGTGATAGGTTTGTGTGTGCAATACACGCCGTCACTTTGGTACATAGGAGTCGCAATCCTAGTACATATATGATTATTTGGTTGATTTGGATATGTGATTTGTTATGTGTGCTCGTGGGCTATTCTTGTCTTTCATTAACCCTTTTTATTCATCCACTTAATCATCCTTATGTTCATACCTTGTGATATCTTCATTATTGTTATCTCTTTTGCCTTAAACCATATTTGTTATATCCGTTCGCTGGGCGTTTTGCTTAGCCGTTTCTTTTTCCATGCGGCAGGTATTAAGCGGGAGACGGGGCATTGAGAGAGTTTGGACTTACCTAGATTCACCCAAGTTTTTAATAAATCTTAGGACATTTTATGATTTGATACTTTGCATTTTGGACCCCGTTGTTTTGGGGATTTTTGGATTTAATAAAAGTTTCATTTTAGCCCTTTTAAAATATAATGTATCTGATGTGACACCATAGTAGTAGCACTTTGTCTCTTTTCGGAGTGGGGTGTTACACCTAAACCCTTAATTACCAAAATTACAAAATTCTAAAGTTACAAGCCCTAATTAAGACCCGGTTTTATATTTTCCCTCCAGAAACACATTTAAAATCTTTCCTTCCTAAATTCAAACATAGGACATATATTTTAGGATATTTTGAGATATTTTCCAAGTAGGTTCATAAGTTACTTGTGTATGAAACATCACCATTCTTAACTATAATTTCATAGACTTAATATGAACCATAAGTTCAAGATACTTTATTTCTACCTCCTATAAATGCATAGACCTTTCCTAGCTTCCCTTAGTCACTTCTCTACTTTTATTACACGTTTCAAGCCTTACTTGGAGCTTAAGGGTTAGAAATAGTATAAATAGGAGTCTTTAGCTTCATTTTAGAATCATCATTCACTTTGAATCTTCTACACCTATACATTCTGTTCTTATACCACCATTGAATCTCTAGGAAGTCCCTAAGATCAGTAGAAAGCATTGGAAGAAGTTATAGGAGTTCTTGAAGAGTTGTGAGGAAGATATAGTCCATGTACCTCATTAGGAGCCATTTTGGAGCATCCTAGGTAATCACTTTCTCAGCTAAGCTTTGATATTTCTATAATACTTTCTTAGAGTTGTTATAATTTTAATAAGATGTTAAAAAGATAATCTAAAATAAATTAGAGCTTTTGATCATTTTAAATGCAAGTTATAAGTTAAAGATGTCTTAAAATCTTAATTTTGTAATTTACATGAAATAATAAGCAAAACCCAATTTCAAAAGCTATAATTCTGTAGAAATGTTGTATTGGTTTGAAACATTGTATTAAAATCCTATATCATTTGGTCCATTTTTGAGGTTGTTATGTGATTTTTACAAGTATAGGGACTAAAATTGTCATTTTTGAAACCATTAAACATTTAGTGTCATTTTGTGAAAGTTAAAGATATAAGAATAAATATTGGAAAGTTTGAGGCCCCATGGCTAAATAATGAGGGTTTAAATGTAAATAATTAAAACTATATACCGGAAGATAGCTCTTCGTCATGTATCTTGGTGGATTCTTTATACTCAACCAATTGAGATGAAGTTCATGAGATCGCTTGATTAAATTTCAAATATCTCTTATAAAGATGATATTATTCTTCAATCGAAATCGAGAAGGTGAAAGAAGAATTCTGCTATATAATGATAAAAGGAATTAACCTCGAGGGTGAACATAATATCCTTAGCCTTATGAAATTACCCTGGCTATTAACATCAATGGCTGCAAAAAAAATCCCTTCTTCTCATAACCTAATTTTCTTTTTCCTTTAATCCGAATACCTTATAATGATGCTGTTTTCTCGAATAATCACTGATTATTCTTGAGTTAACAAAGTTTTTATTTGGTTGATTGATTTTAGGGTAAATTAAATTGGTTTTTATTTTAGTTTTTATGCCGTCATTGTGTTTTGCGATTGTTTGTTTATTCGTCGGTGGTTAATTGTCACATTGGTCGGTGCTTATTAGTTTAACTAACGGATCCATATGATGGGCTGCGCAATTAATGGTCGCAATTAATTGTCATCTTGGTCGGTGGAATTGTTATTTAATGATTTGATCACGTGTCTACTGGGCAATTACTTTCGTTATATACACGATTGGTTCTTTTTTGTTTTTTGTGTCATCGCAATTTAGGGTTAGGTTTTGTGAGTTATTGTGGTAGGGTCCGCTTGGTTTGGTTGGCTGTTGTGATTAGTGATCACAATTTAATTCGTTACTTGGTCGGCTGACATATTAAGGTGTGGTCGGCTGACTATAAAGTGTGTCATATCTCACTTTTAAGTGGTCGGCTGACATATTAAGTGGTCGGCAGACTTTAGTTTTAAATCCATTGGTATAGCCATATTCAAGGCCAAGCCTGCGATCAAATATAGCACTTTGTCAAGGGTTCCGTATTGATTGTTTATTGGTAAGTATGAACATGGATTCGAGCAATGAAAGTGATAAGCCATTGTTTACAAGTTGGAATGATGTGATTAAGGTATCTAATCTTACGGTTTTAGTAACGTTAGAGGAGATATCTAATTTGTTTTCTGTTCCTTTGAATACTGTGCGTGAAATTGAAGTGTTTTCAAATGGTTTTAAGGCAAACAAATTTCCTAAATGGTCTACTTTACCTAAGCAGACCACTATGCTTTATTATGAAGTTTTGTGTGAACGCCATAAGAATCTAACTAGTAGAACTTCTTCACTAAGTTCAGGTGGTTCGAGTGTGAACTCTGCACAAATGGCTAAGGAAACAAATGATACTAATGTTTCCTCTTCTTGTGATGTAGTTTTGTACTTTGCAGCTAAGGCTGCAACCATTAATGGTATGCAACCGTGTAATCTACATGAGGTTTTGAAATTATTTGGTGTAACGATTCGCACGGTTGGTGATGCGGGTGAATTTATGCATGAATTAAGAATGAAGAAACATCCTTTGTGGGAATTGATCTCACTTGACCGTGCTAAAGAAATTCTGGAGTTACTTTGCAAATTTGAAGCTGATATGGTTACGTCTACTAATGGAGGTATTAATGCAATTTCTTCTTCGTCTGAAAATATATGTGATGGGGTTAATATCTCTATTCCTAGGAAGGTCGTTGAAAAAGTAAATACTCGCTACCACAACATTTTATATGGTTACTTTCTTGGTAAAAGGATTGCATTTCCTGTGGTTGAGTATTTTGCTAAGAACAACTGGGCTAAACATGGTCTTAAGCGTATCATGATGAATGAGAAAGGTTTTTTATTTTTTCAATTTGTGTCTACTGAGGGTCTTAATGTGGTTCTGGAAGGTGGTCCGTGGATGGTTCGTAATTCATCAATTTTTCTTAAGAAATGGACTATGAAAACGAATCTTCTAAAGGAGGAACTAACTCGTATTCCGGTATGGGTCAAGTTTCATGATGTCCCGCTACAGGTATTTGAGTAGGAAGGTATTAGTTTAATTGCTTCGTTTCTTGGTAAGCTTATTATGATGGATAATTATACTGATAATATGTGCAAAGAGTCTTGGGGTCGTTGTATTTTTGCTCGTTGTCTTATTGACATGAATGCTGATTCGGAGTTTGTAGATAACGTTACTATTGGTGTCCCTGATCTTGAAGGCAGTGGTTGTACTAAGGAATTAATTCGTGTTGAATACGAATGGAAACCGCCTAGATGTCATACTTGTAATATTTTTGGTCATTACTTTGATTCTTATCCGAAAAATGTTAAACCTAAAACGGTTGAAAATGTGACAACTCATGTTGATAATGATGGATTTCAACAAGTGAAAAGCAAGAGGAAGAAGTACAAAGGTAATTTAGGGAATCAAATTACGAGAAGTGGTCCATTGATCAAGGGTTTCCAAATAGGTAAGACGGTTGTTTTTCGTCCAACGACTCACTTGGATACTACAAGTATGAGTGGTGATAATAGTAGAAAGTTGAATACTAAATCTGGTCAGTCGCAGCAGTCTAGCAATCCAAATGGTCCGAACAAGGGTAAAGCTAAAATGAGCAGTGTTTCTACATCTAATGAATTTTCATCTTTGTCCATGCCTGGTATTGAAGAAGGGGTTCAAGTAAGCGAGGAGGATAATGAGGATGAGAAGGGAGTCGAGGTCGTCTTTGATGAACCGGTGAATCTTCTCAACACTAATATTGGGGCAAGCACTCCAACTGGCTGATCCCATGTTGATATTTTATTATTTTCCTCGTAACTTTATGTTATCGTCTTGGTTTTTGGCTAGTTTATATATTTCCAGTATTCTAGACTAGTTAATGTTTATGGCCTGTCATAAACATTTTGTTTAACAAGCTGCCTGTAGCTTGAGGTTAATGTGGTATTTCAGCCACATTCCTTGTACTTCAATGCTTTTTTTGGTTCTATTTACCGGGGTCATTGTTACCCTTTTACCAAAAAAAAAAGGAATTAACCTCGAGACATACACAAGGAAATTTCAAGAGTTCGCAGAGCACCACTTACCATGTTCAGATCTACACCAACGTTAACACCATCACGTTCACCAACATCCCTCACATCAGACCCTTTCAAACGTTGCATCCGTGCTAGAAAGTTGTCTACATGAACATCATCAGCGAACGAAACACCACTTGTAGGTGACGTGGTCACTAATTTTTGTGACTCCCCGACATTTATATCAACAGAACTTGTTTAGGGTTGGACAAAACCCTAGCAGCAGTTGATACATTCTCGTTACGAACCCTAGTTGGATCACCCACATGTGAAGATCCAGGCTTTTTAAGAATATACTTAATGACTTTCGGAGCAGCAGGTTTCACAGCCCCCTCATTATTCCCACCTTCATCCTTCGCAGCCATCAAACCCTAAGAAACCCTAAAAAAACCCTAACAAACCCCGCTTAATAAATCTGCCTAGATCCAAACCCTAATAAAAAAGATCACTACCCACGACCTGAATCCCTTACATGATTAGCAGTAAAGATCTCCAATAAAATACGAAACACAAATAATTCCAAAGCGAGAATCACAACAGCAGTAACAAACCCTAAATCAGCCCACAATAAAATCCTAAAAAAGCGAGAAACACACCTAAATTCGTCAATAAAACCTAATAATATTAATGTTAAGACACACGAACCAAAAATTCAGTGATCAAAACATCAACGTTATAAGGAATAGAGATGAAATCAGGATGAAAAACGAATTTTAAGGTTAGAAAAAGTGGCGGCTAGGAGAGAAGAAACTGCCATTGTTAGGGTTTTTGCTTTACAAATGATTTGATAACCCACGAGGGGGATATATGCTAAAACTGGAATACTTGTGTTTTTAAACTGCATGCTTTTACTGTAAAACCCCTGTTTTTACCTTTTGACTTTGTCCCATAGTATGCACAATTTAATTAACTCAATGTAATCTCACTTCATTACTTTATGAAGCACCAGTCCTGTATCAAATCACACCGTTCATTCCAGTGTATTATTATTAAATATAGGAGACTGTTGACGCACTTAAGATTTCTTGACCTTCTTGAAACTACACAGTAAACACCTAACATTGACCATATACTTTAATTTAGAAAGATGTAACTTGTACATTATACCTTAGAAATTGGAATAACATAGGCTAAAGTATCATCAATCCGAGGGGGGATGCTATCCATATCACATAGGACCCGAACCTCAGACCAAGGTTTTTCCCACTGGGTTTTCTTTGGCAAGGTTTTTTAAGCAGGCAGGCTCATTTGGTTATCATTTGCTCCTTTCGTGCTGTTAGTGGAAGCTGAAGACAATGTGTCACTTCATGTTTGCATCTTGGTTTCTTTCTAGTTTACTTGCATTATAGTTCTAGATTAGTTTGTGTTTATGCCATGACATAATCACGTGTTAACATGCTGTCTGTAGCATACGGTTAATGTGGTATCTTAGCCACATTCCTTTGTACTTCAATGCTTTTTTGGTTAATATATTTACCAGGGAAACCCTTTACCAAAAAAAAAACAATCACGTTTTCATCTCGTACCTGAGTATGTAACAAAAGTGGACATATTTCGTTTATGGAATCCCTTATCATACGAAATGTCCATATATCGTAATATACTTTATCAATGACTTCCTAAACACCTTAAACTACCTAGATACTTGGAGATATTTACATGGCAACCCTTTTCTTCCCACATGTATGTATGTATGCGGCTAGGGTATGGACACACCAACAAACCTCAAACATCCTCTTAACCAATCTTAGTACTAGGATCCTCTCATTAATAAGAGTACTTTTTATCTCCCCTAAACCATCAAACAAGTCGTATACCACCTTTCTCACTTTGTACAAACACACCTTCATTAATGCACCAAGTTTACACATCACTTTCCTTTTATTTCTTTACTAGCCGACGGCTAGGAGCTCTCCCAAGAGCCAATGTACAACACACTCCCATTAATGTTTAGTACTAGGAAGATCATCTTGTAAGATTACCTTGTACTCAACCTAGGAAAACCCCCATCCCTTGCTTCTCTATTGACGTAGCAAGCTCCCAAACCACATGAGGACCTCACCCAACTTGTGGTTAACCAAAACACCCAATCCCCTATAACTTACTACATTCGGATGCACACACACACACAAATATCCTAAGCATTTACTTCTAATTTATTCACACAAAGATCTCCCTAGCATTAAAGTGGTCGAATCTAGCATTGAAGAAGATAGAGGGCACAGTTTGCTCAAGCCTTGACAAGAAGATCTTCTCAACCTAACCCTAGGTCACGGCTAAACTACAAACCTTGCATAAACGCTCGGTTTTTACTTGTCTTGTCATCACTACTCTAGTCTAAGCAAGTAAGTAAGCACTTTCTTCTTCTCTCTCGTTTATTATACTCGTATGCATTAGCATTCACGTGCCTAATTATGCATGCACACGTAAAAATCACACTAAAACCCTCCTAGAAAACTCACGGTTTGAATATATGGCAACACATAATACATGCTTATAGGTGGATCTTATTTTCCAACGTGTGTAGTCAAGACTAATTGCTTAGGTTAACTTCCTAGAACCCTAGGAGGTTCGGCTAAATATTCTAGCCAAGGGGTGAAACGCCTTGATTTAAGCATCTCGGGTTAACCCCAACAATAATGGATAGATGGATTGGTTATAATCACTAGAAAGGCTTGAGCTCTGAACTCCAAATATTCGGCTTATATATTAGGAACCAAGAATGATTCACGACTTATTAGATCTTGAGTTGAGTTCTAGTATAATATATTGGCAACCCTCCTTGTGATAAGTAAAACCAAATTCTTAAGCTACACAAATAAGCCTTATCCGAACCATGCTTGATAAATCGGATAAGCCATAAGATCATTTGGGCCGAGACTTATTAAGCCCAAATTTGTGTATATTGGTTATTCAATTTATTTAGTGTATGGTAAATATTTAGGCCCATTGATAAGCCCATGAGCCAAGTTAATATTTTGGCTAAGTAAATTGTTGTAGTAAAGTTACTAAATGTGTTTAGCCCACTAGGAGCCCGTTTGGCCCAATACAACCGAACCGGACCCTTAATGGGCCACGCAAGCCCATTAACCACTAAATATACATATTAGGTACTTTTTGTGCCAATTATGCAATTTGATGAAAGTACTAGATTGGAAATGAAAAGGTATATAAATGATGAGTACTTTTTGAAACTTGAAACTAGTACAAGGACTAAACTTGACAAATTAGAAAGTATAGGGTCACGGTTATATATAGACAAGACCTATTTTAAACTCCAAGGACTAAACGTGCCATTTTGTTAACATATTTCAAGCCCTGAAACCTTTTCGTGCCTTTTGAGGCCTTAACCGAAACTTAAGCGACTTAAAATGGTATTATCGAAACTTCTAATAGACTAGTTACTTTTTGGGCCCTTTTTGGTACCTAACCGAAACCATAGGGACCCCTTTTGCCAACATAACAAACCTTTATAAACCCTAGGGGGCTGTATTGTAAATAGCCGGAAACATGTATAAGCCCTATGGGGCTGTTTGTATTTAGCCGAAACTTATACAAGCCCTAGGGGGCTGTTTTATAACTTGGGAATACTCCTAAAAACTTAACCGAAACTACAAGGACTGGAAATGTCAAACTTTGAAACTTATATAAGCCCTAGGGGCGTTTGTGTAAAAACCGGGGGTATCTACACTAAATTGGGAGACTAGTTTTGCCTTTCCCTAAACTTAAATAAACTTTTATAGGCCCTAATTATATATATATAATGTATACTAAAAGGGAAAATTAAGGTAAATATAAAGGTCCGATACTTGTATGTATTTTTCCAACCTATAATGTGATAACTACACAAATATTGGAAACGTTGAAATTAATTAAATGATATACACATAATGAGGTATAAATTTAATATGACTATTTACAAAAATAAATATACTAATTATATTTATTTTTCCTCACATTAAATATTTAAAAAACCCTTTATTAAATATTTAAATCACGTTATGAATAGTACAAATTCAAGAATGATAATTAAACTAGATTGATTTAATTAAACTTTTGTATTTATTTTATACTTAAAATAAATACAGCTATAACTTGTACAACTATAACTCAACTACGGATATCCTAATAAAATGCTTAAAAACCTGTAGAAGCATATACTGATATTTCAGTAACCTTTGTACAACCTGTTATACTTTTACTGAGACTGTATAATTATCTAGGTTGTTGACTGTGTGTTGAGCACTACTCCAGATTCTTGTGACTATCACCGTACTGTTAAGGTGAGTTCATGGCCCCACTTCTCATATATTTACAAACTTTTAAATCCTTTTTGGGGGAGAAAACATGCAACTGATTTATGGATATAAACTAAACTGTGTCAACTTTGATTATATGTGCCTATTGTAGAATTCCTCATGACTCGTGAACTAAAATTGTTAAAATCGTTGGATTACCTGAATGTTATAAATAGATCTATTTTGGATTGACCATCCCCACCTGGGTGAGTCATGCTCACTGTGCCTTGGCCAGGACAAGAAGTGTTTACCATGTCAGCACTTATTATTGATGGGTGCCTGTTTAGAAAGGGCGAAGTGTTCTCATTTGTTGAGGGCTCTACTATGTCAAGTGTCAGTTTCGGGCAATAGGTAGTATAATTACCTTTAAACAGTAATGCTTTGTGCCTTACTGTTTCAGTGACTATTTATATCCAGACTATATAACTAAACCTATAAATTCACCAATATTTTGTTGACCCTCAAAAGCATGTTTTTCTCAGGTGTTTGAAGCAGGTAGTTACTATGTGCATGGACTGTAGCATATGAGTAGACATCATCTTAGAAAGCATCTGGGGATTTTCATATGGGACTCATGAACAATCTTTACTTTATGTCAGAACTATTTAAAATAATGATTTGCACTCTTGGTCATGTAATAAATGTTTGATAATCTTTTATCCGATGCTCTATGTACTATTTCTATTAATCCACCCACGTGACACCCAAATATTATATCCGCTGCATTTTGACCAATTTGGGGGTGTCACAGAATGGTATCAGAGCAAAAGTTATAGAGAACCAGACTCAGAAAAATTTATAAATATAAAAATAAAATTTTTATATATAAACTGGACTATAACTACATTAAAAATATTTGGGATTTTTCTTTTGGGACTAGAATAGTTAAGCATATAGGACATAGAGCATACATTTCTTATGTGATCTATGTGTACATTGATTTTAACCTTGGTTAAATGATCTGATAAGTATTAACTAAACCATAACATGATATGTCAAGGGAATACTCACTACAACTATTATAATAATATTATTTTAAAACTTTTAGATATACACTTACGTCAGTTAAAAATGATGATTTTTCAGAGATACTATGACATCATCGACATCCGTGTGACCAGGATGGTTGTCCGCCTCGGATTATGAGGACAGTCAGTCTGCTGGAGTAGTCCCAGCTATTTCTTCCCTGCCTACTGCTTTGACCCCTCCAGCTGAGGAGGAGGACCCAGTGACCCACACCCTGCCGCCCTTACCGCCCTCGTCATCACTCCATGGTTATGCTCCTGGATCTCTACCCCCTCGTAAGAGGAGGTATGAGACGACCCCGGCCTCCATCTTTGAGTTCAGAGAGGGATCTGGGACTAGACAGGTGGACCGTGTCCAGGCTCAGATAGCGGCTTTGACAGCCCAGCATGCTCAGGATATGGCCGATGTTCACGGTCTACTAGCAGCTAGTCAGGCTGAGCGCTCGATCATGAGAGAGCGTCTGGATTCCCTGACCTGGACTACGTGGGCGGAAGCCCAGGTTGCCAGGGGGACATGGACTACAGTTTATGATGCCCTTCAGTGGCTCATGACGGAGTATGACCACGCCATCCACCGCATCTATACCTTGGAGGGCTGACAGCAGCAGACTCATGCCTCCCTCACAGCCCAGGAGCAGTCCCTCTCCATGTTCTTTGACTTGGCGATTGTTCGTCACGATGGGGTAACTTCAGAGACAGCTCACCTCAGGGGAGCTTTGGACACCCTCAGGGCTCAGCTAGTTCGGACTCTCCGCCACGTCAAGAGGACCAGAATTGCTATGATCGCTCTACAGGACGCTATGCCAGCACCAGCAGCTCCACCAGCACCCACTGTACCAGGCACCTCCACCAGATCCGTTAGACCAACATAGATTAGATGTACTAGATCTCCTGTACATCATGATAAGCTTTGGGTTGCATCCCAGCTATCATGATATAGGATTTCATGTACTTTTATTTTCATGCAGCTTTTGTAGCCTATCAGTACTGTACTCTCATAGATAGGTGTCTGTATATATTTCACTTTAGACTGTGCGTACCACCACCCCAGACAGACGTATTGTGCTTCTGTCTTGGATCGGTTGTACCTGATGTTATGTGTATTTTCTCTCAGGAAATGACATATGCTCACTCTCTTTTGTTATATCATGTGTTGTATCGTTGAAATGTAACAGGTTATTCAAATTTTTGTAATTATTGTATACAGGTTTGCTCATGCGAATAATATATAATTGTACTGACATTGAAGCTAACGATTTCATTTTGTGTATGACTACAGACAAATGGCAATCACTAGGCAAAATCCTGCCACTAATCATGCCAATAACCCAACCAATAATCCAGCTAATAACCCCACTGATAATCCCCCTAATGACGATGCCACCCATAATGTCACCACTGCCCAACTTAGGGAATTAATTGACCAAGGCATCGCCACCGCTGTGGCAGCTAGCCGAAACATGGACGATAGCGAGAATTCCAATAACTGTAGGAATAATAATACCACCAGGGGTTGTTCTTACCCTGACTTTCTCAAATACAAGCCATCCTACTATCGGGGCAACGAAGGCGTGGTAGAGTTGATGCAATGGTTTGAAAGACTAGACGTATTCTGCATCAGCGACAGCGCCGATGAGAACAAAGTTAAGTTCGCCACCTGCACGCTGCTTGAAAGTGCGCTCACATGGTGGAATTATGTGGTTGTTACTCTAGGACATGACGCTGCCTACACTCTGAACTGGACAAATCTGAAGGAGAGAATGACGGAAAAGTACTGCCCGAGGGGCGAAATGAAGAAACTGGAAGTTGAGCTATTGGATCTTAGGTGTAAAAATAATGACATCATGTTGTACAACCGAAGATTCCAATAATTAACCCTCATGTGCACCAGGATGTTTCCCGATAAGGAGGAGAAGACTGAGAAGTACGTTGGAGGACTCCCCGACGCCATCCATGATAGCGTTCTCGCCTCGCGGCCCACTAACATCGAGAAAGCCATGGAATTTGCTGCCGAATTGATCAACAAGAGAACCCGTACTATCTCCGAGAGAAAATCTGAGAACAAGAGGAAGTTGGACGACAATGTCCGTGTTCATTACCACCCAACTCCAAAGAGGCAAAACGCCGGACAGATTTATAGTGCAATCTCCCTCACCGGTTCAAAGATTTACGAAGGCACCAAACCTATGTGCACGACATGCCATTTTCATCATCAGGTGGGTAGTCCATGCAAGACTTGTTACAAATGTGGGGAGGTTGGCCACTTTGTTAGTGATTGCCAGGTAAATGCCGTTACCCAGGTCCGACCCAACCCCATTGCCAGGAGCAATAATCGGGGTGGACCTAATGCTCGTGGATTTGGGAATAGACAGTCAGGAAGCCGTAGTGTTACAGGAGGAAGTAACAGTGACCCAAAGAAAGGAGTCATATGTTATGAGTGTGGAGCGCCCGGACATGTGAGATCAGGCTGCCCCAAGGTAGCCAATCAGAACAAGAAAAATGGAGGATCCACATCCAGAGTATACGTGGTGGGCAATGCAAAAGCCAACCCAGACTCCAACGTAGTTACTGGTATGTTTTTACTAAATAATCGTTAAACATCCATTCTATTTGACACTGGGGCAGACAGGAGCTTTATTTCCACTGAATTTAGTAACATATTAGAGGTTACCCCTTCCACGTTAGACCGCCGATTCTCAGTAGAATTAGCAGACGATAAGATAGTAGAAGCCGATACTATTGTTAGGGGTTGTACACTGAACCTTTCCAACCACCCGTTTAATATTGACCTAGTTCCAGTGAATCTAGGCAGTTTCGATATCATCATTGGTATGGACTGGTTAGCTAAGTACCACGCAGTAATCGTCTGCGACGAGAAACTAGTCTGTTTGCCATGGGGAAATGAGACATTGATCGTTCGAGGCGATGGTAATACTGACCTTGCGGACACTAGACTCAGTGTTATATCCTGTACCAAAGTCCAGAGATATTTATTGAGAGGATGTCCCATCTTCTTGGCTCACATCTCCCAGGTAGATGAAGAAGACAAGCTCGAAAGGAAGCAAATCAAGGATGTGCCTGTCGTCCGGGATTTCCTCGAAGTTTTTCCTGAAGAATTACAAGGTCTACCACCAGCCCGACAGGTGGAATTCCAGATCGACTTGATTCCAGGAGCTGCACCCGTAGCAAAAGCTCCTTATCGACTAGCACCATCAGAGATGAAAGAACTAGCAGAACAACTTCAAGAATTGTATGACAAGGGATTCATTCGACCTAGTTCCTCACCATGGGGAGCTCCGGTCTTATTTGTCAAAAAGAAAGATTGTTCGTTTCGAATGTTCATTGATTACAGAGAACTGAATAAGTTGACTATAAAGAACCGTTATCCACTTCCCCGCATTGACGACTTATTTGGCCAGTTGCAAGGGTCAAGTGTGTATTCCAAGATAGATCTACGATCTGGGTACCATCAATTGAGAGTCAGGGAGGAGGATATTCCACAAACCGCTTTCAGGACTCGTTACGGCCATTACGAATTCTAGGTCATGCCTTTTGGGTTGACCAACGCTCCTGCCATCTTTATGGACCTTATGAATCGTGTGTGCAGACCATACCTGGATAAGTTTGTGATAGTCTTCATAGATGACATACTCATTTATTCTAAGAATGAACATGAGCACGAGGAACACCTTACTCAAGTTCTGAAAGTACTTAAGGAGGATCAGTTGTACGCCAAGTGTAACACTCCTAAATTTCATATCGGTACAGCGGAAGGGTCTTTTAGAGTGTTACGGGATAGCACAATAACTCCAATCATAGACAACACATAAAAATGGTTGTACAAGATTCAACATACATTCATTCGATAAAAATTTTTAAAGTGTACAACAGGTCCAAAATTATACAGGTCATTAAGTTTACAAAACATAGATCGAATGAACATTTTTATTATTATGTCGGCCATCAGAGTCGATCTCCATCCGGATTACCTTCAAGCACCTGAGATAAAAACATGCAAAAATCATATCAGCGAATGCCGAGTGAATTCATAGAGTTTAATAAAACCGTTATATAAAACAATCGTTGAAATAAGAACACAAGTATAATATCGGAAGTAAGTCCTCGTATTGCTAGTCAGGCAATATATAAATCAAGCATACATCTTAAACCGTCCATGAGACCGTAGCCTCAATATTACCATTATAGGTTATATTATTATCGTTATTAACATCGTATCATATCGGATATTTAGATTATATAGGATTATTATTAGCCGCATGACATTGTTACCTTACTATCACAACAACGGGCCGCGAACCCGACAAACAATTTGCCCATCTAAGTTAGTGTGTCGTCACAAAAATCACGCTATGTAAATCTTCTCATACATAAATTCGCTTACCAATCAATGTGGTACGACGGGGATCAACCGTCAAGGCGCGAACTGGGGTGATCGTCCCCAAATAGTACTATCATATTCATAAGCGTCTACCAAATCCCGGTAGTTCACAATTCATGCTAATGGGACTTTGAGTGACATAACCTAACTACTAATAATCATTTTTATCTCTTTTATTGGGTCATCGCATCAATCGGGTCCATATCATTAAGCATACCATCGAGACTACTTGTGTTCTATTTTTATCAAAAACTAGCATGTTATCTCCCTCGCGGGTTTGCAAATCATTTTATAAAACATTTAAAAGAGTGCGAGGCTATGAACTCACGTTGATAATGAAAGGCGGATTATCGGCTACGGGCGTGCTTCGGTCACAAAAACCTATACAAATAATAATCAGTCTTAAACTCTTGTCCAATGACTTTATCAAAATAACAAATATACATATGATGATTTTGTACATATTATGATGATCAAGTGGGTTTATATATTCTTATTTACTCATTTTAGTGTTTATGTATTGATAACTTCTTACTAGTTTACTAATTTTACCTATTTACATATTTTAAGTCCAATAAGCTTATTATAAGTTCTTTAACTTGTATTAATCCATTTTATACTTGTATTATCAGTATTTATACTTTACATGTTGGGCCCAAATGGGTTAAGCCCAATAAGTAATTTTTATAAGTGTTTAACTTATTTAGTTAAATTATTAGTCCAATATGCTAACTTAGCTCGTTAATGTCCGTATGTCATCTAGTTCGGGTTTTATCGGTTTTTACTTGTATTAGGTACTTATATATATCAGTATATGACTTTTAAAAACTTTACATTAGACGGGTTTGATCGTCTAAGTTTTAATTGGCGAAAAACGTTAATTTTACGGTAATAGCCGAAAAAGTCGTAAAAATCATGTTTATAGTTTTTATAACTTATAAGTCTTATTCAACTACCATTTTTATAAAGTGTCCATTTATTTAACCTTATAAATATTTATATAAATGAAATTTATAAGTTAGTGGGTTTTAATTCACATTTTATACTATATTATTTGAGTGCTTATATAATACTATTAAACATTAATTCTTCAAAATCTGATTTTTAGTTTTATCTTCACCATTTTTATCATATCTTGAGTTCTATAATGAGATAGAAGCTCATTTTTGGATGGCATAAACTTCATATTATGTGCTACAAATAAGTTAGCTATAGTTACTGCTCATTCCATGTCTAACTATAACAGTCCCTACAAAACAGACTATTCAAATTAGCACACTCATCTTGTTTTGATCATATCTCACTCATTTTGATGATTCCATTGCATGGCCAAATCTCACAGTGTATGACATCTAACACTTACTGTAAATGGATTCCACCATGCAATTTTATCAGTTTAAGACTTGGTTACTTACTGTTTTTATACAACCAATAATTTAAGCAAGATTTTAGCATTGTTTCTTATGGTTATTCATCTTTTTAAGCATATTTATCAACACTTGATCCCCACACAACATTTTTATCATCATATATTCATCATATACATATAAAATAAGAAAGAAAATACATTTGATCTTTACAAAAATAACAAGAGAAATAGAAAGGATGATCTTCTTTACAAACCAAGATTATATCTTGTTTTTGGAAGACAACAACTTGATGAACACCAAATATATCTCCAAGATCATCAACCACCAAGATAGTTTGTTGCGATATTAGCCCTAGGACACAAGCAAATCACCTCCTTTGTTGTTAATATGGCCACCAATCAATCAAGGCTTCAAGGTTTCTCCATAATATGGCTAGATAACATGTAACTTGTGGCTAGAAAAGATCAAATGATGGTGTTGTATGGTGTTTGTGGGACGGCAATATAGAGAGAGAAAGGAGAGTTTTGAGTTGTTTGCATGTAAAAATGGAAGCAAATGGTAAATGATAGTGGTTTTGATAGTTTGGTGGATATGAGTAGCTTTAATGTGAAGCTAACTTACATGTGTAAGTTAGTTTAGTGCAAGGATGCCACATCAAAGATGTGGTGTCCTCTTTTGGGCCGTCCCATAGATAGTGGGGTGGGATAAACTTGTTTTGTCCCATCCCGCTAATTTACGGGTATTCCTCGATTCTAGTTTCCTCGATTTGCGTGCCCTCGCGTCGTTTTACGAAAAACGTTTTTATAAATTATGAATCAACGGCACAAAACGAATCTAATAAAAATTGTCTCATCAAAAACGGAGTTCAAAAACGTAAATACGTAATCCTAAGGTTTCCGGTTTAGTCGTAAAGGACGCTAAATTATGCACGTAAGCCCAAATTTAAATCCGTAAATTGTGAGTTCATCAACCAACACAAAAATAAGTTTGAAAATATTATTCGAGAAAATAATTCACTACCTGAAAATGTTAGATTGTCTCAGCTTTTCCTCCTAAAAGGGATCAACGTCCTCGTGATCCATTTCATTTTGATGTCCGTTTCTTATTGAAATCAAAGAGGTGCGGATATTTCTTCCACATTTCATCCTCTCGTTCCCAAGTAAATTCCGGTCCATGCTTTGAATTCCATCGGATCTTGATAATAGGTATCCGACTTTGTTTCAGTTGCTTTACCTCACGATCCATAACCTCTACGGGTTCTTCGATAAAATGCAACTTCCTATCTATTCGAACCTTATCCAACGAAATTTTCTCATCACTCATTGCTAGACATTTCTTTAGATTAGATATATGGAATGTGTTGTGAACACCATGAAGTTCTGGGGGTAACTCTAGTTTATAAGCCACCGGACCTACTCTAGATAAAATCTTAAAGGGTCCAATATAGCGGGGATTCAATTTTCCTCGCTTTCCAAATCTTATAACGCCTTTCCATGGCGATACTTTCAACATTACTCGGTCACCCACTTTAAACTCCATCGGCTTCCGCCGCACATCTGCGTAACTTTTCTGTCTACTACGGGCAGTCAACAACCTATTCTTAATCTGAACTATCATCTCCGTAGTCTCCCGGATCAATTCCGGTCCCGTGAGCTGGGTATCCCCAACTTCACTCCAACATACAGAAGATCTACACTTCCTGCCATACAAAGCTTCAAACGGTGCAACCTTAATACTAGAATGGTAACTATTGTTATACGAAAATTCTGCTAAAGGCAAACGTTTATCCCAATTATTTCAAAAATCTAACACACAAGCTCTCAACATATCTTCTAGTGTTTGTATCGTTCTTTCACTCTGCCCATCAGTATGGGGGTGATAAGCAGTGCTCATGTCGAGATTCGTTCCCAAAGATCTTTGGAGAGACTTCCAAAAATTCGATGCGAATCTAGGATCTCGATCTGAAATGATCGATACCTGCACTCCATGCTTGCATACAACATTCTCAAGTTAAATACGAGTCAACTTCTCCAGTGAGAACTGCTCTTTAACCGGAATGAAGTGTGCGGATTTGGTCAGTGTGTCGACAATAACCCAAATCGAATTATTTCCAGATGATGTTCTAGGAAGCTTGGTGATAAAGTCCATCGTAATTCGCTCCCACTTCCATTCAGGAATCTTTGGTTGTTGAAGTAGTCCTGATGGCTTTTGATGTTCAGCTTTGACTCTAGCACAAGTCAAGCATTGAAGAACATACATAGCAATATCAGCTTTCATATTCGGCCACCAGTACAACTTCTTCAAATCATGGTACATCTTATCAGATCCCGGATGAATGGAATACTTAGATTTATGGGATTCTAACATAATCAAATCTCTTAAGCCTCCAAACTTAGGTATCCACATACGACCTCTTAAGCATTTCACTCAAGCAGCACTAACTTCTAAAGGATCTCCTTCTCCTCGGAACCCTTCATTAACAAAATTTTCTTTCTTACAGGCTTCTATTTGCGCATTTCTAATTTGCTCAGGCAAATTATTGTGCACGGTCAAGACTAGAGAACGTACCCTGATAGGCTCTCTATCTTTCCTACTTAATGCATCGGCAACCACATTGGCTTTTCCTAGGTGATATTTTATATCACAATCACAATCACTTAACAACTCTATCCATCTTCATTTCCTCATGTTCAATTCCTTCTGATCGAGAATATATTGTAGGCTTTTGTGATCGGTGAATACCGTACACTTGGTGCCATGTAGATAATGTCTCCACAACCTAAGAGCAAAGACTACAACTCCTAACTCAAGATCATGAGTAGTATAATTCTCGTCATTCTTCCTTAATTGCCTAGAAGCATAAGCTATCACTTTTTCTCGCTGCATCAAAACAGCTCCATAACCTCTAAGAGATGCATCATAATATACTACAAAATCTTCACTCCCATCGGGTAATGATAAAATTGGCGCACTACATAATTTTTGCTTCAATGTCTGAAATGCTCCATCTTCATCACTTCCCCAAACGAAAGGTTTATTCTTCTGGGTAAGCTTAGTCAAGGGTTTAGCTATTAAAGAAAATTCTTTAATGAATCGCCTATAATAGCCAGCCAATCTTAAGAACTGTCTCACTTCCGTTGGCATTCTCGGTGCAGACCAATTCTTAATGGCTTCAACCTTTGCAGGATCAACATGAATTCCATCCTTGTTAATCACATGACCGAGAAATTGCACAGAATCTAACCAAAAAATCACATTTCGAAAACTTAGCATACAACTTTTCATCCTTTAACAAATTCAAAATAATCCTTAAATGTTCTCTATGTTCATCTTCATTCTTAGAATAGATTAGAATATCGTCAATAAACACAATCACAAATTTATCCAAGTAGGGCTTGCACACTCAATTCATTAGATCCATGAAAACCGCAGGTGCGTTAGTTAACCCAAATGGCATTACTTGAAATTCATAGTGTCCATAACGAGTTCTAAATGCAGTTATAGGAATATCTTCTTCACGGACGTGAAGTTGGTGATATCCTGACCGCAAATCTATCTTAGAATACACACTAGATCCTTGTAGTTGATCAAACAAATCATCAATCCTAGGTAAAGGATATCGATTTTTAATTGCACATACGGAAAGATCCATCCTTCTTCTTAACGAACAAGACTGGAGCTCCCCAAGGAGACGAGCTCGGTCGAATAAAACCTTTATCAGACAACTCCTTAAGTTGCTCAGATAACTCCTTTAATTCAGAAGGGGCCAATCGGTAAGGCGCACGTGCCACCGGTGCAGCACCAGGAATTAAATCGATTTGAAACTCTACTTGCCTTATCGGTGGAAGTCCGGGTAAATATTTAGGAAATACCTCAGGAAATTCACAAATAATAGGTACATCTTCCAATCGTTTCTCCCTAGAATCATTCCCGGTCACTTGAGCTAAGAATAACTCACAACCGTTCCTGATGTACTTTTGGACTTTAATACATGAAATGATTTTCAAACGGGATTCACCTCGATTACCATCAATTACTAACGTCCTATTCCTAAGAGGAACCTTAACCTTCTTTTCTCCACATAAATAGTAGCATTATTCAACGACAATTAATCCATACCAATAATAATATCAAAACTACCTAATTCTATCAACATCAAATCAATCGGAAAGGAATAGTTCAAGAGATTTAGAGAGCATCCTTCTAATAGCTTATTAGTTTTCACTAATTTACCATCAGCCAATTCCACCTCGTAACTGGTATTTATCTCAACAGGTTCAATGTCAATAAGGGCACTAAATTTAGTGGATACAAAGCTCCTATCAGCACCCGAATCAAATAAAGAAACAACATAATGATTGTTGAGTAAAAACGTACCAGTAACGACATTCGGATCCTTATTCTTCACCTCAATGGTTCCAAGTTGATAAACACCACCCTGGGGGTTTCTTCCAGGTACAATCGCTTTCAATTTTGGGCATTCCGATTTCCTATGACCTTCTTCATTACAGTTGAAGCAAATGGTTCCCTTTTTACACCTTTCAACCTTGTGTCCAAGCTTTCCGCAATTTCGGCACTTCCAGCAGTCGCCAACATGCCTCTTGTTGCCACACTTAGGACATCTATCATCGTTGCGCGGTGTGTTGTTGGTAAGAGCATTTGCATTCCCCTTTCTCTGGTTCTAACGGCGATTGAAATTCTTCCTATTATCACCTCTATCTACACGATCATCGTCACCCTTTCTTTTCTCACCAACACGGGCTTCATCTTCCCTATCCTGAATTATCTGTCCAATGAGTTGGTAAGCCATTCGAACAACATCATCAATGGTCAGAGGTTTCGATGATGTCACGTCCCCCCGGATATTCTCGGTCAACCCTTTAATATATTACTCAATTCGGATCTCTTCGGGTTCCACCAATCGAGGACACAACAAGGCCAACTCATGGAATCGGTTTGTGTAACTATCAATGTCCACACCTTTCATTCTCAAATGAATCAACTCTTGTTCTAACCTAATGATCACACTACGGGGACAGAACTCCAAAGTCATCCACTTCTTAATTTCAGCCCAAGGAGTAGCATTAGCAACATCAATACCCATGAAAGCAATTCTCCCGTTCCACCAAGTCAACGCACGACCTTTAAGAGTAGCCATAGCAAAAGTCACTTTATCTTCCTCCTTACACTTACTAATCCGAAACACCGACTCAATCTTCTCAATCCACTGGCTTAATCCTACAGCACCTTCAGTTCCATTAAAAGGTAGAGGTTCACACTTCATGAACGTCACATAAGTACAACCACCAACTTCAGGTGCATTAGTTCCAAGTCCTCCTATATTTCCTCCAGCATTAGCATTTACATTATTAGCATTCACATTCACATTAGTACCACCAATTCCACTACCGCCAGCTCCACTACCGCCAGCTCCACTACCGCCAGCTTCATTTCTAGCATTTGCCATAAATTCAGTCATAGATGCGGTAACTTGCTCCGTAATAAACCTACGTACATCATCCTTAGTCACAGCTTTCTTGGGCGGCATAGTTCTATAATTTCACAATTTCAAAGTATTAAGCATTCACCCAACAAAGGATTCATATAATATGGATTGAATTCATAATCAAGATACAAATAAGGCACAATATGGAATTCAAGACAAGATACATATTTCATTGGATTTGAAACAAAAGCATTGTCTTAATTACATCCCATATCAAAGTTCTAGCACTATACATACTCAAAATTTGTGCCAGGTCTACTACTAACAAGTCGGTTAGGTCAAAGTTACAAAAGGTACAAAAGATACAAAGGTCACTACTAAACATTGACTGGTCTACTGAGAACCGCCAGATGGTCCATCATCTATCGTCTTCTATATCTTTGTCGGACGATCATTAGACACATCTTCAGCTGGGCGCTTACGGATCACTCCTCTTTCAACCATGTCAGCATAAAATCTACTATTCCAACCCACAGATATATTCAACTCCTTCTCAGCTTTCTCACGCATCGCACGAGCTACATTCAACTAAATCTCCATAGAATTTACCTTTTTCTTCATAGCAGCAAACTCACCACTTTCTAACACAGATAACCTCCTAAAAGACTCATTCAAACCACGCTCTACATCAGTCAAATCAAAACTAAGCAATTCCCGCTCTTTCTCATCAACCTTAATCTTTGACTCCAAATAAGCAACATGAGTATGAACAACACCTAATCCAATCTCTGTCATACTACTCTTAACACGGGAAGCATCTAAATCACGTCTCAAGGCCCATGGTGCAAGACCATCCATATGAGTAGCCTCTCGAACACTAGACGACTCTCCTATCACACGTCTACGAGTAGCAATACCATCAGTACCGTCAGGTGCATTATCATCCTCATCCTCCTCTGATTCAGAATTAGATTTAGACGATTCAGACATTTCATCCCTAGGTAGCTCAACCTCAGAATCAGACAAATAAACTGGTGGGGGTAAGGGCTCGCCCTCTGGAACATCATAAGGGTAAATAAGCTCGGCTTCCTCATCATCATCAACCTCATCGTCTATACCTATATCCTCCTCGACATCCTCGTCGTCAATCTCATCATCTATATTATCTATCCCAATCTCATCATAATCATTCTCAATATCAACATTATCAATCTCATTCTCTACCATATCAACCTGAGGGGCAATCTGATCTCCTAGTCATATCTCAGGCTCGGGATCCTCAAATGGTTCCTCCTCATCATCATCCATATCATAATCTACTAAGTCTAAATATGGATCATCATCTACATTAGGTTCGGGAATAGCATGGTTCTCTACAAGAATATTAGGGTCAGCCATGACAATCTACATTTATATATATATATATATATATATATATATATATATATATATATATATATATATATATATATATATATATATATATATATATATATATATATATATATATATATATATATATATATATATATATATATATATATATATATATATATATATATATATATATATATATCTCGTATTAGGATAACATACTTATTAAACAATTAAATACCGAAACCACGATATATACATATATATATAAAATAAATTGTATATATCAAAATATATATCTTCTCAATAGGGATTGTTGGTAACGTCGGAGATCTTTGGCACCGTTATAGTCAAAAGATTTTTCAAATATTTTCTCAAATGTTCATAGTTAAAAGATTTTGAAAAGTTTTGTTCAAAACTTTGGTTTTTAAAATCTTTCGTTCTCTATAACGAGAGCTCTGGTACCAAAATGTAACACTCTCAAATTTCGTATCAATACAGCGGAAGGGTCTTTTAGAGTGTTACGGAATAGCACAATGACTCCAATCATAGACAACACATAAAAATGGTTGTACAATGTTCAACATACATTCATTTGATTAAAAGTTTTAAAGTGTACAGCAGGTCCCAAATTATACAGGTCATTAAGTTTACAAAACATAGATCGAATGAACATTTTTATTATTATGTGGGCCATCAGAGTCGATCTCCATCCAGATTACCTTCAAGCACCTGAGATAAAAACATGCAAAAATCATATCAACGAATGCCGAGTAAATTCATAGAGTTTAATAAAACCGTTATATAAAACAATCGTTGAAATCAGAACACAAGTATAATATCGGAATTAAGTCCTCATATTGCTAGTCAGGCAATATATAAATCAAGCATACATCTTAAACCGTTCATGAGACCGTAGCCTCAATATTACCATCATAGGTAATATTATTATCGTTATTAACATCGTATCATATCGGATATTTAGATTATATAGGATTATTATTAGCCGCATGACATTGTTACCTTACTATCACAACAATGGGTCGCGAACCCGACAAACAAATTTCCCATCTAAGTTAGCGTGTCGTCACAAAAATCACGCTATCTAAATCTTCTCATACATAAATTCGCTTACCAATCAATGTGGTACGACGGGGATCAACCGTCAAGGCGCGAACTCAGGTGATCGTCCCCAAATAGTACTATCATATTCATAAGCGTCTACCAAATCCCGGTAGTTCACAATTCATGCTAATGGGACTTTGAGTGACATAACCTAACTACTAATAGTCCTTTTTATCTCTTTTATTGGGTCATCGCATCAATCGGGTCCATATCATTAAGCATACCATCGGGACTACTTGTGTTCTATTTTTATCAAAAACTAGCATGTTATCTCCCTCGCGGGTTTACAAATCATTTTATAAAACATTTAAAAGAGTGCGAGGCTATGAACTCACGTTGATAATTAAAGGCGGATTATCGGCTACGGGCCTGCTTCGGTCACGGAAACCTATACAAATAATAATCGGTCTTAGACTCTTGTCCAATGACTTTATCAAAATAACAAATATACATATGATGATTTTGTACATATGATGATCATCAAGTAGGTTTATATATTCTTATTACTCATTTTAGTGTTTATGTATTGGTAACTTCTTACTAGTTTACTAATTTTACATATTTACATATTTTAAGTCCAATAAGCTTATTATAAGTTCTTTAACTTGTATTAATCCATTTTATACTTGTATTATCAGTATTTATACTTTACATGTTGGGCCCAAATGGGTTAAGCCCAATAAGTAATTTTTATAAGTGTTTAACTTATTTAGTTAAATTATTAGTCCAATATGCAAACTTAGCTCGTTAATGTCCGTATGTCATATAGTTCGGGTTTTATCGGTTTTTACTTGTACTAGGTACTTATATATCAGTATATGACTTTTAAAAACTTTACATTAGACGGGTTTGATCGTCTAAGTTTTAATTGGCGAAAAACGTTAATTTTACGGTAATAGCCGAAAAAGTCGTAAAAATCATGTTTATAGTTTTTATAACTTATAAGTCTTATTCAACTACCATTTTTATAAAGTGTCCATTTATTTAACCTTATACATATTTATATAAATGAAATTTATAAGTTAGTGGGTTTTAATTCACATTTTATACTATATTATTTGAGTGCTTATATAATACTATTAAACATTAATTCTTCAAAATCTGATTTTTAGTTTCATCTTCAATATTTTTATCATATCTTGAGTTCTATAATGAGATAGAAGCTCCTTTTTGGATGGCATAAACTTCGTATTATGTGCTACAAATAAGTTAGTTATAGCTACTGCTCATTCCATGTCTAACTATCCTTAACAGTCCCTACAAAACAGACTATTCAGATTAGCACACTCATCTTGTTTTGATCATATCTCACTCATTTTGATGATTCTATTGCATGGCCAACTCTCACATGTGTATGACATCTAACACTTACTGTAAATGGATTCCACCATACATTTTTATCAGTTTAAGACTTGGTTACTTACTGTTTTTATACAACCAACAATTTAAGCAAGATTTTAGCATTGTTTCTTATGGTTATTCATCTTTTTAAGCATATTTATCAACACTTGATCCCCACACAACATTTTTATCATCATATATTCATCATATAAATATACAATAAGAAAGAAAATACATTTGATCTTTATAAAAATAACAAGAGAAATCGAAAGGATGATCTTCTTTACCAACCAAGATTATATCTTGTTTTTAGAAGACAACAACTTGATGAACACCAAATATATCTCCAAGATCATCAACCACCAAGATAGTTTGTTGAGAAATTAGCCCTAGGACACAAGGAAATCACCTCCTTTGTTGTTAATATGGCCACCAATCAATCAAGGCTTCAAGGTTTCTCCTTAATATGGCTAGATAACATGTAACTTGTAGCTAGAAAAGATCAAATGATGGTGTTGTATGGTCTTTGTGGGACGGAAATTTTGAGAGAGAGGATAGTTTTGAGTTGTTTGCATGTAAAAATGGAAGCAAATGGTAAATGATAGTGGTTTTGATAGTTTGGTGGATATGAGTAGCTTTAATGTGAAGCTAACTTACATGTGTAAGTTAGTTTAGTGTAAGGATGCCACATCAAAGATGTGGTGTCCTCTTTTGGGTCGTCCCATAGATAGTGGGGTGGGATAAACTTGTTTTGTCCCATCCCGCTAATTAACGAGTATTCCTCGATTCTAGTTTCCTCGATTTGCGTGCCCTTGGGTCGGCTTACAAAAAACGTTTTTATAAATTATGAATCAACGGCACAAAACGAATCTAATAAAAAGTGTCTCATAAAAAACGGAGTTCAAAGACGTAAATACGTAATCCTAAGGTTTCCGGTTTAGTCGTAAAGGACGCTAAATTATGCACGTAAGCCCAAATTTAAATCCGTAAATTGTGAGTTCATCAACCAACACAAAAATAAGTTTCAAAATATTATACGAGAAAATAATTCACTACCTGAAAATGTTAGATTGTCACACCAAGTTCTCAAAATGTGAATTCTGGATCCCCAGGGTACAATTCCTCGGCCATGTTATTGATAGCGACGACATTCATGTAGACCCAACAAAGGTTGAATCTGTCAAAGATTGGGCATCTCCTAAATCACCGACAGAAATTCGCCAATTTCTAGGCCTTGCCGGATACTACCGTCGATTCATCGAAGGTTTCTCCAAGATAGCAAAACCAATGACCAAACTCACGAAGAAGGGAATAAAGTTTGACTGGGGGAAAAAGAAGAGTCAGCTTTCCAACTAATCAAGGAGAAGCTGTGCAGTGCACCCATTCTGGCCTTAACCGAGGGCAACGACGACTTTGTGGTATATTGTGATGCGTCACATAAGGGCTTGGGTGCAATATTGATGCAAAGAACGAAAGTGATCGCGTACGCCTCCAGACAGCTAAAGAAACATGAGAAGAACTACACTACCCATGATTTAGAACTTGGATCTGTGGTTTTTGCGTTAAAAATTTAGAGACACTATCTGTACGGAACCAAGTGCACGATGCATACTGACCACAAGAGTTTACAACACATACTGGATCAAAAGGAGCTAAACATGAGGCAACGTCGTTGGATTGAGTTGCTAAGTGATTATGACTGCGAGATCAAATACCACCCCGGTAAAGCAAATGTGGTTGCTGACGCTCTAAGCCGTAAGGAGACCGATCCTCCTATGAGAGTCCGGGCACTAGTCGTAACAATTAGTCTGGACTTACCCAAACAAATTCTAGAAGCTTAGACACAAGCTCAGAAGCTTGAAAACCTCGTGAAGGAAGATGTTAGAGGTATGCTCAGGGCCGACCTCACCAAAGAAAAGTTGGAACCAAGAGCAGATGGAACCCTGTGCTTGCATGGGAGGAGTTGGTTACCTTGTTATGGGGATTTGAGGGACGTGATCATGCACGAGTCCCATAAATCCAAGTATTCCATACACCCTGGATCGGAGGAGATGTATCAGGACATGAAGAAGTTATACTGGTGGCCAAACATGAAGGCAAACATCGCCACTTACGTCCAGAAATGTCTGACATGCTCTCGCGTCAAGACCGAACATCAAAGACCATCCGGATTACTGGTTCAGCCGGAGATACCCAAGTGGAAATGGGAAAATATCACTATGGACTTCATCACCAAGCTTCCAAGATCATCTCACAGTTACGACACCATTTGGGTGATCGTCGACCGACTTACCAAATTCGCGCACTTTCTGCCCATCAGGGAGAATGACTCCCTGTCAAAACTAGCCCAGACATATCTGAAGGAGGTGGTGACTAAGCATGGAATACCCGTCTCAATAATCTATGACCGGGACGGCAGGTTCACATCCAATTTCTGGAAGGCGTTCCAACGAGCTTTGGGAACACGCCTAGATATGAGCACTGCTTACCACCCGCAGACTGACGGTCAAAGCGAACGGACAATTCAGACCCTTGAAGATATGTTACGAGCATGCGTGATTGACTTTGGGAATGGTTGGGTCGATCACATCCCTTTGGTGGAATTTTCCTACAATAATAGTTACCATGCTAGCATCAAGGCTGCCCCATTCGAAGCACTATATGGTAGGATATGCCGTTCTCTAGTGTGTTGGGCAGAAGTAGGCGAATTCCAACTCATAGGGCCAGAACTAATCCAGGAAACGACTGACAAGATAATCCTTATAAAGCAAAGAATCCAAGCTGCCCGCGATCGACAAAAGAGCTATGCGGACCAGAGACGAAAACCTATGTAGTTTGAAGTAGGTGACCGTGTAATGCTCAAGGTATCGCCATGGAAGGGAGTTGTACGATTCGGTAAACGTGGGAAACTGAACCCACGTTATGTAGGCCCCTTTAAAGTGATAGCCAGAATCTGAGAAGTCGCTTACCGCTTGGAGTTACCCCAACAATAGAGTCGAGTGCACTCCACCTTTCACGTGTCTAACCTGAAGAAGTGCTATGCTGATGAGCCTCTAGCTATGCCATTGGAGGGAGTACACTTTGACGACAAGCTCCAGTTCACGAAAGAACCTGTGGAAATCATGGAAAGAATAGTCAAAAGTTGAAGAATAGCCGGATCCCATTGGTCAAGGTACGATGAAACTCGAGGACAGGTCCTGAGTTCACATGGGAACGAGAAGACTCGTTCAAGACCAAGTACCCACACTTGTCCACCTGACCAATGACGTTGATCTAAGCTTTGAGGACAAAGCTAAAATAACAGGAATGTGCTGTAAAACCCCTGTTTTTACCTTTTGACTTTGTCCCATAGTATGCACATTTTAATTAACTCAATGTAATCTCACTTCATTACTTTATGAAGCACCAGTCCTGTATCAAATCACACTATTCATTCCAGTGTATTATTATTAAATATAAGAGACTGTTGACGCACTTAAGATTTCTTGACCTTCTTGAAACTACACAGCAAACACCTAACATTGACCATATACTTTAATTTAGAAAGATGTAACTTGTACATTATACCTTACACTAAATATCGAATCACGTTTTCATCTCGTACCTGAGTATGTAACAAAAGTGGACATATTTCGTTTATGGAATCCCATATCACACGAAATGTCCATATATCTTAATATACTTTAACAATGACTTCCTAAACACCTTAAACTACCTAGATACTTGGAGATATTTACATGGCAACCCTTTTCTTCCCACATGTATGTATGTATGCGGCTAGGGTATGGACACACCAACAAACCGCAAACATTCTCTTAACCAATCTTAGTACTAGGATCCTCTCATTAATAAGAGTACTTTTTGTCTCCCCTAAACCATCAAACAAGCCGTATACCACCTTGCTCACTTTGTACAAACACACCTTCATTAATGCACCGAGTTTACACATCACTTTCCCTTTCTTTCTTTACTAGCCGACGACTAGGAGCTCTCCCAAGAGCCAATGTACAACACACTCCCATTAATGTTTAGTACTAGGAAGATCATCTTGTAAGATTACCTTGTACTCAACCTAGGAAACCCCCATCCCTTGCTTCTCTCTTGACATAGCAAGCTCCCAAACCACATGAGGACCTCACCCAACTTGTGGTTAACCAACAAACCCAACCCCTATAACTTACTACATTCGGATGCACACACACACACACAAATATCCTAAGCATTTACTTCTAATCATTCACACAAATATCTCCCTAGCATTGAAGTGGTCGAATCTAGCATTTAAGAAGATAGAGGGCACGGATTGCTCAAGCCTTGACCAAGAAGATCTTCTCAACCTAACCCTAGGTCACGGCTAAACTACAAACCTTGCATAAATGCCCGGTTTTTACTTGTCTTGTCATGACTACTCTAGTCTAAGCAAGTAAGTAACCACTTTATTCTTCTCTCTCATTTATTATACTCGTATGCATTAGCATTCACGTGACTAATTATTCATGTACACGTAAAAATCACACTAAAACCCTCCTAGAAAACTCACGGTTTGAATATATGGCCACACATAATACATGCTAATGGGTGGATCTTATTTTCCAACGTGTGTAGTCAAGACTAATTGCTTAGGTTAACTTCCTAGAACCCTAGGAGTTTCGGCTAAATATTCTAGCCAAGGGGTGAAACGCCTTGATTTAAGCATCTCGGGTTAACCCCTACAATAATGGATAAATGGATTGGTTATAATCACTAGAAAGGCTTGAGCTCTAAACTCCTAATATTCGGCATATATATTAGGAACCAAGAATGATTCACGACTTATTAGATCTTGAGTTGAGTTCTAGTATAATATATTGGCAACCCTCCTTGTGATAAGTAAAACCAAATGCTTAAGCTACACAAATAAGCCTTAGCCGAACCATGCTTGAAAAATCGGATAAGCCATAATCTCATTTGGGCCGAGACTTATTATGCCCAAATTTGTGTATATTGGTTATTCAATTTATTTAGTGTATGGTAAATATTTAGGCCCATTGGTAAGCCCATGAGCCCAAGTTAAGATTTTGGCTAAGTAAATTGTTGTAGTAAAGTTACTAAATGTGTTTAGCCCACTAGGAGCCCGTTTGGCCCAAGACAACCTAACCGGACCCTTAATGGGCCACGCAAGCCCATTAACCACTAAATATACATATTAGGTACTTTTTGTGCCAGTTATGTAATTTGATGAAAGTACTAAATTGGAAATGAAAAGGTATATAAATGATGAGTACTTTTCGAAACTTGAAACTAGTACAAGGACTAAACTTGACAAATTAGAAAGTATAGGGTCACGATTATATATAGACAAGACCTATTATAAACTCCAAGGACCAAACGTGCCATTTTGTAAAAATATTGCAAGCCCTAAAACCTTTTCATGCCTTTTGAGGCCTTATCCGAAACTTAAGGGACTTAAAATGGTATTATGGAAACTTCTAATAGACTAGTTACTTTTTGGGCCCTTTTTGGTACCTAACCGAAACCATAGGGACCCCTTTTGCCAACATAACAAACCTTTATAAACCCTAGGGGGCTGTATTGAAAATAGATGAAACATGTATAAGCCCTAGGGGGACGTTTGTATTTAGCCGAAACTAATACAAGCCCTAGGGGGCTGTTTTGTAACTTTGGAATACTCCTAAAAACTTAACCGAAACTACAAGGACTGGAAATGTCAAACTGTGAAACTTATATAAGCCCTAGGGGCGTTTGTGTAAAAACCGGGGGTATTTATACTAAATTGGGGGACTAGTTTTGCCTTTCCCTAAACTTAAATAAACTTTTATAAACCCTAATTATATATATATATATATATATAATGTATACTAAAAGGGAACATTAAGGTAAATATAAAGGTCTGATACTAGTATGTATTTTTCCAACCTATAATGTGATAACTACACAAATATTGGAAACGTTGAAATTAATTAAATGATATACACATAATGAGGTATAAATTTAATATGACTGTTTAAAAAATAAATATACTAATTATATTTATTTTTCCTCACATTAAATATTTACAAAACCCTTTATTAAATATTTAAATCACGTTATGAATAGTATAAATTGAAGAATATTAATTAAACTAGATTGATTTACTTAAACTTTAGTATTTATTTTATACTTAAAATAAATACAGCTATAACTTGTACAACTATAACCTAACTACGTATATCCTAATAAAATGCTTAAAAACCTGTAGAAACATATACTGATATTTCAGTAACCTTTGTACAACCTGTTATACTTTTACTGAGACTGTATAATTATCTAGGTTGTTGACTGTGTGTTGAGCACTACTCCAGATTCTTGTGACTATCACCGTACTGTTAAGGTGAGTTCATGGCCCCACTTCTCATATATTGACAAACTTTAAATCCTTTTTGGGGGAGAAAAAATGCAACTGATTTATGGATATAAACTAAACTATATCAACTTTGATTATATGTGCCTATTGTAGAATTCCTCATGACCCGTGCACTGAAACTGTTAAAATCGTTGGATTACCTGAATGTTATAAATAGATCTATTTGGGATTGACCATCCCCACCTGGGTGAGTCATGCTCACTGTGCCTTGGCCGGGACAACAGGTGTTTACCATGTCAGCACTTATTATTGATGGGTGCCTATTTAGAAAGGGCGAAGTGTTCTCATTTGTTGAGGGCTCTACTATGTCAAGTGTCAGTTTCGGGCAATAGGCAGTATAATTACCTTTAAACAGTAATGCTTTGTGCCTTACTGTTTCAGTGACTATTTATATCCAGACTATATAACTAAACCTATGAATTCACCAACATTTTGTTGACCCTCAGAAGCATGTTTTTCTCAGGTGTTTGAAGCAGGTAGTTACTATGAGCATGGACTGTAGCATATGAGTAGCAGCATCTTAGCAAGCATCTGGTGATTTTCATATGGGACTCATGAACAATCTTTACTTTATGTCAGAACTATTTAAAATGATGATTTGCACTCTTGGTCATGTAATAAACGTTTGATAATCTTTTATCTGATGCTCTATGTACTATTTGCTATTGATCCACCCACGTGACACCCAAATATTATATCCGCTGCATTTTGACCAATTTGGGGGTGTCACATTTACTGAAATATGTTATTACATGGAGTGCCCAAACTGTTACTCGCTACCCAAAATTCATGAGTCATCAAACACTTACGTGTGCACTAATAAGGTGAATAGATCTATTGCAAGTAACAGATCCTTTTTGTGTTACCTGTTCATGTGGGTAATCGAGCACACGTTATTATAACTATCCCCGTTGAACACTTTATGTGTGCACTAATATAGTGAATAGATCTATTGAGTTTAATGAATCCTTTTTTTCTCACCTGTGCGTATGCGTAATCGAGCATACTTTATTAGAATTAATGGGTAATCTGTACCTGCAGATTGCTTGTCATGACAATATGTTATTATGTTCACTTCAGTGAATTCCGTTAGTTTTGATGTCATGAAATTTGTACAATAGTGGCGGCAGAATATAAACTTTTACTTTCGATTCAATAATATAGTGAAAGGGAGTGATGGTTTTACTGTTTTAGGGTTTTTTTAGGGTTTTACTGTTTTAGGGTTTGTTATTTCATGGATAATAGGGGAATTGGTAGTAATGAAGGGCATACGCATATTGATGTTAATGCGTTATCTGAACAAATGCAGCGCTTGAGGGAGACCATGGCAGGGTCTACGGCTGCTAGGGTTTCGGCTTATGGTGCTGCTGGAATTATGAATCCAATTAATAATGGTTCGAGGGGTGCTGCATACCCTAAATCAGATGGTGATGACCTGGTTGATCATGGGATTCATCAACAAGTGGAGGTTGCCAATGTACAACCTACAACGTCAATCAATATTGCTGATGAGCAGATGGTGAAAGGATCACTGAGGGTTGAGGCACATGCTGATGCGACACCTGCTGCTGAAGATGGTGATGTTGTTAATGTGGAAAAGGAGAGGGGTTCGCTGAATCAGGGCTGTGCTAAGCTGTATGTAAATGCCAATGTTACACAGGTGGGTTCGTTTGCCTCAATACTTCAAAACAAGGGTGGTCTAAAACAATCGAATCCTAAGATGGTGAAGATCTCAGAATTACGGTGTGATGAGCATGTTGACGGAGCACGAGTTGCACTTTCGTATGCTGCTGTTGAAGAGGTTGAATCCCGATTTGCGCACACATTGTACGGGCAGTTTATTGGTAAGCATTTAGCTTTCCCATTGGTGGAAAACTAGCTTAAAAATACGTGGGCTCGATTTGGTTTGATACGCGTTCAATTGCATGAGGATTTCTTCCTTTTCCAATTCAATACGACGGAAGGGATGGAAGGAGTTCTTGGAAATGGCCCGTGGTTGATTAGGACAGTTCCTATGATCTTGAATATTTGGTCGCCTACTACTGATTTGAAAAAGGCAGAGATTAAGAAAGCACCAGTTTGGATTAAGCTTCATCATGTGCCGATTGTTGCTTATTCGGAGGTTGGTCTTAGTCTTATCACGACCCAAATTGGCACACCTATTATGTTGGATTCATATACGAGTAATATGTGTGTTAACTCGTGGGGTCGAAGAACATATGCTCGGGCGCTCGTTGAGGTTTCAGCTGATATGGAGTTATTGGATTCGATGGTAATTGCTGTCCCTAAAGGTCGTGATAAAGGGCATTCATAGGATACGATTGATATTGAGTACGAATGGAGACCTCCGAGATGTTCTACATGCTTGATCTTTGATCATACTAGCGATATGTGTCCGAAAGTGCACAAGGAAGTGGTTGTTCGTGCTACTAAGGATGTGGTGGATGATGGTTTTGAGGTGGTCAAGAACAAGAAGAATAAAGGTAAGAAGAAGCAAACACAAGTTGCAGGTATTAAATAAACAAAATCATCCCTTAATCTTCAGTTTCGTAATGTTGAGAGAGGCGAAACCTCTAAAACAAATGCTACGGATCAGAATCATAAGAAGGCAACTCTGATGCTTAAGCAGGGTTTCTTGAATAACAAAATATCGAGTTTTTTAGATAACTAATGATAAGGATAAGAGTTCTCATAACTCTTTTGGTGCTCTTTGGGATAAGATGGATGATGGTACAGATTGGGAGGACGGGTTTAAAACCAAGGAAGATGTGGTTAATGATAGTGATAGTGAGGTTGAAGAAGTCATATCGATTGATGATCGGCATGGTTCTCGTCAGCCTGATGTTCACTCCAAGTGCTAGCCATAATGATGTTTTACTTACATTGTTTATGCACCTTTAGGTGGTTCTTTCCTATTGGTGTTATTTGTTTTGTAATAGTTTAGTAGGATCATATGGCATGTCATATGATGTAGTGGTTGTTCAGGCATTTTCTTGAGGTTAATGTAGCATTGCAGCTACATTCCATTGTACTTCAACGCTTTTGGGAATATATTTTACCAGGGTTTGTTTCCCCTTTACCCAAAAAAAAATGCTGCCATTATTAATGGTATGCAACAATGTAATTTGTCCGAGGTTTTGAAGCTGCTTGGTGTTACGTTAAACACGGTTAAGGATGTTGGTGCTTTTGCTTATGAGATCAAGATGAAAAAGAATTGTTGGTCGCTGGTGGTGGATGAGAGATCAAAGGAAATCATTAACATTTTGTGTGAGTATGAAGCTGAGATTATTGTTAATGAAAGACTATCGCAAACAACTATGGGGAGGGATTCTTCTTCTTCTCCTATTGATACGTTTGTTACCAAAAGGCAACCTAGTAGAGATCCATTGGTGAGTACGGGTGACACTAGTGATAACTTTATTAGTATGACTACTCCGATGGTTTCTAAATTATTGGATGATGAGTTTGAAGGGGTTGAGCCCACCGTGACTACGAGGAATGTTGATGAAGTATTCTGGTCTCACCCGTTTAATTCATCAAGCACTTATGCAGGTGTTATAGCTCCTAAACCTAATGGGAGCTCTGAATTTGGACATCGTGTGGCTGATAAGGTGTAAGATGATGTAAACATTTCAATACCGAGAAAGGTTGTGGCTAAAATGAACTCTAGGTATGAGAATATGCTGTATGGTTATTTTATTGGGAAGAGGCTCGCATATCCGGTGGTGGAATACTTTGTCAATAATAACTGGGCTAAACATGGGGTACGTAAGATTATGATGAATGAAAAAGGGTTCTTCTTTTTCAAATTTGATACCCTTGCTGGTTTAGAAGCGGTTCTAGAGGGAGGTCCATGGATGATCAAAAACTCCCCTATCATACTTAAAAAGTGGTCGGTGAAAACAAGCCCTAAGAAGGACGAATTAACTACAGTGCCGATTTGGGTTAAATTTCACGATGTCCCATTACAAGTGTTTGATGAGGAGGGTTTGAGTTTCATTGCTATCTATATTGGAAAACCGGTTATGCTGGACTCTTATACGAGTACAATGTGTAAGGATTCATGGGGTCGATGTAGCTTCGCTAGATGTCTCATTGAGGTCGATGCAAGTACTGAGTTTTTGGAGTCCGTTACTATTGGAATTCCAGCTCTTGAAGGGGATGATTATACTAAAGAATCTATTCAGGTTGAGTATGAGTGGAAGCCTCCACGTTGTGAAACGTGTAAGTGTTTTGGTCATACATTGAATACTTGCCCTAAAAGAGTCGTGGTAGAGCCTAAACCTACGGGTGCTACAAATGATGGAGCTAGTGGATCTGACGTGGATAAAGATGGTTTTCAACATGTGGTGAACAGAAAACGAAACAACAAAAAGAACAACAACACTATTCCAAGAGGTGTTTCTGTTGCTAAGGGGTTTAATCTAGCAAAAGAATTTAACTATAAACCGAAAGCCTCGACTTCTGGTTCGAACAATGGAGGACCTCTTAATAATAAGACGAATATGAATTCGGGCACCAATAATATGAGTTCACAATTAGTGATGGATAAAGGTAAATCTACTGGTGATGTTTCTACTTCAAATGCTTTTTCGGCTCTATCTGGTTTGGCAGGTGAGCCAGATGCGGATGAAGATGACTTGATTGAAAACATTTAAGATGAATCGGTTAATATCATGAATCCAACTACAGGGGCAAGCACTCTTGATTCTATTGTTTTAAATGTTTAGTATCGCCTCATAGAATATAAAGGGCTTGAACTAGTCCCCTAAACAGAAGGAGGTTCGTCAGGTTGTTAGTGAGAATAACTTGAGTGTGTGCTGTGTTAGAATCTCATGTAGATGCTACTTGTGTTTTTGTTGTTTGTAAGAAAATCTGTCGTCGTTGGAAGTGGACGTCAAATTGGGGAGTTTGCTCTAAAGGTACACGTATTATTCTTGGCAGGAATGATGATATTGTGGATGTTATGGTTATGTCCCTTACGAATCAGGTTATGCACTGTCAAGTCACTATTCGCTTGGATAATAGAGCATTTTTTTGTTCTTTTGTCTATGCGGATAATGCTTATCAAGATAGACGTGTTCTGTTGAGTAATCTTGTTGCGCATGCTTCTTTTATGCGGGCGATACCTTGGGTTGTCCTTGGTGACTTTAATGCTGCACTTAATCTTGAAGATCATTCATGTGGTGGGTTTCGACCCAATATTGATATGCGGGAATTTAAAGATTGTGTTTGGATTATGGAGGTCACTGACGTTAATGCTACAGGTGTTCATTTTACTTGGACTGAGAAGCCTAATGGTGATAATGGTATTCTTAAAAAGATTGATAGAATTATGTCTAACTCAATGTTTATGGACGCCTTTCCTGGTTCTTTTGCTATATTTCAGCCCTATTGGATTTCGGATCACTCCCCATGTGTGCTTCGCATACCTACAGTGTCTAAACCTAAACCTAAGCCCTTTAAATTTTTTAATTTTCTTGTTCATAAGGACGGGTTTAAGGAGATCGTTGCTAATGGCTGGAATTTGGAGGTTAATGGATGTGCAATGTTCCAATTAGTTAAAAGACTTAAAGGTATTAAACCTCCGCTTCGTAAGTTGTTGCATGATCAAGGTAATTTCCATACGCGTGTCATTCTGCTTCGTGATGAACAGGATGGAATTCAAACAGCTATTGATTTAAATCCATCTAACTCGTCAATTCGGGAAGATCATGCTCATTTATTACTTACGTTCAAGGATGCTATTCTGGATGAGGAACGGTTCTTGAGACAAAAATCTAAGATTGAGTGGTTGGCTGAGGGCGATTCTAATTCAGCTTATTTTCATAATATTGTTAAAAGTAAAAATGCCCGTAATAGGATTGATATGGGTGAGGATATGTCTAATGTTATTCATGAAGGCGGTGCATTGGCGGATGCTTTTGTTTTTCACTATGAGAATTTTCTTGGTGTTGAAGGTATTACTATTCCTATTGATTCTCATAATCTGTTTACTAGTACTCTTAATGGTTCCAAGGCTTTATCCATGGTTCGGATGGTTTCTGATGAGGAGATAAAGAGTGCTTTGTTTTCAATGTGTGATGATAAAGCTCCGGGTCCTGATGGTTACACAGCTGCCTTTTCAAAAAGGCTTGGGATACGGTGGGGGATACATTCACGTGTGTTATTAAGGATTTTTTTCGTAATGGTAAATTGCTTCGGGAAGTTAATCATACTATTATTGCTTTAATTCCTAAGGTATCTACTCCAAGTATTATTAATGATTATCGCCCTATCTCATGTTGTAATGTTAGTTTTAAATGCATTAGCAAGATTATTGCTAATCGTATTAAAGGTGATCTTGGTGATTTGGTAAGTATTAATCAGTCTGCGTTTGTTCCGGGAAGAAGAATTTCTAATAATATTCTCCTTACGCAAGAGTTAATGAGGGGCTACCATCGTGACTCTGGTCCTCCTAGATGTTCGTTTAAGATTGACATCCAGAAAGCATATGATACGGTGGAGTGGGGTTTTCTTAGAGATATTCTTGTTTGGTTTGGTTTTCATCCTACTATGATCCATTGGATTATGGCTTGTATTTCTACTACATCTTATTCGGTAAGCATTAATGATAATCTTTATGGTTGGTTTAATGGTAAACGGGGGCTACGACAAGGGGATCCTTTATCTCCTTATTTATTTACTCTTGTTATGGAAGTATTAACGCTTATGTTACAAACAAGGGTGGTTGCAGCTGAGGATTTTCGTTATCATCATCATTGTGAGAAGCAACGGTTAGTTAATCTTTGTTTTGCTGATGATTTGTTCCCGTTTTATAGGGGTCATTTGGATTCTGTTTCCGTTTTGTTGGATACATTGGAGGAGTTCAAGAATGTATCCGGTATGGTGCCTAGTATTCCTAAGAGTACAACTTATGTTTGTAATGTTCCTAGTAGGATTAAATCTGGTATCCTTAATCTCACGCCATTTGCTGAAGGAACATTACCGGTTAGGTACCTTGGTGTTCCCCTTATTTCTTCTAGGCTTCGGTATTGTGACTGCAAAATTTTGGTTGAGAAGCTTGAAAATAGGGTCAACGACTGGCGTAATAAGTTCCTCTCTCTTGCTGGGAGAGTGCAACTTATTCGTTCCGTTCTTTCGTCAATGCATATTTATTGGGCGTTTGTCTTTATACTTCCTGCTAGAATTATTAATGATCTTGAACAGATTATGCGTGGATTCTTATCGTGTCTAGGGGAGATGAAGCGGGGTAAAGCCAAAGTCGCCTAGAACACTATTTGTAAGCCTCTTAATGAAGGTGGACTTGGTATACGTAGACTTGATGATTTTAATGCTGCTTTAATGACGTCGCATGTATGGAGTATATTGTCTAAAAGAGATTCTATATGGGTGTGTTGGATTTATGATTATAAATTGAAAGATAGAAGTTTCTGGGACGTTCCATGTCTTGGTGATGTGAGTTGGTGTTGGCGTAAACTTCTTCATTTAAGGATTATTATTCGGCCGTTTTTTTGGCACCAAATTCATGATGGTAGAGATACTTCTATGTGGTTTGATAAATGGGCTGTTGTATGCCCGATTCGAGATACTATTTCTGTTAGACATATTAATCGTTCAGGTTTTGAATTATCGGACAAGGTTAGGGATTTAATTCTGAATGGAGCTTGGAGATGGCCCGTCTGATTGGTATGGTCGATTCCCGAATATTGTTTCTATTCCTATTCCAATGCTGTGTGATAACAGTAGTGATATTATGGTTTGGCGGGACCATAATGGTACTAATCGGCCGTCTTCTGTGGCAGTTGCGTGGGAGTCTATACGAATGAGAGCTTATAATGTTTAGTGGTTTCATGTTGTTTGGTTTCCGCATTGTGTTCCTAGACATGCGCTTCATATGTGGTTAGTTCTGAAGCAGAAATTGAAAACCCAAGACCGCCTTAAGCAATGGGATGTTGGGCCTCATGTTGATCTTTCGTTGCTGAAGTGCCCCTTGTGTAATCAGGTCCCTGACTCGCATAATCATCTTTTCTTTGAATGTTCTTATTCTACACAGGTTTGGTTACAATTGCGTGGGAGGTGTGGTATGCATAATATTTCTCCGCGTATGATTGATATTGTGGAGTTTATTAGACCCTTAGCTAAGGGGTGTTCGGTTGTTAGTATCATTGCTCGGGTTGTGTTAGCGGCTTCGGTCTACTTCATCTGGAGAGAGCGAAATAATAGGCTTTTTAACAAGAAATTTTTGACGGCAGCTAACCTCGTGAGCTCTATCTGTGACATGGTCCGTCTTAAGCTACTTACCTTTAAAATCAAGAATATTTCTTCAGCATCTCTAGGGATTCTCGAAGACTGGAAGATTCCTAAGGTGTGTATTGATCATGATGGAAGTGCCGGGTAAGGATCGTACTCTTTTTCCCTTTGCGGGGTTTTTCCCATTGGGTTTTTCTCGTAAAGGGTTTTTAAGGAGGCGGCCTTACTTGGATCTATTACTCCCTTTTTTTTGTTGCTGGAATAAAGAGTTGGTCGCATGGTTTCAAGATTTTTTCTTGTTGGTTTTTGCTAATGTTGCATTTATGTCTAATAGTAGATGTGTGTATTAGTATTAGATTTTGGTGTTTCATAACCATCTGTTAACAAGCTGCCTGTAGCTTGAGGTTAATGTGGTATGTCAGCCACATTCCTTTGTACTTTAACGTTTTTTTGGTTAATATATTTACCGGGGCAACCCTTAACCAAAAAAAAACTTAGCACAACAAAACATAGCTTTACGTGAAAGAATAATAACGTAGCTCAAAGTGGTAGACATGTATTCAAAACTGTTATTAAAAACCTATGAAATTACTCAACCTTTGTGTTGACTTGTAAGCATATATTTCAGGAAAACTATGACTGATAGAATGGAGCAGTATAAGGATGGCATGAAGAGGCACAAGGTTGAAATTATTATCTTAGATTTTGGGAACCTCATATTGTAAAACTCTTATTTTTAATGATATATAAAGAAAGTTAATTTAATCACTTTTTTGAGATTGTTTTCTATTATTATGACTTGTGTTCTATGAAGTAATACCCAGATCAATGTTGCGATGCGTAAAGGTAAAATGAGGGTGTTACAATTATCCTGTATTTTATATGCATAATGTATGGAATAAAATACTAGCTTCTATTTTAGCATCACCCGTCTCTAAGAAACCGTATTCTTAGCTTTTATATGCAGAAACGTCTTATTCACGTCTCCAATGAGTTTTGTATATCTGCAAAATTATGAAGAAGATCTGAACTTTATGTGATAAGGATATCATGAATATGCCAAAATCTTGGAATATTCGTCTTATCATAATTGATTTCATAATCATTGACTGATTGGAAAACATAAGTCAATATCCTTTGTTATCCTACTCCTTTGAATATGCGTCTTCCTCGTTATATAAAACGTAAGACTTAAATTTTTGAATACTTGGATTGTGAAGTATTCCATTTAACTTGAAGAAACTTTGAAATCCTTATATTATGCTTTAAGAAATAGAGCAGAATACTGGAAGTCATCCGACTTACTAGTTCAACCTGAATTTCCTCCATGAATATAAGAAATAACAATAAAGGATTTGTTTACTTCAAGTAGACATGACACCATCTGGGTCATTGTCAATTGTCTTACTAAAGCTGCAGGATTTATTCCTATCAAAGAAATCGATAATATAGAAACTCTGACGAGGTTATACAAAAAATAATTTGTCGACATAGAGTATCATCATCTATCATCTAAGATTGTGACGACTGTTTCACAACTGAATCCTGAAAGTCAATACCAAATATTTGAGGGTAATACATACTTATTTCATCATTAAAATAATGGACTAAGTGGAAGAACTATCAAAATACTAAACAACATACTCCATGTATGAGCTATGGATTTTGGAAGGACACTTACCATTGGTAAACTTTCCCATATAGGAATAGTTACCATGCTAGAATTATAGCAGTACTATTTGAAGTACTCTATGGAAAGAAGTGCCATTTACGTATATGTTGGGCTAATGTTGGAGATTTTCAACTTACAAGACCCAAAATAGTTCATGAAACTATTGAAAAGATTATCCAAACCCGACAAAGATAACGCGCTGTAATATGAAGTTACAAAAACTTACAATATAAATCATTACGAATGAGAAATCACGTCATATTATTATTATGTATTACCTTGAAGAGTTATTATTCGATTCGTAAAGCAAGCAAAAGTACATTGGACCATTCAAAGATTTTTGAATTGGCTATGACATATTAACTAGAGTTTTCTCAAAGAACTCAGTAATATTCATGATACTGATGAGACTCGTATTATACACCTTTTCATACCCTAAATCGTGCTTGGTCAAATAATCATCAATTATGCCTTGTATATCTGTGTTTTGTTATTTGTGCGTGTGCAGGTACGGATATCAAAGAAATCAAAAGAAATGAATCGAAAGAGCCAAAACGGACACGAGACATGAAGAGAAGACGGAATATCGAGTCTGGCGGTGACTTTATATTTTTATGGGTCGACCTAACATCATTTAAATGGGTCGGACCGACCCATTAATACACTAAATGAAAAGGCAGCCCAGCAAAGAACAAAATGGACGCTGGCCCTTTATCAATACAAGCTGCGGCCCAGCAATGAACAAAAGTAAAAGCCCACAAGCCTAGAAAAATATCCATATATGCTATATACAATGTGAAAATTAGATCTGGGGATGTAGCATATACCATACGCAACATTTATCTTTTTTCTTCCGTTCTTAGATTAGTTTGTATTAGGTTAGATAAATATTAAAACACAACCTCTTGTTATTATTACTTTTTGTTCATATTCGAGTTTGATTAATAAAAGTTCAAGTTTCAGTTTGACACAGTTCATGTATTCAGATTCATTACAATCAGTTTGCGGAGCTTGGAGATTTGATCCATGTGGCAGAATTTCTTCTTCTCTTTCACGATTCGATTTTTACCCTTGTTAATCTCTAAATCTTTTAACAATGCTGTTTCTCAACTAATCTTTGATTAATTTTTTGTTAACATAGTTTGTTGAGTCTTAGGATCTAGACTCATCTAGGATATCATGATCATGATTGTAATAAGCACAGCGGAACATAAAGAACACAATCATAACCAAGAACAAGGCTTTCACTAATAAAGATTACTATTAATAATGCTATTAACTACTGCTCCTGGTGCCTAATAGGCTTGACACCAGGAGAACGCACACACACCTCTGGTTTACATTGTTTGTGAATGAATGACTAACCATGTGTGCCTAACCCTCTTTATATAATAGAGGTACTAGGGTTACATCACAACCCTAGCTTACTATCTAAGTTAACTATTTGCTAATAGGTCCTTCATCTTGTTTTGTCATATCAACTCAAGATATCTAAGTCCCAACAATCTTCCCCTAGTTGATTTGACAAATCCAGTAAGCACAAGCTTCCCCTGAAGCTAATATAGATGAAGGCTAAGCTTCCCTTTGATCCATGCATTCTTCCCGTTTTTGTCACATCAACTCAAAAAAGGATCGTCTTCCCGTTAAGAAGTGCACGGCAAATCCAATAGGCTCCATGGAGAGATCACTGATGAAGAAAATCAAGTATAACGAATTTGATGAAGAAGTGGAATCTCCCAAACTTGTGTCTTATGTCTTGCACTAACCACGTGACGTCGAGCATGAACAAAATCCTCAAATAAATGAGACACTGAGCACAATAACGTAACCCCTTCAAGCGATAGAAAATGTACGCATAGAGCAAGGTATCTTAAAAAGGCTACTACTCCTTTTAAGATATGAATAGATCGTACCCCTTCGCTAGATATGTCGAGTCTTCGTCACCATACAAACCAAGCAAGTTATCTTAAAAAGGGTCCTCACTCCCGTTTAAGATATGATAAGAACACAAAACCTGTGAAAATCAACTACAACATAAAATCAGTGATAATCAAATGTCTTCTTCAATGAATCACTCCAACGAAATGATGATGGCTGAGAACTCCTCCTCCAGTAACAATAGTGACATCAGACTAGTCACTAAATCAGAGTAGTATCAATCTTACTTGACTAGAAGGAACCAAAACCGACCAAAGAAAGTTAGTATACAACAAGCCAGCAGGAACCAGAAGAAAGTCAGCAAGAACATACACCTAGCAGTACGAACAAACCAATAGGATCAAACCAGTGGTACGGACCAGTAGGAACCGACTAGTAGAAACCGACCAGTAGGAGGCGATGATTCAACCAGGAGGAACCATCGAATATTACCAGGAGGAACCGAGAACAAAAACCACCATGAATTTATATGACCAGTAGGAACCATAGCTCACCAGTAGCATAACGAAAATCCACCAGTAGCATCTCAAAACCCTTTCTTCCTTTTTTTTCATTTTTTTTTCTATATTTTTGTTTTTTTTTTTTTAATTTTTTTTTCAGACAAGCTGTCACCACGTTGTCGCTAAGGCTGTAGCTGTTGTGGATATCCCTTCCAAACTTTTAGTGACACACTGACTGTCACTATTTCTGAGCTGTCACAAAAAGCTGATAGAACTTCAAACAATATAACATTGCTACGTGAAATACATTTGAACGTACCCAAATTAAATCCCATACTCATGCAGCCCACGTCCAAAAATAGCGCATATATATCCACAATTCAAGGTAAATCCCTGAAAATCATCCACGTCTTGAAGTCAAATCCCATGAACCCAGAAATCATGTAAATCTTGCCCATAAATATCCAAGTCCAATCTTGGACCCATAAATCACGTTTGAAGTCCATATGATAGGAAAATATAGGATATCACTAAATATCAGCACCATTCGTCATAATCATACCAGCCCATTGAGAAGCTTATCTCAAAAAAAAAATAAGACTTGCTGAATATTCGTAAACATTAAAACCTTAAACGTGTGTAACCAACATACCAAATCTCTCGGATATATCCCTCAAAAATAGCAAACAATTAATTGTTTCCTATTTTTAATCAAACGTGTGTTGACCTTACCTTTCAATACATGCTAGATCAATTTGACCATATCTCCCACAATATCTCGTCCAGCGTATAAAAACGTAGTACACATGCATCCTTATTAGTAGGTCTTATACGCTCTTTTTCTTGACCCTATCAAACGAATATTTTAGGAAACCCATATCTCACGTCTAGCAGTTATTATGATCACAAAATATGAAAATTAAACAGGAATTCCTAAAAATCAGGCAAACAATATCTCCCATAATCCAAGCAGCATATATCACGTACCAAAATATACGAATGCATACCTTTTCTTAATTCTTATCTGCTTGCATTTGGACCTTGTAATACACAGCATATCACGTCTCATTCATACCCCAAAAATCACGCATGCATAAGAAACGTATGTCTCATGAATTTCCATAACAAATCCTTTCCACCCATAATATATCTCGTCCAAATATAGGGAGATAAACGAGGATCAGTCATAACTGCCATGCCCCACACGTTTGTGATTTATTCTTTGAAAAAGAAAAATATGAATATTATCGGTAAAACATGGTCAAAATAAGACCACGTCACAAGCGAGGAATCCCATAAAATCAGAGAATTTATGAAACGTATATCTCTCTTTTGAAAAGAAACAATCCATACCTCGAATATTCATTACCAGCAAGTTGCTGCTACGAAAAACCTTATCTTGTGAATACTATCCCCACGTGAACATAATTAAATCAAACGCAAAACCATGTGACAGCAAGAAGACAAAAACTAATACCTTCGCGATACACTCTTAAGTTTTGATCAGGTTCTTCTGACAGTCACGGTTTCTTGTTACGTCACATGCAAATCCTTGCACAACTGCCATCTGCTGCTCCATTCGTATGATACTTCTAGGGTTTTAGAAAAAAAAAACCCCAATAACTTGGTATAGCAGCGTGAAAAGCATTTATCATCACACCTACTGTTTACTGCATTTAAGAATCACGTAACAAAACCAGCAGAAAAACAAGGACGTGTTTCTTGGACCACACAAGGCAAAGGCAAGTAGAGCCACGATCTCTTGCTTTCCTGTTGCTACAAAGCAAGTATGACCAGCAGTAACATCAGTAACATATAACATCAGCAACACAGCACCGAATAATCTAGGGTTTGTTGGGAAAAACCCTAGATCAGCAAGAACATCTTTATTATTCCAAAACAGAAAATAACATTAACAGAAAACCTTGTAGATCAACCAGATCAAGAGCCAACAAGCTCTGATACCACTTGTTGAGTCTTAGGATCTAGACTCATCTGGGATATCATGATCATGATTGTAATAAGCACAGCGGAACATAAAGAACACAATCATAACCAAGAACAAGGCTTTCACTAATAAAGATTACTATTAATAATGCTATTAACTACTGCTCCTGGTGCCTAATAGGCTTGACACCAGGAGAACGCACACACACCTCTGGTTTACATTGTTTGTGAATGAATGACTAACCATGTGTGCCTAACCCTCTTTATATAATAGAGGTACGAGGGTTACATCACAACCCTAGCTTACTATCTAAGCTAACTATTTGCTAATAGGTCCTTCATCTTGTTTTGTCATATCAACTCAAGATATCTAAGTCCCAACATAGTTGTTAATTGGTTGAAAGTTTTTCTAGGGTTTCTTAATCGTTTTTTTTTCAATTATGTGTGTGATTAGTGTGGCGATTGTTTTTGTTTCATCTAGGTCGGTTCGTGATTTGTTTAAGTGGTGTGTCTTCATTGTTCCCTTCACGATTGTTCCTGTGTGTTTGTTTATTGTCGTCGCTATTAGGGTTTCGGTTTTGTTTATTTGTGTTTAGGGTTTGTCTATTCGAACACTGTAACTGATTAGGGTTTCAGTCTGCGTAATGGATTCGATTAATTTTGCTAAGTTGGATTCGAGAGGCAAGGCGGCGATTCTTAACAGTTTGCAGTCTTGCAACATGGACGTTATTAGGACGGTGTTTGGGGTGCAGTTGGTTACGGTTAGAGAGGTGCATGAATTCATGCATAGCTTGAAGATGAATACATATGATTTTTGGTCTTTGGTGACTGGTCCTCGATCCCAAGAAATCTTTAATATGTTATGTACTTATGAATCTATTTTTTGAGTGCGAAGGGTGGGAGTGATCTGCCAAGGGTTTCCTCAAACCCTAATTCTGCCATGCTAGGGAATGTCACGATGCGCAAATAGATGAGGGTTTCGAATTCATTCCCGTTCATTGGTGGACAGCAAGATGAGTTTGTTAGTATGTCATCTCCTATGGTATCTAAGTTCTTAAATGGGGATGCGAGCTTGTCGCAAGTGGATGTAAACCCTGATATGGGTGTGCATGATCGTGAGGGTTTACTATTTTATGGGGGTGGTGTGATTCGAAAGGAGCAGGATAGGATTGGTGTATATTCTGGGATGTTTAATCCAAGTGCTAATACTAACGTATCCTCAAGACCAAGTGGCTTGAATGGTACTGGTTCTCCAACTGTGGATACCGCTGGGGTTCCGTTTGTTCAAGTTGCATCTGTATCTTACGCTGGCATTGCGTCACAGAGTGATACTTCGAAAGGTACTAATAAATTTACATTTACAAAAGTGGAAAATGTGTTTGAAGGGGTGGATATATCTATCCCGCGTCGGGTTATCCAAAATGTGGGGAATCGTTTGAAAACACGTTGTATGGGTACTTCATTGGGAAACGTGAAGCTTTTCCTGTGGTTGAATATTATGTGAAGACCAATTGGGCGAAGTATGGGCTTAAGAAAATTATGCTTAACGCCAAAGGTTTTTTCTTTTTCTAATTCGATTCCAGTACGGGGTTGGATAGTGTTTTAGAGGGTGGTCCTTGGATGATTAAGAATAATCCGATTATTCTTAAGAGATGGACGATGAATACTAGTTTACTAAAAGAGGAGTTAAGCTGTGTTCCTGTTTGGATTAAATTACATGATGTTCCTTTAGAAATGTTTGATGAGGAAGGTATTAGTATTTTGGGATCTTATTTGGGTAAGCCGATACTGATGGATAAGTATACTAGTGCTATGTGTAAGGAGTCGTGGGGCCGCAGCAGTTTTGCTAGATGTGTTATTGAGGTTTGTTCCGAGGCTCCATTACGTGAGTCAATTAGTGTTGGTATTCCATTACTAGAAGGTACGGGTTTTACGAGGGCTACTATTAAGGTGGAATATGAATGGAAACCCCCTAGGTGTGATAATTGTAAGATTTTTGGGCATTCCACTGAGTCGTGTCCGGATAGGGTGGTGGTTACGAAAGAAGATGCTCCTGTTAATGATGGTTTTCAACAAGTGGTCAATAGAAAGAATAAAACTAATGCTAATAACAAAGGGGGTCTCCAAACGGGAAAGAAGTTTGTGTATGCTCCAAAGGCGGATGGTAAGAATGTGAAGGGCAAACCCCCTATCCCTAATACGTCATCTGGTGGTTCAGGGAGGAATAGTGAGGGTTTACATGGGTCGTCTAAGGCTGTTTCTTCGCAGGCTACCCCTATTGTGACTTCTAATCCCTATGATGCTTTATCTACACTAAATAAGGAGGATAGTGGTCCTTCTAAGGCTGTTGTTTCGGATGATGAGGAGGAGGTGGAAAATGTTTATGATGAGACGGCAAATCTTATGCATACTTCTCAATCAGGGGCAAGCACTCCTGCTGTACAGGTTTTTAACGTTTAGTGTTGCTTCTTGGAATATACGGGGCTTGAACCAGTCCCCTAAGCAGAGAGAGGTTCGACAGGTGGTTACTTAGAATAATTTAAGTGTCTGTGCTATTTTAGAGTCTCATGTTGATGTTTCTGTTGTGTATGATACATGTCGTAAGGTGTGTAGGAGATGGAAGTGGTTGTCGAATGGTAGTTTGTGTACTAAAGGTTCCCGTATTATTGTTGGTTGGAATGATGATATGGTTGATGTTGGTATTATGGCTCAAAAGGAACAGGTTATTCATTGTCAGATTAATACTCGGGCAGACCGGAAGACCATTTTATGTTCTTTTGTGTATGCTGCCAATTACTATGTGGATCGTCGTGGTTTATGGACTGATCTTGCTGCTCATGCTTATCTCATGCGTGATAAGCCATGGGTTTTGATGGGTGATTTCAGTGCTGCTCTTAATCTTGAAGATCACTCCTATGGTGGGTATGAGCCGAATATTGCTATGCGTGAATTTAAAGAATGTGTTCAACTCATGGAGGTTATGGATGTTAATGCTACTGGACTTCACTTCACGTGGAATCAAAAACCTCAGGGTGACTGTGGTTTCATTAATAAGATTGACAGGATTATGTCTAATATGGTTTTTATGGATGCTTTTCTGGGTTCTCTTGGGGTGTTTCAGCCTTATCGTATTTCGGATCATTCTCCATGTGTTCTTCGTATTCCTGAGGTTAGTAGACCGAAGCCAAAGCCTTTCAAATTTTCTAATTTTCTTATTCATAAGGACGGGTTTCGGTCTGCTGTTCTGAATGGGTGGAATGCTAGTGTGTCGGGTTGTGCCATGTATCGTGTGGTTCGACGTTTGAAACATCTTAAAGCACCATTTCGTAAGCTTCTTCATGAGAATGGTAATCTGCACGCGCGGGTGATTCAGACCAGGGATGAGCTTGACGCGGCTCAAAGGGCTCTTGACTTAGATTTATCAAATACTGATGTTCGTGACGTTCATGCTTGATGTCTCTTGGCGTTTAGGGAAGCGTCGCTTGATGAGGAGAGGTTCTTAAAAACAGAAAGCTAAGATTGAGTGGCTTGATGCAGGTGATTCTAATACAGCTTATTTTCATAAAATTGTGAAGTGTTCGAATGCTCGCAACGGGATTGATATGGTGCGAGATATGTCTAATGTGTTGTGTTAAGGGAATGATGTTGCGACTGCGTTTGTAGCACATTATGAGCAGTTTCTTGGTTTGGAGGGTTTTTCTACTCCTTTGGATTCGAAGGATTTGTTCTCTAATGTTCTTGATGCGCAGCGTGCTTTGGATATGGTTCAGGTGTTGTCGGATGCTGAGATTAAGAATGTTATGTTCTCGATGGGTGATGATAAAGCTCCTGGTCCGGATGGGTTTACTGCCGCATTTTTTAAGAATGCATGGGATATTGTGGGTGGGGATGTTACATGTGCTATTCGGGACTTTTTCACTATTGGTAAGTTGCTTAAAGAAATTAATCACACTATTATTGCACTTATTCCAAAGGTGACTGTTCCTAGTAAAATCACTGATTATAGACCTATTTCGTGTTGTAATGTGATTTTTAAATGCATCACGAAGATTATTGCTAACTGTGTTAAACTGGTGTTGGGGGATTTGGTTAATATCAATCAATCTGCATTTGTTCCGAGGCGAAGGATTTCGGATAATATATTACTTACAGAGGAATTGATGCGAAGTTATCATAAGAATATTGGGCCGCCTCGTTGTGCTTTCAAAGTGGATATTCAAAAGGCTTATGATACTGTTGATTGGGGTTTCCTTAGGGTGATTTTGCTGGGTTTTGGCTATCATAATACGATGGTTGAATGGATTATGAAGTGCGCGACCATGACCTCTTACTCTATTTGTATTAATGGGAATCTCCAGGGTTGGTTTAAGGGTAAACGTGGGTTAAGACAGGGTAATGCATTGTCGCCTTATTTATTTACGTTGGTTATGGAAGTTTTGACTCTTTTGATGCAGAGGCGTGTCCGTATGGCGGAGGAGTTTCTGTATCATAATCTTATTTTTGGTAACCGTGATTTCCGACTCACTGGCCGACTAATCCACGGGGTTTGAGCCCACCGCCACACAGACTCAAACCAGGTAAAGCCCTCCCTTTTCAGGAGGTTGGCGTGGCCATTTTCGTATCATAATCATTGTGAGCTCCAGCGTATTGTTAATCTATGTTTTGCAGATGACTTATTTATCTTCGCTAGGGGGCATCTGGAATCAGTTCGTACAATTATGGATGCTATGGAAGAATTTAAAAATGTGTCAGGTTTGGTTCCGAGTATTCCTAAGAGTACAGCTTTCTTTTGTAATGTTCCTCCTGCTGTGAAAGCTAGTATTCTGGATCTTATGCCGTTTGCGGAAGGCACATTTCCAGTGCGTTATCTTGGGGTCCCTCTTATATCGTCCAGGCTGCTTTATAGGGATTGCAATGTTCTTGTGGAAAAGTTGGAGAGTAGGGTTCAGGATTGGCGCAAAAAATTTCTATCTACTACTGGGAGACTTCAACTTGTTAAATTTATGCTATCATCTATGCACCTGTACTGGGCTTCAGTTTTTATCCTGCCTGTTCGGATTATTCATGATCTTGAGCAGCTTTTGAGGAACTTTCTATGGTGTCAAGGTGAGATGAAAAAGGGGAAGGCAAAGGTGGCTTGGGACGATGTTTGTATTCCATAAAGTGAGGGCGGTCTTGGTATTAGGAGGCTTGATGATTTTAATGCTGCTCTTATTACATCTCATATTTGGTCTCTTCTAACGCGTGAGGAATCGTTATGGGTTCAATGGATACATTTGTATAAGCTAAGGGAGAGGAGATTTTGGGATATTCCTTGTATTGGTGATGTAAGTTGGGGTTGGCGTAAGCTTCTTCAGATTAGGTCCCGTGTGCGGCCGTTTTTTGGTATAGGCTTCATGATGGTAAATCTGCGTCTATGTGGTTTGATAGGTGGGCTGCTGAGTGTCCATTGCGTGATATTCTTACGGTACGCAATATTTTAAGGTCCGGTTTTACTCTTCAGGATACTGTTGCTGACTTGATTGAGAACAATTCCTGGAAATGGCCGACTGATTGGGTGGACAGATTTCCTGCTGTCGTCTCCATCCCTGTTCCCGCTATAGAGAAGGGAAGGCCGGATTCTCTTGTATGGCGTGATGGTGATGGTTCTTTGCAAGCATTTTATGTGGCTCGGGCTTGGGATACGCTGCGAACCACACATCAGGTTGTGGGTTGGTACCATGTTGTTTGGTTTTCCCATTGTATCCCTCGACACTCGGTGCATATGTGGCTTGTTGTTAAGAAGAAACTAAAGACTCAGGATCGGTTGCGGCAATGGAATGTTGGGCCTACTGTGGATTTAAGTATGCTACGGTGTCCTTTATGTAAAGCTACTCCAGATTCTCATTCTCATTTGTTTTTCGAGTGCTTGTATTCTTTACAGGTGTGGACGCATATTAGGGTACTTTGTGGGATGGATTCCATTCCTCCTAGTTTGGATGATGTTTTGGCATTTCCTACACCAATATCGGAAGGCAAATCTACTACAAGTATTATTGCTCGTCTGGTTGTTGCGACTACTGTGTACTTTATTTGGATGGAGCGGAATGCTAGATTGTTCAAAGGGAAACAGTTTTCTGTGGATAAGATTGTTAGTATCATTACTTCTACTGTTCGTCTCAAGCTTATTACATTCAGATTCAAGAAGATGACTACACGGTCTTTGGCTTTTTTGGATCGGTGGAGACTTCCGTCCTCGAGTGTTTCTCATGATGGGGGTACCGGGTAAGGGTTGTACTCTTTTTTCCTTTTTGGGGTTTTTCCCATAGGGTTTTTCTCAAAAAGGTTTTTTAAGGAGGCAGCCTTATCTGGATCCTTTACTCCCATTATGTTGCTGATGGTGTTGTGGGGTGGTCGCCTGGTTCCAAGATTTCTTCTTACTGGCGTTTGCTAATGTTGTTTTTTATACTAGTTTTCGATTAGTAATGTTAGCTTAGTGTTGATGTGTTTATGGCCTGTCATAAGCAATAGTTGATCAAGCTCTTGGCTTGAGGTTAATACGGTATTTAGCCGTATTCCATTTGTACTTAACATTGGTTTTTTGGTTAATATATTTACCGGGGTAACTCCCTTTACCAAAAAATTTTTTGATTGAAGTCAGATTTGGTAAATTTTATGGTTGATTTTGTTTGCCGAATGAAGACGATTGTAGGGATTTTAGTTTTGGTTTAGTCGGATAATGATGATACAGTTTTTAGTAGTTTAGTTTGATGCTTTTGTTTAATTTTGAGAAGTGATATGCCCTTTAGTTGGTTTTAAACGATTGAAGATATGTGATGATTCGATTTAATGCTTTTGGTTATTTGATAATACTGTAGATGATATTGGTTGTCATGATGAAGTTTTGATTGGTGTAGTAATTTACAATTCGGTTATTATGAGATGAAGTTGGTGACTAAGGTTTATTTTCGGTTGGAATAGTTGGTTTCCATGTATTGGATTGTGGATTATTGATTGTGGCTTATTTAGTTAGCATATTGTCTAAGCTTATTTGTTGGAAACGAATCATGTATCTTCCATTTACAAATCTTAGATGATAACCAGTATGTCTAACAAGTTTTTATGTTATAACTTTCAATATTTTAGTAATTAAGGGTCGATTAACAACTACTCATTTACACTTACGTTACATTTATATTAATATTAGTTTTAAATTAAATTTTATTAGTTAATAAAATTTAGATTTTCTAAAATATAACTTTTAAAATGTCGTTTAGCTTATTTGTCGTTAAAGTTTTGATGTCTTTTGATCTTGGCGAATACGGTTCATCTTTTGGCGAGGAGTTTTACGGGTCTTTTAGCTAAATTAGTATTTAAAGTTTAAAGCTCGATTTGTTTTTATCTCGTTAGTTAGTTGATAAAATTGACAACTTTATCCGCTAATTAGTTTGATAATAACTTTGAAAGTAACAGACTTTAGATTTAATTTAGTTATTAGATCGGGTGGTTAGTTTTTCATCTCCGGTTCTTTGCTCGGGTATTAATCTCATATCTCTTTTCTTATTGTTACTTTATTAGCTTAATATGATTGTTATTATTGATTTGTTTATGTTTAGCTTTAATGTCGTGATTAAAGTAGTTTTGATTATGCTTGTTTAGTTTATCATCTTCATTGTCATTAGTATTTTTTAGATGTTTTTAGTTTAATATTTATAATATAATTGTTGCTTTTATTGTTTAATATTTTGTTATTATTTTTCGTAAATTTTTTTATCTAAACCTCTTTTTATTCGAGCATCAAACAATAGAAATAAACACGGATTTCTATTTACACCTCTTCGGAACTACGATAACCTCACGGGTGTACAAAAATGACTCAATCAAATGGCGCCATTTTAATATAGGTTTTTTTGACTAAGTTCGTTTTTCCTCGACTCGACTCGAATTGATATCTAATTTAATCATTAAGATTTATCGTTTTTGGTTAATAATACTTGATTGTTATTCTATGTCTAATTTAAACAAAGCACAATAGTAATGTAGACGCATATGGATTACACTTGAATGGGGATACTATTTTACGCTTAGGGAATATAAAAATAAAAGCGCAAATAGTTCACATAAAATTACTCTAAGCAATACAATTATACTACAATTAAAATCTAGATGAAACTTGTTAAATCTAAGATGCAACAAAACTATACTATAATTAAAAAAATTATTCTAAATGCAAAAATTAAGCAAAATGCAAGCACGTAACAACAAGTAAAATGACAAAAATTAAATCAAAAAGATAAAGTTTTTGATTAAAGCGTAAAGTTTTAACCTTTATATCTTATTAATCTACTTAGATGATAAAGATTGAAGCTTTATATACTAATAAGCTTAATAATCACAAAAAGGTGTGAACTTTAAACTTAAAATAAGCTTATCTAAAAGAAAGCAAATTTTTACAATTTTAAATCTATTTTAAAACAACAGTAATTTTTAAAACTAATTTTTTTTTATAAAAGAGAGATATTTAAAAAAATTTAAACTAAATTAATCTAATTAGTTAAACTAAAACAATTCAGAGGAAGATTAAATGAAAACTTACTTGGTGCAATTGCTCATCATAGAGTTTAGTTCTACAAGATCTAGATAAATCTAGTAAATATCAAACTATGAGAATAACTTGACCATGTTATTCACCTTCCATAGCTTGGTTTACATCTTTTCCGATGAAGACAAAGAAACACAAGAGTGGTTAGGATGATAAGTAACAATTAATATTTAATTAAGTCGATATTGGATTTTATAAAGAGATTCAGTTTTTTAAAGATAAAAAATAATAGATCTACACTATTTTTTAGGTTCTATGAAATATTTTAATTTTTAAGATAAAAACTAATAGATTTACACTAATTTATCAAGAAGCTACAATATTAAATGGTGAATCAAAGATAAAATAGTTTTAAACTAAATTAATTAACTACTAGCAATAAATTAAAGACGTAAATTAAATTGCATAAAAGTAATTAATTAAAAGGCTAAAAATACTATTTAGAATAAAGCTTAAAAATAAGTTATAAGCCAAAGCTTATAACTTATGTGTTTCAAAAAGCTTAAAAAGATAGTTGAAAAAGGCACCCAAAATAAGCTATTAATAAGTTGTAAGCCTAAGCTTATAACTTATGTGATTCAAAAAGCTTGAAAAGCTAGTTGAAAAAATTCACCCACAATAAACAAGATCTTGAAATATAAGCCCACAATAAGCTTGAAATAAGATAACACTTATTTCAAACTTTTATCTAAATCTAACTTATTTGGAAAAAGTTATAAAAAACTAATCACAAATATAAGCTAGATTATAAGAAGAATTAAGAAAGGTAGAATGAGAATAAACTAAGAGAGATTAACAATAAGCTAAAACTTGAACTTTTATTATTATTGAAAAAAGCTTAAAAATAAGCTAATAAAAAAGTTTGAAAGGAAATACATTAATTGAATAACATTAAAAAAAATAAAACTACAACTACTACTAGAAAACTAAAATTATCTAACACCCTCAAAGGAGAAATGAGGAAGTATATATAATGCAAAATACCCAGATGGGTAATGTCACACCCCCAGAGTATCAGAGTACAAAGGCAACAAGGGGATGGTGACGTCATGATTATCATACACATAGTTACAAAGAACGACCTCTAAATGAGACGTTCGAAAAGTTGATCACTTGCATTTAATAAAATAAAGAGTTTAAACATAGTGCGGAAGCATAATAACTGGTCACAGCTACAGAAACATAGTTTTCAAATGATACAAATGATCTTATTTTTAATAGAAATGACGGCAGTGCATGAGACCTCACATAGCATCTTCAATCTTATTACCTGAGAAAAACATTGCTAAAGCGTCAACATAAAGCTGGTGAGTTCATAGGTTTAGTTAATTAGATGTGATTAATGAACCACAAGATTTTCTCAAACATGATGACAATATAACAAATATAAAGTCATCATAAAAGCATTTATTACAGTCTAAGCTCATGACACCGAAGCGTTAACAACACCGGTAGTATAATCATATAATGTAGCCCTCTGGATGCCTAAACCCACGACATCCTATCTCAGACCCAAATGAAACTGTGCCCGCTTGTCCTCTGTTGGACGAAGCCGGACAGGGGCGTCAACCCCGATAGATCTATCCATAACATTCGCGCTTACACAAAGTAATTAACGGTTCATGATTCACGGGCCAAAGCAACTTGGTTTTATGTGGGACTTAGACTAGTACATAAATCAGTTAATGCACTTGTGTTCATACGTTAAATCAAGCAAGGTCTCACCCCAAAAGGCAGTAAAAGCAGTTAAAAAAGTGAGGCTATAAACTCACCTCAAATGATAGTCAAGTAAAAGCAATCAAGTAGTAGGCACGGAAAAATATGCGCGCAACAACGTCAACTCTAACTGCAGCCTAGCAATAACAATGACTAACTAAGCTAAAAGCAATGCAAATAAATAATTATTCCTTCATTACATTGTACTTGCACCTATTAATTAATAAATTAAAACATTTATTTTTTATTTAAAAAGTCAAACTATGTTAAAATGTCAAAGTTTATAAAATAAAAACGCACACAAAAACAATTAATTTAAAACGACTCAAAGACAGACTCTTTAGAAAAATAGACTCGAAAATTTATATATTTTTTGTTTGGGTCACTTGGTAGTTGTTCTCTATCTATGTCCAATAATAGTCCAAATAATAATACGATCCTAGTCCTAATTTTTGTCCAATAAATATATATCAATCATATTCGTTTTATTATTTTTATCATCAACTAATTATTAATATGTATGTCAAAAAAAAATGATCATCTCTTTTGGGTCTTCTATAATTAATTATGTTTTTATTAATTATTTCATAAAGTTCTAACTAAGTTAAATTATTGGGTACAAATTGTATAGTTGATAAACTATAAGATATTAATAAAAGTTAATGTCTCCTATTAAGGTGTTGTCTCCCCATTCCAAACATCCTAGTATAATTATGTCCCCATCATCTGTACTTTCTGTCCAAGTGGACCCCACACACAGAAATTATTAATAATAATTAAATTTTTGTTTCTTCTTTCTCTTCCTTGTTTCGACTAGGGCTGAGCACGGCAGACCCAAAACCGACCCGGACCGGAAAACCGGATCGGACCGGACCGAACCGAACCGGACCGAGCAATTTCGGTCCGGTCCTCGGTCCATGGTTTTGGACGAATTCGGTCCTCGGTCCGGTCGGTCCGGTCCGGTCCGGTTCGGTCTTACCAAAATTACGTCAAATATGTCTAATAGGACCGGACCGGACCGAGGACCGAACCGGACCGGACCAACCCGGACCGGACCGGACTATTTCGGTCCGGTCTCGGTCCGGGGTTTCGGACCATTTCGGTCCTCGGTCTGGTCCGGTCTTGGCCGGTCCGGTCCGGTCCAGAACCGATGCTCAGCCCTAGTTTCGACAGTAGAACACAACCAAAGAACCATTTTTATTTTTACTACAAACCGCAACTTATAACTCATTTTGTGACTTCGTTACTTGACGATTTTAAAAAATAAAAGTTTCATGATGTTCCTTACGACAGTAGGTACAAATCCCACTAAGCAAACGCCATGTTTAGACGTCATTTTGACTAGATTTTCTTGAGATAACTATAAGTTACACCAAAAACACAAAACTCATTTTTATCTCACCAAATTCGGAACTATTCGGTTACAACACATATATTACGCATAGGCACAACATTTATGTTCGAAAATACGTTTTTGCTTACGACTTCGACGTACCCACTTAGCCATTTTCTTGAACAAAGTTGTGATTTCATGTAAGAATTTTTGTAGTAGTTGTAAGGAATGGTTTTCTTAGATGTTCGAGTACAAGTAACATGTAATGAACGAAAATGAATGAAAATAAAACGAAAGTTTAGTGGCTTACAAGTTTTACGAGAGATCGGATCGAACCCACGAACCGAAACTATGAAAACCCTAACCGAGAGCTTTACACGCGAGACTCTAGCTCGTCTTTAACTCACCCAAAACTTAGCTCGCCTTAAGCTCGAAATTTTACCAACCCTAGCTCGACCTAAGCTATCCCCGATGCAACCAAAACCGAAACCAATTTGCCGTAGCTCGAACCCACGAAAACCTCTAGCTCAACAAAACCCTAGCCGTGTACATTCATCCTTGTGTTTGTAAGTATTCTTGTAGGATTGTATGAAGTGAAATGGAAAGATATGATGGGGTTTTTTTGTGTTGATTGATCTCGGCAGAGAACAAAGAGAAAAGATAGTGAGTTGTGTTTTGTGGTGTGAGGATATACATACGATTGGAAAGAGAGGGGAGGGAGATCTAAGATAGATTTGGTGCATCTTAACTAGATTTTGAGTATCCAAAGTACAAGATTGTTATCAACATGTGGGATATCACTTGTGTGTAGGTTTCCGCCACATGAAGTAAAAGAAAGAAATGATTTTCGTGTGTTAGGAGAAACAAAAGTGTATATGATTTGTTAAATGAAGTATCATAGGAAAAGGTAGTGGAGTCTTTCTACTTATGTAAGAATTGTGTTCTCCAAAATGGTAAAATACAAATATTAGTTATGTAAGAATTTGGATAGTTTAAAAAGTATGGGTGGAAAGTTTGAATTGTGAAGCTTAAAGTGTCTTGTCTACTTACCCATTTAGTTTATTATAGTTTATGTGTAAATGTTAGTGGAGGCTTGTTGATTTATTTAGGAAGAAAAGGTAGTAGTGAATAATGAGGATGGTGAAAAATAAATAAAGTGTAGTGTAGGAATTATAGAAAATAATTTGTAGATAAAAGTGTAAGTATTTTTGGGGTTTAGTAAAAATTGATGAATCGTTAACTTAACTTGTTAACGTTAGATATTTAGGCTCAATTGATGAAGTGATGAGTGACACGATTTTTTCTAGTGACTCCAAATAATGTCAAGTATAATTAACTAACACATAGAAAAAAAATTAAAACGCATGATACTTCAATATCATGAGAGAACTTCTCAATTTGTTAAATTCACAAGGTTCAAAGCTAGAATTGAATAAATACATGGGAAAAATAAAGATGGAAAATTGACGGATGTCATAGTCTCCCCATGTTTAGAGATTTCTTCGCGAAATCAAGACGTTGTAGTGGTAGGTGGGTTAGTGAAAAGATGAGGGTACTTGATCTTGAATTGGTCCTCACGTTCCCACGTGTACTCTGGACCTCTCTGTGCATTCCAACGGACTTTCACAATCGGTATACGGCTTTGCTTAAGTTGTTTGACCTCATGGTCCATGATCTCAACTGGTTCCTCCATGAAATTGAGTTTGTCGCCGAGTTAGATCTCCTCCAAAGGAATAACGATTGTCTCGTCGGACAAGCATTTCTTCAGATTGCAAATGTGGAACACATTATGCACTCGACTAAGTTCTTGAGGTAACTCCAAATGATAGGCCACGGGGCCAATTCTCTCTATGATTTTGAATGGTCCAATGTAACGAGGATTCAACTTTCCACGTTTTCCAAAGCGAATTACACCCTTCCAAGGCACGACTTTCAACATGACTCTATCGCCAACCTCAAACTCAAGAGGTTTGCGTCTCATGTCAGCATAACTCTTTTGTCGGTCTCGTGTTGCTTGCATACGGCTCCTGATCTTAAAGATCTTCTCAGTAGTTTCATGTATGATCTCGGGCCCAGTGAGTTGGGCATCACCAACTTCTGCCCAACACACAGGTGAACGACACTTTCTACCATACAGTGCTTCAAATGGTGATGCCTTAATGCTAGTGTGATAACTATTATTGTAAGAGAACTACACCAATGGTAGATGCCTATCCCATCCATTCCCAAAGTCGATCACACAAGCTCTCAACATATTTTCCAATGTTTGAATGGTCCTTTCACTTTGACCGTCGGTTTGGGGATGATACGCAGTGCTCATATCTAACTGCGTTCCCAACGCTTTTTGCAATGACTTCCAAAATTGTGAAGTAAATCGGCAATCTCGGTCTGAAATTATAGACACAAGCACATCATGCCTCGTGACTACTTCCTTCAAGTACGTTCTTGCTAACTTATCCATTCCATCAGTTTCCTTGATTAGTATGAAATGGACTGATTTGGTAAGTCGGTCAACGATGACCCAAATTGTGTCAAATCCAGCTGAAGTCTTAGGTAACTTCGTGATGAAATCCATAGTATATCCTTTCCCACTTCCATTTTGGCAGTTCGGGTTGGACTAATAATCCTGATGGTTTCATATGTTCGGCCTTGACTATGGCACAAGTCAAGCACTTGCCAACATACGTGGCGATGTCTATCTTCATGTTCGGCCACCAATACAACATCTTAAGGTCATGGTACATCTTGTCAGATCCCGGATGTATGGATTATTTTGATTTATGCGATTCGTTTGTAATCAAAGATCGTAGGTCACCATGGCACGGTAACCAACTCCTATTATCAAGGCATAATGTCTCATCCGAGCGAGTTTCTAACTTCTTTATCATGCCTTCGACATCTTCAGTCTTGAAAATTTCTTCCTCAACTGCTTCCTTCTGATCCTTTTTTTTGGGTAAAGGGGACTCACCCCGGAAAAATATATTACACCAAAAAATCGTTAGAGTACAATGGAATATGGCTGAGGTACCACATTAACCTCAAGCATGAAAACTTGAACAACCACTAGATCATATGACATGCCATATGATACCTAACATAGGCTTACATTGCCAAGCACCCCGATAGGGAAAAACCACCTACCAATACATGAAAAAACAAACATATTCATAAAGAATAACAACATAAACAAAAATAGCCTCCGGCAAAGATCAAAGCTGAGCAAAACGCATCCCCTCTGGAGACCTCTTCGAACGGCTGGACATCAACTTAAGCCTAACCGACGAAACGATACAATCAGTCACCTGTTGTGTCGATCGTTTCTTCTTCTTGAACAGCCTCCAATTTCGTTCCTGCCAAATGAAATACGACGCTGCTGCTAAAACAGGCTTGGCAATTACACTCTTCGAAGATTTTTGGGCAGCAAATGGCAGAATATTAGACACAACCTGATCAAAAGCAGTAGTAGGCATCTGAATATCAGCAAGAGCACGAGCTTGACTCCAAACTCTTTGGGTAAACGGGCAATCGAAGAATAAGTGCTCATGAGAATACAGTTGCAAATCACAAAGAGAGGAAACAGCAGATACAGACGCAGACACATCCCACACACTCACACGGTCTTGAGTCTTAAGACGTTTATTAATAACTAACCATAGGTTAAAGGCATGTCGAGGAATACAGCTTGCAAACCAAACCACCGAGACCCACAGAACTTTTGGCATACGAGGTCTAAGAGATGCCCAGACCTCGACCACCGAAAAGTTTTTCATCACATTACCAACCTGCCAACAAATCGAATCTCTAGTACCATCAACAATAGTTGGAATAGCCATCCCATTCAGAAACATGTACTTGGAACTAAGAACTTCCGGCCACGCCCATTGGCCATTGCGAACAATATCATTCACCTTAGACTTTATATTTAGCCCAGCCCTATGAATATCCCGAGCGGTGATAAAATTAGATAACGGGCTGTGAATACACCAATTATCGAACCAGATAGACGTGTTTAAGCCATCACCTATGTTGTACCACATAAACTCACGATTGAACGGTCTTAACTGAAGAATCTTCCTCCATCCCCATGATATGTTGCCACGAGCAGGAATATCCCAGAAATTGCGTCTACATAGCTTATACTCATGAATCCACTTAACCCACAAAGACTCCTTAAGCAATAGTAATTTCCAAACATGAGCAACCATAAGGGCTTTATTAAAAACATCAAATCTGCGAATGCCTAAACCACCCTCATCCTTTGGAAGACTCACCACTTCCCAAGCCACCTTAGCACGACCTTTCCTTCTGAGCCTTGAGAAATAAGAATGGAAGATCTAAGCCAATGGTCATCACCAAAGCTTTAACTCTAAGAACTCTCTCCTTTTGACTCAAAGCGTCTGCTACGACATTTGCCTTGCCCCGGGTGATAACAGATTTCACAATCGTAATCACTGAGCAACTCTAACCATCGTCGTTGTATCATGTTGAGTTCCTTTTGATTCAGAATGTGCTGTAAACTTTTATGATCGGTGAATACAACACACTTTGTACCATAAAGGTAGTGTCTCCAAATTTTTAGGGCAAGCACCACTGCTCCTAGCTCTAGATCATGAGTTGTGTAATTCTTCTCGTGTACTTTTAGTTGTCTAGACGCGTAAGCAATGACCTTAGTCCTTTGCATCAACACCGCACATAATCCTTTTATGGATGCACCACAGTACATAACAAAGTCTTCATTACCCTCGGGTAAGGCTAGTATAGGTGCCTCACACAACATTTGCTTCAATGTTTGGAATGTCTAATCTTGATCTTCTCCCCACTCAAACTTCTTATCCTTTTGATTTAACTCAGTCATTGGTTTGGCTATCTTGGAGAATCCTTCGATGAATCTCCTATAGTAACCAGCAAGACCTAAAAATTGGCGGATCTCCGTGGGTGTGGTATGAGTCGCCCAATCTTTCACAGCTTCAATCTTAGCAGGATCAACATGAATACCACTGCTATCGATCACATGTCCAAGGAATTGCATTGTCTTTATCCAAAACTCACATTTGGAAAACTTTCCATATAACTTCTCCTTTCTCAGCAGCTCCAGTATAGTCTTCAAATGTTCCTTGTGCTCCTCTTCATTACGTGAGTAGATGAGGATATCGTCGATGAATACAATCACAAACTTGTCCAAGTATGGTTTACAAACTCGGTTCATGAGATCCATGAACACCGCAGGTGCATTTGTCAAACCAAAAGGCATAACTTAGAACTCGTAATGTCCGTATCGGGTTCTAAAAGATGTCTTGTGAACGTCTTCTTCTGTAACCCTTAGCTGATGATATCCCGATCTTAAGTCAATCTTCGAGTATATCCCCTTGCAGTTGGTCGAAAACGTCGTCAATTCTCGGCAATGGGTAGCGGTTCTTCACCGTAAGCTTGTTCAACTCACGATAGTCAATACACATCCTAAAGGATCCGTCCTTCTTTTTGACAAATAGGACTGGTGCTCCCTAGGGTGAGGAACTCAGCCTAATGAAACCTTTGTCAGAAAGATCTTTTAGTTGTTCAGCTAGCTCCTTCATCTCTGCTGGTGCTAAGCGGTATGGTGCTCTAGCAACCGGCGCAGCTCCTGGTGTAAGGTCTATGTGAAACTCTACTTGGCGTGTCGGTGGTAGTCCCGGTAAATCTTCTGGGAACACGTCTGGAAAATCTCTAACAATTGGTACATCTTCAACCTTCTTTTCAGGATCTTTCGCTTCCTCCTTTTGCGTCACTTGAACTAAGAACACTGGGCATCCCTTCTCAATGTATCTTTGAGTCCTCATACATGAGATGACTTCCAGTCTCGATCTATTCTTTACTCCACTTATTTCACCTTGTATGATTAGTACGCCATTTCCGTAGGGAACACGGACGCACTTCTCATGACATACAATTTCAGCGTGATGCTTCGACATCTAATCCATCCCAATGATAACATCAAAGCTTCCTAGTTCTAAGGGGAGTAAGTCGATACTGAATGAATGATCTTGTAACCTCAAACTACAACCTTTCAGAATAACATCGATGGTCACTGACTTCCCATCGGCTAGTTCTACGTTATACTTAATATCTAACGTGGTAGGGGTGATATTTAAGCGTTCACTAAATGTAGATGATACAAAACTCCTATCCGCACCAGAATCAAATAGGACTGAAGCATAGTTGTTATTAACTAAGAACGTACCAGTCACAACGTTGTTGTTTTGCACCTCAGTTTTAGCACACAAATGATACACCTTGCTAGGTGTCGTGAATCCTCCTGTAGCACTGGTTGTAGCTCGGTTATTACCTCCTCGGTTCCACTGGTTCTGCTTTTGGTTCCCCTGGTTATGGTTCTGATTGCCTCGGATTTGATTACCATGACCTTGGTTCCCACTGTTTGGTCACTTATTCTTATAATGCCCTTTCTCTCCACACCCAAAACAAGTAACATTCGCTCCTTGTCCTCCTTGAGTTCCCGGTCCTCTTTGGCTAACAGGACGAGGTGGTGCTCAACATTCCTTTGCTTTGTGCCCAGACCTTCCACAGTTGTAGCATGTAGGAGGGCATACTCCCTCATGGTGGCGGCTACACTTTCCACAAAAAGGAAATCTTCCAGCATAGTTACTAGTATCACCTTGCCCAACAGTAAACACTCTAGCCACCTCTTGGCGTTTGTTCTGATTATAGTTATTGTTGTTGTTGGTGTTCTTGTTGTTGTTGTAGTGATTACCAGACCACTTCCTCTTGTCTCTAGCATTCTCTCCCAAATCCTGTACCACTTGGTACATCAAACTCTGAGCCATATCGATTGCCTCATGTAAGTCATTTGGATTTGAAGAAGTCACATTCCCTTTGATGTTCAAAGGTAAGCCTTCAATGTATCGCTCCAACAATCGATGCTCTTGAAAGCGTTGATTGTAAGCAGTAAGGGCGGTACCCTTGACTTTCAAATTCCATAGCTCAACCTCCATTTGTTTGACTTCATTTCGAGGGTAGTAGCTTGGGCAACATCAACAGTCACTGCACGAGCATAAACATTCCACCAAGTCAAAGCACTATCCATCAGTGTGCTTGATGCAAATTTCACCTTATCAGCTTCAGCAACATTGCTAATCCCAAATTGAGATTCCAACTTCTCAAACCATCTAGTCAAACCCACTACACCTTCAATACCACGGAAACTCACTTGCGTAACCGCGCGAAATTCCTTGTAGGTGCAGGTCCGTGCATTTGTAACAGTGGTTCCTCGATTTGTCTCTTCTTGTGTGCTCGTTGCACGGGTCAGTTCAGCTGCTGCGAGTGCCTCGGCCACTCGGTCCGCGATCATCTGGCTAAGCATGACTGGATCAATCCCACCGGTAGCGGCTGGTGAATTATGCGCTCCAGATCTCCGAACTGGTGCCATGCTCTTAAAAAGATAAACAAGACAGTGAGGTTTTGCCAGATATAACAATCATGGCACATACGGTACGATAATATAATGCTCAACGGTACAAACAAACAAGATATGTATAAATACCCATAAATAGACCGTGTTAGAGGCATTAACATAACATATAACAACATTGTTCAAACCACATGTAACCCATATAGCATAACTCAGATTTTGTTGTTGCACATGTACCCCATGTAAATATATCTTGTAATTGTTAGATCACATGTATCCCATATAATGTATATTCTTTATTGTTGAATCACCTAATTCACATAATAATTGTTCATTACACGTATATATTCACACACACACACACACATATATATATATATATATATATATATATATATATATATATATATATATATATATATATATATATATATATATATATATATATATATATATATATATATATATATATATATATATATATATATATATATATATATATATATATATATATATAATACTTAATACATACAGTCCTTATGATAATCAACTAAGCACATAGCAGTTATAGTCTAGAATTACTAATGCAACCTAGTTTTCTATAACCATGGCTCTGATACGAATCTGTCACACCCCCAGAATATCAGAGTACAAAGGTAGCAAGGAGATGGTGACGTCATGATTATCATTCACATAGTTACAAAGAACGACCTCTAAATGAGACGTTCGAAAAGTTGATCCCTTGCATTTAATAAAATAAAGAGTTTAAACATAGTGTGGAAGCATAATAACTGGTCACAGCTACAGAAACATAGTTTTCAAATGATACAAATGATCTTATTTTTAATAGAAATGACGGCAGTGCATGAGACCTCACATAGCATCTTCAATCTTAGTACCTGAGAAAAATATTGCTAAAGCGTCAATATAAAGCTGGTGAGTTCATAGGTTTAGTTAATTAGAAGTGTTTAATGAACCACAAGATTTTCCCAAACATGATGACAATATAACAAATACAAATTCATCATAAAAGCATTTATTATAGTCTAAGCTCATGACACCGAAGCGTTAACAACACCGGTAGTATAATCATATAATGTAGCCCTCTGGATGCCTAAACCCACGACATCCTATCTCAGACTCAAATGAAACTCTGCCCGCTTGTCCTCAGTTGGACCAAGCCGGACAGGGGCATCAACCCCGATAGATCTATCTATAACATCTGATTCACGGGCCAAAGCAACTGGGTTTTATGTGGGACTTAGACTAGTACATAAATCAGTTAATGCACTTGTGTTCATACGTTAAATCAAGCAATGTCTCACCCCAAAAGGAAGTAAAAGCAGTTAAAAAAGTGGGGCTATAAACTCACCTCAAATGATAGTCAAGTAAAAGAAATCAAGTAGTAGGCACGAAAAAATATGCGCGCAACAACGTCAACTCTAACTGCAGCCTAGCAATAACAATGACTAACTAAGCTAAAAGCAATGCAAATAAATAATTATTCCTTCATTACATTGTACTTGCACCTATTAATTAATAAATTAAAACATTAATTTTTATTTAAAAAGTCAAACTATGTTAAAATGTCAAAGTTTATAAAATTAAAACGCACACAAAAACAATTAATTTAAAACGACTCAAAGACAGACTCTTTAGAAAAATAGACTCGAAAATTTATATATTTTTTAGTTTGGGTCACTTGGTAGTTGTTCTCTATCTATGTCCAATAATAGTCCAAATAATAATACGATCCTAGTCCTAATTTTTGTCAAATAAATATATATCATCAACTAATTATTAATATGTATGTCAAAAAAATAAAATGATCATCTCTTTTGGGTCTTCTATAATTAATTATGTTTTTATTAATTATTTCATAAATTTCTAACTAAGTTAAATTATTTGGTACAAATTGTATAATTGATAAACTAAAAGATATTAATAAAAGTTAATGTCTCCTATTAAGGTGTTGTCCCCCCATTCCAAACATCCTAGTATAATTATGTCCCCATCATTTGTACTTTCTGCCTTAGTGGACCCCACACACAGAATTTAATTTTGTTTCTTCTTTCTCTTCTTTGTTTCGACAGTAGAACGCAACCAACGAACCATTTTTATTTTTACTACAAACCGCAACTTATAACTCATTTTGTTACTTCGTTACTTGACGATTTTTAAAAATAAAATTTTCATGATGTTCCTTACGACAGTAGGTACAAATCCCACTAAGAAAACGCCATGTTTAGACGTCTTTTTGACTAGATTTTCTTGAGAGAACTATAAGTTACACCAAAAACATAAAACACATTTTTAGCTCACCAAATTCGGAACTATTCGGTTACAACACATATATTACGCATAGGCACAACATTTATGTTCGGAAATATGTTTTTGCTTACGATTTCGACGTACCCACTTTGCCATTTTCTTGAACAAAGTTATGTTTTCATGTAAGAATTTGTGTAGTAGTTGTAAGGAATGGTTTTCTTAGATGTGCAAGTACAAGTAACATCTAATGAACGAAAATGAATGAAAATAAAACAAAGGTTTAGTGGCTTACAAGTTATACGAGTGATCGGATCGAACCCACGAACCGAAACTATGAAACCCTAATCGAGAGCTTTACACCCGAGACTCTAGCTCGTCTTTAACACAACCCAAAACATAGCTCGACTTAAGCTCGAAATTTTACCAACCCTAGCTCGACCTAAGCTATCCCCGATGCAACCAAAACCGAAACCAATTTTCCCTAGCTCGAACCCACGAAAACCTCTAGCTCAGCAAAACCCTAGCCGTGTACATTCATCCTTGTGTTTGTAAGTATTCTTGTAGGATTGTATGAAGTGAAATGGAAAGATACGATGGGTTTTTTTTGTGTTGATTGATCTTGGCAGAGAACAATGAGAAAAGATGGTCAGTTGTGTTTTGTGGTGTGAGGATATACATACAATTGGAAAGAGAGGGGAGGGAGATCTAAGATGGATTTGGTGCATCTTAACTAGATTTTGAGTATCCGAAGTACAAGATTGTTATCAACATGTGGGATATCACTTGTGTGTAGGTTTCGGCCACATGAAGTAAAAGAAAGAAATGATTTTCGTGTATTAGGAGAGAAAGAGTGTATATGATTTGTTAAATGAAGTATCATAAGAAAAGGTAGTGGAGTCTTTCTACTTATGTAAGAATTGTGTTCTCTAAAATGGTAAAATACAAATATTAGTTATGTAAGAATTTGGATAGTTTAAGAGATGTGTGGTATGCACTCCCCTGGTCCCCACAAACCCTTAAATTTTCTTGTAAAAAGTACTGATGGTTCAGTTGAGTCAGTTTACATATAAAAAAAAATTAATTGGGTCCCGCCATATGAAAAGCCTGGTCCCCTCTTGTCAAATAGTGCAATGTTTTTACTTTTCCCTCCAAAACTTTGTAACATATATATTTAACTTTGTTATATTTGTGTTCATAATTTAATAGTATCTTTTTATGTTTCAGTTTTTGTTTATGATAAACTGTATACTCAGTTTTATACAATAAATTACTGTCATTTAATTTTCTTTTTTTGTTGAGCATTTAATGAGTCTTTTCTTATATAGGTTTCTCTAAAAATGTTATAATTAATAAAAATATATGTTTTATTGATAATTATAGGATAAGAAATGAGAAATACATTAACTACCTAACTAGTTTTAGATCATTTTTGCATATAAATATTTACATTTTATAACTAACATAACACAGTAAAACTCAACAAAATCATCAAGTTCATAAAAGTTAAGGATCTCACAATGGATATAAAAGACAATTTTAGCATACAAGGTATATCGGGTTGGTTGAATAATTTAGTCTGAAAAGTTATTACACCAGATTTACACTCCGGAGGTAACTTTTATACTCTACAATAAATTAATTTATACGTTTTGTTTATTAAAATTACTATTTTAAAATTAAAAATCTCACTAAACTTAGGACAATATGCTATGCTAACTCTCTCATTTTTTTTATTTTTATTTTGTAAGATTATAAGAATACATATTTTTTATCTTATTAAATTTAGTAAATTTAAGTCAACTTATTTAAAAAAACAAGTCAATTACAGTAAAAATATTTTAACAATGTATAAGTTCAAATAAATTACAACAAAACTACAAAATCTACAAATTAAATCACAAACAAATTTACAAAATAAATAATCAAAAGTTCGCAGTTAAGAAGCATTGTTGCCCACGAAAGTCATCGGCGGTGAACCAAAGTCTGGGATCTAAAAAAAAGTACAATAGCATAAGAAACTCAGATCTAAAATAATGTATATAAAAAAATCTATAATGAAGGTTTATATAAAAAGACTATAAAATAATATTTCACCTCAAAATCTGTATCTAGAAATCTTCTCGTCGGTTACCAGAAACTCAGATCTAAAAAAAATTAAAAAATATAAAGACTTTCAACATTTATAAAAAATGTCTATAAAAGAATCTATAATGAAAATTTATATTAAAAAACCATAAAATAATATTTCTAGCTAGATCCGATGACTAACCGTCGGTAACCAGCAACTAGATCATTTGTAGATCCGAACAATAATCACCGTAATCAGCTAGATCCGATGACTAACCGGTTAAAATTGATCAAATAAAGCATTTTAGATCCAAATAGAGGATTAGAGAGTAAGGAGGCTGTTGTTGATAGAATGGAGGTGACTTTTAGATTTAGGTATTATACTATTATGTGGGGTGATACATGGGCTTATAGTGGTCCAAGGTAGGTTTGCGATGACTAACCGGTTATTCACTTACTAGCATTGACTAATTTTTAATTTGCATTAAGTTTGATAAATATAAATTTGTTTTAATGTCTTACTTCGTTTGTGTAATGTGTTTATGTGTTTGATTAAAAAAAAAACTTTTTTTTTTAATTTAACATATTTTCATCGTGTTTTAATTATATAAACTTTATAAAAAAAAATCCAAATTTTAATATATTGAGTTTTGTTTAATTCCTCACAACATATATTAATTTGACAATTTTTGGAGTTAGTTTTAGGTAATGCATTATACCCTCTTTACTTCTAATATAAAATGTTATTTTTATTAAATATAAAATGTTATTTTTATTGAATATAAAAAAAATAAATTGAACTAGGTCGCCCGGTTGTGGCAAATAGGTCGCACTAGATCGCCGGCTGAAAAAACTAGGCTGCGACCTAGTAGCGTTGTGCCTAGCCTTAATTAAAAAAAAAACTGTAAGTGAATAACCGGTTAGTCATCGCAAACCTACCTTGGTTTATTCCCTTCACTATGTTTATTCCCTCCAAATCCCAAACAGTTATACATTTCCCTCCACTGTGTCCTCAAGTGATCCCCTTCATCACTAACCATTTTTAGTTTTATCAAACACTACAATGATTTAAAGATCCAAGCTGTGAACAATGAAAAAGAAGAAAAAGGTGTTCTCGCTGAAGCTCTATGGCAATCAACTTTATGGGATGTTGTCGGGACTGTTAAATGGTATGGTATTGGTACCATCGTCCTCTACGTTGTCACCTTAGCCATATTCCCCGGAAATGTTAGTATTATATCTTCCGAGATCAAGCATCTGTTTGGAACGTCCTTGCTGTAATATCTTTGCAATTGCTGCTGCGTAATTAGGAGCTTCTGACAGCGATCTGACTACTGAATAACCTGTTTGTTGCACATAACAAACGATGGTAATCAGCTGAAGCACTTGGTATCAAGATATTCACGACAGCATTATGTTAACAGTCGATGACATTAAATGAAATATCATTACACAAAATGAAAGATTAAGGCATGAGTAAACTAACGTGTCTTTTTGGCAATAATTCTAGTAATGTTTTGCTTCAATTCCAAAACTTGTTTCACTCTCAATGTTTTCTTTTTGACTTTGTCACCACATGATGTCTCACTGTAAAGTAAAGTGTCTATGGATTTTGCTTCAATTTAAATCCTTGTTTCTCTTTAGATCTCGTATGCCTTTCTTCAAAAATGTACCTCGGCCATCAAATATCAGCGATGGACTCGGCAGCTCTTAGATGAATCCATCTCTATTTCAGGACTAACTGGTTTAACACAGGTATAATTAAATGGTGTTCGTTGCATTTAGTTTGGATGCATTTTCAGCTCCAAAATTCGTATAACATAAGCTATTGGTTAGATACATGAATTGCGTCATAAATTGAACTCAATGTTGCTGTTTTAAATACTACTGTATAACCAAACTCACATCTCATATTTGGGATATGAGGCACAAATTAAAACTACACACTTTTTTAATTCTAGTACTTGAGTGTAGACAGAAAATGTAGACAGAAAATGTACATTTCCCTCCAAATCCCAAACACTTGTACATTTCCCTCCAAAAGAAAAAGAAAGTGTAGACAGAAAATGTCTCTATTCTAGTACTTGAGTTAACTGGAGTTAACAAAAAGAAGAACATATAGATAATGATTGAAAGGAGTTTTGATCCTATGTTGGAGGAGTCTAAACCCACAAACCCTAGTTTAAAAAGTATGGTTGGAAAGTTTGAATTGTGAAGCTTAAAGTGTCTTGTCTACTTATCCCATTTAGTTTATTATAGTTTATGTGTAAATGTTAGTGGAGGATTGTTGATTTATTTAGGAAGAAAAGGTAGTAGTGAATAATGAGGATGGTGAAAAATAAATAAAGTGTAGTGTAGGAATTATAGAAAGTAATTTGTAGATAAAAGTGTAAGTATTTTTGGGGTTTAGTAAAAATTGATGAATCGTTAACTTAACTTGTTAACGTTAGATATTTAGGCTCAATTGATGAAGTGATGAGTGACACGATTTTTCCTAGTGACTCCAAATAATGTCAAGTATAATTAACTAACACATAGAAAAAAAATTAAAACACGTGATACTTCAATATCATGAGATAACTTCTCAATTTGTTAAATGCACAAGGTTCAAAGCTTGAATTGAATAAATACATAAGAAAAATAAAGATGGAAAATTGACGGATGTCACGGGTAATATCATTTTTCAGGTGGTATTCCTCTTCTCCTTCTTTAAATCGAGGGGTACTTTGGTCTTTTTCCTTCTTTTTTTCTTGTTTTATTTGTTCCATAGTAGCTAGCTATTATCTTCCTAGGATCATGTGCCAATCAATGCCTAGCACACTATGACTTTATATTGACACATGCCAGGTGCGACGTGGCATGCTATGATAGGCCAGCCGTCCTGAATTAGCTGCCAAATCTTTCATTCCTGCCAGGTGTCACGTGGCATGCTATGATAGGCCAGCCGTCCTGAGTTAGCTGCCAAATCTGTCATTCCTGCCACCTTGTACTGATACGTCAGTCTGATGTGTCAGCGCCGCCTCTGCTACGTGTCATCTTCTGATTAGGCTTGCTGACGTCAGCTTGATTTAAAAAAATTGGCATTTCGTCCTCGCTGCTGCCATGATTTGAACTCCAGACCTACAACATGGAAACCAACGTACACAGCAAACCAATGTTATACCAATTGAGCCAAGGCTCACTTGGTGTTAGAATACATATACAATCCTTTTATCCCCTTTTTTTTAGCAATAACATATTTCTCTTTTATATATATAAATAAAATAGCTTTTATTTTTAATAATATATAATAATACTATTTAATACAAAATATTAAAAACTGATTTTTTTTAAACATAACATATATATATTTTTTAAATTCAAATTTATTTTGTTTTTATATACTTTTATGAAAAAGTTCTATTTGAAATGTTTTTTTAATTAATAATAAAAATATTAAAAATTCGAAAAATAATTTTAATAAAAAAATATTATTTCTAAACTTTATTTATTTTTATAAATTCGAAAATTATTTTGTTTATAATTATTTTATTTATTACAAAAACTATTTAAACTTTATTAAACAAAGAAAAATTCATAAAATGCAAACCGCGAGGAGTCACGACACGAGGTCGGGACCGTTGGCTTCGTAATTTTGTGCTTTTTTGCAGATTTTGTATTTGGTAAATATCTTCATAAAGTCTTCATCTTTAGCTCTCCAAACTTGAATCTTTTGTCACTTTTGGTCCCTAGAGCATGTCTTTTGTCTTTTTTTTCAATAAAAACCCGTGAAATCCCGTGTTTTCTTCATTTTTTATCTTTTGTACCTATTTTACACAAACCAACAAAACCACGCGTAATTCCGACATTTACGTTATTAAACTTACGTTTTGGTTTGGTTTTTCCTTGTTTTTAGTGGTAAAAGGGTAAGTGTTTACACACTTATCAAATGCCCCTACACTTGACCATTGCAATTACCTCATGCAATACACGACCTTAAAGCACAAATATAAACATTTCATCACAATTAACCCATCTTGGCCTTTATTATATTATATACTTACTACGACATCATACTAAACTTATAGAAACTTGTTAGCCGTATTTAAAGTGATGGTCATATAATATACCGTTGCGAAGCTCGTGAAAAATGCTATTCAACGGTGTTGAGAGTTCTAGTATAATGTTATGCATGTAACGAGAATTAGTCCCGAACACACAAATGAGGAAGGCCTCCTTCCTATATGAGGCATAGTATAAATAGGATTATCCTCCTCAATTGTGTGTGTGTGTGTGTTTTCATTTTCATTGTTTAGAGAGAGAAATATTCTTTTGTTTCTCTCACTAAGAAAACACCCCCTTTGTATTTTCTTTTCTTCTTTCTCTAATCTAATCTTGCTTCTTTTTGTTTCAATCGTTCTTCATCATCTTTGTTCTTGTTTTAGTATTTCGTGTGTAATAATTACAACAAATGGTATCATTTTTTTGGGTAAAAGGGAATTCATACCCCGGTAAAATATATTACACCAAAAAACATTGAAGTACAACGGATGTAGGTGAAGTCCTATCATCTCAGCCCGTTACATAGGCACAACCATGCACATTCCATGCAATAATAAAATCCTAAAAAAGAATGAATCCATTCTTAAGGATTAAACATAATCAAGCTAGGTAAACATAAAAAATAATACAGCCACACTATCCAAATACCTAACTTAAACCACACTTCACTAGACATACAAATCGAGATAAAATCGTCAACGATAACCATCATTTTGCACAATCTCAAAACCAAGCAAAATCACAAGGGATTCTAGCCCAAAATGCATCAGCAAAAGATACGTATATGCATGTCGATGAATTCCCACTTTGGTAACAAAATAACCGTGATTAGTAAATAATCGGAGGTTCGACATGTTGTTAATGAAAATATGTTAAGTGTGTGCGCTATACTTGAATCGCATGTAGAAATATCGGTTCTTTCAGCTGTTTGTACGAGGGTGTTTAGATCATGGGACTGGACTTCTAATGCTAGTTTATGTGATAAAGGCTGTCGTATTATGGTGGGATGGGATACGGCTGTGTTTTTTTAGAAAAGGGTTTCTCCGGTAAATATATTAACCAAAAAACGTTGAAGTACAAAGGAATGTAGCTGAGATACCACATTAACCGCATGCTACAGGCAACATGTTAACACGTGGTTATGCAATGACATAAACACAAACTAACCTAGAACTACAATACAAGTAAACTAGATAGAAACCAAGATGCAAACATGAAGACACGCATTCTCTTCAGCTTCCAACAACACCACGATAGGAGCAAAGGAAATCCAAATGAGCCTGCCTCCTTAAAAAACCTTGCCAAAGAAAACTCAGTGGGAAAAACCTTGGACAAGGAAAAAAGAGTACAACCCTCACCCAGCACTCCCATCATGAAAAACTCTAAATCTCGGCACCCTCCATTTGTCAAGCAGTAAACTCGAGACGGTAGTCAACTTCTTAAAACGAAATGAAATTAACTTCAATCGAATAGTATCACAAATAATCTGAACAAGCTGATCAACCGCCATCTGCTTTTTCTTGAAAAGTCTTGAATTACGTTCCATCCATATAAAATACGTTGTAGCAGCCAACACAAGACGTGCAAGGATGCTAGGGCAAGACTTTCCCTTAGAAACTGGAATAACATAAGGTAATATAACATCAATTCGAGGGGGGGCGCTATCCATATCACAGAGGACCCGAACCTTAGACTAAACCTGCGCAGAATAAGAACATTCAAAGAAAAGATGGTCATGAGAATCCGGCACCAATTTACACAGAGGATATCGAAGAAGGCTTAAATCCACCAAAGGGCCAACATCCAATTGCCTAAGCCGATCTTGAGTCTTCAATTTTCTTCTAACCACTAACCACAAGTGAATAGAGTGACGAGGAATACAATGAGCAAACCAAACATCATTGAACCAACTAACCATCAAACCCCTATACCGTATAGAATCCCATGCTAATGAAATTGAAAAAGGATGTAAAACCCCATTTATGTCCCGCCACATCAAATCATCATCCTTTTCATCGTTAATAACAGGAACAGGGATAGAGACAATGTTCGGAAATCTATCATTCCACTCCTTCGGCCACTGCCAAATACCATCAATGATAAGATCCCTAACCTTATTAAAGAGAGAGCCCCGATCTTGTGATGCAACGAACCGTAAGAGCGCCCCGTAAAGGACACAAATCTGCCCAATTATCAAACCACATAGAAGCAACCTTTCCATTATTAATCTTGTACCAAATAAACTAACGAATACGTGATCGAATCTGGAGAAGTTTTCTCCAGCCCCAACTCATATCACCAATACATGGAATGTCCCAAAAACTTCTATCCTTTAACTTGTAAGAATAAATCCATTTAACCCATAAAGATTCTTTACGAGTAAGGATACACCAGATATGAGAAACCATTAAAGCAACATTAAAATCAGAAAGCCTACGGATACCAAGGCCACCTTCATAAAACGGGGTACAGACAGAGTCCCAAGCAACTTTAGCCTTTCCATTCTTCATCTCTCCTTGACACTATAAGAAGCCTCTCATAAGCTGTTCCAAATCATGAATAATCCGAACCGGTAAAACAAAGACCGACGCCTAGTAAATATGCATAGATGAAACCACTGAGCGAACTAACTAGAGTCGTCCTGCTAATGAAAGAAACTTATTGCGCCAATCATTTAGTCTACTCTCAATCTTTTCTACAAGGACTTTACAATCCCTATATAGAAGCCTAGACGAAATGAGAGGAACACCAAGGTATCTGACAGGTAACACGCCTTTAGCAAAAGGCAGGATATGTAAAATTATACTTTTAACAGCAGTGGATACATTACAAAAGAAAACAGTGCTCTTAGGGATACTTTGAACCAAACCCGAAGCTATCTTAAATTCCTCCAACGCATCCATAATAACCTGCACATAATCCAAGTGACCCCTAGCAAACAAGAAAAGATCATCCGCAAAACATAGGTTTATAATACGTTGCTGCTCATAGCGGTGATGAAAATAGAACTCCTCCGCATTAAGAACCCTCCGCTGCAACATGAGAGAAAGAATCTCCATAACTAAAGTGAAAAGATACGGAGACAACAGATCACCTTGTCGGAGACCTCTTTTTTTTCTTGAAACCATCCATATAGATTACCATTAATACAAATAGAATACAAAGTAGTAGAAACACACGTCATAATCCAGTCAACCATTAAATGGTGGAATCCAAAACCAATCAGAATGTTACGAAGAAACTGCCAGTCCACCGTATCATACGCTTTCTGAATATCCACCTTAAAAGCACATCTTGGAGGACCAAAATTTCGATGGTAATTCTCATCAACTCTTGCGTCAATAAGATATTATCCGAGATCCTACGACCCGGAACAAAAGCATATTGATTAATATTAACCAAATCACCCAAATCCCCTTTAATATGGTTAGCAATTATCTTGCTAATGCATTTGAAAAAAACGTTACAACAAGAGATGGGGCGATAATCAGTAATCTTATTTGGGCCTTAGGGATAAGAGCAATTATAGTATGATTAACCTCTTTAAGAAGTTTTCCATTAGAGAAAAACTCACGAATAGCACATGTAAAATCAGCACCCACAATATCCCAAGACTTCTTAAAAAAAGCACCAGTAAAACCATCCGGACCAGGCGCTTTATCATCACCCATGGAAAATAACGCGCTTTTAATTTCAGAATCAGAGATGATCTAACCATATGTGCAGCTTTCTGAGCACCAAGCTTTCGATCAAACAAATTAGAAGTATTAAAAGCACCTGAATCACTTACCTGACCAAGAAACTGCTCATAATGAGCAACAAAAGCTCCAGGCACAGCACCACCATCATGAAGAACATTATGAGAGTCACGAACCATTTCAATACGATTACGAGCAGCCCTACTCTTAACCGAATTATGAAAATAAGCCGTATTCGAATCTCCTGCATCAAGCCATTCAATTTTAGATTTCTGACGAAGGAAGCGTTTTTTTTTTTGGGTAAAAGGGACTATCCCCGGTAAAATATATTACACCAAAAAACAATGAAGTACAGATGGAATGTGGCTGAAATACCACATTAACCTCAAGCTAAACGCTTGATAAACGCCTACAACGATGTATATGACATGCCATATACATTTACACACCTAAAAAATAGAACAAAATAAAATCAAAGATTTATTCTTGTCTTCATTTAGCTTTATCCCTCTTGTCATGATATAAGTATGCAGCTTCATCATAGACATTCTCAACCTCTTCTACCTCCGAATCAGATTGATTTAGAATCTCAAAGCTATTTGATGTACCAACACCACCCTCATTCCGACTAATATTATTCATGAAACCTGCCTTAAACGTTGCTGGAAATTCAGAATTAGAATCTGGATTATTCGTCCGTTTAGTAGGATTAATTGGAGTCACCGCAACAAGGGCCGGTCCACTCTTAGTAGAAGACGCACTCGTACCGGCCTTTGGTATCGATGGAGCATTCTTATTATACTTGGAGGTTGAACTAGCTGGTAAATTGACTTTAGGAACATAAAGAGGTTTACTACCAACCTGGAAACCTCCATTCACGCTGCCATTAGTCTTTTTACCTCTCTTCTTCTTACGTTTTACATTCTGAAAACCTTCCTCCTTTTGCTCATTGACCTTGCTAAGATCAGCAACTTGCGTAGCCATAGGGCAAGCCGTAACAATTTTAGGACAGCACGTGTTATCATGGCCAAAAGTATAACATTGGGAGCACCGTAATGGCGTCCATTCATACTCAATAGTAACCGTCTCATTTGAATATCCAGACCCATTTGATAAAGGGACACCAAAAGTTAGCATTTCCAATGGTTCATCTCTAGCACTGACTTCAATCAAGCACCGTGCATAACTACTTCTTCCCCACGATTCCCTACACATGTTAGTCGTGTATGCATCAAGCATAACAGGCTTACCAACATGGGAAGCAATAATGCTTAACCCATCTTCCGAAAATACCTGAATTGGCACATTATGGATTTTAACCCACACTGGCAAACTTGTAAGTTCTTCCTTTTCCAATCTTGTATCAATTGACCATTCTTTAAGCACTATTGGAACCTTACGTATCATCCACGGGCCATTTTCAAGAACATCCTCCAACCCCTTATGCGAACTGAATTTAAAAAAGAAAAACCCTTTCGCATTTAACATGATACGAGTAAGCCCAAACTTACCCCAATTTTGTTTAACAAAGTACTCCACAACTGGGTATGCAAGCCGTTTACCAATAAAGTACCCATATAATGTGTTCTCAAATCGAGTTTGTACCTCATTGACAACTTGAACTGGCATGCAAAACTTGATACCCTCATCATTGCTCGTAGGAACCTCCATGTATCTAAAGTTAGCCTTAACATTGCTGCTTTCACTCCTCAAAGAATCCAAACCATTACCCTCCTGATTGTTACAGACAATAGGAGCTGTATTCAATGATGGCTGCATCAAAACAGAACCTATTAAAGGGACAACAACACTAGTTGGGGATTTCAAACCCCCGTTTCTATACGCATCATTCAGTGACGGGAATGCAGCAACTTGTGAAACCTGTGCTCCAACATGATTCGAGACCCCTTCTACCACAGCCGGGCTTATACAAACCCTAGCATCACATGGATTCATATCAGAAATCCTAGCTGTATCATTATGACTAGGCAGCACCAACTCATCATTAGGGTTTTGTACATCACTCATATTAGGAGCTGGATCCAAATCACTAATATTGTTAGCTTGAGAATGTGATTTGTTTACGCCAGCCACATTCGACATCAAAGATGTCTCAAAACTAGGGTTTTGATTCTCAGCCGACAGCGACGCAAGACCAAGTCCTCTATTTTCATTATTAGACAAAGAGATCTCATGAATACTCGATTCTCTTAACCGTGCCATACGCTCCTTAAAACCCTCCCAATCAATCGGACAACCTTCATTATTCATCACACGCTCTCAATCTCAGGATACTCAAAAACAAGCCCACATAAAATAACAAACCCTAGTGACGGCTGCGCTCAAAAAATATGAACCCTAAGTCTGAATCAAACAGCCCGATAGTCAATGCTAATCACAAGGATAACACCAACATAGGCTGCTTAAATAAAAAACAAGGATTCACGTTTTTGATTGCAAATGAAAAAAAAGGCGGCTAACCCTAATCTAATTGAATTCTAAAACTGACGAAGGAAGCGTTCCTCATCAAGAGAAGCTTCTTTAAAACCAACTAGATAACGAGCATGTTCTTCTTTCAGCAACACATTAGATGGATCTCTGTCAAGAGCTTGCTGAACAACATCTAATTCCACACGCAGTCTGTTAACACGATCATGAAGGTTACCCTGTTCAAAAAGAAATTTACGCAACCGGGCCTTTAAGCCTTTTAAACGTTTAACAAACTTAAACATAGCACAGCCATGAACATTGGCCAACCATCCATTAGCTACCACTTCATGAAAACCCTCCTTATACACAAGAAAATTACTGAATTTAAACGGTTTAGGCTTAGGTTTGCTAACTGTAGGAAAACGTAAGACACAAGGAGAATGGTCAAAAATCCTGTAAGGTTGAAAAATAGTAAAACATCCTAGAAACTCATCAAGAAACTTTATGTTAGACATAATCCGATCAATCTTTTTGAGAATACCATCATCACCCTGTGTTTTCTCATTTCAAGTAAAGTGTAAACCTGTAGCATTAACATCCATAACTTCCATAAGATTTACACATTCCTTGAAATCCCGCATGGCAATATTAGGAGTGTAGCCGCCACATGAGTGATATTCAATATTTAGTGCAGCATTAAAATCACCCAATACAGCCCATGGTTTATCACGCATGAAAGTAGCATGAACAACAAGATTATTCCAAAGAACACGCCGATCCATATAGTAGTTATCAGCATAAATGAAAGAGGAAAACAAAGTACGGTTATCAATACGCGTATTAATCTGACAATGCATAACTTGACTTGTGACAACACCATAACATCCACATTATCATCATTCCAGCCAAGAATAATGCGTGTCCCTTTAGTACACAAACCACCATTAGACGTCCACTTCCATCTGCTAAAAATCTTACGACAAATATCAAAAACACCTGAAGCATCAACAAGGGATTCCAAGATAGCACAAACACTCAGATTATTATCATTGATAACCTGACGAACCTCTATTATTTTAGGGGATTGGTTCAAACCCCTTATATTCCAAGAGGCTATACTAAACATTTAAGACATTCGTGACAGGAGTGCTTGCCCCTGATTGAGAATTAAGAAGATTAGCAGATTCATCATAAACGTTTTCAACCTCCTCATCATCATCATCTCCACTTTGGTCACCTGTTTCCTCTGAAAGAGACCCAAATGAATTCGAAGTAGAAACGCCACTCACAACAGATTTACCTTTATTGGAACTATTAGTATGCAAACCAGGTTTGGTACCACTATCCACTTTGTTATAATCACGTTTAGATGCATTTGACGTCGTACCAGGGTTAGATAAGTTAGCTTGAATATGAACACCAGAAGTAGACGACTTCGGACTAAAAGTAAAAGGAGTACCAACCTGGAATCCTTTTTTGAAAGGGACACCTCTCGGAATCTGACTTCCTTGCTTACCTTTATTGTTATGCTTTCTACTACGAACTTGTTGAAATCCATCATCTTGTTCATGTACAGCTGTAGGAGCCACTTTAGGGATAACACGTTTAGGACAGTTTTCAGCCGTATGACCAAAAATATTACATGTAGGGCATCTAGGTGGCTTCCACTCGTATTCAACTTTAATACTTAGTAAACCCTTCAACCTCCAAATCAGGAACGTCAATAGTAATTGTCTCATGCAAATAACAATCAGATTTAATTTCAATTAAACAACGAGCAAAACTACTACGACCCCAAGATTCTATACACATAGTGCTAGTAAAAGAATCAAGCATAATAGGCTTACCCAAATATGTAGCAATCAAACTAATACCCTCTTCCTCAAACACGTGAATAGGCACATCATGAAGTTTGAACCACACAGGAATACAAGTAAACTCTTCTTTTCGAAGACTAGTTTTCATAGTATACCTTTTAAAAATAATGGGAGAATTTCGAATCATCCATGGGCCACCTTCCAACACAGCTTCATAACCAGATTGTGCATCAAATTGAAAGAAGAAGAAACCATTGGAATTCATCATGATCCTTTTTAATCCAAATTTAGCCCAATTTGTTTTAGCATAATACTCAACCACTGGAAATGCCATTCGTTTACCAATAAAGTATCCATAGAGCGTATTATGAAAACGGGTATTGACTTTTCAACCACTTTACGTGGAATAGAAACCTGAACACCCTCAAACCTGTTTACAGATATGACAGAACCTATATTAACACGAGCAATAGGTGGAGCTTGTTGGCTTGAACTAGCAGTAGCTGCATAGGAGTTAGATGGACCACCAATATCTACCGACTGTACAATAGGAAATTCCTTCATACCACGGCTAACATTGGTAACATTACACCAAATAACACATATGTAGGGACTTCCACTTCATTACCTATAGGCTTGGAAGACCACGTAGTTTCCTCGACATCTATCATTGGATCAATTGGATTAGAAAACGTGAAATCATCCATTAGAGTCAAATACATCACTCCTCTTAGGCTCAGTGACATATTCATTAGGGTTTATATCCATTTGTTCAAACGATAGCTCATCATTAACCAATTTACTAAACGTAGGAGATGAGACACTCACCTCTTTATGCTGATCTAAGGACATACGCATTGTGATATTAGATAAATCTAGTGTAACCCTAGCATCATGTCCAAAAGTAGTGCTCACAGACGGATCCCTAGCATTACTATAATCACGCACACCTGCTTTGATAGAATTAACATGTTGATGTTTTTGTGTTCTACCACTGCTCTCCAACTTCACTTGGTGTGCACATATGATATCAAGGGTCTTTGTCCATTGCTCAGTAGTCATTCGATTCTAGAATTCATATTTGTTATTTTGGACATCATTCATAAACCTACTAATCACTTCCACCGTATTGAGGGAGATCGAGAACAGTTTTTCAACATCCTCTAATGACCCTACATTAAAATTCAGTCGTTCACCATTTACTGTATCACTTCCAGCAACCGAACTTGTGTTTGAAAAAAACAATAGTCGATTCATTCTTGGAACCCGCCATAATAATTTAAACAGCCCCACAATCGAAAGATTTAAATAACCTAAAGACGATGTAAATATCCTAAAGAAACCCCACCAGAAAAAACAAAACGATTAAACGATTTAAATAACCACACCAAATGAAACCATAACAAAACAATTAATGCTACCCCAGACAAAACAAAACGAAACGCAAGTCTCCAGTTAACATGTGATTTCACACAATAAATAATGACATAACCGACCAATTAATGCGACTAATAACAACCGACGAAACAAAGACTTAACCGACCAAACACAAACATAAATCAATGACGGCAGAAAAAATAAAATAAAAAACCAATTTAATTAATCCTAAAACCAATCAACCAAACAAGGACTTTGTTAACTCAAGAATAATCAGTGATTAAACGAGAAAACAACATCATTATAAGGTATTCAGATAAAAGGAAAAAGAAAATCGGGTTATGAGAAGAAGGGATTTTTCCGGCGGCAATTGATGTTTTTAGGGTTTTTTTCTTATATAAGGGATAAATTAATGAAAAGAATGTCGGAAAGTGACAATGATGGGATACGGCTGTGGTGATGTTGATGGTTGTAGCTTAAACTAGACAAGCTGTTGATACCAAAATCGTTCATAAAGCCACTAACAAAGTGTTTTTTTTGTACGTTTTTATGTGCGGATAATAACTATATACATCGTCGACAACTTTGAACTGAACTTGCAATTCATAAGCAGGTTACTCGTAACGAGTCATGGGTTCTTATGGGTGATTTTAATGTTTCTCTTAAAATAGAGGACTCGTCATCAAGGTCTTCTACTTTAAACGCAGCAATGAATGATCTTAAATATTGTATTACAAATATTAAGGTTATTGATGGTGTGAGCATGGGGCTGCATTATACATGGAACCAGAAACCCAGGAGTGGTGATGGTATTCTCAAGAAACTTGATCGCATCATGGTAAACATGGATTTTTTTGGAAGATTCCCAGGTGCATATGCGGTATTCCAACCGTACCGTAACTCTGATCATGCTCCATCCGTTCTCCGAATTCTTGATCTTGGAAAGTCCAAACCTAAACCTTTTAAGTTTTTTAAACTTTTGGCATATAGGGTTCAATTTCAGGGGGTTCTTGTTCAGCATTGGAATGGGAATAGGGCTGGGCATTGTATGTATCGACTTGTGCAGAATTTAAAGGGGTTGAAGACACCTTTACGCAAACTTATGTATGCTAACGGTAATATCCACGAGCGTGTGTCTCGGCTGCGTCATGAACTTGACGAAGTCCAAAAAGCCCTTGACATTAGCCCTAATGATAGCAATTTGCGGGAAGAGGAGGCAGTCTATGTTCAAGCGTTTAATGAAGCAAAACTGGATGAGGAACGTTACCTGAAACAAAAAGCGAAAGTGGACTGATTGGATCTTGGTGACTCTAAGTCAGCCTACTTTCATAAATCGGTTAAAAGCAGGAATCATAGAGGTCGAATTGAATGTATTCGTGACTCTACTAATGTAGAGGTGACGGGAACTCAAGTATCCTAAGTTTTTGTTGATCATTTTAAGAATTTTTTAGGTGCTGCTATACCGTGTAAGCCCTTGGAGTGGACTGACCTTTTCTTACGCAAGGTTCAGACCACTACGAACAGCTTTATGGTTCGAACTGTTTCCGACACTGAAATTAAAGATGCCATGTTTGCTATTGGTAAGGATAAGGCCCCGGGACCAGATGGGTATACTTCAGCATTCTTCAAACGTGGTTGGGACATTGTAGGGGGTGATGTGTGTAAGGCTGTTAGGGATTTCTTTGTGAATGGCCAAGTCCTTAAGGAGATTAATCATACTATTCTTACGCTTATTCCAAAGGTTGCGACTCCATCGAAAGTTACAGACTATCCTCCTATCTCTTGTTGTAATGTAATCTACAAATGCATTAGCAAGATTGTTACAACACGTATTATGGAGGGCATTAAAGATGTCGTAAGTGATAATCAGTCTACTTTTATGCCAGGAAGGCGTATTACGAATAACATTCTTCTTACCCAAGAATTGATGCATAATTATCATAGGAATAAGGGTCCCCCAAGGTGTGCGTTTAAGATTGATATTCAAAAAGCTTATGACACTGTTGATTGGCGTTTTCTTAAATGCATCTTATTTCAGTTTGGTTTTCACCCTACTATGGTGAAATGGATTATGGCTTGTATTTCATCTGTTTCGTATTCGGTCTCCATCAATGGTGATATTCATGGTTTCTTTAAAGGTGAACGAGGTTTGCGACAAGGTGATCTATTATCGCCTTACTTGTTTACGTTGGTAATGGAGATTTTGACATTGATTCTTAAACGTAGGGTTCGTGATTGTAATTCCTTCCGGTTTCACAAGAACTGTGAGGAGCTAGGTATTATTAATTTGTGTTTTGCTGATGATCTGTTTATTTTTGCTAGAGGAGATGCTAATTCAGCCCGCGTTATCATGGAATCCCTTAATGAGTTTAAGTTGGCATCGGGGTTGGTTCCTAGTAGTCCTAAGAGTACTGGGTTCTTTTTCAATGTTCCGCTGCATGTGAAGCTTGATATCTTGGATATTATGCATTTTGCGGAAGGTACTTTACCAGTGAAATAATTGGGTGTTCATCTTATCTCTACTAGGATTTTTCCTCGGGATTGTAAAATTCTTGTGGAACGAGCTAAAGGTCGTATTGGGGATTGGAAGAATAAGTCGTTATCTTTTGCGAGCAGGCTTCAACTATGTAAGTCGGTTATTTATTCTATGCATGTTTATTGGGCTTCAGTCCTTGTGCTCCCTATAGGTGTTATTCATGATATCCAGCAAGTTATCCGGGGTTTCTTGTGGTGTAATGGGGACTTAGCGAGGGGAAAGGCTAAAGTTGCTTGGAATCACATTTGTCTCCCGAAAAAAGAGGGGGGGGGGGGGGTCTTGGTCTAAGAAAAATTGTTATTTTTAATGAGGCCTTAATGACTACTCATATTTGGAACCTTGTCAATAATAAGGAGTCGTTATGGGTGAAGTGGATTTACATATATAAGCTCCAGGGTCGTTATTTTTGGGATGTGCCTATCAGGTCTGATTTGAGCTGGGGGTGGCGCAAGCTTTTACAACTCCGGGAGAAGATCCGTCCGTATATTTGGAAGAATATAGGTAATGGCTAATGTACTTATATGTGGCACGACAGGTCGGATGTTCAGGTTCCTCTTAGCAGCCTTCTAACTCCTCGTGACATTACTATGGAGGGATTTGCCTTGTCAGAACGTGTGGCTGATCACATCACCAATAATACAGGGGTATGGCCTCAATCTTGTCTCTTGAAAGCACCTATTCTCCAGCAGATTCTGGTTCCAACCCTCAATGATCAGCCTGACGCTACTTTATGGAGAGATATTTAGGGTAATCTATTAAGTTTTTCTGTTTATCAAGCTTGGGAAGTATTGCGTGACCGAGGTATAGTAGTGCCGTGGTATTACATTGTATGGTTTCCACACTATATACCTCGTCATGCTTTTCATCTTTGGCTCGTTATGAGGCGTCGTCTGAAGACACAAGACCGCATGCGTCATTGGGATATGGTTAAAACTGATAGCTCGCAACTCGTGTGCCCGTTGTGTGAAACACAAATGGACTCTCACGGTCACCTTTTCTTTGAGTGCTCGTTTGCTACGCAAATTTGGTGTGGTATTTGTCCGTTGGCAGGTATGGAGAATATGGCCCAAGGTTAGATGATATTGTTCATTACTTACAGCCTATTGCAAGGCAACGTACGGCGAAAACTGTGTTTGAAAGACTTATTTTTGCTGCTACTACCTATTATGTATGGAATGAACGGAATGCTAGAATTTTCAAAAAGGTAAAGAGAACCACGACGGAGATTATTGACATCATAATGGTTACGGTGCGTTTGAAGCTCTTAACGTTCAAATTCAAGAATACAACGGTTGTTAATGATTTGTTGGCAAAATGGAAGATGAATACCTCGTTTTGGCTTTATGTCTAGATAGGTTGATGTTTTTTATTAGTGCTGCGTTTTTAGGGCATGTCCTAAACGCTTGTAGTTCAAGATATAGCTTGAGGTTAATATGGTACACAACCACATTCCATTGTACTAAATTTTTTCTGTGATTAATACCATTTACCGGGGTATACCCTTTTACCCAAAAAAACGTGATTACCATTAAAAAAACTCTGATTAGAGGTTCTTCCAAGCAAAACCACTAATACCAAGCAAGTATAGCCAACAACCACGTAGTAATAGAGATAAAACTCAAACGTCTTTTCACGTGTATTGTAGGATATGTAAATCTAGCTTATTGTTTTAGAGAGACAAAGAGATAGAGAGATGGTGGATTTCACACAATTCTAGAGAGAGAAACTGAAGATAACTATGTGTAAATTATGAAGAACCACACCCTCTCCATCTAAGGAGAGGGTTTATATACCCAAGCCTTGTAATGGGCTTGGGCTTACATATTTGGGCCGGCCATACAATCATGGACCGGACCTTTCCTTGTTTGATATATTAAAAGATCTCTAGACTACGAGCTACTACATAAGATATTGTCGGAGTGACCGAATCTTCCTAAATACGTAAAAACGTATTTCCAACAATCTCCCCCTAAGGGAGGTCACTCCAAACAAGGGCGTTACCCAAGTTACAATAATAAAATAAACCTAGCATACTATGCTTGTCTTGAGCTCGTAGTCTTCGTCTTTCTTTTCTTTTTCTTTTCTGGTGAACATGCTGATGTGATCTTTGATATCAATCTTTAACATTAATCTCTTGCCTTGACTTGTGCATCCTTCACTTGTGATCTTCGCCTCTTCGTGACTTCAAGTCCCACATACTTATACCTTCATAATTCTTGAAAGCTTCAGAGTTCGATACAACGGAAGACTTAACTTTTAGGCTTTCTTGAATTAGATGAGGTATTAAGTGCATAAAGTATAAGCATGCGGGGACGACTTCTTCTCGGATTCCAGAACGCCACCGTCTTCAAATGCCGTAACATAAGTAGACACGAACGAAATGACTTTGAACATTTCATTCTAATTCGGTAGCATTTTACCTCCGGTCGGTGAAGAACGTTGGACGATATAAAATATCGTACTTGTGGCAGGTAGATTTAATTAAAAATCTCCTTGACAAGATTTCGCGGGTAAACCCGTTCTCTTTACTCGACCGTCCAAAGCTGACTGCGAACGTAAAGAGTGAATCATTTGGATAAAATTATCCGCATGATTGAAGCCGTCAATTTTGATTCCTGGAACAAGTTTGATTCATTAAAGAATCGCACCATTGTTGCTTTCCAGTTGTCACGAGCTTGATTCATATTGAATCTTGCAAGTTACCTACCAAGTGCTGTTTGAGGTTAACACTAGAAGGATTTCCACTCATCACTGTGAACACTAAGGTATCACTCTGAGTGTTCTGGCAAGATCACTAAGATATTGCGTAGAGGCCTGGAACGTGTTTAAATTCAGTTAAGAATTAAACCACTGTTGATTTCCAGTTATCACAAGCTTGATTCATAAAGAATCGCACAAGTCACCTACCATGAGCTTTTTGATATTCGCTCAAGAAGGATTTCCATCTTCATTGTAAATACTTTTGTATTACTCGGATGTTCAGGCAAGATCATGAATATTTTGCGTAGGACTCTTAAGATCTTTCTTACTTTTCATAGTGTGTGAAGAAGCAAGGAAATATGAAAGTGTGTCCTAATGAGATATTTGATGATCTCAAATGGCTCTAGACTCGATCGTGCATTTTGGATTTTAGTGATCGGAGGCTGGAGAGGAGTGCCACCATTTCAAAACCAATTTATTCGGAGTGAATAAATCGATAGATAACGTGTTGTCTACGTGTGATTAAAACAAATATCTTTTAAGAGATATCTGAGTTAGAAAGGATGGGTTGTGCATTGCATCACTGGGTCCATGATGTCTATCTTCAATATCAAGAATCATTAAAAATGATCTCAATAGCATATGTATTGACCCGGTTTCTGCCTAAGGTTGTAAGGAGGGCTTCTTTCTTTACACCCTTTATCTTTACAATTCTTTTTCATTCTTCAACCCCTTCAATGCTTACCAATACGTCATAAATAGCACCTTGTTGTGATTGTTCTAGTGCTAACTTAAGTACTTGGTCGGCATTCAGCTACATTCACAATCTTTTCTCCAACTTTCCTAAGGACTACTATTTCTAGCTATGGAATGTCCTTGGGAAGATTCCTCCGGTTCTGGAAGAATCATAGGACTTAACCTATCCTACCATCCTTATGTCACCACAAACTTCATCGTCGTGAAATAAACGGGTTTTGGGTAAGTATATGTCACCATGAAAATCCATGTTGATATGCAAATCCGTTTTGCTCCCCCTTAACATATGCCACGATATTTGAAAACATTTCGCATATGTCGGGATGAGCCAGCACATTAAGTCAAACCATTTGTGATAATTTCCCATATTAAATCACATTTTCTCCCCCATATTAAAATATTAACCCAATCGATTTTTTTAATATCAATTGATTTAATGAAGTTTTAACAAAGGTTTTTGGAAGAAAAATGCAAGTCCGTTTTATCTTCATGATACCGAATGTATGAGATATGATACCGATTTGTAATATGATCAAATATTCACCATATTAGAAGAAATTGACAAGGTTGGACCTGATTGAGGAGAACATCATATGATAAGATCAAATGGTTCTTGTCGTCAAATGTTGGTCGCCTCGTCACGTCAGAAGTCATCTCTTAACACCACGTGTACGATTGGTATTGTTGTCTTGACACCAGTTAGTGAGCTTGGCACTTTCGGCATCGTAGATTCTGAGTGCTTGACAATTGCTCCCCCTCAATTGTTGACCCGTGTTCTATCAAAAGAGCTGTAGTCGTCGGTTGAGTAGTCGCATCGTCGAGTATGTAGATACCAATTGTAGATTGCTATGGTTCTAGAGATGATAACTTCATAAAAACAAGACTTCTCTTGTTTTAACAAATAAATGCACTGAAACATACATAGATTTGTGTTAGACCAAGTTATAAAGTAAATTTGATCCCGTTGTGAGCCAAAGCTTTCATAAGAAATACTTGACGTTAATGTGAAAACCGGGTTGCAGTATGAAATAACTACAAGCCATATGGGCATGTTTTATGAAATATTTACAAATTTTGTACGAACTCTATTTATGGCGCCATGTCACTATTAATCAACATTTCTAAGGCCGTAAATATTATCGTACCAAAAGACATGCCTTTGAAAAATAAAGTAAAAATATTTTTGGATTTTTCTAGATGTTTCAATTTTTATGGTTTTTATATGGTTTTATATTTTTGTATTTTGCTTTTGTGGATAAAAATATAAACAATATATACAAATGATCACCAAGGATACGGAGAATAGTTTACCACCACTATTCTTTCGCTTCATCTGCTAGTTCCTTAAGAGTCTCAGGCAAGAAGGTTCTCATTCCTAGCTTGTCGGCCAAAAATTCAATTCGAGCGCGATCTAAAGCCTTCGTAAAAATATCCGCCAATTGGTACTCAGATCGGACAAAGTAAAGCTCGATTACTCCATTTTTCACTTGCTCCTTGATGAAGTGGTAGCGAATGTCAATATGCTTCGACCGGGAGAATTGAACGTTGTTACAATATAAGGCAATTGCACTCTTGTTGTCACAGTTCATCGGAATTTGTTGAAACCTAGACCATAGTCGGTTAATTGCGATCTCATCCAAAGAATTTGAGCACAGCAACCGGACATAGCTATGTATTCTGCTTCCGTACTTGAGATTGCAGCGCTTTTCTGCCTTTTCAAGGCCCAACTGATTAGTCGATCTCCTAGTAGTTGCAAAGTTCCACTCGTGCTACGCCTTGTATCTTGACAACCCGCGTGATCTGCATCTGCATATGCCATAAGTGCAATCGAAGAGTCCTTCGAATACCAAAGTCCCCGATTAATGGTTCCTTTAAGATATCGAAATATCCGTTTCACAGTGGCCAAGTGTAACTCAGTAGGTCGAGTTTGATACCGAGCACACATACATATAGCAAACTGAAGATCAGGTCGACTAGCTGTGATATACAGAAGAGTACCGATCATTCCACGATAAAGTATCGGATCAACGGCAACTCCATGTGGATCTGCATCAAGCTTAGTTCGTTCCACCATTGGAGTATCCACGGGGTCGCAAGATTCCATCTTATACTTCTTAAGAGATTCAAGGGCATACTTGGATTGATTGATAAAGATGCCTCTGGGACACTGAGATATCTGAAGACCTAAGAAGAATGATACCTTGCCCATCATTGACATCTTTAACTTGGAAGACATGAGTGTCCCAAACTCATCGGATAAGGTTTGGGTCGAGGCTGCAAATATAATATCATCAACATATATTTGTACCATAATCATATCTTTACCTCGTTTCTGAATGAACAGCGTGGGATCCACCTTGCCTTTTGTGAAGCCTTGTGTAATGAAGATTTGTGACAGTAGATCGTACCATGCGCGTGGAGCTTGCTTCAACCCATTGAGAGCCTTCTTAAGCTTGTACACATGATTAGGATATTTAGGATTCACAAAACCATCCGGCTGTTGAACATAGACCTCTTCCTTGATTTCACCATTAAGAAATGCCGTCTTCACATCCATCTGATAGACGATCATATTCATATGGGTTGCATAAGCGAGGAATAGTCTAATAGCTTCCAAACGGGCAACGGGTGCAAAGGATTCCATAAATTCGATGCCCAATAATTGCTTGTATCCACGAGCTACTAGTCGAGCTTTGTTCTTCAATATTTCACCTAACTCATCGTGTTTCACCTTGTAAACCCATTTCAAAGTGAGTAACTGCACCTGATCCGGGCATGGGACAAGTTCCCATACTTCAATACGTATAAATTCATTAAGTTCTTCTTGCATAGCTTCTATCCAACAGGATTGACTAAAAGCTTCTTGCCATGTCTTAGGTTCAACTTCAGTGAAAAAAGCATCAAATGACAAAACATTGCATTTTCTTGTAGCTGACTTCGTGTGGATACTGGACGATTAGGGTCACCAATAATAGAATCTATAGGATGATCCTTTGTCCACTTGCTGTCATGTTCACGAATCCGTGGATTGGAGTAAACTGTAGTAGGAGCTTCCTCTGAGGTGGACGACCCGACTTGATTAGGGGCGGGAATTGGTACACCAAAGAATGGAAGTTCACGTATTTGAGCGAATTCCAAATCGTTATCATCATCATCCTCTTCATCATCAATAGGCATGACATGTAGTTGATTCGGGTGTTGGTTGAGAATTACTAGTTGATGGTATATCTTGACCAATTGTAGGTGCAGACTTATTAGATTGTGCTTCGGTTGCTGGAGCGACAACTTCGGTTACCGGAGCTATTACCTCTGGTTCTGGAGCAACAATACTTGGAGTAGTAAAGAATTCATCAAAGAATGGTTGAAACAACATATCCTATTCAGTCCTAGAAGGTGGTGTAAATGATGATGAAGTAGGGTTGTTTGGGACAAGACCAGAACTAATGCTACTGGGTCCCATTTCATGAAGTGCGGGTTCAGAGCTGCTTTGCTCAGAAGCCATAGCTGTCAGCTCATCAAAATCAACATTCATAGTTTCGAGGATCTTACGAGACTTATGATTGTAGATTCGGTATGTCTTCTTTGCGGGTGCGTAACCAATGAAAATACCAATATCAGCCTTTGGTTGAAGTTTTCCCAAATTGTCACCATCATTATTCGGATAGCAAAGAGAACCAAATACATGAAGATATGATAAATCTAGTACTTTTCCATGGAGAAGCTCATAAGGTGTTTTACCATGGCGTTTACAAATTAGCGACCGGTTTTGGGTGTACACTGCTGTAGATACTGCTTCTGCCCATAAAAACAATGGATCCTTTGCGTAAATTAACATCGTTCGAGCAGCTTCCATAAGTGTGCGATTTCGCCTTTCAACGACACCGTTTTGTTGTGGAGTGCGCGCAACGGATGTTTCATGAGATATGCCAACTTCTTCATAATAATCACGTAAGATTTGATTCACAAATTCGGTTCCATTATCTGTACGAATGTGTCAGACAGTAGTGTTGAGACGCACTTGAATCATCTTGAGAAATCCGATGATGAATTTAGGTGCCTCATTTTTTGTTGTAAGAAATTTCACATGTAAACCGAGAGTAATCATCGACAATGACGAGGATGTACTTTTTACCACTAAGACTTTCAACACGCATTGGCCCACAAAGATCCATATGCAACAAATAAAGTTTCTCTTGGTTGGTGTCTTCAGTCTTGGGTTTGTATGATTTCTTAGTGCTTTTCCCTATTGTACACGTGGAACACAAATGATCCTTGTGAAATGAAAGTTTAGGAAGACCACGAACAAGTTCGTTTTTCGCCAAATGATTAATAGCGTCAAAGTTAAGATGAGATAACCGTCGATGCCATAACCATGACTTAGTCTTCGATGCTTTGGAGAGAAGACATATGGGAGAAGCGGTCATCATGTCTTGTAGAGACAAAGTGTACAAATTATTCCCCCGAGTACCTTTCAATAAATCAACCCCTTCCAAATTACGAATGAAGCAGGTATGCTCTCGAAAAGAAACTTCTAGGTTTGCATCACAAAATTTTCCCACAGAAAATAAGTTGTGACCAAGACCTTCCACATAATACACTCATAAAATTATAACATTCCCAATATGATATTCACCGTAACCCATTATCTTTGCAATATGATCATTTCCAAATCGAACCGTACCAAGAAACTTGCTGACGAAATTTCTGAGCTGAGAGCGACCTCCGGTCATATGCTTGGAGCAACCAGAGTTCAAATACCAGAGAACAATTTGGACCACCTGTTTTCAATAACAACAGTAGACAATGCATTAGAAACTATTGGTTCCTGAGTGTTAGCAGATACAGATATAAGATTATCAGAATTGCTAACATTTGTGTAACCCTTAGATTTCCTGCGTTTTCTAATGTGAGTTTTAGCACTAACAGGTTTTACTGTTCCAACTTTCTTAGCTTTAGGAGTATTAGCGGGCACTACAGTGGGAGTAGACCTATTTAAAGGGCACTTGGTTCCTACAGTAGTGTCGGTGTTCCTAGTGAAAGGACACGCTTGTGTTTTGGTAGCCTTGGTACTCCTAGTTAAAGGGCACGCTTTCTTCGCTTCAGTGGGAGTGATCCTAGCTAAAGGGCACATATTTCCTACTATAGTGAAAGTTCTACCAGTGGGGCGCCACAGCCAACCAACTTGGGTTAACACTTTCCTAGTCGGTTTCAATTCTAATCCATTTTTCCGGGCATTCATCTCATTCACATGGTCAATAAGGCAAGAATCATGACGACTAGAAAACATACATCATTGCAATTCCAACATTTCAAATTAGAATTCACAGTAGGCTTAGAACGCTGCACAACCGCAGAGCCTTTAGGTTTAGCTACATGATTCTTTTTATTCAATACAGAAATAACATTCCTAGGATGGGCTACTTTCTTCTTCACTTGACTACTAGATGGGGGAAAGATCCTATCAATCATCTTGTTTCTTTTAAGCTTAGATCTTTGAGCCTTAGTAGTGGTGCTTACTCCTGCAGAAGGCAACACGAGAATATTAGAAGCTGGTTTTGATTCCGCCTTATCTTTAGTGACCAGAGTTTGAGATGGTCTTATTAAATAGTGTGACGGTTATAAGTTTCCTTTTGATTGCACTAGAGGACGATGCTGAGACAGTGGCTGCGTTATCCACAACATTCTTACCTTTTAGAGTACAAAGTGTTTCCTTTAACTCAGCCAAGACCAGATTTTTATCACAAATTTGTTCCCTCAAATCAGATATTTCCACCGACTTTTGATTCAATTGTTCAATCAATGATTGATTCTGTGCAGTGGTATTAACACATGCGGGCTTTACTGAATCGAAGAGTCGTGTATCTTTCTGTTTTAAGTTATCAACTTTGGACAATATCTTGGAAACTCGATTATCTAGATCAAGTTTAAAATTGTCAGCGGCCTCAAGTACGTTCACATAGTTAAGCTCCTTAGATTTCTCTATGTCTATCGGCAAAGATTTAGCAATCTTGTCACTTGGCTGACGCTGTTTTGATTGTAAATTCAATCGAAAATTATTTTGAAAATTTGCATCATCAATATTAACACCTTCGAATGACGTTTCAAAGATTTCTTGAATAAATTGTTGCTTGCATTCAAGCGAAATACAATGTGTTTGAATCTCATCAAAATGTTTTGAAAGCGAAGAATATGAATCTTGAAGCTTTAAAATTTCAGCGTCAGATTCGTGACAAGTACTATCTACCACATTATCCACAGATTCAACATTATGCACAATAGAATCATTATCAACACTTTTATTCACACAGACGAAAACTATATCATGAGACATCACTTGCTTCAGAAGCTGATCATTTTGGCGTGAAACCCGTTCTATTTCAAGTAAACTGTTTTCATAAGCATCATCCATTTCATTGAAAACACGTTTAACTTCTTCTATTTCAAAATGCAAATCTTGATCAAGATTACTAAGACAACTTTAACATTCTTTACAAACGGAACAATTTCATCTCGGAACGCATCTCTAGTGTGCTCAAAGTTCCATTCACCTTTCATTATGGCCGTGGCCGTTGTACGTTCCAAAATGACCTTGTCAAAATCGGCTAAGTGTTGGTGTACCGCGTTTAAGTTAACGGACGCCTTACTTACCGGTGAAAGTAACTTCGTTAAATCCGTTTTGACAAGTGTAGGAGACGTACTAGGAGGGTTTTCATTTGACAAACTTGGGGGCACAAGAACTGTTAGTTCAGCTAATTCCTTTTGTAAGCGAATTCGTGTCTTTTTAAAAAGTTGATCTTTATTATGCTTATCATAATCAATCGTATGGAATTTTGAAAGCATTTTAGAATGAGTTTCTTCCGCAAGTGACTGTGTCTCCTCAGTACTACGAACAAAAGGTGCTTCTTTCGATTTGCCAATTATGGTCATATCATAAAGACCTGGAATATATTCCTGAGCTTGTTTTGCATAACCGGGATTAGGTGGTAAATCTTGAAGACGCATAAGTTCGAGTTCTTTAAATGATTTAGTTAAAAGATGAACCTTTTCTGTGGAAGCGTATTGTTTTAAAAGCTCTTGTTCTTTGAATTTAAGAAGTTTGGTAGCATTAATTTCTGATTCAAACTTTTTAGACTCGAGAGTTTCGAAATCCATTTTAAGTTTCTGAAAATCATTGACAACCGACTCTTTTGCTTTTAATTCATTGGAAATATTAGCTTTTAATGATTCTATTTCTTTCAAGTGTTCAATCTTTTCAAAACGAAATTGGTCAAATTCAGAACATGTTATTTTCTCTGCTTGAGGGACCATTTCAAAAGTTTTGACCTTTTCTTTATGCAACGCAAGCTCAGCAGTTAGGGTGGAATTCGTATCTACGGATTGTCTGAGGGCCATATGCATTTGATCAATAATATGTTTAGGCACCACTAACAAATCATGTTGAGCATAAGATTCCATACCCGTCGTAACATTTGGTTGAGGTTCACTCAAATGTGTAGGATTGGGTACCACATCATTTGAGTTACTAGTTCCCGAATGCTGTTCGAGGTTGTCATTTTCATGCCCAACTTGATGTTGGTTATCATCATTACCAAGATTGGTTGTGGTGGGTACCTCACTGACGACATTAGAACCGTAGTGAGAGAGATTAGCAACGAGAGCAGGTTAGGCAGAGTGAATGTCATCACAATCCGAGTCATATGCGTCAAGATCATCATCTTGATAAGCTGCATTAGAAGTGGAAACGACTGCAATGCCTTCAGTATCTGCTGCCCCTGGGTCTGCAAGAAATGCTAACTCCTCTGAATCCAAAATCTTTCCCTTAGACTGAGCATCAACCAAATACATTTTCTCACGAAACCACGCTTCATCCCTTCTCTTTTTCGGCTTAGTGCATTTCCTAGCCATATGACCTTGTCCTCGGCAATTGTACAAGTCACAACCTTTTGAGGACCAATGGGACTTCCATTTCCATTAGCTTGTGAATTCACAGCTTGAGCATTCACCGTCCTTGTAGAAGGTCCATATGAATTTTGCCTTCCCTGAATAGGTTGCACTGTTACTTGACCATCTTGAACAGTAGCTTGTTGTCGAGGATTTGAAGAGGTGCGGAGCTGATTGTTTGTTGGTGGAAATCCTCTTGTTGCAACAAGTTTTGACAAGTAGGCAGTGAGATGGCTTGGAACATCAGCTGGCGTATCATTTGGAGTAAAGACCGGTGCTTGGATTGGTGGAAGTTCATTAGAGTAGAAAGCTTGTGCTGGTTGTGCTTTTATTGGAAAATATCCTTGCTGAGGAGTATAGCCCATTGGAGAAGTGTTGGCTTGTGATGGTGATGTCTGATATGGTGGTTATTGTGGAAAAGATTGTTGATGAACACTTTGTTGAAATGCTTGCTGTGGCATCATTGGTGGTTGATAAGATGTTTGTTGTGGTTGCTGATAGGTGTGTGGTGGTGGCTGCTGCAAGTATGATGGTTGTTGATAAGTATAAGCCATGTTTTGTTGAGAAGCATACATGGCAAGTGGATTATGAACTTGAGGTTTAGACAACCGAGCCTCGATCACATGGCATTCATGTTGTTGAAGAAAATCTTGAAGTTGATCCACATTGGTGTTATGAAAGTCCTTAGCCAATTTAACATCCATCACGTACTTTTTCCATTCTGAAAGGAAGAGTGTTCAAATACTTGGTATTCAATTGAAACGTAGGAATTTCCATGCCATAGATATTTAGCTCATTCAACAATAGGGTAAATCTCAGATATTAGTTATTGAGAGTCTCCCCTGGCACATAGGCTAACTTATCAAAAGTATCATAAAGCTTACACTCTCGTTCTTGTTTAGTTAACGAGGTGCCTTGCATTAGAACAAGAATTCTATCCCATAACTCTATGGCAACTTATGTTTGCTGACGAGTTTGTAGACATCTGGAGGAAGGGCTTGGAAAATATTGTTTGTAGCATACTTATCACATCTGTCTTGAATCTTCATATCTCCAATCAATTCACCCGTTGTGAGAGGACAAGTAGTCGTACCTTCCGTCACTGTACCATAATCTAATGATCCATTGAGCACCGATGCCCAAATGAGATGTCCATCCTCTTTGTTCAACATGTAAAGTTCCATTCGGGAAGTCCAATCCTCGTACATAGATTTTTCCAACATTGGTGGACGATTATCCGTACCCGAGAGGATGGACTTATCCGTAAGAGATGTGTACTCCATTTCGATAAGTTAAGATTTACAAATTTGATCGGTCAATGAAAGAAAGTAAATGTATTTGCTGTTGTGTGTTAAAACCGAGAAATAATGTTGAAATCCCCTAAATTATGTTCTCGAGAAACGAAAAAAAATCCAAGTCAAAATTACACATTTCAAAAGTACGTTTTTGAAAAATGTTGGATCACAACACGTGATCGCAGTGGGGATCGTACTCAGATCGCACTCGTGGATCGTACTCTATGATCGTATTCAGATCGCACTCCTTGATCGTACTCGGATCGAACTCGGATCGTGCTAGTGATCATACCCAAGGATCGTACTCAGATCGTACTGGTGATCGCACTCACTATGATCGCACTCAGATCGTACTAGTGATCGTACTCCTTGATCGTACCCAACGATCGTACTCTGATCGCACTCGTTTGATCGTACCCAACGATCGTACTCAGATCGCAACGAGTGATCGTACTCGTGATCGCAACGAGTGATCGTACTCGTGATCTCAACGAGTGATCGCAAGTAGAAACCCCCAGGGTTTATGCAATCGCAACAATCAGATCGTACTATGGATACCAACTTACCACTTTTCTCGAACAGTACAATAACATAACCAATTCGAGATTCTAAGCCTAAAAATGAATCAAACACCCAAAAATTTTGTGTTTTAACCCAAATAACAATACCAAATCACTATAACAAGTAACTAGATGAAGTATATCAAGACTAACTCATAAAAACACAAAAAAAATTGGTTTGTGTGATTTTAGATCAAAAAAGGGCGAGAGAATCAAGAACACAAACACAAAAACCAAACAATCATCCCATGGCTCTTGATACCATTTGTAGGATATGTAAATCTAGCTTATTGTTTTAGAGAGAGAGAAAGAGATAGAGAGATGGTGGATTTCACACAATTCTATAGAGAGAAACTGAAGATAACTATGTGTAAATTATGAAGAACCACACCCTCTCCATCTAAGGAGAGGGTTTATATACCCAAGCCTTGTAATGGGCTTGGGCTTACATGTTTGGGCCGACCATACAATCATGGACCGGGCCTTTCCTTGTTTGATATATTAAAAGATATATAGACTACGAGCTACTACTTAATATATTGTCGGAGTGACCGAATCTTCCTAAATACGTAAAAACGTATTTCCAACATGTATGAATCTGAACTGAATCATAATCAAAACGTGGTTGTTAGACTGATCAGCTAATATACTCAATACCCTAGCCAACAATAGGGTTTTGATCTTCCTCCTCTCCCCAAACCCTCGATAACCATGATACACCATCCCTAAAGAATGGAAAGGCAACGCCAGCCGCACAAACAAAATCACTCCTATATACAACCCCAAAATGAGACCAGAATACAAGCACCACATGCTGACCACTCCGAGTGCTGTAAAACCAGCAACCGTGAACCCAACGACTCACCGCAATGCTGATCATATCTATACACATGAAAATGTTTGGATCAGTCACCAACCTTGCAAACAACCAAACCCTAATATTAGCCAAGCGAAACGAAACCCTACAACTAGGGTTTTAAGGGTTATACGATCATAAAGCAACAGTTAACGCAACCCCAAAGTAGTGTCGCAATGAGTATAATAGCTATGAAAACCCGATCACAGCAAGACCAGAAATAATATACGTCACAAAGGAAAACCCTAAACTTGGGTTCTTGATCTTGCCGCCTCACCAAGAAAACATGCTTAAGACTGAACCCTCGACGAGGTTTTATTCATTACATCACAAGCCCTAACCAAACATACACGACCCCGATATCAGAAAAGATAATGCAAATACAACCAAAACCCTAACAGGGTTTCCTTGATCTCGCCATACCAGAAATCATGCACACCACACACCAAAACCCTAACAGGTTAAGGTTTTGGCCAAAGAAAATCACAGCAACCCTAGATCTTCAAAAGTAATTAAACCCTAGAGATAGGGTACGGGTTTCAGCTATTATAATCAACCATAATAGGGACGATTTCAAACCAACCACCTCAAAGATATAAAACCCTAAAAATCACGATTGCATACCTAAAACAAACTAAATGAATGACTAAATGAGTAAAGATCAGATCATTGCAAATAATCGACACATAAGATGTGTTTATAGGTAGAGAGGCGTGATCATTAAAGATTTTTTGCCAGAAAATAAAGGTAGAGGTGGCGACTGAAATCGCCCCTAGAGAGGAGAGAAAACTAGGGTTTTTTGGATCCATATGTTTTTGATATCTCCTACATAGTTGTGGTAGGGATTTGGGTACTTTGTATTGGTCAAAAACACGGTTTTTAGGCAAAAATCTCCTTTTTGTTCATTTTTTGAGAAACTGTCAGAATTTTTGTGAAATATTTCCGCATAACATTCTTAATAATAAGGGTTTTAATTATTGCGAAATTTGTTGATTTTTGGTATTGCGAATTCTGTTGATTTTGGGTATTGCGAAATCTGTTGATTTTTGGTATTGCGAAATCTGTTGATTTTCGGGTATTGCGAAATCTGTTGATTTTGGGTATTGCGAAATCTATTGTTTTTGGGTATTGGAAATCTGTTGATTTTTGGGTATTGAGAAGTCTCATTATTACGAAGTCTCATTATTGCGAAGTCTCATTATTGCGAAGACACATTATTGCGTAGTCTCAATATTGCGAAATCTTCAGTCTTGAATATCGGGAAATCTTTAGGACCAATATTGCGAAATCTTGAGGACCAATATTAAGAAATCTTCAATATTCCAAAATTGTGCACTTGTACCATTTTTTCTGAAATCGCGAATTTTTTGTTCCATGTATTTTTAGACTTAGCCACTATCTAGACATGTATTTTTAGACTTAGCCACTATCTAAAATTTTTATGTCTTCTTATTTCAAATTTTTTCCATACTAGTTTTTGCTATTTCTACTCGATTTCAAATTTTGGCAATTCGAAATTTTTTCGGTTTATTTTATGTCGGACTGGGGTATTTTATATCGGACTGGAGAATTTTGGCGAAGTTTGATTTTTTGAGAGTCCGAAACGCGCTTTCTACGAATTGAGATCCTAGATTACACACGCCTACTACAATGACGTCTCAACAAGACATTTATGCTGCAGGTACTGAGAATCGACCTCCCATGCTATCCAAGGAGAATTACACGACATGGGCTAGTCGTCTTCTTCGATATGCAAAATGTAAACCATTGGGAAAGCTGATTGTAAACTCCTTATAAAAGGGTCCGTATGTTAGAAAAATAATTATTGTGCCTGGGGATCCCACGAATGCTAACCCAGTAGCGGACTCAAGTCATGAGCAAACGGATGAAGAATTAACTGAAGCTGAATCCAAACAACTCGATGTTGATGATCAAGCAATTCAAGTAATTCTTATGGGACACCCTTAAGATGTTTATGCTGCTGTCGATAGTTTTGAAAACGCACGCGAGATGTGGCTTAGGATCCTGAAAATGATGAAGCGGAGTGAAATTGGTTTATAAGAAAAGGAGACTAAGTTGCTTCGTGAATGGGAGAAATTTGCGTCTACTGAAGGGGAACAAATTAAACCCTACTATCATCGGTGTTCAACCCTTATGAATCATCTTAGAAGAAATAAACATGAACCTGCACAAATTGCTGCCAATATCAAATTTCTTGATAATCTTCCTTCTGAATGGTCACGATATGTCACTCTCGTCAATCAAACCAAGGATCTTCATGTCGTGGACTACACTCAAGTATATGATTATTTAAAAATGAATCAAGATGAAGCTAACGAAGTTAGGGCTCAAAGACGTGCCAAAACACAAGATTCATTGGCATTTATGGCAAATTCTCCGTCATCTATGTCATATCACATGGTACCCTACCATCAACCCTCCTCGAGTAAATTCATGCTACAACAACAACAACAACAACTCACCTCTTATGGATATCAACTTCTTGTTGCTGTGAACTACTTACAACAACCTATTGATTGCTTTGATGACATCACCAATCCAACTTATGCGATTAATATTGGTCTTGCACTTCTCGCAGAGGCATTCAAATTCACCATTAACCCCACCAACAACAATCAGAGAAACTCCTTGAACACAAAAAATAGGCAGATTGCTCAACCTTCTATGAACGCGAATCAAGATCGCCAATTGGTAGTTGGAGAGAACACATGGACTCAGTTTCAACAATATGGTGTTCAGAATGCAGGGTAGATAGTCGAGAATGCAGGTAATCAGTATGGACAAAATCGTGGTCAGAATCCGGGTGTTCCAAATGTGGGTAATCAGAATGGGTTAATTGTTGTGCCAGCAATTGGTAATCAGATGGGAAATATTGTGGCTGCAAGGGCTGAAAATACTGGTACGGGTAATGGAAACAACAATCGTCAGGTTCAGTGCTACAACTACAGGGGATTTGGTCATTATGCTCGAGATTGCACAGCAAAAAATAAGGGAGATGCTGCTTATCTTCAGACTCAGCTTCTCATAACACAAAAGGAAGAGGCAGGGATGTCACTTCAAGCTGAGGAATTTGACCTTATGGCTTCTGCAGCATAATATGACAAGGAAGAAGAGGTGCATGCCAACTACATCTTGGTGGCAAACTTACAACAAGCATCTACCTCGGGAATGCATGATGACAACGCACCCGTCTATAAATCATTATTTGATAAACTTGCTAAGGATGTTGATCATGCTAAGGTGGTTAATAATAAATACGTTTAGAGAAACTAATGCCAAATTGACCACTGAGCTTGCGAGATATAAAGAAAGGGAGAAAAGTTTTGAAATTCATCATGCTAAAATTAAAGCACATGAACAAGCTCATGCAACATCAGTTTATCAAGAAAAATGTACGACTAAGAAATTAAATGCTTTACATTTAAGTAGTGCAAAAAAGATAAGCGATTTGAATGATGAAATCACCTCTCTTAATAAACAACTTTTAAATGAACAATCTATAATTTCTAATTTTAAAGAAGAAAGGAAAAAGCTGAAACATGATTTCAAAATTCGAGAAGATGGGCTTCTTGAGGATATTTCCAATGCTCAGGATAGGATTAGGGAATTAGACAACCTGTTAATAAAACGTGGTCAATCTATGCAAACTATTAACATGCTCGCCCCCAAAGTGAATGAGATGTATCACACCCGTTACAAATTGGCTTTAGGTTGTCCTCTTCCTTCTAATCCTGAATATCTTAAGCAAGGTCAGACTACCCAACCAAGTTTATATACTGGTAATGTGTTGCTAGATAAGCATGATCATCCTGTTGTGTGTGATTTGGAAGAAACCGTTAAACTTGCCTAAGAGAGTCGTTTACGATTGCAAAAGCTTAATAGAGAAATCACACCGATTTATTATCCGAAAATTAATCCTCCAACAATTTTTGTTGGGTCTAAAACTAGTATTGAAATGTCTTTGATACAAAGTGAGGAATTGTCGGATGACCCTGCTAAACCGAGTGTTGCACGACGATTTCTAAACGAGCTAAAAGATAACTTTGTCATTCTTAAATGTGTTGTTAATTCCAAAATTACTGGAGGAAATTTTACATCACCCGTTCAGATTGAGGTTCACAAAATTCTTCAAAATAATATTAATCCGATTATTAATCCAGTTGATGCTAGGATAAGCGATTTTGAAAACGCTTTTCTATAAGAAGTAGCTAACTTTGTTCAAGACTTTAAATCTTTGGCGAAGGAGGCTGATGAATCTCTTGATAAAATTAACGTTTTGGAAAATGATCTTAAACGTCTCTCTAAAGCAAGTGACAGTGGAGATAGTAGTCCTGTTGCATTAAATATCTCTTTGTCGAATCATGAAACCCTCCAAACTAAGCTTGAACGTACGGAAGAGAAAATGGAATCTTATGTCATTAAAAAGGATAACGAATTCACCGATCTTTGGAATAAATTTGTCAAAAATTGTGATGAATGCAAATATGACAAAATTTCGTACGATAAAGCTTACAATGAAATGCAACAAAAAATCGAACAGTTGCAAGCTCAGTTGGGAGGTGTTAAGGGAAACAATCAAGCTTCTTCTGGGTTAGTGAAGGCCAGTGATGGGAATGTTCAGAAGCGTAAGGCTAAGATTGCAAAGTTAGAATCTAAGGTTGTGTCGTATAAGCGGACTGTAGAACACGTTAAGTCTGTATATCAGAAACTCATCGATAAAATCTGTGAGAACTGCAAGTTAAAGGCCTTGTTTAACGAAAAGAGTTCTGAGCCTAGTACGATTGTGGATACTATGACTCCGAAACCAACAACCTTCGAAACTCCTCGTATTACTGTAACACCTTTTCCCAAGGTTGCTGGAACAAAAGCTGTGTGATTTCTCCAGGAATGTCTCGAGTTAGTCCTTCCTTTCAACCTAGGGTAGATACCTCTGTGCCTAACAAGCAACGTAAAGCAAGCGTTAGGACAAAACCAACCACTCTATCTCAATCACAAGTAATTGATTTAAAAAGTGCTAATTCTAATAGACGCATGTCTTCTTCTAAAGGAATAAACAACTACACTAAGAGCAGAAGGCCATAGCCTACGAGCAATACAAGGAATGATAGGGTCCCTTTTGCCTCTAGAAGTAGTCGCCCCAAGATCAGTAATGTGGAAGTAGAAGAACACCTTAGGAATTTACCGCTTTTTAATCATAATCAGAAACTTAATTCATCTAAATGTAATGACTTTAAGCTTGCTATTTGGAATGAAAAATCTAAAGTTATTTGTGCTAAATGTAATAAATGTTTCTTTACTTTTAGTCATGATGATTGTGGTTTGACTACGAATGGTTTGAATTATGGTGGTTAGACCCGAATTGACAAGCTGTCAATTAGTGAAAAACATAGCACTCTTAAGGCTAAATTGTATGTTAATAAAATTAAGCACATAGGGTTCACTGAAAGTCTTGCTAAGCCTAGTAGCCCTAGATTTACCTATAAGTGGTTGCCTACTGGTAGAAATTTTGACAGTAGTGGCAAAGTTATTGACACTAGTAGATCTCATACTGACAGTGATGTGTCGGTATGTGGTAAGGCTTAATTATCATCTAACACTACAGGAACCTATTTCATCGGTTGCCAAAATCTTGTTTTCCTTATCATTGGCAGGCTGTTGAAATTTCTCTCTGGTGCGTGGATTCAGGCTGTTCAAAACACATGATCGGGAATCGAAATCTTCTCAAGAACTTTGTATGGTGATTCATGGAAACTGTTTGATTTGGAAATGATCATGTCGCGGCTATTCTAGGCTATGGTGATCTTCATTGGGGAAATATCATTATCACCATAGTCTCTTTTGTTGATGGCTTGGGACACAATTTGTTCTCGGTTGGCCAATTTTGTGACTCAGACTCAGAGGTAGCCTTCAGAAGTCATACGTGTTTCGTACGAGATCTTGATGGAATTGATTTGTTGAAAGGAAATCGTACTACCAACCTTTACACAATTGATCTCTTTAAAATGTCGGCTGCTTCCCCAATTTGCTCATGGCCCGGGCCACATCAACCAAGTCATGGTTATGGCATCAACGGTTATCTCATCTCAATTTTGATGCCATCACTCAACTTGCAAAAGATGATCTCGTTACCGGTCTTCCAAAGTTCAAATATACAAAAGACCATCTTTGTCCTTCATGTGAGCAAGGTAAAAGCAAGAAGAAACCTCACAAACGCAAACCCGTTCCAAACTACATATGGATTTGTGTGGCCCTATGAGAATCCAAAACAACTAATGGAAAGCGGATATCCTTGTTACTGTGGATGATTATTCTCGTTACACATGGGTTCATTTTCTTGCATCAACAGATGAAGCCCCTGGTGTAATCATCAACTTCTTGAAGAAAACATCAATATTATTGCAAGCCCCTGTCATCATTGAAAGCTTACTTTGACAAAGTTGGGATCTCTCATCAAACCTCGGCTGTAAGAACTCTAGAGCAAAATGGAGTTGTGGAACGGATGAATCGTACGTTAGTTGAAGCTGCTCGGACTATGTTTCTCTCCTCCAGTGCACCGTTATTCCTTTGGGCCGACGCTATTTCAACCCCATGTTATATTCAAAACCGCTCTATTATTCACACCCGATTCAACAAAACACCTTATGAGATCATTAATGGAAGAAAATCGGATATATTGTTTCTACATGTCTTCGGTGTATTATGTTATCCGAAGAATGATCATGAAGATATTGGTAAACTCGAACCTAAAGGTGATACTGGATTGTTTATTGGTTATTCTTCAATTGCTTGTGCTTACAGGGTTTATAATCGAAGGACAAGAAAGCTAATGGAGACTATGAATGTTACCTTTGATGAACCCTCAGGTATGGCCTCTCAACATAGAATTTCATATCCCAAGCTTCAAGGTCAGACTTCTAGACATGTCAGCAATATCATCGTTACAACCCTAAGAACATGATTTGGAAAATTTATTTGGGCCAATTTATGATTAATATATGGAGGGTCCTTCGTCATTTGGTGTTACTCAAAATGCCCCGGCTGCACCTGCTACTGAGTTCAAGAAACTCCAATTGCATCTACACTAACGACATCTTCTTCTACACCATCTACGTCAACCTCAACCACATTGACTCCAAATATTCCAACCACTTCTCAGACTACTGACGCGACTCAACAACATTATCATCAAATTCCTAATCATGTTCATCTTCAGAATTAAATAGTTGTTGAAAATGCAAACAATGCGATGCTCAACGAACATGAGTTTGTTAATCCATTTGCGGCTTCCACAAGTACTACTCAGCCTTCAACACCATATGTGGATCCGTCGAGCTCACATCAAGTTTCTCATACACTTCCATATGAACACAAATGGACTAAGGATCATCCATTAGTTCTAGTGATTGGCAATCTCTCACGACCAGTCTCGACCAGAAATCAGTTGCGTACCGATGGTGATAGGTGTACCTATGCACTATCTGTCAGCACAATGGAACCATAAAATGTTAAAGAAGCAATGACCGATGCATCATGGATTGATTCTATGCAAGAAGAGCTCAGTTATTTCATCCGGCTTGATGTATGGGAGTTAGTACCACGTCCGGACAATATTAATCCCCTTACCCTGAAATGGTTTTTCAAAAACAAGATGGATGAGGAGCAAATGGTCATTAGGAACAAGACTCGGTTAGTTGTGAGAGGTTATAAACAGCAGTAGGGAATTGATTTTGCAGAGTCCTTCACCCCGGTTGCTCGAATGGAAGCTATTAGGATTTCTTGACATACGGTGCACACAAATCGTTCACTGTGTACCAAATGGACGTGAGGACAGATTTCTTGCATGGACCGTCAAAAGAAGATGTGTACGTATGTAAACCTGAAGGCTTCATCAACACTGAACATCCAAGCCATGTCTACAAGTTGAAAAAGGAAATTTATGGTTTGAAACAAGCACTGGGGGCACGGTACGACGAATTATCATCATTTCTTCTCCAAAATCACTTCATCAAAGGAACCATTGATCCAACGTTGTTTATCAAGCAATACGGCAACAACATCTTGGTGGCTCATATCTATGTAGATGATATAATATTTTGTTCTACTAACCCAAAATATTCTATATTATTTGCGAACCTTATGAAAAGCCGATTCGAAATGTCGATGACGGGGGAAATGACGTTTTTCCTTGGTCTCCAAGTTAACCAATCACCTCGTGGTATTTTCATAAATCAGTCCAAATATGTGCTTGAAATTTTAAAGAAATTTGGAATTGAAAAGTGTGATCCTATTGATACTCCAATGGACACTAAACACAAGCTTGATTTGGATAATAAAGGGACATTTGTAGATGCTACAAAATACCGAAGTATGATCGGGTCCCTTATGTACTTTTTTTAGGTAAAGGGGACTCACCCCGGTAAAATATATTACACCAAAAAATCGTTTGAGTACAATGTGGCTGAAGTACCACATTAACCTCAAGCACAAATGACTTGAACAACCACTAGATCATATGACATGCCATATGATATCTAACAAAGGCTTACATGACCAAGCACCCTAATAGGGAAATACCACCTAACAATACATAAGCAAACAAACATATTCATAATAAATAACAACTAGAAAAAAGTAGCCTCTGGAAAATCCCAAAGCTGAGCAAAATGCAGCCCTTCAGGAGACCTCTTCAAACGGCTGGACATCAACTTAAGCCTTACCGACGAAACAATACAATCAATCACCTGTTGTGTCGTTCTTTTCTTCTTATTGAACAACCTCCAATTTCGTTCCTGTCAAATGAAATACGACGCTGCTGCTAAAACAAGTTTGGCGGTCACACTCTTAGAAGACTTCCGAGTAAAAGGAAGAAAATTAGATACAACCTGATCAAAATTAGTAGTAGTCATCTGAATATCAGCAAGCGCACGAACACGGTTCCAAATTCTTTGAGAAAACGGGCAAGCGAATAATAAATGCTCATGAGAATCCGGTTGCAAATCACAAAGAGAACACACGGCTGAGACCGAAGAAGAAACATCCCACGCACTTACACGATCTTGAGTCTTAAGTCGTTTATTAATAACTAACCATAGGTTAAATGCATGTCGAGGAATACAACTTGAGAACTAAACCACCGAGAACCACGGAACTTCTGGTATGCGAGGTCTAAGAGAGGTCCAGACTTCAGCCACCGGGAAGATTTTCTTCACGTTACCATCCTGCCAACAAATCGAGTCCCTAGTATCTTCAACAATCGTTGGAATAGCCATCCAATTTAGAAACACGTACTGGCGGCTAAGCACTTCAGGCCAAGCCCATTAACCATTGCGAACAATATCATTCACCGTAGACTTCATATTGAGCCCAGCCCTATGAATATCCCGAGGGGTGATTAAATTAGACAACGGGCTGTGCATACACCAATTATCGAACTAAATAGAAGTGTTTAATCCATCTCCTATATTATACCACAAAAAGTCATGAATGAACGGTCTTAACTGAAGAATCTTCCGCCATCCCCATGAAATATTGCCACGAGAAGGAATATCCCAGAAATTTCTTCCACATAGCTTATACTCATGGATCCACTTAACCCACAAAGACTCCTTAAGCAATAGTAATTTCCAAACATGATCAACCATAAGAGCTTTATTAAAAACATCCAATCTACGAATGCCCAACCCTCCCTCATCCTTCGGAAGGCACACACCTCCCAAGCCACTTTAGCACGACCTTTCCTCGAGCTATACTGAGACCAAAGAAATTGTCGCATAATCTGTTCTAAATCATGGAGAAAAATATGCATAGAGCCAAGAACCAAATTCATAACTTGAAGCCTACCCGCTGCCGATAAGCTCTTGTTCTTCTAATCATTAACTCTCGACTTGAATCTATCAACCAATTCCTTACAATCCCGAAACATAAGACGTGAAGAAACAAGGGGCACACCTAGATACTTAACAGGAAGCGTACCTTCTTCAAACGGAAGAACAAGCAGAATGGAAATCTTCTTAAAGTTAAGCACATTGCAAAAAAAATGTTGTACTCTTAGGGAGACTTGGGTGTAACCCCGACGTCTCCTTAAAATCCTCCAAAGCATCCTTGATAAGAATTGTCGAGTAAACATCACCATACGAAAAAGGAACAAATCATCCGTAAAACAAAGATTAATCAGCTCTAGTTTCTCAAATACTTATAGAACTTAAATGAATTAACCCGAACTCTCCTTTTAAGCATAAGAGTAAGTATCTCCATAATAAGCGTGAAAAAATAAGGAGACAAGGGATCACCTTGGCGAAGACCCCTACCACCCTTAAAGTAACCGTGTAAAACTCCATTGATGCTAATAGAGAAAGTTGTAGTGGACACACATTCCATAATCCATATAATCATGCGAGGATGAAAACCAAACCCTTTAAGAACCTCCCTAAGAAAGCCCCAATCGACAATATCATATGCCTTTTGAACGTCAACCTTGAAAGCACATCTCGGTTCGCCTCTATCTAGATGATAATTATTTTTTTGGTAACGGGAGTTACCCCGGTAAATATATTAACCAAAAAAACAAATGTTAAGTACAAATGGAATACGGCTGAAGTACCGTATTAACCTCAAGCCAAACGCTTGATCAACAAGTGCTTATGACAGGCCATAAACACAGCAACACTAATCTAACAGTACAAATCGAAAACTAGTGTAAAAAACAGCATTAGCAAACTCCAATAAGAAGAACTCTTGAAACTAGGCGACCACCCCACAACACCAGCAGCAACATAATGAAAGAAAAGGATCCAGATAAGGCTGCCTCCTTAAAAAACCTTTTTGAGAAAAACCCTGTGGGAAAAACCCCAAAAAGGAAAAAAGAGTACAACCCTTACCCGGTACCCCCATCATGAGAAACACTTGAGGACGGAAGTCTCCACCGATCCAAAATAGCCAAAGACCGTGTAGTCATCCTCTTGAATCTGAAGGTAATAAGCTTGAGGCGAATAGTAGAAGTAATGATACTAACAAGTTTATCCACATAAAGCTGCTTCCCTTTGAACAATCTATCATTCCGTTCCATCCAAACAAAGTATACAGTAGCTGCAACAACCAGACGAGCAATAATAGTAGTAGTAGATTTTCCTTTGGATATTGGTATAAGAAATGCCAAAACATCATCCAAACAAGGACGAATAGAATCCATACCACAAAGCACCCTAACTTGCGTCCAAACCTTTGAAGAATAAGAGCACTCAAAAAACAAATGAGAATGAGAATCGGGAGTGACTTTACACAAAGGACACCGAAGAAGGCTTAAATCCACGGCAGGCCCAACATCCCATTGCCGCAAACGAGTGTCGAGGAATACAATGAGAGAACCAAACAACATGGTACCATACCACAGCCAGGCGCCTGGTTCGCAGCGTATCCCAAGCTAGAGCCACACAGAATGACTGCCAAGAACCACCACCATCACGCCATACTAGAGAATCCGACCGCCCCTCATCCAGATCAGGGACAGGGATAGAGACAATAGCAGGAAATCTGTCCACCCAATCATTCGGCCATTTCCAAGCGTTGTTCTCAATTAAATCATAAACAATACCATGAAGGGTAAAACCAGACCTAACAATATTGTGTACCGTAAGATTATCCCGTAACGGACACTCAGCAGCCCACCTATCAAACCTCATAGATGCAGATTTACCATCATGAAGCCTATACCAAATAAAATGGCCGCACACATGTCCTAAGCTGAAGAAGCTTACGCCAACCCCAACTTACATCACCAATACAAGGAACATCCCAAAAGCTCCTACCCCTTAACTTATACGAATGTATCCGTTGAACCCATAAGGATTCCTTACGCGTGAGAAGACACCAAATATGAGAAGTAATGAGAGCAGCATTAAAATCATCAAGCCTCTGAATACCAAGACCACCCTCACTTTATGGAATACAAACATCATCCCAAGCCACCTTTGCCCTCCCCTTTTTCATCTCACCTTGACACCATAAAAAATTCCTCAAAAGCTGCTCAAGATCATGAATAATCCGAACATGCAGGATAAAAACTAAAGCCCAGTACAGGTTCATAAAAGATAGCACAAATTTAACAAGTTGAAGTCTCCCTATAGTAGATAGAAATTTGTTACGCCAATCCTGGACCCGACTCTCCAATTTTTCAACAAGGACTTTGCAATCCCTATAAAGCAGCCTAGACGAGATAAGAGGAACCCAAAGATAACGCACTGGCAATGTGCCTTCCACAAACAGCATAAGATCCAGAATACTAGCTTTCACATCAGGTGGAACATTACAGAAGAAAGTTGTACTCTTAGGAATACTAGGAACAAAACATGACACATTTTTAAATTCCTCCATAGCATCCATGATGGTCCGAACCGAATCCAGATGCCCCTTACGGAAAATAAATAGATCATCTGCAAAACATAGATTAACAATACGCTGGTGCTCACAGTGATTGTGATACAGAAACTCCTCCGCCAAACGAACACGCCTCTGCAACAGGAGTGTCAAAACTTCCATAACCAACGTAAATAAATAAGGTGACAAGGGATCACCCTGTCTTAGCCCACGCTTACCCTTAAACCAGCCATGGAGATTCCCATTAATACAAATAGAATACGAGGTCGTAGTCAGGCACTCCATAATCCATCCAACCATCGTAGTGTGAAAGCCAAACCCAAGCAGAATCACCCTAAAAAACTCTAATCAACAGTATCATAGGCCTTTTGAATATCCACTTTGAAAGCACAACAAGGAGGTCCAATATTCCTATGATAACTTCACATTAATTCCTGTGTAAGTAATATATTATCCGAAATCCTACGCCCCGAAACAAAAGCAGATTGATTAATATTAACCAAGTCCCCCAACACCACTTTAATGCGGTTAGCAATAATCTTCGTAATGCATTTGAAAATCACATTACAGCAAGAAATAGGTCTATAATCAGTGATCTTATTAGGAACAGTCACCTTTGGAATAACCGCAATAATGGTGATTTATTTCCTTAAGCAACTTACCATTAGTGAAAAAGTCCCAAATAGCACATGTAACATCATCACCCACAATATCCCATGCATTCTTAAAAAACGCATCCGTAAAACCATCCGGACCAGGAGCTTTTACATCACCCATCGAGAACATAGCATTCTTAATCTCAGCATCCGACACCACCTGAACCATATCCAATGCACGCTGCACATCTAGAACATTAGAGAACAAATCCTGTTATTCCAAAGGGATAGAAAAACCCTCCAAACCAAGAAACTGCTCATAATGTGCCACAAACACATTTGCAACATCATTCCCTTCACACAACACATTAGACATGTCTCGCACCATATCAATCCTGTTACGGGCATTAGAACACTTAACATTTTTATGAAAATAAGCTGTATTAGAATCACTTGCATCATGCCACTCAATCTTAGCTTTTTGTTTTAAAAACCTTTCCTTATCAAGAGATGCTTCTTTAAATGCCAAAAGACACCAAGCTTGAGCTTCATGGACTTCAGTATTTGATAAATTTAAATCAATAGCCCTTTGAGCCACGTCAAGCTCATCCCTGGTCCGAATCACACGCGCATGCAGATTACCATTCTCATGGAGTAGCTTGCGAAATGGCGCTTTAAGATGTTTCAGACGTTTAACCACACGATACATAGCACAACCCGAAACACTAACATTCCACCCATTTAGAACAGCCGAACGAAACCCTTCCTTATGAACAAGAAAGTTAGAGAATTTGAAAGGTTTTGGCTTCGGTCTACTAACCTTAGGAATACGAAGAACACACGGAGAATGATCCGATATACGATTAGGCTGAAACACCCCAAGAGAACCTGAAAACTCATCAATAAAAACCATATTAGACATAATCCTGTCAATCTTCTTAAGAACACCACAATCACCCTAAGGTTTTTGATTCCATGTGAAGTTAAGTCCAGTAGCAGTAACATCCATAACCTCCATACGTTGAACACATTCTTTAAATTCACGCATAGCAATATTCGGCTCATACCCACCATAGGAGTGATCTTCAAATTAAGAGCAGCATTGAAATCACCCATCAAAACCCATGGCTTATCACGCATAAGATAAGATGAGCAGCAAGATCATTCCATAACACATGACGATCCACATAGTAGTTGGCAGCATACACAAAAGAATAGAAAATGGTTTTTCGGTCAGCCCGAGTATTAATCTGACAATGAATAACCTGTTCCATTTGAGTCATAACACCAACATAAACCATATCATCATTCCAACCAACAATAATACGAGAACCTTTAGTACACAAGCTACCATTAGAAAGCCACTTCCATCTCCTACACACCTTACGACATGTATCATAAACAATAGAAACATCAACATGAGACTCCAAAATAGCATAGACACTTAAATTATTCTTAGTAACCACCTGCCGAACCTCTCTCTACTTAGGGGACTGGTTCAAGCCCTATATATTCCAAGAAGCAATACTAAACATTAAAAACATTAACGGCAGGAGTGCTTGCCCATGATTGAGAATCATTCATAAGATTAGCCGTCTCATCATAAACATTTTCCACATCCTCCTCATCATCGAAACCAGTAACCTTAGATGTACCACTATCCTCTTTATTAAGAGTTGATAAAGCATCATAGGGATTAGAAATCACAATAGGAGTAGCCTGTGATAAAGAAGCAGTCTTAGATACCAACGGCCTATTCAGATTAGAAGTCGACCCATGCAAACCCTCACTATTCCTCCCTGGACCACCAGTTGACGTATTAGGTCTATCAACAAGAGATTTTCCTTTAACATTCTTACCATCAGCCTTCGGAGCATACACAAACTTCTTACCTGGTTGAACACCCCCTTTATTATTAGCATTAGTTTTCTTCTTCCTGTTAACCACTTGCTGAAAACCATCATTAACATTTGCAGCTTCCTTAGTAACCACCACCATAGTCAGACACGACTCAATAGCATGCCCAAAAATCTTACAATTATCACACCTAGGGGGTTTCCATTCATACTCCACCTTAATAGTAGCCTTCGTAAATCCGGGACAATCAAATAATGGAATACCAACACTAATTGATTCACGTAGAGGAGCCTCAGAACTAACCTCAATAAGACATCTTGCAAAACTACTTCGACCCCATGACTCCTTACACATAGCACTAGTATAGGTATCCAGCATTATCGGCTTCCCAAATAAGATCCAAGAATACTAATACCTTCCTCATCAAACATTTCTAAAGGAACATCATGCAATTTAATCTAAACCGGAACACGACTTAATTCCTCCTTTAGTAAACTAGTATTCATTGTCCATCTCTAGATGATAATTATGCATCAATTATTGAGTTAGGAGAATATTATCCGCAATGCTTCTCCTAGGAACAAACGTTGATTGGTTAGGACTCACAAGAACCTTCAAACTCTCCTTAATACGATTAGCAATAATTTTGCTAATGCATTTAAGGATAACATTACAACATGAAATAGGCCGATAATCATTAACCCGATTAGGATAATTAACCTTTAGAATTAGAGTAATAGTCGTTTGGTTAATCTCTTTAAGTAATCTCCCATTAATCAAATCAACCATTAAAAGGTGGAATCCAAAACCATTAAATGGCAAGTAGAAGTATTAAAAGCACCTGAATCACTTGCCTGACCAAGAAACTGCTCATAATGAGCAACAAAAGCTCCAGGCACAGCACCACCATCATGAAGAACATTATGAGAGTCACGAACCATTTCAATACGATTACGAGCAGTCCTACTCTTAACCGAATTATGAAAATAAGACGTATTCGAATCTCCTGCATCAAGCCATTCAATTTTAGATTTCTGACGAAGGAAGCGTTCCTCATCAATAGAAGCTTCTTTATAACCAACTAGATAACGAGCATGCTCATCTTTCAGCAACACATTAGATGGATCTTTGTCAAGAGCTTGCTGAACAGCATCTAATTCCACACACAGTCTGTTAACACGATCATGAAGGTTACCCTGTTCAAAAAGCAATTTACGCAACGGGACCTTTAAGCCTTTTAAACGTTTAACAAACTTAAACAAGCTGCATGTAGCTTGTGGTTAATGTGGTATCTCAGCCACATTCCTTTGTATTTAAACGCTTTTTTGGTTAATATATTTACCGGGGTAACCCATTACCAAAAAAAAAACTTAAACATAGCACAGCCATGAACATTGGCCAACCATAGATTAGCTACCACTTCATGAAAACCCTCCTTATGCACAAGAAAATTACTGAATTTAAACGGTTTAGGCTTAGGTTTGCTAACTGTAGGAATACGTAAGACACAAGGAGAATGGTCAGAAATCCTATAAGGTTGAAAAATAGCAAAACATCCTGGAAACTCATCAAGAAACTTTATGTTAGACATAATCCGATCAATATTTTTGAGAATACCATCATCACCCTGTGGTTTCTCATTCCAAGTAAAGTGTAAACCTGTAGCATTAACATCCATAACTTCCATAAGATTTACACATTCCTTGAAATCCTGCATGGCAATATTAGGAGTGTAGCCGCCACATGAGTGATCTTCAATATTTAGTGCAACATTATAATCACCCAATACAGCCCATGGTTTATCACTCATGAAAATAGCATGAACAACAAGATTATTCCAAAGAACACGTCGATCCATATAGTAGTTATCAACATAAACGAAAGAGGAAAACAAAGTATAGTTATCAATACGCGTATTAATCTGACAATGCATAACTTGACTTGTTTGAGACAACACCATAACATCCACATTATCATCATTCCAGCCAAGAATAATGCGTGTCCCTTTAGTACACAAACCACCATTAGACGTCCACTTCCATCTGCTAAAAATCTTACGACAAATATCATAAACACCTGAAGCATCAACATGGGATTCCAAGATAGCACAAACACTCAGATTATTATCATTGATAACCTGACAAACCTCTATTCTTTTAGGGGATTGGTTCAAACCCCTTATATTCCAAGAGGCTATACTAAACATTTAAGACATTCGTGACAGGAGTGCTTGCCCCTGATTGAGAATTAAGATGATTAGCGGATTCATCATAAACGTTTTCAACCTCCTCATCATCATCATCTCCACTTTGATCACCTGTTTCCTCTGAAAGAGACCCAAATGAATTCGAAGTAGAAACGCCACTCACAACAGATTTACCTTTATTGGAACTATTAGTATGCAAACCAAGTTTGGTACCACTATCCACTTTGTTATAATCACGTTTAGATGCATTCGACGTCGTACCAGGGTTAGATGAGTTAGCTTGAATATGAACACCAGAAGTAGACGACTTCGGACTAAAAGTAAAAGGAGTACCATCCTGGAATCCTTTCTTGAAAGGGACACCTCTCGGAATTTGACTTCCTTGCTTACCTTTATTGTTATGATTTCTACTACGAACTTGTTGAAATCCATCATCTTGTTCATGTACAGTTGTAGGAGCCACTTTAGGGATAACACGTTTAGGACAGTTTTCAGCTGTATGACCAAAAATATTACATGTAGGGCATCTAGGTGGCTTCCACTCGTATTCAACTTTAATAGTTTCCTTAGTAAACCCTTCAACCTCCAAATGAGGAACGCCAATAGTAATTGTCTCATGCAAATCACAATCAGATTTAATTTCAATTAAACAACGAGCAAAACTACTACGACCCCAAGATTCTTTTCACATAGTGCTAGTAAAAGAATCAAGCATAATAGGCTTACCCAAATATGTAGCAATCAAACTAATACCATGATGTAGTGGTTTTACTACTCTTTTAAGAAAAGAGAGAAAAAGTGGCAAGTATTAAGTGTCGGTTTAGGAAAACCAAGCACTAATGACCCAAATTGGGGATCGTTTTCAAGGAGGCTTAGTGTGTGTGTAATGAATTAATTATCTTTGTGATTATATTTGTGAGAAAGAAAAATAGAAATGGGATAAGAAGAGAATGACGGTTACGATGTCGAATTAAACTAAGACGAAAAAGGTGTACACGTAAAACCGTAAAAAGCACCAAAATTAAAATTTTACTCTAAAAATTCCTAAAAATCACTAAAAATCCACTAAAATATCCTAAGGGGCCGTTTGGTTCAAGATATTAAAATTCTGGAATTCTAAATTCTAATATATTAAAATTCCTCGGAATTTAAAATTCTAGAATTTAAAATGCCTAAGCCTGTTTGGTTGACAGAATTTGTAATTTTTTTAAATCTTGATTTTAGGTTGAACCAATTAACGAATAAATTTTTTTATATATATTTTCTATTTAAAAGATTAAAATTCGAATTTTCACATTTTATATAAATTTTAAAAAAATTATATAAATTTTATAAAAAATACATAATAATTTTATTTAAAATTTATAAAAATATATATATAAATATTATAAGAATTTATATAAATTTTATAAAAGCATTATATAAATTTTTTAAATTCTTATACAAAATTTATAAAAAGTTTATATAAATTTTATAAAAATATATATATAAACCTTATAAAAAGTTTATATATTATAAAAAAGAATCATAATTTTATAAAAAAATTATATAAATATTATAAAAGAATTCATTAAGTTTTATAAAAATTTAATAAAACTTTAAAAAAAATTTATATAAATTTTATAAAAATCTTATAAAAAATTTATATAAATTTTATATAAGTTTTATAAAAAAATTCATTAAAAATTTTAAAAAAATCATTTAATTTTATAAAAAAAAATATATTTTATAAAAAATTCATTAATTTTATAAAAAAAGTATTTAAATATTTTAAGAAATTTCAATAAATTTTATAAAAATTATATATATATTTCATAAAAAATTCTATATAAATATTTACTTAAATTTATATAAATTTTATATAAATTTTTAAAATTTTATAATTTTTTATTTAAACATAAAAACCAAAATAATAACGACAAGAAAAAAAGTTTATGAAAAATAATTTTCAAATAAATTAAAATTCCTCACTTTTTGGAGGAATTCTAATATCTCTCATTTTGGGAATTCAAGGAATTTTAAATTCCTTCTTTGGTTATACCAAACACAATATTTGGGGTTATTAAAATGTAAAAATTTTGAATATCCCCCAATATCCTTGAATATCCCCGAACCAAACGGCACATAAGAGTTTACAAAAAATCCAAACTTGCCAAAACCTTTTAATTAATTAAATAATGACTTATTAATGCTAATTAAAGCCCTAAAAATCAATATTAACTAAAAAAAGTCCCAAACAAGATCTTAAAGTTTGTAAACCTTTAAAATAACCTAATTAAGCTAAAAAGTATTTTTCAAAATTTTAAAACCACTAAAAACTATTTTTAAACAATTAAAAACTATTAAAAGCTATAAAAACTTAAAATAATTCTAGAAAATAATTAAAAGACCCTAAAAATACTTGGAAAGTTGCAAAATTCCTAATTAAGTGTCTACAATCTAGGAAAAATTTAAAAACTTAGAAAATCAGACTTTTAATTTTTAACAATAAAATAATATTAAAATATTATTAAAAATCCAAAAATCATAAAAAATTTAAAAAGTTTCAAACTAGCTTAATTTGACTTAAATAACTCAGAAATGAACTTGAAATTACCTAAATACCTTTAACGGGCCTAGAAAATGGGCTAAACCCAAAACAGATCCTTAATGGGCCAAATTTGAGCCCAAAATGAAAAAGTGCCCCAAATAAGCCCAAAAAGCACTACTTGACTCAAAATTTGATTTTAAACAACTTTTTCCAAATGCCCAAAAGCTGAAAGTGTGAAATAAGCTAGCTTATACCAAACAGCTTATTCTTAATGGGCTTTTTGGCCCATTAAGCTATAAGCTAATGCCATAAGCTCAAATTAGACACACAAGCTTCTTTTGACCTAAATAAGACTTCTGTAAAAAGAAATTTGAAATAATCCCAAGGAATAAGCTTGAAAATGCAATAAGCAATCTACAGAAAACGACAAAATAGTCGTTTTTGAGTTCTAGGCCACCCCAAGAGCTGATTCAAGTTTCTAAAGCTTTTAAATGACTTAATTAAGCTATTTCAACAAAAAAATTTCAAATAAGCTGACTCAATAAGCTTGAAAAAGCAAATAAGCACTTATGAAAAAGTCAAATAAGTTGGTTTTCTAGCAAAAAGTCAAAGTCAAAGTCCAATAAGCTCCCGTCTAATCAAATGGGTCAAATAATGAAGATCTATCACAATAAATAAGTTGTTGCAAGTCTGGATAAGCTAAAATAGCTTATTGATAAGCTGAGTACAAATTAACACTAGCAGGGGCTAGTTTTGGGTGTTGAGCAGTGGAAACATTTTCCACTGCTTGACTTGTTTAACTTTTTATCTTTAGTGACTTTTTTGGAGATTCAAATTTCAGAAAGGCACCCAAATGATCTTTGGATCATAAGGAGTCAATAACAATCAATAAATCATAACAAGAAACAGCCAGTTTGTACAGTTAATTCAAACAATCACCAGATCTGTCACAAACTTAGCACAATAAGCAGTTTAGGTTCAATAAGCACTTAGAGCAATACTCAGCTAACTAAACTCAACCAAATGCATACAGAAGCTATTATAAAATCAAATGAACAAGTCTAAACAGGTTTCATGCAATGATTCAAAGTTTTAAGCAAGATTCAAGCAAGATTAAGTTACTGATGAACACTAACACATGCAGTTTTCACTTTGCTGATGTATTTGACCAACAAGACAGATTCAAACCTCAAGATCTATCAAGTATGTTATAATAATGATGTTTTAACAGCTTTTAACCCTAAGCATGCATAAACTCTAGGTTTTCCCAAATTCTTAGGTCAAACTCAACAAGATATAGCAGATTATGTGATTCAAGTTTTTAAACACAAAAACTTGTAGCAAACAACTCTCAACCAAGCATTTATAAGATACCAAGCACAAATACACACTTATAACAACACACTAACACTTTTCAATCTCAAACAGGTAATCCCAAACACCCCTTTAACTTTTCAAAACCAAGTTTTTCAAATCAAAAGTGAGATTCAAGACCACCCAAGCCCAAATTAACACAACAATAGCTAAGATAAACAGATTCAAGCAGTTTTAAGCCACAAAATACACAAGAACATAGGCAACACTCAAATATCACAAATATCCAAAATATTTTCAGATTTTGAGATTAAGGATGTGTACCTCATGGATGTACATCCACACCCACGAATTTTGAGCTTATGTACTAGCAAGAACAAGTACAAGCTTCCACAAACAACCCTGCTAAGATTCAACAAGGTTAGAGGCACAATTATCAAAACAAAATATGAAAACTTCTTGATTAATGCAACTCTTGTCCTCCACACTTGATTATCCCCAAGTTATAAGCTTCACCACACCTTGATAACACAATATCAGGATGCTATGATCAGCCCTATAGCCCAAGAATTCCAATATAGACCAAGAACTTAGCAAAATATCAAGAAAATGTGGAAAATGTGCAAACTTTTGCACACTCCTCTTTTGAAAACAGGTTTTTGATTCAAGAAATAAGAAACAAAGAACAATAGTAAACAGATTATAACAATGGCACTTGAGCTTTCTTCACAAAATTCATACACATTTAATTAAGATTGAAAATGAGCTTTACAGATTTGTGAACAAGGAAAATTCAAGAGCAAGCTAAAATGTAGAAAGCTAAGGCCTTTATATAACCCTAAGCTTGATGAAGTCCCCAAATTACCCTTTGCAGATTTTGAACTTTGAAGAACATGTGACTTGGAATTAGCGTTTTGTGGAGGTGGCATGTGTGAAAAGTTGATCAAAGGGTCCATATTTTGCTTAGGATGAAAGCTGGATTGTTAGCTGCAGATTCCCTGCCATTGTTTTGTCTCCATGCTCAAAGGTGTAGCAGGGCACCTTTCATGTGCACTTTTGGGTGATGTGGCACAAGATATTAAGGTTGGGATGTGATTATTAGCTCCTTAATCATTAATCTGGAAAAGATTAAGGGCTAATTCATGATAATTAGTAAATGCCCAAATCCATAAAGAACATGATGAACATGTCTGTTTAATCCGTTTTGGGATTTAAATGGTTGTTAGGCGCCATAATTAACTAACTAAATAATTAATTAGTTAAATGGGTGTGGGGGTTGGTGATGTGGCGCCAGGGTGTGTTGTGATTGGTGGGTTTGGTTGAGTGGGGCACGTGTCCATCCCTTACTGGCCTATGTATCTTCCTTGTCTGGCCACTTTTAACCCTTTATCTTTCTACTTCCTTTAATGTTGTAAATAACACACCAAAATCCGGATTCCTTTGTAAATAAAGTTTTCATTTTCATACTTTTGCCCCAAATACTTTTCCAAAGTATTTTCAGGGGTATTTCTTGCCATTTTGTGATTCTTGAAGGGCTGTTTTGGCATTTTCTTCAAGGATAATGGTCTAAACTAGTATGATTGACATTTTGGAGGACTGAAATTGCCAATTCATGTTTGACGAGGGACCATTTGTGCCAATTGTTGAAAGTCAAGGGTCCTTTTGGTAAGTTTGGGATTTTCAAAGGACCAAACTTGTAATTTCTTGTTCTTTGAAGGACTTCATGATATATTTGACTTTGTCAAGGATAATGGTTGACAATTTAGTTTTGTTGAGGGGCTAAACTTGTCAATTCTTCAAAGTGGAGGGCCCTTTTTGTAACTTTGACAAACTTTAGGGACCAAACTTGTAATTATGAAGATACAAGGGTATAAAGTGTCAATTCTTCCATATTGGAGGACCCTTCTTCATAAATCTTCAAGTCTTCAAGGGTTTTCTTGGGAAAATTCTTTATTAGGGCTTGGTTCATTGTGCGGCTTCGTTTCCCGTGTTCGTTTTTGTATGATTCTTGTGATCTTTTGTCATTTTCTCAATATCTGTACCTAAAATACACAAGCAACAAACACAAGCATATATATGGGTATTTTGATGATATTTAATGCATTTTAAGCCCTATTTGGACGATGAGACTATGTATAAAAGCAGTCTCATCATGCCCTCTTCCTCAAACACTTGAATAGGCACATCATGAAGTTTGACCCACACAGGAATACCAGTAAACTCTTCTTTTCGAAGACTAGTCTTTATAGTATACCTTTTAAAAATAATAGGATAATTTCGAATCATCCATGGGCCACCTTCCACACAGCTTCATAACAAGATTGTGCAACAAATTGAAAGAAGAAGAAAATATTGGAATTCATCATGATCCTTTTTAAACCAAATTTAGCCCAATTTGTTTTAGCATAATACTCAACCACTGGAAATTCCATTCGTTTACCAATAAAGTATCCATAGAGCGTATTATGAAAACGAGTATTAACTTTTTCAACCACTTTACGTGGAATAGAAACCTGAACACCCTCAAACTTGTTTCAGATATGACAGAACCTATATTAACATGAGCAATAGGTGGAGCTTGTTGGCTTGAACTAGCAGCAGCTACATAGGAGTTAGATGGACCACCAATATCCACCGACTGTACAATAGGAAATTCCTTCACACCACGGCTAACATTGGTAACATTATCACCAAATAACTCATATGTAGGGACTTCCACTTCATTACCTATAGGCTTGGAAGACCACGCAGTTTCCTCGACATCTATCACTGGATCAATTGGATTAGAAAACGTGAAATCATCCATATTAGAGTCAAATACATCACTCCTCTTAGGCTTAGTGAAACATTCATTAGGGTTTATATCCATTTGTTCAAATGATAGCTCATCATTAACCAATTTACTAAACGTAGGAGATGAGACACTCACCTCTTTATGCTGATCTAAGGACATACGCATTATGATATTAGATAAATCTGGTGTAACCCTAGCATCATGTCCAAAAGTAGTGATCATAGACGGATCCCTAGCATTACTATAATCACGCACACCTGCTTTAGTAGCATTAACATGTTGACGTTTTTGTGTTCTACCACTACTCTCCAACTTCACTTGGTGTGCACATACGATATCAAGGGTCTTTGTCCATTGCTTAGTAGTCATTCGCTTCCAGAATTCATATTTGTTATTTTGGACATCATTCATAAACCTACTAATCACTTCCACCGTATTGAGGGAGATCGAGAACAGTTTTTCAACATCCTCTAATGACCCTACATTCAAATTCAGTCGTTCACTATTTACTGTATCACTTCCAGCAACCGAACTTGTGTTTGAAAAAACAATAGTCGAATCATTCTTGGAACCCACCATAATAATTTAAACAGCCCCACAATCGAAAGATTTAAATAACCTAAAGACGATGTAAATATCCTAGCGAAACCCCACCAGAAAAAACAAAACGATTAAACGATTTAAATAACCCCACCAAACGAAACCATAACGCTTATTTTTATTAGCATAATTAATAAACGGATTTTAATTATTTGCGTCATACCCTTTCCATGTTAGAATTTTGCATTTGACTCTTCGTCTATAATATGGGGGTATTATACCCTTAGACTTGAAACATTGAGAACAATATTTGGTTTTAGTATGGGGGGGGGGGGGTGTCTATCGATATGCTTTTCCTTTGGTTCGTTGTCTTCACGTACTTCGTTTTTAAAAAATGTGCATATAATCGCATAAATTTTAATTTTTCCATATTTTAATAAGTGTTTTTGACACGAATGTAAGCTTTCTGTTGGTGAAAATAAGAATAGTTTTTTACTCATCCCGAGTTTACTTATTTGAGTTTACTCTAGCTAGTATCCTTAGCCATGTAGACCTTAATTGGGCTATTAGGCTAAGCATCCACGAGTCTCATTCTTTGAGATTTTAAATTGTGGAGAACGAGAGATGATAGAGTTGATAATAAGTTTTAAGGTTAATTCTTCCTTTTATGAGTTTTTGTGGCTCTTGCTTCACACTTGAATATTTTATTGTTTAATAAATAAAGATTTTTGCGGTTTAGGTTCGATATTTTAGCTCTTAACCGACTCTTATATTTCCCTTATAATTAAAGCAAGAACACATTAAGGGTGTCAGCGTCGGACTAAGGTGGCTCATAACCAATAAGTAGGAGGTATTCAAACCATGGGATTATGGAATTTAGCCTACTATATATATCATAAATAAAGAAGGATAAATTAAAACATGATCTCAGGGAGCCTTCGGGTGTGGGACATGTAGCATGAGCCTTGTCATTAGAGCCTTAGGGTGTATGGCATGGTAAGTGTTTAACAAAATTTGCTTCATCATTATTTCAAGGAGCCTTAGGGTATGGAGTGATGATGAATGTCAATTCCATTGTTTATGGTTCAAGGAGCCTTAGGGTGTGGATCATAGATAATTAGCACTTTTACATCTTAAAGAGCCTTAGGGAATATGATGTAAATGTTTCTAACTCCACTATAAAGTCAACATGACTTTGGAGGAATAAATAATAAGTAGTACTAATGACCAAATTTCGAATCCGGGAATTTATTCCCTAAATTTTGTTAAATTATCCTTGATGTGGGCTTTCTTTAGTGACAACGGTTTTTGAGGACAAGGGTAGGTTCGAAGTGTCGGGTTTACACCGTTTTGCCTTCATTTTTGGACTAATAATTATTAAATAAGTCAAATGAGCCTATGGGTGAATGACTATCTTTAAAATCTAGAGATACAATTTAGGAATAAGGAGAATGAGTTTTAAACAAATTACTTATATATGTGCTCTTAACATGAGAACTTATTGTTAACAATGATCTTGTTTTTGAGCTTGGCATGCAAAGAGTGAAAAGTCAAGAACGATGAATCTATTCAAGTTTTATGATTCTAAAAGTTATTTTACAATAATGAAAGCAATACATTATGTCATTTACACATTAAATATTAATAAACTGGAAAAATCTATTTCGGTGTCCCATAAAAAACCCTAAAAACATCAATGGCTGCCGAAAAATCCCTTCTTCTCATAACCCGATTTTCTTTTTCCTTTAATCCAAATACCTTATAATGATGCTGTTTTCTCGATTAATCATTGATTATTCTTTAGTTAACAAAGTGCTTGTTTGGTTGATTGGTTTTAGGGTTAATTAAATTGGTTTTTTAATTTATTTTTTTGCCGTCATTAAACGTTGCTTTTGTTTGGTCTTAGTCGGTTGTTACTTGTCGCATAATTGGTCGGTTTATCATCAATATACATTGTGCATCACGTGGGTAGTGGTGACATCTTTTTCTTTTTTTATCTTGTCTAGCATTTATTGGTTTAGGGTATTGTTTTTTGGTAGGGTTCGATTGGTAGGGTATCATTTATTGTTCGTTTGGTTATTTTATTCGTTGATGGATATTTAAATCGTTTGTTAGGTTTTGCTCCAATATTGAATTGTTTGTTGAATCGTGTGTGGGGCTGTTATGGTGGGCTCCAATATTGATTCGATTAATGCTTTTCCAAACCCTAGTTCGATTGCTGATACATCAAATGGTGATACACTGAAGTTGAATGTAGGGTCATTAGAGGATGTTGAAAAAATGTTCTTGATCTCCCTCAAATCGGTGGAAGTGATTAGTAGGAAAACTGTCACCAATCCGGAATAAGTTCTACTCGGAATAAAATCTCTATTCGGAATACTCAACCCTATTCGGAATAATCCTCCTATTCGGAATAATACCTCTATCCGGAATATCTGTCCCTATTCGGAATAAAGTGCCTACTCGGAATATTTGGCCTATTCGGAAAGAATTTCTATTCGGAAAAATCCGTCTATTCGGAATGTCAGCTCTATTCGGAAAGTTATCCCTATTCGGAAAATCCAGGCCTATTCGGAAAGACTCCTTACTCGGAATAACCAACCAACTCGGAATAAAACTACTATTCGGAATAATCAATATTCCGAATAGACATACAGAGAAAAGCTTTACTCGGAATGTTTCTGGGCTCGAATACCTGGGGATCACAGTAACTATAAACCGAAGAACATGGAAAGATAAAAACACACGGATCTAACAAAAACTTAGCCAAATCAACAAAAAGATTAAATCAAACTAATAACCAAACAACTATTAAACATAAACAATCAATCCAAAACAATCAAACTCACAAAACTTAATCAAAATAATCAAAACCCACTTAAATAAAGCAACAAAAATTAAGAACATGAACATAAACAAATCAACACAAAGATTAAAGAAAGGTAGAATGAGATTAACAAGATAAAGATAAAGATTAACAAGAATTAAAAGAAAAACTTACTTGGAATTAAATGGTAATTAAGTGCAAAACAAGGTAATTAAATTTGACAAGGATTTAAATTGACAAGGTAATTAAAGGTGCAAGGTAATTAAATGATGGAAGACTAATTGTCACACTTAGCCAACAAAATGAAAAGATTACATCTAATGACTATTTAAAGGGGAGGATTAAGGAAGCTTCCTCCCCTCTTTCCTTTTCTCTTAATTGCGTAATTAAGTCCCTCCTTATTTTAATCTTCATTAATTGCATACTTAGTCCTTTTCTTCTAATCTTCTTTAAACTTGGACTTAAGGGACTTTTGGCTTCGGGATTTCTTTTGAACTCGTCTTTAATTTCTTCAATAAAATAGACTTGAATTCTTCGGCTTTTGATAAACTTCCGTCTTTTGACTTTTTCTTCGATAAATCTTCAGAATTGGTCGTGGACTTCCGTTCTTTTTGCATTCTTGACTTCTCGACTTTGTCTTTCATCTTTTTCTTCAATAGAAGTCCGTAATTGCCCGTGAATTCCCGTGTTTTCTCCACTTTTCACCTTTTCGTCCTAAATCACAACAAAAACACAAACCACACATAATTCCGACATAAAAGACATAAAATACACGTTTTGGTCCGGTTATTATGGTAATTAAGTCGTAGAAAAGATGGGTGTTTACACACCTATCAAATCCCCTACACTTGACCATTGCAATGTCCTCATGCAATGCATTAGTTACAAAGCAAGATTACACTTTTTCATCATAATCAATCCACGTTGGCCTTTATTAAAGAGATAGAAAATTAAAGACATACAAATTAAAGAAATCAAAAGCATACCTTGAGTTTTGAAAATTTCATGAATAATCATCATCCTCAAGGTTTCACTTTCTCCAAACCAAGCTTAAAAACGAGATCATTGTTATTATAAGTTAATAGACTATCACGAACTCATGTGGGCCAATTACTCACTTAGACTCCCTTATTCCTAGGTGTATCTCTTATATTTTATTATTGTCTTGAATGATCACGAGGATGCATTTTTGACTTATTGCGATAGTTATTAAGTCTGAAAATAAAGTGAACGATTTAATCAATAGTTAGCTAAAGGACCAAATCTTTTAAAACTGCTTCTCGGGACCTCATAAAGTTCATATCTTGGCATAACTCGCTTCGCGATTTGAGACCTTTCTCGGACCGATATTTGGCAGCGACTTCATACTTCAAATCTTGAGAGACGTTCATGAAATAATGGTCTTCTCTTCATAAAGGAATTTCTTCACTTGAAGTTTTGAGAGATTCATACTTGGACCACGACTTCTTCATTTTTCTCCAATCTTTATTTTGGACTTTGATATACAACGATCCGCCTCCTTTTATGACTTGGATCTATTTATCCTCATACCTTGTTAGGGTCTTTTCGGATACACTTCTCCATGACTTTTGGGGAGTTTTGCTTTACGTCGTGTGTCTCGATCCTTCATATTGATTTTCGATAAATGATTCTTCACATCACTTTTGGATCTTTAGCAACAAAATATAGCCCTCATGCCTTGTTAGGGCCTTTTCGGACTCGCCAATCTTCGCATCCCGCTTCAATAAGTTATGCCTTGGCTATGAACTCTAATCTATACCGAGCAACTTTTAAACGATCTGGGGCTAGTAGCTAAGTAACTTTTCAAATCGTTCAACCTTATTTATTAGCAGATAAATTTATTAGCAAGCGATGGGAGAATAGGCTTATAATTAACTCACATAAATTCACGAAAGAATACCGACTTATAATTGGCTCTATCATCTCTCGTTCTCCACAGTTTAAAATCTCAAGTAATGAGACTCGTGGATACTTAGCCTATTAAATCAAAGTTTTGGGTTTTCGAGTCGCCTATAGGATCTTGCAAATTCTTAGACTTTTTCAAGTTTAGAAGTCGCATTTTAAAGTTCCCTTGATAAACGACTCTCTAGGATCAATTATAGGAACTTGCGAAAAGTTCTAGTTCTTAACCCGTGAGAGTTAAGACTTTCGCGTTTTATAGCTCCCTATATAAAAGCCTAGCAAAACTTGACTTAAACACGTTAAGGATACTAGCTAGAGTAAACTCCGATTGAGTCAAAAGATTCACAACGTTTGAAAATTAAAACCACTTATTTAAGCATTTATTCTAATAAGGAAAGGAAATAACTATACAAAGGAAAAAACTAATAGGCCAAAATAGATCAAAATTTTTGAAAAATGTCGAAAAATTGATTTTTCGGTTAAAATGAGACAAATACAAGGAAAAGACCACTTAACTTCGATAGAAGTACCCCCTACACTTAAGATAAACATTGTCCTCAATGTTTAAGCATATGGAGTAAACTCCCCTATACTTAGGACATTGTGCACGTTGTTTAAATCTCGCTAAGGAAAAGACAACTAAAGAGATTCCTATTTTAATATTGAGAAAATATAAAATAGTGAATCGAAAAGAGTTTAGGATAGAACCGGGAAGAAGTAGAACACGGAATCACGGGTCGTCAAGAATCATCAAGAGTGGATCATTGAAGCTTGAATCTCTTATTAAGAAGTGAGGAGTGGAAAACAAACCAAAGGGTCCCCCCTACACTTATGGTAAAGAAAGCGAAAAGATAGATGCATGGGTTGCCTCCCAAGAAGCGCTTGGTTTTTGTTAACCGAGTCGTGAGCCTGACTCGACCTTGATCATCAACGGAAGAAGCGTGAAACATATCCACCAGGATCAAAGACATAGTTTTCATCCATCAATAAGCACGAGCTTAAGGCGAACAAGGCAAGCCAAAGAAGAAGTGGCAGGGTTCCCTTAAGCAGCGATGGAGCACGGTGGAAGCAAGTAGTAAGCGGTGCAAGCATGTCTTCAAAATTTCCAAAGATTTTTCCTTTTATTTCATCAGGTGGATACTGAGATGGCTTAAAGACTTCAATACCAGGGTCGAACACCTTTTCCTTTAAGGGAAAATAGCACTCAGGCTCAGCCGAGTGTGAAGAAGATCCGCAAAGAAGCACAACCTCGTCCTCAGAAGGGGGACAAAGAGGTGTCAAATCATATGTGTAACGGACTTCGGTGTCGACCGGTTTCTTCTCCTTTGACAGAATGCTCTTCAAATCCAAAGTAGGATCAAGACGATAATCTTCAAAGTCATAAGGAGGAGCATCACTCTCATGAGGGAAGTAAGTGTTGAGAAATTCAGAGAATTCTTCCTCAAATGAATAATCGTCCAAAGTAGGATCGAGTGATGGCGGAGGATCTTCAGCATGTGAAGAATCGCTCGAGAGAGTATCGGCCTCATCAAAATCATCGAAAGTGGGCAGCTCGGGATACTCAGAAGTACAATCAAAATTATCCGAATCTGAGCTAGAATCATCATCATCATAAGCATCAAAGACCAGTGGCGAATCATAAATGGGAGAAGGTTCAAAAGTGGATCGAGAATCATCCTCATCATCATCAAAGAGTGGATTATCGGTGGAAGAATCGAATAGAGGATTTTCATAGACGGTAAAGTCATCGAGCACATTAATCATATTCACTGATTCTCGGCCTCCAAAGGATTTTCCTGTAAGCTTCCCCATTTTAAAAACTTTTGAATCATCCCCGACTCGTAAGATTAACTCACCTTCGGCCACATCTACTAAAGATCGTCCGGTTCTCAAGAATGGACGACCAAGTATTAAAGGAATACGAGGGTCCATTTCATAATCAACTACGACAAAATCGACCGGGAAAGTAAATGTGCCAACTTTGATAAACACGTCTTCAGCTATACCAACGGGGTAAGCGAGAGTGCGATTTGCAAGTTCGAGAGTCATCTTTGTTGGAATGAGGTCGGGTAATGATAGTGTTTTCCAAACACTCAATGGCATCAAATTAATACTAGCCCCGAGATCAGCAAGGGCAGTAAATTCTTCAGTTTTGTTGAACACGCAAGGCAACACAAAACGACCGGGATCTCCAAGCTTTTCCGGAAGTTCTTTAAGAATAACTGCTGAGCAGTTTTCATTTAAGCGGGTGTTTGCTTGTTCAATCAGCTTCTCCTTCTTGCTAAGCAATTCCTTGAATGCTTTGACAAATTTCGGCATGTGGCAAAGTGCTTCAATAAGGCTAATGTTGATGGTCATTTTAGATAGCATTTCCACATATTTCGATACTTGACAGTCATTCTTGGTTAGATCATTGGTCTTGCCTATGCGAGAAGGGTATGGGATTCTGGGTTGATAGGGAGATGGTGAAGGTATAGTTGGTGAAGGTTGTGATGTTGAAGGGTCCTGCCGAGATACATCGTCATGACGAGGCGGAGACGGTAATGGTGTACTACTACTAGGTGTAGGAGGAGTAGGGATACATGGTGGTGGAGGAGGTGTAGATGATGGTGGTGGGATAGGTGGATCGACAATGGTAATTCCACTACGCGTAGTTATAGCACTGACATTAGCTCGCGGATTGGTGACGGTGTTTGAAGGTAGAGAACCCGAAGAAGAAGGTTGAGCTTCGGGCAAGAAACTAGCCAATAGATTCTTTAATTCAGTCGTTTGAGTGCTGAAGGAAGATTGGATATTATCACGAACCTCGGTTCTGATGTCATTTCCTTGCTTCAAGATATCTCCTTTCAAATTGATTATTTGGCTCTGTAGATTCTTGATTTGCTCACCTTGAGTTCTCATTATGGCATCAACATCGGTGTTTATGGGTGGGTGTTGTTGGGTACGTGTTGTTGGGTGGGTGGTTGATAAGGGTTAGAAGCTCTTGGTGGGATTTGGTTGCTTCTATTGTAGTTGTTGGCGGGGTTTTGGTTTTGAGGGGAAAAACCGGGTGAAAGGTAATTGTTGGAACGGTAACTCAGCAGATTTCTATCCCCTTGTTGTCTAGCTTGGTAATTTTCCGGTGAATAATTACCGTAAGCAGCATACACATTTTCCGGATTTCCTTGTGTCGAAGGACAATCGGTGTATAAGTGAGGACCGCCACATGTTTCACAAGGATTAGCAACCGCTTTAACTTGTTTTTGTTGTTGGTTTGAAGCGAGAAGCGTAATACTTTTGCTCATTTCGGCCATCATGCGGGTGAGTTCGGTCATCTCAGGGTTTGCTGAGGTAGAAGAAACATTGACTCTCGGGTTGTTCCTAGAAGAAGCAGAGGAATCCCAGTTTTTGTGGTGAGTAGTCATGTTCTCAATTAACTCTCTACACTCCTCGGGTCTCCTTTTCATGAATGTGCCACCGGCGGCTGCATTAATCGTATCACGATCTCGAAAAGTCAAACCGTTGTAGAAAGTATCAATTAGGGTCACAGGGAGCATGTTGTGGTTTGGACATCTATCGATCAAGACATTATATCTCTCCCAAGCATCAAAAAGAGATTCATCAGGGTCTTGCATGAAACCGCTGATCTGATTGCGAAGGCTTGTGACCATGGATGGTGGAAAGTAGCGCGATAGAAAGCGTTGAGTCATGTCATCCCAAGTGTGAATAGAATTCTTCGGGAGACGATCAAACCATTTCTCGGCATGATGCGATAAAGTATGTGGGAAGAGTTGTAGGCGAAGAACATCCATTGTGGCCCCAGGCAACTTCATGCTTTGAGTGATTGTAATGAACTTGTCGAGGTGTTTGTTGGCATCATCATCAGGCAATCCTCTAAATGGGTTTGTTTGCACTTGCTGAATCATGTGGTGCTTCAACGAAAACTCAGGAGCGTTGATTTGCATCGGCGCAATCGGTCCTCCTCGTCTAAACATTGTTGGTTGACAAAGTTCCTCCATGGTCCGAAGATCGGGCTGTGGAAGAACATTGTTGTTATTGTTGAGGTGCGGTGGTTGATTATTTTTGTTAACACCTGCCATACTTAAATCTTCTTGAGTCTCGGGCTCTTGATAATTGGAAGATCTAGTACGCATACACCTGAAAATGCAAAAGAAAACAAAACCAAACACAAAAACAATATATACACAATAAAGATAAAATATTTTTGGATTTTTTGAAATTTTTAATTTTTATGTATTATTTGTTTTTTGAATGTTTAAGACCAGAAGAATAACGCTCACAAGTGAGCGGATCCCAAAAAGCAACGTGTCTCTCACAGAAAACCGTCAATCTTAACGAAAAGAGCCGGCAGCGACGCCATTTGATTACTGAGATTTTCCCAGTTTAAAAATTATCGTTGTCCCAATCTCTTCGAATTGAAAAACTTGTGTTTAATGTGTGACTCTATTGTTTCTGGTGGAACAAAGATGTGTCGTTGTAGTGTTTAAAATTAAAGGTGCAGAACAGTTAAAGTAAAAGTGCACTTAAAGTAACTTTAAATCTAATAAAGTAAAATGCAAGAATTAAAAGCTTGACTAAAATTAAAAGGCAAAAATGTAAATAACGCAAACTTAAATCTAACTAAGGCAAACTTAAAACGCAACTAAAATTAAATCTTAAACTAAGGAAAATAAACCTAAAGTGCGGTTAAGGAAAAAGACGGGAAAAATAAAGCTTAAAATAAAAGGGCAGAAACTTAAAAACTAAATTTAAAGAAACTGAAAATTTCCCCTATCCGGAATAAACGCCTATTCGGAAAACTGTCACCAATCCGGAATAAGTTCTACTCGGAATAAAATCTCTATTCGGAATACTCAACCCTATTCGGAATAATCCTCCTATTCGGAATAATACCTCTATCCGGAATATCTGTCCCTATTCGGAATAAAGTGCCTACTCGGAATATTTGGCCTATTCGGAAATAATTTCTATTCGGAAAAATCCGTCTATTCGGAATGTCAGCTCTATTCGGAAAGTTATCCCTATTCGTAAAATCCAGGCCTATTCGGAAAGACTCCTTACTCGGAATAACCAACCAACTTGGAATAAAACTACTATTCGGAATAATCAATATTCCGAATAGACATCCAGAGAAAAGCTTTACTCGGAATGTTTCTGGGCTCGAATACTTGGGGAACACAGTAACTATAAACCGAAGAACAAGGAAAGATAAAAACGCACGGATCTAACAAAAACTTAACCAAATCAACAAAAAGATTAAATCAAACTAATAACCAAACAACTATTAAACATAAACAATCAATCCAAAACAATCAAACTCACAAAACTTAATCAAAATAATCAAAACCCACTTAAATAAAGCAACAAAAATTAAGAACATGAACATAAACAAATCAACACAAAGATTAAAGAAAGGTAGAATGAGATTAACAAGATAAAGATAAAGATTAACAAGAATTAAAAGAAAAACTTACTTGGAATTAAATGGTAATTAAGTGCAAGACAAGGTAATTAAATTTGACAAGGATTTAAATTGACAAGGTAATTAAAGGTGCAAGGTAATTAAGTGGTGGAAGACTAATTGTCACACTTAGCTAACAAAATGAAAAGATTACATCTAATGACTATTTATAGGGGAGGATTAAGGAAACTTCCTCCCCTCTTTCCTTTTCTCTTAATTGCGTAATTAAGTCCCTCCTTCTTTTAATCATCATTAATTGCATACTTAGTCCTTTTCTTCTAATCTTCTTTAAACTTGGACTTAAGGGACTTTTGGCTTCGGGATTTCTTTTGAACTCGTCTTTAATTTCCTCAATAAAATAGACTTGAATTCTTCGGCTTTTGATAAACTTCCGTCTTTTGACTTTTTCTTCGATAAATCTTCAGAATTGGTCGTGGACTTCCGTTCTTTTTGCACTCTTGACTTCTCGACTTTGTCTTTCATCTTTTTCTTCAATAAAAGTCCGTAATTGCCCGTGAATTCCCGTGTTTTCTCCACTTTTCACCTTTTCGTCCTAAATCACAACAAAAACACAAACCACGCATAATTCCGACATAAAAGACATAAAATACACGTTTTGGTCCGGTTATTATGGTAATTAAGTGGTAGAAAAGATGGGTGTTTACACACCTATCAGTGTTCATTGAAATAATCTTGTTGTTCATGCTACTTTCATGCGTGATAAACCATGGGCTGTTTTGGGTGATTTTAATGTTGCACTAAATATTGAAGATCACTCATGTGGCGGCTACACTCCTAATATTGCCATGCGGGATTTCAAGGAATGTGTAAATCTTATGGAAGTTATGGATGTTAATGCTACATGTTTACACTTTACTTGGAATAAGAAACCACAGGGTGATGATGGTATTCTCAAAAAGATTGATCAGATTATGTCTAACATAAAGTTTCTTGATGAGTTTCCAGGCTGTTTTGCTATTTTTCAACCTTACAGGATTTCTGACCATTCTTCTTGTGTTTTACGTATTCCCATAGTTAGCAAACCTAAGCCTAAACCGTTTAAATTCAGTAATTTTCTTGTGCATAAGGAGGGTTATCATGAAGTGGTAGCTAATGGTTGGTTGTCCAATGTTCATGGGTGTGCTCTGTTTAAGTTTGTTAAACGTTTAAAAGGCTTAAAGGCCTCGTTGCGTAAATTGCTTTTTGAATAGGGTAACCTTCATGATCGTGTTAACAGACTGCGTGTGGAATTAGATGTTGTTCAGCAAGCTCTTGATAGAGATCCATCTAATGTGTTGCTGACAGAAGAGCATGCTCATTATCTAGTTGCTTTTAAAGAAGCTTCTCTTGATGAGGAACGCTTCCCTTCGTCAGAAATCTAAAATTGTATGGCTTGATGCAGGAGATACGAATACGGCTTATTTTCATAATTCGGTTAAGAGTAGGGTTGCTCGTAATCGTATTGAAATGGTTCGTGACTCTCAAATGTTCTTCATGATGGTGGTGCTATGCCTGGTGCTTTTGTTGCTCATTATGAGCAATTTCTTGGTCAGGCAAGTGATTCATGTGCTTTTAATACTTCTAATTTGTTTGTTCGAAAGCTTGGTGCTCTGAAAGCTGCCCATATGGTTAGAGTCATCTCTGATTCTGAAATTAAAAGCGCGTTATTTTCCATGAGTGATGATAAAGCGCCTGGTCCGGATGGTTTTACTGCTGCTTTCTTTAAGAAGTCTTCGGATATTGTGGGTGCTGATTTTACATGTGCTATTCGTGAGTTTTCTCTAATGGAAAACTGCTTAAAGAGGTTAATCATACTATCACTGCTCTTATCCCTAAGGTTTCTGTCCCAAATAAGATTACTGATTACCGCCCCATCTCTTGTTGTAACGTTATTTTCAAATGCATTAGCAAGATAATTGTTAACCGTATTAAAGGGAATTTGGGTGATTTGGTTAATATTAATCAATCTGCTGTTGTTCCAGGTCGTAGGATCTCGGATAATATCTTATTAACGCAAGAGTTGATGAGAAATTACCATCGAAATTTTGGTCCTCCAAGATGTGCTTTTAAGGTGGATATTCAGAAAGCTTATGATACGGTGGACTGGCAGTTTCTTCGTAACATTCTGATTGGTTTTGGATTCCACCATTTAATGGTTGATTGGATTATGACGTGTGTTTCTACTACTTCATATTCTATTTGCATTAATGGTAATCTATATGGCTGGTTTCAAGGAAAAAGAGGTCTTCGACAAGGTGATCCGTTGTCCCCGTATCTTTTCACTTTATTTATGGAGATTCTTTCTCACATGTTGCAGCGGAGGGTTCTTAATGCGGAGAAGTTCTATTTTCATTACCGCTGTGAGCAGCAACGTATTATAAACCTCTGTTTTGCAGATGATCTTTTCTTGTTTGCTAGGGGTCACTTGGATTCTGTGCAGGTTATTATGGATGCGTTGGAGGAATTTAAGATAGCTTCGGGTTTGGTTCAAGTATCCCCAAGAGCACTGTTTTCTTTTGGAATGTATCCACTGCTGTTAAAACTAGTATTTTACATATCATGCCTTTTGCTGAAGGCGTGTTACCTGTCAGATACCTTGGTGTTCCTCTCATTTCATCTAGGCTTCTATATAGGGATTGTAAAGTCCTTGTAGAAAAGCTTGAGAGTAGAGTACACGATTGGCGCAATAAGTTTCTTTCTTTAGCAGGAAGACTTCAGTTAGTTCGTTCAGTGCTTTCATCTACGCATATTTACTGGGCGTCTGTCTTTGTTTTACCTGTTCGGATTATTCATGATTTGGAACAGCTTATGAGAGGCTTCTTATGGTATCAAGGTGAAATGAAGAAAGGTAAGGCTAAAGTTGCTTGGGACTCTGTCTGTACCCCGTTTTATGAAGGTGGCCTTGGTATTCGTAAGCTTTCTGATTTTAATGCTGCTTTAATGGTTTCTCATATCTGGTGTATCCTTGCTCGTAAAGAATCTTTATGGGTTAAATGGATTTATTCTTACAAGTTAAAGGATAGAAATTTTTAGGACATTCCATGTATTGGTGATATGAGTTGGGGCTGGAGAAAACTTCTCCTGATTAGATCACGTATTCGTCAATTTATTTGGTACAAGATTAATAATGGTATGGTTGCTTCTATGTGGTTTGATAATTGGGCAGATTTGTGTCCATTACGGGACGTTCTTACGGCTCGTAGCATCACAAGATCGAGGCTCTCTCTTTCTAATAAGGTTAGGGATCTTATCATTGATGGCATTTGGCAGTGGCCGTAGGGATGGAATGCTAGATTTCTGAACATTGTCTCTATCCCTGTCCCTGTTATTAATAATGATAAGGATGATGATTTGATGTGGCTGGATTAAATGGGGTTTTACATCCTTTTTCAGTTTCATTAGTATGGGATTCCATACGGTATAGGGCTTTGATGGTTAATTGGTACCATGCCTTTGGTTCGCTCATTGTATTCCTTGTCACTCTATTCACTTGTGGTTAGTGGTTAGAAGAAAATTGAAGACTCAAGATCGGCTTAGGCAATGGGATGTTGGCCCTTTGGTGGATTTAAGCCTTCTTCGATGTCCTCTGTGTAAATTGGTGTCGGATTCTCATGACCATCTTTTCTTTGAATGGTCTTATTCTGTGCAAGTTTGGTCTAAGGTTCGGGTCCTCTGTGATATGGATAGCGTTCCCCCTCGAATTGATGATATATTAGCTTATATTATTCCAATTTCTAAGGGAAAGTCTTGCCCTAGCATCCTTGCACGTATTGTGTTGGCTGCTACTGCGTACTTTATATGGATGGAATGTAATTCAAGACTTTCAAGAAAAAGCAGATGCCGGTTGATCAGCTTGTTTAGATTATTTGTAATACTATTCGATTGAAGTTGATTTCATTTCGTTTTAAGAAGTTGTCTACTAGGTCGAGTTTGTTGCTTGACAAATAGAGGGTGCCGAGCTTTAGAGTTTCTTACGAGGGGAGTGTCGGGTGAGGGTTGTACTCTTTTTTCCTTGTCCAAGGTTTTTCTCACTGGGTTTTCTTTGGCAAGGTTTTTTAAGGAGGCAGGCTCATTTGGATTTCCTTTGCTCCTATCGTGGTGTTGTTGGAAGCTGAAGAGAATGCGTGTCTTCATGTTTGCATCTTGGTTTCTATCTAGTTTACTTGTATTGTAGTTCTAGTTTAGTTAGTGTTTATGTCATTGCATAACCACGTGTTAACATGTTGCCTGTAGCGTGCGGTTAATATGGTATCTCAGCCACATTCCTTTGTACTTCAACGTTTTTTGGTTAATATATTTACCGGGGAAACCCTTTACCAAAAAAATATTAATAAATTTTTTTTTTGGTAAAAGGGTAACAATGACCCCGGTAAATAGAACCAAAAAAAGCGTTGAAGTACAAGGAATGTGGCTGAAATACCACATTAACCGCAAGCTACAGGCAGCTTGTTAAACAAAATGTTTATGACAGGCCATAAACATTAACTAGTCTAGTCTTTTAATAAATGAAAAACAAAGTTGCTTTATACTTTATTCTAGCATTGCGTGAGGAAACGGCAATGGTTTAGTAGGGGGAGTGATGAGACTCATATTATAAACCTTTTCATACCCTAAATCGTGCTCAAAATGGTCAAATAATCATCAATTATGCTTTGTATATGTGTGTTTTGTAGTTTGTGCGTGTAGGTACGGATATCAAAGAAATCACAAGAAATGAAGCCAAAGAGCCAAAACGGACACGAGACATGGAGAGAAGACGGAATATCGAGTCCGACGGTGCCTTTATCAATACAAGTTGTGGCCCAGCAATGAACAAAAGTAAAAGCCCACAAGCCCAGAAAAATATCCATATATGCTATATACAATGTGAAAATCAGATCTGGGGATGTAATATATACCATAAGCAACATTTATCTGTTTTCTTCCGTTCTTAGATTAGTTAGTATTAGGTTAGATAAATATTAACCTTTTGTCCAGATTCGAGTTTGATTAATAAAAGTTCAAGTTTTAGTTTGACACAGTTCATGTATTCAGATTCATTATAATCAGTTTGCGGAGCTTGGAGATTTGATCCATGTGAGTTTGGATTCGGTTTTAGTTTTGGGTAAAAGTTTATTTTTGATTGACGGCAAATTCAGTAAATTTTATGGTTGATTTTGTTTGCCGAATGAAGCCGATGGTAGGGATTTCAGTTTTGGTTTAGTCGAATAACGATGATACTGTTTTTAGTAGTTTAGTTTGATGCTTTTGTTGAATTTGAAGAAGTGATATGCCCTTTAGTTGGTTTTAAACGATTGAAGATATGTTAGGATGTGATTTAATGCTTTTGGTCGTTTGATAATACTATAGATGATATTGGTTGTCATGATGAAGTTTTGATTGGTGTAGTAATTTACGGTTCGGTTATGATGAGATGAAGTTTGTGACTGAGGTTTAATTTTTTGGTTGAAATAGTTGGTTTTCAAGTATTAGTTAGCATATTGTCTAAGCTTATTTGTTGGAAACGAACCATGTATCTTCCATTTACAAATCTTAGATGATAACCAGTATGTCTAACAAGTATTTATGTTATAACTTTCAATATTTTAGTAATTAAGGGTTGATAACAACTACTCATTTACACATACGCTACAATTGTATTAAAATTAGTTTTAAATTAATTTTTATTAGTTAATAAAATTTAGATTTTCTATTTTTAACTTTTAAAATGTCCTTTAGCTTATTTGTCGTTAACATTTTGATGTCTTTTGATCTTGGCGAATACGGTTCATCTTTTGGCGAGGAGTTTTACGGGTCTTTTAGCTAAATTAGTATTTAAAGTTTAAAGCTCGATTTGTTTTTATCTCGATAGTTAGTTGATAAAATTGACAACTTTATCCGCTAATTAGTTTGATAATAACTTTGAAAGTAATAGACTTTAGATTTAATTTAGTTATTAGATCGGGTGGTTAGTTTTTCATCTCCGGTTCTTTGCTCGGGTATTAATCTCATATCTCTTTTCTTATTGTTACTTTATTAGCTTAATAAGATTGTTATTATTGCTTTGTTTATGTTTAGCTTTAATGTTGTGATTAGAGTAGTTTTGATATGCTTGTTTAGTTTATCATCTTTATTGTCATTAGTATTTTTGTAGATACTTTTAGTTTATTATTTATAATATAATTGTTGCTTTTATCGTTTAATATTTTGTTATTATTTTTCGTAGTTTAAAGATAAAAAATCAAAACCTCTTTTTATTCGAGCATCAAACAAGAGACATAAATGCGGATTTCTATTCACACCTCGTCGGATCTATGATAACCTCACGGGTGTACAAAAACGACTCAATCAGATACTTTTCGCGTTACGAATATGAAGAAATGTTTATTTGATGAGTCTCATTACGAAAGAGTTTCCGCTCAACGATAAACTAAATTATGTGGTATAATATTGTATTTATAATTCTTGAAGTATGAATGGAACCCTGAGAAAGGGTATGAATTTAACACACGTTAAATATATTGCGCAGCAGAAATACACATTTTGGTGCTAAACACAAGCATCATCACACAAGATACATCGAACGACCTCAAAGTGAGACGTTTAAGATATAAGATGAAATAAATTTACCTTTTGTCTAAAACCTTCAATTCCAATAAAACAATTTTAGATATATCAGAGTAGCGTTTCGTTTCCTCAAAGATTTCAATCTACCAACTAACCTTTCTATCAAGATATAAAACCAACCAAAATAGTTTTATAGGAAAAATTAAAACCCTGGTTTCTCCCATGGCGGCTGAAAAACTTGTTCTCCTTTTTTGATCGCATTTTCTCTTAATCTTATTTATTTGAATTCCATATAATGATCTGTTAGTGTTATGTAATCATCTGATTTATTTTCCTAACGTTTTTATTTGGATGCACAATTATTACTGATCTTCAGATCCGATTATATTAGGGTTAGTTTTTGCGCTAGGGTTTGATATCTATATACCTAATAATCATTATCTTCGTGTAATTAATAGAGGCTGGTTAGGAAGGGCTGGTATCGTTTGAAACCCTTAGGGTTTCGTTTTGTTTTGTTCCTGAATATTGGGTTTAGGGTTTCGGCGTTGTCTGTGGGGTTTGGGAGATGGAATCAAAGGACAATTATTATACTTGTAAGGACGGTCCTCTAAAGGTTAAGGAGTGTTTATCTCAAGGGGTTCGATCAATGGAGGAAAACCCTAGTTCGACGGTAATGACGGATGATAAGCATAATACTGATAGGACAGCCAAAGTTAAGGTGCTTAAATCTTTCCTTAAGCGTCCTGGTTCATCACATGTTGGGGACCATGCAATGAGGGCTCCTATTCGAGGTAGTAATGTTATAGAGGGAACTCCACAACAGGTTCAGGGAACGAAGCTTGCTGCCGCAGCAGATCATAATCAACCCCGTCAAAAGGTTGTCCAAAGTCAGGAACCAAGTAATTAGTCTGATGATAATACAAGGTTGTTGGGTGTAGGAGATGCCTTTGTTGCGACGGTGGGTAATTCTAAAGCTGGTACACCAGATTTTGTAGAGTAGGTTGCTGCTACGAAGGTGACCCAATCGTCCTCACCTTTGGGTAATAAGTCATTCGTCTCAGCTGTTCAAAATCATGTGACTAACAAGCTTGTGAACAAAGTTGTTAAAATTTATGAGTTGACAATTGAAGAGAATGTGGAAGGAGCTCGGGTTGCTATCCCGTATGATGTTGTTGAGGAGGTTGAGTTGCAGTTTGCAAATACGCTCTTTGGATACTTTATTGGTAAATGACTAGCTTTCACGCTTGTGGAAAACTATGTCAAAAATGCTTGGGCAAGATTTGGGTTAAAATGAGTTCAACTTCATGATGAATGTTTCCTCTTTCAATTTAATTCTAAGGATGGAATGGAAGGGGTGTTAGAGAATGGTCCATGGTTGATAAGGAATGTACCTCTCATATTGAATATATGGTCGCCTACTACTGATTTGGAAAAGGCTGAGATCAAGAGAGCTCCGGTGTGGGTCAAGCTTCATCACGTGCCTATAGTTGCTTATTCGGAGGTTGGTCTTAGCCTTATTACTACTCAAATTGGTAAACCTATCATGTTGGATTCATATACTATTAATATGTGTGTGAATTCGTGGGGGTAGAAGTACTTATGCTAGGGCTCTTATTGAGGTATCGACTGGGATTGATTTAATGGAATCGATGGTGATTGTTGTTCCAAGGGGTCGTGACAAAGGGCATACTTTAGTTACGATTATTATTGAATATTAATGGAGGCCTCCTAGATGTTCTAATTGTTTGGTGTTTGATCATGTTAATGATAAGTGTCCGAAAAGGCCTAAGGATGTGGTAGCTCCTGTGGCCAAGAGTGTGGTGGATGATGGTTTCCAGGAGGTTAAGAAGAAAAAGAAGATTAACAAGCAACATCAAGTTTCTGGAATCAAGTTATCAAAACCAGCTCTTAACATTCAACATCGTCGTGTTGAGAGAGACGAAACATCTAAGGCTAGTAATGATAATCTGAAGTCGAATGATTCGATGTTTAAAAGGGGTTTCTCGAATAGTAAAAGTTAATGGGTTCTAAGATGAGTCAGAAGGAGCAGAGTTCCCAGAACTCATTTAGTGCTCTTTGGGATAAATTGGATGATGGTTCAGAATGGGACGCAGGATCTAACACAAAGGCTGATGTGGTTAACGCTAGTGATAGTGAGGTTGAGGAAGTTATCTCTATCGATGATAGGCATGGTTCTCGTCAACCTGATGTTCATACAAAGTGTTAGCCATGGTGTTGTTCTATTTTCATTGTTTATGCACCTTTAGGTGGTTTTTTCCTGTTGGTGTTATTTTTTGTAACTGTTTAGTAGTGTCCATATGGCATGTCATATGGTTTAGTGGTTGTTCAAGCAATTGCTTGAGGTTAATGTAGCATTGCAGCTTCATTCCATTGTCTTTCAGCGGTTTTTGGGAATATATTTTATCGGGTTCAAGCCCTTTACCCAAAAATAGTTTTATAGGTATTCCAAGTCAAAAGATAACATTTTATAAGAATTAGGAATAAAAGCGACACCGCAACCTTCCCAAGCAAGCTCCACCATCATCACTTATGATTATCTGAAATACATGCTTAAGCAAGTCAACAAATAATGGAAAAATCAATCATATTTGAACACAAGGGAAAAATCAATCATAATATCATTTGCTCCTTTCGTGCTGTTGGTGGAAGCTGAAGACAATGTGTGACTTCATGTTTGCATCTTGGTTTCTTTCTAGTTTACTTGCATTGTAGTTCTAGATTAGTTTGTGTTTATGCCATGACAAAATCACGTGTTAACATGCTGCCTGTAGCATGCGGTTAATGTGGTATCTTAGCCACATTCCTTTGTACTTCAAGGCTTTTTTGGTTAATATATTTACCGGGGAAACCCTTTACAAAAAAAATCAATCATAATCATTTATTAGCATTGTGGCCACACAATCTATTAATCAGGTACTCCGTCCTATAACAACAGCTATAGAATTGTATTAAGCTCAGGACATCGACCCCCTAACTAAATCACCTACGCCTAATGCCAGCATGACTAGATGAATCCACTGCCCCTACTTGGGTATTAGTTGCAATTTAAATACCACTGATTCTCATTCTCAAAAATTATCCTTCCTAGAGGTTACTCAACATAAAGCCCTGGTCTCAGATTGGGTCGTCAACCCAATAGTAATATCATTTGAACAAGCGGCTATTTCTATCCCACACAAGGGTAAGACAATAGTTAACGGTTCATGAATTTAGGGACTTTTGTAACTAGGTACTTATATAATTCAAGGCAACAACAGGCAACATTCGTGTCCAAACAATCATTCATGACATGTGTTCATTTTATTTCAAATAGAATGTATCCCCTTCGCGGGTTTAAAAACATTTAAAACAAGTATAAAGCGAGGCTATAGACTCACCTTGATTAATAGTAGTAGTAAGACTATCTTCAATGATAGACGATACCCGGTCAACACGAAAACCGCAACCTACCAAATAAGGCGCGCATTTTTAATAATATATTCAAGTATTTTTCATACTTAATAAAATCAAGTCAATAATTCGAAACAAAAATGAACTCACACAATTACCCATACAAGTGATACTATTATAAACTTCTACACCTTTACTTTACTAAATAATATTCCCAGTAATATTTTGCCGGTACATACCAAATATCCGAGCTGATTTTCCCTTCTTATAAATGTCAAAAGCTTCTGAAACTACTTGAGCAACTAACTTACTATCTATAGAAAGCCCACTTAAAACTTTATCAAAAGTTTTTACTTCTAAGACCTTCTGCCCAACACATTTTTCAATTGTAAAATCCGGACAGTTTTACGCCTTTGACTTACAAAACTGTTTTGACCTTTCTAAACTATTCCATTTATAAAATCGACACTTGGGTTTAAAAATAGACTCAAAATCTTAGGTTTAGAACTCAATAACAGCCTTTGATCATTTTTAAAAACTCATTTTATAGTCCCCGAGATTTTATCCAAATATCGACAACAATTTCGTATTGTGTCAATACTCGCCTCCCGATACACGAATAATCAAACTATCATAACTTTTTCCTCCTTTTGAGGTAAGAAGCTCTATCTTATATCAAATCGAAACTTATGAAAATCTCTACAACAATATTTAAATATCTCAACTCATCTTCAAACTTAAGTCTCCCAAAAATAGCTTTAAACTTGCTGGTCTAAAATACATTTTTAAAAACCATATTAAATCCAGATTTCAACCCATTTTGAACCAAATCTTTACTCCTACAATCATCCTACCATCATCCATTTCAAGTCCTAACATCCCTATTCACATGAATGTCCAAATCTTACAAAACCCATTTCACAATTCATACATGCAACCCTTACAAATTCAAATATAATATTATTAACACCTACATACAAGCATAAATGGATCAAATAAAAAAAAATCTTTCAAGAAAATGATTTGAGAAAAATGTTCATGCATGTAGCTAAATATTATATCAACATGATCATGAGATTAAAACTAAGATGTGTCTTACTTTAGTTTTTAAAGATTCAAACTCAAATTTGAAAAACAAGGGGTGTTTGTGGTGTGGGTGGTTCACCGCAAAGAGAGGGGAGAGAGTAGAGAGATGAAAAATTTTGTTGCTAGTGGGATGTGTGTGTTTTTAGTTAAAGATTTTTCTTTTATATGGTGATAAGTTAAGGTAGTTTTTGCAAATGATTGTTTCTTTTGGGCTAAAGTGTAAATATTAGTTTAAAGAGCTGGACTAGCAAGTCAATTTTGAAAATATTTACGAGTCTCGGGTTTCATAAAAATACTTCTTAAAATTTAAAACGCACACGAAATATGAATAAATATAGTCCCGGCACGACTTAATACGCAATAAAAATAAAAACGTCAAAATATCAAACATTGAAATGATTAAAATAAAACATAAAATTTTGGGCATCCATTGATATCGCGATCACTAGTAATCCTCGTAATTCGTCAAAACGTTAAAATAGAACTTTCAACATTCATTCAACTTAAATCACCAAACATCACGACATTCAATGTCATCAAAAATTTAAAAAATATTCGTAAAATGTAATTAAATAATGACCATAGGTTCGGTTATCATATCCTACCCTCATAAAAAAGAGCGACGTCCAGGCGCTCGACCCTTCTTATACTCACATTTTGTACCACTAGAATAAATTAGATTTCTTTTCCTTAAGAATCCTCACGCTTCTCACACAATTTCGGGTCTATTCCTAGGATATCATCATAACCAGGAATCCTACTATGCTTCAACCTCTTAATTTAATAGTCCAACGCTTCCTTTCGATTATCAATCATAACTTTTCTGCTCCATCTTTTTTTGGGTAAAAGGGACAACGTCCCCGGTAAATATATTACACCAAATAGCGTTCAAGTACAAGGAATGTTGCGGAAGTACCACATTAACCGCAAGCTAATAGCTTGTAACCAAGTGTGTATGACATGCCATAACGACACAACCAAAAATAAAACTACGCTAATCAAAGGAACTTTACAGTAAGTAACATCAGCTCTTCTAGCTCTCCAGCAGCAACATAGAAGAAGCAGGCGACCCAAATAAGGTTTCCTCCTTAAAAAACCTTACCAAGAAAAACCCAACGGGAAAAACCTTGGAGAAGGAAAAAGGAGTATAACCCTTACCTGGAACTCCCTCCATGATTCAAACAAATACTGGGGATCTTCCATTTATCAAGTAAATTATGCGAATGGGGAGAAACCTTCTTGAATATAAACGTAACAAGCTTCAGCCGCACCATAGATAAAATAACATCAGCAATTTGAGGCACCGTAGAAGTCTGTTTGTTAAACAATCTAGCATTTGTCTCACGCCATAAGTAATATGTCGTAGCTCCAACAAGCAAGCTGCGATAATACTAGTATTCTTCGAGATAACGCAATAAGATGAGTAGAAACATCACCAAGATGATGTGAAACACCCTCCATACCAGCCATATCACGAACAAGAGACAAACATGTGTAGAAATAGGACACTAAAAAAAATGAGAATGTGAGTCACGAACCATACTACACATAGGGCAAACAAGGAGGTCTTAAATCAACATTCGGACCAACATCCCACTGACGAAGACGATCTTGCGTTTTTAGCTTCTAATTAACAACTAACCACATGTGAAATGCAAACCTTGCGATACATTGAGGAAACCAAACCATATCATACCAATCCACCTCAGCAGCTCTAACACGAATAGAGTTCCAAACTCCCGTAACCGAGAAATTCCCCATATTTCCCAAATTATCACGCCATAACAAAACATCATTATTTGAATTAAGCATAGGGATAGGTATGTTGACCAGCTACGGAAATTTGATTGACCATCTATCTCCTTAGTTTTTTCTGAAAATTAATTGCCTCCCTATATCACTTCATTACATAGAAAACCTAACTTATGTCCATTTAAAGCCTCAAACAGTACATCCTAATTACTGGTATGACGACTATTGTTGTATAAAGATTCCATCAACAGTTGATTTCATTTGGGTTCGTAGCAAAATAGTTGAGAATGACATCACTCCAAGTTTTAATCGCACATGCACAAGTACAATTTCCATTCTTTAAATCATCCTTTCACTCTGTCCATTAGTTTCTAAATTATACGCAATATTCATATTAACTCGATCCCTTTCGTTTTCTATAGAAATCTCCAAAACTCAAAAGTAATCTTCTATCACGACCCGGAGTTATCGAAAATTTCGTCACTAAATCCATAGTGATTTCCTCCTTTTCTGTTCAGAGATTTCATGTTGTACCTAATTACTTAGATAATTTATATACTCATCTTTCACCTTTATCCAAGTCAAACACTTACTAACACACTGAACCATTGAACCGTTTAGAAAGTCATATTGTACCAACAACTATTTACATAACTCAAATGATTTCGTATATTCAAGTCTGACCATCAATACATCTTCCTTATGTCATGATACATCTTATCCAAACCAGAAAGTATCAATAATTTTACTCGTGAGATTCCTTCATATTATAGCACTCTCAACACACTTTGAAGAATTGAACTCTCTGACCTGTGAAATTCATTCACCACCAACTCTCGCCCTCCTAACACATCTTCCTCAGATGGATAACACAATAACCAAATCTGATTCTCGAAAATACCTCATCTCATTCATCCTTACTAGAAAATTGTTAAATAATTTTGACAACATATTGAACTACTTTCCTTTCCATTATTTTCAATCAAACCATTAATTCAAAACTTTAAATTTTATTCCATCAAATCAACACTTGTCGTTATTACCAAAACTCAAAACCTCATAGGCTCTTTCCTTTTCCTTTCTACTAAGTGCATTAGCTACCACATTCGCCTTCCAAGATTGCAGCGAATGTCGTAGTCATAATCACTCACCACTATAATTACTGATTACAACCTTTCATCCAATACTAGGTAATCTTTTATTCACCACTTTTGAAATTCCCAGATGTTAAATATGAGCAAACTGTTAGGACTCATGGATTTAGAAGTTAGTCCTGGTAATATGCAGTTCCTACTGGAGTACTCCGTTACTCCTGGTGAGTTACTCCTGGTCGTATTATAAAGTTGAAAGATGATTATAGAAGATATGATCAAGGAAGATTGTAGAAGATAAGATCAAATATTTAGTCTTCCTATTCATATGGAAAGTATTAAAGATATTGATTATGATGAGGAGGTTACAAGATTATTTAGGAAATAATTAAATGGTATTAATGTATAATACTTTGGAAAGTATTAATTATGTTGTAACCACCTAGGACCCCTTGCACTATAAAAGGAGGTCCTAGGGTGTAGAGATGAACACACTTCTACACACACATTCTCTACATATTTATCTCATTGTTTGTTATAGCTTCAAGGTTGTAAAACCCTATCACTATTAAGAGTGATCGTATTAATATATTGAGGCTTGGATGTTTGGTTATTTCTATTGTTCTTCTTATATATAAAGATTGGTTTCCGCACACTCTTTGTATTGTCATCAAGGCTTCAAAGATCCTTCAAGTAGTGAACCCAACAAGTGGTATCAGAGCCTCGTTGAGAAGCTTTGATTGAGAAGAACAAGATTCATACATCCGTGTTGCCGAAGAAGACATGGCGTGCCGAACTTCAATCCCAGACAATGAGGTAATTCTTATGACTGAATCTGAAGTTAGAGAATATAATGCTAGACTAAAGAATAAAATGCATGTTTATAATAACTCAGACTTAGCAATTAGTTGCGTAGAAACATATGAACAAAAACTTCTAGAACTTCAAAAACAATGTGCTGATCTGAATGCTGAAAATGATAAATATTATATAGAAGTTCAGTCATACAAAAGTTCTCTAAAAACATTAGAAGAACAGAAAAAGTGGTTTCAAAATACAAAATTAGAGTATGAAGATAAGATTAGGATATTAAGTATTGACTTAGAAAATACAACTAATCTGTTGACATATTCTGAAAAGCTTAATACTGAGGTAAATAAAGAGAAGTAGGAGCTATAAACTAAATTAGATAATGCTTTGGTTTGGTTTGATAAATAGAAAAATTCATCTAAAAACTTAGTCAAACTAGTAGATAGCTCCATGTCTGGTAGGACTAAAATTGGTTTGGGGTTTAAAAACTATATTGGGCCAAATGATGTTTTTGACTCCTCTTTGTCTAGTGTGTTTGACACTACCCCTGAAGATGTGGAAGGTAGGCCTGTTTTCAATAGGTATAAACCAGCTGCAGAGATGCATGCTGTTCCTCCACCTCTCACAGGGACATTCATGCCTACCTTAGATCACTTTGACTTTGATGAATCACAAATGACATATGGTACAAGGTCCACTGGCTCAATTGAAACTAATTCTGTGTCTAATGACTTTGTCTCTTGTAACTCCAGTGACAAGTCTTTAGAACCTAAGACTAGTGACCTTGACTCTTTTGAGTCCGACTCTAGTGTTGAAACACTTGAGTCTGTGCCTGAACCAATTATAATTGAGCCCATGACTCGTAAATATGCCTCTTGTAAGTCTACCTTAAATGCTAAATCACCTAAGTTCTATCCTCAATATGCTTGTGCTAAGAATGAAAGTAATAGGAAAGCAGATAATCCTAGGAAAAACAATACAAGTCCTAGAGGTAATCAAAGAGGTTGGAATGGCATGATGACTCAGAAATTAGGTGATAACTTTGTGTTCAAAAGTAAGGCTTGCTATGTGTGTGGTAGTTTTGATCACTTGCAATATACTTGTAAACACAAGAGAATGATTAATGATCAACAACAAGTTAAACCGGTATGGAATAACTCAAGACGGGTGAATCACAAGAACTTTGGTAGAGTTTTTCACCCCAATCCTAAAAATAACATTATTCCACAACCAAGATGTTTTAACAATGTTAAGGGTACACGGGTTGAGTCTGCACGGTCAAAAACAAAGGTTAATATAGTTAAGGCTTTAGCTAGGTGGGTTTGGAAACCTAAACAAGATGGTTTACAACATGTCTCTAAATCAAATAGTGCATCAAAAACCTTAACAAGATATGACTATGTTGATGTTTTTGGAAGATTCAAGTCTGTCTTAGCTTGGGACTTCCATAAACACTAATTTTTGTTTGGTTTGTGTTTATTTCAGCAAGTGTAATTATAAATTACTATGTTTTGTATTTTCTATATTTGTGTGAACTAACTTTTTGTAGGAAAATAGAAAAAAAAATCTTTGATGGTGAATACTTTGCTCTGTTTGAGGGGAGGTTTTAGCTTAAGGGGAGGCTTGTTGTATGTATAACTGTGTATATTCTTGTGTTTTTCTGTCTAATAAATTTTACAGGTTGACATTGGTGCTGGTGGATATGGTTCCTCCTAGTAGAACTAAGTTGCTCCTAGTCGACCAATGGTTCCTCCTGGTTGCACTCATCCTGCTTCTGGTGGACCATTGTTCTTCCTGATGCATTCTACGTTCCTTCTGGTTGACTCATAGTCTTTGAGTGGTTATAAAAAAAAAATTAAAAAAAAATAAAAAATTATTAAAAAAATAAATTAAAAAAAAAGAAAAAAAAGGAGAAAAAAAAGAAAAGAAAATAGACACTTTCGAATCGAAATACCTTTGTATATATTTCACTTTTTGGGCTGTTTTTGTTTGGTACTTAGGTGTTGGCTGCCCCCCACACAACAAATGGTCCTCAACTCACCATGTCTCACCGACAAGAAAGAGTTGATTCACCTTGAGGGTACGGCTCCTGGTGTGATTCTCAAATCCGTTGATGGTTGCCAGGTTACCCAAAACTGGATGGTTTTCACTTGCCATGGTCCTAGACTGAAAAGTGGCTAATCCAAGGGGGTACGGCTCTTGGTAAAGATTTTATCAAATCCGTTGATAGCTATAATAGCTTGCTCAAAGCTATAGGGTTTTCAACTCACCGATGCTTCATTGCTAAGAGTTGGCGAGTCCAGAAGGGTACGGCTTCTGGTAAAGACATATCAATTCCGTTGATGGCTGTGATGGTTTGCCAAAAATCATCAGGGTACTCCAACTCACCAATGATTCACGTTCCAAGAGTTGGACTGGGTACTAGTCTCCCAGGGTGATGTCATGATTCCACCAAAAGACTGGCTAGCCCAAGAGTGAGCAGCTACTTGGTAAAGGCTCATCAAATCTGCTCCTGTTGCTGTCAAGAACCAACATGTGCAGATGTTTTCAAGCTTTAAAGAAGCTTAGCCGTTCGTGTATCAACAGCCACTTTTGTGTTTCTTCTAGTTTTATCAAGTGAGCTTGTTGCTGCTGTGGTTCATATTCCAATCCTCATGCTTATTGGTGACACATCTACTTGGAAACTTGAACTCAACAAAGTTAAATTCAAGTTTAGGGGAGGATTGTTAGGACTCATGGATTTAGAAGTTAGTCCTGGTAATATGTAGTTCCTACTGGAGTACTCCGTTACTCTTGGTGAGTTACTCCTGGTCGTATTATAAAGTTGAAAGATGATTATAGAAGATATGATCAAGGAAGATTGTAGAAGATAAGATCAAATATTTAGTCTTCCTATTCATATGGAAAGTATTAAAGATATTGATTATGATGAGGAGGTTACAAGATTATTTAGGAAATAATTAAATGGTATTAATGTATAATACTTTGGAAAGTATTAATTATGTTGTAACCACCTAGGACCCCTTGCACTATAAAAGGAGGTCCTAGGGTGTAGAGATGAACACACTTCTACACACACATTCTCTACACATTTATCTCATTGTTTGTTATAGCTTCAAGGTTGTAAAACCCTATCACTATTAAGAGTGATCGTATTAATATATTGAGGCTTGGATGTTTGGTTATTTCTATTGTTCTTCTTATATATAAAGATTGGTTTCCGCACACTCTTTGTATTGTCATCAAGGCTTCAAAGATCCTTCAAGTAGTGAACCCAACACAAACCCTTATAATTCTTAATTACCACACACTTGATTCCATACAAGTAGTGTTCCATAGTTCCCAAATAGATAACACAACTATCGAAACTTAGATTTATGTAGTCCCCCTTGTACTTCTCTAATTAATTTAACACATCACCGATCACTTTCTCCCTCAACATCATTATAATTTACAAAATAATCAGATTCTTCCGACAATGACAATACTGGCACATAACACAACCTATCCTTAGTGTTCGCAAAAAAACTTCCTCATATGATCTTTATCAGATCTCGAAAATTACAAACTTAGATGCATGAGTGGGGTTGACACATTTAGTTCTTCTTAGTCAGCTTAATTAATGGTTTAATAATCCGTGAAAACCTTTCGATAAACCTCCGATAATACTCAACTTAGACAAAGGAACTAACAAGCTTCAATCGGCTTCGTCGGTATCGACAAATCCTTAATCGTTTCAATCTTGGCAAGATTTTCACGAATAATTTGGCTATAAATCACACATCTCATAATTTGCACTAACTCCAACCAAAATTCATACCCCAAAGAATTTTGCACACAATTCCTCTTTCTTCATTAATTCCATAATTGTTATCAATTACTTCTCTTACTCCTCGTTACAATTGATCAAACACAACATCAATCATCAATAATGGATACCGATTTTTGGTAGTCAATTTGTTCAAAGTCACAACAATCAATATACCTCCAAATTATCCATCCTTTTTCTTGCTATCAATACCAACATTCCTTATGGCTCACCCTTCCACGTCTATTATATTGGCTTCGTCGCCTTATCCATCAATTACTGCAAATTAAATAACTCTCTCAATTCCTAACAATGACAAAACTCTCATACAACATGCATAACTTCCAACACTAATTCAACACAAAACTCCACTTCATGAGACGGCAGTAAACTCGACAATTCGGCAGGAAAACTTCAAAATACTCTTAAATACAAACACATCTTCTCATTTCCTATCAATCACTACCGATGGATTGACCTGAGCATACAATACTTTACAGCCTCCTTCTACATACCTTCTCGTCTTCAATTAAATAAAATTTTCATATAGAAAGTTCACTCATCCCCTCTTGCAATCAATACTCAGTTCTCAGCAAAATCTAAACCAATCCTTTCTACACACAATTACCAGACCACATAACTTAACCAATCTATACTAACACTCTACATAAAAGATTCTAACTCTATAAACATCGGATCTACGTCAAACACCAAATTCCCTAAGTTCAAATAATACCTTCTTATTATAAAACTAATATTAACCATCTTTCCATCGGTTAATTCCTTATCACAGCTAGTTGTTAATTCTTACTGGTCCTTCATTCTTAAGGCAACTAAATCTACCATCTTCAAAATTCTTATCGAATTCAATATTCAAATAATACACTAACTTAATGATCATCAAATGAGAACGTACCAGTCCCAACATTTGAATCTTGAAACTTATCAGCATCACTCACAATATAAGCTGGAGCAGCAACAACGTTTCTTTCCAGTCGATTCCCAATCCTTGGACAATTTCCTTACTTATACTCTTCTTCACCACAACGAAAACATATCACTACTCCAGGAATACTAACTCCAGTAACCACATTCCTTGTCCTACATCCAGCAGCTCGATGCCCAGCCATTCCATACTTGCGACAAGTAGAAAGGACAATTACCCATATGGTACAAAGTACACCGCTTACACTTAGGATTTCTCTTGCTACCTTGGTTTATAGTAACACAAATACCATTCTTCCTTTTCTTAGACCGTTGATTCAGATTTTCTCCTTGGTTAGATTGAATAGATTTACATTTCCTTTTTATATTCCTAACAATACCGTCCTTTTCTTCTACATTTCACTTACTCTTGAACAATCACCAACTTTAGAATTATTCTCCATTTCATCCATCCATTGTACATTTCCAAAACACTTCTAGTATTATGATATATCCATCAGCTACTCAAACTTATCCACCCAGTTGCACATCTCCAAAACACCATTAGTATCATGAGTTACTCGTCACAACACTCCTACTCAATTTCATGAAACTAACATACGAACATTCCCTACGAACTTACGGAATAGCAGTAACATTTCCAACTGAAACAACGGCATCATCAGTCCCGACACCTTGATTTCTTGTAACACGATCAGCTTCAAGCGCCCTAGCAATCACTTCCTCAATCATAGAGTTTACCCTAGCAGTTGTTAATTCTGAAGACATGTTTCAAGAAACTTAATCATGTGGCGATCCACTAATGATAGAAAATGCCTCACTTAAATCTTTTCACTGTCATTACAGATGAAAGAAACATGATAAGTATACACATCAAGATAGAAAGAAGGATCTCTTTATCAATATATATCATTGATACTACATGTGTAAAAAACACAATACTACCAAAATTCGTCAACCAAATCACAAAAGAGAAAATAAGGACACATCATAGATACTAAATGGTAAATATAGATTGCATCTGAAAATTCAACAAAATCGTGACAAGATATGTCACTATAATCACTTACCCACAAATCTAAATGATAACAAGTTCCATCACAGTACTACATCACAAATTCTAAATAGATAAGATACAAGGAAAACCATCACATGATCAATCCATAGGAAACGGCTCATTGTTCTCTCCAACCTGACTATTAACTGCCTGCTCCTCATCCACCTCCTTCTTGCACATCCAAGAATCATAGCATGGCGGTACCTCATTCCCAAACATCAGATACGCACCTCTATACGGCCGATACATCATATAGTGAGTCTCAGAATAGCTCTCATCATCCCTAAACATCCAACCCTATCTAACAAATGGCCTTATATGAGCCTCCCAATCACTCAATCTCTCTAGGCTAGCTTTTTCCTTCTGAAATTTCATAAAATCAGTACCATAACTACTCACTTCAACCTCACTCCTAGTCTTCCCAACCTCACTCCTAGCCTTCACAACTTCACTCCTAGCCTTCACAACTCCGTTCCTATCTCCTTCCTCGTCTATCCACGCATGAGTATGATGACTTCGCGGAAAAAGAACACCCGGTCCACCTATAGCATACCCATACCTATGACCACTCGGCGGTACATGGACCATTTTCTACAATCACATAAAATTCAAGGATACATAAGGTCATTATTCAAAATTATATATGCAGTGCATGAGCATGCAAATGCAAATATTATACGTATGTCAATATATTTATGCAATGCAATGCAATGCAAATGATGATTATGAAATGCTCACAAAAAGAAATTATGATGACAAGCACTTAGCGTACTTTCATTAATAACAATAAACTATCATAGTATTTAATTAATAAATACTCGGGAATTCATAAACGTTTTGAGGGATACATCTATAAAATAAAACATAACTAAAAATAATCTTACCGGAGCCTTGCGGAGAAGTTACGTTGCTTTTATAAAATATTTTCGACACCAAAGTTATAGTTTAGGACATTTTCAAAATCTACCTAGTTCTCTATAACTTTTAGCTCTGATTACCAATATTTAACACCCCCAAATATATTGCGCAGCGGAAATACACATTTGGGTGTTAAACACAAGCATCATCACACAAGATACATCAAACGACCTCAAAATGAGACATTTAAGATATAAGATGAAATAAAATTACCTTTTGTCTAAAACATTCTATCCCAATAAAACAATTTTAGAAGTATCAGAGTAGCGTTTCGGTCTCCCAAAGATTTCAACCAACCAACGAACCTTTTTATCAAAATATAAAACCACACAAAAATATTTTTATAGGTATACCAAGTCAAAAGATAATATTTTATAACAATAGGGAAAGAAATCAATTTTAGACTGAACAATCATAAAAGCGACACCAAAACCTTCCCAAGCAAGCTCCACCATCATCACTTTTGATTACCTGAAATACATGCTTAAACAAGTTAACAAATAATGTTGAGCGAATCTATAGGTTTAGAAAAATACATTTGAACACAAGAGAAAAATCAATCATAATTATTTAATAGCACTGTGTCCATACAATCTATTAATCAGGTATTCCGTCTTATAGCAACAGCTATAGAATTGTATTAAGCTCATGACACCGACATGTTAACTTAGTAACCCACGCCTAATTCCAGCATGACTAGATGAATCCACTGCCCCTACTTGGGTATTATTTGCAATTTTTATACCAGTGATTCACATTCTCAAAAATTATCCTTCCCATAGGTTACTCAACGTAAAGCCCTGGTCTCAGATAGGGTCGTCAACCCAATAGTACTATCATTTGAATAAGTGTCTATTTCTATCCCACATAAGGGTAAGACAATAGTTAACGGTACATGAATTTAGGGACTTTTGAAACTAGGTACTTATACAATTCAAGGCAACAACATGCAACATTTGGGTCCAAACAATCATTCATGATATGTGTTCATTTTATTACAAATAAAATGTATCACCCTCGCGGGTATAAAAACATCTAAAACAAGTATAGAGCGAGGCAATAGACTAACTTTGAGTAATAGTAGTAGTAAGACGATCTTCAACAATAGACGATGCCCGGCGAACCCGAAAACCGCAACCTACCAAATAAGGCGCGCATTTTTTGGGTAATAGGGAATTCATACCCCGGTAAAATATATTACGCCAAAAAACGTTGAAGAACAACGGATAAAAGAGAAGCCCTATATCCCAGCCAGTGACATGGGCAACAACCAAGAAAAGGAGGATCATAAAATCCCTACATAAGAAGACATGCCCTCTTATAGACTAAAAAGATTAGAAAATAAAAACTATTTCCTATTTTGCATATTGAGCTTGAAATCGTTTATTTGACCAAGAAGATCAAACACTTGAGCCTTATAGCCATCTGAAATATCAAACACATCGTCTTCAAGCTGATGACCTCCTCCAACTGAGGTCGAAGGTATAGTATCATCGTCATCAGTGTCCGATTCATTACATTCCCGATTTGTTGACTTCGAAGTCCCAACCAATTCACTTACGTGTTTATTACCAGAACTCACACCATTCACGTCTTGTGTGCTACCAATGTCCACACCCTGAACGTTTTAAACACTCTCCTCCACCAGCTACTCAAACTTATCCACCCAGTTGCACATCTCCAAAACACCATTAGTATCATGAGTTACTCGTCACAACACTCCTACTCAATTTCATGAAACTAACATACGAACATTCCCTACGAACTTATGGAATAGCAGTAACATTTCCAACTGAAACAACGGCATCATCAGTCCCGACACCTTGATTTCTTGTAACACGATCAGCTTCAAGCGCCCTAGCAATCACTTCCTCAATCATAGAGTTTACCCTAGCAGTTGTTAATTCTGAAGACATGTTCATGAAACTTAATCACGTGGCGATCCACTAATGAAAGGAAATGCCTCACTTAAATCTTTTCATTGTCATTATAGATGAAAGAAACATGATAAGTATACACATCAAAATAGAAAGAAGGATCTATTTATCAAGATATATCATTGATACTACATGTGTAAACAACACAATACTGCCTAAATTCGTCAACCAAATCACAAAAGAGAAAATAAGGACACATCATAGATAATAAAATGTAAATATAGATTGTATCTGAAATTCAACAAAATCGTGACATGATATGTCACTACAATCACTTACCCACAAATCTAAAAGATAACAAGTTCCATCACAGTACTACATCACAAATTCTAAATAGATCCGAATACAACAAGTAAATAAAGATAAGATACAAGGAAAACCATCACATGATCAATCCATAGGAAACGGCTCATTGTTCTCTCCAACCTGACTATCAACTGCCTGCTCCTCATCCACCTCCTTCTTACACATCCAAGAATCATAGCACGGCGGTACGTCATTCCCAAACATCAAATACACACCTTTGTACGGCCGATACATCATATAGTGAGTCTCAAAATGGCTCCCATCATCCCTAAACATCCAACCCTGACTAACAAATGGCCTTATATGAGCCTCCCAATCACTCAATCTCTCTAGGCTAGCTTTTTCCTTCTGAAATTTCTTAAAATCAGTACCATAACTACTCACTTCAACCTCACTCCTAGTCTTCCCAACCTCACTCCTAGCCTTCACAACTTCACTCCTAGCCTTCACAACTTCATTCCTATCTCCTTCCTCGTCTATCCACCCATGAGTATGATGACTTCGTGTAAACAGAACACCCGGTCCACCTATAGCATAACCAACCCTATTACCACTCGGCGGTACATGGACCATTTTCTGCAATCACATAAAATTCAAGGATACATAAGGTCATTATTCAAAATTATATATGCAATGCATGAGCACGCAAATGAAAATATTATACATATGTCAATATATTTATGCAATGCAATGCAATGCAAATGATGATTATGAAATGCTCACAAAAAGAAATTATGATGACAAGCACTCAGCGTACTTTCATTAATACCAATAAACTATCATAGTATTTAATTAGTAAATACTCGGGAATTCATAAAAGTTTTGAGGGATACGTCTATAATATAAAACATAACTAAAAATAATCTTACCGGAGCCTTGCGGAGAAGTTACGTTGCTTTTATAAAATATTTACGACACCAAAGTTATAGTTTAGGACATTTTTAAAATCGACCTAGTTCTCTATAACTTGTAGCTCTGATTACCAATCTTTAACACCCCCAAATATATTGTGCAGCGAAATACACATTTGGGTGCTAAACACAAGCATCATTACAAAAGATACATCGAACAACCTCAAAATGAGACGTTTAAGATATAAGATGATATAAAAATTACCTTTTGTCTAAAACATTATATCCCAATAAAAAAAATTTAGAAGTATCAGAGTAGCGTTTCGGTCTCCCAAAGATTTCAACCAACCAACGAACCTTTTTATCAAAATATAAAACCACACAAAAATATTGTTATAGGTATACCAAGTCAAAAGATAATATTTTATAACAATAGGGAAATAAATCAATTTTATACTGAACAATCATAAAAGCGACACCGCAACCTTCCCAAGCAAGCTCCACCATCATCACTTTTGATTACCTAAAATACATGCTTAAACAAGTCAACAAATAATGTTGAGCAAACGGGGTCTCCGTCAGGGTGACCCGTTATCTCCTTACCTGTTCACGCTTGTCATGGAGATTCTTACACTCATGATTAAGAGAAGAATTCAGGCAAATGATTCATTTACTTACCATCGCTACTGCTCCAAGTTAGAATTGGTAAACCTTTGTTTCGCTGACGTTTTATTCCTTTTTTCGCATGGTGATGTCAGGTCTGCTACGCTTATCATGAATGCTCTTGATAAATTTAAGCTTTCCTAGGGTCTTTTGCCTAGCATTCCCAAGAGCACAACTTACTTCTGCAATGTTTTAAACCATGTTAAGATTGCCATTCTTCACATTCTTCCATTCGAAGAGGGTAGACATCCGGTTAAATACCTCGGTGTGCCGTTAATATCAACGAGGCTGATCTACAGGGACTATAAGGAATTGCTTGATAAAATCCAAACCAGGATTGATGGGTGGGGTCTCAAAGCCCTATCGAAGGCTGGTCGTGTGCAGCTTATCAATTTAGTCCTCGGCTCTCTTCATGTATTTTGGGCTTCGGTTTTCATACTTCCTGATCGTGTTTTATTAGATATTGAGCAAAAACTAAGAGCTTTTATGTGGTGTCAAGGTGGGTCTAGTCGAGGGAAATCCAAGGTGGCTTGGGTGGATGTTTGTCTCCCCAAGAAGGAAGGTGGTTTAGGCATTCGACGGCTTGAACCTTTTAATCAAGCCCTTATGATTTCGCATGTTTGGAAACTGCTCACGAATAAGGAGTCGCTTTAAGTCCTCTGGATACATGCTTACAAACTCCATGGGAGTAGTTTTTGGGATATCTCAGTTATAGGAAATATCACGTGGGGTTGGCGTAAGATTCTTCTTCTACATCCTTTCTTACGGGAATTTATCTGGCATAATCTTGGTGATGGTAAGTCTACTTTGGCATGGTATGATAAATGGTGTTCCCTGAGTCCATTGTCTACTATAATAACTACTAGGGACATCTTTCGTGGTGGTTGTGATAAGGATACCAAGGTTAGTGACTTAATGCGGGATGATAGTGTTAACTGGCCTGATGTATGGAGGTCTAAATATCCTATTTTGAATACTATTCCAACTCCTACTCTATCTAACAGACTGGATACATTGGAATGGCGTGATCTTGATGGCAATATAAAGCCCTTCTCTACTCATGCTGTTTGGGATGTGTTGAGACCTAGGAACCCTCATGTCCCGTGGTATTTTGCTGTTTGGTTCCCAGGTTGTATTCCCAGTCATGCGTTCTTGTTTTGGCTAATTATTAGACGTACACTGAAGACTCAAGATAGGCTTCGTGCTTGGGACCATGTGGATGTGGCAGTTAAATGCCCTCTTTATGAGTTGCAACCGGATAGTCATGAACATTTGTTTTTCGATTGTGGTTTTTCTAAACAGGTTTGCAATGAAGTGAAAGACCTTGTTGGGCTTCCTGGTTCGTTACCATCTATTGATGCTATTTTACTTTATGTTTTTCCATTTTCTAATCTAAAATCTTCAAGGAGCGTGGTAGAAAAGTTGATGGTTGCGGCGTCTATGTATTCAATTTGGCAAGAACGGAACTATCGCTTTTTTCGGAAGGAAAAGAGATTGGCAGGACAAGTGGCTGATTTTATCAAGTCTACTGTTCGACTAAAACTTATGTCGTGTCGCTGGAAGCAATCTACCAACGTGCTTCAGCTGTTTCAAAGATGGAAGCTGGCCGATTCGTTACTCATAAGAAGATGATGGACTCTTTGGTGTGCTTTTGTACCTTTAGTTGGTTCTTTCCTATTGGTGTTCTTGTTTTTGTAGTTGTGATTATATGGCCTGTCATATAATCTTGTAGTTCAAGCGTTGTCTTGAGGTTAATACAGTACTTCAGCCGTATTCCAGAGTACTTAATGATTTGGGTGATTAATATATTTTACCGGGGAACCTTGTTCCCTTTTACCAAAAAAAAACAAATAATGTTGAGCGAATCTATAGGTTTAGCAAAATACATTTGAACACAAGAGAAAAATCAATCATTATCATTTAATAGCATTGTGGCCATACAATCTATTAATCAGGTATTCCGTCTTATAGCAATAGCTATAGAATTGTATTAAGCTCATGACACCGACCTGTTAACTTAGTAACCCACGCCTAATTCCAGCATGACTAGATGAATCCACTGCCCCTACTTGGGTATTAGTTGCAATTTTTATACCACTGATTCACATTCTCAAATTATCCTTCCCATAGGTTACTCTACGTAAATCCTTGGTCTCAGATAGGGTCGTCAACCCAATAGTACTATCATTTGAACAAGCGGCTATTTCTATCCCACACAAGGGTAAGACAATAGTTAAAGGTACATGAATTTAGGGAATTTTGCAACTAGGTACTTATACAATTCAAGGCAACAACAACAGGCAATATTCGGGTCTAAACAATCATTCATGACATGTGTTCATTTTATTACAAATAGCATGTATCCCCCTCGTGGGTATAAAAACATCTAAAATAAGTATAAAGCGAGGGAATAGACTCACGTTGAGTAATAATAGTAGTAATACGATCTTCAACAATAGACGATGTCCATCGAACAAGAAAACCGCAACCTACCAAATAAGGCGCGCATTTTTGGGTAATAGGGAATTCATACCCTGGTAAAATTTATTACGCCAAAAAACGTTGAAGAGCAACGGATAAAGGAGAAGACCTATTTTTCAGCCCGTTATATGGGCAACAACCAAGAAAAAGAGGATCATAAAAACCCTACATAAGAAGACATGCCCTCTTATAGACTAAAAAGATTAGAAAATAAAAACTATTTCCTATTTTGCATACTGAGCATGAAATCACGAAATTTGTTTATTTGCCCAGGTTGATCAGACACTTGAGCCTCATAGCCATCTAAAAGATCAAACACATCGTCTTCAAGCTGATGACTAGTATCATCGTCATCAGTGTCCGATTCATTAATACATTCCCGATTTGTTGACTTCGAAGTCCCAACCGATTCACTTACGTGTTTATTACCAGAACTCACACCATTCACGTCTTGTATGCTACCAATGTCCACATCCTGAACGTTTTGAACACTCTCCTCCACCAGCTAATCTAAAAAGTCAAAAGATTTAGATACTATCGTAGATTTTTTACCTGCAACACTCCTAGACGAAGATGATTTAGGCTGAGGAACACTAGACTTCCCTTGGTCTTTCTTGGAACCTTTCTTTTCCTGATAAAAGCTAAAGCTAACTTTAGGCTTATTGAGCCTAATCCCATCTACACATGTAGACTTGCTATACTTATTCTATCGGTTCTTTACCTCAGTAAATCCATCACTATCGCTCACATTCCCATCTTTGGAATGGTTCTCATTATGCGTAGAAGACGCCTCTAGAATACGTTTTGGGCACATATTAATATTATGTCCAAAAATTCTGCAATCACCACAATGAGGCGGTCTCCATTAGTATTCTACATCCACATGCTCGTTAGAATAACCATATTCGTCCTCAAAGGGAATAACCACCATCAAAGAATCCACAAACATCGTGTCTGCAAGCATCTCAATAAGTACACGTGCATACGTACTTCGAACCCAAGGGTTAAGGCACATATCACCCGTGTAACTATCAAGCATAATAGACCTGTCTAATTTTGAAGTGATATGACTAAGTCCCACTTCCGAGTAAGCTAAAATAGGGACTCTATGTAATTTAAACCATACAGGAATCGACAATACTTCCTCTTTTATCAATTTAATATTTGACTTCCATAAGTTAAGTAAAAGAGGAGATAACCTAATCGTCCATGGACCATGTTCCATTACTTGTTCCATACCCTCCTTCGTTTGAAACTTGAACAAATAGAACCCATTACGCATTATGACACGATCAATACTAAACTTCGCCCACGTATTCATAACATACTTCTCAACAATGGGAAAAGCATTTTTTACCAAGGAAATACCCATAAAGAGTATTAGAAAGTGCGCCCTAACAAACTGCAACCTTTGGAATAGCCACATCCGCGTCATTCACTTCCTCAAACCGAGTAATGAACGACAGTTTTACATTCTTCTTAGTTGTGGTCTGTTTAGGCTTAAACAAATCAGCAAGTAAACGTTGCTCGGTCTGATCAAGTTGTTGTTTTGAATCAGATAGTTGAGGCATAGCAACAGCAGCTTCATTCAAACTTTTGTCCCCCTTATTACTATCAACAGCAGGTTGCTTTAATATCGACCTTATAGGCTGTCCTTTAAGGTTACGTGGTTCATTCCTTACACCAGCAGCAACACTCAGCCCTTCCTCATAACAGCTTCATTTTCAATAGGGTTACCACCCTTACCTAGCAGCTTACCATCAATCTTCTTCACATTTGTAGCCAAATTAGGAAGCGACACTACACGAGAACCAGTACTTCCTTTCACATTCTTCCCATCGCCATTATTATTCACAGGGCTATTCAGAAAACCTTTCTCCATCTCTCACTCACCTCCGAACAGTATAACCAAAGAACCCACGAATTAGGAATCATACAAGAGCAGCCTATTAGCACAAATGCAACACCACGACTACCAAGAAATCACTAGTTTAACAATTGTTAAAAAAACAAAGCTAAACAAATCAATTTCCAAGAGAACGTGGAATCAGTACAATGAAGATGTCAAGATAAAATAACAGCCACACAAACTAAACAAAGAAACGCAACCTTAGCAATTGGAATAATGACTAATTAATGCTATGTGAGAATTATAATACTCAGATCCAATTACTCTTGAAACTAAACAGGATAATTGATATAAATTAGGAATCCGTATAGAATACGAAATCTAATTCAGCCCACCAATACTATAAAGTACAAGAATAAAAGGAGAGCAAAAAGAAGGCAAAAAAACGAATTGAAAAGGAAGAATTAGCTATGATTGGATTAGAGTTTAGAGGCGGCTGGATTCTCCATAGGGAGAGAGAGAGAGTTAAACAACTAAATTTGGATATCTAAACTAAAGGCGCACATTTTTAAAAGGCGCGCATTTTTAACAATTAAACGAATTGAAAAGGCACGCATGTTTAATAATATATTCAACTATAATTCATACTTAATAAATCAAGTAAATAATTCAAAACAAAAATAAACTCACACAATTAATCACACAAGTGATACTATTATAAACTTCTATATCATCAGTTTACTAAATGATATTCCCAATAATATTATGTCGGTTCATACCAAATGTCCGAGCTGATTTCACCTACTTAGAAATGTCAAAATCTTATGAAACTACTTGAGCAAATCACATAGTATCTATAGAAATCCCTCTTAAAATTTTATTAAATTTGTTTACTTCTAAGACCTTCTGCCCAACACATCTTTGAATTGTAAAATCCAGACAGTTTTACGCCTTTGACTTACAAAACATAGGTTTAGAACTCAAGAACAGCCTTTGATCATTTTTAAAAACTCATTTTATAGTCCCCGTGATTTGATCCAAATTTCGACAACAATTTCGTATTGTGTCAATACTCGCCTCCCAGTACATGAATAATCAAACTATCACAACTTCTTACTCGTGTTGAGTTAGAAGCTCTATCTTATATCAAATCGAAGCTTATGAAAATCTCCACAACGATATTTAATTATCTCAACTCATCTTCAAACTTATGTCTCCCAAAAATAGCTTTAAACTTGCTGGTCTAATATACATTTTTAAAAACCATATTAAATCAAAATTTCAACCCATTTTAACTAAATTTATACTCCTACAATCATCCTACCATCATCCATTTCAAGTCCTAACATCCCTAATTCACTTGCCTGTCCAAATCTTACAAAACCCATTTTACAATTCCTACATACAACCATTACAAATTCAAATATAATAATATTAACACCTACATACAAGCATAAAATGGATCAAAACAAGTAAATCTTTTAAAAAATAATTTGAGAAAAATGTTCATTCATGTAGCTAAATTTTATATCAACATGATCATGAGATTAAAAATAATATGGGCCTTACTTTAAGTTTTAAAGATTCAAGATCAAATTTGAAAATAAAAAGGATGTTTGTGGTGTGGGTGGTTCACGACAAAGAGGTGGAAAGAGTAGAGAGATGGAAAAATTTGTTGCTAGTGGGATGTATGTGTTTTTAGTTAAATATTTTCCTTTTATATGGTGATAAGTTAGGGTAGTTTTTGGAAATGGTTGTTTCTTTTGGGCTAAAGTGTAAATATTAGTTTAAAGAGCGAGAAATGACTAACAGTCAATTTTAAAAATATTTACGGATCTCGGGTTTCATAATAATACTTCTCAAAATTTAAAAAACGCACACGAAATATGAATAAATATAGTCCCCGCACGACTTAATACGCAATAAAAATAAAAATGTCATTATATCAAACATCGAAATGATCGAAAATAAAACATACAATTTTGGGAATCCGTTGATATCGCGATCACTAATAATCCTCGTAATACGTCAAAATGTAAAAATAGAACTTTTAACATTCATTCAACTTAAATCACCAAACATCACGACATTCAATCTCATCAAAATTTCAAAAATATTCGTAAAATATAATTAAATAATGACCACATGTTCGGGTTATCACATTGAATATATTTAGAAACTTGAGGATTATGATCATCTCGGTTTTATGACATCGCTCTTTATTTGAATCTCGGGACGAGATTTCTTTAAGGGGTGGAGAATGTGACAATCCTCAAATTTCACATATATGTTATGTGCTATGTGTAACACCCCCAAGTTGGTCAAATGCAGCGGAATAGTAATTGGGGTGTTACTTGGGTGGATCGATAGCACATAGCATATAGAGCAATGATCATAAATATCATTTGGAAACATATTACATGAATTAATCATACACATTTAGTATCTTGTCTGAAAAACCACATTTATTATAAAACAGAAATAAATATCCCAGCCCGATGGTAAACATGATGCTTCCTAAAATGCTAGAATCCAATGCATGAACCTTCTTACTTTCCTGAGAAAACATAAAAGTAAAATGTGGGGGTCAACACGAAGTTGGTGAATTCACAGGTTTAATTAATAAAGTATCAATATGCAAAGCACCACGATGATAGCAGGACATCACAACCCAACGCTACAGTAGTTCCTACTGCCCTGTAATAGAAGCTAGACATGATTCTCAGTAAGCCTATTTGGGTCTATCCTGATTGAGGTTTCCCTTAATCCGACAATGACATAAACCTGCTGCTTGGCCTAAGCAATACGTGACAGCTGATCACGACAGGCCGGGTGTTGTCAATACCCGAATAGATCTATCCATACATTTCGCGCTACACTATTAACTAATACAGTCCACGGGAATGGGGCAAACAGTAGGCAAATAAATTGTTGTTGTCTGTGCATGCTTGCATATAAATAGTTTTGTATGTTTTCTCCCCCAGTTATAAAACAGTAAAGATGGGGCCATGAACTCACCTTAGTGATAATGAGGTAGTGAGGATGATGTCACTGAATGACTGGCACAGTAGTCACGGACTGGAGAAATTACCTAAGTAATTTAAATGCCTCAGTGAATGCAACAATAATAATGCATGATGAATGGTGCATATGAAAATGCATGATCATAATTCATGAGTTGTTACGTTGATTCAAGTGTTTGTTCTTATAGTGAAATGAAAGCATATACATATTTTTAGTTCTAAAAATATATATATAAATATATATTAATTTGTTTAAGGAAAGAGGGGTCGTAAATTAAATAAGTAGCTTTTATCTTATTTAATTTATCATGAGGAAATAAATTACAATTTATTAAGATTAATGTTTCGAAAGAAAATGGTTAACGGGGTTTGTCAAATTTCGTAGAGTTTGTAAATAACTATAGTGATTTATTTAACAAATGACATGTTTTATTACTTCTTTTAATTAAATAACAATACAATAAATCCTTGTAAGTGTAATAGTTTACAAAGGTAACTTTAAGTTTTCGTCTGTTAAGTTTATTACATCGTTAGTCCTTGTTAGTTAATTCTATTTATGAAAACGCCCCTAGGGCTTGGAAAACTTTAGAGAAATGACCAAACACCCCCTCAAATCCCACAGAAACTATATAATATGGGTTAGGGCTTGATATAAGTTTCAAAAGTGACATAATTGGTCCTTGTAGTTTATTTTAACTCACGGTTTGTAGAATATTGATAATCTTGTGAATCAATGAAGTGGGTTAAAGATTTCTAGAGAGAGAAACTAGTGAGAGAGAACTATGTGTTTTTCATTCAAATGGTAAAATGGAAAAATCAACAACCAACCCCTTTCCATGGTGGAAAGGGGTATTTATATCCAAGCCTCTAATAGGCTTGGGCCGACCCATGACAAGCCCATGGGTCGGTTTCTTACTTAACTTAATAAGCATACATTAACTACGAGCTATACAACATTAATAATATTGTGGAGTGACCGATACTTCTAATATACGTTAAAAACGTATTTCTAACAATCTCCCCCTAAGGGAGGTCACTCCACGTTACACAGTTCTAAACCTAGCATACTATACTAAGTCTTCGTTCTTCAGCTCGTAGTCTTTTCTTCTTTTCTTTTTGTTGTGAATATGTTGATTTGATCTTTTAGGCTTTGGCTTGAGAGCATTGTTCTTTTGACCAATCACGTGCGATCTTTGCCTTCTTGTGAATCTTGCCTCCTCGTGACTCCATGTTCCACATACTTATGTCTTTTGTTGAATTCTCGAAAGCTTCAGAATTTGGTACAGCGGAAGACTTCATTTTGTACTTTCTTGAATTTTTGCTGAACTTTGATGTAGAAAAAACATAAGCATGTGGGAACGACTTCAGCTGGTACACCGCAACGCCACCGTCTTCGCAGCAACATGATAGGACACGAATGAAATGGCTTAGAACATTTCATTCTAAATCGGTAGCGTTTTGCCTCCGGTCGGTGAAGACCGTTGGACGATATTAGATATCGTACCTGTGACAGATAGTTTCAATTAAGTAACTTCCTGACAGGATTTCGCGGGTAAATCCGTTCTCTTTATTCGACGATCACTAAGCTTGACTGCGAACATAAAGAGTGAATCACTTGGATAAATTATCCTTGTGATTGAAGCCGTCAATTCATGAAACATGGAACAAGTTAATTTCAATTAAGATTTTCACCATCGTTGCTTTTCAGTTATTACGAGCTCAATTCATAAAGAATCTTGCACGTCACCTACCAAGTGCTGTTTGATGTTAACACTAGAAGGATTTCCACTCGTCACTGTGAACACTAAAGAGTGTCACTATGAGTGTTCTGGCAAGATCATATGATAATACGTAGAGGCCTGGAACGAGTTTAAGTTCAATTAAGAATTAAACTACTGTTTCTTTCCAGTTTTTCACAAGATTGGTTCTTAAAGAACTGCATGTGTAACCTACCATGAGCTTGTTTGATTTTGGCTCAAGCAGGATTTCCATCTTCATTGTAATACTTGCGTATTACTCGGATGTTCTGGCAATATTACAAGAATACTGCGTAGGACTCATAAAAATCTCTTACTTTTCACAGTGTGTGAGAAAGCAAGGAATAAATGGAAAGTGTCCTGATGAGACTTTTGATGATCTCGTGGCTCTAGACTTGATAGTGCGTTTTGATTTAGTGAGCGATGGCTGGAGAGGAGTGCCACCTTTTCAATATCAGTCTATTCGGAGTGAATAAACCAATAGATAACATGTTGATCTCCGTGTGATTAAAACAAATACCTTTTGAGAGATATTTGAGTTAGCTGGGAAGGGTTGTGCATTGCATCACTGGGTCCCTGATGTCTTTCTACAATATCGAGAATCATTAACAAATGATCTCAATAGCGTATGTATTGACCCGGTTTCTGCCTAAAGTTGTAAGGATGGCTTCTTTCTTTACACCCTTTATCTTTACATTTCTTTTTCATTCTTCAACCCCTTCAGTACTTACCAATACATCATCACTAGCACCTTGTTGTGATTGTTCCAGTGCTAGCATCAGTAATTAGTCGGTACTCAGCTACGTTCACAATCTTTCTCCATCTTTCCTAGGACTTCTAATTCTATCTAGGGAATTGTCCTTGGGAAGATTCCATCGGCTCTGATGAATCATTGGACTAAAACCTATTCCTACCACCCTTTTGTCACCACATCCGTCGTGAATAAAGCGTGTTTTGGGAAAGTATAGTCACCATGAAAAAATCCTTGAAAATCACTTAAGGTACTTGTGATATTGAAATCAAGAGTTTTGTACCTTAGGTGTTTTGTTCATCAAAAACGCTCCCCCTTAACACGTGCTTTGCACATATTAAGTTGGATTATCGTTAAGTCTTTTTCATCTTTTGGCCAAGTATCATTTAAGTCTCCTTAATCCCATTTTCTCCCCTTATCCAAAATGTTAACCATTAATATTTGGGATATTGAATGGATGAACCGGTCTTTGGGTAAAAATGAAATCGATGTTTGGCCATAGAACATGTTAATGCTCCCCCTTAAATTAATAAGGGATAGTTGTAGTGCTTTAGTATGATATATTTTGAAAGATTTAGAATCTCGTGAGAAATTCTTGAAAAAATTATCATACCTTAACACTACATCAAGCCATAGAAGCACAATATTCACAGAATTTACATGTTCAAAATTAAAAACCAATATAAAGTGGACCTGAGATGTACGACCCATTAGATGGATCGTTGCAGTAACTTGTGGTGCACTAGATATGGTCTACCACCAACGAATCTTTCTAAGCTCCTCATCAATCTACGTTCCCGGAGCTTTTGATCAATCTTCTTGATCACATATTTCGCCATTTGCCGATAACCCAGATGCCAGTCCTCAGTCATCTCTGGTAAAGACCCACCAGAATTAAGATGCTCCAATTTTCCTCTGACGTATATGAGAGTCCCATCACTGTACTTATGAAGCTCACCTACCCTCATAAACTTCATTATCCCACGACTGTTCAAGTAGAAAATCCCGTAACTCGGAACAGTAATGCCGGTATAAGGACATCTTGTGACATGTTGAGGTAGAACTTGGTTCATTGGACGGGTCAGGTTAAGCTTCCTTTGGTAGCTTTCAACTCCAAATTGAAGATCTTCAACTCGTTTCTTGATAACAACGCTTCGTGTGAACATACGAAGTGCTGTATTCAAGGCAATGATTTCTTCACGAGTAAGATGGGTGAGTTGATCACGGGTCATCATAAGCAACATTTCTTCGATATCTTCAAGGCGAATGATAGAAAAATCTCCCTGCTGGATTGTGTATTCTCTGTCATCCTCCCTTATTAGACGAATCTCCGTCACATGATGATAGCCGTTCTTGGCTTCAGTTTTCAGTCCCAAAATACTGGAGATGCGAATAACGGATCTAACGATACTTCCTGAATTGGCTAAGCAGCAACCTCTGTACGCCCTTCGGACTCGCTCGTCCCAGTGTGATGCACCTATAACAGCATACATATCATAATTACGATTTACCTTTGGGACCCAGAGTCGATTTACCTTTTCCTCGATCCAGGGTATTGTCCCCTAATTAGCAGCTTTCAGCAAGGTCAGGGAGGTTGCGTACGTGGATGATCCTTTGAGGAGATAATCAAGATCATAGGTGACAAAGAAGTCGAGAGAAATTTGATTATCTTGAGAAGGATCAAGTGGAGGTGGAGCTCTTTTTGACTCATGAAGACCTGGCCTTTGAACGGTATTAAGAGCTTTCAGGACCTCATCAGCATAATACTCGTATTCCATGCGGCTTAACCTGGTTTTGGCGTGAATTCTCTTATCCTTTAGCGCTCTCTTTACCAAAGACGGAGTGACCGAAGATTTATACTCATGAGCCAGAAATGCACACAAGTCTATCGGACTACGGATACGGAGATATAGAACATCTCTGTCAGTGTCTGTGATTGGATCATATGTAGCAGCTGCCGTGATCCAAGCTTGTGGCGGTGCAGTCTCGTCAATCTCCAATGTGTCTGCCCAGTCCCGTGTGCTTGACTCGGGAACAGTAGATTGTGGTTCTTGTTGCAGAGGAGTAGAGACATGAACACTTGCTGGTTCTGATTCAGGCATCTCGACGGTGTCATGAACAGGCGAGTGTTGTGCAGATTCAGGTTCAGTTACTGATTCTGCAATCACAGGAGCAACAAAGGAACTAACAGGATTAGTGGTAATAGGTATAGAAACAGAAACAGATGTACCGGGAATCGATGACGCCGTAGTAGCATTCACATCATGGCGCCACTTGGATCGTCTTGATTCCGTAGAGGTGGATTTTTCTTTTTGCACAACATCTTTCTGAGACTTGGTACCAGACTTAGATGGTTTCTTTGTGCTGGCAACCTTGTCCCCCGTTTCAGGCTGATCATGTTTATCACCATCATCCTCATCGTCATCTTCGTTGCTTCTCGTAGCACTCTCCTCGTTTCGATCACCACCATCACCACCATCATCATCATCATCATCATCATCATCGTCACCATCATCATCATCATCTTCTTCTTCTTCTTCTTCTTCTTCTTCTTCTTCTTCTTCTTCTTCACCGTCACCCTCTTCTTGTTCACTATCATCCTTTTCCTCCTCATGCAGAATGTGGTAAGGTACCACACTTCCAAACATCTTAAACAACCGATCATCCTCCATGATAGCTTCATTGCGTGATTTGTAGAGTGTCCGTTGAACTTTAGACTTGTCAAAAGATCCAACTTCCCTCATGCGAGCTTTGAGGATCTTCTTTAATTCAAAATCCGTTAAGTCATATGCAATTTTGTAGGCGGATTCGGAAGGGTTGGACGACTTAATCATCAAGTTATCAGCCGCGAGTTTCTTCATCTCATCACGCAGTTTTGACATAAGGGACTCAACGGATTCTTTCACTCTCTCTTCAATAGAAGCTTCAAGTGTGTCTTTCTGTTCTTAGTATTTATCCTTCATAGCTCGAAGTCTCGTGATTCGTGCTGCATACTTATCAGCTTCAGCCTGTTTGACCTGAGCAAGTTCTTCTGCATGAGCTTTACGTGTCAACTCCATCTCTGCAGTGAACTTAGCTATCATCTCTTCTTGGGCTTTCTTGGATGCCTCTTCACTTTGTACTCGTCTAAGTAGCTCTTGGTGAAGATTATCCATCTCTTTTCTTTGATTATCCGTGTGTTTATCCAACAGTTCTGTCATTACAAATGCAGCCATTGAAGATGATGCAGAGCTACTCTGGGTTGGTTGAAGAGGCTCGGTTGTGACTACAGTACTGAGGATGGAAGTTATTGGAGGTGGAAGGAATGGTGTTGGCACCGGTCGGGTTGGTAATGGCTGGATTGGTGGAGGTTGAGTTACTAAAGGCTGGGTAGGTACCATGATTGTGGGAGCATCGGACTCCTTTTCAACACTTGCTGAAACAGCAATGGATGTCTCCTTCGAAGTAGAATACCGTTCAGGTGATCCAAACTCATCAATATCATCTGGCTCCTTGTACTCTTCTTCAATATTCATCTGTGCACCCGAACCACTACCGCCCGTGTCTCTCCTACTCTTTTCAATAGCCATCTTCATTAATTTTTTCTCAGTCTTGTCAAGAGTAGGATCGACATCAACATCTTCTTCGTCGTGGAGAACTAACTCATCAGCCGTGCTCTTTCCCTTCTTAGCCTCAGTCTTCTTCTTCTTGGTTTCGGGTTCAGATAAAGCAACTGTTTGCTTGCGTTTACCTTTACTCTTGACCGTAGTAGACGAGTCTTCTCCTGTATGAAGGCTTGCTTTTTGCTTCTTGATTTCTATTAGCATTAGCTTATAATCAGCAGAAGCTTTAATTTTATCCGTCAGAAGATAATCGGGAATAGGACCAGGAATAACAGCACTAGATGGTCCTTCATGCCTTAGGTCTACAGTGAGATCAGCCTCTTCAGTGTGATGACGACTTGCTGCACGCTTATCAATAGTGACATCATTCTTCATAAAATAATTAATTATAAGCTTGATAAACCGAGGGTAAGGAAAGAAATTAGTCTTCAGCTTCTTGTTTTGGAAGAGTTGAAAGTTAAATTCTTCCCACAACAATAATGCATAATCTGCATTTGAGCCTTTGTACATTCCATAGAAGATGTTCATAATTGGACCACGCACAGCATCATGCCCAGATATTTTAGGTGTAAGACATCTACTGAGAATACCCAAGATTGCTCTCCAAGGTTGACCTACTTTAGCGGTGGTAAAATCAGACACAACTCGTATGTCAGGACATCCAAGAGCATCGAACATCTCCATGAGTTCGTCTTTGGTAGGATCCCTTGAAAAAGACATACCTTTGGGTGTATCCCGAATTCCAAATATCTTGCGGAAGTCTGAAACGGTGAGTGTTTGTTGCTTGTTGTCGAGAGAGAAGGTGATCTTGTTTGAAGTACTTTCCTTGGTAGCCCAGAATTCATACATGTAATCATATGGCACCGAAGCAGTACTCCTTAACGCATTTTTAAAGTGAGAGTGATCAAGGATTGCTATGGCGACTTTGAATCCATGGTGAGTCGATTTTGAAACTTGCTTCAGCCGGTAATTGTTTGGTATGAACTTGAGGGCTCTTGCTTCGGCAATTGCGGCTACTATAGCATCTTGGAGTTCTTGTACTGTTGGATTAGTCATCGTGTCTGCTTAAGAAAAGACATAAAAGGTTGATGCACAAAATATATATATATATATATATATATATATATATATATATATATATATATATATATATATATATATATATATATATATATATATATATATATATATATATATATATATATATATATATATATATATATATATATATATATATATATATATATATATATATATATATATATATATATATATATATATATATATATCATTATGACTTCTAAGCATAACAGATTTCAACAAGTAATTATAACAAGCAAACAACTATCAATCCAACAACCCTTCATTCGAAACTCTTCATCCGGAACTCTTCATTCGGAACTCTTCATCTGGAACTCCTTCATTCGGAACTCTTCATCCGGAACTCCTTCATTCGGAACTCTTCATTCGGAAGTTCGTTCGGAACTCTTCATTCGGAAGTTCGTTCGGAACTCCTCATTCGGAAGTTCGTTCGGAACTCTTCATTCGGAAGTTCGTTCAGAACTCTTCATTCGGAAGTTCGTTCAGAACTCTTCATTCGGAAGTTCGTTCGGAACTCTTCATTCGGAAGTTCGTTCGGAACTCTTCATTCGGAAGTTCGTCCGGAACTCTTCATTCGGAAGTTCGTCCGGAACTCCTTCATTCGGAAGTTCGTCCGGAACTCCTTCATTCGGAAGTTCGTCCGGAACTTCATTCGGAAGTTTGTTCGGAACTTCATTCGGAAGTTCACTAGCCTTGTTCATTCGGAAGTTCACAAACCGTCCCCTATGAAGGATAATTCTAAACGCGTGTGTGAGTTCTAAGGCAATCTAAGGCAACAAAACACGTTCTAATGTAAATCCGATCCAAACCCAGCTAAAACCCCTAATTAAGTAACCCTTAATTAGGCAAACGAACCCTAGTTTGATTAACCTTAATTCAAACGAATTAATTAAATGGATTTGAATGATTTAGGCGAATTAGAAATCAAAGAATTGATGTTTGTACCTTTTTGATCGAATGAAACTGATTGAGTGATTAGAACGAGAGTTTTGCGAGCTAGAGTGTGTTTTTTTTGTGTGTTAATGGCGGCCAGAAAGAAAGAAGATAGAAACTAGAAAAAGAAAATACGGGGGATGGGATTTGACTAAGTCAAATTTTTCAAAAAATTCACCCCTTGTCACATTTAACCCTATACTTTACTTTTCTTTTCCTTTTTAGTTAATAACTCCGTTTAGGCTAACATCCATTAAATCACTTAACAATCATTAGTCTATTTCATTGTAATAGCAATTCTAACCCTCACACAACTTAAGCAACGTATCCTATTAGCAAATCACCGAGATCTAAAGCAAGTCCTATCTCATCGAGCGAGCACAAGTCGTATTCTAAAGCAAGACCACTCATTAACCATTTAGCCAATTAATTTTCCTTAAACACTTTTGAAAATCGTTTTGATGACGAAGATGATTTAATATTTTCTCCCCCTTAAACGATGACCCGTTTTCTATTTAAAGAGCTGTAGTCATTGTTTAAAGAGTCAAATATTGATGAAAACATTTCCAATTAATGTCTTGAAAAGATTGATTCGTGGTGGCAATAAGATTTCTCTTATTTGGACAAATTAATGCACTGAAACGTACACTAACTCGTGTTAGACCAAGTTGTAAAGTAAACTTGATCCCATTGCATGATTTGGCTTGTAAATCATGCCCGAGAAAATTAATTCCCGTTGTGAGCCAACGTTTTCCAAGGAAATACGTGACTTTAATGTGAAAAACGGGTTGCAGTCAGAAATAACTACAAGCCATAATGGGCATGTTTTAAAAATGTACAACTTTTATACGGACTCTATTTATGGCGCCGTGTCAATATTGATCGACATTTCTAAAGCCGTAAATATTACCGTACTAAAAGACATGCCCGATTTAAAAAAAATGAAAAATATTTTTGGATTTTCTTGATTTTATAATTTTTATGGTTTTTCTAGGTTTTATATTTTTTATGGTTTTTCTTGGTTTTATATTTTTGTATTTTTCTTTTTGTGGTTTATATATATACGATAATATACATGATCACGAACAAAGGATACGCATGAATAGTTTACCACCACTATTCAGCTGATTCTTCTGCCAATTCTTTGAGAGTCGTTGGAGAGAATGATTTCATGCCAAGCTTGTCGATCAAAAACTCGATTCGTCCTCGATCTAAGGCTTTGGTGAACATATCTGCCAGCTGATACTCAGTGGTGACAAAATACAGCTTGATCACTCTGTTCTCCACCTGCTCTTTAATGAAATGGTAGCGAATGTCTATGTGCTTTGCCCGGGAGTGTTGAACGTAGTTGCAGCAAAGGGCAATGGCGCTCTTGTTGTCACAATACATCGGGATTTTGTTGAATCCCAAACCGTAGTCAGTTAGTTGTGATCTCATCCAAAGAACTTGAGCACAACAACCAGACATGGCGATGTATTCAGCCTCCGTGCTAGAAATTGCAGCGCTTTTCTGCCTTTTTGAAGACCAACTAATCAATCTGTCTCCAAGGAGTTGCACAGACCCAGAAGTGCTACGCCTCGTGTCTTGACACCCAGCATGATCGGTATCTGCGTATGATATTAAAGCAATTGAGGAATCTTTCGGATACCATAGACCACGATGAAGTGTTCCTTTGAGATACCGAAAGATCCTTTTAACAACATATAGGTGCTTTTCGGTAGGCCGAGCCTGATACCGGGCACACATGCATACGGCAAATTGCAAATCAGGCCTGCTAGCAGTCAGATAGAGAAGGGTGTCGATCATCCCATGGTAAAGTTTTGGATCGACAATAGTCCCATTCCTATCTTCATCTAACTTGGATTTCTCCACCATTGGAGTGTCCACGGGGTCACAATTTTCAAAGTTATATTTCTTTAAAGATTCTAGAGCATATTTGGATTGATTAATAAAGATGCCTCTGGGATTCTGAGAAATTTGTAATCCTAAGAAAAATGAAAATTTTCCCATCATTGACATCTGAAAGCGTGTGGACATTATCTTCTCAAAGTGGTTTGACAATTCTATGTTAGAGGCAGCAAATATTATATCATCAACATAAATTTGTACCAGTATCATGTCGTTGTCCTCCTTGAGAGTGAATAGAGTGGGGTCCACCTTGCCTTTGGAGAAGCCTTCCGAAATGAGATATGTTGAAAGGAGATCATACCATGCGCGTGGAGCTTGTTTCAACCCATAGAGAGCCTTCTTAAGCTTGTACACATGATTAGGAAACTCTGTGCTAACGAACCCATCCGGCTGACTAACATAGACTTCTTCCCTTAGTTCACCGTTTAAAAATGCCGTCTTCACATCCATTTGATAGACGATTATGTTCATATGAGCAACATACGCAAGGAAGAGTCTAATAGCCTCCAATCTTGCAACAGGAGCAAAAGATTCTTCAAAGTCGATACCCAAGGCTTGTTTGTATCCTCTAGCAACCAATCTAGCCTTATTTTTCAATACTCCACCCATCTCATCGAGTTTTACCTTATAAACCCACAACAAAGTAAGGATGTTAACCTTGTCAGCGAGAGGAACTAATTCCCATACTTCAAGTCTTTGGCATTCATTTAGTTCCTCTTGCATGGCTTCAATCCAAGATGATTGAGTCATAGCATGTTGCCAGTTTTTAGGTTCAATTTCGGAGAGAAATGCATCAAAATAGCAATAGAGTACACTCTCTTGTAATTGATGGTGTGTAGAGACTGGTCGATCGAGACTTCCAATGACATTCCTAATTGGGTGATGTTTTGTCCATTTGGTGCTGTGATTTTCAATCCGTGGTGGTCTGGAGTGAACAATTTAAGGAGCTTCTTCTGAAGTAGACGCGGCTGAAGGGTTTTCAGGTATCGGTATACCAAAGAAAGGAAGCTCTTGTAGGTGAGCATATTCCAAATCGTAATCAGTAGAATCCTCTTCCACATCAGTAGGCACAAGTAAGGGTGATGATTCAGGTGTAGTTTGAGAATCACTTGGTAGAGGTGCATCCGGTTTAATGTTAATTGAAGATGCATTTGATAAAGGTTCATTAGCTTGAGCAATAACTTCAGGGATTGGAGCTATCACTACAGGTGCTGGAACTTCATCATTTGGGGGATCAAAGAATTCATCAAACAACGGTTGAAATAGTTTATCTCACTCGGGCCTTGTAGGTGGTAAAAATGATGTAGAAGTAGGATTATTGGGAACTAATAGCACCGGTTCCCATCTCATGAAGCGCGGTTCAGAGCTGCGTTGCTCAGAAGCCATCGCTGTCAGCTCATCGAAATCTGCGTCCATAGTTTCTACTATCTTACCAAGACGACGGTTGTAAATTCGGTATGCTTTCTTGGAAGGTGAGTAACCAATGAAAATACCTATATCGGCTTTTGGTTGAAGTTTGCCCAAGTTCTCACTATTAATGTTTAGATAACAAAGAGCACCAAACACATGAAAGAAGGAAACATCGGGTTTACGATCATGTAGAAGCTCGTAAGGTTTTTTTCCATGGCGTTTCTGAATGATAGAGCGGTTTTGGGTGAAACATGCAGTAGATACAGCTTCTGCCCACAAGAATAATGGAGCGTTCGCATAAATCAGCATAGTCCTAGCAGCTTCCATAAGCGTACGATTCCGTCTTTCAACGACACCGTTTTGTTGTGGAGTACGTGCAGCGGATATTTCATGTGAGATACCAACTTCTTCATAGTAATCACGAAGAGTTTGGTTGACGAACTCTGTTCCATTATCTGTACGAATACGGCGGAAAGTAGTATTTAAACGTACCTGAATGAATTTCAGAAAAGTGATGATAGCCTTCGGTGCTTCATCCTTTGTACGTAGAAATCTAACCCATGTAAACCTGGAGAAATCATCCACAATAACAAGGATGAATTTCTTACCGCTCACACTTTCGGTTCGCAGTGGCCCACAAAGATCCATATGCAAAAGATGAAGTTTTTCTTGATTGGTGTCTTCAGCTTTGGGCTTGTATGATTTCTTGGTACTTTTCCCCCTTGAACACGCGGAACATAAATGGTCCTTGTGAAATTTGAGCTTTGGAAGACCACGAACTAATTCGTTTTTAGCCAGATGATTAATAGCATCAAAGTTAAGATGAGATAATCTGCGATGCCATAACCATGACTTGGTCTTAGATGCTTTAGAGAGAAGACATACTGGAGAGGCGGCCATCATGTCTTGTAAGGACAAAGTATAAAGATTTTCACCACGAGACCCCTTCAACAAATCTTTTCCTTCCAAGTTGCGGATGAAACAAGTATGTTGTCGAAAAGCAACCTCTAGGTTGGAATCACAAAACTGTCCTACTGAAAATAAATTATGACCATGACCTTCTACATAGTATACCCTTGAAATCGTAACGTTTCCAATCTGATATTCACCATACCCCATTATCTTTGCAATATGATCATTACCGAATTTAACCGTTCCAAGAAACTTGCTGACGAAATTTCGGAGCATCGAGCGATCTCCGGTCATATGCTTTGAGCAACCGGAGTCCAAATACCAGAGGATGATTTGGACCACCTGAAAATATCACCAGACGAAGACAATGTATAGGTTTCGGAATCTGAGTGTTCCTTGTTATTAGCAGGTACAGATTTAATGATCTTAAATTTGCTAACTTTAGGTTTCTTAGATTTCCTAGCCTTCTTCCTAGTTGGTAGTGTAGATTCAAGTTGGCTTAAATCCTGAGGTATTTCTTCATTGATAGGCACTATAGTGGGGGCTGACCTAATTAAAGGGCGCGGTTTCCATACTTTAGTGCTAGTGTGCCTAACTAAAGGACGCTGAGACCTAACCTCAATGGATGCATTCCTAGTTAAAGGGCACATTTTTCCATCTAATGTAAAGGTCCTACCAGTGGGACACCATTGCCATCCAACTTGGGTACGAGTTCTCCCAGTGGGCTTCCATTCAAAATTATTCCTAATGGCATTCATTTCATTCACATGATCAATAAGACACAAATCATGACATTGGGAAAACATGCACTCATTACAATTCCAACAATTCAAATTAGAATTCACAAATGGTTTAGGCTTCTGCACAGGCGCAGAGCTTTTAGTCTTAGCAACATGATTCTTTTTATTTAAATCTGACATAACATCCCTATGGTGAGCTTCTACTTTCTTCTTGTTGGTACTACTAGTGGAGGGCTTGATCTTATCTTTCTTGAGTGGCGATCCTTTGGCCTTAGTAGACTCTTTTAATCCTGTAGAAGTCAAAGTGGGAACATTAGTAACAGATTTTAAAGGTGCCTTAGTTGATGGTGCCAATGACGGTTTTGCTCCTGGAGTCTTATTGATTGGAGTTACAGCAATGGGTCGATTATTAAGTAGTGCAGAACCCGGTTTTCCTATGTATTGCAAGTAGGCTAAGCAATATTAAACACGCTTAATATATTCATGAGCTGAATAATAGTAACTGCTTGAGGGATCTAACGCATACAAATCATCTAAAATATCCCTAACAAGATCTACATGCTTAATTGCATTCCTCATATAATCATCGTAGGTAACCGGGTTTTTCTTATGGAGCAGGTTCTTATAAAGCACTACTGAATTGGTTGTTGGAGCACTAGAGGACGGTGCAGAGTTGGTAGCTAAGTTATTAAGAACTTCTTGTCGGGTGAGAAGAAGTTTCTCCTTTAACTCAGCCAAAACCATGTTTTTGTCAATGAGCTGGATGTTTAAGTCAGAGATTTCCTCACACTTTTGGTTCAGTTGTTCAACATAAGATTGTTGTTGTGCTGCATTAAAAGCTAAGCGTTCTTCTATTGAACCATAAAGAGCGGATATTCCCTGTCTTGCCCGATCCATCTCCCTTAGAATAGACGAATGTCTAACTTCTAAGTCCTGGTTTTTAGACTCTGCAGCCTCTAGTTCCAATTTTAGTGTTTCATTTGATGACACATCTCTCTTTAATCTCATAATCTCTTACTCTAATGCCTTAACTATTTCAATCATCTTGTCACTCGTCTCAACACTGTTTTCACAACCATTTGTTATCAAAAGATCCTCATTTTGAGTTTGTTGTTTTAATTCTAAAGATATACAATGTTGTTCAAGTTGATTAAAGCGTTTTGTAAGTAAATTGTAAGAATCTTGAAGCTTTAAAAATTCAGCGTTAGATTCGTGACAAGAATGATTATCTACCTCATTTATAGTATCAGCAACATTTACAGAGAGATCACACACATCATCACATATATTCACAACATCACATTTAATCATAGCGGAAGTAAGCTCATTCGAATAATTAACATTCACAGTAATAAGCACATCACACGAAATTACTTGAGACAAGAATCGGTCATATTCGGATAAAATATTTTCCTTTTCAATTAATTGTAGTTCGTAAGCGGTGTCCATTTCATAAAACACTTTTTGAACTTCTGCAATTTCAAATTCGAGATTTTCCGAAAGAGATACAAAACTTCTTTTTAGACTTTCGACAAACGGATTGATCTCATTTTGAAACACCTCGTTCATGTGTTCGAAAGCCCATTCTCCGGCGTTTAAGCCATTTTAAGTCGTACATTCCCGGATGACCTTGTCAAAACTAGCAAAGTATTGATTAATCTCTTGCAAGTTTAACCATACAGTGCTAACAGGTGGAAGATCCTTTGGAATTTCCTTAGGTCCTTCCATTTTGACAAGTGTAGGAAGTGTACTAGGGTTTTCTTCATTTAACATGTAGGTTGGTGCTGTGATGAGATCTTTGTCCATATGGAAGCGAATTCTAAAATCCGTTTTTGCAAGCTCCTGATTCATTTTAAAATAATCACAATCAGGATATTTTGCAAAGTTGTATGACCGATTCTCATCAACTAGATCCTTATTTGTGCGATCCTCGAAAATAACAATCGGGTCTAAGACCAATCCTAATTGGGTTGCATTATAAAGTCTTGGATATGGATAAAAGCTTGTTTTGCATACCGTGGGTTAGGGGGAAGGCCTTTTTGACGCGATAAGTTAAACTCTCTAAACGATGCGTCAAATAAGTGCACTAGTTGAGAGGCAGCGTATTGTCTTAAAAGCAAATAATCTAAACTTCTAATCTTATTAGCTGCATTAATTTCCATTTCATTCTTTTTAGACTCGAGTAACTCAAAATCCGTTTGAAGTTTGTGAAAATTAGTGACCACTAACTCTTGTTCTTTAGGTTCGTTAGAAAGATCTGCTCTTAAGGTTTCAATTTCTTGCAAATGACCCATTTGTTTGTTTCGAAAATGATCATATTCGGGATTTGTTAGAACACTGGACGAAGGAACTAATTCCAAAGTTTGAACTTTCTCGTTGCACAAGGCAAGCTCATCAGACAAATTTTTATTCTTAGCTAGGGTTTCTAAGAGTGCAGCATTCATTTGGCTAAGTAATGTAGCAGGAACCATGACCAAATCTTGTTGAGCAGGAGTATGCGTATGCGAAATGACTCACGGTTGTGTTTCACTCAAAGTCTGGGGACTCACATTGATATTACTATCATTGATTGTCTCCTCATTTGAAAGACTCACCACCGAAGACTCATTCGAATCAGCACTCTCTTGCACAACTTGATGTGGTTTAATACTAGTATCAGTGGTATTAGTAAGTACCTCAGATATTTTATCTGACCCAAAGCTAGAGAGAGTTGCCATGAGAGCTACCTGAGCAGATTGAAGATCATCACAGTCTGAATCGTAAGCATCAAGATCATCTGCTTGGTATGCTGCATTCTGTGTAGTGACAACGTCTTGTTCAGCAATCCCTGGATCAGCAAGAAATGCAAGCTCCTCTTCATCAAGTTCCCGTCCTTGTGCCTAAGCGTTCACCAGATAAATCTTCTCTGCAAACCATTGACCATCCCTTCTCATCTTGGGTTTTTTGCAATCCTTGGACATGTAACCTTCTTCCTTAAAGTTGTAGCATGTAATCATTCTCAACTTGCCTGTGGAATTAGCCCGTGGAGGAGTGTTGACCATTGGAGCAAGATTGACCGTGCGTGCATTGGTGGTTGATGTAGTGGGTCTCCCCTGATAAGGTTGAATAGGTTGAACCATTACCCTGCCATTCTCAATAGTAGCTTGTTGGCGAGAATTGGATGAATTCCTCAGCTGATTATTAGTAGGAGCTGGTCTTCTAAATCCTCGTTTGCTTAATGTCCTTGTGAGATAAACAGACATAGTGGCTAACACTTCAACTGGGTCAGTTCCTTGTTTGAATTCAGGAATGGGGACTTCATCATTATCACAATACAGTGCTTGGTCTTGTTGAGCTGCATAAGCACTAGAAGGAATACTCATGTGGTCAGAGTAGCTTGATGGATATGCTGCATTTTCTTGATAAGAAGAATATGATGACTGAGCATAAGGTGCAATGCTTGCTGGTGAATATCGGTGAGGTTGTGAAGCATATTGTGATGCTTGTGGTTCTCTCTGAGACGAAGGTGCATTAAACCGATATTGTTGCTGATGTGAGGTGGGTGGTTACGGTAGAATCGAATATTGGGGGAAGCTTGGAGTCAGGTACAGTGATGGATGATAGGCTTGGTGTCCCATGATATAAGGAGTGTTGTTGTACGACAAGCTTGGTTGATTCGCCATCAAAGCTAAAGAATCAGGGTACATACCTCGAGGCGAATGGTGCATGATCACATGTTTCTCATGCTGCAGAAGAAAAGCATAGAGTTGATCCAAATTGCACTTATGCAAATCCCTGGTTAACTTAACATCGGTAATATACTCACCCCATTCAGCTTGAGGTAAAGTATTCAAAAACTTGGTGTTAACTTGGAATGGAGCAATCACGAGATTGTATACATTCAGATCATTCATGAGAGTAGTGAATCTGAAGTAGTAGTCGTGAAGCGTTTCCCCTGGACTGTACGTGAATCTATCAAACATATCATATAACTGACATTCCCTTTCCTGTTTAGTAAGAGACGTACCTTGTAGCAACACCTTTAGACGTTCCCATAAATCCTTTGCAACCGTATATTGACTTACCATTCGATAGATGTCATGTGGAAGAGCTTGGAGAATGGTTTGAAGAGCCTTTTCGTCTGCATCGGCAACAAGTTGTTGAGCTGGTGTAAGTTCTTCAAACTCTCGTGGTCGAGTCACATTGTTAACCACGATGGTACCATAATCAAGTGGACCATTTAGAATTGACTTGACCATAAGCCTCCCATATGTCAGTTTTCCCTTAATGTATGACATCATACGGCCTTGCCATGCTTCAAAGACTTCTTTAATTAGCATTGGAGGGCGATTATCCGTTCCCGTAATAACGGAAATATCCGTAAGTGATGTCATTTGAGGCATTAATGAATTCAGATTCATTTTGATCACTTTAAAGAGACAAAGATTATCGGTTGATCGAGCAGTGAAGTAAAGTTGTGAGTTGTGTTGAGTTTTTGTGTAAGAAACCAAGATTAAATCCTCTAAAAAATCGTCGAAAAAACAAGTAAAATATCCCTTGGTTCGGAACAATTGTTGATTCAGAAGTGTTGATTCGGAAGACTTTGGCTCGGAACTTCTCTTGATCCGGAACTTTTGGTTCGGAAGAACTGATTCGGAACTTTCCTTGATCCGGAACTTTTTGTTCGGATGATTTAATTCGGAACTTTCCTTGATCCGGAACTTTCCTTGATCCGGAACTTTTGGTTCGGAAGAACTGATTCGGAACTTTCCTTGATCAGGAACTTTTGGTTCGGAAGATTTGATTCGGAACATTCCTTGATCCGGAACTTTTTGATCCGGAACTTTTGGTTCGGAACTTTTTGATCCGGAACTTTTCTTGATCCGGAACTTTTGATCCGGAACTTTTGGTTCGGAACTTTTTGATCCGGAACTTTACTGGGAAAAAAAATCTGGTTCGTGTAACAGTCGACTAGATATATGAAGAATAAACCCAGATTTTTACCAAATAACCCAAAAAGTTTTGTGATTTCTATTAAAATAAGTAAAACCCAATACTTATCTACTAATCCCAATCAACAAAATCACCAAAAACTTCAAGAATAAAGAAAGATCTTCTTAAAGAACACTAATACAATCAAAAACTAAATAACAACACAAATCATTACCTTAAATCACCCCATAGCTCTGATACCAATTGTAGAATATTGATAATCTTGTGAATCAATGAAGTGGGTTGAAGATTTCTAGAGAGAGAAACTAGTGAGAGAAAGTGAGAGAGAACTATGTGTTTTTCATTCAAATGGTAAAATGGAAAAATCAACAACCAACCCCTTTCCATGGTGGAAAGGAGTATTTATATCCAAGCCTCTAATGGGCTTGGGCCGACCCATGACAAGCCCATGGGTCGGTTTCTTACTTAACTTAATAAGCATACATTAACTACGAGCTATACAACATTAATAATATTGTGGAGTGACCGATACTTCTAATATACGTTAAAAACGTATTTCTAACACGGTTTGATTTTAACACCCCTTATAGTTTTGAAAACGACACAAACGACCCTTGAGCTATAACATAGTCACGAATAGGTTTATACAAATTTTACTAGTTTATGATTTTGGACTAAACTTTCACCAATTGACAACTTAGGCACGAAAAGTTTCTATGTATTCCTAGTTTGGGCTTATACGGCCCATTTGGGTCCGGTTAGGGTAAAAAGGATAATGGGCTTGATTTTGGCTTAGTAAAAACTTAAGGTAACTTAGAAAGTTTTAAATAATTACTATTGGGCCTACAATAGTCTTATTAAATGGGCTTATATGTGAAGTGGGCTTATAACATGTTTTATTTCTAATTTAACTTAGTGGAAGCTTAAATATATTCGGCTTATTTTTATGGCTTATATTGGCTTATTGTTTGTGACTAAATTTTATATTTTCCTAATAGCTTAACCTAAGCTTAGGGTTTGAGGGCTTATGGGCTTATTCTAGAGCTTTTGAGGTTCGGCTTTCGTTTGCATGGGCTTATGGAGACCCATAATATTCGGCTTATTTTTAAGGGGGATTATCTACAAGAGTGCACGCGTTTTATTAATAAGCCGAGCCTATAAGTCCATCTATTGGGCTTATTGTTTGTTTTCAAGGTACTAACTTATTACTAGTTTATTTCTAGGAGTTTTAAGAAAGGTGTTCAACATGTTAGGGCATAGTTAAGGATTTAGGGCACGAAAGTCTACCCACCATATGAGCCGTGGGCTCATAAGCTATATGGGAGGCATTTCATGGAGGTTTTACATATGCATGGCAACCTAGGCTCGTTTCCTAAGTTCCTACATGCATACCATGAGATGAAAAGTAAAGATGATTGAAATAGGTCTAAGGTAGACTACAGTTACTTGTGTGATCAAGATGGTGATGAATGAGGTGATGTTGGCGTCGGTTTGTCTTAGACGAGACTTAGAGGTCTTGAATGCTAGCCTTCAATGCTTGGAGTACAAAGATACGAGGTAGTAAATGAGATGGAGGAGTTTGTTAGCTCAAGGTGCTATGTGGGAGTATCTTTGATCCGAAAATAATAGGTGTGAGGGTGAATGTGTGTAGGTTAGTTTTATAAATATCTAAGGATGAAATGGGAGTTGTGGTTTGGGGTAGGACACGGCAAGAAAGAGAAGGATGCATAGATTTGGTGAATTTAGGAAGTACTAGGAAGTACTTAGTTTTAATGAGGCTTTGATATAAACTTGACCCTTGTGGTCATTCAAGCCGTTGCATACAAGGTTCCCAAGGGCAAGAATAGTGTTTTCATTTAAGGTAGTGTTGTACAAGGTGGGAAAATGTGTGTGGTGAAGCTTGTATACACGGTTAGGAGTAAGGGATGGGGTAGAGTTTGTAGATTTTTGAATTTTGTCTTATGTATAAGTTAGTTAAGTGTATAATACTTTGTAGTGTCTAGGATTGGTTTTGGTTTGAATATTGGGGTCTTGGTATAATTATTAGGGTTATAAGTATGATGTAGTAGAAATAGGTTCGAGTCCTAATTTATTTGGTTAGGTTTTGGGATCCTTGGTGAAAGTATGGTCGTTTAGGTGATTTTTATTATATCAAAAGTATATTAAAAGAATAAAATGATTTAACGTAGTGTTCATGTATAAAAGTAATTGTCATCGTAGTTAACTTAACATCGGTAATATACTCACCCCATTCAGCTTGAGGTAAAGTATTCAAAAACTTGGTGTTAACTTGGAATGGAGCAATCACGAGATTGTATACATTCAGATCATTCATGAGAGTAGTGAATCTGAAGTAGTAGTCGTGAAGCGTTTCCCCTGGATTGTACGTGAATCTATCAAACATATCATATAACTGACATTCCCTTTCCTGTTTAGTAAGAGACGTACCTTGTAGCAACACCTTTAGACGTTCCCATAAATCCTTTGCAACCGTATATTGACTTACCATTCGATAGATGTCATGTGGAAGAGCTTGGAGAATGGTTTGAAGAGCCTTTTCGTCTGCATCGGCAACAAGTTGTTGAGCTGGTGTAAGTTCTTCAAACTCTCGTGGTCGAGTCACATTGTTAACCACGATGGTACCATAATCAAGTGGACCATTTAGAATTGACTTGACCATAAGCCTCCCATATGTCGGTTTTCCCTTAATGTATGACATCATACGGCCTTGCCATGCTTCAAAGACTTCTTTAATTAGCATTGGAGGGCGATTATCCGTTCCCGTAATAACGGAAATATCCGTAAGTGATGTCATTTGAGGCATTAATGAATTCAGATTCATTTTGATCACTTTAAAGAGACAAAGATTATCGGTTGATCGAGCAGTGAAGTAAAGTTGTGAGTTGTGTTGAGTTTTTGTGTAAGAAACCAAGATTAAATCCTCTAAAAAATCGTCAAAAAAACAAGTAAAATATCCCTTGGTTCGGAACAATTGTTGATTCAGAAGTGTTGATTCGGAAGACTTTGGCTTGGAACTTCTCTTGATCCGGAACTTTTGGTTCGGAAGAACTGATTCGGAACTTTCCTTGATCCGGAACTTTTTGTTCGGATGATTTAATTCGGAACTTTCCTTGATCCGGAACTTTCCTTGATCCGGAACTTTTGGTTCGGAAGAACTGATTCGGAACTTTCCTTGATCCGGAACTTTTGGTTCGGAAGATTTGATTCGGAACATTCCTTGATCCGAAACTTTTTGATCCGGAACTTTTGGTTCAGAACTTTTTGATCCGGAACTTTTCTTGATCCGGAACTTTTGATCCGGAACTTTTGGTTCGGAACTTTTTGATCCGGAACTTTACTGGGAAAAAAAATCTGGTTAGTGTAACAGTCGACTAGATATATGAAGAATAAACCCAGATTTTTACCAAATTACCCAAAAAGTTTTGTGATTTCTATTAAAATAAGTAAAACCCAATACTTATCTACTAATCCCAATCAACAAAATCACCAAAAACTTCAAGAATAAAGAAAGATCTTCTTAAAGAACACTAATACAATCAAAAACTAAATAACAACACAAATCATTACCTTAAATCACCCCATAGCTCTGATACCAATTGTAGAATATTGATAATCTTGTGAATCAATGAAGTGGGTTGAAGATTTCTAGAGAGAGAAACTAGTGAGAGAAAGTGAGAGAGAACTATGTGTTTTTCATTCAAATGGTAAAATGGAAAAATCAACAACCAACCCCTTTCCATGGTGGAAAGGAGTATTTATATCCAAGCCTCTAATGGGCTTGGGCCGACCCATGACAAGCCTATGGGTCGGTTTCTTACTTAACTTAATAAGCATACATTAACTACGAGCTATACAACATTAATAATATTGTGGAGTGACCGATACTTCTAATATACGTTAAAAACGTATTTCTAACACGGTTTGATTTTAACACCCCTTATAGTTTTGAAAACGACACAAACGACCCTTGAGCTATAACATAGTCACGAATAGGTTTATACAAGTTTTACTAGTTTATGATTTTGGACTAAACTTTCACCAATTGACAACTTAGGCACGAAAAGTTTCTATGTATTCCTAGTTTGGGCTTATACGGCCCATTTGGGTCCGGTTAGGGTAAAAAGGATAATGAGCTTGATTTTGGCTTACTAAAAACTTAAGGTAACTTAGAAAGTTTTAAATAATTACTATTGGGCCTACAATAGTCTTATTAAATGGGCTTATATGTGAAGTGGGCTTATAACATGTTTTATTTCTAATTTAACTTAGTGGAAGCTTAAATATATTCGGCTTATTTTTATGGCTTATATTGGCTTATTGTTTGTGACTAAATTTTATATTTTCCTAATAGCTTAACCTAAGCTTAGGGTTTGAGGGCTTATGGGCTTATTCTAGAGCTTTTGAGGTTCGGCTTTCGTTTGCATGGGCTTATGGAGACCCATAATATTCGGCTTATTTTTAAGGGGGATTATCTACAAGAGTGCACGCGTTTTATTAATAAGCCGAGCCTATAAGTCCATCTATTGGGCTTATTGTTTGTTTTCAAGGTACTAACTTATTACTAGTTTATTTCTAGGAGTTTTAAGAAAGGTGTTCAACATGTTAGGGCATAGTTAAGGATTTAGGGCACGAAAGTCTACCCACCATATGAGCCGTGGGCTCATAAGCTATATGGGAGGCATTTCATGGAGGTTTTACATATGCATGGCAACCTAGGCTCGTTTCCTAAGTTCCTACATGCATACCATGAGATGAAAAGTAAAGATGATTGAAATAGGTCTAAGGTAGACTACAGTTACTTGTGTGATCAAGATGGTGATGAATGAGGTGATGTTGGCGTCGGTTTGTCTTAGACGAGACTTAGAGGTCTTGAATGCTAGCCTTCAATGCTTGGAGTACAAAGATACGGGGTAGTAAATGAGATGGAGGAGTTTGTTAGCTCAAGGTGCTATGTGGGAGTATCTTTGATCCGAAAATAATAGGTGTGAGGGTGAATGAGTGTAGGTTAGTTTTATAAATATCTAAGGATGAAATGGGAGTTGTGGTTTGGGGTAGGACACGGCAAGAAAGAGAAGGATGCATAGATTTGGTGAATTTAGGAAGTACTAGGAAGTACTTAGTTTTAATGAGGCTTTGATATAAACTTGACCCTTGTGGTCATTCAAGCCGTTGCATACAAGGTTCCCAAGGGCAAGAATAGTGTTTTCATTTAAGGTAGTGTTGTACAAGGTGGGAAAATGTGTGTGGTGAAGCTTGTATACACGGTTAGGAGTAAGGGATGGGGTAGAGTTTGTAGATTTTTGAATTTTGTCTTATGTATAAGTTAGTTAAGTGTATAATACTTTGTAGTGTCTAGGATTGGTTTTGGTTTGAATATTGGGGTCTTGGTATAATTATTAGGGTTATAAGTATGATGTAGTAGAAATAGGTTCGAATCCTAATTTATTTGGTTAGGTTTTGGGATCCTTGGTGAAAGTATGGTCGTTTAGGTGATTTTTATTATATCAAAAGTATATTAAAAGAATAAAATGATTTAACGTAGTGTTCATGTATAAAAGTAATTGTCATCGTAGTTTAAAGTCAATTATTGTGTAAGAAAATACATACATGAATACTCAAGACTTATGAATTTATATATTTAAGTAGTCATTTATTAATTGTGACCATGACGTTGGATTTTTAGAAATCAATAGGATGAATGCAAGTGATCATATGTTCAGGTGACTTAAAAGTCCCTCATAATAGATTGTTTGTTGTCCAGTATGCTCTTGAAATGTAGTCATACTAATATGGCCATGCCATAATCATAACAAAAAGGTTGTGATATAGTTGTTTCCCTGTTCAGATGATTATAATGATGTATGCTCATGTGATGCATATGATTGTTCAAAGGATTTCATGCAAAGGTGATAGAATAAATATATAGATATCATGAAGTGACGTACACAATGTTGACATAGTCAAAACCTGAAATTTACAGGTTTTACAACATAAACCCGTTATTTTAGCTTTGTCCTCAAAGCTTAAGATGACGTCACTGCTTAGGTGAAAAGGTGTGGGTACTTAGCTCTAAACGAGTCTTCGTGCTCCCAAGTAAACTCGGGACCTTTCCTAAAGTTCCATCGTATTTTAACTAACGGGATTTGGCTTCGTTTCAACTTCTTAATTTCTCTCTCCACGACTTCCACAGGTTCTTCTACAAATTGAAGTTTGTCGTCAAAATGGACTCCCTCCAATGGCATTGCTAACGGTTCATCTGCGTAGCACTTCTTCAAGTTTGAGACATGGAATGTAGAGTGTACCCGACTCAACTGCTGGGGCAACTCTAAGCGATAGGCGACCTTTCCAATTCTGGCAATCACCTTAAAAGGTCCTACATAACGTGGATTTAACTTCCCCCGTTTCCCAAACCGTACAACACCCTTCCAAGGTGATACCTTCAGCATAACACGGTCGCCTACAACAAACTCCATAGGTTTACGCTTCCTGTCAGCATAACTCTTTTGTCAATCCTGGGCAGCCTGAATTCGCTGCTTGATGAGGGCGATCTTCTCTGTAGTCTCTTGGATCAGTTCGGGTCGTGTCAGTTGAAATTCCCCCACCTCTTCCCAGCATACTGGTGATCGACATTTGCGGCCGTAGAGGGCCTCAAATGGTGCCGGCTTAATACTGGCATGGTAGCTGTTATTGTAGGAGAATTCAACTAATGGGATGTGTTCGACCCATCCTTTCCCAAAGTCGATCACACATGCTCTTAGCATGTCTTCTAGTGTTTGGATTGTCCGTTCACTCTGACCGTCGGTCTGCGGATGGTATGCGGTACTCATATCCAGGTTTGTTCCTAAAGCTCGTTGAAAAGCTTTCCAGAAGTTTGATGTAAACCTGCCATCTCTATCGCAGATGATTGAGACTGGTATCCCGTGTCTCGTCACGACTTCCTTTAAATACGTTTTGGCTAACTTGCTCAGAGAATCATTTTCCTTGATAGGTAAGAAGTGAGCTGATTTTGTGAGGCGGTCAACGATTACCCAAATTGTATCGTAACCGTGGGACGATGTAGGAAGTTTAGTAATGAAATCCATGGTGATATTTTCCCACTTCCATTTTGGTATTTCGGGTTGGACTAACAAACCTGATGGTCGCTGATGTTCTGTTTTAACTCTAGCACAAGTCAGACATTTCTTCACGTAGGTGGCAATGTCTGCTTTCATGTTCGGCCACTAGTATAATTTCTTCACGTATTGGTACATCTTTTCAGATCCGGGATGTATGGAGTACTTGGACTTATGAGATTCTTGCATGATCACGTTCCTTAAGTCTCCGTAACATGGCAGCCAGCTTCTTCCGTGTAAACACAATGTTCCGTCGGTTCTAGCCTCTAATTTTTCATTGCTTAGGTCCGTCCTAAGCATTCCTCCTATGTCTTCCCTTTCGATATTCTCGGGCTTCTGTGCCTGGAGCTGAGCCTCTAATATTTGTTTGGGTAGGTCCAAGTTAATGGTCATGACTAAGGCTCGAACTCTCATGGGAGGATCAGTTCCCTTTCGGCTTAGTGCATCTGCAACTACATTTGCTTTTCCTGGGTGGTATCTGATGTCACAGTCGTAGTCGCTGAGTAATTCTATCCAACGACGTTGCCTTATGTTTAGTTCCTTCTGATCTAGGATATGTTGCAAGTTCTTGTGATCAGTATGAACTGTGCACTTGGTCCCGTACAGGTAGTGCCTCCAGATTTTTAAGGCGAAAACTACGGATCCAAGTTCTAGATCATGGGTGGAGTAATTCTGCTCGTGCTTCTTCAGTTGTCTTGAAGCATAAGCAATCACTTTCTGTCTCTGCATCAACACAACTCCCAAACCTTTGTGCGAGGCGTCACAGTAGACAACGAAGTCTTCGTTACCTTCTGGTAGGGCTAAAATAGGTGCACTGCACAATTTTTGTTTGATGGTCTGGAACGCAGCCTCCTCTTTTTCTCCCCACACAAATTTTATGCCCTTATGGGTAAGCTTGGTCATTGATTTAGCAATCTTAGAAAATCCCTCGATAAATCGTCGGTAGTAACCGGCAAGACCTAGGAATTGACGAATTTCCTTCGGCGACGTGGAAGATGCCCAATCTTTCACGGATTCGACTTTCGCGGGGTCAACTTGGATTCCTTTGTCATCAATCACATGACCGAGAAAGTGCACTTTAGGGATCCAAAAATCACACTTTGAGAATTTTACGTACAACTTTTCTTCCTTAAGCAGTTTTAGTACATGGGCCAGATGTTCTCCGTGTTCTTGCTCATTTTTGGAATAGATAACGATGTCATCAATAAACACTATCATGAACTTATCCATATAAGGTCTGCACACTCGATTCATGAGATCCATGAATATGGCTGGTGCATTGATCAGTCCAAATGGCATGACTTGGAACTCATAATGACCGTAGCGTGTCCTGAAAGTTGTCTTTGGTATATCTTCCTCTCTGACCTCAACTGGTGATACCCGGATCGTAAGTCGATCTTGGAGTACACGCTTGATCCTTGTAGCTGATCAAATAGGTCGTCGATTCGTGGTAACGGGTAACGGTTTTTCGCAGTTAACTTATTCAGTTCTCTGTAATCGATACACATTCGGAAATAACCGTCTTTCTTTTTAACAAACAACACTGGGGATCCCCAAGGTGAGGAACTGGGTCTGATAAAACCTTTGTCTGACAGTTCTTTGAGTTGTTCCGCAAGTTCTTTCATCTCGGTAGGTGCTAAGCGGTAGGGTGCTTTAGCTACAGGTGCTGCTCCCAGCACTAAGTCGATTTGAAATTCAACTTGGTGAGTCGGAGGTAATCCTGGCAAGTCGTCTGGAAAGACTTCAGGATAGTCAGGACGATGGGTACATCCTTGACTTGTTTCTTCTCGGGTTCTTCTTCTTTGTCTGTCTTAGAAATATGTGCTAAAAAGATAGGACATCCTTTTAGTAGATATTTCTAGGCTTTGGTACACAAGATCACACTTAACCTAGTGTATGTTTTATCCGAATTTCCGTCTCCTCGGATAATTAGATCTGCGTTTCCCCATGGTATGTGGACTAGTTTCTCGTCACACACAATGGTTACATGATATCTTGCCAACCAGTCCATAACAATAATGATATCAAAACTACTTAGTTTTATGGGTATTAATTGAATATCAAATGGGTGATTCTGAAGGTTTAAAGTACAGCCTCTTATGATCGTATTAGTTTCAATGATTTTTCCGTCCGAGAATTCGACTCTGTAACAGTTGTCTAATGGGGTAGGTAGAATGCCTAGTAAGCTACTAAACTCTATGGATACGAAACTCCTATCGGCTCCCGTATCGAATAAAATATTTGCATAGCGATTATTCAGAAGAAACGTACCAGTAACTACATTGGAGTCGGGGTTGGTCCTGTTTTATCCTATGACATAAACTCTGGCGGATGCTCCGCCTTGGCTTTCATTCTTACGCTTTGGGCAGTCAGGTCTGATATGTCCAGTCTCTCCACAACCATAGCAACGGATCTCCTTACGAGTCATGTTTCCACTGCCAGTGAGCTGGCGGCTTCCTTGGTACCCACCTCAACGGGAGTTTTGCATGTTGCCGTTGTGGGCCTTATAGTTGGCACTGGAGTTGTTCCTATTGGTCGGAGCATATGCGCTGCCCTGCTCTGGTCTTCGGCATTCAACAGTGGAGTAGTGATGGAAGTTACACTTTGAGCATTTTGGGTTGTTTCCCAAGTATGGAGGTGATCCTGAGGAAACAGCACTTCAGACTTGACTTAAACTTTGCCTCTTGGGCTGTTGAGTCTGGGGATGATGACAGTAGTTATCATCGACTTTCCTCTTGTGCTCCGCTTGTCTAACCAAATGATCACGACCACGTTTGTCCACTAGTTCTGTGGCAAACTCAATGGCACTCTCGATGGTAGTAGGTCGAGATGCAAGCACACTGTCATGAACAGAGTCTGGAAGTCCACTAACGTACTTCTCTATCTTATCCGGCACTTTAGGGTACATACGGGTACACATCAAAGTTAGTTCCTGGAACTTCTGGTTGTAACCCGTAATATTGAAGTTGATGCATTTGAGGTTCCACAATTCAACCTCTAGCTTTTTGATTTCACTGCGTGGACAGTATTTCATGGTAAGCTTGTCCTTCAATGCAGTCCATGTCATCCCATAGGCTCCATCATGTCCGAGGGTAGCAACTTGTGAGTTCCACCACGTGAGTGCATGTTCCAAGAGTGTACAAGTGGTGAATTTCACCTTGTTTTCCTCAGTACAGTCACTAATACGGAACACTGTCTCAGTCCTCTCAAACCATTGCATGAGCTCGACTACCCCTTCCTTGCCCTTGTAATAGCTGGGCTTGCACTTTAGGAAATCAGGGTAAGTACATCCTCGAGCTTCGCGGTTCCTGTTATTGGAGTTTTCACTGTCTCCATGGGTTCCGCTGGGGCGGTATTCCCTGGCAGCTAAGGCGTCAGTAATGCCTTGCTCAATCAGTACTCTGAGTTGTGCATCAGATATAGTTGTCGCAGGTGTTTCTGCGGGGTTTGTGCGTGCGCGTCTTGGTGGTATTTTTTCTATATTAATAAAAAAACTGAGATTTATTAGCTGATAAACAAAATGGTTATATTAAACTGCATGGGTAATGTTTATGAATAGAATTCACAACAAATTTGATAATCCGTTAAGAGTTCATAATAATATAAATGTAAGTAAACAAGTGGACGGTAACAGTATATTTCTGGCAAACAACAATATAGTACAAGTACAACCGATCTAAGACAGGGGCATAGCAAACCTGTCTGAAATAGTGGTACATATGTTTGTAATACAACCAAAGATATCCTACCTACTAAGGTTAGGTGCTACAAATACAACTGAAAGGAATACAAGTACAAAAGAGATAAATCATGCGAGCTGAGATGCAACTCAATGCTTGTCATGATGTACAAATGAAAATCTAGCCTACACTAGTATGGCTGCCTGCAGGTGCAGATGGTCCAGCTGGTGGTACGGGTGTACGCTCATCCTGCATGCGGATCACGGCACTCCGGGTCTCTCGAGTGTATCTCATAGTCTCTAGTAGCTGATGCTGACGTGCAGTGTCGGCACTCCGTAACTGCTCTGTCTCTGTAGTGATCCCCTGTTGACGAAGATCTGCCAAGTCCACGAAGGTCCTGAAGGTGTCCTCCTGCGTGTATATGGCGGCTCGGGTCTCGTAGGAATGACTCTCTAGCGAAGCTAGGAGGTAACGGAGGTAAGCTACCTCATCCAACAACCAGTGTATGGTCTCCTGGGTGGTGTATGACTCGCCGACCACGGCCCAGTAGAGAGAGTCAAGTCTCTCCTGAAGCACGGCGCGACCCTGCTGGTCCGCCTGTAGTAGAGAGTGGATAAGGGCGGTGTCCTGCGCCTGTCAGGCCGCAAGTGCATCGACTTGATCCTGAAGGGCGCTATGTCTAGCCTGTCCGACTCCCGATCCCTCTCCAATCTCATAGGTCGAGACAGGGATGGTGTCATGTCTCCTCTTACGAGTTGGCAAAACACTAGTGGGGTAAGTGCGAGGTACAGAAGGTGGTGGTAAGGGTGGTAAAGAAGGTACGACCTGGTCCACCTCTCTAGGAGGGGATGCAGGTACTACAAGCAGTGGTGTAGTAGGGGATACGGTAGGTGGTGAAGGAGTAGGTGAATCTGTGAGTATGATGACCCCATCCGGCTGGTCATCTCTGGACTCAGTGTCAGATGCAGGTCCAGCGAATACTGATGTCGGTGACAAGGGTGTGATGGTAGGAACCATAAGCTCCTCGAAGGTAGTCACGATAATAGGCGTTGTCATGATATCTGAAAGTAACATTTTAAATTTTACCAAGTTTTTAGCTTACACAATTCAAAAAGTTTTATGATGCATATGTGATGTGGTTTTAAATCTTTTAACCATGTTTGTCAAAAGTATAGATGGATACTTATGTGATTTATTTACCATGAGGGTATAAATCAATGTGAAGTTAGTTCACATAATATGGATGCTCTACAATGCTATATGCCTAACTTATAGGTTCCCCAAAAATCAATTTTTCTTTAAACTGATTTTTATGTTCAGTTATAGTCCAGTTTAAAAATTTTATATTATATTCTAAAATTTTTTATTAGCGATCTGGTTCTCTATAACTATGCCTCTGATACCATTTCTGTAACAACCCCAAGTTGGTCAAATGCAGCGGAATAGTAATTGGGGTGTTACTTGGGTGGATCGATAGCATATAGCATATAGAGCAATGATCATAAATATCATTTGGAAACATATTACATGAATTAATCGTACACATTTAGTATCTTGTCTGAAAAACCACATTTATTATAAAACAGAAATAAATATCCCAGCCCGATGGTAAACATGATGTTTCCTAAAATGCTAGAATCCAATGCATGAACCTGCTTACTTTCCTGAGAAAACATAAAAGTAAAATGTGGGGGTCAACACGAAGTTGGTGAATTCACAGGTTTAATTAATAAAGTATCAATATGCAAAGCACCACGATGATAGCAGGACATCACAGCCCAACGCTACAGTAGTTCCTACTGCCCTCTAATAGAAGCTAGACATGATTCTCAGTAAGCCCATTTGGGTCTATCCTGATTGAGGTTTCCCTTAATCCGACAATGACATAAACCTGCTGCTTGGCCTAAGCAATACGTGACAGCTGATCACGACAGGCCGGGTGTTGTCAATACCCGAATAGATCTATCCATACATTTCGCGCTACACTATTAACTAATACAGTCCACGGGAATGGGGCAAACAGTAGGAAAATAAATTGTTGTTGTCTGTGCATGCTTGCATATGAATATTTTTGTATGTTTTCTCCCCCAGTTATAAAACAGTAAAGATGGGGCCATGAACTCACCTTAGTGATAATGAGGTAGTGAGGATGATGTCACTGAATGACTGGCACAATAGTCACGGACTGGAGAAATTACCTAAGTAATTTAAATTCCTCAGTGAATGCAACAATAATAATGCATGATGAATGGTGCATATGAAAATGCATGATCACAATTCATGAGTGGTTACGTTGATTCAAGTGTTTGTTCTTATAGTGAAATGAAAGCATATACATATTTTTAGTTCTAAAAATATATATATAAATATATATTAATTTGTTTAAGGAAAGAGGGGTCGTAAATTAAATAAGTAGCTTTTATCTTATTTAATTTATCATGAGGAAATAAATTACAATTTATTAAGATTAATGTTTCGAAAGAAAATGGTTAACGGGGTTTGTCAAATTTCGTAGAGTTTGTAAATAACTATAGTGATTTATTTAACAAATGACATGTTTTATTACTTCTTTTAATTAAATAACAATACAATAAATCCTTGTAAGTGTAATAGTTTACAAAGGTAACTTTAAGTTTTCGTCCGTTAAGTTTATTACATCGTTAGTCCTTGTTAGTTAATTCTATTTATGAAAACGCCCCTAGGGCTTGGAAAACTTTAGAGAAATGACCAAACACCCCCTCAAATCCCACGGAAACTATATAATATGGGTTAGAGCTTGATATAAGTTTCAAAAGTGACACAATTAGTCCTTGTAGTTTATTTTAACTCACGGTTTGATTTTAACACCCCTTATAGTTTTGAAAACGACACAAACGACCCTTGCACTATAACATAGTCACGAATAGGTTTATACAAGTTTTACTAGTTTATGATTTTGGACTAAACTTTCACCAATTGTCAACTTAGGCATGAAAAGTTTCTATGTATTCCTAGTTTGGGCTTATACGGCCCATTTGGGTCCGGTTAGGGAAAAGAGGATAATGGGCTTGATTTTGGCTTAGTAAAAACTTAAGGTAACTTAGTAAGTTTTAAATAATTACTATTGGGCCTAAAATAGTCTTAATAAATGGGCTTATATGTGAAGTGGGCTTATAACATGTTTTATTTCTAATTTAACTTAGTGGAAGCTTAAATATATTCGGCTTATTTTTATGGCTTATATTGGCTTATTGTTTTTGACTAAATTTTATATTTTCCTAATAGCTTAACCTAAGCTTACGGTTTGAGGGCTTATGGGCTTATTCTAGAGCTTTTGAGGTTCGGCTTTCGTTTTCATGGGCTTATGGAGACCCATAATATTCGGCTTATTTTTAAGGGGGATTATCTACAAGAGTGCACACGTTTTATTAATAAGCCGAGCCTATAAGTCCATCTATTGGGCTTATTGTTTGTTTTCAAGGTACTAACTTATTACTAGTTTATTTCTAGGAGTTTTAAGCAAGGTGTTCAACATGTTAGGGCATAGTTAAGGATTTAGGGCACGAAAGTCTACCCACCATATGAGCCGTAGGCTCATAAGCTATATGAGAGGCATTTCATGGAGGTTTTACGTATGCATGGCAACCTAGGCTCGTTTCCTAAGTTTCTACATGCATGCCATGAGATGAAAAGTAAAGATGATTGAAATAGGTCTAAGGTAGACTACACTTACTTGTGTGATCAAGATGGTGACGAATGAGGTGATGTTGACGTCGGTTTGTCTTAGACGAGACTTAGAGGTCTTGAATGCTAGCCTTCAATGCTTGGAGTACAAAGATATGGGGTAGTAAATGAGATGGAGGAGTTTGTTAGCTCAAGGTGCTATGTGGGAGTATCTTTGATCCGAAAATAATAGGTGCGAGGGTGAATGAGTGTAACTTAGTTTTATAAATATCTAAGGATGAAATGGGAGTTGTGGTTTGGGGTAGGACACGGCAAGAAAGAGAGGGATGCATAGATTTGGTGAATTTAGGAAGTACTAGGAAGTACTTAGTTTTAATGAGGCTTTGATGTACACTAGACCCTTGTGGTCATTCAAGCCGTTGCATACAAGGTTCCCAAGGGCAAGAATAGTGTTTTCATTTAAGGTAGTGTTGTACAAGGTAGGAAATGTGTGTGGTGAAGCTTGTATACACGGTTAGGAGTAAGGGATGGGGTAGAGTTTGTAGATTTTTGAATTTTTTCTTATGTATAAGTTAGTTAAGTGTATAATACTTTGTAGTGTCTAGGATTGGTTTTGGTTTGAATATTGGGGTCTTGGTATAATTACTAGGGTTATAAGTATGATGTAGTAGAAATAGGTTCGAGTCCTAATTTATTTGGTTAGGTTTTGGGATCCTTGGTGAAAGTATGGTCGTTTAGGTGATTTTTATTATATCAAAAGTATATTAAAAGAATAAAATGATTTAACGTAGTGTTCATGTATAAAAGTAATTGTCATCGTAGTTTAAAGTCAATTATTATGTAAGAAAATACATACATGAACACTCAAGACTTATGAATTTATATATTTAAGTAGTCATTTATTAATTGTGATCATGACGTTGGATTTTTAGAAATCAATGGGATGAATGCAAGTGATCATATGTTCAGGTGACTTAAAAGTCCCTCATAATAGATTGTTTGTTGTCCGGTATGCTCTTGAAATGTAGTCATACTAATATGGCCATGCCTTTATGAATAAATACTCATAATCATAACAAAAAGGTTGTGATATAGTTGTTTCCCTGTTCAGATGATTATAATGATGTATGCTCATGTGATGCATATGATTGTTCAAAGGATTTCATGCAAAGGTGATAGAATAAATATATAGATATCATGAGGTGACGTACACAATGTTGACATAGTCAAAACCTTAAAGTTATAGGTTTTACACTTTGATTTTATGAATATGAAAATTTGACTAGAAATTTTATCTTTTGTGCCTTACTTGGTAAGATGAATGGGTTCTCACAACCTGAACTACCACATCAACATATTCATATATGTTGTAAACACAATGTATATATCAAGTCTAAGTTCTAAAAGTAATCTAATAAGAATATTATGGATAATTATATCTCAAATAAAACTATGATGCCTTAAGTTCCCTTGAAAACCCTTGAATCCCTATAAATGAGTGGTAAACTCAAGAATTGTGAAGTATGAATGTACAACATCTATGAATAAGTAATCAAATATTATGAAAAGCTTATAAACTATTACTTAGAAGTATAATTTCATCTTAGAACACTAAGTATAAACCATTTAAAGCTAAATACAATAATTAAGACCTAGTAACTAAGATTAGCACCTAAAATCTATTTCACAAAGAATTAGAGCCTAATCTTTTGCAATAAATTATAAAACTCAAATAAGTATCATACTAAGACAATATTCTTACTTCAAGTAAATGTACAAATAATTAAATCACAAAGTAAAAGTTTTTAAAGCATAGAATTCTAATTAAACCTATTACCTTCTAGGATATGATTAACCTATATAACTTATTAAACTAAGTATGTAGACTTTTTAGAAACCTTAAACACAATTTATAAGCTCTAGAATAATCCAAGACAATAATGTAAACCCAAATAACCCAAAGTACAAGTCACTTAGGCATAATTACCTAAAAACCCTTATATTACCCATTTCACTTAGAATCAATGCATGGTCTTTTAGGACAAGTGTACAAACTTCAGTATCATTACAATTAGGTTATAATATAATCTTAAGATAAGTTACAAGTACCCTAATGCAAAATGTACAACATTTAAATGCATGACTTACAAATTAGGTCAAAATAGGTATTTTCACACTTTAGACATTGTTATTTGGAATAACTTAATAAAACAAGTGTGGAGACTTCATGAACGCATTAAGGACAATGTAGGAGATTTAAATTGAGTTTACATCAGTAGCTTAATCAAGAATAATGGCTTTAACAAGGATTGAACCCTAGATCACTAAAACACTAATCTCACTAGGTTTTCTTCCCAATTTCACTTCAAGCCGATGTTAAACTTCAAACCAAGGACCCAGACTTCCTAATTAAAATGAGTAAACCCTAAATTCACCCTAATCCATCACTAATCACATTTCTAAATGCTTAATTACAAGAATTAAAAAGTTACAAGCCCTAGTTATGACAACCCATAAATTTCACAAGTGTGATAAGTGCTATGATTGAATGGAAGTGGAATATCCACTATAAATTTTTTATTTTTATGCATTTATTGATAAGATGAACTGCTTCTCACAACTTGAATTACTATACCAACATATTCCTGTATGTTATATATACAATGTATATATCAAGTATGAGTTCCAAAAGTAGTCTAACAAGTATACTATGAATGAAGAACATCTCAAGTATAACTATGATGCCCTAAATTCCTTAACCCTAGAATCCCTATAAATGAGACGTAAACTCTAGGGTTGTAAAAGTATGAATATATGACACATATGCATAAGTAATCAAGCATTATAAATAAGTAATAAACCATCATGTAAAGGTATGAAGTTATCCAAGAATAAGTAAGTATAAACCATACAAAACTAAAGTACAAGTAAGTGTACATAATAGTCTTGATCATCACCTAGAAAATCTCTTGTAAACTAATATTTCAAGCAATATAATTACACAATACCTATATATGAATATCAATCTCAAATGTATAAGTTATAGTCTATCATATAAAAGCAGTATTTGATTATAAAACACTAATATTCACTAATCTAAAGCTAATTACAAAGTAAGACCTAATAATCAAGATTAGCATATAAAATCTATTTCACATTGAATTAGAGTCTAATCTTTTGCAACCAATTATAAAAATCAACTAAGTATCATATTAAAATTATACATTTATTTCAAGTTAAGTTACAAGTTACTTAAGCATAATTTACAAGTTATCAAAGCATAGGATCTTAAGCTCACTTAACTATACCTAAAATATGATTACCCTATGTAAACCCTTATACTAAGAATGTAGAATCTTTAGAAGTCATAAACATAACATAAAAGACATAGAATGAGTGTACATGATAATATAACCCTAATTACTCAAGATAGAAAGTCATTAGGATTAGTGACCTAAAACCCTTATATTAAGCATTCTACATAGAATCAATACCAAGTCTTTTAGGACAAGTCTACAAATACTTATATCATTACATTAAGGTCATAAGATTATATTAACACAATGTACAAGTACCCTAAAGCACAAGGTATAAGATTTTAATGCATGACTTGTAAATTAGGTCAAAATAGGTATTTTCACTCTTTAGACATGTTTATTTAGAATAACCTATCAAACCAAGTATGAGAACTATTTGGATACCCTAACACAATGTCTAAGACCTAAATTGAGTTTACATCAGTAGCTAACTGAAGGATAATGGCTTTTATAAAGATTTAACCTTCGATCATTAGAAACCCTAATCTACATAATTACAATGTGTAAACCGTAAATATATCCTAATCCATCACTAATCACATTTCTAAGCCCTTAATCACAAAAGTCACAAACCATAAAGTTACAAGCCCTAGTTTTTTACCCAGTTTGGTTTTTCCCTCTAAAACTTGATTTAAACACTTTCCCTCCCATTATAAGTTAAAAATTAGATATTTTCAAGATATATTAGGCCTTGTAGAAGAACTCTAAGCTACTGGATCACCTCCTTGTAGATGTAGAATCACCATTCTTATCAATACCTTGTCGTGACAAAATTTTGGCCATAACCTTAGATATTTTTAATCCTACACTCTACAAACTTGCATAGACCTTCAATTGCCTTCCTTAGTCACTAAAATATCCTTCATACACGTTTCAAGTCCAAACTTGGAGCCTAAGTGTTGGAAATACTTTAAATAGAGGTAAATTCTCTAAGTTAAGACTTGTACCCCGTTTTCTCTTTACCTCCATACTCATTCTGATATTCACTTCCATAAACATCTTAGGACTCTTAAAATACCATAATCCAGGTCTAGAAAGAATCCATTGAAGCTCTTGAAGCTTTGGTAGCAAGTAAGTGTTCATAGGAAGCCATAAGGAGCCATTTTGGAGCTACCTAGGTAATCTCTATGTTAACTAAGCTTTGATCTTGTTATAATGTTTTATTAGACTTGTTATAATGTTTATAGGATGTTAGAAAACTAATCTATAATAAATGAGGTCATATTATCATTTTGAATGAAAGTTATAAGCTAAAGATGTCTTAAAACCCTAGTTTTTTAATTTACATGGAATAATGAGTAAAACCCATTTCAAAAGCTATAATTCTGGAGAAATGTTTTTATGATAATTATGAATGTGTTTTGAAACGTTTTCCTAAGTTCCTAGATCATTTGGTGTATTTTTAAGCTTGTTATGTGTTTTAAACAAGTATAAGGACTAAAACTGTCATTTTTAAACTATAAACATTTTGCGCAAAAAGATTCATTCATAAAAGTTAAAACTATAAGGATTAATATTGTAAAGTTTGAAACCCTAAGGTTAATATTTGAAGGTTAAAACTTCTAACCATCCTTTCTTATTCGTTTTTTAATCTTAGTTTCATCTACCTAATCATTATTAGATTCGTTTTTGTCAACAGAATCTTAGATTGTGTTGTTTAAACGTTTTTATTCTGAGTTGTAGGAGATTCTTAGTGTTATTCACGTTTTTTAAGGGCTGCTTACGGTTTTGTTTCTTTTTTAAAATTAGGGTTTCTTTCTTGGATCTGAACGGTGGTATTTGTGCCTGCTCAGTTAATGGGAGTTGTTTAAGGGGTATTTGTTAGGGTGTTTGCTCGTGATCTAATCTGTGTCGCTATTGGGTGGTGTGTGTTGGTGTGAATAATGGAGGGTCTGAATAGGGTAGATTTAGGTGCTCTTGCTGAGCGTATGCAACGATTGAGGGAGGCCAATCCAGAAACGTATGGAGTTAGGGCTCCTACGAAACTCAGCAGCTTTAATACAATGGAGGCTGGTGTTGGGACGACGGATTTTGCTGGAGTAGGGTCTGATTCGCAGCGTGATAATTCTGCTCATGATAACATGGGAGTTAGGGCTCCTTTAACACCTACGGCGGCTGGTAATGAGGTTTTGGAACCTGTTGCTACCTCGAGGGGGTTTGCTGCTGATGTTCAGCCATGTGATACTACCAGCCCTGCTGTGGCGGCTACGGGCGATGCGTGTCTACTTTCAAGTCAAGTAAAGGCTGATATTAGTATGACACATAACAAACAAGGGTTTGCTGATTTACTCAAGGAACATATAAGACCTAAACGAGTCATTAAGGTTGCCCATATTACGGATTTCGAGAACGTCTCGGGTGCGGATGTGGCTATTCCTCTAAAGGCGGTTGACGAGGTTAAGGCTCATTTTTCTAATACTTTGTATGGCTATTTCATTGGTAAAAGAGTTGCTTTTCCGTTAGTGGAGAGGTATGTGATGAATACATGGGCAAAGTATGGAATCGAGCGAGTTATCGTTCGAAATGGTTTTTATTTGTTTAAGTTTAAGAATAAGGAGGGGATGGAGCAGGTGATTGAAAGTGGTCCCTGGATGATCAGGTTAGTCCCTATTATTCTCAATATTTGGAAGCCTAATACGAAGCTTGTAAAGGAAGAGGTTACTTCTGTTCCGGTGTGGATCAAAGTCCATAACATTCCTATTGCTGCATATTCAGAGGTGGGTCTTAGTATCATCACTTCTAAATTGGGTAAACCTATTATGTTGGATAGTTATACATGTGACATGTGCATTAATCCTTGGGGACGATGTACATATGCACGTGCTCTTGTTGAGGTCTCGTCAGATCGTGGTCTTGTGGATTCGTTAGTTGTTGCTATTCCTCTTGAGGATGGTACTGGGCATTCTATGGAGAGGGTTGAGGTAGAATATGAATGGCAGCCTCCACATTGCTTGGAATGCAAAATTTTTGGTCATTCATGTGCTCAATGTCCGAAACGTGTCGTTACTATGGATCATGAAGCTGAAGCACGTGCTACTTACCATAGTCAAAAAGATGAGTTTACTGAGGTGAAAAACAGGAAGAATAAAGGAAAACAAGTTGATCAACAGTGGAAACCTAAACCGGTTGCTGGGTTGAAACTTACTAAACCAAAGGTTTCTTATTATAGGCCGCCGACTAAAACAGGTATGGAGAAGAAACAAGGAAAAAAATCTGAGGTTAATGTTGCATCAACTTCTACATCCAATCTGTTTGAGGTTCTGAACTCAATTGGGGAAGATGGTTCGATGGATCCAGAACAAGGAAAGAAGAAGAAAATTGGCTCAAGTTTAGTTATTAATGAATCTGATGACGATGATATGTTTGATCCAAATGATAGCTACGCAGATAAATATGATTTTAGTCTTACTAATAAGAATAGAAAATAGCTATTTTGGTCGATCGTAAGATAGGCATGTCTATCTTATGTAGGTGATTGGTTCTTAGCTAGTTTATGGCTTGTTTGTTGCCCATATAACGGGCTGTGGTAAGGGATTCACCCTTATCCTTTTGTACTTCAATGTTTTTTTGGTTATATATCTTTTACCGGGGACAGTCCCTTTACCAAAAAAAAAAAAAAAAAAAAAAAAAAATATTTGAAGGTTAAAAATGTAAATATTAAAACTATATACTTTAGGGTTTAAAAGTGTAAATATGATAAACTTATAATATTAAGTGTTAAAAAGGTAAATATTCCAAACTTAAAAACTTTAAGGATCATTTTGGTCATTTATGAATCTATATGGATGAAAGTTATATAATAAAACCTATTTGTAAAGTAATATAAACTAGAGGGACTATATTTGCCAATTATGGAAACTACCAGGATGAAAAATATAATAATAAAAGAACATACTACTCTTTGAATAAATTTATTATATGAATGTATCATGTTAGTAGGAAGATTTGTACAAAGATATTCCATCTCGATATTACGTTCTGACTGAGTGGTTGGGTTTACGATTTAAAGTGCCCTCGCTCCTCAAACGTTTATACAATGGCTTCTGAGTATGATGACCCGAGCAATGATGCCATAGTTATGAGAAATTATAACTTCAAATAATACATAATTAATACTTAAGGATATTAAACTCAAAAATCAAAGACTTAATAATATACAAAATATGTTAATCTAGGTTGGTTTAAGACCAAGTTCTTGTTTGCTAGCTCAAGTTGTTCTATGTGATATAAATCTGCCATGATACAGAAGTACTGGATATAAGGTGAGTTCATAGCGTCACTAAAGTATACAACTTTTAATGATTTGGAAACCCGTAAGGGGGATATATGCTAAACTAGAATACAAGTGTTTTTGGTATGCTTCTCAGATATGTTTATTGACACTATGTTTACTACTGCCTTGAAAGCTCCTTTTTAATTGTAAACCGCTAATCATTTCATGGAAATGAGCGCTAACTTCGCAAATAGTACTATTTGGGGAATGACATCCCCTGTCTGTGCAAGTCGCACTTGCTAGAACCTTAGTGGTCAAACATGCATACTTTATTTTGCTATACAGGATAGTTTGGCAGACTTCCTCATAAGGGCAATTGTCGGTTTCTGATATGTCTAGCAGCGGTATCATGAGCTTAATACAATAATACATTTATATATTATGGGCGATAACAACGTAGCTCAGGAAAAATGATATTTTATTCAAAAATGATTTCAAACCTATGAATTCACTCAACCATTGTGTTGATTTTAAACATATATTTCAGGTGTTGAAAACTGATAGCATGGAGCAACATAATGATGACGTGGAGAGATATAGACTTGGGAATTTCTATCATTCAAACCTCTTTTCTAGATCTCGGGAACCTGTGAAGTACAGAGTAAGTACAATTATTTTGTTGAAAATCTCTGATTTTGAATGATAATTGATAATAAATAAATAGAGTTTATTAAAACACTCTTTTGAGTTGTTTTCTATTGTTGTGACTTTTATCCCATGAAGTAATACCCCAAAATTATTGTTCCGCTACGTCAAGGTAAAAATGGGGGTGTTACACTAGTTTTCTATCTAGCTACATTTTTCCCACCAAAAACCTATTTCCCTCCCAAATTCAAACTTAGGAGCAGAACTAATAGATATTTTGAGATATTTTTAAGTAGGTGGATAAGCTACTTATAGATGACACATTCTTGTTCCAATCATAAATATGCCGTGAGCTATTCTTAGCCATAAAATTACTAAGTTTGAATCCAACTTGAACGAATCATCCCTTAGACCTTATGAATCACTACTAGCATCCTTTAGTCACTACGTTGTTTTTCTTACACGTTTAAGGCCATGTCTTGGAGGTTAAGGCTTGAAACTAGTATAAATAGGTACCTTATGCCTCATTTTGAAATCATCCCTCACTTTCACTTTTAAACACCTATACATTCTGTTCCTATACCATCATTTAAGACCTAAGAAGTTCCTAAGATCTGTAGCAAGCCTTAGAAGAAGTTCCAAGAGTTCTTAAAGAGTTGTGAAGAAGATATTGTCCATATGCCCCATTAGGAGCCCTATAATTCTGATTTTCTTGTTTGTAAGTATCCACCTTATTTAATAAGTTATTTTTATGTTATAAGTCTTTAATAATCTTAGTTGTAATCTAAATAAGCTATACCAAAACGTCTTGGTTCATATAATGATTTAAAATGGAAGATATAAACTAAAGATGTAATAAAACCCTAGTTTTGTAAATTACATGAAATAATGATTTAAAATCCATTTCAAAAGCTATAGATCTGGACAACTAATGTTATTATGATTTGAAACGTGTTTATAAATTTGTTTTAAATTCCTAGTTGACAATCCTCAAATTTCACTTATGTGTCATGTGTTATGATTGTATTAATATGAAAATTTGACTAGAAATTTTTGCTTCTGTACCTTACTTATAAGATGAATGTGTTCTCCCAACCTAAACTAGCACTACAACATATTCCTATATGTTGTAAAACACAATGTATATATCAAGTCAAAATTCTAAAAGTAATCTAATAAGTACATTATGAATAAGAACATATCAAATATAACTATGATGCACTAAATTCCCTTAAAAACCCTAGAATCCCTTTAAATGAGTTGTAAAATTAAGAATGGTAAACTATGAATGGAGAATACATATGAATAAGTTATAAACAAGTTATAAACTATACTTTGAATACATAATAATACCTAATAATGGTGAGAACAAACTATACAAAGCTAAGTACAAATAAATGTACATAATAGTCTAGATCACCACATAGAAACCCTTGGTAAACAATGTTTCAAGCAACATAACTACATAATATTTATATAAAAGAATCAAATACAATATACTAATTATAAGCTATCATATAAAGGATAGGTAATTGATCACAAAATACTAATATTCACTAATCCAAAGCTAATTCCAAGTTAAGACCTAGTTATCAAGATTAGCATATAAAAACCATTTCACATTGAATTAGAGTCTAATCTTTTTCCATTAATTATAAAACTCAACTAAGTATCATATTAAGATTATACGTTTATTTCAAGTTAAGTTACAAGTTAATAAAGCATAAGGTACAAGTTATCAAAGCATAGGATCTTAAGCTCCCATAATTATCCCTAGAATATGATCAACCTATACAAACCCTTAAGCTAAGAATGTTGTTGGAGCATAATTTGACGTGCACATAAATAGTGGTATTATTATACCCTAGTAGCCCCCAAGTTTACACTCGAATAATAGTATTAAACTTAATCAAGTATTCAAAAAATTACGATCACGTAGACCAGTGCGAATGGACGTACCATAGCCGCGTACTAAAGATAGAAATTGGGTTCGAACGTGCGAACCAACACGGATGGGTCGTGCCATAACCGCGAATTGTCACATAGTATAAGACGTATCTTTACTAACTTATGGGATGACCTATGTCATTACGTGCGGCGTACCGCGGATGGGTCGTGCCATAACCGCGAATTGTCACATAGTATAAGACGTATCTTTACTAACTTATGGGATGACCTATGTCATTACGTGCGGCGTACCGCTACTACCACAAGGACGGTCAAAGTTTTGATAAAATTTTGTTAGACGTGCACAGTGTGTCTTTTGCAAGTCCATCATGAGTCATGTGGTTTGCTAACTTACTACAACGTCTTGATAGCAAGGTGTCTAACAAGGATACATGATCCATGGTCGTTGGGGTTGCATCCCTCTTACACGACAAGTTGAATTATTAGGTTCACGCAATCCTCTTATTCCACCTGGGAACGATGTGTACATGTACGCCCGTAGGCAGAAGATATCCGAGTGTACGGACTAGCGCGGATGAACGTACCATAACCGCGATAAAAAACATAAAACATATTATTCAAACTATATGTAATAATAGATGAATGTGCAGACAAGTGCGGATGGATGGGCCATGACCGCGGACGGAAAGGTCGAGTCGCGACGCGGTATTAGTAGGTCGGATCGCAACTTATACGGAAAATATACTAACCAAATTAAAAGATATATGTAATATCTATTTACCGATTTAAAAGATATATATAATATCTTTTATAAATATAAAAAATATTGATAATATATTTTTTTGACTTTAAAAGATATGGATAATATTTTTATAAATTTGATTATTTCAAAATATATCTTTACCTAATTTAAAAAGATAACTAATATCTTTTTTTTTAATATAAATATGAAAATTATTTTATGAACCAAAGATATAGGTAATATCTTGTTATCTATTTAAAATATGCCGTAGATATTACCATTAAACAAGATAATATCAGTACACAAGACATTACGTGCATAAAAGATATGATATGCATAAAATATACATGCAAGGTTAAGCATTTAAATCGAGCGCGTCAAAATAGACGGAAGGCATGAATTAATCGGAATCCAAATTTGACTAACATTAATATATATTACTCAGTGAGCATCAATAAAACATTGAGCGTTAAGATATCGTCATCAGATATTCGCACAAGTATATAGTTATTCTCGTAAGAGGATATATATCCGACCATTAATATATTAATCCTATATACACCATAAGTTTAGAAAGCAATAAAGGTATATTCTTTGATTTTCTATGCGTTAGTATTATCACACGGCAGACCGAAAATATAAAACTCTTTACCGGGTGTTAAATGCGTACACTTGTACTAAAAAATAGTATGGTTCCTTCGAATGAGTAAACTAGCTGAATATGTGACATATGATTCGATTCATGTAGTAAAATTATGTTTTTAATCTGCATGACTATGCGACCATAATTGCAGGCTATAATGGTTGCGGATTAAAAATAAAATAGGCTCGAATGTATGAACAATCACGACTGGACGTGCTATGACCGTAGATATCAAGTAAAATAGGGTCGGACATACAATGAATCTAACAGCGGCGCTGGGTCTATAACCATTAGTCTCAATATGCATTGTAATCGTGATCTAATTTACCTAAAGAGTGGAAACGATAATTAATGCATAATAATTTATATAACAAGGATGGGATAGTTTCCAAATTAATGAATATCTCAATGAAAAAGAAAACGATTTTGCATGTTATGTCATACTCGATAAGTTGAAATTTTTCAAACTAATGACCAAACAGTTATGCAATTGGTATTTTTTGAGATGATATTAAAATTACATGATACTTAAACTTGCTTGGCAAAATCAAGCTTTTAGGCATAGTGGCATGCAATGAGTGAACCAAGAATAAACGGCTTACGTAACATTTTCTTGATCTATATGTAAGATGCGTCAAAAAAAAGAAAGCATTTATATGTATCACATATATTCAGTAAATAATGACCAAGAATAAACATTAAACAGGGTTAGAGTTACCGAGTTTATGCACCGATTTTTATTTTTCGGCAGCGTAAGACCACGTAACATTGGTTGTGTAGGGTCCCACGGATGGCGCCAACTTGTTGGAGCATAATTTGGCTGGACAGGTTCGACGACACTCCTGGGCCGTTTGTCGTCTTCCCGAATCCTGAGTAATGCTGCAAACAAAGGTAAACCGGTTAGACGTGAACACGAGGCCGGAGCCCCGGTGTCCACCTCCAACGGTCAAGTTAGTATTTGATCGACATATTGTATAAGAGGTGTGGTTAAGAGAAAGAACCTGATGTAGAATGAGACCCCTACCCTTGTATTTATAGGACTAGGGTTTCTTGAAGGGTAAGTTAGGTATGTGTGGGCCGCGGGCCTGTCGGACCAGGCCGACTGCAGACTATACGTCGACATGTCCCCCAGTCTAGTATGATATGGTCTATGATCATGTTATGCTAGACTCATTCGTGTATCATGCTCACTAAACAACCGCGTGCGGCTTGCTGCTAGGACATCCTCGTGGGTTGTCCGTAACATATGGCTCCACTCATAATGGACTTCTTTTAGCGAAAAGATGATGGTTTGGGATTACGAATAGTGAGCATAGCCACTATACGTCATCAAATGTAGAAACCCTAGAAGTCATAAACATACTATATAAGACTTAATTATTTTACATTAAGATATAAACCCTAATTACCCAAAAGATAGAAAGTCATTAGGCTTAATGACATAGAAACCTTTATATTAAGAAATCTACATAGAATCATTACCTAGTCTTTTGGGACAAGTCTACAAACACTCATAGGATTTAATTAAGATTCTAAGATTATGATAAGACAATTTACAAGTACCTTAATGCACAAGGTACAAGATTTTAATGCATGACTTATAAATTAGGTCAAAATAGGAATTTTCACCCTTTACACATGTTTACCTAAACTAAACCCTTAAAACAAGTGTAAGAACTCTTTGGACACCTAAGACAAAATGTATAGGACTTAAATTAAGTTTACATAAGTAGATAAGAGGAGGATAATCAAACTTACTAAGATAAAACCCTAGATCATTAGAAAACCCTAATCTACAAAAGTATACTTCCCATTTTCACATCAAACCTTTGTTAAACTTCAAACCAAGGACCCAATCTCTTAAATAGAATGTCTAAACCCTAATTAAGCCTTAATCATTCACTAATAACTTTCCTAAGTTCTTAATCACCAAGAAGATAAACCATAAGTTACAAGCCCTAATTTTTATACCCGGTTTTGTATTTTCCCTCCAAAACTAAGTTTAAACACTTTCCCTCCTAAATTCTAACCTAAGGTAGATATTTTGAGATATTTAGAAGATATTTCCATCCCTAAGCAACCAAGAACATAGGTGCATCACCTAATTGATGGCAAATTCTTAACCTTGTAAATTTTTATGGCTAAAAATCATTCCAACACTTCTACCATGAATTTTTTTGGTGTAAAGGGTTACCTCGGTAAATTTGTGTTTCACAGAAATTTTAAGTACAACGGAATGTGGCTGAGGTACCACATTCACCTCAAGCATAGCTTGAAACAACCAATCTCGTGACAAGCCACAAAGATAACAAACAAAAATCAACCAAAAATAAGCCCTAATCTGCACCATACATACGGAAAGAATTAGGGAAATTCCATTTCTGAAGAAGTTGTTGAACCGAGTCCCGCTTCTTGAATCTAAACGTCATGAGCTTCAGCCTAACAGTAACCATAATAGTATCACGAACCTCCTCCGGAGTACGGCTAACTTTCTTGAAAATACGCTCATTACGTTCACGCCAAACAAAATAAGCAGCAGCAGCCAAGACTAACCTGCCTATAACACTCTTTGTCGTACGCGATTTCGCCATAGGCTGACGATACATTATAATATCATGTATCCTAGGAGGAACATGATCTATATCAACCAGAACCCGAACATAAACCCAAACTTTTGAGGCAAATGAACATTCAAAGAACAAATGTGCATGGGAATCAGGTTGCTGCTTACAAAGGGGACACACGAGACGACTTATGATGACAGAATCTCGCACATCCCATTATCTCACTCGATCTTAAGTCTTTAACGCTGATCTAAGGACTAACCACATATGAAATCCATATAGGACCTATAAACTTGCATAGATCTTCCGTAGAATTCCTTAGTCACTTACCTAGCTGTGTTACACGTTTCATGGCCTTGCTTGGAGGCTAAGTGTTGAAATGGGTATAAATAGGGGCGAAAAAACATACTTAGAACTTACACCCCGTTTCTCTTATACCTCCATTACCCCTTCTGAATTCCACTTCTATATATGTCCTAGGACTCTTATAAGACCAGAAACTAGGTCTAGAAGGAATCCATTGAAGCTCTTGAAGCTTTGATAGCAAGTAGTGTTCATAGGAAGCCATTAGGAGCCCTTTTAGAGCATCCTAGGTAATTTTTATGTTAGCTATGCTTTGATCTTGTTATAATACTTTCTTAGAGTTTTTATAATTCCAAAATAATGTTTGAAAGATAATCTAAAAGAAATTAATTCATTTGATCATTTTAAATGGAAGTTATAAGTTAAATTTTTTGGGTAAAGGGTTACCCTGGTAAATTTGTATTAATCACAGAATTTAAGTACAATGGAATGTGGCTGAGGTACCACATTCACCTCAAGCATATCTTGAAACAACCAATCTGTGTGACATGCCACAAAGATAACAAACAAAAATCAACCAAAAACAAGCCCTAATCTGCACCATACATACGGAAAGAATTAGGGAAATTCCATTTCTGAAGTAGTTGTTGAACCGAGTCCCGCTTCTTGAATCTAAACGTCATGAGCTTCAGCCTAACAGTAACCATAATAGTATCACGAACCTCCTCCGGAGTATGACTAACTTTCTTGAAAAGACGCTCATTACGTTCACGCCAAACAAAATAAGCAGCAGCAGCCAAGACTAACCTGCCTATAACACTCTTTGTCGTACGGGATTTTGCCATAGGCTGAAGATACATTATAATATCATGTATCGTGTTTTGTTTGATCGTCATTATATATTGTTTTAGTGTGTTTCCACTTGGTTCCTGCACGATTGGTTTTTGCTTCGTTATCTTGTCATCGCAAAATTGGGGTTTCGTCTTGCTGGTTGGTTCTTTTTAGGGTTTGTTTAGTCGTTATCGCTGGTATGGTTTCTGATGGAACGTAACGATTATGCAAAGATGGACGTGAGGGAGAAGGCTGCGATTCTTAACAGTATGCAGCCTTGTAAGATGGATGTAATTGTGAAGGTTTTTGGGGTGAAACTTGGTACAGTGAATGAGGTTCGTGATTTTATGCACGATTTAAAGATGAATAAGTATGAAATATGGTCTTTGGTGTCTGGTGGTCGATCACAAGAGATAGTGAATATGATGTGTGATTACGAAGCTTCATTGCTTGCCAAGGGGGGGGAATGATCCGTTTAGGGTTTATTCAAACCCTAACGCTTCTATGTTGGGTAATGTTACTGTACGTCAACCTGTTAGGGGTTCTTATCCGTCCTTCGGTGTGTAGGAGAAACATGATGATTTTGTTAGCATGTCTTCTCCAATGGTCTCTAAATTTCTGGACGGGGATGTGACCTTGTCGCAGGCGGATGGAAACCCTAATAATGAGGGTGTTTCGTTTACTGGTGACGATTTTGGGTTAAGAAAGGAGCTAGAAGGGATTGGTTCGCATCATAAAGTTGGTAATGAGACTGTTTGGTCTTCTGGTCCGTCTATTTCATTTCCATGTTCCAATATACATGTGTCTCCACAAGTGAGTGGGTCGAATGTAACTGGTTCTCCGAATGTGAATGTTGTTGGTGCTCCGTTTGTGCAGGTTGCTTATGTCTCTTACGCTCGAGTTGCTTCGCAACATGATACTACGAAAGGTAAAAATGGTTTTTACATTTACACAAGTGGAAAATGTATTTGAAAAGGGGGATATATCTATTCTACGTAGGGTTATTCATAATGTGAGGAATAGGTTTGAAAACACTAGTTAATGTTTATGGCCTGTCATAAAGATTTTCGTTTAACAAGCTGCCTGTAGCTTGCGATTAATGTGGTATTTCAGCCACATTCCTTGTACTTCAACGCTTTTTTTGGTTCTATTTACCGGGGTCATTGTTACCCTTTTACCAAAAAAAGGTTTGAAAACACTCTCTATGGATATTTTATTGGGAAACGTGAAGCTTTTTTTGGTAAAAGGGTAACAATGACCCCGGTAAATAGAACCAAAAAAAAGCGTTGAAGTACAAGGAATGTGGCTGAAATACCACATTAACCGCAAGCTACAGGCAGCTTGTTAAACAAAATGTTTATGACAGGCCATAAACATTAACTAGTGTTTTCAAACCTATTCCTCACATTATGAATAACCCTACGTAGAATAGATATATCCCCCTTTTCAAATACATTTTCCACTTGTGTAAATGTAAAAACCATAAACATTAACTAGTCTAGTCTAGGATACTGAAAATATATAAACTAGACAAAAACCAAGACGATAACATAAAGTTACGAGGAAAATAATAAATATCAACATGGGATCAGCCAGATGGAGTGCTTGCCCCAATATTAGTGTTGAGAAGATTCATCGATTCATCAAAGACGACCTCGACTCCCTCCTCCTCCTCATTATCTTCCTCGTTTACTTGAACCCCTTCGTCAATACCAGGCATGGACAAAGATGAAAACTTATTAGATGTAGAAACACTGCTCATTTGAGCTTTACCCTTGTTCGGACCATTAGGATTGTTAGACTGCTGCAACTGACCAGATTTAGTATTCTTACTACTATTATCACCACTCGTACTTGTAGTATCCAAGTGAGTTTTTGGACGAAAAGCAACCGTCTTACCTGTTTGGAAACCCTTGCTCAATGGAACACCTCTCGGAACTTGATTCCCTAAATTACCTTTGTACTGCTTCCTCTTGCTTTGCACTTGCTGGAATCCATCATTATCAACATGAGTTGTCACATTTTCAACCGTTTTAGGTTTAACATTTTTCAGACAAGAATCAAAGGAATGACCAAAAATATTACAAGTATGACATCTAGGCGGTTTCCAATCGTATTCAACACGAATTAATTACTTAGTACAACCAGAGCCTTCAAGATCAGGGACACCAATAGTAACGTTATCTATAAACTCCGAATCAGCATTCATCTCAATAAGACAACGATCAAAACTACAACGACCCCAAGACTCTTTGCACATATTATCAGTATAATTATCCATCATAATAAGCTTACCAAGAAACGAAGCAATTAAACTAATACCTTCCTCTTCAAATACCTGTAGCGGGACATCATGAAACTTGGCCCATATCGGAATACGAGTTAGTTCCTCCTTTAGAAGATTCGTTTTCATAGTCAATTTCTTAAGAAAAATTGGTGAATTACGAACCATCCACGGACCACCTTCCAGAACCGCATACGAGTTAGCTTTTCCTATAGTTGAATACTATATGAAGAATAATTGGGTGAAGAACGGGCTTAAGAGAATTATGCTTAATGTAAAAGCTTTCTTCTTTTTTAAAATTAGATTCCAGTATTGGATTGGAGAATGTTCTTGAAGGTGGTCCTTGGATGATTAGGAATAATCCGATTATTCTTGAAAGATGGACGATGAATACTAGTCTACTAAAGGAGGAATTAAGCCGTGTCCCGGTTTGGATTAAATTGCATGATGTTCCTTTAGAAATGTTTGATGGGGAAGGTATTAGTATTCGTGGATCTTATTTAGGGAAGCCGATAATGTTGGATAACTATACTAGTGCTATGTGTAAGGAGTCATGGGGTCGTAGCAGTTTTGCAAGATGTCTTATTGAGGTTAGTTCTGAGGCTCCTTTACGTGAATCATATAGTGTTGGTATTCTATTATTAGATGGTACGGGTTTCACTAAGGCTACTATTATGGTGGAGTATGAATGGAAACCTCCTAGGTGTGATAAGTGTAAGATATTTGGGCATTATATTGAGTCGTGTTCGGCCATGGAGGTGGTTACTAAGGAAGCTGCAAATGTAAATGATGATTTTCAGCAAGTGGTTAACAGGAAGAACAAAACTAATAATGCGAGTAACAAAGGGGGGTTTTAGCCCGGAAAAAAGTTTGTGTATGCCCCGAAGGCGGATGGTAAGAATGTTAAGGGAAAATCTCCTGTTGAAAGACCTAATACGTCAACTGGTGGTTCAGGTAGGAATAGAGAGGATTTGCATGGGTCGACTTCTAATCTGAATAGGCCGTCGGTTATGCCTACTAAGACTAATTCTTTACCGCATGCTATTCCTATTGTGATTTCTAATCCCTATGATGCTTTATTTACTCTTAATAAGGAGAATAGTAGTTCTAGGGTTACTGTTTCTGATGATGAGGAGGATGTGGAGAATGTTTACGATGAGACGATAAATCTTATGAATGATTCTCAATCAGGGGCAAGCACTCCTTCTGTCAGTGTTTTTAACGTTTAGTATTGCTTCTTGGAATATATCGGGCTTGAACCAGTCCCCTAAGCAGAGAGAGGTTCGACAGGTGGTTACTGAGAATAATCTAAGTGTCTGTGCTATTTTGGAGTCTCATGTTGATGTATCTATTGTTTATGATACATGTCGTAAGGTGTGTAGGAGATGGAAGTGGCTTTCGAATGGAAGTTTGTGTACTAAAGGTTCTCGTATTATTGTTGGTTAGAATTATGATATAGTTGATATTGGTGTTATGGCTCAAACGGAACAGGTTATTCATTTCCAGATTAATACTCGGGCTGATCGGAAAACCATTTTCTGTTCTTTTGTGTATGCTGCTAAATATTATGTGGATTGTAGTGTGTTATGGAATGATCTTGCTGCTCATGCTTATCTTATGCATGACAAGCCATGGGTTTTGATGGGTGATTTCAATGCTGCTCTTAATCTTGAAGATCACTCTTATGGTGGGTACTAGCCAAATATTGTTATGCGTGAATTCAAAGAATGTGTTCAACGCATGGAGGTTATGGATGTTAATGCTACTGGGCTTCACTTCACATGGAATCAAAAACCTCAGGGAGATTGTGGTGTTCTTAAGAAAATTGACAGGATTATGTCTAATATGGTGTTTATTGATGAGTTTCTGGGTTCTCTTGGGGTGTTTCAACCTTATCGTATATCGGATCATGCTCCGTGTGTTCTTCGTATTCCTAAGGTTAGTCGACCGAAGCCAAAACCTTTCAAATTCTCTAATTTTCTTATTCATAAGGAAGGGTTTCGTTCCGCTGTTTTGAATGGGTGGAATCTCAGTGTGTCGGGTTGTGCTATATATCGTGTTGTTAAACGTCTGAAATATCTTAAAGCGCCATTTCGCAAGCTTCTCCATGAGAATGGTAATCTTCATGCGCGTGTATCTCAGACTAGAGATGAGCTGGACGCGGCTCAAAGGGTTCTTAATTTAAATTCGTCTAATACTGATGTCCGTGAAGCTCATGCTTGGTGTCTTTTGGCGTTTAAAGAAGCGTCTCTTGATGAGGAATGGTTTTTAAAACATAAAGCTAAGATTGAGTGGCTTGATGCAGGTGATTCTAATACTGCTTATTTTCATAAAATTGTTAAGTGATCTAATGCCCGCAACAGGATTGATATTGTGCGAGACATGTCTAATGTGTTGTGTGAAGGTAATGATGTTGTGAATGCGTTTGTGACGTATTATGAGCAGTTTCTTGGGTTGGAGGGTGCTACTATTCCTCTGGAATCACATGATTTGTTTTCTAATGTTCTAGATGCGCAACGTGCTTAGGTATGGTTCGGGTGGTGTCGGATGCTGAGATTAAGTGTGGTTTGTTTTCAATGGGTGATGACAAAGCTCCTGGTCCGGATGGATTCACAGCTGCGTTTTTTAAGAATGCATGTGATATTATGGGTAGTGATGTTACATGTGCTATTCGGGACTTTTTCACTAATGGTAAGTTGCTTAAGGAAATAAATCACACCATTATTGCGCATATTCCAAAGGTGACTACCCTAATAGGATCATAGATTATCGACCTATTTCTTGCTATAATGTGATTTTCAAATGCATTACGAAGATTATTGCTAATTGTATTAAAGTGGTGTTGGGGGACTTGGTTAATATTAATCAATCTGCTTTTGTTCCGGGTCGTAGGATTTTGGATAATATATTACTTACTCAGGAATTAATGCGAAGTTATCATAGGAATATTGGGCCGCCTCGTTGTGCTTTCAAAGTGGATATCCAAAAGGCCTATGATACGGTTGATTGGGGTTTTCATAAGGTGACTTATTTGGTTTTGGCTTTCACACTACGATGGTTGAGTGGATTATGGAGTGCGTGACTACGGCTTCGTATTCTATTTGTAGTAACGGGAATCTCCATGGCTAGTTTAAGGGTAGGTGTGGGTTAAGGCAGGATGATCCACTGTCACCTTATTTAATTACGTTGGTTATGGAAGTTTTGACTTTATTGATACTGAGGCGTGTTCGTTTAGCGGAGGAGTTTCTGTTTCATAATCATTGTGAGCACCAACGTATAGTTAACTTATGTTTTGCAGATGATCTTTTTATTTTCACTAGGGGTCATCTGTATTCGGTTCGTACCGTTATGGATGCTATGGAGGAATTTAAGAATGTGTCAGGTTTGGTTCCGAGTATTCATAAGAGTACCGCTTTCTTTTGTAATGGTCCATCTGATGTAAAAGCTAGCATTCTGGATCTTATGCATTTTGCGGAAGGCACCTTGCTAGTGCGTTATCTGGGTGTTCCTCTTATCTCGTCTAGGCTGCTTTATAGAGACTATAAAGTCCTTGTTGAAAGATTGGAGAGTCGGGTGCAGGATTGGCGTAATAAATTTCTATCTTCTGCAGGGAGGCTTCAACTTGTTAAATCAGTGCTATCATCTATGCACCTATACTGGGTTTCAGTTTTTATCCTGCTTGTTTGGATTATTCATGATCTTGAGCAGCTTTTGAGGAATTTTCTATGGTGTCAAGGTGAGATGAAAAAGGGGAAGGCAAAGGTGGCATGGGATAATGTTGTATTCCCCAAAGTGAGGGTGGTCTGGGTATTCGTAGGATTGAAGATTTCAATGCTGCTCTTATTACCTCTCATATTTAGTGTCTTCTCACGCGTAAGGAATCTTTGTGGGTTCAATGGATACATTCGTATAAGTTAAGGGGTAGAAGCTTTTGGAATGTTCCTTGTATTGGTGACGTAAGTTGGGCTGGCGTAAGCTTCTTCAGCTTAGGACAGGTGTTCGACCGTTTATTTGGTATTGGCTTCATGATGGTAGATCTGCGTCTATGTGGTTTGATAGGTGGGCTGCTGAATGTCCGTTAAGGGATAATGTTACGGTTCGTAATATTGTTAGGTCTGGTTTTACCATTCATGATACTGTTTATGACTTGATTGAGAACAACACTTGGAGATGGCCGTCTGATTGGGGGGATCGTTTTCCTACTGTTGTCGCTATCCCGGTCCCTGTTCTGGATGAGGGGCGTCCGGATTCTCTGGCATGGCGTGATGGTGGTGGTTCTTTGCAGCCATTTTCTGTGGCTCTGGCTTGGGATTATTTGCGAACCAGGTGCCAGTCAGTGGTATGGTACCATGTTGTTTGGTTTTCTCACTGTATTCCTCGGTGCCCGTTGTTAAGCAGAAACTGAAGACCCAGGATCGGTTGCGGCAATGGGATGTTGGGCCTGTAGTTGATTTAATCCTTCTTCGGTGCCCGTTGTGTAAATTTACTCCTGATTCGCATTCCCATTTGTTTTTTGCGTGTTCTTATTCTTCACAGGTTTGGATGCAAGTTAGGGTGCTTTGTGGTATAGATTCTATTCCACCTCGGTTGGATGATGTTTTGGCGTTTCTTGTACCAATATCCAAGGGAAGATCTACTACTAGTATTATTGCTCGTCTGGTTGTTGCGGCTACTACATACTTTATTTAGATGGAGCGGAATGCTAGATTGTTCAAAGGGAAACAGCTTTTGGTGGATAAACTTGTTAGCATCATTACTTCTACTATTCGGCTTAAGTTTATTACTTTCAGATTCAAGACGATGACTACACAGTCCTTGGCTATTTTGGATCGGTGGAGACCTCCATCCTCAAGTGTGTCGCATGATGGGGTACCGGGTAAGGGTTGTACTCTTTTTTCCTTTTTGGGGTTTTTCCCACTGGGTTTTTCTCAAAAAGGTTTTTTAAGGAGGCAGCCTTATCTGGATCCATTACTTCCATTATGTTGCTGCTGGTGTTGTGGGGTGATCGCCTGGTTTCAAGAGTTCTTCTTATTAGAGTTTGCTAATGCATTCTTTTACACTAGTTTTTGATTTGTACGGATAGTTTAGTGTTGATGTGTTTATGGCCTGTCATAAGCACTTGTTGATCAAGCTTTGGGCTTGAGGTTAATACGGTACTTCAGCCGTATTCCATTTGTACTTAACTTTGGTTTTTTTGGTTAATATATTTACCGGGGTAACTCCCTTTACAAAAAAAACATAACCCGAACATAATCCCAAACTTTTGAAGCAAATGAACATTCAAAGAACAAATGTGCATGGGAATCAGGTTGCTGCTTACAAAGGGGACACACGAGACGACTTATGTCGACAGAATCTCCCACATCCCATTGTCTCAGGCGATCTTGATTCTTTAACGCTGATTTAAAGACTAACTACATATGAAATCCATGCCTAGGAACTGTACTAAAGATATTATATCAGATTTAATTACACAGCTGTAGAAGGCAAGCGAGCAACAAGCTGCGCCGCAAGCCCTTTCTGAATAGCGAATTCAGTTTCCTTTTGCATTTGATACCTTCGGTTTCCTTGCACCTGAAGCGGTGGAGCTTTTGAAGAGAATTCAGCGCGTTATGAATAGCAATGTTATGACACCTAAATCCACAGATGTAGTTTTTCATAGAATTAGTTTTGCTATTCAGAAAGGGCTTAGGAATAGCATGGGAAAACCAAACCACTCGTTTCCAATCAACGTTTTTCCCTCTTGGACGAAGTGCTTCCCAAGCCTGAGCCACATTAAACTTATTAAGAACAACATTATCATCACGCCATCGAACCACGTCCTTTGTATGAATATTAGGAGTAGGAATAGAAATGGCCGCAAGATTAGGAGCTTTCATCAACCACGACTACGGCCACTGCCACGACCCTCGAGCCATCATATCAGCAACTGTAGATTTAACAATAAGACCTTCCCTATCTATATCTCTTGGAGTCACATAATTGATGATAGGACAATGAATATCCCATTTTTCAAACCACGCTGAGGTGTTCCTGCCATTACCCAAAACCAACCAGAAATAAGGCCTTACAATATTATGGATTTGAAGAAGCTTCCGCCAACTCCAACTCATATCTTTCCTAGCTGGAATATCCCATAAAGATGGACCATTCAGCTTGTATATGTTTATCCACCGCACCCACATCGACTCTTTATTCGATATAATATTCCATATATGATTGGTAAGTGACGTCATATTAAACACGCCAAGGCTACGGATACCGAGCCCTCCTTCACTCTTCGGTAGAACTATATCCTTCCAAGCTACCTTTGCTTTGCCCCTTCTGAGTTCACCATTGCACCAAAGAAAGCCACGAACAAGTTGGTGAATATCATTAATAATACCTTGGGGAATGGTAAGGACGAACGCCCAATACACTTGCATGGAAAGTAAGACAGACTTGCAAAGTTGAAGCCGACCTACAAAAGATAACGATTTGTTCTTCCAATCCCCTATCCTATTTCTCACATTCTGCATAAGAACTTTGCAGTCCTTATTTAGAAGACGGGAGGAAATAAGCGGGACACCAAGATATTTAACTGGAAGCGTACCTGCAGCAAAAGGCATAATACTTTGAATATTATGCTTAATAGCAAAGTTAAAGATGTCTTAAAACCCTAGTTTTGTAATTTGCATGAAATAATAAGCAAAAACGCATTTCAAAAGCTATAATTCTGAAGAAATGTTGTTATTATGATTATAAACATGTTTTGAAACTTTTTTTTAAATCCTAGATCATTTGATCCATTTTTGAGGTTGTTATGTGATTTTTACAAGTATAGGGACTAAAAAAACTGTCATTTTTGAAACTATTTAACATTTTGGGCCAAAAGTGTCATTTTGTGAAATTTAAATATATAAGAATAGATATTGGAAAGTTTGAGGTCCTAAGGTTAAATATTGAGGGTTTAAATTGTAAATAATGAAACTATATACTTTAGGGATTAAAAGAGTAATTATACCAAAGTATTACAAAAAGTGAGAGTTAGTTTGCTAAATATCTAAGTGTGAAGATGAGGGGTGTGGTCTAGGGTGAAGCCACGACAAGAGAGATGCACAAGCAAGATTTTGAGGTGATTTTCCAAGTACTATGGAGTACTAAGATTTTAATGACAGTGTTTGTATATTTGGCTTTTGGGAAGCCCCTAACCGTCGCATACATGCATGTTAAGGGGACAAAATGGATTTGTATAGTATAACAATTAAGGAAGTGGTGTACATTGTAAGATTTTTTGGGTAAAAGGGCTTACCCCGGTAAATGGTATTAATCACAAATCAAATAAGTACACTGGAATATGGCTGAAGTACCACATTAACCTCAAGCTGAGCTTGAACCTACCCACAGTATGGACAACCCCATATGTGATAACTACAAAAAAATAAAACGAACAACAATCAGCCATAAAATCTGAATGAGCTCGGCATCTTCCAACGAGCAAGGATATCATTCACCACGCATGTGTTTTTAAACTTAAACGTGATAAGCCTCAAACGTACAGTCACCATAATACATTCAAACAAGGCAGCCGGAGTTCGCTTACTCTTCTTAAAAAGACGGTTATTACGTTCCGTCCATATGAAGTAACACTCCGCTGCAAAAACCATCCTTCCAATAACAGTCTTAGCTGATCTATGCCTAGCATATGGCTGAAGAAATGTTGTAATGTCTTCAAAGATAGGAGGAACACTCCCCATATCAGCAAGGGAACGAGCCAAGAACCAAACCTGCGATGAATAATTACATTCAAAAAATAAATGGTCATGCGAATCTGGAACCAACTCACAAAGAGGACATCTCAGAAGCGTCAAATCCGTGTTATCACCCACGTCCCATTGATACAGTTTATCTTGCGTTTTAAGGCATTTTCGCATAGCTAACCAAAGAGTAAATGCGTGACGAGGAATGCAGTGAGAGAACCAAACAATGCCATGCCAATCCACGATATTACTTCTCGGTCTAAGAACCTCCCATGCAGCCTTAACCGAGAAACCCACAAGGTTGCCATCAATATCCAGCCATTTACACACGTCAGGGTAGTCGCCAACGGCAGCGGCTTTAATGTGCGAAATATCAGGAGCCTTTTGTAGCCACTCATGAGGCCACAACCATGCCCTATTAGATGACAAGTCTGCCACTGTCTTAGACAGATTGTATCCAGCCTGATGCACATCCCTAGGAGTTAAGAACCGCGAAATGGGGCAACGAACATCCCAAGTATCATAAAAAACCGAGGTATCTTTCCCATTACCGAGAATCTTCCAAAAGTGAGGTCGAATCAAATCACATAACTGAAGGAGTTTATGCCATCCCCAACTCATATCTGACATAACAGGAATATCCCAAAAGGTTCGGTTCCGAATCTTATAAGTATGAATCCACCGTACCCATAAACTCTCCTTGCTAGAAACAATATGCCAAATGTGAGTGGTCAAGAGAGCAAGATTAAATACATGAAGACTTTTCAGTCCTAATCCACCTTCTTGTAATGGTAAACAAATATCCTCCCATGCCACCTTTGCCCTACCCCGTTTGTATTCACCATTACACCACAAAAACCCCCGGATGTGCTGATGCATATCATATATAATGCCCTTTGGAATAAGTAAAACCGACGCCCAGTAAACATGCATAGAAGATAGAACCGACTTACAAAGCTAAAGCCTGCCCGCAAATGATAAGGATTTATTCTTCCAATCCCTAATTTTGTTCTTAACCTTTTCCACAAGCACTTTGCAATCCCGATTTAAAAGTCGAGAGGAAATCAGAGGCACCCCAAGGTATTTTACCGGAAGCGTGCCCTCCGAGAAAGGCATAATGTTGAGAATATCAAGCTTCACATGATTAAGTACGTTGCAAAAGAACGCCGTACTTTTAGGAATGCTTTGAACCAACCCCGACACCATTTTAAATTCATCAAGAGAGTCTATCACATCCCGAGCAGAACTAGCATCACCACGAGCAAAGAATAAAGAGGTCATCCGCAAAACAAATATTCACAATGCCTAATTCCTCACAATATCGATGGTATTGAAAAGAATCAGAATAACGTACCCTTCTTTTAATGATAAGCGTCAAGATCTCCATAACCAATGTAAATAGGTAAGGAGAGACAGGATCGCCCTGTCGTAGCCCACGTTTACTTTTAAAAAACCCATGCACGTCAGCATTTAAACAAATGGAAAAAGAGGGTGAAGTAATACACACCATGATCCATTTAATAAATGTCGGATGGAATCCAAACTGATAGAGAATACATTTCAAGAACCGCCAATCAACCGTGTCATATGCTTTTTGGATATCCACCTTGAACGCGCAACGTGGAGGACCTCTATCTAAATGGTAGTTATGCATTAGCTCTTGGGTGAGTAAGATATTATCAGAAATACGTCTACCTAGAACAAATGCAGATTGATTTTCACTAACAACCTCCTTAATGCCATCAATGATACGGGCTGTCAGAATTTTGCTAATACACTTATACATGACATTACAGCAAGAAATCGGACGATAATCATTGATCTTCACCGAGGTAGCAACCTTCGGAATAAGAGCAAGGTAAGTGTGGTTAACTTCTTTCAACAATTGACCATTAGTAAAGAAATCCCGAACAGCATCACAAACATCATTACCCATGATATTCCAACCATGCTTAAAAAAAGCCGAACTAAATCCATCAGGACCCGGGATTTTGTCTTCTCCAATACCGAACATGGCAGCCTTGATCTCATCATTAGTAATAGGACGTATCATATGCATACGAGTGGCCTCCGAGACCCGCTTTTCAAATAAATTATTGGTATCCAATGCATGAAACCTGCAATACCAAGGAACATATTATAGTGATCAACAAAAGCCTATGGAACAGCAGCCCCAGTGAGCTCTTGGTTATGAGTATCAATCAATACTTCAATGTGACTCCTTTGGTTACGACTTTTAACGGACTTGTGGAAATATGCTGAATTAGTATCCCCAAGATTCAGCCACTCAATCTTCGCTTTTTGCTTAAGAAAACGTTCTTCATCTAGTTTAGCTTCATTAAAAGCCTGCAAGTAAGCTGCTTCCTCATCACGAAGCTCAATATTAGCAGGGTCACAGTCAAGGGCCTTCTGGACAGCATCCAATTCGTGCCTAATTTTAAAACCCGGTCATGCAGATTACCTTGATCATGGAGAAGGCGTCGAATAGGTTTCTTCATATTTCGTAAATTCTGGCTCACCTTGTACATACTGTAACCAGCAAGATCAGTGTCCCACATGCCAGTAACCATATCTAAAAAACTCGGCTTATGCACCAGGAAATTAGGAAAATTAAAAGGCTTTGGCCTACTAGCAGTCAACGTAGGAATTTTAAGGACCGATGGAGCATGGTCAGAATTCCTATAAGGCTGAAAGACAACAAAGGCACCCGGAAATAAATCCGTAAACTCCAAATTCCCCATGACACGATCCAGTTTTTTAAGAATACCACTACCCCCTCTCGGCTTTTGGTTCCACGTATAATGAAGCCCCGAACAAGTAAGATCCAAAACTTCAATGTTTGAAACACAGTCCTTGAAATCACACATTGCCAATGTCATAGAAGACGACCCAGCATGTGTATCTTCAATATTTAATGCAACATTAAAGTCTCCCATAATAACCCATGCACATCCCCGAGTAACACGCTTGTGAAGCCCCAACTCATCCCATAATTGCGGCCTAACAACAGTATTATTATTTGCATATATAAATGAACAGAAAATAACTTTATTAGTCTCACGGTGGATAATTTTGGTGTGAACAGCCTGTCAAGTTTGAGCTACAACTAAAACGGAGACAACATCCACATTCTATCCTAGCATAATACAGCAACCCTTCGTACACAGACTAGCATTAGAAGTCCAATCCCAAGTACGAAAGACTTACTTACACACAGACGCTAAGCTTGAAACATCAACATGCGATTCCAAAATCGCACAGAGACTAAGACAATTCTCATTCACAATTTGACGAACCTCGGATTGTTTAGGGGCGCGGTTCATGCCCCGTATATTACATGAGGCGACACTAAACATGAGTAACGTCTTGTAAGGGAGTGCTTGCCCCTGTGAACCAGAAACACCTGTCCCCGACAACTCTTCAACCTCACTTTCCTCCTCCATATTACAATCAGTAGAATCAAACAACCCTTCCTTATTTGTTCCACTTGTTTCCCCTATATCCACAGTTACACAACCCTTCTCAGTATCATTAAGAACATCAAATTTATTTTTAGAAACAAACTGCGTCTCCTTAATATTCTAAGAAGTGGTCACTTTATTCTTCTCCTTAGACTGGAATTGAAAATTGACCTTAGGTTTTGTAAGCTTTATCCCCTCCACCTGTCTAGCTTGGGTATTTTCCGCCTTTTTGTTCTTCTTCCTACGTTTTGTAACTATAGTAAACCCATCACTTTCAATCTCACTAGTACCCTTGCCCTTGTCAACTAGTACAGGCCGTTTAGGGCACTGAGCACACGCATGTCCAAAAACATGACATTCCTCACACAAGGGAGGTTTCCATTCATATTTAACTTGCATACGATACTTAGAATGACCCTCTCCATTAACATTAGGCACAGCCATCACAACTTCCTCCTTAAGTGGTTTCTCAACTGTGACTTCAACCAATGCTCTTGCAAAACCCAATCAGCCCCATGCTTCAGTACACATAGAATTTGGGAATGCATCAAGCATAATTGGAGTGCCAATTTGAGATCCAATAAAGATTAATCCATCTGCTGTATATGCAACAACATGAACTTTATGTATCTTTACCCATACCGGCACCTTGACCACCATGTCCTGAGACAAAACAAGGTTAGGAGTCCACTTTGTCAAAATCAACGGTTGGTTACGGATCATCCATGGACCCTTTTCCAGAACCTGCTCTAACCCCGTCAAAGAGTTAAACTTAAAAAAATAAACCCCCTCTTCGTCTTTCATATCCTTCTGCAATCCAAACTTACCCCAGGTATTCACCACGTAATTCTTCACCAACGGAAATGCAACTGTTTTACCAACAAAGAATCCCACTATAGAATTAGCAAACCGATTTTGGGCTGCCATAACTTTCTCCATAGGAAGAACAAAATCAGTACCATCAAACTTTTCTTCAGTAAACAAAGACCTAAATAGCCCATTAGGGTTCTTGTTCTCATTAGTTAATAATTCAGCAGAAGCAGGAGCAACATGTTCATTAACATGACTGTTAAGGTCACACCAACCCATGGCAGGAGATCCACCCTCCCATGCATTACCGAGTGGTTGCGTGTTTACAGCCGTCCTACTACTATCCACTACATTATCCCGCTGCGAATTAGGGTTTAAAGCCGACAAAACATCCTTACCTTGTTTAGGCGATGAAACCCTAATTCCATCACCCATAGCCTCAGCATTCACACAAACAGGATCCTGAAAACTGACCTGGCGAACAACCTTTCGCATAGGTTTTCCATCCTTCCCCATAATCTTGCCATCCACATTACGAAGCTTATCTAAAAACGTCGTACGAGGCTTACCAGGCGCATCAGATCCTGGCTTCTTACCAACATTGGTGCTAGTTATAACCATCTCTCTTAAACAAACCCACGAATAGCCGATGACCAAACCCTAAAAAGAGTCAGTCACAAAAAAACGCTTCACCTTCCAAACCCTAACCAGCCTCCATCAATACCAAACAGCAACAAAAACCCTAATACTACAAACAATAAACAAACCCTAAAAGACAACTACGATCAACCCTAACTGTGACGTCGAATTAAAGAGAGATTAATTATCAAGCCCTAGCAATTCACAATATCCCACGAGCCAATTGATCACAAAGAAGGCAGGGCAGACGAATCTGAAGCCTACCTCTTATCACAGATTGGTTAATGAAATAATGATAATAAACCAAGAAGAATGATAATCAAGCGCTATTCAATGAATGGTGAAAGATCCGGGTAATCAAGATGTCAGAAAAGGAGGATTTGAAAATCGCCCATAGTAGAGAGAATTAGGGTTTAGTCAGTTCATATCCTGTTACGGTAATGTGTACATTGTAAGATGTTTGTGTGGTTTGGGCACATCACACGTCCAAAAAGAAAGAGATGGTGCTAGGTGTCTTAGTTCCTTTGGTTTTTACCACTTGCATATCCTAGGATTAGATATTACCTAGTACATTCCTTAAATGCAAAAATGTACACATTGTCTTGGTTTGAAAAGGGGGCTGACGGTTTTGGCTAGTAAAAAGGGTTTGAGGTGACTTAAATAGTGTACGGTTTAATTAGGGTGTGTTGTACAAGGTTTATAAAGTCAAATGTATATTTGAAAAAGGTTCTAGGTAAGCATAGTTGTGTATGGTGTATTATTCGGCTAGAATGTAAGTTTAAGATAGGTTTAGGTTCAAATTTAGTGTCTTGGTATGATTACTAGGATTCTAGGTATAATATAGTAGAAGTAGGTTCAATTCCTAATTCATTTTGGTTAAGTTTTGAAATCCTTGGTGAAATTATAGTCATAATTAAATAAAAGTATAATTTACTTTATTAAAATGTAAGACACTTAATGAAAATGAGTTATAGTGGATATTTGTAGTGTTTAATGATAAAGAGTAGTTTATGTTGAATCATAGTATCGTTTATAAGGTGAGGAAAATATATTAATATATATTTTGAAGCATAAAATAGTTCCTTGGTAAGTGTTATTAATTGTGATCATGAGTTTCGATTATTATAAATCAAAATGATGAATGCTTATGATCAAATGTTTCATGTGACTTAATAGTCCTAATGTATGATTGTTTAAAGCCTTGTATGATCATGTAATGTAGTCATACAAATGTCCTTATGATTTAATACTCATTATCATAATATAATGTCATGTGATCAAATGTTTCCATGTTCTGATGATTTAAATGATGTATGCTCATGTATGATGCATATGATTGCTCAAAAGATTTCATGTAAAGGTGGTAATATATACAAATATCATGAGGTGACGTGTACAATGATGTCATAGTCAAAACCTAAAATTTACAGGTTTTACAAATGTGGTGGTGCATCTTGGTAGAACCAGGATGTATGGTAAATGGAGAGCCGTGAGCTTCAGTCAGCACAGCTTCTTTGAGTGTATAGTCATCAGGAACCACTAGTCTAGTGCCCTGTAATAAGATACCGTCATTATCAACACGAAACTCCGTCTGCTGATCATGCTTCTAAATGATAGCCTAAATCTCACCATCGTCCTTTTAAGCTTCCTTGATCCTAGAATGTAAGTCTGGTTCTACTCTAAGATTAGCCCAGTAATCGTGCTGTCCTCGTACACAAAACTCAACATCAGTCATCTCTAGGTCACGGATGATCTCCTTTGCAATCCAGATGCCAGCAATCATACCCGACCTTCTGCTTAGAGTATCTGCCACCACATTCGCCTTACCAGGGTGGTACTGAATGTTGGTGTCCTAGTCATTCAATAGCTCTAACCATCTCCTCTGTCTCATGTTCAGTTCTATCTGGGTATAGATGTATTTGAGACTCTTGTGATCGGTGAATATGTCACATGATTCACCATACAGATAATGTCTCTGGATCTTCAATGTGAAAACAACTGCTGCAAGCTCCAAATCGTGAGTAGGATAGTTTTCTTCATAATGTTTCAGCTGTCGTGATGTGTATGCAATAACCTTCCCATGTTGCATGAGAACGCAACCTAGACCTTTCCTGAAGCGTCACTATATATCTGAAATCCACATGAGCCAGATGGGAGATTAATAACAGATGCAATCACTAACTTCTGCATAAGATCTTCAAAGCTCTTCTCTCGCTCTTTTATCCAGACAAATTTCTCTCCTTTCCTCATCAGCTTAGTCAAAGGTAAGGCTAACCGTGAAAAGTTCTCTATAAATCTGCAGTAGTAGCCAACTAAACCCCGAAAACTTTTGACCTTTGTTGCAGATGTAGGTCTTGGCCATTTGGTGATAGCTTCATCCTTTGTAGGATCCATGGTGATCCCTTCTGCAGATACACTATGGCCCAGAAATGCCACCTTGCTTAACCAGAATTCACACTTAGAGAACTTGGCATACAGCTGCTTCTTACAAAGAATCTACAAGACTGTGCGAAGGTGTTCCTCATGTTCCTCCTTGAATTAGGAGAAAATCAGGATGTCATCTATGAACACGATAACGAACTTGTATAGAAACTCATGGAAGACACGGGTCATCAAACCCATGAAGACAATTGGAGCATCAGTGAGTCCGAATGGCATGACTACGAACTCGTAGTGCCCATAACGTGTACGGAAAGTAGTCTTAGAGATATCCTGCTCTTTGACCCATAACTGATGGTAGCCGGACCTCATATCGATCTTGGAAAAATACTTGGCGCCCTAAAGTTGATCGAACAGGTCATCAATTCGGGGAAAAGGATAACGATTCCTGATCGTGATCTTGTTCAGCTCATGATAGTCTATACACAAAAGCATGCTGCCGTCTTTCTTCTTTACGATAGTACCGGTGCACCCCATGGTGATGCATTAGGATGGATGAAACCTCGTTCCATAAGTTCCTATAACTGATCTTTTAGTTCCTTAAGCTTTATACGAGCCATGCGATAAGGAGCTTTGGAAATTAGCTCTACACCTTAGATGAGCTCAATTCTAAACTCGACTTCACGAGCAGGTGGAGTTCGTGTTGATAATAGGCTGATCTTGGATCGATGGAGACTCGGCAGTAATGTCATGAATATTGGCTATAAAGCCCTGACAGTCGTATGATAATAAAGCACGCGCCTACATGGATGAAATAATTTGTACTGATCTCCCTGGCAGAAAACCAAGGTCTATGTACTCTGGAGATTTAACATCACCGAGATAACCCGATAAGTGTGGCAGTCAATCGTAGCCTGGTGTTTGGATAACCAGTCCATGTCCAAAATCAAGTCAAAATCGCACATGTCCAAAGGAAGTGCGTCAACTGTACGGATCTTACCATCAAATTCTAGGGGAAGATCTCTGTACACCTAAGTGATTCGTAAAGAGTCCCTAAGTGGCGTGGAAATGCATAAGGCATTATCTAATGGCATAGGGGAAATCCTAACACTTGTGGCAAAAGTAGTGGATATGAATGAATGAGTCGCTCTAGTATCAAATAGAACACATGCTTCCAAACCATTCATAAAGAGATTTCCGGTAATGGTACCTGAAGTCTTGTTCGCCTGATCTCTAGTACTAGTGAACACGCGACCAGAAGTAAGAGGTGGCTTGGTGTCGGCATGTCTAGAGGTGCCTTCTATCTCACCCTGGCGACAGTCCTTCTGCTGATGGCCTTGTTGGCCACTCTTGAAACAACCACCAGTACCTTAGCGACAAACACCAGAATGTCTGCGCGAACAAGTAAGACATATACGATGCGTGAATCCTCCAGCAGGAGTCCTAGCTAGCTGAGAGCCTGTTCAGGATTACATGCATGAGACATGATCATGGAGCATAAACATGAATACATAGAAGGTTTAAAAAAAATTACTAGATGAGGTAGAATGGTTAGGCTGTGAACCTCTACGGTCCTACTCCCTCCTGTTGTTGTTGTTCCTGAGTTTAAAATTGTTGGAGTGTCAGAATACCATAACATAAGATAGTTTAACATGAAAGAAGGTTAATGTAGGGACCTGCTGTTGTTCGAGTTATTAGTGTTGTTACGGTAATTATCATTACCGCTACGCCTCTCTGAACCAGAACGGTCGTTGGTCTGACCGTTTCCCTTAGATGCTTGCTGCTGAACGACCATAGGCTTACGATCGTCAGTCTTCTGTTTGAAATATAAAATTGAACAGAGGATGATATGAAAATGAAAATACCGATGGAAATGAGTGGTTTAAAATTGGTGATTGAAGATACCTCTTCACTGCTTTGTCATCACCAAACTCCTCTCGTTCTTGAAGCATCTCAAGCTTACGGGCTGCATCGGCCACCTGTGCTACTGTAGTGAACGTAGCACAAACCAAACTATTGGCAACCGAAGTGCGAAGATCCCAGCGAAACTTCTCAGCTTGCTCCTCAGTAGTACCAACTGCTGCTCCCAAGAAACCAGCCAAACGGAGAAACCTCTGCATGAATTCGTTGCTATTCCCCCTAGAAACCTATCGGATAATATGATAATCCCGCTCAAGCTTCTGCTGTTCAGCATGTGGAAAGTACTGGTTAAGGAAGAGCTCCTTAAAATGGTCCCATGTCAACAGTGCAACCTAATTATCACCACCATTGGACTGCTTGACAGACTTCCACCACTGCAGCACATCACCTTCAAACTAATAGCAAGCCAGTCTTGCCTTGAAAACGCTGTCACAACCCATCGCATCGAATATCTTCTCGATGTGAAAAATCCAAGCCTCAGCATCATTGGGGCTGTCAGTCTGCTCACACGAACAGGGTTGTTGTTTGTTGAATCGCTCAAGTCATAAGAGTCACAGGTGGTGGTGGAGGAGGATTGTTGTTGTTGTAGTGGTTTTTAAGATGAGGGATAAATTGAACGCCCTGAGATTGAATTTCAGCATGAACTTCGTCCCTGATTTCATTGCGAAGTTGGGGATGGATGGCTTGCAAAGCTGCATTGACAGCTGCAGCCAACTCTTGAGCATTGTGTGTGTTCACTATTTGACAGTTTAAAACAAAATGCAACATAAATGATAAGTCTGAAATGAGATGAACATAAAAATGCATGAACAATGTATAAATCAATGAAGCAGTTTATAATGCATGAAACAGTGTAGAATGCATGATGCAGTTTATAAAAACTTTTATATGCGCGAGGGTAAACGCCTATGGTCTGTTCAGCCAAAACAAAAGACATAGCGAGGGGACGCCTTTGGGTCGGTCCCAAAGTTAAAAGTTTCGATAAATGCACATGCGACTAAATAGGGCAACTCCAGTACCAACCATTACTTAGTCATAAACCTGCGGCAATGATATGAATGCATGAAAATGAAATGAAAATGAATGAATGCATGAAAACCAACTGTCAGTTTTAGGAAGACGCTGGTGACTACCCATAAGTCACAGGTCATGTTTTACAGATCTATAGGTCGAAACCAGACTCTGATACCATAATTGTAACACCCCATTTGTTAAGATGGAATGCTACAGTAAAATATTGCGTGTCATCAAAGCATGCAAGGTAAATGTTTAAACATACATGACCATAAATAGAAATACCGAAATCAAACATCGGTAGTCTAAGTAACTCACACACAAGCAATATTAAGTACTGAAAATGAAAGGACTAAACAATGTCCAAATTAAGTAAAGTATGAAAAAGTAGGAACAAATGTATAAGGTAAAAGAGGTTGGATAGCTTCCATCGGAATGCACATACTCTGGAGATCCTACTTGTGACCTTGGGTACCTGCCGTTTGGGAACATGGAAATAGAAAACGGCTGAGCATAACGCTCAGTGCACATATATATCGTATAACATAAAGACGTAAAAGAATGAAAGTATAATAAACATATAAAGCATGAATTATAGCGGAAATGAATAAGTCCTGGGAAACCTTGAAAATCTGTATTGGTTTAATATACCAAAAGCCAATATAGGTCATGAGGTCAACAACCTGCATGAATACTTGGAGGGGTGACCTCGTCATGCAAATTAGAGAGAATGCCTCTAATTAATTGGTAATGGGTAGGAGGGATTAGCTCCTTGTGAAGGATGCAAGGCACACATCACATTCACAATGAAATCCTGACTGAAACTGAACCTAGGATGCACCCATACGCCCCCACATGATAATAATAATATAATAATAGCCAAATAACTGAAAGGGATGCCACGAGCCATCACTCCGACGTGGTGAAGTCATAACACTAGTGCCTCTAGTGTTATGGTTATGGTACCTCCATAACTAGGTGAAACTGGTCATGCATGTATATGGCTAAGGTAACTAATAAAATATAAGCATTTAATCTGTAACTACTGGGGAAAACAGTTGGCTGCATATGGGAAATCCTAATAAAGGAAGAGGTTGTCCTTACTGATGGACGGGAAATCCGTACCTTGTGTCGAGTAGAAGCTAACGAAAAACGCTGAAGAACCTACCCCGCCTTGACGGATAATACTACATAAGAATGGAAACGTGTATGAGTTGTTTGAATTACATGTGTTTTACTGGTTCTGTGTGTTATTAGCTTGTTGTACTTAATCTGACATGTTTTGGTGTTTTACTGTGTTATCTGTAGTTATTCTGATGTTCTGTACTGTACTATGCATATACTAGTCTATTATAATACTTGTACTGTAATACTAAGTAACTTTCTAAAAATAGCAGGTTGCCATAAATAGTAAGTTTCTAAAAATAGAAAGTTTCTAAAAATAGTATGTTTCCATAATTAGAAATAATCTGACTTAATAATAAGAAGTAAACTTAAATTATTATAATACAAGTCATGGTTTAAAGATAATAGCTTATTTATTAAATAACTTGGTTAATTAATTAAACTATACGTTACAAGAATTTAATTAAAAATACATGTTTTAATTAAATTAAGCTAAGTAAAATACTTTAGGTTATACATGAAATATTAATTTTAATATTTAACCTAAGTCATGAATTTAATTTTATTAAATAATCTAGAAATACTTTAATTAAATAGATTTTATGATTTTAATATTTTCCCGAATCCCGAACCCGTGTTATAAAAATTAACCCGAGCCCGAAACCCGGGGTTGCATATAAGCCGAGCCAAAACAGCCCTACCAGTGGCTAGACCGGCTAGCCGGTTGCCACTGGTGGCTCTCGGTTCCCACTGCCGAGCCACAGCAGCCACTACCGAGCTCGGTTCACACCGGTTCACGCCGGTTGTGACCGGTTCCCACTGTTATGTTGTTCGGTTCCCACTGTTAGCCCAAAAGCCCCACCGAGGCCCTATTGTTCTCGGTTGGCACTCGATCCAAGCCCAAAACCATACTCCTACTCTTGGTCGGGGTTCCCTTGTTTCGTTCGAGCCCAAACGAACCAAGTCGAGCCCTTTGAGGGTCTCGGTGGTGGTGATGAAGACAAGCTGAGACCCCTAGTCGTCTCGGTTGTGTCTCAGTCAAACCAAAACAACACCAAACACCCCCTTAAACAATGATTTTAATTAATCCTATGTTTATAAGTACTTGTTTTTATGATTAATTAAAATAAATCATGGATTCATAAAGAATTAAAAAGAAAAGGAAGTTTTTTTATTTACCGAACACGTAGAAGAAAGGATTAAGATCACGATCATGTACACACAATTAATCAATAATCAAAATTGTCCGAATCATCCTTGTGGTTGCTCTATGGCCGGCGGCAAGAAGGAAAAAAGGGAGGCAAGGAAAGCTTGTCTATAACCTAAAATTATGATTAAGTTTTCCTTTGTTTTTGTTTAACATGTTTTAAGTTGGGTCATGGACCAAGCCCATCCTTCTCTTCTTGTCTCCTTTAGCCGTGACACATGGGGCCCACAAAGGGAAACCCGAAGATTTTCCCGAGTTAAATTATTTACGTGTTCATTCATGTTTATTTATCGTGCATTTATATGTCGTGATCTTAATACATTTATAATATATACGTAAGTACGTGTTAATTAATATCATGATATGTGAATTATATTATAAATGGAAAGTTTTAAATTTATCATATTTTCTTATGTAATGTTCATGTGTACTGTTCATGGTATTTTAATGCGGGTTTTACATTGAGTCTATGTCCATTGACAATAAAAGTGGTATTGTCTCTACCGTAGAGTTCAACATATCCGGATGGATATTGGTGTTTTACTGTGTAAGGTCCATTCCATCTCGATGTAAGCTTGGGTTGCTTGAATTAATATTTCGAGATAAAGAGAAGTACTTTCTCTCCATGTTTGAAATCTTTTCTTTGTCGTAGTTTGCGATCATGCCACACTTAAGTTCGTTCTTTGTATAAACGTGAACTTTCATATGCTTGATGTCGAAATTCATCTAAATCATGTACTTGAAAGATACGTTTTTCTCCAGCTGCAGTAACATCAGGGTTGCAGTTCTTAAGTGCTCAATATGCACGGTGTTCAATTTCTATTGATGTGTCATTCCCTTTCATAAAATACCTACAACCAAATAGTTTGAAAAGTCTGCGAACCAGGGTTTAATGTTAGTATTTATTTGCATTATGTGTTCATCGGGAAAATCATCGATTTCATCATCACTAGAATCATCATTCACTATGCAAGATAAATGATCGAAAGCAACATTCTCAGCACCTTTTTTATCTTTAATTTCAAAATTGAATTCTTGTAAAAGCATTACCCATCGTATGAGACGAGGTTTTGCATCTTGCTTTTTAAACAAGTATTTTAAGGGTGAGTGATCGGTGTAAACTATTGTTTTTTCGATAATACGAGGTATGATCGAAATTTGTCAAATTCATAAACTACAGTCATAAGTTCTTTTTCCGTGATGGTGTAATTTTGTTGGGCTGCGTTTAGAATTTTACTAGCAAAGTAGATGGGGTGAAATTGTTTTCCATCTTTTTGTCCAAGGACGGCTCCAAGGGCATGTTCACTTGTATCGTACATAAGCACAAATGGAAGGTTCCAATTGGGGCTTGCAATAATTGGTGTGCATGTAAGCCTTGCTTTATGAGTTTCAAATGCTAAAAGGTATTCATCATTAAAATCTAATGTACTTTCTTTTTCAAGAAATTGAGTGAAAGGTCTTGCGATCTTCGCAAAGTCTTTGATAAATCATCGGTAAAATCTGGCATGACCTAAAAAACATCTAATTCCTTTCACATTAGTAGTTGGTGGGAGTTTTGAAATTATGCCTATTTTTTATTTGTGAACTTCTAAGCCTGCGCCAGACACTTTGTGTCCAAGCATAAATCCTTCTTTTACCATAAAGTGACATTTTTCCCAGTTTAGCACAAGATTTGCTTCTTCACATCGTGCTAACATTTTATCAAGATTGCTAAGACATGTGTCGAAAAATGACGGAAAAATCGTCCATGAAGACTTCGACTGATTCTTTAATCATATCGTGAAAGATTGCAATCATACACCTCTAAAAAGTAGCAGGTGCATTGCATAAGCCAAAGGGCATGCGCTTATACGCGTAAGTTCCAAATGGACAAGTAAATGTGGTTTTCTCTTGGTCCATAGGGTTGATTGGGATTTCAAAATATCCGGAAAAACCATCAAGGAAACAAAAGTATTAATTCCCTGCGAGTCTTTCTAACATTTGATCTATAAAGAGCAAAGGAAAATGATCTTTCGTAGTTGCGTCATTTAATTTTCAGTAGTCAATACAAACTCTCCATCCAGTGATGGTTCGTGTTGGTACTAATTCATTGTTCTCGTTAGTTACTACAGTGATACCTCCCTTTTTAGGTACACAATGAATTGGACTAACCCAGGGGCTATCGACGATTGGGTAGATTATTCTAGAATCGAGGAGTTTAAGGATTTATCTTTTAACAACGTCCTTCATGTGAGGATTTAGTCTTCGTTGTTTTTCAACAATCGGTTTTTTATTATCCAAAAGTTGTATTTTGTGTTTACATATGCAAGGAATATCAGAAGTTTTACAAGAAAAAGCTTGTTTATGCTTCTTGAGAACTTCAACTAAATCGTTTTTTTGTTCTTCCGAAAGTTTGGATGAAATAATTACAGGTAGTAATTTTTCTCCGTGAAGAAACGCATATTCTAGATGTTCAGGAAGAGGTTTAAGTTCTAAATCTGTAGGGGGATCTTCCACAAATTTCTTAACTTCGAAATCGGTTTTGAAAGTTATGGTTTAAAACTGTGTTTCTTTTTATTCTTCAGGTGTTTCTATAGGTTCGTTAGTATTAACGGCTATGAAGGCGTCAAAATCAGCAAAAAGTTCTTCTTCGAGGATGGTTCCTTCGATAGAATATAAAATTTCGCTTCCTTCATCAAGAAGAGTGTCGAAATCGGCTTCAACGACTTAGTCAATGACATCAATACTAAAGCAAGTATCGTCATTAGAATAAGAGTGTTTCATTGCTTCGTCGATAGAAAAGAAAATTATATCTTCTCCAACTCCAAGGTTGAGTTGTTTTTGTTTCACACGAATCACAACGTCAGCTGTATGCAAGAAAGGTCTACCAAGGATAAGTGGTACTTTGCTATCTTATTCCATCTCCAGGATGACAAAGTCGACAGGAAAAATGAATTTTCCAACTTCAACTAGCATGTTTTCGGCTATTCCCATTAGGTATTGAAAAGAACGGTCTGCAAGGTGAACACTCATTTTTGTGGGTTTAAGAACATCTTTTGAGAGTTTAGCATACAAGGAGTATGGCATGAGGTTGATACTAGCGCCAAGATCGGCCAAGGCGTTACAAGAGTATGAGTGATGGAAAGTACATAGAATTAGGAACTTCTAGGATCTCCAAGTTTTGGTGGTACTTTGTTTTGGATAATGGTAGAACATTCATCATTAATAAAAGCTGAAGATACATCTTCAAACTTATGTTTGCTTTTGATAAGTTCTTTGATAAATTTGCCATAGTTTGGCATTCCAGCCAGAACATCGACTAAAGGCATATTGATTCAAACTTCTTGGATTATGTCGAAGAATTTACCATACTTAGCTTGCATCTTTTGCTTGAGTAAGCGTTGGGGGTATGGTACTTTTGGTTTACATGGTTTGGGTGTTTGGATTTCAGTGATTTTGGTTTTGGTTGGTTGGGCTTCATCTTCATCGTCACTATCGAGTGGGTTTTCAATTGGTGTGTCTTGGGTAGGTTTGGTGGGTGATTCATAAGATAAACCACTCCACGTGAATACGACATTCACATGTTCATTACGAGCTTGCGATGGTTGATATTTGTTGTTGTTTTTAAGGTTTGGGTTGGTGTTGCTAGGTAAAAACCAAAAGCGCGATTCGATTGCTTATCAGCAAAACGTTCAAACTTAGCTTCAAGGTTTTGAATGGAAGCTTGGTGGTTTTTGTTTGAAGTCTCGAACTTTGTTTGAGGTTAGTGAATGTATCTCACACGAAAAGGTTGGTTTTTCTTTGAGATTCGATAAGATTGTCGTGTTTGGTTTCGAGGTTGGGTTTGTTTTCGGTTTGGTTAGGTTTCATTTCGTCTTGATTGTAACTTGGTTTATCGTTAGATATCCAATTATCGTGGTCACGATTACGATAATCGTTATAAAATCGAGTTCGACGAAAGGTGTTCATGAAATTGGCTTCTTCTTCCTTGGTCATAGGTGTGTTATCGTCATCACATTCACTAGAAGGATGGTTTCCTCCATAATGTTTACAGGTTTCACGACTTTTGTTTTTCATTTCTTTATATTGAGTGTCGATTTTGAGAGACATGGCGTCCATACGAGCCATAATTTTTTCAGTGTCAGTTGGGTTGTTGCTTTCTTCGACAAAAGATACGGTTTTTCTGGGTTTTTGTTTTTGTGGTTTTTGGACCAATCAAGCTTGAGTAAGACTTTGTCATCTAACAATTGGTAAGATTGTTTAGGGGTTTTGTAAAGGAAAATACCACCTGCTGCGGCATTCAATGCATCTTGGGTAGCATAGTCAAGACCATGATAGAAAATCCTGACTATTCCTTCCTTTTTTAGTCCATGACCATGGAAGTTTTTGAGTAATTCTTTCATTCTTAACCATGCGTCAGTGAGAGTTTCTCGATCTTGTTGAGAAAAGCTTCGGATTTCTCCGAGGAGTTTTTCAAATAGGGAAGGAGGAAAGAACCGGCTAATGAAAGCGGTTCTAAGACCTTCCCAGCTTCGAATGGTTCTTTCGTTAAGTTCGTCGAGCCATGACTTGGTTTCTCTTGTCAAGGATGATGGAAACATCATGAGTTTAACGGCTTCAGCTTGTCCTTCTCCATAGTTAAACATGTTGCATATTCTGATAAATTCATGAATGTGTGTGAGGATCGGTTTTGATTCGACCATCAAATTGGTGATTTTTGACAAGTGTCAAGTGGTTTCCTTTGATTGCAAAATCGTTCGCAATTTCAGGTAAAACGATTGCGGAGCCATGATTTGGTGCTACAACTCTATCAGCTGACCACATTGGTTCACCATCGGTGTCCGACATTGGATCGTAACGGTTGATGAGTTTGGTGAGAAATAGGAATTGAGAAAGGTTGATGAAAGGTTGCTTGATTTCGCGAGGTTGATGTTCCTTGTGTCTCCTATCTAAAGGTACACGAAGGTGAAGTCTATGTAACCTTCGGTTAAGGGTACGTTTAGGTTCTGATAGCGGTGATAATGGTGGAGCTTCAGATGAACGGGTGTCCATCGAACAGGAGCTTTTTGGTTTACAGAATAAATGTGCGGCGCACTTTTTGGATTGTGCGGCGCACTTTTGTTCGCTACAGGAAGTGCAACGCACTTTTTGGATTGTGCGGCGTACTTTCGGTACTACAGAATAATTTTGGGTTTTGTTTGAGTGGGAAATGGTTCAATTCTTCAAGGATTATAAAAGTTTTGGTTACAAAACAGGATTGTAAGTCCCCGGCAGCGGCGCCAAAAACTTGATGTTCGTTTTGCAAGTCTTAAATTTATATTACAAGTTTTAGACAAAACAAGGGACTAGAAATACAAACACGGGCAAGTATACCCTTTCGTTCGTAATAAATCTTTGTAATGCTAAGCCAGGATCGTACGCTGAGACTTAGTTTCGTTTTGGTAATCATTATAATAAATGAAGAAAGAAAATAATTGATATGAATAATAATAGTAACAAATATGACTAATATGGGATATTTTGTATGAGTTCGCGATGATAATAATAATGATCGAGATATGTTTAGGTAGGTAAAGAGTGATAAACCTTTTTTCTTCAAAATGGTGTTTACACAACTTACTTAGTGTGATTCAAGACTTATATTTATTCGAGTGACTAAGCTCAAAACAAGTTGCCAACGAGCTCAATATTTTATCACGGTTTCTAAGCGGTTTTCTCCAACCAAATATTCAAAACCATAGACAAGTCTTTAAAAACTTATTACAACGATTTGCGTTTCTCAATGCCAAGCCATCATAACAAATCAACTCTAGATAAAATATGGTTTATAGAACTAGGTGATAAAATGGTTCTACAACATTAGCTTTAAATCAATTATAAAGGATCATATCATAGCATCATCACTAATCATAGTCACATACCCATATAGTCACAAATAGCTTAGCCTAACATAGTAATCAAAGTAACAAATGGAAAAGAGTTAGAGAACATCATACTTTAGATTGATTGAATGAACGAGTACACAAGTGTCACGATTGTATCGTTTCTCCAAGAATCAAAGAGTGGAATAATCTCGTTACAAGTATTTCCCAAAAGTTGATAATACTGAAATATCACTAAGAAAGCTAAGAATACTCGGATTTATAGAGTAGTAGTTGAGAGATGTGTTGTGTGTAAAATGAGTAGAAGTGGCTCCTATTTATAATGCTGGTTGAGATAAAATGTGCGTCGCACTTATCCGAAAGTGCGCCGCACTATGGATGTGGGAATGTGCGCCGCACTTCTGACAATGTGCGCCACACTTTTGTGCGTTCCAGATTCTTCTTTCAGTAGTTTGTTATATTGGCACAATAAGGACCCTTCTTTGTGTTTTCTTCACTTTGATTCTTCATACTTCATACCTGCATATAAAACGCAATATATTAAGTATTGAAAGCTCTTATTTATGGTACAAAGTGGCATTATAGTAACGGGTTTTGAATATGTATATTTTGGTCGTTATCAAGTCTATTCATGTTCTTAAAGTTAATATGCCTTAACATTCTGTGCCATAAGTTACTCTCATCAGCTGAAGCTTTAGCATATAGACATGACAAGTTATTATTTATTTTAATCGCTTGTAAGTTTATAAATGTCCTTATGTCTAGGTGTTCTACACTCAATAAACTTATCAGCAGGGAGCATACAGTCTTTACTTCAAACTAAACATTTCGTGTCAGTAAAAAGAACTTTATTTTTTTGTCACATACTTGTGACATACTAAACAAGTTGTAGTCAAGTTCTTTTACCAGAAAAACTTCATAAAAATGTAGGTTGTTGGTGATAAAAGTGCTTTTGCCTGATATTGTGCCATATCTTCCTCCAAATTACACTTTATCACCATCTGGAATAGGATTAAACTTTTTTAAGTAGTCCTCCTTTCCAGTCATGTGCCTTGAGCATCCAGAATCCCAATATCCATAATCATTAACCTGCTTTGGAATGCCCTACACATAAAGAAAACAAATCAGTTATCTTTGGTAATCCAAGCCTGGGTAGACTTGGATCCATTTGGTTCTTCAACAAGAATATACTTGTTTCTTGTAACAACCCCCTGTTCATCCCTTTTAACATTAAACACCCAGTTTGTCCCAATATGCTTTTCAAGATATTTAAACCTATTGCATGTCATGGAGACACCATTAGAAGTTGATGACTGGTCTTGTTTAGGTCTCGATGTTAGGTTGGACGATGCCTTAGATCCCTTTCTGTTAGGTTGTAAATACTTGTTATTACTGAGTCTAACATTAGGTCTGAAAGCTGCTAATTGTGGCATTTTCATTCGAAACTTAATTCTGTCAGCGGCTAATTTTTCCTTGTCAACGGATGATTTGTTCTTGTCAGCATTTGAATTAGGGTTTGCTACAGGAACCCACTGTTTGTTAGACCAAGTGTTTGTATATTGTAAAGGTCTTTGGCCTTGGGTGTTAACTTCCTTAGTGAAATAAGGAGCTGGTCTAGTGGCATGTGGTCTAGTATGAACATAAGGCTTTGAGTTGACCATGGTTGACTTATTGTCAGCGGTTGGTTTGTATCTGCTGACACATCTATAAACCAAATATGAGAATCTCCCACATGTATAACAAGCCTTTCTAGACATAAACTTAGGTCTAGGTTCATAAAATCTAGTCGCATTTATATTAGCTTGACTATTTGGTGATCTAGGTTTTCAATACATTTCGGAATACTTAATACTATATTTGCTTTTAGATTGTGAGCCAAGTTCAATAGGTTTGCCAGTAGTAGGGTTAGTGATGATAATAGGTTTGGGGTCAGTGTGTTCATCACTAAGAAGCACTCTTTCAACAAAGAGAGAAGGGTTAGCCTTCTTCCAAAGGTTAATGTCAATTACCATTTGCTTGTACTACTCAACTGGTGTGAGAACACGTGGTGGAAGAGAAAATTCCTCCACTTGGCGCTCTGGAATACCAGTCCAAGACAAGTCTTTCTTTAGAACCCCATAGAAGTCACCTGCTGGGGGTGGAACAACAACATACTCCTTAGAATGCATCCCAATCTAGACATGTCTTTTGGGTTTCTCTGTTCACATAAGACCTTATCTAGGGTTTGACTAGCTTTTTCAAACTTTTCAATTTTAAGCCCTACATTCTCTCTAGCTTGAATGGCCTCATCTAGCTTTAGTTTCAATTCGTTATTAGCTTCTATGTAAGAAGCTTTTGCTTCAGAACTAAGAGCTAGATCCCTTTTAAGAATAGTTATTTGATCTTTTAGGTTAAATTCCATGTCCTTATATTCTTGCACCATCCCATCTGATTGTGCAAGCCCTCTTTTGTAGTTTAAAATAGTGATATTTAACCCAAGAATATCAGATTGTAGCTTTAAAATTTATTTATTAAGTTTATCAGTATTAAGTCTACAACCCTTACTACAAAATGCATCATCATATACCTCATTGTCTGATGAAGAAGAGGATCTGGCCATAAGAGCATATTGAACATGCTCTTCATCCTTTTCAGCTACCAAGTCTTGATTCTCCACTTCATTTTTGTCCAGAAAGCTCCAATCAACTCCAACGCCATCAATTCCTTGCATTGCTACCATGGCTTTAGGCTTAGCATCGTCCACCTTGATGATCTATCTAGAATTCTATTCACCATGATTCCTCTTGGGAGATCTACATTCTCTAGCAAAGTGTCCCATTCTATGACAATTGTAACACTCAACTTTGGATTTATCAAATCCAGCAGTCTCTTTGCTATTGAAAGTCATTTTTCTTCCAAATCTCTTGTTCCACCTACTGGCTCTTATACTGCTAAGATCAATATTCAACTTGATATCCATCTCCTCAAGATCAACATCACTAATTTGCTGAAGATCTTCAAAAGAAATTGATGATCCATTGGGCAAATAAGCAATATAGGCACATACACTATCCAAATCAATTACTGCTGGTTTAAGGTTTGGTGAAGCATGATTGTATGTGTCAGCATCTGATGAGCCGCTGTCAAGAGAAATTTGTCCGCTGACAAAGCAAGAGTTTTCAGCGTCTGAAGTGTCATGGTGGGAAATAAAAGCCATGCTTCTAGATGGTGTTTTACTTCCTTCTTTAAGCAGAACTTCAGGTTCCAAGACCTTCAATTGATTGTAGATATCATCAAAGGTCATATTTTTGTAAGTTTGTGTGGCCAATATTGCATTGGCATGGATTTCCCAACCATCTCTAAGAGCTCCAAGGAAAGCATCATTAACATCATCATCTTCAAACTCAGTTTCCATAAATGCAAGCTTGCTAGTAATGTCTTGAAGACGACTTCTCACTCCATTCAACTTTTCATTAGGTCGAGCTTTAAAGACAGCAAACTTCATTACCAGCTTCTTTTTACTTTGTTTGAGAGTGTCATCATTTCCACCATATGTGATCTCAAGGGTTTCCCAAAGCTCTTTAGCAGATTCATACTTTCTGAATTTGTGCTGATTTTTTCTTCCAAGAGCCAGTTTGAAAATGATCAATTCCTTCATGTAAAACCCGGATTAAAAATCTATGAACAGTACATGTGAACAGTAACTTATGAAAACACGATAAAATTTAAACTTTCCATTTATAATATTAATACACGTGTCACGACAATAAATAACGAACAATCATGAATATTATAAATGTGACACGTCACGAATACCAAATTCATAAATACTAAATCACGAACATACACGATAATTATTTTAACATGAAAAAACTTCGGGTTTACCCTTAGTGGGCCCCATAGCCGCGACAAAGACAAGAAGGGAGGCCATGTGGGCCTTTTGGCCCAAAACCAATTTTTATTAAAACACCAGGGGAAAAATAACTTCATTATTTTAGGTTTACAAAATTTTGTGCTCTCTCCCTTTTGTCTCTTGGTGCCGCCGGCTACAACAAGCAAGAAGGAAGAACCGGACGATTTTTGTTATTTGTTTTGTGTTCGTGATCATTCCTTTGTTCTTTTCACGAATTCGGTATAAATAAAACCCTTTTCTTTTTCATTTTAATTCTTATCTAATTTCATTTTTATTTAATTAATCATCAAGAACAAGAATAAAACATGTATTAGATTAATTAAATCATGGTTTTGGGTTTGGTTGGTGTGGGTTGTGGTACGGCCGAGACACCTGAGACCCCAAAGGGGCTCGGTTTGTTTTCTTCACCACAACCTAGACCCCCAAGGGGCTCAGCTTGGTTGGTTGTGTGCTCGGATGCAGGCAAGAAACCCTGACCGAAGGTCGGGGTGTGTTTGTTGTTGGGTTTTGTTCAGGCCGAGGCACCACCGAGACCCCAAAGGGGCTCGGCTTGGTTTGTTTGTTCAGACCCGAGACCAAGAGACCCCGACATTAGGTCGGGGTATGTTTATTTTTTAGTTAGCTTCTAGTGAGTGTCGACCGAGACCCCTTCAAGATCTCGGTGGGACATTGATTATGGCTTATTTGATTCGGCTTATTTAAGACACGGGCTCGGGATCGGGTTTTTCATGACAACTATTTTTAAAGTCACGTTATACTAAACCTTAGGCTAAATTAATTTATTTAATTAATTCATGTATAACCTAAGGTATTTATACTTAGTTATTTAATTAAAACATGTATTTTATATGAAATTAATATTATAACGTATAGTGTAATTAATTAACCAGTTATTTAATTAATGAACTATAACCACGACTTGTATTGTCCTAATAAAACTTTAATTATTATTTATAATCCAACTTATTTCTAATTGGAAACTTACTATTTTTGTAAACTTTCTATTTTTTAGAAACTTACTATTTATGGAAACCGGCTATTTTTAAAAAGTTACTTAGTATTACAATACAAGTATAATAATACACTAATACATGAATAATACACAACAGAACATCAGAATAACTACAGTTAACACAGTAAAAAGTAAAACATGACAAACTACGTATAACAAGCTAATAACACATGAAACCATCAAAACACATGTAATTCAAACAACTCATACACGTCCATATTTCTTATGTAGTTTTATCCGTCGAGGCGGATTAGTCTTCATCGTTTTCATTAGCTTCTACTGGACAAAAGGTACGGATTTCCCGTCCTTTAGTAAGGACAATCTTTTCCTTCATTAGGATTTCTCGTATGTAGCCAACGTCTTCCCCGGTAGTTACAGATTAAATGCTTATGTTAATTAGTTACCTTATCCATATACATGCATGACCAGTTTCACCTAGTTATGGAGGTACCATAACCATAACACTAGAGGCACTGGTGTTATGACTTCACCACGGCGGAGTGATAGCTCGTGGCGTCCCTTTTCAGTTATTTGGCCATTATATTATTATACTATCATGTGGGGCGTATGGGTGCATCCTAGTTACATGTTTCAGTCAAGATTTCATGGTGAATGTAGTGTGTGCCTTGCATCCTTCACAAGGAGATGATCCCTCCTACCCACTTACCAATTAAATTAGAGGCATCCCCTCTAATTTGCATGACGAGGTCACCCCTCCAAGTATTCATGCACATTGTTGACTCATGACCTATATTGGATATTTTGGTACATTAACTAATACAGATTTTCATAAGTAACATAAGCTATGTTTTCAGAACTAAAACCAGTTAACATGACAGACAACTAGGTTTTCCAAGACTTACTCTTTTCCGCTGCCATTCATGCTTTATACTCTTTATATGCTTCCATATTCTATGTTTTCCATGCTTTAATGTATATTCGTGCACTGAGCATTATGCTCAGCCGTCTACTTTTCCATGTTCCCAAACGGTAGGTACCCAAGGACGCACGTATGAACTCCAGAGTATGTGCATTCGGATTGGAAGCTGTCCGTCCTCTTTTACCTTATGCATTTATTCCTACTTTATCATACTTTACTTCTTTTGGACATTGTTTAGTCCTTTCCATTTACAGTACTGGTATTGCTTGTGTGTGAGTTATTAGACTACCGATGTTTGATTTCGGTATTTCTATTTACGGTTATGAATGTTTTGACATTTACCTTGCATGCTTTGATGACACGACATAATTTACTATAGCATTCTATCCTATTAAATGGGGTGCTACACTTCATGTCAAGCCTTCTATCTGCAACCTCTGCAGCAGAGGTGGCTCTTCCATCTTCAGGTCTAGGAATCAAATCTTTAGGCTTAGCATTGGTTGTTCTCCTTTTGTCAACAGAGACCATGATCTTTTGAGCCTGGTTGAACTTGTTTCCAAGCTCAACAACCTCCCAGAGAACATAGTTTTCCACTTGGAGATTTTGCTCAAATTTGAACTTCTAGATCTCAAATTTATCAGGGTCAAGCATAGGGATTTTGAGCCTTATGATTTGAGGATCCTGAACTTTTGTTTTCTGAGGTTGAGGTCGACATGATGGTTTTAGGGTTTTTGTGAAAATTAGGGTTTTGATGTTCTTCTGATCAAAATTTCCTCAACAAGTTCTGATACCACTTGTTGATCCCAAACTTAGATCGATTAGCTTTGTGTTATCAAGATTGAATCAAGAATAACACGTAGAGAAACTTTTGTTTATAACTATCTAAGTGTTATGCGGAATTAACACTTAAACCAAAGAACAAAACAAAACACAAGGTATACCAAACTTTCACTTGTATTGATAAACGATTAAGTACAATGAAATTAGTCAAAATCTATATGAATACTAAAGCCTAAGACCACCTTATATAACATAAGGAGTCTTGTCAATAAGCAAACTTGTCAACTATTCTAGGAAGATATATTAAGATAAACATAGAAAATACAATATAGATGCATATCTTCCTAACACATAAAAAGGTGTTGACTAAGTATTCTATTTTAGTTGGGATTTCACTTGTTAGCGCTTCAATATTTCTTGTCAGTGTGAAACCTGTCTGCGCCTAAATAACTCTTGTCAGCGTCTGAAATCCCTTTCTCAGCGGCATAGAGATGTAGCTAATTTTATTCCCAACAATTTAGACAAGCTTACTCGGTTGTATTTGAAGGAATTTGTTTGTAGACATGGAGTTCCTTTGTCAATTATTTCTGATCGAGATAGTCGATTCACATCTGAGTTTTGGAAATCGCTTCAACGAGCATTAGGGACTCAGTTAGACATGAGCACTGTGTATCATCTAAAAACGGGCGGACAAAGTGAAAGGACTATTTAGACCTTGGAGGATATGTTACGAGCGTGTGTAATAGACTTTGGAGGTAGTTGGGATAGACACTTACCTTTGGTAGAGTTTGCATACAACAACAGTTATCACACGAGTATCAAGGCGACGCCTTTTGAAGCACTTTATGGGCGAAAGTGTAGATCGCCGGTTGGTTGGTGTGATATTGGAGAAAGTCAATTGACGGGTCCATAATTGATTAGAGAGACGACCGATAAGATCATGTAAATCAAGAATCGTTTGTTGACAGCCCTTAGTAAGAAGAAGAGCGATGCAGATACGAGGAGAAATCCATTGGAGTTTGATATTTGCTATATGGTTATGTTTAAAGTATCACCTTGGAAAGGAGTAATTCGGTTTGGCAAGCGAGGAAATCTTAGTCCATGCTATATTGGTCCATTCAAGATCATTGATCGAGTTGGTCCTATGGTGTATAAGTTGGAATTGCCGGAGAAGCTAAGTGCTATTCAAAACACTTTTCACGTTTCCAATCTTAAAAGGTGTTTGGCGGATGAGAATTTGATAATTCCACTTGAGAAGATTCAACTGGATGACATGCTGCATTTTATTGAGGAACCGGTGGAGATTATGGATCGAGAGGTGAAACAGCTTAAGCAAAGTCGAATCCCGATAGTGAAAGTGTGATGGAATTCCAGACGTGGTCCCGAATACACTTGGGAACGAGAGAAATACATCAAGAGCAAGTATCCGCATTTATTCGTAGACGGACCTAAAGAGAAGTAAGCCCGGGAACGATGCTCTCCTAAGGTGGTGAGGATGTAAACCCGAAAAAATAAGGTCATTACTTAATCCTACTTTTCAAGTATTTTTGAAGTATTTTATAACGTTAAATAATATTATGTTTAACGGTTTAAGTTGAAACCGATATTGAACATTTTATTTTTATGATTTGATAAGTAACGAGGACTACTAGTGATCGCGATACCGACGGATGCCCAAAATTTTACATTTTATTATCGATTGTTTCGATATTTAATATTTTCGACGATTTGTTATAAATGCGTATTAATTCGTTATATCATTATTTTTCGTGTGCGTTTAAACTTTTAAAAAGTATTTTTACGAAACCCGACTCCCGGAAACTTTTGAAAAGTCGACTAACAGTCATTTCCCGCTTTTTAACTTAAATGTTATATTTTAGTCCAAAGCTATTCAATATTTACAACTTTTACCCTAACCACTAATATATATACATTTCACAGAAAATTTAAAAACCTAAAACATCAATGGCGGCAGAATTTTCTTTTCCTCTTCACGATTCGATTTTCTATCCTGTTAATCTCTAAATCTTATAACAATGCTGGTTTCTCGATTAATCTTTGATTAATCTAGAGTTAACATAGTTGTTATTTGGTTGACAGATTTTCTAGGGTTCTATAATCGTTTATTTTTTTGTTATTCTGCTGCGTTTTTGTGGTGATTTGTTTTTTCATCTTGGTCGGTTCGTGAGTCCTTTAAGTATTGGGTCCCCATTGTTTACCTTCACGGTTGTTTCATGTGTGACGTTTCTTGTCGTAGCTATTAGGGTTTGGGTTTGTTTCTTTTACGGTTAGGGTTTGGATTGTCAAATTAATGGTCGGCTGACCTTTAATTGGTTACTTTAATTGGTCGGCTGACCCTAATAGATTCCTTTTGGTCGGCTGACATTTGAATAAGTGGTCGGCTGACATAAAATTGTAGGTTTCAATTAATTATTAAATTGTGAACTTGTGTTACAATTTATTATTAAGTGGTTCGTTTGAATTAAGTGGTTCGTTTGAATAATGTGTTACAATTTATAATAAATTGTAGGTTTCACGTTGGTCTATTACTAAGTGGTTCATTTAATTTTCTGTGTCGCAGTTTTAATCGTTTGTAGGGTTTGGTTTTGTGTTGATTTGTTGAAGCTATGGTGGATTCGAGCAATGTAAGTGATAAACCATTGTTTACAGGTTGGAATGATGTGGTTATGGTGTCCAATCTTAAGGTTTTAGTAACGTTAGAGGATATATCTAATTTGTTTTCTATTCCTTTGAATACTGTGCGTGACATTGAAGTGTTTGCAAATGGTGTTAAGGCGAACAAATTTCCTAAATGGTCTACTTTACCTAAGGAGACCACTATGCTTTATTATGAAGTTTTATGTGAACGCCATAAGGATCTAACTAGCAACACTTCTTCACTCAGTTCAGGTGGTTCGAGTGTGCACTCTACACAAATGGCTAAGGAAACAGATGACCCTCTAACAAATGTTTCCTCTTCTTGTGATGTATTTTTGGACCTTGCAGCTAAGGCTGCAACCATTAATGGTTTGCAACTGTGTAATCTACATGAGGTTTTGAAATTATTTGGTGTAACGATGCGCACGGTTGGTGATGCGGGTGAATTTATGCATGAATTAAGAATTAAGAAACATCCTTTGTGGGAATTGATCTCACATGACCGTGCTAAAGAAATTCTAGAGTTACTTTGCAAATTTGAAGCTGATATGGTTACGTCTACTAATGGAGGTATTAATGCAGTCTCTTCTTCGTTTAATTCTTAAAGTGTCTGTGAAGGGGTTAATATCTCTATTCCTAGGAAGGTCGTTGAAAAAGTAAATACTCGCTACCACAACACTTTATATGGTTCCTTTCTTGGTAAAAGGATTGCATTTCCTGTGGTTGAGTATTTTGCTAAGAATAACTGGGCAAAATGAGAAAGGTTTTTTCTTTTTTCAATTTGGGTCTAGTGAGGGTCTTAATGCGGTTCAGGAAGGTGGTCCGTGGATGGTTCGTAATTCACCAATTTTTCTTAAGAAATGGACTATGAAAACGAATCTTCTAAAGGAGGAACTAACTCGTATTCCGGTATGGGTCAAGTTTCATGATGTCCCGCTACAGGTATTTGAAGAGGAAGGTATTAGTTTAATTTCTTCGTTTCTTGGTAAGCTTATTATGATGAATAATTATACTGATAATATGTGCAAAGAGTCTTGGGGTCGTTGTAGTTTTGCTCGTTGTCTTATTGAGATGAATGCTGATTCGGAGTTTATAGATAACGTTGAAGGCTCTGGTTTTACTAAGGAACTAATTCGTGTTGAATACGAATGGAAACCGCCTAGATGTCATACTTGTAATATTTTTTGTCATTCCTTTGATTCTTGTCAAAAATGTTAAACCTAAAACGATTGAAAATGTGCCAACTCATGTTGATAATGATGGATTCCAACAAGTGCAAAGCAAGAGGAAGAAGTACAAAGGTAAACATTTTGTTTAACAAGCTGCCTGTAGCTTGCGGTTAATGTGGTATTTCAGCCACATTCCTTGTACTTCAATGCTTTTTTTGGTTCTATTTACCGGGGTCATTGCTACCCTTTTACCAAAAAAAAGTACAAAGGTAATTTAGGGAATCAAGTTCCGAGAGGTGTTCCATTGAGCAAGGGTTTCCAAACAGGTAAGACGGTTGTTTTTCGTCTAAAAACTCACTTGGATACTACAAGTACGAGTGGTGATAATAGTAGTAAGTTGAATACTAAATCTGGTCAGTTGCAGCAGTCTAGCAATCCTAATGGTCTGAACAAGGGTAAAGCTCAAATGAGCAGTGTTTCTACATCTAATAAATTTTCATCTTTGTCCATGCCTGATATTGACGAAGGGGTTCAAGTAAGCGAGGAAGATAATGAGGAGGAGGAGGGAGTCGAGGTCGTCTTTGATGAATCGGTGAATCTTCTCAACACTAATATTGGGGAAAGCACTCCTACTGGCTGATCCCATGTTGATATTTTATTATTTTCCTCGTAACTTTATGTTATCGTCTTGGTTTTTGTCTAGTTTATATATTTCCAGTATTCTAGACTAGTTAATGTTTATGGCCTGTCATAAACATTTTGTTTAACAAGCTGCCTGTAGCTTGCGGTTAATGTGGCATTTCAGCCACATTCCTTGTACTTCCACGCTTTTTTTGGTTCTATTTACCGGGGTCATTGTTACCCTTTTATCAAAAAAAATATACATTTCACCTAACTTTCTACCTTATTTTTATCATTAAAACACACACTTCTTCCTTGTTTTCTTAATAAAACCGCCACCCCCTTCATCACAAAATCATCATCCAAATTTTTTGTAGTTTGATTCAAGAAAAACCAACAAATATCCCATTCCTAAAATTATATTGTGAGTATTTTGGTATAATAAGTGTGCAAACACTTATCCTTTTACCACTTAAAACAAGGAAAAACGAAACCAAAACGTGTATTTAATATCTTAAAAGTCGGAATTACGCGTGGTTTTGTGTTTTTGTGTGAAATAGGTACAAAAGATCATAAATGAAGAAAACACGAGATGTCACAGACATTTATCAAATAAAAAGTCAAAGATAAAGTCAAAGGTCCAAAAGTGCCAAAAGAATGAATTTTGGATGGCTAAGGATGACAATTTAATAAATCTTCAAGCTTAAAATCAAGATATGCAAACAACAAGGACTATTTTTTCCATTCTCCAAAGTCATCCACTAATAAACCACATGGAAGGGCAAAAAATTACGAAGCCAACGGTCCCGAACCCGCGTCGTAAATCCTCACGGTTTATTTTCTATGAATTTTTTAAGTTTAATAAGTTTTTAAATTAAACAAATAGTTTTAAAAAAAATAATAATATAAATAATAAAAATATATATATATTAAAAAATTATTAATAATAAAAATAAAATAACTTTTTTATGAAAATTTGAATTAAATTTTGTATTGTTATTAGTATTAATATTTTTTATTATTATTTTATTATTATTATTATTATTATTATTATTATTTTATTTTATTTTTTTATTAGTATTATTATTATTATTATTATTATTATAATTTATTTTTATTAAAATCTTTTTTTTGGTAAAAGGGTAACAATGACCCCGGTAAATGGAACCAAAAAAAGCATTGAAGTACAAAGAATGTGGCTGAAATACCACATTAACCGCAAGCTACAGGCAGCTTGTTAAACAAAATGTTTATGACAGGCCATAAACATTAACTAGTCTAGTCTAGGATACTGAAAATATATAAACTTGACAATAACCAAGACGATAACATAAAGTTACGAGGAAAATAATAAAATATCAACATGGGATCAGCCAGAAGGAGTGCTTGCCCCGATATTAGTGTTGAGAAGATTCACCGATTCATCAAAGACGACCTCGACTCCCTCCTCCTCCTCATTATCTTCCTCGCTTACTTTGAACCCCTTCGTCAATACCAGGCATGGACAAAGATGAAAATTTATTAGATGTAGAAACACTGCTCATTTGAGCTTTACCCTTGTTCGGACCATTAGGATTGCTAGACTGCTGCAATTGACAAGATTTAGTATTCAACTTACTACTATTATCACCACTCGTACTTGTAGTATCCAAGTGAGTTTTTGGACGAAAAACAACCGTCTTACCTGTTTGGAAACCCTTGCTCAATGGAACACCTCTCGGAACTTGATTCCCTAAATTACCTTTGTACTTCTTCCTCTTGCTTTGCACTTGTTGGAATCCATCATTATCAACATGAGTTGTCACATTTTCAGCCGTTTTAGGTTTAACATTTTTCGGAGAAGAATCAAAGGAATGACCAAAAATATTACAAGTATGACATCTAGGCGGTTTCCATTCGTATTAAAATCTTTTATTTATTAATCACACAAAATTGGAAGGGAGACGCGAAACAAGCTACGCTCCCACCCCCTTTTGGATACAAGAACCAAGTCTAGAATATAGAAAAACGTCACTCCTAGCATCATTAGAATGAAAAACTGATAAGCGCTTGAGACGCGAAAGAGTAACCAAGGCTTCCTCGTCAAGCTCCCCAAAAGTAGAGAAGGTAAAAGGGATGAACGAGTAACCATGCTCTACACAAATAGAAGAATACTTCCTCCTTTTCTTCTGAGTAGCAGCACGCAAAGCAATCCCAGGGACCCACAAATCCAACCCCGCTCCAGCAAATGGTGAGACGACCGTGACATCCAAGCAAGCGTCTTTACCTTGGGACCAATTATGCAACAATAAATCTGTTGGACGAAGGTCTCGTCCATCAGCTGAAAGAAATCCCAAAGAAGACTCTTTCCGCACAGAAACACCAACTCTAGAACATATATCAACCAACATATCACACACCAGATTATGCCGAAAATTCACACCCACCTCACTAGAGCAGTGAACAGCATGGCCACCCCACTGGTCCATCCGATGCACGTGACAACCCGGACAAGAAGAACCATCGGGAAACAAAGGAACCGCCAAACGATAACACAGGACAGTCTAATCTGACGTGGGTTCATCCGCTGCCCCAACCCATCAATAGGAATAGTAAAGAGAAAATCCTGTGCATGAGGGGCACGCACGCAGCTAAGAAGAGCTTCCTGGCGACTACTCAAACTATATCGTGACGAAAGAAGTCAATCAATGATACCAAAATATCTCATTGCCAAAGACTTCATAAAATAGGGGACAGGAGAACTAGAGGTAACAGAGAGAGAATCAACACCACAAACAGTCGAGAAAGCATCCAGGGCAGAGAGAAAGATAGGACCCGACGAAACAATCCCATACCTAGCCAAAATGAGATCCTGCAAAGAACTAGACTGCAGACGAGAGGCGATGAAGTCAAAATACCCGACATCCTTAACACACAAGACCCCAAGACCACCAAGTCTAATGGGCAGAGTGGCAAGCCTCCATTGCCAATCTCCAAACCCGGGACCTGAACCAGTAACAATATAATATTATTATTATTATTATTATTATTATTATTATTATTATTATTATTATTATTATTATTATTATTAAACTAGTTCAAAAATAGGGGGTTTATATAGCTGCCAGTCCAAACGAATAGGGGTTATAAATAATTTTTGCAAGTATAAAACTAAGGGGCTGCTCAGCTCAGCTGACACCCCTTAGTTCCTTACGGTTTGAGCTAGCTTGGTCGAGTTCAAATCTTGGCCCTGGCTTATGGCTGGTGATATTTACTAGCTGCCACGTGGCACTCCCTGAGTGGTCCACATGTCGACCAGACCCGACCTGATTCAGACCCAGTCCAGACCCGCTGACGTCATGCTGACGTCAGCAAGACACGTGGCGGTGGCTGGCCAATGCCAGCACGCAACGTGTCACAGACATGTTACTATTGTTGCAGGTACGAGGTTTACACAGGTGGCGGCGCTGACATGGCAGGTACGAGGTGGCAGAAAGTCAGACGTGGCAGGGCGGCTGACCAACCAGAGGGTGACACGTGGCAGGCGGCGCTGACATTCAGTACGAGGTGGCAGTGTGCAGACACGTTAGTGGCGGCTAACCAATGAAATGATGTCACGTGGCATCTGGCATGCGTCAGTATGAGGTGCAGCGTGTGCAGGCTCATAATGGGCGTGTGATCCCATATGATAAACAGCTGTCAATGAGTGGACGGATTTAACAAGGAAAATGGAAGGGGAAAAAGACTATTATACCCCTAATTGTCACAGCTTATATATACCTCCCCATCTCATTGTAATAGAAAGTTTTTTTCAAGTTTTTCTAGTGTATTAAGTTTTAATAGTTATAGTTTTTTTTCTCTCAAAGCTTTGTATTTTTTCCTTTCAAATTTGTACTAGCTTATCATTAAGAACTTTCATATTAATATAAGTTTATGTTTCAACTTATTCTCTTTTAGCTTATTCTCATTCTATATTTCTTAATCTTTTCTTATAATCTAGCTTATTATTTTTTTATAACTTTTTTCCAAATAAGTTAGATTTATATATAATTTGAATAAGTTATCTTAAAACAAGCTTATTGTGGGCTTATTTTTCTAAATCTAGCTTATTGTGGGTGAATTCGTTCAATTATCTTTTTATGCTTTTTGAATCAGATAAGTTTTAAGCTTACGCTTACAGCTTATTAATAAGCTAGCTTTTTAAGTAATTACTTTTAGTTTAGTTCTATTAGTTTTTTTTTATAAAAGTAGTGTAGATCTATTAGTTTCTTTTTATAAAAATAGTGTAGATCTATTAGTTTTTAGCTTAAAAATTAAAGTATTTTTATAAAACCAAAAAAATTAGTGCAGATCTATTTTGTTTTTGATAAATTAGTGTAGATCTATTAGTTTTTAGCTTAAAAGTTAAAATATTTTTATAAAACTTAAACAAATAGTCTAAATCTATTAGTTTTGTTTAAATCCTTTTATAAAATATTAATTGTTGCTTATCATCCTAACCTCTTGTGTTCTTTTGATCTTGGCGTATCGATTCATCACGTTTGGTGAAGAGCTTATGGTTATTATATATTTAGTTCGAGTTTGGTTTGAGAGGTCGTGTACTTTACGGGCCGGGTTTGCTTTTAATTAAGTTTGATTTGAGAGGCCGTGTACTTTACGAGCCATATTTTGTTTATTATGAGAGGCCATGTACTTTACGGGTCATATTTTGTTGGTTATGTTGATTGTGTTTAGAGCGTTTTCTTTGGACCACGGGTACTAAATTTCTTTCCTTTTTAAATATCTAGCTTAATCGTTTTAGTTTAATTAATTAGATTAATAAAGTTTAAATTGTTTTTAAATACTATCACTTTTATAAAAATCGTTTTAATTAGTTTTAAAAATTATTGTTTTTTTAAATAGATTTAAAATAGTAAAAATTAGTTTTCATTTAGATAAATTTATTTTGAGTGTAAAGTTTACACCTTTTTGTGATTATTAAGCTTATTGGTATATAAAGCTTCAAGCTTTATCATCTAAAAAGATTAATAAGCTATAAAGGTTAAAGCTTTACGCTTTATTCTTAAGTTTATCTTTGTGATTTAATTTTTGTCATCTTACTTGTTATTACGTGCTTGCATTTAGTTTTATTTTGCATTTAGAATAAAAAATTTTAATTATAGTATGGTTTTGTTGCATCTTAGATTTAATTAGTTTCATCTAGATTTTAAATTGTAGTATAATTGTATTGCATTTTAGAGTAATTTTATGTGAACTATTTGCGCTTTTATTTCTATATTCCCTAAGCCTATAATAATATTCCCATTTAAGTTTAATTAGACATAGATACCAAACAAATATTAACCAAGAATGATATATCTTGTGAAAAATTTGATATCAATTCGAGTCGAGTCGAGGAACGATAAATACATTAAATAACTTGCTAAAAATTGGATATTAAATTGGCGTCGCTGCCGCATCGATCTCGTTACGATTGACGATATTTTGTGAGACGATTTGGATTTTGGGATCCGTTCACATTTGAACTTTATTTTTCTTGTTAAAAAATCAAAAATATAAAAAAATCAAAAATTTAAAAATACAAAAAAAAGTCACCAAAGAATTTCTTTCCTAAGATTTGCACAAAAAAATTAAAAAATCAAAAAGTAATACTTTTCCTAAAGTATTACACAAAAAATATTAAGTATTATTATTATTTTTTCTATTTCGATTTTCTTGTCTTTTAATGTGAATATATTTTATTTTAAAATAAAAATACAAAAATATTTTCTTTTTACTATAGATATTACGTATACGAACCCCAATACACAATATTCCATAAGTATTGCGTCCAATACCCCGTATTTGGAGGCGTTCCGGTTCCATATACGTGTATCGATCAAAAAAGATAAAAGGCAAAAATAGATAAATACTTTTGTAGAAACTAGAAGGGGGGGTTGAATAGTTTCTCTTCGATTTATCTCCTAATTAAAATTCCTTTCAATTAGGTAAGTACCAAAACTATCTTTTACTTGAAAGCTAGTTGGATAATGATTAGATTCAATTTTAATGCATTAACAATGACAAGTAGGAAGTGTAATGATAATTAAAGTATGTAAAGAGTAAGGGAAGAAAAAACCTAAAAGGAAGACACCAAGATTTATAGTGGTTCGACAACAAAGCTCTATCCTCGTTCCTACTCCACTCCTCGAGTACACCTACTCGAGATTTCCACTATATCCACAAGCTCCCTTCTTGGTGAAGAAAACCTTACAACATTGCTTACATTATTTTCGGACACAAAGCTAAATGTCGAGACCTAATCTTAGCTAGGAGTAATCTACACAATGTCGCCTACTTCACCATTTTACAACACAAGGTTAAATGTCGAGTTCTAATAGAAAGATAGAACCAATCTTCACAACGTTGCCTAATTCACCATTTAATGACACAAGGATAGATGTCGAGTTCTAATCCAAAGCTAGAACAAATCTTCACGACTCTTCACTTTGAAGCTAAGTGAGAACTTACAAACTCACACACAAATCACTTTGTAGTTTAATGAGAACTAACACACTACACATTACAACTCAACTAAACATATCCAAGTACACATATGTAACTTAGATGTACATAAGACAAATCCAAGCACACACATATGCAACGGATTTACACAACTCTAATCCAAGTATTCACAAATAGCTTGGATGAACACAACTAGTCCAAGTATTCAAAAATACATTGGATCTACACAAGACTCAAATAAACAAATGATGAACATGACTAGATCTTTAGGAGAGGATTATCTTCATCAAGGCTTCATAACTAATCACAACACAAGTGTGTGAGTGATCTTCTCTTTTGACAAGGTAAATAAGGGGATCAAGAGGATAATCATAAGTAAACATACTTAACACATTAAGTGATCATTTACATATGATTAGGATTAATAAAGAGGAAAGAGAGCTGAAAGAAATGTCCAAAAAGGGTTATGGAATATGCAGATTTGATCGACTATTTATAGAAGACAAAAACCAACGGCTAGCTGCACGCGGTTTCTTATTGGTCTAGGCAGTTCCTTATCAATAAAGAACCACATAGGTACATAAGGAACCGCGGATGTAGAATCCGCTCCCTTTTGTCTTTTAGTGGGGTAGAAATATCTGAGGTAGTTATAAAGAAAGTTTATTAAAAATCTTTTTGTCATATTTGACAAAAGTGAGTTTTATACGTTAATCACTTTTATGATCACTAAACATGATTAAGATATGTTAGTGTAATGATTATTACCTTGATGATAGTGTTTGTTAGATAATTCGTTTTACGATTGTATTTGACGATAACTGTCTTTATAATTTGTCTTGATCAAAACTAAGTAACAATGTTTTTAGGCATTGCTTTGCATTAACAATCTTCCCCTTTTTTATTACAACAAACTATAAACTCATTTACATAAAATACAAAATTATTCAAATTATTAACGAGTTTATTCACTATCATTTCTCCCCCTTTGTCGAAGCAAAAATGTTAGCACAAGTCTTTGGAGAAGAGAAGAATTGACTTTGCTAGTAGCTCCCCTTTGGTTCTTACTCCCCCTAGCTTGGGGCACCAAATGAAAGACTAAGGTGACATGCTACACAAAGGTTAGAAGAGAGAAAAGAAACACCAATGTATATATGTGCACTACCTACTAAATAACTTGAGAGGGAGGAAGAGAAGAAATCTCAAATTAGAAGTAAGTATTTGTTAAGTATGTCCAAAGAGTGTGTGTTGACAACATCAAAGTTCAATTGGTGGAATAGAGGAAGAAAAGAATCATCCAAACCAATTGAAATGATTAAAATGTAAAGTGGTTAAAGATTTAAAATTTATGGAATCACCAATAAGCAATTTTAAATTTTAACCATGATCAACTCTTTAACAAATGCGTGAAAAAGAATAAGCGGGAAAAGGATAACACACAAAACAATCATATTACAGAAATTTGAAAGAACATACAAGAGAAATATTCATACACACAATATGAATATTTAAAGCAAAAAATATGAAAAATAAACCACAAAGCATAAACTACTCTAGTAGTGATAATCTTCCAAGATTGCTTAAATTTTATTGACTCAAATAACTAAAGTATAAAATGTGCCTTAGTTTGAAAAGAAAGACGACGAGGCATCATTTGAAGTTTTGTTCACGGGAACACAAAATTTGAGAGAAGGTCGAGTGAGAAGAAATTCAAGGAGATTTAGCTTGTCATACACATGAGCAAGTTCAATTCATTGAAATCGACAACAAGCACACGAGTATCCATGATGCAAAATAAAGTCGTTAGATGGGGGAGGACCATCAAGATGATAGTTTGGTGGAGAGGGAGAAAATGGATAAGAGATGTTTTTACAATGCCTAGTGATGTTTGGGAAAGAAGATAGGTCATTTAGTTGTGGAGTGTTGAAAGGTTTTGGTGGTGGAAGAATTTCCTTTTCTCCGGTAATTGGATTTATATACTAAGTCTCATTCTAATATTTGATCGGAGAGAAAGAAGAATTCTTCGAGGGCTTGGGAGAAGAGGAATCATGAGGATTCTTGTTTTTCTTGATCCAAACGGGTCGAACCGAGATTTTCGGTTTCTTTGAAAGCTTAGAAGAAGAAGCTTTAGGTTGAGAAGATTGTGACAAAGATATGTCAAGATTAGGAATGGAAGAGTTAGACATTGCGAGGGATGAAGAAGAGAACTCCCAAAAGAAAAGAATCTAAAGAAAGTAGACAAGGCAAAGATTTGAAATGAAAACAAAAGGTTTTAAGGAATGTTTAGCCAAATTGGGTAAACAAATCTTGACAAAAACAATGGTCAAAGAAGAAAGACCAAAAAACGAGCCAAAAATAGGCTTGATGTTCGCGGTTCCTTAAATGGATCGGCGGTTCCTAATTGATAGGGAACCGCACGACTGCTATGGAGCTGCACTCAGTGGACTTGAAACCATGATTTTCCAAGGTTTTGATGAAAAATAAGACTTTTTAAAAAATTTGCAAATCTTGTATTTTTACCTCTTTTAGTACTAGAATATGATAGGGTTGCATAAAAGCAACACACTCACAAAGAATGTCTTGACAAAGGGTGACAAAATATTTAGATAACATTGTGAACCAATTTTTTTAGTCAAGTTTTAGAGGTTGTGATAGATTTAGGTTCAATTTTAAATAAATTGAAGTTGATTAATGTGAGCACATAGGTTGAAACACACATAAACTAAATCCATAGAACATCTTCATGAAAAACTCATGAAGGAAATGAAATAATAGAAAATAAATAACAACTAACTAATACAAAGATAGCTAAACTAGTTTTTGATAGCATAGTCTTCCTTTGCTTGACTTTCTTTAAAAACATTTATTTTTGAAAATCATCATTCATCTCCTAGGAGGAGGAGGATTAGCAAATAGGTTTAACAAAAAGCTTTGCAACTTGATGTGAGCCCCAATCATCTCCAACCTAAGGATATCAATGAGGTGGAAATTGTTCAAGCAACAAGGACAATTGGTTCCATTGTGCATGAAAAAGTCAAACAAGTGTGGATCACCCAAGAAGCAGGAAATGGGAACACCCAAAAGTAGAGTGTTTGAGGGAGGAGGAGGTGGTGGAGGCATAGTGTCAAAAGGTGAGATGGGTGAAATGGGTGAATTTGGTGGAGTGAAAGGAGAGGCGATCATAGGCTCAAGAACAAAGGGAATGCTTTGAAGAGGTTGTGGTTGAGTATTCACATCCAAGGGAGGACTAGGAGTGAAGGGTGAGGACAACTCATTCATTCTTGATTAGAATGAGGAAGAGTTAGAACCATGTAAATGGTTGGTACCATGAGTTGAGTTTGTCTTGCATGGAGCAAGAGGTGGTGAAGGTGATGAAAAAATGAAAATAGGAGAGGACTCATTTTTTGGTGTATGGAAAGATGAAGAACCAAGTTTGGGTAACTTAATCTCAAGGTTTCTCTTGGAAGAGGATATTTTGGGTGAGATAGATGTTCTAGTGGACACCATGGTTGTGAAGAGGTTTAGAAAGAAGTTTAAGGGACGAAGAATAAGATCAACAAAAAAGGGTTTAAGAAGAGGAAGGGATGCTCCAAACTAGTAATGGGTTAAAATCATTTTAGGTGAATAATGAAATTAGGTAGCCTAGTTTAGGAAAGTGCAGGTTTTTGACAAAATATTACCAATGTTTAAACATATTAAGGGAAACAATGTAAAGCAAAGAGTATATCGAACCAGTAATTAGCGGTTCCCTATATAGGGGTGCGGTTCATTATCGCTATGGAACCGCTGGGAGCTAAAGAACCGCCACCAGAGGGTTCAAGAAAAAGTACTTCCAGAAACTTTTGCTAGCCCAGATTTCACACAAAGGTTTATCAAGCCAAAGTGAAATATTACTCAAAATCTAGTAAGCTAACTAACACATAAGATGCACAAAGTTATGTAAATCGAAAGTTCGATCACATAAAAACCTAGGATTAAAATAGTAAATAATCCAAACACATAGTATTAGTTAATACACACAACATCCTAAAAATAAAGAAAGACAAAGGAAATAGTTCAACAATCCAAGACATGTTCACAAACATGTTAACCATGAATATCCAAAGCTTCAGTTCTTCTTTTTGCCAAGTCCCTTGATCAATTTACTTATGCTCTTGAATGAACCTCTTGACTCCACTCGATGATCATACAACTCACCTTGGGTTTCAAGATTAGCACGATAGACATCCTCAAGTCCAAAGTTATCCAGAAGTCTACTAGTGGCATGGTGAGGAGGAGGGATAATTTCGTCTAATCCATCTATGTAAGAGTTCATGGATGGGTAGGAGTCACTCGAAGAGCCAACATGAGCACTAGTGCCTATGCCACCACCATCACTTGGTGACATATTAACGTCCGCATTGTGACAATCTGTCAATTTCTGGTCGATATTTTATTCTCAAGTATTATTTAAAAACATTATTTTAATGTTATATTATGAACTCACTCATTTTGGGAAGAAATTTGGGTTTACGTCTTGAAGTAGCATCGACTACGTCTAAACCGGAGGACTCTACGTTACGTGCTTACGTTTACATACACCGTCTTTGGTGACAGTCCGACACTTCAGGAAATAAATTTATCCGTGAATATTATTTTGGAATTTTAAATTTGTGTTGGTTCATAAACTCACAAATTTACGAGAAAAGGTTAGGACTTACGAGCATAATTTAACGTCGTTTACGACTAAACCGGAAACCCTAGATAACGTATTTACATTTTTGAACTCCGTTTTGATGAGACAATTTTTATTAGATTCGTTTTGTGCCGTTGATTCATAATTTATAAAAACGTTTTTCGTAAAACGACCCGAGGGCACGCAAATCGAGGAAACTAGAATCGAGGAGTACTCGTAAATTAATAGGGGATGAAACAAGTTATACTTGTCCCACCCCCCATAAATAACCGCCACAACTAGCCACAAAATCACCTTGGTGTCACTTTTATAACAAGTGCAAGGACACTTGTCCTTTACTCTTGCCAAAACCACTTAAACTGTAAACTAGTAAGCTTGAAACCATTTACTTCATTATTCAACATGCAAAAACTCATAGATCTCTCTCTCTCTCTACCACAACACCACCACCATAAAAAATCTAGCCATAACCCAAGGCTATAATCAACATATGTTGAAGCCTAGTTGAAGTTATGAAGATTGGAGGTGATTTTAACAACTAGCAAGGAGTTTCCATGGAGTTCCTAGGCTGATTTTCATGAAGATATTCATCCATTTTAAGGACCCAAGAAGTTCATTTGCGAAGTTGAAGGTTTGGTAACAAGGAACCAAGCCTTGTTCATCAAAATCCCATCATTTCATCACTTTGGTGGTATAAAGATTATTTCTTCCTATCATCTTGTTATTTTGAATATGTAATCTTGTATTTTATTCATTTATGTATACGTATATGATGATGAATGATGATCAAAATATTATGTGGGGATCATGCGTTGATAAACTTGGTTAAAAAGATTGAACACTACATGTAAAAATGTTAAAATCATGCTTAAAATAGTAGGCTGTATAAAAACAGTAAAGACCCTTATGATAAACAGTTAAAATTTCTTGGATAAATTAATATACAGTAAGCTCTGAGACTTGTACGTATGTGAGAGTTTTCCACTCAATGGAATCCATAAAATGAGTGAGATATGATCAAAACAATATTAAAGTCCAAATCTGAGTAGTCTGTTTTGGACGGACTGTTAGGGACATTTGAAATTGATTGAGCAGTAGCTAAAACTGAGTTAATTGTAGCACATAATATTTAGTTTGTGCCACCTAAAAATGAGCTTCTATCTCCTTGTATAACTCAAGATATGGTAAAAATGGTGAAAGTGAAAATCATAATCATATTTGTAAAATAAATGTATATAGTATAATATTAGCACTCAAGTAAATATAATATAAAATGTATACTTAAAACCCACTAACTATATATTACATATAAAAAAGTATGTACTTTAATAAATAAATGAGAAATAATATAAAAATGGCAAATTAATAAGTTTTATAAGTTATAAAACTAAAAACATGAGTTTTATGTCTTTTCGGCTAAAAGCGTAAAACTAACGTTTTTCGTCAAATAAAACTTAGACGGTCGGACTCGTCTAATGTAAACTTTTTATAACTCATATACTGATGTATAAGTATATTTGACAAAACCGATAAAACCCGACCTTTATAACTTATGGACATTAACGGGCCAAAGTAGCCTTATTGGACTATTAACCCAACAAGTTGGCTAAACACTAATGGACTTACTCATTGGGCTTAACCCACTTGGGCCCAACATATGAGTATAGGCCTGGTATTAAAAGTATAATTGGGTTAATATAAAGTATTGGACTTTAATGGGCTTATTGGGCCTTAATATGGAATTGGTTTGAAACTAGTGTAACTAGTCAAAAATTTGACTAACACATAACACTATAATGTGTATGAATATATAAAATCCCACATGATCATCATCATAATCATGATATCATCATATATATACATAGCCATTGTTTTTATAAAGTCATTGGACAAGAGTCTAAGACAAGTATTATTTGTCTAGGTTTCCGTGATTGAAGCACGTACCGTACATCCAAATCGTCGATAACCACCATTCCCAATCAACGTGAGTTCATAGCCTCACACTATTTTAAATGTTTTATGAAATGTTTTATAAACCCGCAAGGGAGATAACATGTTAGTTTTAATAAAATAGGACACCAGTTGTCCCGATTGTTTGTTTATTGATTTGGACCCGAATGATTATATGACCCGATGAATGATTATATGACACGATGATTAAAATGAAATGGATTATTATAGTTAGCTTATGTCACTAAAAGTCCCATTAGCATGAATTGTGAACTACCGGGTTTTGGTAGACGCTTATGCATATAATAGTACTATTTGTGGAAGATCACCCCAGTTCGCGCCTTGTCGGTTGATCCCCGTCGTGCCACATTGATTGGTAAGCGAATTTATGTATGAGAAGATTTACATAAGCGTGATTATTGTGACGACACGCTGTTTTAGATGGGAAAATGAGTTTCGGGTTAGCTACCCGTTGTTTGTTATAGTAAGGTAGCAATGTCATGCGGCTTATAATAATCCAGTAACAAAAATACTGCTATATGCATTGAATTACAATATATTGTCTGACTAGCAATACGGGGTCTTATTATTGATATTATGTTCGTGTTTTGGTTTTACATAACCATATTCGTATAACGGTTTTTATTTAACTCTATTCAACATTATAAAACGTATTGTATGATGTATTTACAACATTGGTTCGTATAATGGTTTTGAAGGCAAAAGCCTATAGTATGATTTATAACAAAGATTTGTATAAAAATGTTTTTGGCTTATTTTATGGCCTACGATAAAGAATTGTATAAAATGATTTTCGATAATAATTTTATACCGATGATATATTAATGGTTTTCATTAAACTCCATGAATTCACTCGGAGTTTTCGCTGAACTTTTCTTTTAACATGTTTTATCTCAGGTACTTGAAGGTATTTCTCGGAAAGACAACAAGAATTTATGGCCCGCACTTAAATAACAATTTCAAATGTTTTGTAAAATTGTATGAAATACTATGACTTGGGACCTATGTAATTTGATATTCATGAATGGAAAATGCTTTATTATTAAATGACGTGATTATTATGTGTCGTCTATGATTTGAGTAATGTGCTATCCCGTAACACCAACGACTCTTCCGCTGAACTAAAGTATGAATATTTGAGGGTGTTACAGTTTGGTACCAGAGCTCTTGTTATAGAGAACGAAAGATTTTTAAAACCAAGGTTTTGAATAAAACATTTCAAAATCTTTTACCTATAAACATTTTTCTCAATATGTCTAAAAATCTTTTGACTATAACGGTTTCGAAGAATTCCCGAGTTACCGACAAGGCCAGACTGAGAAGTGTTATTTTAATATATATATATAACTTGGATTATATATATATATATATATATATATATATATATATATATATATATATATATATATATATATATATATATATATATATATATATATATATATATATATATATATATATATATATATATATATATGTTGTAATTTGATTACATGATTGTTTGATGATTATTTTAATACTTATACGAGATATTTATACGACGTAGATTGTCAGAAGAAACCCTAACTCCCCTAGCAAATCAATCGAAGCTATTCCCGTAGGAATTCTAGCTATTCCAGATCTAAACCAAGTTGTGGATATTTATGATCCCAACAAAATGGTTGATATTCGTAGAAATGTTGATAATAGTTGATTGTGATATTAAAGAAGAATTGGCAAGATTAAATCTGATGTCCATGTGTAGTAACCTGAACATTAGAATCAATATTTAGACCGAGTTCTAATACTAATTCTATTATCGGACTAATATTTATTAATCGAATTTTATTTGTCATGTTCGTTCGACGAATAATATTGATTTCTCGACTAGACGGCAAGATTAGGGTTTTAACGTATCGAATACGTGTCATTTATTATTTATCGGAAAAGTCTATGTTCGTCATCTACCGTAAATATCCTCGTTATGACATAGAAAAATTTTCTATTGTCGTCGTTTTAATTTCTCGTTTTATGAGAATTCTTGATAATTTACGTTAAACCTTTAGGCGTCATTTGTTTAGGCGACGCGTTAACGTTTATTAAGTTATAAGCCCTCTTTTATTTATTGAAAAATAAATGTTCTCCGAATGTCGAAGTTTTAATTTTATATTAAGCGTTTATTTTTCGTGTTTTACGCGTATCTTTTAAATCGCGTAACTCTAAAAATATCGGACTTCAATAATACCCGCTTTATCATTTATGCAAAAAATTTATTTAATAAATATCACCTTTTCTTGATACTTTGACACGTCCAAAATGATACAGCATTTAGCTTTGGTTTTGTAGTGACACGTCCTTAACAAACTAGTTAATGTTTATGGCCTGTCATAAACATTTTGTTTAACAAGCTGCCTGTAGCTTGCGGTTAATGTGGTATTTCAGCCACATTCCTTGTACTTCAACGCTTTTTTGGTTCTATTTACCGGGGTCATTGTTACCCTTTTACCAAAAAAAAAATACATCTTGTAGTTATCATATATTCTTCATTTCCTTAATATGGCCATTAACAAACACATCTTATTACTCCTTTGATATGCTAAAAATCTCTAAAGACATGAAATTGGATTCTCATATAAAAGTTACGAGTTATTTGGTATTAAGTTTGAAGACTTGGATTGTAATAACTATTTTTGAACATTTTCTTACATAAAATGACCAACAACATCAGCATATACAAAGCTTTTGGGCTGATTTTTGATGATATTAAGAAGATTTATTTCAAAGAGTATTAAATTTTAGTTTGGGTTAATTCGTTGGTACATCTTTGATTTAGAAGAAAATGATCTCATTTGGTTACTTTGTTCTTGGACATATTCCTTTGTAAGAATTATCAAACTTTATTTTATTTCAATATTCTTATTAATTTTTAATTATATAAACTTTTATAGTTTCTCCTGTAAACTATGATTTTCAATAGTTATAAGGATTTACAGACATTGTATATACATTTTTATAATTTTAATTAAGCTTAGACAAGCCTAAAACTAGATTTGATCATGTGAGATTTGATCAGTTGCAAAAACATGATTGTTAGGCATTATCAGTAGGTTTTAAGGTTTCTTTAAGTATGTTACTGGATAGATAAAGGTTTTGTGGTGATTTGGCCGGGTCACTCGTCCTGTGACGATACCCGATGAATTAGATATGGCCGAAACAATAAATAGTGTAAAATCTGAACATGCTGTGTAGACGGACTGAAATGTTTTATAAGAACTCAGAACCATTAAAAAAGGTAATACTATGGGATGTAGATAAATTTATGAAGAACTAAAATCAATTGGATAGTCCACCAGCTTTTTACGGTTTGTAAATGGCGGCCAAAATGGTGGAAACAAAGTCGGCTGTCTAAAACAACCAACGTTTCTAAGTGATAAAATGGGTAAATGAGATATGATAAATATAAATTAGGGGCAACTGAATTTATAATAAGTAAAATACATAAGTTAAAAATGACTTTGGTAAAAAGAACTCATCTAGATTAGTTACGGTTTAGGAGAAACAATCTAATCTAGAAGGCATGTCGGGAAATTGTAAGAATTCAACCATATTGAATTAACGTAAAATGTGTCGATTTTTATAAAAACCCAAAGTGGTATGACCCACTTGTCGGGAATTTTACTCTTTTTATACCAATATTTATGAAAACCCGAGACCCGACCAAAATGAAATATTAAGTGGATATTGTTTGGAGGTATTTTAGAACTCGAAAAGCGTATAAAGTGGACTTGGGCCACAAAAGCCCAACTTACACTTATAATGGCTATTGGGCCATTATTGGACCTGAGATTGAAATAGACCAAGTTATATGAACATGTAATGAGTTACTCGTAGGCCTTAATGAGCCTAATGACCATAATGGGATAATACATGGTAAATTTTTATCAAAAGTTCTATAAAACTTATGCAATGGCCAAACTTACTAAAGTGAACTATTTACATATATGTATGGCTTACGTATAGACTCGAGCCTAAGACGCGTCTCGTCATTATAGGTCTCGTTCGGTCATATGTCGACCGCTGGGCATCTCATTCTTGATCAATGAGCGATTGATATCTCGTGAAGTCGTGTATCGACTATTGGATGTTTGTTCCTCGATAAACGTTGATAGCTATATCTGGTGAGTTCATAGCCTCGCTTTTACTACTTATATGTGTTTATAAACGCGCGAGGGGGAAAACATGCTCTTGGTATAAAATATACGTTGTTTATATATATAGTTTTGAGAGGATACATGTTTATGAATAAACATGTGAGGTTTGACTATATGCTTTGAACGAATACAAGTTGTTGTAAATGAATGTAAGTTGTTTGATTAAATACTTTTGAAAGATGAACACAAGTGTTGATTGTATTGATTGTGAACCGCTATTTGCTAAGTGTTGTATTGCCAAAATTTGGAAAGTCCCTATAAACCCATGAACCGTTAACTATCCTTGATGGGTAGGCGTTGGTACAGACGGATGGATCCATCGGGGATGGCCCCCACCTGGGCAGGTCGCACCTGTGGGTTGGAGGCTCAGCCAGGTGTGTTGTATTAGAAGTAAGGGGGTATTCGGCAAAATACCTGACTAGGGCATTATTATACTTAAGGCTTCGGTGTCATGGCTTAGTAGAATAGCGCGGACTTTGAGTATTGTATGTGTTACAATATTGACAGTGGATGATATTCTTGTGTTCAAAATCTTTATGGTTTATTTAAAAACCCATTATTGTTTATTTAAAAGCCTATGAATTCACTCAACCGTTGTGGACATGTTAGCATGTATTCTCAGATGTGTAGGTTTAAGAGCAGCTGGAGCATGAAGTCGCGCAGGATAAAGTAAAGGCAAAACAAACAATTTCCATTCGATACATTTGACAAATCTTTGTTATTTCTTAAGGTTTGTACAAAATAATGGGACCTCTTTTTTTAGTTAACTATGATTTAAAAAAATTATCGAATGGTTTAATTTATAAAACGTCTCTTTTGAGGTCGTTTTCTATGACTGTGTGTGATGTGTTATGAAGTAACGCCCAATGTTGATATTCTGCTGCCTTGTGAAATTGGGGTGTTACAGATTGGTATCAGAGCACTAGTTATAGAGAACTAGGTCGTTTTTAAAACCTAGACTATAACTGCTCTTTCATAAAATTGTTTGATTGCCTTACAGAGTATCCGCGCGCTCATGGCTTCTAGAAACCAATGTGTGGTTGTGATAATGTGATCCTATGTGTATGTAGAAATGGTTGTACGTATATGAATGTATATACTATGGTATTTTCAGGCATTGCGCGTGAAACAATGGTCCTTGCGTGATTATCGTAGATTTTATGATACGGTTTTATATAGAGTTTGGCCTCACCGCCAATCACCTTCTCGATAATTAATTGATTATCCGAATACGAGTATGGAACTCGTTTGATATTTCGGGTACATATATATTGTTTCATAATCTATCGCATATCGACTAATTTAAGCTCGATTGTTGGCATCGCATCGTGATGTGCTATTTTAGGACATCTCCTTTTGAAACGTAATTGATAAAAATATTATTTATGTACTCCTTACGATTTTGAAGAATCATTTCTTCAAGGAGACATCTTCTACGTAATAAGACGTTTAATTTAATTGTGTTTGATTACATTTTATTGGCGAAAAGGAAGATGCCAATGTTGGACCTAAAATATATATATATACCCAAGTCAACTATATATAATTTGGGTACAACAATGATATGCTCATAGTAGTCATAAGTTGAGCAACTTAATACCTTGTATTTAAATGGAATGAGACATTTAAATATAGTGAATTTAAATCGCCCAACTATGTGTCATTTAAAGTTCTCTTATTGAAATGGATTGGGGCATTTGAATAAGAAAATTTTAAACCGCTGGACCTTAGATTGTTTATGGTTTCTTTATTCAGATGGAATGGGACGTTTGAATACAGAAATCATGGAGTAAGTTTGACACCCTGTACTTTTCTTGGCATTTAATTTGGTTATGATATCGTGTTTTGTGACAGTATTACTAAGTAGGATGATTTATAATCGTCTTGTTGAAATAAATTGGGACGCCTTTTTATTTGAACAAGAAAGTTATAAGTTCCCGAACCATAAATTTATAAATTCTTGTTTACATGGATTGGGACGCCTTTCGATGTAAACAAGAAATTGTAAACAAGTAGGCTCAAGAGTGCTTGACTTGGTTTGTGATTAATTTTGTATACGAATGTATTCCTTCGACTCATGTTTTGTTGGTACGAATCGTTTGTTTTCGTCGTCATTATGGTTATTATTGATTATCGTCTATATACGAGTAACCCTTTTAGTCTTCTCTCTAGTTATAATTTGTTTCTATGGACCCTTTCTAATGTGTCCTAACTATCGCAGGCATTATAAGCTAATCGTTAAGAACCATTACCTGTTCCGAGAACAGTTGACTTGTTTAATCGACACTAGTTGCGTACTTGTGGATTGATTGAGGATTAAGTTATCAACACAACTCATCGTGAATGAAAATATCTTGAGATTCTTTCTTGTTATTATGGATGGTTCATCGAAGATTTTTTCAAACGTAACGAGAAAATATTTTGGGTATGGATCCGTTTGTGAGCACCCTGCAATGTCATCTGGGTATGGATCCGTGTGTGAGCACCCTGTGATGAAGAAAATATTGTTCTATATGCATCTATGCAATCAAGATCGTGAACATTCTTTAACTTGCAAACTTTTCTTTGACTGGACTTATCTAAAATTCTATCAAATATTCTTATTTATCCTAGCTTGGCTACTTAGCAAGCATGGTGTAACTTGATTGAACTTATTTGATTTGGTGTGGCTTGGCTATTTTGTAAGCATGTCATAATGTGATTATATGTGCCTAATGATGACTTTTATATTTGATTTGGATCATAGTTCCTCCGATCGAGTAATGTATACTCCGAACGATTTTCGTGTCGATGAATTAGCTTTTGACGAAATAAGTTTGCATGTTCGAGATCAATGCAATTAGGTGATTTTGTATGACTAGTACTAATTACCTCGCCTTTATTATTTTGTAACGTTTCGATGGACTTATGTGTGATCCATACGATTTTCATTTACGACGTAATTGTTTTTATTAGACCCGTGGTGGATGTGTGTTTTAATTTGATCGACGTGATCACCGATTGTTTTAATTTGATTGTCGCATTGGTAAATTTCTCAAATGCGTCCAATTCTTTTATCTCTTCACTTTTCATGTGGAATTTTTCTAACTTATATCGACCGTCGCAAGTTTGATAAGCTAGTAGTAATGTACCTTGAGGCACATCCAAAAACTAACGGCTTGTTAATTTTTCGCTTTCAATGGCTTCTCCTTCGAGTTATGTATTATTCTTTACTTATAAGGGTTAAAGCTACATTTAAAACGTTCATTCATGGTTGTTATGTATACTTGTTGCTTTGAATTTTGTTCATTTAACATTCGTTAGAAACCTTAGCGATGACTTGTCTATCTCTCACCTCTTCGCCCTTTAACCGAAGACTATTGAGACGAATTAAGCGCTGGGACATCGCTTCCTAAAGGGGTAGATAATGTAGTAACCCGAACATTAGAATCAACATTTAGACCGAGTTCTAATACTAATTCTATTATCGGACTAATATTTATTAATCGAATTTTATTTGTCATGTTCGTTCGACTAATAATATTGATTTCTCGACTAGACGGCAAGATTAGGGTTTTAACGTATCAAATATGTGTCATTTATTATTTATCGGCAAAGTCTATGTTCGTCATCTACCGTAAATATCCTCGTTATGACATAGAAATATTTTCTATTGTGGTCGTTTTAATTTCTCGTTATATGAGAATTCTTGATAATTTACGTTAAACCTTTAGGCGTCGTTCGTTTAGGCGACGCATTAACTTTTATTAAATTATAAGCCCTCCTCTATTTATTGAAATATAAATGTTCTCCGAATGTCGAATTTTTAATTTTATATTGAGCGTTTATTTTTCGTGTTTTACCCGTATCTTTTAAATCGCGTAACTCTAAAAATATCGGACTTCAATAATACCCTCTTATCATTTATGCAACAAATTTATTTAATAAATATCACCTTTTCTTGATACTTTGACAGGTCTAAAATGATACAACATTTAGCTTTGGTTTTGTAGTGACACGTCCTTAACAAACTATGTATACATCTTGTAGTTATCATATATTCTTCATTTCCTTAATATGGCAATTAACAAACACGTCTTATTACTCCTTTGATATGCTAAAATTTTCTAAAGACACGAAATTGGATTCCCATATAAAAGTTACTAGTTATTTGGTATCAAATTTGAAGACTTCGATTGTAATAACTATTTTTGAACATTTTCTTACATAAAATGACCAACAACATCAGCATATACAAAGCTTTTGGGCTGATTTTTGATAATATTACGAAGATTTATTGCAAAGAGTATTAAATTTGAGTTTGGGTTAATTCGTTGGTACATCTTTGATTTGGAAGCAATGATCTCATTTGGTTACTTTGTTTTTGGACATATTCCTTTGTAAGAATTATCAAACTTTATTTTATTTCAATATTCTTATTAATTTGTAATTATTTAAATTTTTATAGTTACTCCTGTAAACTATGATTTTTAATAGTTATAAGGATTTACGGACATTGTATGTACATTTTTATAATTGTAATTAAGCTTAGACAAGCCTAAAACAAGATTTGATCATGTGAGATTTGATCAGTTGCAAAAACATGATATTTAGGCATTATCAGTAGGTTTTATGGTTTCTTTAAGTATGTTACTCGATAGATAACGGTTTTGTGGTGATTTGGCCGGGTCACTCGTCCTGTGACGATACCCGATGAATTAGATATGGTCGAAACAGTAAATAGAGTAAAATCTGAACATGTTGTGTAGACGGACTGAAAAGTCTTATAAGAACTCAGAACCATTAAAAAAGGTAAGACTATGGGTTGTAGATAAATTTATGAAGAACTAAAATCAATTGGATAGTTCACCAGTTCTTTACGATTTGTAAATGGCGGCCAAAATGGTGGAAACAAAGTCGGCTGTCTAAAACAGCCAACGTTTCTAATTGATAAAATGCGTAAATGAGATATGATAAATATAAATTAGGGGCAATTGAACTTATAATAAGTAAAATACATAAGTTAAAAATGACTTTGGTAAAAAGAACTCATCTAGATTATTTACGGTTTAGGAGAAACGATCTAATCTAGAAGGCGTGTCGGGAAATTGTAAGAATTCAACCATATTGAATTAACGTAAAACGTGTCGATTTTTATAAAAACCCGAAGTGGTATGACCCACTTGTCGGGAATTGTACTCTTTTTATACCAATATTTATGAAAACATGAGACCCGACAAAAATGAAATATTAAGTGGATATTGTTTGCAGGCATTTTAGAACTCGAAAAGCGTATAAAGTGGACTTGGGCCACAAAAGCCCAACTTACACTTGTAATGGCTATTGGGCCATTATTGGTCCTGAGATTGAAATGGACCAAGTTGTTTAATAAGCTGCATGTAGCTTGCGGTTAATGTGGTATTTCAGCCACATTCCTTTGTATTTCAACGTTTTTTGGTTAATCTATTTTCTGGGGTTTTTAAACCCTTTTACCAAAAAAAAAATACTAGTAGGCCTTAATGAGCCTAATGACCATAATGGGATAATACATGGTAAATTGTTATCAAAAGTTTTATAAAACTTATGCAATGTCCAAACTTACTAAAGTGAACTATTTACATATATGTGTGGCTTACGTATAGACTCGAGCCTAAGACGCGTCTCGTCATTATAGGTCTCGTTCGGTCATATGTCGATCGCTGGGCATATTATTCTTGATCAATGAGCGATTGATATCCCGTGAAGTCGTGTATCGACTATTGGATGTTTGATCCTCGATAAACGTTGATAGCTATATCAGGTGAGTTCATAGCCTCGCTTTTACTGCTTATATGTGTTTATAAACCCGCGAGGGGGAGTACATGCTCTTGGTATAAAATATACGTTGTTTATATATATAGTTTTGAGAGGATACATGTTTATGAATAAACATGTGAGGTTTGACTATATGCTTTGAACGAATACAAGTTGTTGTAAATAAATGTAAGTTGTTTGATTAAATACTTTTGAAAGATGAACACAAGTGTTGATTGTATTGATTGTGAACCGCTATTTGCTAAGTGCTGTATTACCAAAATTTGGAAAGTCCCTATAAACCCATGAACCGTTAACTACCCTTGATGGGTAGGCGCTGGTACAGACGGATGGATCCATCGGGGATGGCCCCCACCTGGGCAGGTCGCACCTGTGGGTTGGAGGCTCAGCCAGGTGTGTTGTATTAGAAGTAAGGGGGTATTCGGCAAAATACCTGACTAGGGCATTATTATACTTAAGGCTTCGGTGTCATGGCTTAGTAGAATAGCGCGGACTTTGATTATTCTATGTGTTACAATATTGACAGTGGATGATATTCTTGTGTTCAAAAGCTTTATGGTTTATTTAAAAACCCATTATTGTTTATTTAAAAACATATGAATTCACTCAACCGTTGTGTTGACATGTTAGCATGTATTCTCAGGTGTGTAGGTTTAAGAGCAGCTAGAGCATGGAGCCGCGCAGGATAAAGTAAAGGCAAAACAAACAATTTCCATTCGATACATTTGACAAATCTTTGTTATTTCTTAAGGTTTGTATAAAATGGTGGGACCTCTTTTTTTAGTTAACTCTGATTTAATAAAATTATCGAATGGTTTATTTTATAAAACGTCTCTTTTGAGGTCGTTTTCTATGACTGTGTGTGATGTGCTATGAAGTAACGCCCAATGTTGATATTCCGCTGCCTTGTGAAATTGGGGGTGTTACACGATGTCATGACGATCCTTCCCTATAGAGTGGAGTTTGACAAAACATAAACCTAGAAAGATGTCATCTGATTCGGTGTCACCTAATTCTTAATTTTGAAATCGAAAGGTTGAATGTTGCACTTGAGGCTGTCATTGGAGCCTTTTACCCAAAAGCCTCATGCCACTAGGACCTTTCCGAGAAGTCTAATTGAATGTGTGAGTCATTTCATACTAGTGACTCATTTGATAATTATTGTTCATTATGAAGGGCGAAATTGGTTTTGGGAACAACAAGGAAAGAATTCAACTTGAAGATAAGTTGCTTTTCATAGAGAGAGAACTGTGGAGAGTTCTTATGAGGTCGAAACATAATGAGAATTATATTGTAAGGATACGAGTATTCCAGGAATGGATTTGAATTTGTGAAGGAAGCATGAGAATTTCTTTAAGGAAAAGAGTTCTCATTTGTTCTGGAGGTATGGAATGTGAATATAAGAGGGGTCGAACGCCGGGACGTAGCTCTCTTGTAGGAGGGTAGGATGTGAAAACCCAAACCCGAGGTCATTTATTTAATATTATATAATATTATTTTACGAATGATTTAAAATTTTTTAATGAGTTGAATGATATGACAATTAATGGTTTTATTTAAAACCGACGTTGGATGTCTTATTCTTTATATTTTTACTAATAGCGAGGATTATTAGTGACCACGATATCGACGGATGCCTGAGATTTTATGTTTTATCATTTGTTGTTTCGATGTTTATATATTTGAAGTTTTTATTTTAAGTTCGTATTAAGTCGAACCGGGATCATATTATCATCATATTTTGAGTGCGTTTTAACTTTTGAAAAGTATTTTTACGAAACCCGAGCCTCGTAAATATTTTCAAAATTTACAATTCACATTTTCTACCCTTACAACTATTTAATTGCATTTTGGACCCAAACTATCACAAATTGGCAAAACTAGTCCCTCCACCACCATATAAAAGGTGATTTTCTCTCACCTAAAAACACATACATAACATCATCACCAAAAATTTCTATCTCTCCTATCTCTCTCTAAAGAAACCGTCCACCCCCCCCCCCCCCCCCACAACAAAATCCATTTGATTTTCAAAATTTAGTTTGAATCAAAGAAATCTAATACAAGTCCCATGTTAGAAATTTGATTGTGCATCTTTTGGTGTAATTTTCTTCAACATGCAAGAACTTCAAATTTTTGATGATGATCCATGGAGGTTTGATCCATTTTCTTGTTATATAATTGTTGTTAGTGCATTTATATGTATATTTTAATTATTGCATATACGGATTTTGAGTGGGTAAATTTGTGAATAATTATTCAAGGGTGTTATGGGTTAGATGATATGTTTGTGATGATATTAGAATGATTTTAGACATATGAGATTGATTAAAATTGGTTGAAATATTGATCTAACATGATTTTTAAAGTGGTGTTTTAGATCAGTAGGTTCAATGCCAATTTTGGCTAACTTACTGTTTGAAAATGAACAAACTAATAAGATGATGTTGTAGAGAATTCTTTTAGCTTCGATTTGATATAAGATAGAGCTTTTATCTCCAAACGAGCGCGAAGTTATGATGTTTTGATTATTCGCGTACCGGGAGACGAGTATCGACACAATCCGAAGTTGTTGTCGATATTTGGATCGAATCTCGGGGACTATAGAATGAGTTGTGAAAATGGTCAAGTTCTGATGTTTGGTTCTAAACTAAGGGTTGTGAGTCTATTTTCAAACCCAAGTTTCGGATTTGTAAATGGGATTGTTTAGAATGGTCAAAATGATTGTATGAGTCGGTGATGTAAAACTGTCCGGTTTTTGAAGTTTAAAGATGTGTCGGGCAGGGAACTTTAAATGTAAAATCTTTTGATGGGCTTTTAACAGGTCTTTCTATATATAGTAAGTGATATCTCTGATTAGTATCATAAGTATTTAACATTTTTAAGTGGGGTAAATGAACTTGTACATTTTGGTGTGTACCGGTAGATTTTTATCGAAAGAAATGATTAATAAAGTAAACATATAGAATGAAGTAAAAGGTCACTTGTATTGTTTTCATTTTGGGCTGGTTGTGATTTTATGCTTTTGAGTTTGATGTTACTAAGTATGGATTTTACTCGAGTTTATTATTAATGAATGCGCCTTATTTGATAGGTTGCGGTTTTTGTGTTTATCGGGCATCAACTATCGTCGAAAATCGTCTTGCTACTGCTATTACTCAAGGTGAGTCTATAGCCTCGCTTTTGTAATTGTGTCGAATGATTTTAAAACCCGTGAGGGGGATACATGCTATTTGAAAGTAAAATGAACACAAGTCATGATTGATTGTTTGGACCCGAATGTTGCCTTTGTTTCCTTTGTTGACCTTAATTGTATAAGTACCTAAATTACAAAAGTTCCTAAATTCATGAGCCGTTAACTATCTTCTGACTTTATGTTATGAGTCGGGAATAGCTGCTTATTCTAATGATAGTACTATTGGGCTGACGACCCTATCTGAGATCAGAGCTTTACGCTGAGTAACCTCTGGGAAGGATAATTTTACGAGAATGAGAATTGGTATTCTTGCAATTGATACCCTAGTAGGGGCACTGGAATTCATCTAGTCATGTTGGCATTAGGCGTGGGTGACTAAGTTAAGGGGTCGGTGTCATGAGCTTAATACAATTCAATAGCTATTGCTATATGCCAGATTGCCTGAATAATAGATTGTATGATCAACAATTCTATTAAATGATCTTGATTGATTTTTCTCTTGTGTTCAAATGTTGATTTGGAAAACCTATAGACTCGCTCAACCGTTGTGTTGATGATTTTAAGCATATATTTCAGGTGATTGAAGTTGATGAATTGCGGAGCTTGCTGGAGAAGGATTGCGGGATTGCTTTTGTGGTGACTGGTCTAAAACAGATTTCTTTCCCCTTTTGTCATAAAAATAATAATGTACGGTCACGTACTTTGGTAAATTGTTTGTTGATTTGATAAAATCTTTGGGGGACCTAAATGTTACTCTGATATTTCTAAAATTATTTTACTTGGGATCGAAAGTTTTAGACAATGGTTAAATTATATTCTTTTATATTTCAAATGTATCATTTTGAGATCGTTTGAAGTGTCTTGTGTAACAATGTTTGTATTTAGCACCCAAATGTGTATTTCCGCTGCGCAATGTAATTTGGGGGTGTTAAATTTAAATAACTCATATGAAAATAAGAATTTAATATTTTCCCCAGATGGTATTGTATTACTTATAAAAACAACGAGTGATCTGCAAAAAGGAGTGATGAAGAGTTGTTCACCAAGAAATAATTACGATATGATAGGAAATGAGCTTAGCCAAATAATCATGAGGTTTATGACATCGATGGCACTCAGGAATACAAAAGAATAATTCACAACGCAACTCAAATCGAGATGAGTACTCGTTCAATGGTTGCATCACTAATGCGAACATTAGGAAGAAGTAAGAAAAGATAGATAACATCGATACATGTAGAGTTCAGCAATCGAAGATAGTCTTTTCATTAATCACAAACAAGTCAAAAGTTGTATCGTCACACATTACATGTCATCATGTAATGTTATACAATTCCAAGGACTCGTCCTACCAACTGATATCTCAGTTAAGTTAGTGATATAAAAGATACTACAATGAATACTATCTACAAGAGTCATTAGGTGTTCCACGTGTCCTGGAAGATCCATCGGTCCCAATTCAGAAGAAGATTTATTTGATTTATTTCTTGGGCACTCGATATCCTCGTCATCGGACAATGGCTTAGGAAAAACCCTTAGCACGTCTCCTTATACCCACCCTATAGTTTGTATAAATCGAGTTCAAACTTCTTATTAGTATTTATTTATTTTTCCTTTTATTTTTGTTTTGGATTCGACTACAATAGCTAGGTGATGAAATCCCAACTAAGGCCTTATTTGAAAAGTATGTAATTTTATTGTTCTACGTAATACAATATATTAATCATAAAAAACGAGAAAAACGATACATACTATATAATAGAAAAATAACAAAACTTTCCGAGGACGGAAAGGGTCTTCAATTCAACGATCAACAAATCTCAACGAAAACGAATCGTACACAAGATCCCCGGCAGCGGCGCCAAAATTTTTGGTGTGATCGTGATAGTATAGTGATAATTAAGATACGTTATAGGGTAAATTAGAAAATTACCTTTAGGAAAAAGTAATAGTCTAAAATTACCAAAGACGAATTCAATTAAACACGTGATGAACCAAGTTCGTTGTACACGAAGATCTTATGAATTTGAGACGTTTTTGTTTTGAATTGGACAATCGATTTGAATTGATTTTCGGTTTTTAAACTAAAAATTAAATCTACCAATTTAAAAATTATTTTAATCCTAGAGTGCATGAATCGTAAGCCCCGAATATATTAAATCTAAACACAATTATTTAAAATTTAAAACTATTTAAAAATTAATCTATTTAAAAATCTATAAAAATTATTCTAATAAAATAACTTTTAAACTATTTTTAGAAATCTAATAAAAAATTTTAAACTAATTAAATTTATTAAAATTTACTTAAACTAAATCTATTTTAAAAAATCTATTTTTTTATTTAAATCCAAACTAATAAAAATCTAATTATTTAAAAACTTATTAAACTTTTAAAGTTAATAAAAACATTTTTTTTACCTTTATTTATATTTATAAAAATAAAATTTACTTTAATAAAAGTATTAATTACTATTTATTTAAACGAAAATTAATTAACCTAGAACTTAAATGAAAATTTGCCTGAAATAATAATACTATATTAATTAACTAACTGATAATAAAATCAAACGAGCACTTAGCTCAGTTGGCTAACACGTTAGACTGTGAACTGCGAGGTCGCAGGTTCGAGACCCACAAGGGCCATTTTTGTGAATTTTTTTTAGACTACGAAAATTAATCAGATACAAGTCACAGGAGTGAATTGTTTGATGTTGCTATTTTCCACAGCTAATAAGAACAGTAATAAGCTATCAGATCAGCAGGGATCTGATAGCAAAAACTACACCACAAATCTAAGCAGTAAAAACAAGCAGAGATAAACTCAAAATCTATATCAGCAATTAATCTTTACCAGCTTAACTAACTCAACCAGAAACAGAAACTTGGATAAATTCAGCAGACATTCTAAACTACAGCAATCAAATTACCATTCAGATTGTAATACAAATAAAACACAACAGCCCAAGATAAACAATTACATAGAATTACTCATGAAATAATCTGCCGTAAAACAGTCGTAACTAAAAATGACCATGGGATAGTCCATAAAATTACTGTCCACAAATGCAGTTAACCAAATCGATCCTTACTTAAGATAATAAAGCACAATGACAGATAATCAAATCAACAGCTTATTAATTATAGAAGTGAAATCATACATTCTGCTGACTACGAACAACTAACATCCTAGACTCCTACAAATATAGTCTTCTAGCTCACAAGACTAACGAACAACCTACAGCTATTATATAGAATCAAAACTCGATTTAAACTCTAAACCAACAACTTAATTTTTACTCAATCCATCGAACAAGAACTAACAACAACGCAGTCTAGTGCATACAATCCTAAAACTCATGTAACAACCTACATCAAAACGTGTCATCAAAGATAGCAGTTAACTTAAAAACTATAAAGCTCGTTAGTAAAATGACAACCTAAGAAGATCTATTAATAAGCAGAAAACAAATACATTCATAACTCAAATCAGATTTATTCATTCATCAATTATCATAAAAATAAAATGAATTAGAACCTCTTGTCGAAATCCTTTGAGACGAAGGTTAGCATTGTGCTACCTTATGAACCGGAAACGAAACCACCAAACGAACCACCTTTCACCATTAACACCCTTTTACGAACCACTGAATATCATTCGAACCAAACAGTTCCTTTAATTTATCCAGTGGGGATAAATCATTCCCAAATTTAACTTAAATTAAACTAATAAGCTATTTAAAAGCTTACAAGTTCAATTTTATATTATAATTAATAAAATCAGTGAATAGTATTATACTGTAAATTTAATGCGAGAATAATAAGAACACATAAAAGATCGTTTGCAAAACTGAAAATAGTTTTATTAATTCAAAATGAAATTCATTACAAAACATTAAAAGAAAAATAAATCCTACCACTATTTTAACATTATAACTCTAAGCTAAAAATTGGGATGAAGATTACAAGTATTTTGGGGGTTTATATAGCCAACCCCCTAGGCTGTTGAGGGGAGGTTGTTGAGGCAGAGAAATCATCTTGGCCCTTCAAAGGGTATCTTCGTTCTTCTCTTTCTTCCAATCTTGATCTAACGGTGGATATTCACACACTAGCACACGGATTGCCAACGTGGCATCCGTTTGTGCTAGTTGTGCTTCTTGGATGCTGAGGTGTCATCTATTTATTGGATGATTGGGGAAAAATGAGCTGTTAAGGCCAATGATATGTTGCCACGTAATTGATTCCCCTCATAATCTCTTCCTTAAAACTTGGGGATTATTTATAAATCCGTGTGAATCAACCGTGTGAACAAAACCCCTAATTGATATTAACTATTTAGTGGATTAGGGTTTTTTATGAATAGTTGATATAAGGTTACGTCTGGTTATTTCTTTTGGGGAAGAAAGAGAGACTTTAGGAGTATCTAATTGACTTTTTGTGGTGTGTGTTTATTTGGTGAGAAGAAATAAAGAGAGTGGGTGAGTAACGAGATGAGTGGTTGTGAATATATGAGTTTAAAAACGTGTATAACTTTTCACGTCCAAAAATTGACCATCTACGTTACTTGTGAAAAGCCTTGGGCTTGAGGCCCAATTTTTACACTCATCCGTCACATGAAACTTCTTTTGAAAAAGATATGGGCTTAAAGCCCATATAAAACTTCATCCGTCCATTGAATTATTGGATTTGGGCTTTAATGGATTTTTATTTCAAAAGTGAATAAATATGATCCCTTATTAGGATTTTGAGCCCAATAACCAAGAGTGGGGCCCACAAGGCCCAATTAAGATTAAATCCTCTAAAAACGAACTTGCATTTGGCTTCCTCGATCTTTTCATCAAACTTGTGTTGGTTTTGTTGGTTTTTGCGAACTTGGTACCTACACACACGAAACAACAAAACAACATATATACAAGGCATTTTTATACTTTTTATGCATTTATTGTCCATTTATTGATATAAATGATATGAGTAAAATCACTCATATCATCATGCTTCGCGGATTTCGTCCAGTCCTTCCGATAATGCCAAGATCGGCTCATTCCCATGCTAGTTCTTTAATCTCCAAAACGCTTCCGTATCCTACTTCGCTTCAACATCGTTAGTTCCATCTAAAAGAAATCCTCCCTAACTACCTTCCCCCAATAACCAGTTTCCTAGAACTCTTACTTGAACATCTCACTTCCAATTCCCTTTTTCTAACATCTCTAAAACCAACTCATAATTCGCCTCACCTTCTTTCTAAACTTTGGGTAGATTTAGGATGTCGTTGATACTCTCGATGACAACTTGTCTATATACGGTCATGCACACTCGATTCATTGACTCCATGAAGAACGCTAGTGCTTTGACGAAGCCAAAAGCATAATCGTAAGCCCAAAGCATCCAGATAACATTCTTAAGTATTTCAACTACTTCCTCCTTGCACCATCTCCTAGCGGCAATACAACAACTTCTACTTCGTTCTACTCACGAGCTCCTACGCACATCGTACAAGATCTATACTTCCTCTTATCAAACCATTCAATGCTTTCACATCACCTCTACTACAAGGCAACTCAGCCTTTACCTTGCATTCCTTGAAATTTCTAACAACTCCTGCCTTTGAAATCCTTCTGTCAACAATTGCCTTGAAATGGCACTAACTAGAACTCATCTCGATTCTCCTGCTGGCTCCATTCATGGTTCTGCTTCATAATAATAGGTAAACCTACTAAACCTTAGGAAATTTTCAGAAACTTACATACCTTACGAACTTCATAAATACCCTTGAAGTATCATATCCCTTTCCATCACTCTCCATGACGCGTTACTTGTGCCAATATCCATACCCTACACCAACCTCTATTCCTCTCCTTTGGTACTCCTAAGAGACCATATTTCCACATTAGTCCTTTTTTCCCATGAACTTCTAACTCTTTCCCATCCCAAAAGGCATTTCGACTATTCTTCCATAGCTACTAATCTTGGCCATGTAGGTGCAACCAAGTCTTCCATATAACTACATCAAGGCTCTCGATCAATACAAAACTAAAAGTACATCTAGAGTCTACCAAATACGATCAACGGATCAAACCCACGGATAACTAACGACATTTCCCTCAAAGAATACGCTTCAACGTCGGTTAAATATCTAAAAAGGAAGCGAGCTGGCCACCTTCCAAAGAATACCATCGATAATGGAAGGGGATCATACATATATAGGCATATGAGGATACATATATTATACTAACATATATATTAACCCTCTTTCATGCAATCATACTTAGGAATCCATTGAAGTTGTGGTATTTGTATAACTATGTTGGCCACTATACTTATACAATTATCCTTTCCCTAATGCACTCCCTCCTATGATGACATTTATAAGTCTCTAGCACACTCTTACAACCAAAAAGGTCCAAAAATTCATTTATTAAAATAACATAGTTAAAACACATAAATTAATCGTCTAGCTAAAACTAGCATAGATAAATTCCAAATAAAATCAACATTAATACTAAGTCAAGTTGCCCATAAGAGTGGAACGGTCTAAACTAGATAAACAAATAGTTTTTGAATGCCGTGGATACAGTATCCGATTCTCCTCCTCCATTATTGTTACTATCCGGATAAATCGGTTTAGTATTCACATTCATCAATAGTACTTCCTTATTCCCTTCCTTATCTGTTATCGTTAGTACAGTCTTATAGACCCACATATTGCTCACTTTCACCTTAGACATGCGTTCTATCGCCCCACATGGATACCAATCATATGTAAATTTCCTCCTATAGTTTGCACGTCTGTTGCATCTTATCCTCGCAATCCCAGTGGATTGAACCACTACGTGTCTCTTAAGGGGCATGACTTAAACACCAAGAACATACTATACATAAAATAACTTAACAATACCATTAACCATAATATGTACTATAATGTACAATTAGAGTAAAATATAGCAATGACTAGCGTGGTCGATTATGGTTCAACCCGCATTAGTCAAAACCCGAAAAGGAAAATAATATGTGGCTAAGTATGAACCATAATAGTTCATAACTTAACAAACATTGTAATAAATAAAAATCATTCATAAACTCTTCAATTAATATAAAATGCACACATACTCCTATAACGCCTATATGCAGAGACCCTTAAGCTATAAACGAGGCTACTAGGCTAAGCAACCTAATTCTATATAACCATTGGCTCTGATACCATTCTGTCACACCCCACCATGGAAGTATATGGGGAGCGAACTATGGATATCATCACAACAACAACGTGTGTATAGAGTGAACTAAATGAAAATTAAATATCATAAATGATGACACAAAATGTCATGACAATATCTAAACAACTACAGGGGTCTAGGTAAATAGGTAAATGTCCCACCTCTTACCAAATACGACAAACAAAACAAACACGTTAACAGTCCTAGCCACTTATGTTCTCATGCTTAACCTCATTATTACCTAAAAGAGACACTAAAACACGTTAAAAATAATGTTGGTGAGAGTCATAGGTTTAGACTCCAATGCCAAAATATAAAACATTTCAGTACATTAGCTTTGAATAACGACATTCAATAACATTAAGACAAATGGACAGTGTACTACTAACATGCATAACTATTCAGTACTAAGCGCTTATCGTTTCCGTCCCAATGTTCCAAATCTTTCTATCCTTCCTTCCATGGCATACTAGGCGCCCATACACCTAACATCCAATCCCCAATACCCAGTATTGTCGCTAAGGCCCATCCTTGTCCTCCTTGATATCAAGTATACTTAACTATATTAAGTATATACACATAGCAGTATAATGCACAAGTAAACACGTAATTGTCTAGACTAACATATATGAACATTCACATCAATTCCATTTAAACGAACAAATAAAGTACAGTGTCTCTTCCATCCCATCTGGAATTAAAAAATAAAAAAATAGGACTATGAAACTCACTTGATTGATCTACTCCAAATATCTCGCGTACTAGCAAAAGCTGCACAAATAAATGCATATCAACAAGACATGAACCAATGAATAAAATGGTTCATCAATCTATGATGGATATCTAACCTTCACCTATATATTTACCCCATTAATATGATCTAAGCATCCAATTACCCCTCTCAAACAAGTCCTTAACTTGGTAAAGTTCGACACCTATCCCGTTTACATTTTACCCAAAACAGTCCCGATTTTTAGTCCCCAAACTATCAGCGAAACGCCCACCTAACCAAACCCATGCTTTCTGTAAAGAATACCCTATTCTCTTAAATTTGTATTCTAACTCTCTTTTTTTGCCTCAACCTCAAAGCTACTGTTAAAGCCCTGATATACATATATATACTTTTGTCTATCCTATAAAAAGTTTGTTATGATCAGAGGGTCTTCCACTATCCCAATTTATTAGCCCTTTTTCAAATGTCTTATATAACATATAAACTAAATCTCATATTCTTTGAAAGCCCAATTTTACTCCTAAGTACCATAACCATCTTAAAACATTAATTTAAACCCGACTGTTTTCAAATCTGTTTTGACCTCCGACTGTTGTAACCTGATTTTGACCCACTTCCCGACCTCCAATTTTGTCCTCGTTTCTTGCATTCAAAATCCAACTCAAATACCTTTTTATAGGTACTTGGATCGCATCATGAATGTGTCTATAAATCTAGATATGATCAAAACAATAGACCTAAAATTCTGCCCAGTTTTTAATTACGAATTTAATTAAATTAATCTAAGTAATTACCCAATTCACAATTATTTACAAGCCCTAATTAATCTAATCAATATAATAACATTAAATATCAGATTATAATTTTTCTCTAACCCTAGATCCATCATATTTTATGTACACATGATTAAAAACAAATTAAATGAAAAGGGTTTACATGTTTTACCTTAGATTTGTGAAAACCCAAGTTAAAAATCTTAATGTATCGTGACTTCATAAGCTCCAGGAGAATGAATTATGTTTTTCTAATTAAAAGGCTTTATATAAAATGTGTACATCTCCTAGTCCAAACCAAGCCCAAACTCCTTTTTTTCTTTTCTTTCTCTCCTTGTGGCGTCCAAACTGACCCATATATATATATATATATATATATATATATATATATATATATATATATATATATATATATATATATATATATATATATATATATATATATATATATATATATATATATATATATATATATATATATATATATATATATATATATATATATATATATATATATATCTTTACATTATATATAAGAGGAGGGATATGCCACATAAGCATGCTATAAATCCACGTCAGCATCATTTGGGCCGGGCCGTGATCATCGTTCGCGTCTGTCCTATACCAACGGACAAACCCAAAGTATTAACAACCAACCCTAACACGAGACATGTAATGTGTTGTTTCTTTGTTTCTTTGTTTCTTTGTTTTGCAGATTGCAGATTGCAGATTGATCAATAGTGAGGTTAGTTTTAGTTTCTTATGATTATGTCTGATATGATATATTGTAAAAACTGAACATTTGCATCATTATGATGATGTTTGATATGATTTTATATACGTATCCGTTTTAAGTCTCATATTTTTAGATGTGATTATGTGTTTCACAAAATCACGGTTGATTTCAAACCTCACAATATTATCTCTAATTTTGTCACCTAATCAAAATTGAGGTTCATCAGGTATATTTGATATAACAAAATATATTAATTATTATTTTAGGTTATTTTCATTGTTTTTTACATAAATGAGTAATTAGCAGTATGAGCGCTAATGAAGTGGGGATTATTCTATTGGATTTGGGATCCAAAGGTCCATGGGGAGGCTCTATAGCCTTTTAAGGGATCTCGAGCAAACGGCCAAAGCTCTAGAGCTTTTTTTCGACATCACAGTGTAAGTTTTGTTATGCACCCTGTTTATTCATTGTGCGATTAAAACTGTAATACATGTTTTTCATACGTTGTTGCTATCTTTTTAACAAATATTACAAAAACATAGCAACCGGGTGCGAGCAGGTCTTTGTGCGGACATTGTTAAGAACTCAGTACCCGCCAGCGAAGGTTCTGTAAGTGTTTTTTAACAAGCGGGGGCATATATTGAGAAAATTTGTGTTAGAATATAAATTCCTATTCATATATTTTTTGGTTTCTAAGTTCCTGTAATATTTGCATTGAAGGTATTACTTGCTAAGTTTTTAGAGTTTGGGGCTGAAAAGTGTGGCGTGTGCGAGGTTGTTGATACTTCATCATCTTGCTTTTCTGGTAAGTGGATACTAAAAGTAGTGATTAGTACAAATTTCACACGTTGAAGTATTTTTTTCATTTACGATATCCTTTATGCAGGTGAATACAAATGTTGGTAGGTTAGCAGTTAGGCTAGGCTGGTCCCTCTCCAACCACTACTGGTGTCGCTATTATGAATGAAAATTATATGGCAAAACATTTGAGGTCACCATCTGTTTCCTTTTTTCCTTAAGCTAGAAATATTTTTTTTGATCATGTGTAAGCTATAATATGACTCGAATGTGGGTTTATATTTCATAGTCACATGGTTATTGTTTTAGTAAAAGGGGTCGGGAAAGAATTATTGTAGCATAAACATTGAAAACATCAACTCCACAAGATGCTTCCAGAAATAAACTACTTCAAGATTTTGGATTGTGGATTTCTAATAAAGTCAAGGTATTCTATAACCATGATAATATTACAGTAGCTTTTACTATTGCTATCAGTTCCCCCTCTTACGAAATGGCTTGGTGCTTACTTTGCATTCTTTGTTGCATCATTCGTCTCACTGTTATTTGTAACTTTCAATGTGTTATAAGGCATTAGTACTCAAGTACCAATAACTTCATATCACGATTTTAGTTGTTTGTAGTTGAAATAAGTCACTTAAGTTTCGTTAGTTAATATGATGTTGCAAAATTAGAATGAACACGGGATTTGTTAGGTCAAATATAGCGTCTGTAGTAGCAGATGTAAAAATTAAGCCCTAAAGTTAATAGGCGATTAAACAAGAAGAGATGATCAGGATACTATGAAGTATGGAAATCATAATGCTTTAGTGGAAATCATAATGCTTTTCTTAACCTGATTGCTCCCATGTCTAGGACAGAACGTGTAATTTATTTTTACATGGTATTGGGAATATTCGTGGTGCTTATGTCCATAAAAACACATGAGAAAAACGTTTCAATGTTCGAACTCATGTAAAGACTTTCACTGGCCTCAAGGCAGCCATCCGGAAGATGTAATTAATTTCTTCAGTGCAATTCTTCATCACTCTTTTGCTTGGAAAAAACACAACCTGTCCCAAACATCTTTGCATATATGTCTTTCATGTTAAGTCATCTTTCAAATTAGCCATTCTCGGATCTGCTAATCGTATTGGCAAACCACTATGCATCAGCCCACATCTTGACGACCGCTGAATCAGTGTGCGGTATTTATCATCGTCATACATAATGCAATACACTATGCACATTTGGCTTTGTTTAAAGGTGCACGTCTCATTTCAGGAAGGCGATAGGTGTCTCCTGTCGGGCGCACTGTCTTTGTGTAGTCTGTTCAATGTAGCCCTTATAGATGGGGATATGAATACGGGCTTTAACCAGGTTTATAGCAAAGGTCTTGGGACTTCACTATCTAATTAGAAGGTAGACTTACAAAATTAAACGAATCATTTTCAGGTTCCATGATTTACATAGTTTTGCATAGTGTAGTTGATCATCTTCACAAAGTAAACAAAGCAAAATATTAAAAAGTATCGCA